>CAJGYO010000009.1:87306726-88626979 GCA_904845875.1 Miscanthus lutarioriparius
ATGCGAATTCGGATGTAGTATATTCGAGGTTGTTTACAAACATTAAAATGTCATTTTCAAAGTATAGATGTTCTTAGAAACTATACGTTCACCATACTACTACAAGCGCTTCAAAGTTTTTCGCCAACATACCTTGAGAACTGAGATCTGACAAGAGTCACTATACAAGAAGTGCCTCATTATAAACTAATATTCCTTCAAGTTTCTAAGTTATAAGATATTTTAGTTTTCCTATATACATTGCTTTTTACTAATCTAGACAATGTATATCTAAATGCATAGTAAAAACTGAAAAGCCAAAGTATCTTATAATTTGAAATAAAGAAAGTATATATATTGTTAATTAACACTAAATAAATAAGTAGTCATAATGCTCTGAAGTCAGGTAGGTGTAGGTTCTATATCTAAAGATCCTACCTAACTGAAGTTTATGTAATAATGTTTCTATATACCGTAATCTGCTCTGCGAAAATTTGCATTAGTTGAACAACAATCAATTAGCGTATAAAGAAGACAAATTTGTGAACTTGACGCTTCAATTTGACTAACCTAGCTAGCTAGTACTCTAGTAGGCTGCAGTAGTTGAAGACACCGAAATCCACCTATGGTCTCAAAAACTATTTTATTCGCATCAGTTACCCAATCTCCCGATATATCATTGGGCGCCTGTACTGTTCTCTGCTTCTGTAGCCGTGGCTCGTTTGAGCCCACATGCATCATTTATATAAAATAACCATTAAACCATAAAATAGAAAAACAGTTAGGTGGAACGTTCATATCTCTTTACTGGGTAGGCATGGAAACAGTCAATTCATGTATGGACTTCGGATCCGGATATCACCTTTTACCATATTTTAATTTGACTTGAATACGAATACAAAAATGAATATCTTGAATTGAGAATTCTATTCGGATATTTACTCAATTCAATTCAAAGTGCATATACGTTAAATTTAACATACATGACTAGAATTATACTACTAAGTTCAACGATAATTGAAATGCGAAATAAATTAAAGTACACTTCTAAATAAATCAATAAATATTTAATAACTAAAAAGCAATTAATCAATTGTTATTTATATAATAAGGAAATTATTTCCTATTATTTTTATCATGATGTTATACATTATAAATAATTTATATCTATAAAAATATATATTAAAAGTGTTAAAATAATTTACAACAATAAATAAATTAGGTTTAAACTAAATTATTAAATTAATTTAATCTTTATATATCATTTATAGTATTATTTATTATACATATACTATTAAATAGTTTCAATGCATCATTAATAATATTGAAAACTTCCAAACCATACCAAAAGGGTCATTTTGATGGAGAGACATTTTGAAGCTTTTGAACAAATTTAACGGAATGGCCTCCATATACTCCTCCATCCCAAAATAACTATCGTTCTAAGCTTCCGAGAAATAACCTTTGATAATTTTATACAAAAAGATACTAATATTTGTAATGGTACACAATTAATATCATTAGATAGATTGTTGCATCTATTTTCATAATAAATTTATTTGAAGATACAAATGTTACAATGTATTTTGTACAAATCTAGTCAAACTTACGACACGGAAACCCAAAAGCAGCAGTTAATTTGGGAGGGTAGTGAGTAAGTGGCAGATAGTTCTTCTTGCCTTTTCTGAGAAGACTGTTGGCAAGAACCTCTAAAACTGACCTTCCCTAAGCTCTTTTCTTTTGTCAAGAAACAGATATCTCTCTCAAAGCTGCAGTCTTGACTAACTTAGTTTCTAGTCTGTTTAACCTTCCCTTCACTGTAGAGGCCTTAGAGCAATTCCAACAGATTGAAACCTGCTTCAGAATCTGCAGATGGTAAATGGAGCAGACACCTGGACATACATATGGGGAAACTCCATCTTCATTTCCAAGAGAGAGCTTATTGTCATCTCATAGGAACAAGTTGGACTCACCCAATTTTAAATGGATTTGGAAATCATCCTGCCAACACAAGCACAAAGTTTTCTTTTGGCTTCTCTTAAGGACAGACTTTAAGGACTACACACAAATGATTTTTTGCGCGACACCCCGGAGGCCACGCGGGCACCTATTTTTGCCGTCACGGTAAATGCCACGGTTTCCCTAATGCGGGCATTTTTTTATTTACCGCAGCGGGCATTTTTTGCCATTGCAGTCGAATTCGATTTATGTGACAGACGTCTTAAAAGGTGTCGCCCGCGGAAAATACCCTATTTTCCATGGCGGAACCTTAAGGCGTCCATGCATGACAAATCGATTTACCGTGGCGGCGTCTAAAATACCCGCCACCCTAAAATGTGGAGGCCCAATCCACCCAAACCGAGGCCCAATAGCCATCTCCAATATAAAAGGAGCGAGTTAGGGTTTCAGCTGAAACACATCACCCACATCCTCGCCGCCTCCCCACTCTCTCTCTCCGTCGGCTCCCGCCTCCCCCACTCTCTCTCAGCTCTCCACCTCCCCACTCTCCCTCTGCCTCCCTCTACTCTCCCTCGATGCGAGCAGCAGCCTTGGCAGCTCAGCTCTCCTCCATAAGCCGCCGCGCCTTCATCCCCTACAGCTGACCTTGTGCGCCGAGGAGGAGTGCGGAGTAGGGTGCACGCCTGCGACAGCGACACGACAGGTAGCGGACCCCTCCCTTCCCGTCGGCGGTGGCGGTCCCTCCCTTCCCCGTCGGCCTCCTCCAGAGGCGCGCAGGCCTCGAGATGGCCGGATCGAGGCCTTGGGACAAGCGGCAGCAGCCTCGCCCTCCTCCTCCCCTTGGATCCTCCATGAGCAGCAGCGGCGTGGGGCTAGGGTTTCAAATCCGGTGAGTTCATCTCCCTCTTCCTCTCCATCTCTCTCTTCCTCTCTCCATCTCCCTCACTCCTCCCTCTTCCTCTCTCCAGATCCGGCGACGGCGACCTCTTCCTCCACGGATCCGGTGGCTGCACCCTCCTCCTCCGTGGGTCTAGCGGTGGAAGCGGCCGGATCGGGCGGTGGATCTCCACCATGGCCACGACACGCCGGATCCACCATGGCCACGACGCTGGGACCTCCACCACGGCCGGCGCGGGCAGGCGTCGTCGCGGCCTCCCTCCACCACGGCACGGCGGGGATCCATGAGGAGGCAACGAGGATCCACGAGGCGTCGGCGTGGTCCCCTGCGAGCGGCCAGCGAGGTGGTGGCGGCCGTGGGAAGCCGGATCCGTCGCCGGTGGGCTCCGCCCGATGGGCTCGAAGCAGGCTTTCGCCCGGCGGGCTCCTAGTTTTTTTGTTTTTTAAAATGATTAACCGTGGCGGGCATCCTAACGTTGCCGCGCCGTGGTAAAAGTATATTTACCGCGACAGGCACGTTACACACCACTTCGCCCATGGTAAATCGATTAACCACGGCGGCAAGACCTTGCGTCGCGGTTGAGCCACGATTTACCGTGGCCTCTGGAGGTTGCGCAGACGGCTTTTGCCGCCATGGAAAACGAAAATGCCGCCTCGATAAAAGTTTGTGTAGTAGTGAGAGGTAACTATTGTTGTGACGGAGAATGACACACCGATCCGGCTTCAGATCGAAAGATCGAACCCTGCAACCTTAGCACCACAACTCCTCTGGTTATCAACCGAGTTATGGACCAGGTTGACCTCGCTAAGAAGGCTAATCTCTGCCTACGCAACGAAGAACACAAGCAAAAAGAAAGAACACAACCAAATTGCAGATGTATGATTAAGCTCACAAAGTTGGGGTCTCACAAACCGATGAACAGCGAAACTGTTCTTGACAGAATAATCTAAGCAAAACCCCAAAACCTAATGACGGCGGCGGCGTATGATTATAAAGGTCTTAGGATCGCCGCCTACCCTGGCCAGCGCCCTCTAATGGGCCCAAACACGATACGGTCCAGCGGACCAAAAGGCGATGTCGCAGCACCCTGGCAGATTCTGGACGCTGACTTGTTTCGACGATTCCGTTGATTCTGAAGGGATTTTGACGTGAGACCACTTGGATTGGCTTCCTTATCAACTTACTTTCCAACCATATGCGGATCGTCGAAAACGGAGTCCGGATGCGTCCTGGGTGACCAGTTTAAGGCAGACTGGTCCTAGAGGCCGAGGCAGACTCGAAATCATATTGGACCGGGCCTCCGGTTTCTGTTGGACGTTCTTACTGGTCATCATCGCCTCCACCTCTTCCTATAAGTCCCTCATGACACTCTCCAATGTTCCTAATTAATATAACATCATTAGGTAGCAATCTATTCTCAAAAAGTATGAAAAGGATCACTTAAAAACGAGCTCACCTCTAAATTAAGTTATGCATGACGGTGGAGCAGCACCACGACACATTCTGGACGTCCACTTGTTTCTACAATTCCTGTTGACTCCGATCGAATTTTAAAGGTGAGACTGGTGCCGTTGGAAGCTCCATAAAATTATATTTCCATCCATATAAAGAACGCCCAAAACGGACACTATATGCGACCTGGTCATCATTTTTAGTACGTGCTGCTCCAGGACTCCGAGACGGGCTCGAACTTTAGTTGCTTTGGGCCTCCACCTCAGAGACTCGAACCGAATTAGCCTCGGGCCTCCTTCTTGACTTGGACACCTTTGCTGGCCTCCTAACCCTCCATACCATACGCCAAACATAGTCATATGCATGGGTGTCATGTCCTCATCAGACTTAGCACAGGCAATATACTGAAAAAGAAAAAATTTCAGTTGGCATTTTTCAATTGTGTTCTCTGCGCTATCTTGAAGAGACAGTCGAGCACCTGTTCCTTCACTGTGAGTTAGCTAAAGCCTGCTAGGGACTGATCGGCGTGGTAGTAAACTGTTGCCTCAATCCTTTCCAGATTTTTGAGGATTTCAGAAGGCAGCTAAATGTTCCTTTCTTCATGGAAATTATTATCATTATGTGTTGAAGCATCTACACAATCAGAAACGACATCATTTTCAGAGTGATCCCTGCAAGCAGTTCGCGATGTTCAGAGATCTTCAGGGTCACCTTTCGCCAGCTCCTCTGGAGAGCCAAGAAGAAATATTTCCCTTCTGTTGACTTATGGTTAGTGCAATTTGTGGGAAAAGTCTATATAACCCCCTAACGTTTGGTACGGTGTCTACTTCACCCCCTGAACTACTAAACTCGGTCACTGGCGCCACGTTGTACACCTTGGTCACCAGCGCCACGTCCCATGCCACGGCGAGCTCAAAGCCTCTACCCGCTCCCTGCGTGTCCGCGATGCTTTGCATGTACACCTCGAGGTAGTGCCAAGTCTCTGTTCCCGCTCGGGTCTCTAGGTAGGGCGACTTCCCCATGTCGGTCGCTATCGCAAGTTGCACGCCGACGTCGCGGGCGTTGCGGACGTGAAGGAGCCACAACTCGAGGATACATCGAACCACTTCTTGAAGCCCTTGCTGCCGACGCACGGGCTAGCTAACGCGAACGCGGTCACTGGCGCCACGTTGTAGCTGCTGGCAGCGATGTTGAACGTGTTCAGCGTGGCGAGCGCTGCGCTGGCTGTGGCCCATCGCAGTGATGCTGAGCTCCTCGTCGTTGTATGTGTCCACCAGCCTCCGCACCTCGCTCAACACCTGAGGCCTTGCACTCTCCTGCTTGTGGCTGTACGTGGGTGCACTCTCTTGCCGACGATGTGGCATACAGTAACCTGGTGACCCCGAGCCGAAGCCGCCGTGCTGGGACATGGTGGGCACGCACAGCTCTGCTGTAGTGCCATACGCTCGCTTCCTTTCTTCTGATGATCAGCTTGCTCAGCGCGGTTTATCTATATACGGAGAACACCGCTCGCAGTCTGTCATGGACACCGGGCTGCACTATGCTGTCGGCTACAGCCAAGTTCCCAAACCACAGCACGGCGCTGCGGCCACTTGTGTCGTGTCGTGCTCGACGAGGCACCGGGCCTGGACGCCGCCGCCATGGTCGCCCGCCATCTCAAGGAGCGCGCCCTACCGCACACGGAGGCTCTCTTCCGTGTGGCGCCCATGGCTGCTCATGTGCTCTATCTGGACACCGTCAAGCTCGGCAAGAAGTCAAGGCTAGGCGTGTCAACCGTGCGCGAGCTATTAGATGAAATGCCAGGGAAGAATACAGAGGTGCTGAGAGGTCTGACACCTGGTCCAGGGTGCCAAGTTGTCAATGTGTAACGGCATGGACAGCAAGTCAGCAAAACCTAGGTCCAAAACCACCTCAAGGGGTTAAATAGACTGTTTGAAGATGTTTAAGGGGTAGAATACATGGTTTTATAGTTCATGGGGTGAAGTAGACATCATGCCAAACGTTGGGGGTTATATAGACTTTTTTCAATTTGTGTAATAGACTTGATTTTCTTTATTTCCTTTTTTGTTTCCTAAGCTCATCCCCCCTCTCCTCCCTGTCTGTTTTTCTCTACTTCTATTTTTCTTGTAACCCTCTTTGTTGCTTCTACTTAACCCCTCCTGTTTCCTAAAAAAAGGTTAAAATTAGATAATCAATCAGTAATTACGTAGAGAAAACTTTTAAATAGATTTATTATTACTTGTTCTTTGTCGATATGGATAAATGTCTGATGTTCTATATTTTTGTCGAATATAGATATGAAATCGGATAGAGAAAAATACTAAAAAACAAATTTGGATACATCTATTTAACATCCATATTAGAAACAGATACGAATACCGATATCCAATTAAATGTTTTAACGGATACATATTTGGACAATTTGGAGACATCCATTTGCATCCTTACTACTAACCACTCCCGTTACATGTATACAGAGCATTTCGCATGTACTCCTACGAGTGATTTGACATCTCTCTAGAATAGGCATGTCAACAAAGATTCAGGCCCTATTTAGGTGTTGTAGTATTCTGGTTTTCAAAACCATAAAACTTATTGCATCCAAACATTACATGGCACTCAAAATTAAAATCAAACTAAAGTATTTTAGAAAACCATGGTTTTTTTTAAAAAAAAAATCTAAAAAATAATTTGCATTCAAACAGAGCCTTAGTAATTTTTATCTTCTTGTATATAGTCTTGTAGTAATCAAGACTTCACTTATACACGGAATCGTATCGGATCACTGTTACCTAACTCACAGTCTCAAACACAGTGGCCACCAGAGACTAACAAGGCGATGACGAGGGCTGGTGGCGAATTTTGTGTTTTTTTTCCTCAGGTAATGTAGGGCTGATCTTATTTCTTACTCAAATCAATCAAAGTGATTCGAATTATCCAAAGAAGAAAACACTGAAGCACAGTTGAATACATAGTCCTGAAGCAACCCTAGTATATGCATGGAACTGGCCAAGCAACCCGATCCTCTTCTGTAAGCTTCACAAAATGTTCAACTCAAGTGTTCAGCATGTTAAGCTGTTGCAGTTTATAGCAATTGTTCAGCAGGGTAAGCAGTTGCAGCTTATAGCTGCTGAAAGTCTGCCTTCTACAACCGCTGTTCGTGTCATGAGTCAACATCAGCGGTTCAGTGTAGCTGTGTGAGCATTCCTCCATTCTGCTAGTATTGATCTCTTCTTCCCCCATTGGTTGGTTGCACCAGCAAAATGTTTCTATGTCCTTGGAGATGCATGCAGGGTATTCTAAGTATTTGGTTGGGCTTCCCTCTGGGCAGTCTTCATCAGCTTTCGTAATTCTACAACTAGCAAGAATGCAATGCTTAACTATCTCATAGACTCCCTCTGCAATGGCAACAGAAGATGCCTCAATTTCTTTCTTGCAGTTCCTCCAAGCCTCTTTAATGATAGGAAGAAGCATGTCGCACCAGCATCCTCCAGATTCCTCTGAAAGCTTTGAGCTATAATCCTTGTGTGAATCCTTTAGTCGTCTTAGATGAAAAGCAGTGAATTCTTCCTCTCCATGGGGCAGCAGTTGCCGGAAAAGCCAGCCACCAACCAAGCGAACATCTGCAGAAACCTTTGATCTGCAGAAAAGGTCGACCAAAGCATCGAGCACCTGATATCTGTGAGCTTTGGAAGTCATCTGCCGTGGATGGTGACACTGTAGCCCATATTTGACCTGAAGCTTCCTTACATAAATATCAAAATCACTACGAATGCTGTCATCAGTTAGACCGCTACTTGACGAAAATAATTGTCCTTCAGCAAGGTCTTCACCTACTAAAGCTTGTAACAGAAGCTTCTTATGCTGCTTTCTTTGAGGGAGGATTCCAAGCGCATCCAGCATTGATTCATCAAGTTCTTTCGTCTGCAGTAATGTAGCAAATAAGCACAATGAACCCAAAGCTAGTGAATCATCTCCTTGTGTGATATAGGACAGCAAGTGTTCCCATGGTGTATTGCCATGGCAGCAATCACTTGGCGGTGAATGATTGGGCAAGTATTTGCTACTAACAGAAGACAGAGAATTTGGCTCATCCTCATTTGATTGCTCGACAGCAGAGGCAGTGGTGCAATGATTCTCAGATCTGCAATTATCATGCTCAGATGTATACCCATTAGGAGGTGTCCCTTGCTTTGTTTCATCAGGGCAATCAGGTTGATGAAAAAGGGCAGCAGCGACAGTACTTGCCATATCCTTATTCTTCAAAATGTGCAGTATACAACAAAGCAGAAACATGGATGTAGTGACACTTAGGTCCAAATCTGCGCTCTGCCTCTTCAACGACGGGAGTAATAACCGAAACACCAGAGCTTGCAAGATATTGTCAGTGATGAACCTTTCAAGATCAGGAATACCAGAAGATATAACATCACTGAAATAATACAGCATGTCTTCAATCTGCACAATCGCATCTTCAACACAAGACATTGGCAAAGAATCTGCAGTTCCTGAGGAGCGTGCAACCAACTTATCCATGTCAACGCACTGCTCCTGAAAATGCTGGACCATGTCTGAAAAATAGTCTGACAGAGGCACACGGAAACGAATCTGTTAACAGATTCATCTCCAAAGTGGTAGACATTGAGTGTCAAGGTACGTATAGCAACTCGGATCATGCTGCCCTGGTGAAAAGCAAACTTCAAGGCCTCGACATAGAGAGGAAAGGAAGTGACCTCATCGTCTTCCGTCTTTGCCAGCAAAGAAATTGTACTCTTGTTCAGCTTCCCACTTATCGCCCGCAGAAAAGATATGTAGTAGGATAACATCTCATCGATCCGAAAATCGAATGGGTACGTGATGAAGAAGTTGATGTGCTCACTGCTAAGGATGTAATGAATTGAATGTTCATCTCTCAGATTTTGGATCATGATGCCCATTGTCTGCAGCAACTGGAGTGACACTTTTGACAAATTAGAGATCCTTAGGATACGAGAAAATGGAAATTTTGCCTTTACAGGGAGTGGGCTTCGCTAGAATGTCCTTAAGTTTGTGGGCTTCGTTAGAATGCTCATATAAAAGGTGTGTTTCACGCTATTTTGCTATTTCGTGTTTTTTCCAACTTTGTAAATTTCTGACCCCATCTTTTTAAGCAGACGTGATCGTTTTATCCCTGTCTCCCTCTACCTTTTATCCTCTTGCTCTGCTTCTCACGGTCACGGCCTTTCTCTCCCGTTCTCTCTCCGTCTCGACTACTTGGAGAACGGGAGACTACGCCGCCACCACCGGTCGTGCTCCCCTGTCCCGACCTCACGGGGCTCATCGAGCGGCTGTCCCCGCCGCCGCTGCGCGAGCGGATGCTGCACTTCTCGGTGGAATCCCTGGAGGCGCTCAAGGATCGGGCGCGGCGGGAGCTCCTGGCGGCCGGTGACGCGGCTGGCGCGGCCGCCGTAACCAAGTTCCAGGCGCTGAGCTCCCTGGTATGGCACTGCTTCACCCGCGCGCGGCGCAAGGCGCCGGACCAGTCCACCGTATGCCGCGCCGCCATCAACAACCGCACGCACCTCCGCCCGCAGCTGCCAACCAAGTACTTTGGCAACACCATCTACGCCATCTCCACAAAGGCGGTGACCGCGGGGGATCTGCTGGCGCGCGGCCACGGGTGGGCGATGGCGGCCGTGGGGCGAGCGGTGGCGGCGCACACGGATGCCGACATCTGGGCGCGCGTGGCGGCGTGGATGGCCAAGCCCGTCGTGTACACGCTCAGGTACTTCGACCCCAACGGTGTCATGATGGGCAGCTCGCCGAGGTTCGAAATGTACGGCTGCGACTTCGGCTGGGGACGCCGCTGGCGCCGCGCAGCAGCGGCAGGGGCCAACAAGTTCGACGGGAAGGCGTCGCTGTACCCAGGGCGGGAGGGCGGCGGCAGCATCGACGCGGAGGTGGTGCTGACGCCGGAGCACATGGCGCTGCTGGAGCAGGACGACGAGTTCTGGGCGGCCGTCTCGCCGGACAAACCTTGCCCGCCGGCGGTGGGGAAGAATTGACTGCCCATGGCCGATCAATGTCAGACAGAGCAAAAGGAGTCGATTTGCCTTTGACAGACAGACACTTGTTCTGTTCTTTCCAGTTTTTGCGTTTGGTTAATGATTAGTCCTCTGATAAACGAATCGAAATAAATATGAGAGGGTATTCTTTCCAGCGATGTGTTGTTTTCATGTTTGTCGAGACGGAGAGAGAACGGCAGTGAAAGGTGAAATTGCCATGACCGTGAGAAGCAGAGGATAAGCACAAGGAGACAGGGGTAAAATGGTCGTGGTAAAAAAGATGAGGTCAAAAATTTACAAAGTTAGAAAAAACACGAAATGGTAAAATAACGTGAAACACATATTTCATAGGGACATTCTGACGAAGCCTACGAAAAGTCATTCTAACGAAGCCCATGTCACGAGCAAAATTCTCATTTTCTCTTAGGATACGAGCGAATTCTCCCATGATCTGTTTCTCCATAAAGTATTCAAACAACGATGGACCATGCTGGTCGCCGTATATCATAAGCTCCGCAATCGATCTCAGTGCTTCAATCACAAAATCCTCATTAGCTTCGTTGACGACATGAACCTTTTGCAGCTGATCTGTTCGATACTGGAGCTCCTCGAGCGAGAAGCGGTTCCTAGTCGCCCGTAAAAGCCACATGTTGGTGGATCCGGATCCGCTCCGCCCCGAGGCGATGGCGCAAGCGCGGGGAGCGAACTCGGACCTTATCGGCGCGGGCGCGGGGTGCGAGCTCGGACTCGTAGCCACAGGAGCCGGGGCGCATGACGGAGGGACCCTCACGAACGTGCGCGGGCCACCACGCTACCGCCGCCGGAGGGGGAGCGCGTCGCATCCGCGGCGGCGGCGATCGCCGGCTGCCGATCGCGCGTGGATCGCGGGTCGTGGGGCTCGCTTTTGCCTTTCGACTCTCTTTTCTTTTCTGTTTTTTCTCTCTCTCGCCATTGGGTTCCGCTTATCCTTTTCGGCCCGGTTTGCTTCGTTGGCGAACTTTCTTTTCCGCAATTGGTGGGCCATGGGGGCAAAGCAATGAACGGTAGCCAAAGAAACGAACGGCCAGAATCGGTTCCGAAATGATATGGCCAGAGCGTCCGAGCGGACGGACTAACCGTTCCGAAATGAGTGTGCCGTCGTCGCGCCAGCCCGCCTCCTCTTCATCGTCCGTGCGCTACACCCCACTCTCTGCACCTTTGTCCCTACCCGTCCTCTGCGTCGTTGCGCCTAGCCCACCCTGCCCTCTACACGCCGTCACCAAGCTCCGTGTGGCTCGTGTGCTGTCGCCTTTTGCGCGCCGCGCGAGATCTGTGCCACCGACGAGCTCCACGCCACCAAGATCTGGCGATCTGAGTTGCCGGCAAGCTCCATGGCACCGAGATCCGCGGCACCAGCGAGCTCCACACACCGACATCGAGCTATGCCTGTCGATGCGCGCCTCCGTTCGCCCAAGCAGAAGGAGATGTTGCTCTGAAAAGCGTATATCGCAAGCCTATATTTTGAATGGTTCAGGTGTTTCGAGCGCATGTTGCAGGTGCTTCAGGCGCATGTTGCAAGTGTTGTGTTGCAAGGAAATGTTTGCTTTGAAAGCCTATGTTGCAATCCTATGTTTCAACTGTTTCAAGTGTTTTGAGAGCATGTTGTGGGTGTTTCAGGCACATGTTGCAATAACGATATTATACATGCTTCAACAATAATCTAGGCATGTTTCAGTAGTACATCACTGATGTTGCAGCAACATTATCGTACATGTTTCAATAGTAATCTG
Source organism: Miscanthus lutarioriparius (assembly GCA_904845875.1). Taxonomy (NCBI): domain Eukaryota; kingdom Viridiplantae; phylum Streptophyta; class Magnoliopsida; order Poales; family Poaceae; genus Miscanthus; species Miscanthus lutarioriparius. The sequence continues at coordinate 87,318,828 of CAJGYO010000009.1, forward strand.
GGCATGTTTCATTAGTACATCGCCGATGTGCAGCGTGGACCCCAAGGGCGTCCGTGCGGAAGCCAACATCCTCTGCGCGTCGCCGTCGCCGCCCCAACCGTCCTCTGCGTTGTCACTACTGCGCCCACCCTGCCCTCTACGCACAGTTGCCGCCCTCCCCCTCCCATTCTTTACGCCGTCGTCGTGTCCCATCCTACCCTCTGCGCATCATCGCCCAGCTCCGTCGGCGGTGCCTTCTAAGTATTCAGAGCTCCGTGTCGCCAAGAGCTCCACTTTGCCATCGATATCCACACGCCAAACGCACATGCTCTTGTCATCTGCGCACTGCTGCCATGCCCCATCCATCCTTTGTGTCGTCGCTGACCCCAAATGGAAACAGAGCAGCCGCGGGGGTGTCCAAACGCGGGCGTCTGTCCAAACGTTCGGGCGCTAGTCGTTCCAAAAACAATTAGGTGGTTTGTATTCGTCAAGTATTCGGTGTTGCATGATTTGAAACCGCCACCGACTCTGATCACCGAACACACAGAAAATCTTAAACCGACACTGACATCAAACACTGAAGAAATCGGTACTTCGGTTCAATTCGGCTTAATTCAGTATGGTTCGGTTCGGTTCGGTTCGGTCTTCTAGAAAAAATGCCCACTCCTAACTTCTACATAGCAAACCAAAGATCTCTAAATTCCTACCTCTAAACTCCTGCTCCATCCTTGCGCCAACCAAATGTGCTCTAATATAAACTAGAACATTAGGCACCCTTCGGGCGCCCTATAATGATTTGAAAACAGAAGCAACTATCCTCGCTAGATAGGCATGGTTTTAAATTAAATATATATCAACACTAAGATCCAACCACAAACATTGGTTTTCATAGTCATTGACATCGTCACCTCGTCACCGGCACCTAAGATTAGATGTATTACACCAATAAGTACGTAGCACGAAACAACCAATCACATATCCCATGTCCTAATAGGGAGCAAACGGCCCTTACAGTTCATGGCCATTCAGTACATGTAGGGATGAAAACGGATCAGATACGAACGGATATCACTAATATTACATTTGTTTTCATATTTCTGTCCGGATTCGGATTCGAATACGGATAGTGTCAACCATATCGGATAGGATACGATTGGGTATCGACATCATAAATATGCGATTTGAGTATTCGGATACGGATACGGTATCGGATGTTGAATATCCGGACTCGGATACGAACAGATCTGAACCCCTTTAAACGGATTCGGTCTCGAATACGGTCGGAAAATATCCGTACCATTTTCATCCCTAAGTACATGCATGATCACCGCGGCCCTTACAGTTCTATTGAACCACACGTTAAATAGCTATTCATTATAGTTGACAATTGCAATTCATGACTACAGAACATCTTAGTCAAATTATGATCCAGATGTGCACATAATGATAGATTATTACAGGATCAACTAGCCATATATCTAGCATGTGTACTTACATTTAGAATAAATAGTGAGTCCTAGGACATGTATTGGTACGGGATTAACAGATAGAGTGAGAGAGAGAGAGATTGAGGAGGTGCAAACCATCGGCCATCTTCATAGAAGACGAGCTGGCCAAGGGGTTGCTTGACGGTGGCACGGTGAAGCCCGGCGGTAAAGGTGCTGTCGCGGTGGGGGCGGTGGCCGGTGGCGGAGCTTTTCCGTCGCTGGCAACACCCCTCTCTAGATCGACTAGGGTTTAGGGACTGTAGGTGGGGCGTCTGGCGGCTCAGGTGAACCTCGTACCTTGTGCCCTAGCCCCCATCTCCCTTTTTATGGCGTTGTGCAACGGGGGCCCACTAACCATGGAACGGTTGGGCGCCCCCGATCAGGGCACAGATCCAAGGGTCCAATTAGTCGTTGGTGGAGATCATCTAACATTCTCCCCCTTGATCTCACCTTATGACTTAAACTCAACTTACTTACTTTATCTTGTTTCCATTCCATCACAGATCAGTGCATAGAGCGTGCCTCATCGTCACGGTCAGTTGCCGATTAAACAGCTACCATGCACCTCTCTGTTTTGAAACAGATTCTCAACTTGGCCCTTATTGTCCAGAAATCATAGGCCTTCCCTTAAACCCATGCCGGCTAAGTGTTCTCTGAACACACTGGGTGGTAAGCCTTTTGTAGGTGGATCCACGAGCATCTTTTCTGTTCTTATATGCTCAAGACTAATTATATGATCCTGGACTTTGTCTTTCACAACATAATACTTTATGTCAATGTGTTTGGCAGCACCACTTGACTTATTGTTGTGAGCATAATATACTGCTGGATTATTATCGCAGTATAACTTGAGTGGTTTATGTATGTCATCTACCACTTTCAACCCGGGCATGAATTTCTTCAGCCAATTCACCTGCCCTGTGGCCTCATAACATGCTACAAACTAGGCATACATTATGGACGATGTAGTGATGGTTTGTTTTGAGCTTTTTTACTATATAGCTCCTCCTGTGAGAGTGAATATGCATCCTGACGTGAATTTTCTATCATCTCCCGCATAATCAGAATCTGTATACCCCTCTATGTGCAAGGAATCAGATCTTCTATACATTAGCATGAGACCCTTCTGAAAGCTCTAGTTTAGTTTTGGTGAATTGATAAAACCCTAAGTGCTAACCTAGTTTATCAAAGTGGTTATGAGATAGGTAGCACTACTCCAAGTGATGAAGTAAATGAGAGTGTGATCATATTTAGGATCGATAGCCGTACTATTGAGAGGGGTGAAACTTGTATCGAAACGCGGTTATCAAAGTGTCACTAGATGCTCTAACTCATTGCATATGCATTTAGAATCTAGTGGAAAGCTAACACCCTTGAAAATGTTTGTGAAAATATGCTAACACACGTGCACAAGGTGATACACTAGGTGGTTAGCACATTTGAGCAAGGGTGGAGAAGTTGGTGAAATCAAGGAGGAGATTGTCACTGAGAAACAGTGACCGGACGCTGGTCACGTGGTGACCGAACTCAAGAGAGCAGCGTCCAGTCAGTAGTGTATTAGTAGCGCGGTCTCGGTTTTATTGATCGGACTCTGCCTTAGGCAATGACCAGACTCTAACCCCGCGTCTAGTCAGTAGGCGCGCGGTGAAGGCCGCCCTTGGTCCCTTGATCGGACACTGAAGAGAAAAAAGAACCAGACGCGCAGTGGGTGCGTCCAGTCACCTAGTGACGTACTCTGACACAAGTAACAAAGACAGACTATGTTGACCGGACGCTGGCCTAGGTCCGGTCATAGGCCACTGGATGTCCGGTCGCGAAAAACCAGTTCTGGAACCTCTCTGGAAACAACCGGACTCTGTCTGGTCTGCTTCCGGTCATGCAGGAGCGGACACATCTGATCACAAATCAAAGGCTCGGGGAGCTCTCTGGAAATGACTAGACTCAGGCGGTGGCGCGTCCGCTCTTGGCGCAGAGGTGCGTCCGGTCACAACTTAAGTGCACTGTTGATCGTTGAGATCAGGCGATAAGCATTTGAAGCAGGGGACACATGGCGAAAATCTAAGGACCAGACGCTGGGGTCCTACATCCGGTCAATCCGACCGGTGCGTCCGGCCGCCCTGACTTTTCAGGGAACAGAGAGCCAACAGCTCTATTCGTGGGGGCTCTCTATTTAAGCCCCATTGTCGGCTCTAGCTCACTCTCTTGGCCATTTGCATTTGAAAGCTCTAGTTTGGTTTTGGTAAATTGATGAAACCCTTAGTGCTAACCTAGTTTATCAAAGTGATTATGAGATAGGTAGCACTACTCCAAGTGATGAAGCAAATGAAGATCATCACATGATAATGATGATGGCATGGTGATGATCAAATGCTTGGACTTGAAAAAGAAGAAAGAAAAACAAAAGCTCAAGGCAAAGGCGAAATTGATAGGAGCTTTTCGGTTTAGTGATCTTGACACTTAGAAAGTGTGATCACATTTAGGATTGATAGCCGTACTATTAAGAGGGATGAAACTCATATCGAAATGCGGTTATCAAAGTGCCACTAGATGCTCTAACTCATTGTATATGCATTTAGGATATCATGGAGTGCTAACACCCTTGAAATCATTTGTGAAAATATGCTAACACATGTGCACAAGGTGATACACTTGGTGGTTGACATAGTTGAGCAAGGGTGGAGAACTTGCTGAAATGATAGAGGCGAAAGGAGGTCACTGTAAGTGACCGGACGCTGGCCTCAACTAGACCAGCGCGTCCGGTCAGTGGAAGCAGTGAAGGCGCTGGCGTCGATCTTCGATCAGACGCTAGGTCACTTTATGATTGGATGTGTGGTGGGTGCGTCTGGTCCCGCTGACGTGGCAGCGCAGAGAAGAGGAGAAGGACCGAACGCTGATGCTGCATCCGATCATGACCTACCGGATGCATCCAGTCACAGTTGAGCAGCTCTAGGAGCTCTCTATACTCGACCGGATACTGCCCCTCCTGCGTCCGGTCATGATCGAACTAACGCATCCGGTCGTCATTTGGCTCTCTCAGGAACTCTCTAGAAACGATTGGACTCGGTAGAGGTGCATCCAGTCTTGGCACTGTGCTATGTTCGGTCATTACTTAATCGTTGAGATCGAGCGCTCAACATTTCAAGAGAGGGATGACGTGGCAGCCATCCGTTGACCGGACGCTGGCAGGGTGTGTCCGGTAGATCTGACCGACATGTCCGGTCGCCTTGTTTTTCAATGGACTGAGGTGCCAACGGCTCTATTTCATGGGGGCTTCTATTTAAGCCCCATGGCCGGCTCAAGCTCACTCTCTTGGTCATTTGCATTGACATAGCAACCTTATGAGCTTAACCAAAGCCCTCGCACTCATCTCCATCATTGATTCATCATCTTAGTGAGATTGGGAGTGAATCCAAGTGCATTGCTTGAGTGTTTGCATCTAGAGGCACTTGGTGTTCGTGTTTCGCTGTGGGATTCGCTTGTTACTCTTGGTGGTTGCCACCACCTAGATGGCATAGAGCAGCGAGGATCATCGAGTAGAGGTTGGTGATTGTCTCCGGCTCCGATCATGGTAATTGTGAGGGGTTCTTGACCTTTCCCCGGTGGAGAGCCAAAAGGTACTTTAGTAAATTGGTTGTGGCTTGTGTGATCCTCATCTTGTGTTGGTTGTGTAGCACCCTATTGAGGGTTTGGCATGTGATGCCAATTAGCGTGTGAACCTCCAAGTGAGTGAATCGCCACAACGGGGACTAGCTTGCCGGCAAGCAAGTGAACCTTGGAAGAAAAATCATTGTGTCTTGATTGTCTCCTTGGTATTCTTTGGTATTCACTCATTGGTCTTGGTTTTATTGACCGGACTTTGCCTTGGGTAGTGACCGGACTCTGGCCCCGTGTCCGGTCAGTAGGCACGCAGTGAAGGCCGTCCTCGGTCCCTTGACCGGACGCTGAAGAGAAAAAGGGACCAGACACGCAGTGGGTGCGTCCAGTCAACTAGTGACATACTCTAACGCAAGTAATAGAGACAGACTGTGTTGACCGAACGCTGGCCTAGGTCCGGTCATAGGCCACCGGACACGTCCGGTCGCGAAAAAACGGTTCTAGAACCTCTCTAGAAACGACCGGACTCTAGCTGGTATACTTTCGGTCATGCAGGAGCGAACACATCCGATCACAAATCAGAGGCTCGGGGAGCTCTCTAGAAATGACCGGACTCAGGCGGTGGCGCGTCCGCTCTTGGCATAGAGGTGCGTCCGGTCACAACTTAAGTGCAATGTTGACCGTTGAGATCGGGCGATCAGCATTTGAAGCAGGGGACACGTGGCGAAAATCTAAGGACCGGACGCTGGGGTCCTACATCCAGTCAATCCGACCAGTGCGTCCGGCCGCCCTAACTTTTTGGGGAACAGAGAGCCAACAGCTCTATTCGTGGGGCTCTCTATTTAAGCCTCATTGTCGGCTCTAGCTCACTCTCTTGGCCATTTGCATTTGAAAGCTCTAGTTTGGTTTTGGTAAATTGATGAAACCCTTAGTGCTAACCTAGTTTATCAAAGTGGTTATGAGATAGGTAGCACTACTCCAAGTGATGAAGCAAATGAAGATTATCACATGATAATGGTGATGGCATGGTGATGATCAAATGCTTGGACGTGGAAAATAAGAAAGAAAAACAAAACCTCAAGGCAAATGTGAAATTGATAGGAGATTTTTGGTTTAGTGATCGAGACACTTAGAGAGTGTGATCACATTTAGAATTGATAGCCGTACTATTAAGAGGGATGAAACTCATATCGAAATGCGGTTATCAAAGTGCCACTAGGTGCTCTAACTCATTGCATATGCATTTAGGATATCTTGGAGTGCTAACACCCTTGAAATCATTTGTGAAAATATGCTAACACATGTGCACAAGGTGATACACTTGGTGGTTGACATAGTTGAGCAAGGGTGGAGAACTTGCTGAAATGATAGAGGCGAAAGGAGGTCACTGTAAGTGACCGGACGCTGGCCTCAACTAGACCAGCGCGTCCGGTCAGTGGAAGCAGTGAAGGCGCTGGCGTCGATCTTCGATCAGACGCTAGGTCACTTTATGATTGGATGTGTGGTGGGTGCGTCTGGTCCCGCTGACGTGGCAGCGCAGAGAAGAGGAGAAGGACCGAACGCTGATGCTGCATCCGATCATGACCTACCGGATGCATCCAGTCACAGTTGAGCAGCTCTAGGAGCTCTCTATACTCGACCGGATACTGCCCCTCCTGCGTCCGGTCATGATCGAACTAACGCATCCGGTCGTCATTTGGCTCTCTCAGGAACTCTCTAGAAACGATTGGACTCGGTAGAGGTGCATCCAGTCTTGGCACTGTGCTATGTTCGGTCATTACTTAATCGTTGAGATCGAGCGCTCAACATTTCAAGAGAGGGATGACGTGGCAGCCATCCGTTGACCGGACGCTGGCAGGGTGTGTCCGGTAGATCTGACCGACATGTCCGGTCGCCTTGTTTTTCAATGGACTGAGGTGCCAACGGCTCTATTTCATGGGGGCTTCTATTTAAGCCCCATGGCCGGCTCAAGCTCACTCTCTTGGTCATTTGCATTGACATAGCAACCTTATGAGCTTAACCAAAGCCCTCGCACTCATCTCCATCATTGATTCATCATCTTAGTGAGATTGGGAGTGAATCCAAGTGCATTGCTTGAGTGTTTGCATCTAGAGGCACTTGGTGTTCGTGTTTCGCTGTGGGATTCGCTTGTTACTCTTGGTGGTTGCCACCACCTAGATGGCTTGGAGCAGCGAGGATCATCGAGCGGAGGTTGGTGATTGTCTCCGACTTCGATCGTGGTGATTGTGAGGGGTTCCTAACCTTTCTCCGGTGGAGAGCCAAAAGTTACTTTAGTAAATTGCTCGTGGCTTGTGTGATCCTCATCTTATGTTGGTTGTGTAGCACCCTATTGAGGGCTTGGCATGTGATGCCAATTAGCACGTGAACCTCCATGTGAGTGAATCACCACAACGGGGACTAGCTTGCTGGCAAGCAAGTGAACCTTGGAAGAAAAATCATTGTGTCTTGATTGTCTCCTTGGTATTCTTTGGTATTCACTCATTGGTCACTTGCCACGGCGGTATACCTCTCTATCACTCTCTTGTATTTCATTATACATTCACTTGGATTGAGCTGGTGGTAGTTAAGACTAGATAGTGTATCATTTAATTGTATTACTCTCACTAGGTTGATCACCTAGGTGTATATTAGTGGCATAGCTTTGTTGTGATATACTAGTGATCATAGAAAATAGAATTGGGTAGGTAACTTGCAACCCCAAGTATAGTGCTAGCGCAAAATTCGCTTCACCATCTTATTGGCTAATCATTTGTCTTAGTGTTGTTGTAGAAATTTTTAATAGGCTATTCATCCTCCCTCTAGCCATTAGGACCTTTCAAGTGGTATCGAGCCAAGGTCACTATCATTTGAGGCTTAACAACCTTCGGTGTAAAAATGGCTCAAATATACGACACCAAGAAGCCACCCCCAATTTGATGGCATAAATTATCCATATTGAAGTCAAAGATGACCACACATGTTAAGTCAATCAATAGAAGGGTGTGGAAGGTGGTAGAAACCAAAATTGAGATTACCGATCCAAAGAATCCTACCGCGACCGAAGAAGTGCTTCTCCAAAACAATGACTTTGATCTAAGTGTCATTCATGATGCAATTAATGAGAGAACATTTGAGCAAATCAAGAATATTGAGATGGCTCACGAGGCTTGGTAGAAGTTGGTAGAATCATTCGAGGGCACCAAGGCAATGAAGAGTGCAAAGGTATACATTCTCAAGGAGAAATTTGCTAGCTTCAAAATGAAGGGAGATGAGAGTGTGCCGGACATGTTCCATCGGATGGAAGTGCTTGTCAATGATCTCAAAGCACTTGGTGAAAAGGTGGAGGACAAGGACTTCTCTAATAAGTTCTTGAAATGCTTACCCTCAAGATTTGGCATGTTGGTGACCTTGCTAGTGAGGACCGGTTTGGACACAATGACTCCAAACCAAATCTTAGGAGATATTATGACCGATGATGTTTATAGAGATGATGATGAGAAGGAAGAAAAGAGAGTGGAGATGGATGACAAGAAGAAGAGTGTGGAATTCAAGGCCACATTATCCAAGGGCAAGGCAAAGCAAGAATCATCAAGTGAAGATGAAGACTTGAGCTTTGATGAGATGGATGATGAGAAGATGGCTCTCTTTGTTAAGAGATTCGGCAAGTTCATGATGAAGAAGGGCTACCATGCTAGAAGAAAGAAGTCTTCATCTAAGAACAAAGAAGAGTTGAGAAGGTGCTTCAATTACGGAAGCAAAGATCATCATGTTGCTCAATGCCCATACAATAGTGACAATGATGATGACAAGAAGAACAAAAAGGAAAAGAAGGAAAAGAAAGTGAAGAAGGACAAGATGACCTTAAAGAAGAAGAAGAAGGGTGGTTCATATGTGGTCACTTGGGATAGTGATGCTTCCTCAAGTGATAATGATGATAGTGATGATGACAAGACCACCAAGAAGAAGGCACTTGCAAGCATTGCTATCAATGAGAAGCCTTCTCTCTTCGACACTCCATTATGCTTCATGTCCAAGGCCACTAAGGTATAAACTTGTGATGATAGAAGTGATGAGGAACATGATAATGAAAATGAAAATGAAAATGAAAGTGATAGTGATGATGATGAACCAACTAAGGATGAACTACTTGACATACTAGATGATGCTAAAGAACACTTTGACATTAAGAGAAGAGAATGCAAGAGCTTGCAAAAGAAAATAAAAGCCCTTAAGCAAGCCCTTGATGAGCTCAAAGGATCTCATGAGAGGCTAGAGGAAGTCCATGAGAAACTTGGCAAGGCTCACAAGAAACTTGAAAAAGCTCATTTCTCTTTGCTTAATGAACAAAATGAGAAGAAGCATGTTGAGACATGTGATGTAGGCTTAACTTGTGATATAATTGATGAATCATTATATAAGCCTATCATTGTTGCTCCCACTAACCCTTCTTGTAGCACTTCTACTTCCACCTCATCTAGTAGTGATGGTTTCACTTGTGATGCCTCACTAATGGTTGAGAATGAGACTCTCAAGGAGGTTAATAAGCTCACTCACACCTTGGCTAAGGCCTATGGTGGTGAGGACTACTTGTTTATGTGCTTGGGTAGCCAAAGAGCTTCTCTCTACAAAGAGAGATTGGGCTATACCCCTAAGAAAGGCAAGGCGGCCTTTGCTTCTCACAAAACTAGTTTTGTGAAGAACAATGATCGGTTTTGCACTAGTTGCAAGCAAGTTGGTCATAAAGAGCATGAGTGCAAGAACAAGAGCAAAAATGCCAATGTATCCTCAATCAAGATTAATTCTTTATATGTGCTTACTAAGGGTACAAATGGTATGAAGGCTAAGTTCATTGGTGCACCATGGATGGGCTCAAAGAAGAAAGCCATTTGGGTACCAAAGAGCTTAGTGACTAACCTTCAAGGACCCAAGCAAGTTTGGGTACCTAAAAGGAATTGATTTTCTTTTGAAGGTTAATTATAAAGTCGGAGGAAGGCATTGTGTTCTTGATAGTGGGTGCACTCAATATATGACCGGTGATGCAAGAATGTTTAACTCAATCAACACCAATAGTAATGATGGTTATGATAGTATCATATTTGGTGACAATGGCAAAGGCAAGGTCAAAGGGCTTAGTAAGATTGCAATATCCAATGATATGAGCATTTCCAATGTGTTTCTAGTAGAGAGCTTGAACTTTCATTTGCTATCCATGGCTCAATTATGTGATCTTGGATTCAAATCCATATTTAGGGTAGATGATGCAGAGATCATAAGTGTAGATGGCTCTAACTTGATCTTCAAAGGCTTTAGATATGAGAATCTATACTTGGTTGATTTCAATGCGAGTGAAGCTAAACTATCTACATGTTTGTTCACTAAGTCTAGTATGGGTTGGTTGTGGCAAAGAAGGCTTGGTCATGTTGGAATGAAACAATTGAATAGATTGGTTAAGCATGACTTGGTTAGAGGCTTGAAAGATGTTGTGTTTGAGAAGGATAAGCTTTGTAGCTCTTGTCAAGCCGGAAAACAAGTTGGAAACACCCATCCTAAGAAAAGCATGATGAGCACTAGTAATGCATTTGAATTATTGCACATGGACTTGTTTGGGCCAACTCAATACAATAGCATTGGTGGTAACAAATATGGCTTTGTGATAGTGGATGATTATACTAGATACACTTCAGTACTCTTTCTAGTGGACAAAAGTGATGTGTTTGCAACATTTAAATCATTTGTTAAGGGCATTCACAATGAGTTTGAAACAACCATCAAGAAAGTTAGAAGTGACAATGGTAGTGAGTTCAAGAACACTAGAATTGATGAGTTGTGTGATGAATTTAGAATTAGACATCAATTCTCGGTCAAGTACACTCCACAATCAAATAGCCTTGTTGAGAGAAAAAATAGAACACTTATTGATATGGCAAGGTCTATGCTTAGTGAGTACAATGTGAGTCAATCTTTTTAGGCTGAAGCTATCAACACGGCTTGCTATTGTAGCAACCGCCTCTATTGTCACCCATTAAAAGAGAAGACGCCATATGAGCTCTTGAATGGTATAAAGTCCAATATTGCATATTTTTAGGTCTTTGGTTGCAAGTGCTATATCTTAAAGAAAGGAACTAGATTGGGCAAGTTTGACAAGAAATATGATGAAGGATTCCTACTTGGATACTCAACTACTAGCAAAGCATATAGAGTTTGGAATTTGGATATTGGTACTCTTGAGAAAGTTCATGATGTTAAATTTGATGAAACCAAGGGTTCACAAGAAGAGAATGAGAACTTGGAATATGTTAGAGGCATTCAACTTTCAAATGCCATGAAGAACATGGATGTTGGTGAATTGAGGCCTAGGCAAATGAATGATGATGAAGATGATCAAGTGCAAGTGCTCTCTAACTCAAATGTGCAAGAAGATACAAATCAAGCTAGTACAAGTGACTCCCACGATAATGAACAAGATCAAGTGGCTAGTGCATCATCTCAACCCAATGATCAAGCAAGTGCAAGCAATCAAGTTTCAATACTCCAACCAATCAATATTGCAAGGGATCATCCATTGGAAACTATCATTGGTGATATTTTAAGAGGTGTGCAAACTAGATCAAGATTGGCTTCATTTTGTGAGCATTTCTCATTTGTTTCATCCCTTGAACCAAAGAACATAGATGAAGCATTGAAGGATGTTGATTGGGTGAATGCTATGCATAAAGAATTGAATAACTTCACAAGAAATCAAGTATGGAAATTAGTAGAGAGACCAAATGGACACAATATAATTGGAACCAAATGGGTTTTTAGAAACAAGCAAGATCAAGATGGGATAGTAGTAAGGAACAAAGCAAGATTGATAGCACAAGGATATACACAAGTTGAAGGTCTTGACTTTGGAGAAACATATGCCCCGGTTGCTAGATTAGAAGCAATTAGAATCTTGCTAGCCTATGCTTGTGCCCACAACATCAAACTCTATCAAATGGATGTCAAGAGTGCATTTCTCAATAGTTACATAAATGAAGAAGTATATGTTGAGCAACCTCCTAGTTTTAAAGATGATAAGAAGTCCGACCATGTGTACAAGTTGAAGAAGGCATTGTATGGCTTGAAGTAAGCACCTAGAGCATGGTATGAGAGATTGAGGTACTTCCTACTCTCTAAAGGGTTCATGATGGGCAAGGTTGACACCACCCTTTTCATCAAGAAGATTGGCAAAAATTTATTTGTGTTGCAAATCTATGTTGATGACATTATATTTGGATCAACTAATCAAGACTTTTGTGAAGAATTTGGAAAGATGATGACTAATGAGTTTGAGATGTCCATGATTGGAGAGTTAAGTTACTTCCTTGGTCTTCAAATCAAGCAATTGAAGAATGATACATTTGTGAGTTAAGGCAAGTATATTAAGGACATGATCAAGAAGTTTGGTATGAGTGATAGCAAAGCTGTTAGTACACCAATGGGAACAAATAGCAATTTGGATAGAGATGCAAGTGGCAATATGGTGGATCAAAAATTATATCGGTCTATGATAGGAAGCCTACTCTATGTGACCGTATCAAGGCCGGATGTCATGTTTAGTGTATGCATGTGTGCAAGATTTCAAGCCTTGCCAAGAGAAAGTCATTTAAAGGCTACAAAGAGAATATTGATGTACTTGAAGCATACATAAAATGTTGGTTTGTGTTATCCCAAAGGAGCAAAGTTTGAGCTAGTTGGTTACTCCGACTCGGATTATACGGGATGCAAGTTTGAAAGGAAGAGCACCTCGGGCACATGTCAATTGTTGGGAAGATTACTTGTTTCATGGTCATCAAAGAAGCAAAATAGTGTTACATTATCAACCGCCGAAGCCAAATACATATCCGCTGGTAATTATTGTGCACAAATACTTTGGATGAAGGCCACATTGAATGACTTTGAAATCAAGTTCAAGAAAGTGCCATTTCTATATGACAATGAGAGTGCAATCAAGTTAACCAACAATCCGGTTCAATATGCAAGAACAAAGCACATTGATGTCCACTACCATTTTATAAGAGATCACCAACAAAAAGGAGATATTTGCATTGAGAGTGTAGTCACCGAAGATCAACTTGCCGATATATTCACCAAGCTATTGGATGAGAAAATGGTTTGCAAGCTAAGATATAAGTTGAACATATTGGATTTCTCAAATATGTGTGGATGCACCCCCCACTTATATGACATGCCTCTCCTTCGAGCAATCCAAGGTAAAAGTTGATTGGCATGGCATACATCCTTGCTAAGGACATGTTTAGTGCATCTAGTCATTTTTCATATTTAATAGGCTCATTCATGAAAAACAAATGATTTTGATGTTTGTATGGTACCACTATTGCTTCTATGCTTGACTTGGTCTAGTGGTAGCATATGACATGTTTGTGGGCTTGCAAACCTAGTGTTTGATCTAGAACATGAGCTCTAAGCATTTAACTCAACATAGTACAAGATAACCCTTATTTGGAGGTGTGAAAAAGCTTGTCCTTGAATCAAACCGAGTTAAGTATCTTTGGCAAATGATTTAGATTGGACCAAATTTGGGAAAATAATCCTCACCCCATTGATTGACATTGATAATCTCAACCTATCTATATTTTGAACCTTTATGGTCATTGATGACAAAGGGGAAGAAATAGTGTACAAAGATATAGTGAGAAGACAACAAGAGGGAGAGAAACAAAGATATAAGTGATAGGGGGAGAATTTGACATAGGGGGAGAGATATGACAAAGGAAGGGGATCTATTAAAATTTTAAGCACACAAGTAGGGGGAGCAAGCTCATGAAATTGTATGATGCATTTGAATGTGCATTTCATATATTTGCTTGCATGGCACAAGTTTTAAATTTCAATATCTATGCTTGTGTGGTGTATGCTAGTTGTAGGTTTAAATGATGAAGTGAAAAACTAGCATGCATAGGTTAAGTAACTAGACTCATGCTCAGATTATGAAAAACTAGACCCTTACTTCTAATATTGATCTCATGGGGTATTCTAGTTTTCGTGTATGTCTGGTTATTCATGGTGCTAAGGATGGAATATTGGTGCACTCCGATTGGTATCACGCTTCAAAGCTCCATCTTTTATACCTTAGCATCATTTGGTAGACATTGTCTCCTATATTTCCTATCTAAGCATATGTGCAAGCAACAATCCAAACTCTTAGCACATATGAAGGGGGAGCAATTGCTACCATTTGGGGTTCATGAAACTTGTCCATATCCTTTTACACATGGTAAATATGCTTGGGCAAGCAACATGGATTCAATTAAATTTCAATTCATATCTTTGTGTAAGGATTGTCATCAATTACCAAAAAGGGAGAGATTGAAAGCTCTAGTTTGGTTTTGGTAAATTGATGAAACCCTTAGTGCTAACCTAGTTTATCAAAGTAATTATGAGATAGGTAGCACTATTCCAAGTGATGAAGCAAATGAACATCATGACATGATAATGATGATGGCATGGTGATGATCAAATGCTTGGACTTGGAAAAGAAGAAAGAAAAACAAAAGCTCAAGGCAAAGGTGAAATTGATAGGAGCTTTTTGGTTTAGTGATCGAGACACTTAGAGAGTGTGATCATATTTAGGATTGATAGCCGTACTATTAAGAGGGGTGAAACTCATATCGAAATGCGGTTATCAAAGTGCCACTAGATGCTCTAACTCATTGCATATGCATTTAGGATCTAGTGGAGTGCTAACACCCTTGAAATCATTTGTGAAAATATGCTAACACATGTGCACAAGGTGATACACTTGGTGGTTGGAACATTTGAGGAAGGGTGGAGAAGTTGGTGAAATGACAGAGGCGAAAGGAGGTCACTGTAAGTGACTGGACGCTGGCCTCAACTGGACCGGCGTGTCGGGTCAGTGGAAACAGTGAAGGCGCTAGCATCGGTCTTCAACCGAATGCTAGGCCACTTCGTGACCGGACGCATGGTGGGTGCATCCAGTCCTACTGATGTGGTGGCGCAGAGAAGAGGAGAAGGACCGGACGTTGATGATGCGTCCGATCATGACCTACCGGACGCGTCCGATCGCAGTTGAGCAGCTCTAGGAGCTCTCTGAGCTCGACCGGATGCTGCCCCTCCTGCATCCGGTCGTGATCGAACTGATGTGTCTGGTCGTCATTTGGCTCTCTCGAGAACTCCCTGGAAATGACCGGACTCGGCAGAGGTGTGTCTGGTCTTGGCACTGTGCTGTGTTCGGTCATCACTTAACCATTGAGATCGGGCGCTCAGCATTTGAAGGGAGGGATGATGTGGCAGCCATCCATTGACTGAACGCTAGTAGGGTGCATCCGGTAGATCTGATCGGCGCATCTGGTCGCCTTGTTTTTCAGTGGACTGAGGAGTCAACGGCTCTATTTCATGGGGGCTTCTATTTAAGCCCCATCGTCGGCTCAAGCTCACTCTCTTGGCCATTTACATTGACATAGCAACCTTGTGAGCTTAGCCAAAGCCCTCCCACTCATCTACATTATTGATGCATCATCTTTGTGAGATTGGGAGTGAATCCAAGTGCATTGCTTGAGTGTTTGCATATAATGGCACTTGGTGTTTGTGTTTTGCTATGCGATTCACTTGTTACTCTTGGTGGTTGCAGCCCCCTAGACGGCTGGGAGCAGTGAGGATCGTTGAGCGGAGGTTGGTGATTGTCTTTGGCTCTGATCGTGGTGATTGTGAGGGGTTCTTGATCTTTCTTTGGTGGAGAGCCAAAAGGTACTTTAGTAATTTGCTCGTGTCTTGTGTGATCCTCATCTTGTGTTGGTTGTGCAGCACCCTATTGAGGGTTTGGCTTGTGATGCCAATTAGCGCATGAACCTCCAAGTGAGTGAATCACCACAACGGGGACTAGCTTGCCGGCAAGCAAGTGAATCTCGGAAGAAAAATCATTGTGTCTTGATTGTCTCCTTGGTATTCTTTGGTATTCACTCGTTGGTCACATGCCACGATGGTATACCTCTCTACCACTCTCTTGTATTTCATTATACATTCACTTGGATTGAGCTAGTGGTAGTTAAGACTAGATAGTGTATCATTTAATTGTATTACTCTCACTAGGTTGATCACCTAGGTGTATATTAGTGACATAGCTTTGTTGTGATATACTAGTTATCATAGAAAATAGAATTGGGTAAGTGGCTTGCAACCCCAAGTATAGTGCTAGCGCAAAATTCGCTTCGCCATCTTATTGACTAATCATTTGTCTTAGTGTTGTTGTAGAAATTTTTAATAAGCTATTCACCCCCCGTCTAGTCATTAGGACCTTTCAGCATTGACATAGCAACCTTGTGAGTTTAGCCAAAGCCCTCCCACTCATCTCCATCATTGATTCATCATCTTTGTAAGATTGGGAGTGAATCTACGCGCATTGCTTGAGTGTTTACATCTAGAGGCACTTGGTGTTCTTGTTTCATTGTAGGATTCGCTTGTTACTCTTGCTGGTTGCCGCCACCTAGATGGCTTGGAGCACGAGGATCATCGAGCGGAGGTTGGTGATTGTCTCTGGCTCCGATCGTGGTGATTGTGAGGGTTCTTGACCTTTCCCTGGCGGAGAGCCAAAAGGTACTCTAGTAAATTGCTCGTGGCTTGTGTGATCCTCATCTTATTTTGGTTGTGCGTCACCCTATTGAGGGTTTGGCGTGTGATGCCAATTAGCACGTGAACCACCAACTGAGTGGATCGCCACAACGGGGACTAGCTTGCCGGCAAGCAAGTGAACCTCGAAAGAAAAATCATTGTGTCTTAATTGTCTCCTTGGTATTCATTGGTATTCACTCATTGGTCACTTGCCACAGCGGTAAGGCCCTGTTTGGTATTGCTCCACTTCATCAGTGAAGTCATTATTTTTGGCTTCAGCTCCATGAGCGGCTCCATCTGGGGAGTTGGAGCCATTTTTGTAAAACTGTTTCAAATAGAGCTCCTTAAAATATTCTCTCCCAGAACCCCATGCTGGGTAAAGCCACTATTTTTGGCTTCACCCTCCACATATCATTTGTGAGAGCATGATTTAGGGTGGTGTTTGGTAGGGCTCCTTCGAAGGAACCGGAGTCGCTTTGGAGGAGCCAAAATCTAGCTCCACTATTTTTTAGTGAAAACGGCTCCTCCAGCAAAACTTTGGCAAGGCTCCTTGTCGGTGTTTTATAAACCAGACTAGTAAATTTATATAATTGTCGTGCTACTCTAGGAAGACAACGGTAGCATCCAAAAGACACGAGAATTTATACTAGTTCAGGCCGGAGCCCTACGTCCATTCTTAGAGATAATCGAGTGTGTGTTCCTCGCTTAAATGCTCTGAAGTTCTTACAATGCGGGTGCAAGAATGGTGGAAGAGGTAGGAGAGCTAGAGCTAGGAGATA
Organism: Miscanthus lutarioriparius; assembly: GCA_904845875.1. NCBI lineage: Eukaryota > Viridiplantae > Streptophyta > Magnoliopsida > Poales > Poaceae > Miscanthus > Miscanthus lutarioriparius. The sequence goes on from CAJGYO010000009.1 coordinate 87,336,280, forward strand.
AACTGCCTGAAGGGAAGCTTTAGGAGTCCGGAGGTTGTGAAGAATGTGAAGATGTAAAAAAGATGTTCCGGATGGATGCCTTGTCTGCCCTTATATAGAGTTCGGGTCCAGAACATGTACAAAGAAGAAGGTTCTCCCGACTGAATGGTCATAAGCCTAAAAGAGGGGCCTAGCTAACTTGGCTTGCAAGCTATGTTGTCTTGCTACGCACATCCAAGCATGGTTGTCATCATGGTCTTCTAGCCACGTCGTGGCATGGTGTGGCATGGTGCTACTGTGCCAACCATGGCTACACTGTAGGCACGATGGTGGTTAGCCAGCCGTCCTGTGCGACGGGGTCTCCGTTGTGGCCTTTCATCATTGCCTCCTGATCTCCTAGGGGCGTTGTACAGGAGTTGGTAGCTGCCCTCAGGTCGTCGATCGCCTGGTTAGCTTGTGGAGTTGGTGGCCATAATCTCGAGCTCCGAGGTCGTGGCTCCCGTCGGCTTGGATGGCCTCTAAGTCAAGACCTCCGTCGTGGATCCTATTTCGTAGTGGGTAGAATCGTACATATGTCTTGTTGGACCGTATTTGGACGGCGGGTCACCGTACTGGCAGTCACCGCTGGGCGGTGTTGTCTCGTCTGTTCTGCGTGGCACAGTGATGGCGTCTGACCGGACCGAGGTGGCCGCTGTCCCCTCGGTCCTCTCGGGGTTAGCGTGGCATGTCCGCCCCTGTCAGAGCGGTCCCGCCTAGCTAGGATTGGCCTCTCCCTGTTCCTCCTAGGGGTCAGGACGGCGAGAGGTCGTGAATCCTTGTTGCATGTGCGGCTAAGACAGATATGAGGGGTCATGGCCGACCCCAGTCTTAGCATATGGCCTGGTCCGCTCGGCTTGGCTGGGCCTCGATCATATGGGCTTTCGCTAGCTAATGTGTTGTGGACCGCTCATCCTGCTAACTAATCGATGCCTTGAGACACCCAGGGATCATAACCCGGACACTCCTCCTTCGGAGGAGTAGGAGCTAGAGCTAGGGAGGAGCCCTACCAAATAGGCCCTTAAGGGGCTCTTGGTTGAAGCCGTCCAGTTTTACCCTGTTTGGCACAAAACGGCTCTAAACGGCTTCAGGAGCCAATGAAGAAGTCGTGCCAAACGGGGTCTAAAGAAAAAAATAAAAAATGTGTACTATAGGAAAATTTAAAAATGTATCATGTGTGTAACATGAATACTTTAGGAAGATCAAGAGGCATCATCGAACATCTAAAAATATTACATATAATGATAATTTGAAATACAAATTATAATAGTATGAGAATAGTCTTATTATGCTGCAGAAAAAATCATCCATGTAAATATCACCACAAGATCATGAATACAATAAAAAGAATACTATGAAATATATAGGAAAGAAATGAAGACATAACCTTTTTTATCAAGCAAGGTAATGTTCTAAGATCAATAAATAATGCTTTGCCTTTAGAATAAAAATGTTCTATTTTTAGAAAAATAAAAGTATATGCTTAGAAGAAGAATATGCTATAATATACATATTAGTACTAAAAAAGAACATTTAAAATATACCACCGAACATCATATGGATACTACACGAATAACCTAAAATTCAATATGAATATCTCATAGGAACTGTGTGAAAAAGTTTAAATATATCATGGGGGAGAAACCAAAAATACATTATGGGACATCTCACAGGCACTATACAAACATTGCAAAATACATCTTTATGAAACATGAAAGCTTGGAAAATTGTAATACACCATGGAACATATTAAAATACTATTAGAATATATTGTCTATCTAATGAATAAAAATACACCACGGAACATAAAATAAAAGAGAAAGGGAAAAGAAATAGAAGAAAAGAAAGAAAAAATGAAAAAGAATAAAACATGTAAAATAAAAAACTAGAAGAAAAAATAGTTAATTATAGTGTAAAAAGGAAGATTAAAATATAAAAATGAAAGAAAAATAAAAACATAGAATATGAAATAAAAATGGAAAAAAGAATAAATAGAAGCAAGGAAAGAATAAACAGAAAAGCAAAAAAAGGAAAGAAGAAGAAAAATAAATAAATAAAAGAAAAACCAAAAGAAGAAAATAGACACTACACACGGGGCACCTACGTACTAATGCACTGCATGCAAATGCAGCTGTACGCGCGTACGAACCGGAAGATTCAAGCTACGTCTTCGACAGCGCGCCCAGAGCCGCGGCCCAAGACCCAACAAAAAGACGTGTCCACAACAGGAGGCTGCCCCGACAAGAACTGGGCTACTGGGCCCAGTGAATCTCCGCGAGCCCAGCTCCTTTTGATCCGTATTTTGTTAGCACGTACGTAGTATTCCGTATGTTTTGTTTTAGTCCCATACGGCTTATGAAAGTTGCTTATCGCGGCATCAAAAAGTGTAACCTGGACAGTTGTGTCACCGTAAGGCAATCATGTTAAGCTAACATCAAATTGTATATGATATGCTGATATAAGATGTATGTATGTTGTATGTATGGTATGATATATGATATTGTCCTACATACACAATGAGCACACTACTTGTGTGCAAAGCTTTTTTAATTTCCTTTTTGAATCTTATGTAGGACTCTTCGTGACATACTGCCCAGTTTGGAATTTGGCCTATAGTGGTCCATGTGCAAATTAATGAGAGATTGTGGAGAATTTAGTTCCACCTTGATTGTTAAAGGTGGGATATAGGATGGTGGTAGATATGATTCACTCAGCGTGCAGAGTGGGAACTCTAGGGGCATTAAAAATGGTATCGAAGCCGACCTTCGCGGCCACGGGCGCTTGCAGGTTAGGGTGCAAACATGGGGTTCTTTGCGCGTGTAGGCCTTGCAAGGTGCACGGCATGGCACATGTGCCGGCACTACACGCACGGCCGCGTGTGCTAAGAGGGAACGTTCATGGTCATCGTTTGCTCGACTATGGGTGTGTTGGGCCGACGAGGACGTCAGTTCCTTTCAGGGGGGTGTATGTGATATCCGGCCCAGTTTGGAATTTGGCCCATAATGATCCGTGCAAAGTGGATCTAAGCCGTTTGGACTCTGGGACGTTACACTAAAAGGGCGTACCCAGTGCAGAGAGCTCCCGCTCTGTGCGGGGTCTGGGGAAGGGTGTCAGTGGCAAGCCTTACCCTCACCTGTGTAATACGAGGAGACCACGACTTGAACCCGGGACCTTCCGGTCACAGGCGGTAAGACTCTACCGCTTGCACAGGCCGTTACACTCTTGATCAAAAATCCAATCCCACACAATGAGCACACTACATGCTGTGCTCTAAGCCATTTTAATTTCTTTTTTGACATTTATTTTCATTGGAAATTGGAGTCGTTGAGTATGTTACTTATACTCTCAAGCTCGAATAAAGTTTACCGGATTTTGTATTTTTCTTGGTTGTTTTTTTTCTCATTCATGCCATTTATAGTAGTTGGAATCGCTGAACTCTTTTTTGCATTCGGCAAAAGTGTAATCATTGAGCGTCTTGCTCCACTTTTAAGTCACTATCAAAATTTTTCTGAAAATTTTGGCATTCTTTGTCACACCCAAAAATCTCCATTTTACAATGTGAACATTTTCACTAAATAAAATAAATGATCTAATAGTTTTTTATAAATTTCTTAAGCTTTTAATTAGTTTGTTGCTAGTTTATAGAGAACTAAAATTGCTTTACTAAAATTTTCTAAATTAACTTGTCATTAATAATATTACTCGTGTCACCCACACAGATCACAAACTCTATCATGCACTGGAGAACAGGTTCGTGCAACTGCGCATCCCAGTCAGGGGCGGAGCCTAGTGGAGGTGAAACTTGGGCTCCCACCTCCATTGCTCTGTGTGGCTTCGCTGACCTCAACAGTTGTGTATAATGGCAGCTGCGGTTGGAGACGATAAACAGGGCGTCGAAGTCATTGGAAATGGCTGGTGGAGAAGATAAACAACGCAGTTTTAGAAAGGGTATGGTTGAATAGGCTATGTACCGGTGGCCCAAGTAAAAGAAACATGGCCCAATAGCACTAGCAAGTAGCTAGAGGCCAAAGCAATTCTGCATGGGCTAGTTCACACAACCCAAATTGCCCCACCCCACCTCGATTTGCTGGCATGCTCCGCCACTAATCCTAGTGCTCCCAAGTGCCACCACCCACCACTAGAGAAGAAGGTTAGGGGTTTGGATTATACAACTTACCGACAACTCTAACTTTGGGTTCCTTCATGACACTAGAGCGAGCAGCGGCCCAATAGTGTGACAGGGTCGTTGTCGAATCTGTGGGGAGGCAAGAGGGTGCTAGGCAAGGTTGGTGGCAAGGGCATCGCGATGTGAGTGATCGCTGATGACCTTGTGATTAGGGGAGGACAGAGCAGGAGGGATGGTGAGGCGGTGAGGGCCACTAATGGTGGATGTGCAAGGGTATTGGAACGGAGGAGGGGCGCGCAAGATGGGACACACAAGGGTAGCGCTCTGGAACAAGAGGTCGATTGGGCACAAACAACGAGGGTTGCATGCTTGTCGAAGACATGACCGGTTGTGCCTTAACTCTTCCCACACATAAGGCAAGAATATTAGGTTGTTGTACAAGAAACTTTAAGATATCTTGCTAGATACTACTAGTTACTAGTTCTATTGTAGATCTACGAGTAACATGTTTGTGTGCGTGAAGCTCAACTCGGCGATGTAAATAGCGGGTGTGGCAATCCCTCAACGACAGATTGTGTAGCTAATACCAACTGTCCGCCACTCGAATTTCTTTTAAGGGAGACACTAGTGCTCGGACGCCTGCACCTTCTCCCTGGCACCCTCCTCTCTCGCGCGAGTCCGGACGCTCGGGAAAAATGCCGCGCCCGGCGCTCCTTCTCCCTAACCCCCTCCTCTCTCTTCGCAAGTCCGAATGACGGCGCCTCCTCCACGCGCCCGCCGCTCCTTTCCCCATAACCCCTTCCTCTCTCTCCACGCACGGAGCCAGGATGAGGACGAGTACGCCCCGTCTGCGCGACTCTAGGTGCGCCGCGCACCTCAGCCGCCGGCCCCTAGCATGCGCCTTCCATTGGCCCCGGCTCGCTGTGCCCCATCCCCTGGAGCCCGGGCCATGCCCCCATGACTCTCTACCTATTAAATATGAAACACTTGGATGCAACATACGTCTGAAGCAGATGAAACATTTGAAATATACACTTGAACATGTGTGTGAAACATATGCAATATCCAAATAAAACACTTGCAACATGAAAACACTTATTTGCAACATAAGACTGAAACAACTTAAACATTTCGAACATACTCTTGCAACATATGTGTGAAACATATACAACATTCAAATCAAAATGCTTGCAACATACATCTAAAAACAGATGAAACATTTTGAACAAACGCTTACAACATGCCTTTGAAACACTTGCATCATATACAACATCCCGATTTAATTTTGCAACATCCATAGACACTTGCAACATACTTATGAAACGTCTGAAACACTTGAAACATACATTTGCATCATATGGGAGGGGGGCCGGGGCCGGTAGATTTCGGCCTCAGGGTGGGAGCCAACGGCGCGCGAGCTCCACTAGCACGGGGTCACACTCGTGGTGCCCTTGACTCGGCCAGGACTGACCTAAGGCGTGCGACGACAGCACCAACACCAGCAGAGGCGAGCGACGTGGAGCGAGCGGCCCGACCAGCAGAGGTGGGCGCACGCGACGGGCAGGAGATAGGAGCAAGCAGCGCAGGCAGGGCGCGTACGACGGGGAAGAGACGGCAGCAGCGAAGCAGAGTGGGGGCGCGCGGCATCGAGACGGATGCTCGTGTGGGAGCATTACCGTTGTTTTATACCTTTACGTAAATAATACTAGACTTTCGGCCTGTTCGCTGGTTGGTTTCTGGGCTGGCTGATGCTGGTTTGTTGTGAGAGGAAAACACTGTTGGCTGGCTGGTTTGGGCTGACTGAAACCAACAAGCGAACGTGGTGTTTGTAAGAACGTGTATTGGTAGGATCAACGAACATGAAACTATCAGCGTGATTCCACCGAAGTTTGACTTGTCATGTAACTTTTAAAGGAATAACTTACTGGTTCTACAACAAAATCTCAATCATCCCGTAGATAGAAATAAAAGTAGGGCCTGTTTAGTAGAGCTATGCTTTACTTGTGGAGTATTTTTTTTTCTTCAGCTCCATGATCAACTTCATTGGTGGAGTTAAAACTGTTTTATTAAAAATATTTAGTAAAACAACTCACGGTAGATAAATGAGTTGTTTATAATACCCTTAATCTTATTTTCTTCATTTATTATACCTTTAGGGTACGTTCGGTTTCTAGGTATTCAAGGCCTGGAACGGATCCAGCTAGAAATACTATTGAATTTTATACGGTCATGCATCACCGGGATAAGTTCCGACAGGAATGGCCTCAACCGAACGGGCCCTTAATCTTTTTTCTTTTATTTTCTTTCTTCCTTTTTCTTCTCTGCTTTCTTCCTTGTGCACAGGAGGCACTCCGCTTCCCTCGCTCGAAGGTTCTTCCGTACTGGCAGCCCCCGGGCCCTGCGCCGCGGTGGCCGATGTCTCCACGGCCCTACATCCAGGCTCTCCGGCAGCCTCGCGACTCCATGCCCCGACACCCCGGTGACCAGCGTCTCCGTGGTCCTGCGCCCCCGTGCCCCGCTCGCCGCGGCTCCATGGCCCGGCGGCGCCGCACCCCAGTAGGCCTCACCCGCGCAAGGGCATTTTAGAGAAGACCGCATGCATCGACAAGAAGCCGAGTGGAGTTTTTTTTTTTCACTGCCCAGAGAGCAAAAATTGCAGGTGAAGCGGGGCGGAGCGGCTGTCATTCGGACTCGTTTGGTTGGCGACAAAGCGAAGCTGCTTGTAGAGCGGTTCCAGAAGCGCTACCAAGCGCGGCCTTAAGTAGCCTCTAACAAGAGTTTTCATGGTCTTATAAAACTTTAAAAGAATCACATGCATGCGAGATTCCATAATTGATCACTAGTCATGTGCGATAAATATTACACTGCCTCAACCTTGTCACATTCTCTCTGTTTCATTTTAATCGTATCCGTCACACAACGGAAGTCCAAAGATATTTCAGAAAAGTTGAGCAAGATAATAAGACATGAATACAGGTCAACATAACTCAGCAATGCATACATCAGCTCAGCAGTTAAGCAATAAGGAATACGGCCGAAGATATGTTTGTCAAGCATACAAATACTGCTCAAATGAAGCAAGTTCATGGCAGTGCACTTTCTTCAAGGATAACAACACAATTGGACAAGGATCAACAATGTTCGTACTAATAGCAAGAGATATCCATGTACATGAACTCCGTTTCAAAGGCATCACCTAGGCGTCCAGGCGTACCCAGCTCACCTTCAGGAACGCCTAGTTCCCTTTGAAACCATGTACATTAAGTCGACTCAAACTAGACAGATTATCAAGGCCTAACAGAAATTAGACAATCATCTTTGTTACAGCTTATAAGACATGGAAGCTGCAAAATAGCATTAGATGAACAAAAGCGAGATTGATAATATAAGCCAGCACTTAAATTACAGGTAGATGGTCTAAGCAGGTGACTAGAGATCCTATCTTCACCCTTCACGAACCACATTAGACAGAAGAGTAGAATATAGCATCCTTGTGGCTCCAATTTCTACTCCAAAGTCTTCATTTCATCTAACCTGAAACCTGATCAATGTGAAAACAGGAATAAGATCCGAGGGGAATAGAGTAAGAAATTAGAAATTATCTAGCCATGGGCACGGTTGAGGGTTGACGACATATTTACGCTTGATTAAACTTCAGAACAATGCAGTTATGCCAAAGTTGGGTAAGTGTTCTATTAAAATGAAATTAGTGTTAACTCTCACAATTATTAGATCATTTTCTACCAGTGTTGACCTAATCATTTCACCACAAACACTAGTAGCAGAAACAACCGATTCAGCTCATTATGAGAATACAATGGATTAATAATACAAAACCTAGCAGATAAAGTAGACTTCGAAGCCAACAACTAAACAAATAAACCAACAACAACAACAACAACAACAACAACAACAACAACAACAAAGCCTTGAAGTCCCAAACAAGTTGGGATAGGCTAGAGTTAAAACCCAACAAAAGTCATCAAGGTTCAGGCACGTGAATAGCTGTTTTCCAAGCACTTCTATCTAAGGCTAAGTCTTTAGGTATATTCTATCATTTCAAGTCTCCTTTTATTACCTCTACCCAAGTCAATTTCGGTCTTACTCTACCTCTCTTCACGTTACTATCCCGGCTTAGGATTCCACTACGCACCGGTGCCTCTAGAGGTCTCCGTTGAACATGTCCAAACCATCTCAACCGGTGTTGGACAAGCTTTTCTTCAATTGGTGCTACCCCTAATCTATCACGTATATCATCGTTCCGAACTCGATCCCTTCTTGTATGACCGCAAATCCAACGCAACATACGCATTTCCGCGACACTTATCTGTTGTACATGTCTTTTCGTAGGCCAACATTCTGCACCATACAACATAGCAGGTCTAATCGCCGTCCTATAAAACTTACCTTTTAGCTTCTGTGGTACCATTTTGTCACATAGGACTCTATGAACCAATTTGGTTTCATGCCCGGAAGGTCAACCATGGAAGCCATTTTCTTAATAAGACAAGTTATGGAGCGGTATAGGGAGAAGAAGGACCTACACATGGTTTTTATTGACTTGGAGAAGGCTTATGATAAAATACCAAGGAATGTTATGTGGTGGGCTTTGGACAAACATAAAGTCCCAACGAAGTACGTCGGGCTCATTAAGGACATATACAACAATGTTGTGACTAGGGTTCGAACAAGTGATAGAGACACGGATGACTTCCCGATTAAGATAGGACTACATCAAAGGTCAGCTTTGAGCCCTTATCTGTTTGCCTTAGTGATGGATGAGGTCACAGGAGACATACAAGGGGACATCCCTTGGTGTATGCTTTTCGCGGACGATATAGTGCTAGTTGATGAAAGTCGGACAGGAGTGAATCAGAAACTAGAATTATGGCGGGAGACTTTGGAGTCCAAAGGTTTTAAACTCAGTAGAACTAAAACTGAGTATATGAAATATGACTTCGGCACTACTACTCGGGAGGAGGAAGATATTAGTTTGGAAGGTCAAGTAGTGCCTAGGAAGGATACCTTTCGATATTTAGGATCAATGCTAGAGAGAGAGAGGGATATTGATGAAGATGTTAGCCATAGAATTAAAGCAGGGTGGATGAAGTGGCGCCAAGCATAAACAAAAGATAAATTGGATATGACAGTATTGGCGATTTATATCTCACAATATTCTCGGATACTTCATATCTCACAGAAAGAACTGACACAGAAATGAAAAAATAAAAAATTGAATGATTATACAGAACTACAGCCTTTTTGAACAGGTAACAACATAACTTCACCAGAGCAAGGGAAAAGCTAGAATAAAAAGAGAATTCATGGAAGAGAGTTGAAATTCATCTATAAATTGGCACCTTAGGTCCAACCAGTCCTGATTTCCTAACTAACTTCATAGGCATACTTTCTTTCATACAAATGGACATTACATTAAATGTTAGGAATATAAATGCATGAGGAGTGTTGCAAGTTATCTTACATATGTTAAGTGCAGACAGGAACTTCATAATCTTGAGAACTCTATCGGCAACCACTTCACACTTGATCTCAACTATCTTAAGGTGTTCTGAAATTGCAGTTGATCTCTTCATTGAACTGACACGTAGTTTGATTTCCACTTTATGTTTAAACCACTGCAGAGAACAACCAAGCATGATCAACTGTCAACTAATAACTCTACAAAGTAGCAGTTGAGCATTTGTGAAGTGCATACCATGTTGTGGAGTTCAAAACTGAGCTTCTCTAGAACAGGTGAATGTTCAAGAATGCACGCTAGCATGGAAATCATCAGCCACATACCAGTAGCCATTCAGCAACAAGGTCTTGAGATTTGTAAACACAGGGCACCATCTCAAATCTCTTTTAAAAATAAACTGCACAAAGTGCAAACAAAAAAGATGAAATAATCAACACTGTGAACGTATTTGATTCATAACCATAGTTGGTGGCAGTGCATGCAAAAAAAAAAGCATCATATATCAAATTTCAACTTGACGACACCTAATACAAAAAGGGTAAAAGATGAAACTTTAAAGTAAAACTATACCATGTTAGATGCAGATTTCAACGCCAAGCTCTTAGCCTCCAATAAACCTCTTAGAAGCACACAGTTGATGTTGCCATTGGCTGTGCTATCAGAACTATTACAAGATTCACAATCACAAGTCCAAAAGTAATTTGCATTAGTGCAGCGGTCCCTACACCCCCCTGCTATTTTGACAGATGCCTCAAGTAATGAGGGCATCCCCTCAAGAATGGGAGTCCTCCCCTCAAAATGCTCAAGGCGCAGTGAGGCAACATTTGGGGTGTAAATGTTGATGCGAGAATCAGAGCTGCCTACGGAAAAAATGATGATAAGATGTTTCAGGGACTCGGACACAATCTTGTTGACCGATGACAACTCACAATCCATGAGCTTTAGATGATCCAAGGATGGACAGTTTGTAAAGTTAAGAAAACTGTTGTGGACCTGTACACCAGCGAGCTCCAGCCTCCTCAGGTGCTGGGAGATGAGAGGCAGGTTGTCTAGTTGAAGACAGGGCTCATCCAGACTGCGTACAAACATAGAGAGGCTGAGAACATAAACTTTGCACATCACAACATGCTGGAACCAGAGGTTTACGTGGGACACATCATCATGGCTGCTGAGATGAGCATTGAACGTGAAATAGCATTTCTCGAGGGGTGAATCTCTGCGGAGGAGCAGCAGATGGTTCACCAAGCTCCGGAGATCCTCCACAGACTCCAGTTGATCTGGGTCGACGGACCCCACCCACAGGCCATCTGCGGGCGAGCACGTTCGTGCGGATGGCCTCCTCAGACGGCAAGAAGCCAAGGACGTGTTCAAGGACTCCATCAGGCAGGGGTTCAATGCCCCTGCTACTGCCAGCGGCCTGCAGCACCCCTCCCTTGGCCGTTTTCCCTTGAGGCATTTTGTCGAACAGCAACCGGGCCTTGGCGCTGCAGGACAAGATACGGTCAGAAGACGCGGATCAGTTATGCTGAGGGCAAACAGACGACAGGCGGCGAGCGAGACGGAGACCTCGCTGGAAGGCTGGTGCCGGCCTCACCTCACTGTCGGCGGCAGCACTGATCTCGCAGACAGCCCATGTCCCTGGTCGCTCACGCACTGGCCTCTGGCCGGCTGGGGCAGGCCGTCACCCGCCTCCGCTTTGCTGGCTGGCCGCCCTGCGCCCGGACCGGCTGGTACCCGGCCGTCTGGCAGCCGGTCGCCTGGACGGCTGGACGCCGACGGCCCTGACCGCGCCGCGCCCCAGCTCAGCCTGATGCCCGCGCCGGTGCCGCTCCCTCGCTCCTGCTCTTCTGCTCGCTCGCCCCGCTAGCCCGCTGTCCGGTGAGCAGTGGCCACTAGGGTATGGATTTGGCCGATTGGGGAGGATTGGGGATTTTGGGCATCGGGGAACTTCGCGAATTGGTGACGCACTTCGGCACTTGTGGAGAAATAGGCCGGGCGATAGCGGAAATCTTAACCGTGCGCCGATGGTTTCCCGCCGCGCAGAGGATTCCTGCGCCGATCTCGCTTCGTCCGTTAGCATGCGGCCCAGATCGAATGATTCTGCTGGACACAAGATGACTGCACGCAAACTGGCAAGATGCAGGATTCTCTGGTGCGAGCAGGTAGGCAGTACGTGTTTCCTTTCTCTTTTTTTTCTTTTTTGTTCATGTGGTTTTACTTTCACTTTTTTATTTTTTCTATTTTTCTATTTTTGTTTATTTCTTGTTTATTTTCTAATTATATTTTTTCTTGTCATTCATGTTTTTCATTTTTAATCTTTTCTTCTTTTTTTTCTTTTTATCCATTTTTCTTTTCTTATTATTTTTCTTTCTTTTTTTTCCTATCCTTTGTATTTTCCGTCCATCAATTTATCTTTTATTTTTGTTTTATGTGAATTGTTATTATTTTTTATTTGTTACCTTTTACTAACAATTAGTCTAATTATATAAAAAAAATTGTATTATAAAAGTAGTTACATTAGATTTGTATTTACAAATCCTTTCTAACGAACAAACTGTTGTTCCTATAAATTATGTAATATAAGAGAAATTATAGGTCAAAATATGTTCTTGAAGACCACACTAAGTCAAATCACACCTTATATTCAGGGATGGAGGGAGTAGGTTGCACGTGTATATTTCAAATGGTTTAGCTAGTTCAAGCTGAATGGCAAGTGGCCTAGAGGGGGTGAATAGATTTTTTTCTAAAATTTAATCAACTTTACGAAATCAGTCAGAACGTGGAACCTCCGGGTATGATCACGGAGGTTCCAGGGGGCGGAAGTTCCGGGACTAAGCATGGAACCTTCGGGATTAGAGTATGAAATCGATCTACTACAAAATTTAACGAATGAAAAATAGATCGAATATAATACCAGCTTTCTTGGGGAGTGTGTTGAGCTATTCAAACAGTCAGTTGCACCTAGAAGATGAGAAATTCGTAGATCGGATGCAAACCCTAAAAATCAATTCAAATCACAAGTAATAGCAACAACAGCAAGCACAGAGGATACGGGGATTTATCTCGTGGTTCAACTCGCCACAAAAGTCTATCTACGTCCACGTTGTTGAGATTAGCCACAAAGGCTATGGAGTCTCTTTCAACTCACTCCTCTTCTCCAACCTATCACCAAGGCAATGGATTGGATGGTTCCACTAAGTCACAAAAGGGTAATACAAACATTCCAGTGCTCAACCATAGCGGACTGGGAGCTACCGGGCGACTGCTAGCGCGTCTAGAAGCCAAGCTCCAAGAGAAACGAACACACCAAGCGGCTAGAGCTTCACAAAGTGCACAACAACGGAGGAGAAGGATCTTCTCGAGCTTTCTCACACTCTCTATAGCCAAATCCCTCAAGGAATCACAAAGATTTGAGCAAGGAAGTTGGGAGCACCAAGCTTGAAGAGAGAGAGCTTCTGTTCGTAAGGAATGAAAGGAATAGAGAAGATAACCGTTGGGGGCGAAGATGTATGGTATAAATACCACCCACGTCACCCATAAAACGGTTGGGTCTGACAGACCCCGGAGCCTTCGCTTTTGAGCGCGGGTCGGAGCAGATAAGAATTTAGCTCGGCTGGCTTTTTGTGGCTGGGATTATTTGAGATGTAGATAGAGTTTTGAGCACTTGATTCTCCCCAACATACCATTAGTATCCCCTTGATAGTATGGCTTGTCCTATGACTCAATTTTAAAATATAAAATAAATTAAACTAGCTCTTGGAGTCATTACAAGCCATCCATTCGAGTTGGGGGTCTCCTCCTTTGTTTCTTTGCATCCACGATTAAAGATATGTTGTCAAACACTTTTCAAAGCCATTAGTCCTTTAATTTTGTGGTCAACATCACCAAAACCCGCTTAGAGCTAGATTGCACTTACACAAACATATGTAGCAAATGTTTTACCTGGATGTTGCATATATTGCACTGCCTATACACGCGTTGCAAGTGTATGTTTCAAATATTTCAGCTATTTCAACCTTATGTTGCTATTATTTTGTCTGGATATTGCATATGTTGTAGTAGCCATACACATATGTTGCAAGCATATGTTCTAAATGTTTCATTTGTTTCAGACGTATAGACGTACGCTGCAGCAAATGTTTCATGTTGCAAGTGTTCCATGAGCAGGCGCGAGAAGTGGGCATAGGCGGAGGTGGTCACCGCGGGCGCATAGCTCCCACGTGCGCCTAGGAAGTGAAGTGGGGCGCGGCGGCCCCCATGTGCATGCGCAGCAGCAGCGCACGGCGGCGACAGTAGCAGCAACGCGCGGCCAGGCGCTCCCACAACGTGCGGGCAGGTGAGCAGGAGCTACATGCATATGCGTGGGCAGACAGGAGGCGCGGGCATCAGGACACGGCGTCCGTCCAAATATCCTAGCGCTAGCCATGAGGTGAACTGAATGCTATGCCGTATGCCCGTATTACCGGTAGCCCAGTACTACATTTATATCTATCATGTACATTCCATTTCCATATATGTTTGCCAATAGAAGAGGAAGAAGAAGCAAAAGGTCAGTAGCCGCTGAAAATGGCTACTCTCAGGTTCCTGCTTGTCAAAGGAGCAGCCATAATCTGGCTGCTTCCTATCCTTCACAACATGCCATCGGTATGTTGTAGCGATTATTTTTAAAATTTCTTTTAAAAAAGGATTTAAAACATTGTCCATGCCTCGCCGCCTTGGTATCTTTGTTGGGCCACCAAATCGTTAATGAATGAGATGCTAATTTTCGGTTTCCACTTCTCGGTCCAAATTTCGCCGTCACCCTATTCATGCATCATTCATTCATCGGGCATCCTAGTGCCGGGACGTCCAGCGCAAGCGCTACGTCCGGACGCCGCCCTTTTCCCAAACCCCCCCACGCCGCAGAATCGGATCCCAACCCCCCACCCCCACACCGCGTCCTTGTCCCAAATAACACGAAACACTTCAAGTGTAATATCGCAAACATATGGAAAAACTATATAGTGCAACATCGGATATAAATACTGCAACATAGCAAAAAAAATATGTAGTACAACATCGAAAAACATGTACTGCAACATCGGAAAAATATGTACTGCAACAAAAAAAATTATGTACTGAAACATCGAAAATTATGTACTGCAACATCGCAAAAATATGTACTACAACATCGAAAAAATATGTACTGTAACATCAAAAATTATGTTGCTGCAATATCGAAAAATATGTACTACAACATCTCAAATAGTAGTACTGCAACATCACAAAAACATTTGTTGCAATGACCCAAAAATCCCATTGCAACATTCGGAAATCATCTGTTGAAACATAAAAAAAAACATTGCAACACGGGAGAAATAGCAAAAAAACATACAAAACAGCCCCTGACCCATCACCTTCAAGCTCGCTGGAGGGAGGAGGGCATAGTATCCTAGCCACCGCCGCGTCCCTAAGATCCAGAGGAGGAGGAGGAGGAGGGCTGAGATCCAGAGGAGGAGGAGCACTCAGATCCAGAGGAGGAGGAGGGCTCAGATCCAGAGAAGGACCGACCTATCTCGTCGAAGCAGCCGCGGTCGTCCTCGTCTTCGGTGGGGGAGGGAGGGAGTGAGCGCGGGCGGGCGAGCGGCCAGCAGTGAGGCAAGCGCATGGCGCGGCATCCATCCCGGGGCCGTAAGGAGGCCCGGAGAGCTGTGTGGGGGGGGATGAGTATGGGATCGGAATAAAATGGGATGCGTCCGGTGCGCGAGTCGAGGACAGACCTCCTAATAGAATCATTATCGTTCATTCATTCGTAAGCTGTTTTCTTTCTGGCAAGCATGTTTGTTCTGTTTCGTGTTGGGCTTTTCGTCTCATTAGTCGGCTTCGGTTCGGCCCATTTTATCAGTTTTCTTCCTTCCTTCCTTCCTTTACTTTTTGTTGCAGACTTGATGTTAGCCTGCTACGGACTACAAGAGTGGATGCGCGTTTTAGATGAGAGATATTTAAATGTATGGCCCTCAAAATAACGTGTCTTTCTTTTATGGTATGTATTTTTCGAACTTACCTGTAAGGCTTAAAAACGAAATTCTCTTTACCTGTATGGTCTTCCGTCCATTTCTGGCACTTAACAATGTTAAGTCAAGGGTAAAATGACTATTTTACCTCTAGCGAGAAAACAAAGCATACAATGGGATCACATGTAGCAAGTGAATTCAATATGCATATCACAAATCAAAGGTTGAGCCTTCTTTTGATGCGTGCACTAAACTCTACACTTTGTTTTTTCGCTAGAGGTAAAATGGTCATTTTACCCTTGACTTAACACCGTTAAGTGTCAAGAATGGACGAAAGGCCATTTAGGTAAGAGAATTTTATTTTCAGGCCTTACCGGCACGTTAAAAAAAATGGACCATAGAAGGAAGACACGTTATTTTAAGGGCCATACAAGTAAATATCTCTTTAGATGAGATGACATGGCTTTGTTGGTGTGCCTACTTGTGGCTGATATATTTTCTTTTTCTTAGTTAGAAAAATGGGCAGCTCCAGATCGGCAACAGTCCATCTGAAATTTTTCTGAACTTTAGATAACAACTTCTTTACCTGCACAATAAATATTAATAGCTAAACGTTCAAGTGATAAAAGAGCGCTCGTGATAAAATCCGGAAAAGCCTAATAAATCCCCATGTGTATGATGGTAAATGGTGGACTGGTAGGGAATTGTCAACACGCCTGTCCCCACGCATTGAATCATATTAGTATTATGCAAATAAGAAATTTCGTGTCATGTACTCATGTCTTTTCATAGCATTAATGAAACGCAAATACATGAGACCGTTTTTCCAATCTGGCGGCATATGACGACGACTGGTCGAGAAATAATTGTGGAGATACCATTCAACCAAAACGATCAAGACATTGACTGCAGAAACCGATGCCACCGAATAAGATGAACTGAACGGTGAATGCTATGCCGGTACTGCACACATTCACATACATTCCCAATAGAAGAGGAAGAAGAAACGAAAGGTGTGTAGGCGCTGAAAATGGCTGCACTCAGGTTCCTGCTTCTCAAAGCAACAGCCATAATCTGGCTGCTTCTGATCCTGCACAACATGCCATCCACTTCCTCCCTTGAAGCTAAGAGATCTAATGCAAGTTGCATCGCGAGTGAGAGGGATGCACTGATTTCACTGAAAGCCAGCTTATCAGATCCTATGGGCCGACTCTCATCATGGAGAGGAGATGATTGCTGCCAATGGAAGGGTGTCCACTGCAGCAACACAACCAGTCATGTTGTCAAGCTCGACCTCCACGGCGAAAATTTTTACTGCGGCCCTGCATATTCTATAGCTGATTCTGCCTACGCACTGGGAGGTGAGATGAGCTCCTCTTTAGTTGGATTACAGCATCTGAAGCATTTAGACTTGAGCTGCAACAACTTCAGTAGCGCAAGCATCCCAAACTTTATTGGCTCCTTTAAAAGTCTTGAATATCTTAACCTTTCCTGTGCGGTATTTGGGGGGAGAATACCTCCACAGCTTGGTAACCTATCCAAGCTCGTCTATCTTGATCTTAATTCAGGTTGTTCGGGCTCTCCATACTCGGAGAGTCTTTCATGGTTGTCACCTCTTTCCTCTCTGAAGTACCTTGACATGAGCTTCACCAATCTTAGCAGCGCAGTAGACTGGATTCATGCAGTTAGCAGCCTTCCTTTACTAGAAATTGTTCATCTTGGAGGCAGCGATCTAAGAAACACAATTGGCAGTCTCATACATTCTAATCTAACTACGCTACAAGTGCTTGACATCCAATTGAACTCCTTTCATTCTGCAATTTTCCCCAATTGGTTTTGGCATATAACAACATTGACTTATCTTGACCTCTCCGCATCTGGCTTCCATGGTCCAATTCCTTATGAGATGGGAAATATGACATCACTTGAGCAAGTATACATAGTTGGCAACAATATTACAGGTTTGATACCACCAAATTTGAAGAACCTGTGTAACTTGAAGGTTTTGGATCTCTCATCAAGTAATGTCACGGGTATTATAGGTGATTTGATGGAGAGGTTGCCAAAATGTTCATGGGACAAGCTATACTGGTTGGATTTTTCTTATAACAACATTGGTGGGAATTTGCCTACTTGGTTAGAGCCTCTAAATAATCTGAACTACTTAAATTTGTATAGAAACTATATCACAGGCACTTTACCATTGTGGATAGGAGGGCTTCACAATTTGACTGTACTAAATCTTGGCTCTAACCGCTTGGTTGGTGAAATATATCAAGAACATTTGGAACGATTGCCAAATTTACAAGTATTGCAAATGTCTGATAACTCTCTTTCCTTGGTGGTACGCTCTAATTGGATTCCTAAATTTAAATTAGATGTGCTCAGTCTCAGGTCCTGCCAGCTTGGACCTGCCTTTCCATCATGGATTAGATGGCAAAGGAGTATCAGTGTTCTTGACATTTCGAATGCAACTATAGATGACAATATACCTGATTGGTTGTGGGCAATACTTTCAACAGCTACCTTTTTGGACATGTCAAAAAATCGACTACGTGGTACATTACCAACAAATCTTGATGAAATAATGCCAGCAGGAGACATGATTGACCTTAGTAGTAACAGAATTACTGGTCCAGTTCCACGTCTTCCTAGGAACATACAGTATCTTGACCTCTCCAGGAACAATTTATCAGGTACATTACCAGCTTTTGGAAACCAGAGCTTAGATATGTTTGCTCTTTACAACAATTCAATTTCTGGAAGCGTACCATCTTCATTGTGCCTAGTGCCATACTTGTACATATTAGACCTATCAGGAAATATGTTATCAGGAGAGGTGCCCACTTGCAACAGAGATTTTGGCCCATTCAGATATATGGCTGCACTTAATTTAAATAGCAATAATTTTTCTGGAACTTTCCCGTCAGCTCTTCAAATGTCCCAAGAACTAGTATTCCTTGATCTTGCATATAATCAATTCTCTGGAAATTTGCCAGCATGGTTAGCAGATAAGTTGCCATCCCTTGCACTTTTACGGTTGCGGTCCAATAAATTTTCTGGCAATATTCCTGTTCAACTTACAAATATTCAAGGGCTTCAGTATATGGACCTTGCATGTAACAACATTTCTGGTCAAATACCTGATTCCATAGTGAACTTGAGTGCAATGGCTCACACTTATGGATATAGTCATTCCCTTTATCAGCTTGAATCATATGGAATGGGCTATGTGAATACTTATAATGCTATGATTTTCTTTAAAGAAACCGTATCAGTGCTAACAAAAAGGCAGCAACTAGAATTTTCTCAAGGAATCATGTACATGGTAAATATTGATTTATCATGTAACAATTTGACCGGAGAGATTCCTCAAGGCATTAGTGCTCTGGTTGCTTTGAAAAGCTTGAATTTTTCTTACAATCGTTTGAGCGGGAGAATTCCCAGTAATATTGGTGGCATCGGGGCATTAGAGTCCCTAGACTTATCACACAATGAGCTATCTGGACAGATCCCTTCAAGCATATCTGCTCTGACATCTTTGAGCAGCCTCAACCTCTCGTATAATTATCTAAGTGGAAGAATACCAACAGGGAATCAACTTCAGACACTGGCAATTGACGACCCAGCATCAATGTATGTTGGAAACATTGGCTTATGTGGGCCTCCACTCCCAAATGGTTGCCCTGGAAATGTAACAAATAATTCTCCAGCTGAGCCTAAGCAGCATCAGGACGATGGGTTGATGAACTCCATCAAACTGAGCATGATCTTCGGCTTCATCGTTGGTCTCTGGGTGGTCTTCTGCATTATGTTGCTGCATAAGGGACTAAGGTACTCCTATTTCCTCTTCATTGATTACTTGTGCCACAAGGTGTGTGTGCATATGATTGTCACTTGGAACTCCTTGGTGAGAAGGTAATAGTTCTCAATGCTTTTTAACTAGTGGCGGCGTGTATAAAATTAAAGATCTATGTACTTGCAGTGTGTGTTTGAAGCACCAGTGGATGATGCCATGATAGTTCCCTCTATATGTATTACTTGTTGTTTGTACTGCGGCACCAATGTATCAATCAGTGATGAGTCCCTCTATATATATCCAAGTGCAGTGTTTGTTGAGTCAAAATATTAATTATTTTTTTCATAAGCACGAACTTCCATTTTCTAAGTTCTCAGTTAAGATTGAGCTACAACTGTATTTTACTCATGCAGCACTCTAAAACTGTGTCTTTGCTTAAATGCATTTCAGTTTAGTGGCATTTGCCGTAGGACATTGTAACATCCAAAAATTCAAGAAAACCGTGAACAGACATCCGACAGGATGCAAGATTCTTTAGAAATTTTGCATTGTGGTTGCCTGAGTTTTGCTCCAAAGTTTAGAATGTTGTATCCTGCTCTTAAATTTATCATCCTTGAAGATTTATCAAAATGTACTAGGTTATCAGGAGGTACCATCTTAAATTTAATCTTTCGTTCGATTTCACCAACTCCAGGTCTCTCTCCCTACTCTTCCGTTCCGAGCGATGCAGCGCTCTCAGGTGTTACCAGACTGTAGTTAGGCCCATTCGGCACCACTGTGTAGCTGGGCTGGCGTGTGCGTGTTCCTTATTGTGGCCCCTCTGCCTCCGTCTCCCCCATCAGTTTGGTTGGTGTGGACACCTGATGCGTGTGCGTGTTCCTTATTGTGGCCCATCTGTCAAAAGGGTAACATTCGGACCGGAACCGCGCGCCGATGGTTTCCCGCGAAGAGGATTCCTGCGCCGATCCCGCTTCGTCCGCGCTTCCGCCGCTCGCTCGAACGAGACGGCCCATTAGCATGCGGCCCAGATCGAATGATTCTGCTGGACGCAAACTGACTACGCGCAAACTGGCTGGATGCAGGATTCTCAGGTGCGAGCAGGTAGGCAGTACGTGTTTCCTTTTTTTTTGTTCCTGTGGTTTTACTTTCACTTTTTTATTTTTTCTATTTTTCTATTTTTGTTTATTTCTTGTTTATTTTCTAATTATGTTTTTTCTTTTGATTCATGTTTTTCAGTTTTAATCTTTCTTTCTTTTTTTCTTTTTTTATCCTTTTTTCTTTTTTTGTTATTTTCTTTCTTTTTTCCTATCCTTTGTATTCTCCGTGCATCAATTTATCTTTTATTTTTATTTTATGTGAATTGTTATTATTTTTTTATTTTTTACCTTTCTTTTATTTATTTTTTATTTTTGTTGTAATTGATTAATTTGTTTATTTTATTTTATTTTTTGTTTTTATATTTTTACTCTTTTTTGTTTTGTTTCTTTTTTTCCTTTTGTCTTTATGTTCTCTATAAGTTTTTTATTTTCTCTTTTACTCTAATTAATTATTTTATTGTTCATGCTTACTTTTTAAATCTCAGTACTATATAAGATGCTATGATATTCACGTAGTATACAATAATGTTTATGATGTATTTTTAATGTTCACGTAGTATACAATGATGTTCTATGATGTATTTTATGATGCTCACGTAGTATATATGTGATGTTCTATGTGTATGTTGAGATGTTCACGTAGTATACATGTAATGTTCTTTGATTTATTTTGTGATGTTCATGTAATATACATGTGATGTTCACGTAGTATACATGTGATGTTCTATAATGTGTTTTGTGGCATTCACGCGGTATACATGTGATGTTTTATGCTCTATTTTGTGATGTTCACGTAGCACACATGTGATGTTTTATGATGCATTTTGTGATGTTCACATAATATACATGTGATGTTCACGTAATATACATATGATGTTCTATGATGTATTTTGTGATGTTCACATAGTATACCTGTGATGTTCTGTGTTATATTTTGTGATGTTCATATAGTATACATGTGATGTTCTAGATTTTTTTCTAATGTTCACATGGTATATATGTGATGTTCTATGTTGTATTTTTGTGATGTTCACATGGCATACATACGATGTTCTACGATATATTTCTAGATGTGCACATAGTATAAGTCTAATGTTTCACGATATATTTCTAGATGGTGTGTGATATATTTTTCTGGTTTGATTTGGTTCTTCTGGATGTGCACATGTGATGTTCGTGTAGTATACCTATGATGTTCTATGATACATTTTTGGATGTTCAAGTATATTTTACTTCTACTGTTACATGAGTTTTTCCTTTTGTCTTTTGCCTTTTTCTTATTTGTTTTTCTCGTTGCTTATATTTTTTCCATGTTTTCATGAAATGTCTCGTAGTATTTTTAGTATAAAATACTATTCTTATGGTGGTTGGATACTATTTTTTTGACTTTAAATGGTTCAATGTATTTAATAACTAGTGAAGGCCGCGCGCCTTCGCGCGCACCGGTAAGTGAATAAATTCAGGTTTATAAAGGTAGGGTTCATTTGCATATATATCTGCGGGAATATAATAAGTTTGGACTTACAAGATGCATACGTTACATGCGAAAGGTTGATGTAGAGTTCATTTGATAGTTATATTGTACAGACCTGGCAACGTCTTAACTGTACAATTTATGTAGCACATTAGGGAACAGCATAGGTAGTGGCAGTGGTGTGCACATGAGGACGTATATTATACATGGAAAGCTTCGGTTGTTGATATGGTAATGCTGATCTTGTCATCTGGCAGTATCTTGTTGTGTTGTTTGAAACGTCAGGAGCTGCTGGATGAATCTGTGTATGCATCTAGATGTGTGAGTTACCTTTAGTATTTAAAGTGTATGATAGAGGTGGCGAGAGTTTACGGAAGATCAGTGTACCTGAGTCTTGGTAATGGCACATGCACTCGATGTGGTGGCTGCATCCAGATACATAACCTGTAGAGTAGTAAAGAAGAGGTGTAGAGTGCTGAGGCTATCAATTGTTTAGATGATATACTGTTTAGATTTATTTTAGCTATACCTGTGGAGTCAGATAGATGTGCGTCATTTTCATGATCACCATAGTCTGCTGGGAACATGTCATTGCAGCCAATACATTTTTCTGGTGATAAAGCATAATAAATATATAACTTAAAGGTACATCTTATTAGGATACGAAAAATAAAAAAAAAGGGCGTACCCAGTGCCAGGCGGTAAGACTCTACCGCTTGCACTAGGCCTGCCATTCTTATTAGGATACGAAAAATAATGGAAGAAATTTTGTACTGATCTATATTTAAGTTAATATGTAGGCTCATATAACCTGAAGATTCAATTGGACAAAAATAGGAGAGCATGTACCAGGTTGATGCCAATGCCGTTGAAATGTAATCAGGAAATAACATAGCGCAAAGAATTAACTGAGTTGAGGGGTGGGAAGCACACCGCCTATATGCAGGTAAATCATTTGTGCAACAAGAGAGGACAAAGGTATAAAATAATCTAGAGAGCACCTCGGTAAAGAAATAATCTGAACTATTGTTACGTGTATCCTGTAAGTTACTTTTCATAAGTATAAGGGTATAAAGGGATCAACAAGAACATGTAATGTAAAAAATAGCAGCATTCATAGAACCAAGCCCGTAGATACTGCCAAATATTTTGAAAAAATTAGTCTATGAGTTTCAGAATTCCTCAGAGCCAACGGCATGACCATTTCATGTCCCCAATTTTTAATAACCCCACAACCGAACTGAGGTACTACATGGAGTAAGCAAATTTAGAGCAGGAACTAATGTTGCTGGATTGGTAAAGGGCAAAATAGTGGTTTCTTGTTGAAGCAACTAATTTAAAAGGCAATCAAATTCATAGACATATGAAGAAACATCTGAATAGGCAGTAAAGGCACAAACAGACCGTGCAGATAAGAACATCTAATCGTATCTAAACAGGACCGCAAAGCAGAAATCGTGGTTGATGACCGTGGTTTTTTAGAATGGAACAGACTGGCTAATTCTTGTTGAAGCAACAAAGGGCAATTCGAGCAGCACAACGAAGGCAGTCATTTAGAAGACAAACAGGCTCACAAACGCAGGTTAACTGAAAGGAGCACCTAAAAACAGTCTGTGTTGGCTAGACTGGGAAAACAAGAAGCAGGGGACTGGCCAGCCCTGCAACAATGACAAAGGCGAACACAGCTGTGACAGCGACGACTCAGTGGAAAAATATAGGCTGAAGAAATGAGTGCAGCCATGTGGAATCGATCCATGTCTATATACAAAGACTAAACATATACAATGTAACAGGAGTATATAGTTTGCATGGTCTGCATTTAAGACATCATCCAGAAACTCATTGGTAAATTTACCCACAGAAATTCAGAATAGAATTGATTAGAATAAAAAATAGCGAAATCCTAATGAGTCAGCTGAATCTGGCTGTGCACTTTATTAGATCACACAAATACATAGTAGCAGATGACAACTTGTAGCAGTAGCTCATTCCAAATTAATTAAGTATGCCTCTAAGCTCAGAGAAAATAAGCATGAGCATTGAATGGTGTATTTAGCAAATATAGCAATATAACATCAACATATAGCACAGATGGAAAATCCAAAAGCTTCATAATGCGAAGGAACACTATACCTTAGAGCTAGAAACTTAAATAGGTAGTGACGGCCATACTTCTCTTCTTGGAGGATTTTATAAGGCACTTTGGAATGCCAGTTTGCAGCAAGGTTTCTCCATGGTTTATAATCTGTATTTGAAATGTGATAAGAGGAAAAGTAAGAATGCTGTGATAATCTATATGTAGCACCTATATAGGAATAAATCATCAAAATGCAGTGCGTCTTTTAAAGAAAAGGAGGCACGAGGAAGGAAAAAAAATATTCTGACTTATCAAGCACCAAAGATCAGCAGCTAAGCTGGTCACTGTTGGGCACGGGATCTCTCGCACGGGTGAGCCGACCGCTCACCGGCGTTCTCGCACACACACTACGGCTGAAGGTAGAAGAGGGAGAGAGAACAGAGCGCACACACACAGCACAAGCACCAGCGTTGGCCGCAGCTCTGCAGAGGAGATGGCAAAACTGAACTCACTCTCTTCACTGAGTTGCAGTGGGAAGTTATATATACAACTCTACCCATCTAATCCTAATACACAGACATGCCAGGCTGCCATGCTGCTACAGTGACTAGATGTGACAGTAGGGCTGACTTTGGCGTCTGCCCTTGCTGTGGCTTCAGTGCGGCAGGGGAGCCTTTCGACGCCTGCCCCTGTCGCGGCTACAGTGCAGCAGCAGGGGAGCCCTTCGGCGCCTGCCCCTGCCGCACGTGCGGAGGGAGAGCAGCAGATTACTTTATAATTCTTTCTCTAATCCTGCTGTTAACCCTAGAACCTCCACCATGCCGATCATCTTCTTCAGCTCCGTGAACCAAAGACGGCCGAGAGGCTTGGTGAGGACGTCCGCGAGTTGCCGACCAGTTTCGACAAACTCGATGACGATCTGCCCCCCTTCGACACAGTTCCTGACGAAGTGGAACTTGACGTTGATGTGCTTGCTCCGGTCGTGGAGAACCAGATTCTTCACGAGGGCGATGGCAGGCTGGTTGTCCATCATCAATGCTGGTGGGTGAGCTTCCACACCGGTCAGCTCGCCCAGCAGCCGGCGCAGCCACACAGCTTGGCACGCCACTGTGGCCGCCGCCACGTACTCTGCCTCGCACATGGACAGCGCCGGCACCTTCTGTTTCAGTGACAGCCATAAGATTGGAGCTGATCCGAGGAAGACGAGCACGCCAGAGGTGCTCCGCCATCCGTCGATGTCCCCCGCCATGTTTGCATCGCTGAACACAGTGAGCTGCAACCCACTTCTACTGGTCTTGGGGAAGACGATCACCTGATCCACCATCCCCTTGACGTAGTGCAGCAGCCGCTTCACCGCGGCCCAGTGATCCTCTCAGGGATCCGCCATGAAGCAGCTGACGTAGCCCACGGCGAACGCAATGTCCGACGATGCTCCGGTAGAGTGTTGCATCTACCTTTGCCGCGGTACTAGCCTTCGTCAGCTTCAGCCGCTCCTCCATCGGAGTCACGCACGGCTTGTACTCAGCCATGCTGTTTCGCTCCAACAGCTTTGAGGCATACACGCTCTGATCGAGCGTGAGCGCCTCCTTCCCCTCTCACCTCGATGTCGAGGTAGTAGGAGAGCGTGCCGAGATCGCTCATTAAAAAACAAGCTGCCATCTCGCGCTTGAAGCTGTCGATGTCCTCCGCACAAACGCCGGTGACGATCAAGTCATCCACATACACGCCGACGACGAGCTCCTCCTTCCCCCGTCGCTGCGTGTAGAGCGCGTGCTCGGTTGCGCACCGCGTGAACCCAAGATCACCCAGCGTGGCGTCAAGCTTGGCGTTCCACGCTCACGGGGTCTGTCGCAGCCCGTAGAGCGCCTTGCGCAGTCAGAGCACCCTGTGCTCCGCTCCCTTGACGGCGACACCCGGAGGTTGCCTGACGAAGACCGTCTATGCCAGCTCGCCGTTGAGGAAGGCCGATTTTATGTCCAGGTGATGGACGCGCCAGTCCCTCACTGCTGCCAAAGCCAACAACAGTCGAACAGACTCCATGCGCGCTACCGGCGTAAAGACTTCCTCGAAGTTAATGCCCTCACGGTGGACAAAGCCTCGGGCGATGAGGCACGCCTTGTGCTTGACAATGGCGCCGCGCTCATCCTGCTTGACCTTGTACACCCACTTCAGGCCGACCGGACGACATCCTAGAGGTGGATCGACGAGCTCCCAAGTCTCATTTTCCTCGATCGCCTTCATCTCCTCCAGCATCGCCCGTCGCCAATTTGTATCGTGCTCGGCCAGCGCGAATGTGGGTGGTTCCTCTGCACTGACGAGAAGTAGCTCTAGGTCATTGAGCAGCCGACCCGCCAGGCCTGAGGACCCTGTGCTACCGATGATGTCATCCATCCTGTGGAACCACACGTCCTCACCGTCGTGGAAGGCATCCACGAACTCGGTGATGTCGCTTAGAGGTGAGGCAAACTCGATTGGCGTCAATGGAGTCCCTTGTTCTGCCGGAGTGGTCGACACAACACCTGGAGTGCTCGGCACCCTGGTTGCAGTGCTTGGCACTACTCCTGGACCGCTCGTCACCACTCTTGGACTGCTCGGCACTAGTCTTGGAGTGGTCGCCACCACTTCAAGACCTCTCGGCTCCGCTACGGGAGCGTTCGGCACCCGTCCTAGAGTGGTCGGCACCACTCCCGGACCGCTCGGCACCACCTCAGGAGTGCTCGGCTCTATTGCTGTAGTGGTTGGCACCGCCTCTCTAGCGTCTCCACCACCATAAATGACCAAGTGCTCGACAACGAAGGTGCTGGTGAAGCCGCCAGCTTCCCCCGTGCCCGGACTATCCCAGTCCTAGGCCGCCTTCTCGTCGAACACGACGTCACGCGAGACAACAACCTTGCCTCCGCATGGGTCGTAGAGCCGGTACGCCTTGGTACCTTCTTTGTAGCCCAGGAGCACCAACGGTGTGCTCATGTCCTCTAGCTTAGTGAGGACCGGCTTTGTCTTCCTGACATGGCCGATGCAGTCGAATGTCCGAAGGAAGGACACACTCGGCTTGTGCCCATACCAAGCTTCGAATGGCATCATGCCCTTCAGGGCCTTTGTGGGCGCGCGGTTGAGGATGAACACCACCGTGGTCACCGCCTCACCCTAGAACCTTGTCGACATGCTCTTGGCCTTCATCATGGATCGAGCCATGCCAACAACCGTCTGGTTGCACCGCTCCACTACGCCATTCGGCTATGGCGAGTATGGCATGGTGTGGTGTCGCACCACACCCTAATCCGTGCAGTACGCAACGAACTCCACCGAAGTGAATTCGTCGCCGCGATCAGTCCGCAGCACGCACAGCTTCTTTACGGACTCTGCCTCCACCCGCGCCTAGAACCTCTTGATCGCCTTCGCCGCCTCGTCCTTGCTCATCAGGAGCTGCAGCCACATAAGGGCATTGGAGATGTAATATACATCTGTCAGCGCGCGGTGCTCGCTGTTTTGGCACTTGAAGATGATGGTGCCATGCCCTCGGATCGCCACCCTTGAGCCATCACCGAACTTCACCGTGCTGGTCACGTTGACGTTGAGCTCAGAGAAGACTTCCTCGGATCCCGTCATGTGGTTGCTGGCGCCGAAGTCTAGGTACCACCGCTGCTCCTGCTCGTCGCCCACACGTCCGAGGTGGACTTGGGCACGTGGTTCGTCGAGGTTGACAGCCTTTAGAGCCTTGCCGTGCCCTTCCACCACCATCACCTCTCCCTTCTCCTTGGCCTCAACGTCGTGCAGTGCACAGAACATCGCCATCAGGAGAGTAGCCTCATCATCCTCATCAGCCTACGCTAAATGAGCCTCAGCCTTCTTCTGCTTATGATTTGGGCACTCCTTTGCCCAATGGCCCGTCTTCTCGCAGCGCCGGCAGGCGTTGGGGTTGACCTTCTTCTTCTTCTTCTCCGAAGAAGCCTTGCCGCAGCGCTTGCCATCGCCACCGCGGCTAGAAGAGGCTTCCCCGAACTTCTTCTCCTTCATCCGGGCAGCCTACTCCTCTGTTAGTTGTTGTCCATCGTTGTTGTGGCCTGCTCCATGTGCTCGTTCACCACCCGCAGATGGCCTGTCACATCCTCAATGGTGAGGGTGGATAAGTCCAGCATCGTCTCTATGAAAAGAGCGATCTAGATGTACTTCACCGGCACGGAGTGGAGGTACTTGGAGATCGCCTCTTCTTCGTCGATGGTGATGCCGTAGCTCCTCAGCATGCTGACGAGCGACTGCAGGCAGAGGGAGAAGTCCTCCACCGACTCACCATCCTTGAACTTGAGGTTGGCGTACTCCTGCTTCAGCAGCAGTGCCGTCGTCTTCTTTGCGCAGTCGGAGCCAATGCGCATTGCTGCAATGGCCTCCCACGCCTCCTTAGCAGAGTTCTTCGCCTCCAATAGCTCCATGTACTCCGCTGACACAGCAATGAGGATAGCCTCCAACGCTAACATGTCATCTTCTTCATTGTCGCTGCCCTTGTCAATGGCATTCCAGAGCCGTCGGGCTCTGAGCTTGACCTTCATGGTCACTGCCCACTCGCCATAGTTGGTGCGAGTCAGCGTCGGCCAACTGGTACCGCTGACCTCCCACACCGTGCGCACGATGACCTCCTGTCGTGGCTAGGCAGCCACAGCAGTGTCACTGCTGTCGCCCATCTCCAAACTGTCCGTCATCGCCCGCGGTTAGTCCAGCGACGGCGCTTGTACAGCTCCGATACCACTTGTTAGGCCCGGGATCTCCCGCACGGGTGAGCTGACCGCTCACCGGCGTTCTCGCACACACACTATGGCTGGAGGTAGAAGAGGGAGGGAACAGAGCACACACACACAGCACAAGCACTAGCGTTGGCCGGAGCTCTGCAGAGGAGATGGCAAAACTGAACTCACTCCCTTCACTGAGTTGCAGTGGGAAGCTATATATACAACTCTACCCATCTAATCTTAGTACACAGACATGTCAGGCTGCTACAGTGACTAGATGTGACAGCAGGTCTGACTTTGACGCCTGCCACTGCTGTGGCTACCGTACGGCAAGGGAGCCTTTTGACGCCTGCCCCTGCCGCGGCTATAGTGCAGCAGCAGGGGAGCCCTTTCGGCGCCTGCCCCTGCCGCACGTGCGGAGGGAGAGCAGCAGATTACTTATAGTCACAACCACATTCTAGTGGGCAATCCACAGCTAAATTGGTCACAACCACATTCCTGCTTGCAAGATGAGTTGTGCACTATCATTATGTTCTACGAAAACGGGAGCAAACATTATGATCTCTAATTATCCAAGAGGGTAAACTATGTTGTACAATAACATCTCTGCAAACAAACAACCATAGCCAGGCATAACACAAAGAGAACATCACTTCTTGGTCAAGTAAGAAAGCCAAAAACAATGCAGTAGCAAGGAAGACGAGGAAGGAAACAAGCAGGAATAAGGCACGATAGGAAGGTGCGGCAACATTCCCAAAGCAGCCGTCGTGGAGCACCGAGGCTTTCTACATATCCTGGCTGAAAAGTAAATCCAAGAATAATAGAGAACTCGTAATATTCTAAAACTAAAAAAATTCAGTTTTTAGCTGTTAATGCAAGATTAGAAAACTCAAGAAATCACTGACTGAGGAGCTAACCTCCAAGGACGATGTTTTTGTAACTTAAGAGCAAATTTAATTCTACAATGAAAGAAGCAATCCACTACATCAGTTTCCTTTTTTTTTCCAAAGAAATTCATTTCTGTATTCACAAATCTGACTAATCTAGTATTAAATTTCTGGGAGAATAAAAATTTCATAATAGCTAGTTGGCGGCAAGCAATGGTTCCCAAATCACAACGGAATAGGCAATTCACTATATCATTGTCCTCTCTTTCTGATGAAAACTAGTTCTATAATGTCAAACTCAAGTAATTGAACACTGAAATTTTGAGGGAAACAGGAATTTGGCAATAGTTAGCTGGCAGCAAGCTATGGTTCCCAAATCAAAAATAGAAAACTGATATGTTGGTAGAAAGCTTACTCGCATGTGCTCACGCAACACCTGCCCTCAGCAGCAGGTGAGACACCAACCATTCCATGCCGGTGGTATGTGACCCTGGTAATGAATAGAATGAAAATTATATGTACATGCTGCTTCTGATTTTTTTTTTGTGCTATGAAATCAAATACCCACAATTGAGATCATGTAAGGGCACTGTACAGTATAACAAACACTAGGACTACAGTTAAGTGATTGCAGCGACACTCAAATTGGTAACACCAATCGGACAGGAAGCATGTATGTGGATTTAAACCTTTGAAGGCCAATAAAGAAGAGAAACTTGTCAAAGCACTATATCAAGAATTTTGGGAAGCGTCCTCAGCACAATAAAGCTGATTTGAGGATGTGCAGGAAAACATTTTT
Organism: Miscanthus lutarioriparius; assembly: GCA_904845875.1. Classification (NCBI taxonomy): domain Eukaryota; kingdom Viridiplantae; phylum Streptophyta; class Magnoliopsida; order Poales; family Poaceae; genus Miscanthus; species Miscanthus lutarioriparius. The sequence goes on from CAJGYO010000009.1 coordinate 87,366,747, forward strand.
TTTGTACCAGAGCTGCAAATGAGCCGGATAGGCAGATGCAGGACTTTTCCTTCTTTAATGTACAGATCTCATTGACTCTTGTTCATATTGAGATACCGCTACAGCCTAAAACAAACAAAGAAAGTATATGCTATCAAAAAACATTATCTTCAGAAAGTAGTTCAACGTGTAAAATTGTGGTGACAACAGTGTCAGCCTAGATATCATATGAAAGCAACCATACATGTTCAGGCCTGCATAAATGAAAGAAGCTATGTGCAAACTATGCATGTAGGAAACCAAACTGCCACCACATACATCACAGGTAGATTCTAACATTATAGAATAAACTGTAACATCACTCATGGCCACCAAACATGTTGCAGTTAGATGTACCTTTTCGTTGCCTGCTCTAGGGGCTAGTTTGTCTATAGGGTATGTTGGGATTTCATTGGCTTCTCTAAGGGCTACATTATTTTATATAAAAACTGAAACCTTAACATATTTAAGTTGAGATTTATTCTCCGGTGAGGTAACCACCACTTTATTTCATATAAGGTAAAGTAACTGCATGCTTAGCCTTCAAGAAGCAGGTAGTCAATTTGTAATGATAGAAACTGTGCTTGTGATCTAATTACCAAATTCTAAATTCCATTCACTTGGTGAAAACATATCATGCAATAGAGTCTCTAACTTTAGAACAGGAGGCAGCACAGCTGAGTTGCATAGGAGCGTAGGTACATTGGGAAACGACTCCAGCGATGGAGCTACTGTTTGTTTGTTTTCCACAAACTCACTAATTAGCAGTGTTCTGCTTGTTGCCATGTGTAGCTGAATTTCTTATCAACAATAAAAAGGAAGATTAGGCACAAAAGGATAAGATATTTAATAATGGCTAGAGCATACCTTGGACATTTAGCTACCAACATAAATAAAGAGAGCAGAATATATGAGCATCGGGATAAGCTAAAAAGGCACAAGGCAAGGCGTGATTTTTTCTTTTAGCCTAAGATATTTTAGACTTGTATAACTGCCACGATAAAATGAATGAAACATTATTATATATAGGTGTGTACATGACTTAAGAGGCACCATAGAACCAGGATGCAGTGGTAGAGTGGTTTGAAATAGTTGATCCATTAGACATTTAGCTACCAACATAAATAAAGGGAGTAGAAAATATATATGAGCACCCGGATGAATTAAAAAGGCACAAGGCACAATGTGTAGTCTATTTAGACTAAGATATTTAGACTTCTAACTGGCACCAGAAAAAGAACAAAACATTATATGTAGAAGCACACAATACTGAAGTCAAAATTTGAAAAAATGAGAAATTAGAACTCTAGACTATCAATTTTGTCCCAAATTTGAAAAAGCATGAATGGAAGACCATAGGAAGCATGAATGTAAGACAACATAGCAAAAGTGCATGTGACTAAAAAATTGTGAAACTAAAACTTTCGGCTATCAATTTGATCCCAAATTTGAAGGAAACGTGAGTGTAAGACCATAGAAAAAGGGCACGGGACACAGGAATCATGGAGCATACCAGAAGATATCATATTTTAGTTAAAAGAAAGTAATTTGTTGTAACGACATAGGACCTGCACAGAAAGTAGAAAATAAGCATAAATCTATGTAATCTTTGAACACTGCATGCTACAATCGCAAGAAAGCTCCTCATACCTAAAGTTGGGTCACCCTATAATGAATTCCTCATACCTAAAGCTGGGGCTAAATCCTAACCCTAGAACAGGCAAGAGTAGAGTCAAAGAATCCAGTGATGAAACAATTATGAATTAAGCAACAAATAATCATAAATCTAACTCAAGAAAGAGGAGACACATGAGGTACCATTCATGGAGTCATCGGTCAGGGCGCTGTAGAGCGTGGAGGAGGAGGCGCCGCGCTGGGGGCCTCCCGAGCAGCCGATGTGCCACACAGCCACGTCGGGAGCGAGGGGAGTTTAGAGTTTGGCGCGTCTAGCATAATACCTAGGGTTTCGCTGACCAGAGGAGCGCTCCCCGGTGGAGGAGGCATTGAGGAGCATGCGCGGAGGATGGGGAGAGGGAGGGGGCCGCCAGGCCCCACCCGCGCTGTCGCGCCGCCAACAGGGGGCGCCGTCACCTTGCCGCGCCCATCGCCGCCTCAGGAGGGAAGGGGAGGGAGAGCGGAGGAGGAGGGCCCGCTCGCCTCCGTCGCCGTCGCCCGCAGCGTCGGGAGAATGAGGGAGAGAGAGCGGAGCGAAAAGAGAGAGGAGAGGGTGAGAAGGAGAAGCGGAAGTTGCTGTATATATTTGATTCTTTGGATTCTGATGAGAAGCGAGAGAAGCAGAGGAGAATCAAGAGAACCTAACCAAAATCGAGAGAAGCGGCCGGAAGCGAGAATCCGCTTCAAGAGATCTGGGCCGTCAAACGTGAGATCAGATGGCTGGGAGAATTTGGAGCGATGTGGACATGGCTTCTATGCGAGGAGCTGACGCATTTTATAGAAGCTAAGCTGGGCCGTAAGCGCGCACAAGGGCGGGTGGGTAGCCGAGTTGGGCCGGAAGCTATCGCGGGAACCTGAGCTGGGCTGGAAGCGCGCACACATGCGGGCGGGAAACCGAGTTGGGCCAGAAGCGCATGGGCAGGAACGAGAGCTGGGCCTGGAGCCGCGCGCGCAGGAAAAATTGTCGGAAGGCGGTTTCGGTCCGAACGGGCGGACTCTAAGACACCCCGGGCGATAGTGAGGTACTGTTGCTTCAGCCCAATTAGGAAAACACTCGCTGTCCACTTGTGCGCTGGCCCAAAGTTGCAATTTGTTCATCATTTTTACAGGCACCCATGAGCACACCGGTGCCAATTGCTGAACAAGCTCGGCGATGGTAGAAAACGGACGGGAAAAATGCCATTCCGACCCGTCCCGTTTTCTATTTTGTTGCGTCCATTTCCGTATTCGTGGGATCCTGTTTCTGTATTACAAAAACGGGAGAGGGGTTTTATTCCGTTTTTCATTCCGTTTTCAATCTATGTGAGATATGTCTAGAAATTGATATGTTTGTAAACCTACTAATCACAAATTATGTTAGCATGTTAACACAAGGCATGCTAGTGAATATTGGACCGATAACTTCATACGTGTATACTACTGTCTCGTGACTTCGTTCATGCATACTCGAGAAAATTTGATCATGTTATTCTAACTCAATTTCCCGGCTCTTCATGCGTATTTGTCTGTTTCCATATTTTCGTATATCTCCATCTATTTTTAATTCCGTTCTTTATCCCATTTCCGCTAAAAATATAGAAACGGAAATGGTAGAGGAGTTTTTCCACCCGTTTCCATCCATTTTCATCCCTATAGGGGACTCCAATAGACATGGCAATGGGTATTCCAAACCCAAATACTTGATGGGTTTTACCCAATAAAGAGATGGGTATGGATGATTTTCCTACCCACGGGTACGTTAATGGGTGGAATCCTCCACCCATAGGGTAAGGCAGGTGCGGGTGTGGATGTGGGTGCATATTACCCATACCTGTCTACCCATAGGTAATAAATATTTATATATACAAACTAGTCTCCTACTAAATTAGACCCATATAGTCCAAGTATTTGGTCCAAGCCTAACAACATGCTGGTATACATAAATACATAATGGCTGGCAAACCTATAACCCTAGCTCTCATTTCTCCCTCCCAATCTCCCAACTACCACAAACCATACACTCGCATCTCACCCCTCCACCGCTCAAACACCCTCCAATTCATATATCTCTTTCTCATCTGCAAGACCAGTGTTTTCCCCCTCGCCGTGCCACGTTGCAGGAGTAGCTATATCTGCACACCTCCCCGATGAACCACTACAGCTTTGCGCCAAGTTTGCATGGCCACCTCTGCATAGAATCAAGGTCGGGGGCTCATGAAATCGGGGTTGAGGACTCAGAGCATCACACATGGTGACGCAGTTGTGGCAGCGCACAACACCGACACCCACCGCCCATGTGCTCGCACAGAACTGCCACATGGGTGTGAAATCAGGTGCGGGTTACCCCATCGGGTAGCATTACCAGTGTGGATGCAGGCTAGGTATGGTGATATTTCCTACCCGCTAGGGACAAGTAACCCAACGGGTAAAATTTCACTTGTCGGGTATGAGTATGAGATAACATTATCTGTCGGGTACTCACCTATTGCCATCCCTAGACTCTAGACCCCTCACCACTACTACAAAAATCTTTATGGAGGCGGGCCAAATTGATTAATGGAGGCGGGCATTGCAACTGCCTCCAATCAAAGGTCACGGTTAATGCTAGATTAACGAAGGCGGTTGTTTTGCCTGCCTCCAAAAATAATTTAAAAAACAAAAAAAGGAAAAAGCCCGCAGCCCACCGGGCCTAGGCTTGGATCTGGGCTGCGCGCTTCTGGATTCACCTGCGTTGGGGCCAGATCCGCCGCCATCGGATCCGTTCGCGCCGAAGCCAAATACGTCCGCGCTGGGGCTAGATCCGCCTTTGTGGAGCCCCCCGCCGCCAGATCCACCCGCGCCGGGGCCAGATCCACCATGGTGGAGCCCGCCGCCGCCAGATCCGCCCGCGCCAAGGCCGGATCTGCCATGGTGGAGCTCGCCACCACCAGGTCCACCGTTGTGGAGCCCTTCGTCGCTAGATCTGCCCACGCCGGGGCTAGATCCGGCCTCCCCGTGCGCCGGTTGAGCTTGAGGAAGAGGGATGCGCCGTCGGGGAGGGAGAGGGATGCGCCGGCCGAGCACGGGTTCCATGGGGGGAGATGGAGAGGAGAGGGAGGTACACGCGCCCTGCACCAGCCGAGCTCAGGCTCCGTGGGGGAGAGGAGGGAGGAGGCTCAAGTGGGGGCTGCCATGGGAGAGAGGGAGAAATGAAAGCTCTAGTTTGGTTTTAGTGAATTGATGAAACCCTAAGTGCTAACCTATTACTCTAGTGATTATGAGATAGGTAGCACATTCCAAGTGATGGAGCAAATGGTGATGATCAAGATGATGGTGGATGCCATGGAGATCAAGTGCTCGGCTTGGAAAAGAAGAAAGAGAAAAACAAAATGGGCTCAAGGCAAAGGTGAAATCCATAGAGTCATTTTGTTTTGGTGATCAAGACACCTAGTGGGTGTGATCACATTTAGGATAGATAGTCATACTATTAAGAGGGGTGAAACTCGTATAAAAATGCGGTTATCAAAGTGCCACTAGATGTTCTAACTCATTGCATATGTATTTAGATCGAGTGGAGAGCTAATACCCTTGAGAATGTTTGTAAAAACATGCTAACACACGTGCACAAGGTGATACACTTGGTTGTTAGCATATTTGATCAAGGGTGGAGAAGTTGAAGTTGAGGAGGCGCTGGTTCTTGCGACCGGACACAGGACCGGACGTTGGTCCCGCGTGTCTAGTCAGTAGTGAAGAAGTGGCGCCGCTCTCGGCCTGTGACCGGACGCAGGCGAGGGCAAGCGATCAGACGCCTAAGAGGGGGGGGGATGAATTAGGCAACTTAAAATTCTACTTCTAAACTATGGCCTCTTTTTCTAACCTTAGCAAAGCCTATGCAAAAGATAAACTATCTAAATATGCAACTACGGTTTTGCTAGTGTGTTGCTATCTCTACCGCAAAAAGGAGTAATACAAACAATGTAAATGCGGAAGCTAAAGAGCAAGGTAGAGATATGCAAACTCCCGTCGACGACTCCGGTATTTTTATCGAGGTATCGAGAAGCGCGCCAGCTTCCCCCTAGTCCTTGTTGGAGCCCCTCGCAGGGAATCCCTCGCAAGGGCCAAGTTCTCGATCAGGTAACTCCGTGGATAGCCTCGGGCCTTCCCCACGTGCAAGTGAGTCTCTAACGTGCCTTCCGGCAAGCCTCTCTCGGATGATCCCCGCCATCTTCACTATCAAGCTTCCGGCCAAACGCCGCGGGCCTTGTTCCCTTCGGTACACGGTGGCGGCCACACCACAAACACGGTTGGTGTGATCTCGCAAGACTACAAGCCCCTCCATTGTACAACAATGGTGCGTGCAAGCACCGAGTGCTAAGAGGTATGCAAACCTCACTAAATACTAAGCCTAAACCTAGAGCAAGCGCATAAACGGTGGTCTAATCAACCTAAGCACTTCGCAAAGCACCTATGCTAATCACCTAATGAAACACTAAGCACTATGCAAGTGGAGATCACTAAAATAGTGTATCAACACCCTAGATATGTTTCCTCAGCTCCACACACCTCATTTGGCCAGTTGGGGGTCTATTTATAGGCCCCACTGAGAAAGTAGCCGTTGGGGATGAAATCCCACTTTTCTGCTACTGACCGGACGCTCGGGTCATCCTGATTGGACGCGTCCGGTCGTCCCGACCGTTAGAGCCGCGATCAACTGATCGGACGCGGCCAATGTCCGGTCACATGCCACCGGACGCGTCCGGTCGCAATTTTGCCGCTCTGGAACCTCTCTGTACTCGATTGGACGTTGCAGTCCTATGTCCGATCGATTTACCTCCAGTGTCCGGTTAGTACTAGATGTGTTGCCGGTGATGATGAATAGTACCATTGGTGCATCCGGTCACTTTACTGTTCAGCGTCCGATTGCTGCTACTGACGCCTTCTGTTGCCTAGTCTCTTGATCGGAGCGTTCGGTCGCTATACGCCAACGTCCGGTCCAGCGTCCGGTCACCTCTGTGAGCTCGTTTCTTCGCGATCTTGCATCTGGCTTGGTTCCTATCTTCGTGCTTGGACTTTGCTTGATTTCTTGGGTCTTCTCTTATGCTTCTAGGGTCTTGCTTATGGTATTGATCATCGGATCATCATGTCGCCTTCATCCAAGTCACGTCTTGCACCCTATTGGACTACAAAACAATCACTTGCAAATTCATTAATCCAATTTGGTTGTGTTGGTCATCAAACACCAAAATCCAAAGTAAATGGGCCTAGGGTCTATTTTCCTTACAATCTCCCCCTTTTTGATGATTGATGACAATACGACCAAAGCAAGCAAATAATAAAATTTTGGAATTTAAAAAACTATCTACTTGCTAGGATGCAATGCAAAAGGGCAAGGTTATATGATGCTAAAAGATACCACTTGTAAGACTAAAAGATACCACTTGAAAACTTATCTTGCCGTTGCAAATGTCCCCATGTGGTATTATGGATTTAAGCCTTGCTTTTTGATCCTACAAATTCTCCCCATTACATAGACTAATCCATAATCCACTATCCTCCCTTTCTCGGACCATTACCATTTGTAAATTATTATGATCTTGCTTTTGGTCCTACAAATTAATGCTTATTTTTGGTCCTCTAAATTCTCCCCCTTTGGAATCAAACACCGAAAAGGAAGACATTAGTAGCACAAGGGAGGGTCAAACTTTGTGATCCTTTGTATATGGAGTGGAATGGGTCACAAAATTTGACTCTCACATTACATAGACTATGCCCCCCTAAATATATGCATACATATGATGGAGAATGTAATTTATGCATAATTGGAAAATTAAAGCTCAAGGGAGTTTAATCTATATAATGCATGGAGAAAGCATATAAATGCCAAAATGAAATCAACATGATGATATTGGTTTAGAAATACCACATGTGGAAACCAATTTGATTTCTACCACTTGCAATAGGTGGTGGATATTTGAAGTATGATGCTTAAGTCCGGGGACTCCATTTTCCTTGCAATGAGACTATTACACACATGATAAGCTTGAAAAGGTGTTAGTCTCAAAGCATCCAACTTGTAGAGTAACCTCCCCCTAAATTTGTGCACACAAGTGTGGAATACTTGTAGAATACATGCACATTGATTTTAGAATCAATAATACCACTTGAAAGATGACATCACATGAATGTGAGAATCATTTTTGAAGGTGATATTTGGGAGAAATTATCTACAATTTGGACTTTGTCACATATTTGATGAACAATTGTAAGACAAGCTATGTGCCGTGCTCCTAAACAATTTAAACCATGTAGGTTTGCTCCAAGGGTTAGAAGTGAAACCGAGCAAGCCTACCATAAGATATACCTAGTGTATGCATGACAAAAGATATAAGCATGCAAATGCAATCCTAGGCATGAAAAGCAACTAGATGCTAAAAGATACCAATTGTAAGTAATACCACTTGTAGGAAATACAAATTGAAAGACATTACATCTAGTTACCTAACATGGGAAGGGGAATTTGGGTCCATAGTATTCACTAACCCACTTGACAATGACTTTGTCCATAATGATGCACCTCATGAAATGCACCCATACTTTGCCAAGTCTCCAAATTCCCCGAAATCCATTGGACTTCTCACTTCCCTTTCGGGATCCAAACCTTCTTGGTGCTCTTCATGTTGTAAATGATCTCCTTTGGCACCTAAAAGCGTTTGACCCCATTGTTGGCTTGCTTGTTCACCTTGATGGTCACCACCTTGTCATTTTTCTTCTTCTTCAAGAGATAAGGTGTGGAGGCCTTTTTGTCCACCTTGTTGGTGTAGGTGTTGGAGAGCTTGCTTGTTTGCTTTTTCTCTTTCTTCTTTGCTCCTCCCCCTTTCTTCACCTTGCACTCATAGGACTTGTGACCTTCCTTGTGGCACACGTAACAAACCACGGTTTGTCCTTCATTAAGCTTCTTCACTCCCTTGACGGTGTTATCTTGATGAAGTTGGGCTTGCTTCGCCTTGCCTTTCACTTGAGTCAAGTCCTTGGTGAGGCGAGCTAGTTGCTCATTCTCCTTTGCAATCTCTTGTGTGCATGTATCTACAACAACTTTCTTAACACAAACTTGGTTGCACAAGGGTGAGTCTAAACATAAATCATTACAAGAAGTAGAGGCATCCTTTTTAGACATGTTAAAGGTAGAACTTTTCTTTTTAGATGCCTTGGTGGGGGTTGTATCAACGGCTTCAAGATTAGCAACTTTATTAGTTAGCACATCACAATGTTTGCACATGGTTTCCATTTTAGCAAGCAAACTTTTATAAGCATCTTGTGAGCAAGCTAACTTTTCTTTTAATTTTTCATTTTTTTACAAGTTGCTCATCATTGATTGTGCATGCATTTGTTGTTGCACTAGCCCAAGTTGCTCAATTTTAGTAGATAGTTCAATATTGAGATTAGCAAATGTCTCATACTGTTCAAGCAAAGTTTTATATGCTTCTTGTGAACTATCTAGCTTTTCTTTTAATTTTTTGAGCTTCTTTTGTTGACTAGTGCAAACTTTAGCATAATTAAGATTTTGTCACACAATTTCATCATAAGAAGGCATTTCATCATCACTATCACTTTCACTAGAGGATGAGCTTTCGTTACCTCGTGCCATAAGGCACACACGAGAAGAGCTTGATGATGAGTGCTTGCGGCCTCGCCTCTTGTGGTGGTGTTCTTCTTCACTTGAAGAATCATCCCATGACCTTATTGATGTGATGGCTTGGTTCTTGCACGCCTTCTTCTTTGTCTTGGGTGTGGGCTTGTTTGGACAAACTTCCACAAAGTGCCCCAACTCACCGCATCCATAGCATCCTCTCTTTCTTTGCTCATTTCTTTGATTGGTGAAGATGATATCTTGAATTTGGATGGGCACACCCTTGATATTGAGCCTTTGGATCATATTCTCCACCTTGTTGATAAGTTTGATTGATTCTTCATCAAGGTCGGAGGTGGAGGAGGAAGATTGATCATCATCACTTGAATCATCATCATCATCATCATCATCCTCATCTTCTTCTTCATCTTCACTTGAGGAGCTTGAGCTTGAGCTTGTCTCAACTTGCTTGCCCTTCATCTTCTTTTTCTCGCTACATGCAAGAGCTTTGCCTTTGCTTGATGAAGAGGCTTCTTCTTGACCCATCTTGCATGATATTTTAAATGCCACTATCTTGCCAATGACTATGGCCGGGGTCATGGTGCTCAAGTCCTCCATGTTGTGAAGGATGGTGATGATGCTTGCATATTTCTTTTGTGGTAGCACGGAGATGATCTTCCTCACGATGTTCACATCATCTAGCTTTGTCAATCCTATTGAATGGAGCTCATTGATAATTAGATTCAAATGAGAATACATATCACGAATAAGCTCATCATCATTCATTGTAAAGTAATCATAGTTTTGTTTAGCTAGATAATATTTTTGCTCACGGATATTAGATGTGCCGTCATGGAGCTCTTGGAGTTTTAACCAAATTTCATGTGCCATATTCAAAGTGAACACTTGGTTAAACACATCCATGCTAAAAGATTCGAATAAGAAATTTTTAGCTCTAGCATTGAATGCATTTCTTTTTCTTCACTCTTCGTGGGTTTATCGGGATTCTTAATGGGTTTCATCCTATCATGAGTGACTCTCCAAACACCCAAATCAACCGCCTCAAGGCAGCAAGCCATTCTAGCTTTATAATAAGGGAAGTTAGTGCCGTCAAAGTGCGGAGGCCTAGAGGTCTAAATTGAGCCAACCGGGATTCTTAATAGCGTCGGCTCAACGACGGTTAAGCCAAAGGTTCAAATTGAGTCAACTGGCTTTGATACCACTTGAAGGGGGACCATGATGCCTAAGAGGGGGGGGGTGAATTAGGCAACTTAAAATTCTAATTCTAAACTTAAGCCTCTTTTTCTAACCTTAGCAAAACCTATGCAAAAGATAAACTATCTAAATGTGTAACTACGGTTTTGCTAGTGTGTTGCTGTCTCTACCACAAAAAGGAGTAATACAAACAATGTAAATGTGGAAGCTAAAGAGCAAGGTAGAGATATGCAAACTCTCATTGAGGACTCTGGTATTTTTACTGAGGTATCGAGAAGTGCGCAAGCTTCCCCCTAGTCCTCGTTGGAGCCCCTCGCAAGGGCCAAGCTCCTGGTCGGGTAACTCCGTGGATGCCTCAGGCCTTCCCCACATGCAAGTGGGTCTCCGACGTGCCTTCCGGCAAGCCTCTCCCGGATGCTCCCCACCGTCTTCACTATCAAGCTTCCGACCGAAATGCCGCGGGCCTTGTTCCCTCCGGTACACGGTGGCAGCCACACCATAAACGTGGTTGGTGTGATCTCGCAAGACTACAAGCCCCTCCGATGTACAACAATGGTGCACGCAAGCACCGAGTAGTAAGAGGTATGCAAACCTCACTAAACACTATGTCTAAACCTAGAGCAAGCGCATAAGCAGTGGTCTAATCAACCTAAGCACTTCACAAAGCACCTAGGCTAATCACCTAATGAAACACTAAGCACTATGCAAGTGGAGATCACTAAAATGGTGTATCAACACCCTAAATATGTTTCCTCAGCTCCACAAACCTCATTTGGCCAGTTGGGGGTTCTATTTATAAGCCCCACTGAGAAAGTAGCCGTTGGGGACGAAATCCTGCTTTTCTGCTACTGATCGGACGCTCAGGTCGTCCTGATCGGACGCGTCCGGTCGTCCCGACCGTTAGAGCCTTGATTAACTGATCGAACGCTGCCAGCGTCCGGTCACATGCCACCGGACGCGTCCGGTCGTAATTCACCGCTCTTGAACCTCTCTGTACTCGATCGGATGATGCAGTCCTGCGTCCGGGCGATTTTCCGCCAGCGTCCGGTTAGTACTAGATGTGTTATCGGTGATGATGAACAGTACCATTGGTGCGTCCAGTCACTTTACTGTTCAGCGTTCGGTTGCTACTGCTGATGCCTTCTATTGCCGAGTCTCTTGATCAGAGCGTCCGGTCGCTATACGCCAGCGTGCTGTCCAGCGTCCGGTCACCTCTGTGAGCTTGTTTCTTCGCGATCTTGCGTCTGGCTTGGTTCCTATCTTCGTGCTTGGATTTTGCTTGATTTCTTGGGTCTTCTCTTGTGCTTTTAGGGTCTTGCTTACGGTGTTGATCGTCGGATCATCACGTCGCCTTCGTCCAAGTCACGTCTTGCACCCTATTGGACTACAAAACAATCACTTGCAAATTCATTAGTCCAAATTGGTTGTGTTGGTAATCAAACACCAAAATCCAAAGTAAATGGGCCTAGGGACCATTTTCCTTACACCGGTTGCTCGTGACGTATACTGACGTGGGACATTTGAACTTGGCGTGAAGCGGGAGAACTAGCTTATGCTAGGGCATGTTTGGTCACCATAGACCTAACGCGTCTAGTCCTTAAATTCACACTCAGGGAGCTTATTGGAAACGATGTGACTCTGATTGGTGCGGCGTCAGGTAGAGTGTTCGGCGCGTTCGGTCATGGTTTAGTGAGGACACGAGTTTGCGCGAGCGGACGCTGGGTGACCGCGTTCGATCGTTGTTGCGTGCGTCCGGTCGTCACTTAAGCAGGCACATGAGCGAGTTAACCGTTGGCGATCAGTGGCTGAGGTTAAACGCAGGGGTACGCATGGCGCGCATCGCGCGACCGGACGCTGGGAGCGCACATCCGGTCACCCCGACTGGTGCGTCCGGTCGCTGCGCAGTGAATTGCAGTGAGGAGCCCAACGGCTCTATTTCGTGGGGGCTCTTATTTAAGCCCCATGGCCGGCTCTAGCTCACCCTCTTGGCCATTTGCATTGACATAGCAACCTAGTGAGCTTAGCCAAAGCCCTCCCACTCATTTCCATCATTGATTCATCATCTTTGTGAGATTGGGAGTGAATTCAAGTGCATTGCTTGAGTGATTACATCTAGAGGCACTTGGTGATTGTGTTTCGCTGCGGGTTTCGTTTGTTTCTCTTAGTGGTTGCCGCCACCTAGACGGCTTGGTGCAGCGAGGATCGTCGAGCAGAGGAAGGTGATTGTCTCCAACTCTGATCGTGGTGATTGTGAGGGGTTTTTGACTTTTCCCCGGTGGAGAGCCAAAAGGTACTCTAGTGGATTGCTCGTAGCTTGTGGATCCCCATCTTGTGTTGGTTCTGTGGCACCCGATTATGGGTTAGGCGTGTGATGCCTATTAGCGCGTGAACCTCCAAGTGGGTGAATCGCTACAACTAGGACGTAGCTTGCCGGCAAGCAAGTGAACATCGGGGATAAATCATTGTGTCATATTGTCCTGAGGATTTTATTGGTTCTCTTATGATTGATTATAGCTTGCCACGTCGGTATAACCTCACTACCTCACCCTTGGATTTACTTTCCTAGTGTTGCTAAGCTCTTTAGTGTAATTAGTTTTGAGAGTTAGCTTGTGTCGGGTCTAGTGGTTAGTGAGTGTCGGTGTTTCGAACAAGCACCGGCTAGTAAATTTATACTTGATGTGCGTTAGGCCTGGATGGTGTGCTAAAGGACACAAGGTTTATACTGGTTCGGGCTGAATGTCCCTATGTCCAGTCTGTTGCTGATCATGTTATTAGCACCAAAAGAGGTTCGTAGTAGGGGGTACAAACGGTTGAGAGAGGGACTGGTCCTAGGTCTCTGATGGAAGGGTTGAAAGGATGCCAAGAGCCTGGTGGCGGCCTGGCTGTGTGTGTGATGTGTCGAACCGAACTCTATATGAGTTCGTCCGTGTGTGAGTTGTTCGTCAAAAGTCGGTCCCTCTAGTGGGGAGCCCTGCCCTCCCTTTTATAGACCAATAGAAGGTCCTTCGAAGGATCCGGGTCTCCCTTTTTTCCCGCGCCTGCCCTGCATAACTTGGCAGACCGTGTCAGGAGTGGCGTGTTTATTGATCTTCGTAGGCCATGCCCTGGCCTTATTTAGCAAGTGGGTGCGTCCTGTCCCGCCCCCGCGGGAGGCGTGTTGGATAGGGTTGTCGATCTCCGACCCCGTGGGGAGCGGATGGCGTGGTGACTGCTCATTTGCCACTATAGAGGACGGGACTCCCTCCTTGGAACGTAGTGGTTGTCGTATGTCCATGTTGGGTTCTTTGCCCGAAGGCTGAAGGCGGCGCCTACAACACTATTTAGTCTCTGCTACGCCTGGAAGGGTCTAAGCGCTCGTCCTATCACGCCCTGTTGGTACTTTCCTACAGGGGCACAGGGCATGGTCCTCGATGCCACGGTTGACCCGAACATCTTGTCTTACCCTGTGCCTATCATCATGAGGGAGCGGGGTGTGGTTATCAGGCGAGGCGGAGCCAGCCTTTGGACATCGGGCGAGGCGAGTTCTGTCCTCAGACGTCGAACGAGGCGGAGCGTAGCTTTTATCCGTTGGGCGAGGCTGAGCCTAGCCCTCGGGGGTTGGGCGAGACGGAGCCCAGCCCTCGGGGGTCGGGCGAGGCGGAGTTTATACCTCGGGGGTCGGGCGAGGCAGAGTCCAGCCCTAAGCCCTCGAGCGAGCCGGAGCCGAGCCCTCAGCCCTCGGGCGAGGCGGAACTAGCCCATGGGCATCGGGCGAAGCAGAGTTTATACCTCGGGGGTCAGGCGAGGCGAAGCTAAGCCCTCGGCCCTCGGGTGAGGCGAAGCCGTCCTCCAGCCGTCGAGTGAGGCGGAGCTGGCCCACGGGCGTCGGCCGAGGCGGAACCAAACTCCCGTCGTTCAGGCAAGAAGCGCAGTAGTGCTCTTATCCGTTTGGGAGTTTTTAACGTTCGATGGTTATTAGTTCCACCTCCTTAGGTACCCCATTATTAGGTCCCCGATAGTAGCCCCCAAGCCCCCGGGTGATTCGGACAGAATCGCCCGGGGGTGTTTTGATTTTGTCGGAGTCAATTCGCTAGAGGGTGCGCGCGAGCGCACCCGGTGGGTGTAGCCCCTGAGCCCCAGGGGGATTCGAGTAGAATCGCCAGGGGGGTAGCATCGAAGTCAATTCGCTAGAGGGTGCGCGCGAGCGCAACCGGTGGGTGTAGCCCCGGAGCCCCCGGGTGATTCGAGTAGAATCGCCCGAGGGGTAGTATCGGACCCTCCGCGGGTAAGGCCATGAGACTTGGTTTTTCGTCAACTAGATATTTTTAAGGGAATCGTGGTATTCCGTTCACGGGGATTTAATTTAGTGCCGGTCTGGCAGGGGCTCGACTGTGGATCGAGGCCTTGGTGATACTCGTATCTTTGAGTCCTGGTCGTTTTGCGGGCCCATCCTTCGTTGGGATGGTCCTTGGGCTCTGGTGCCCTAGGTGGGCCGAAGAGAAAAAGCTTTGTGACCCATGTTCCCTTGGTGGGAAGAGAGTCCTGGTCCACCTGGGTAAGGTGAACCGCTCGGCGTGACTTTCGTGGGAAGGGATAGGGATCGCGTGCGTGTGTCCCGTGACATGGCGCGACGGTGCGTCGTGGCGGGCTCGGAGATCGAGGTGGGCCGTTGCCCTTCTCGCATCCGTCGCCCATATAAAACCATGGGGTTCGCCCCTAAGGTTCTGTACTTCGCCTCCTTGCCCTCGCATTCTCAGCCTCCGCCGCCAATCGCCTGAGCTTCTCGCACCCGCACTGCTCCCGCCATCAAACTCGATGTTGCCTTCTTCCTCATGCTGCTCCCACTGTCACAATGGACCCAGGGTACAAATCCAACATCTCCTCTCAGCGCCTAGAGGGCCTCGTCCGCCGAGGCCTCCTTTTCCCGTTGACCGTCACCGAGGAGTGGCGGCTGCCCAGTGAAGAGGACGAGCCACAGCCGCCTGAAGGGTACGTCGTGTCTTTCGCTCACTTCCATGAGCGGGGATTCGCCATGCCAGCCCATTAGTTTTTCCGAGGATTGCTGGACTACTATCAGGTGGAGCTACAGCACCTTACCCCCAACGGGATCCAGCACATTGCGGCGTTCGTCGCCCTGTGCGAGGGGTTCTTGGGGATCAGTCCCCACTTTGACCTATGGCGGTATCTCTTCGCCGTCAATCTTGTGAAGAGGCGGGTCGGGAAGCAAGACCTGCACGCGCCGATGGGGTGCGCCAGCATCCACCTCCGCAACAACCGGGCGGGGATGTACCCGCTAATGCGTCTGTCCACCTCCAACAAGGGGTGGCATTCGCAATGGTTCTATGTCAAGAATGACGCCGCCGCCCCCTTGCCAGCTTTCACTGGGCGCTACATCTTGGAGGCCCCGGAGTCATGGGGGTGGGGTGTCACGGCCAAGGGAAAGAAGCATCTCAACGACCTTCTCGCCGCCCTCCAAACTCTGAAGCAAAGGGGCGTGAAGGGGTCGGGGATTATCGGCGCCTACCACGCGAGGAGGGTTGCGCCGCTGATGGCGCGTGCACTTCCCCTATATTAGATGGTGCCCAAAGCGTCGTTCGAAGGGACGGTGCTTGTCGATGAGGTGCTCCCTCACTCCGAAGTGGTGCAGCACGTCAAGGAGGTGATGGAGCCCACGAAGGACTCCGTTGGCACCATCCTTGACTTCGTGTATCTGGTGCCGGGACATCCCCCAATGCAACCGGAACCGTTAGTCTTGATGCGAGGAAGAGGCGTGATGTAATGACCTCTTTTGGAAAAAGAGAGGAGGTACCCGTACCTTTATCAGCCCCTAAGTGAGATCCGACCCCTTGCGGTTGCTGGGGTCAGATGTTACTGGAGACCGGAGCGAGGGAAACGAACTTACGTTTGTGACCGCACGTTTGGTTTTACTGCTGGCTCGGCCTTCCCGAGCCCCCACGCGTGGTGGGGATGAGGGCCGGCCTGTTTCGTAATGTTCGTCCCGTCCACAATTCTTCGCAATTTGGAGGGATTGGGGCGATGTCATTTGCCTCGGTGGCTTGAATGACGTGCCTGATGAGCTCGCTAACGGAGGTGTTCGGGTGGGATCCGATCCCGTTGCTTTGCGACAGCGTCGGCAAAGCCCCCGGGTGGCAATCCGTTGCTCCTTGCCCTGCCTTCCAATAGATTCCCCCTCAATGGGGTTTCTATGGGCTCGGCTTGGGGCTGGTTCGAACTAGAAGGTTGAGATGACCCTATCCGCCTCAATGTGGGTTGGGCAAAGGTCGCTGAGGCTCATCTGCATTTTTCTCCCCTAGCTCTTGTTCTACGCGAGGCGGCCTCAGACCTTTTGTGGGTCAGCCTTCGAACCTCGGTCTTTCGATCTCAGATCGAGTGGCTCGAGCCCCCAAGCCCTGTTAGGGTCTCATAGGGGTCGGCCATGTTTCGCGCGTTACCCCATCCTCGGTTTTTGCAACCGAAGGGGCTGAGTTGACGACACTTGCCTTGACGGCTCAAGTGTCGCGCTCAATGAGCTCTCTAATGGGTATGTTCGTGTGGAATCCGGGTCCATCATTTGCTGACGGGGTCGGCAGAGCCCTCAGGTGTCACTCCACTACTTCTTAACCCGCCTCCCGATAGATGCTCGAGCCGTTCGATAGGCTCAGGTGGCCCGCTGGACTCTCCTCGGTGGAGACTCTGTGGGTTTGGCTCGGGGTTAGAATCGAACGAGAAAAGGTTGAGATGTCCCTGTTCGCTTCTGAGCGGGGTCGGGCAGGGCCGCTAGGGCTCATCTCAGTTATTTCTCCCTAGCTCTATTTGACGCGAGGCGACCTCGAGCCATTTGCGGGCCGGCCTTTGAACCTCTGTCATTTGTCATTTCATATCGAACGAGGCGACTACCACTTCATGACACGACACAAAGCGTTCGGGATGCAGCAACTGCATGAGTTTAATGTATCATTTAATTTGAAATGGAAGCAGGATTACCTTGGTGATATGAGCGATGGGAAGCTCCTACCAGATGTGTCCGCACGGGGTTCGGGCCCTGATGTTTGCGATGAGGTTGGAGTAACCTGCATAAGAATCACTATTCTTTGTTTTTCTCTCGGCGGTGATTCGAGCCGCTTGACTGATTTAGTCGACCCGACAGCTTCCCCTCGAAGGGGGTTCTACAGGGGGACCCCTCCAAACCCTTCTTGGGAAGGCGGGAGCCGAGGCTTGTGGTGCTAGGAACTGTGAGTTCGATTTATGCTGGTGAACAAAAAACACCGTAGCCATCGAGGCATAGGGTCTGGCGGTTTGTCCAGTTGTATTCAGAGTTTTATACCCACACATCGCCCTTCTGGTTTTTAAACATAAGGAGGGGTCAGGCGAAGAGGGTGTTTAAACGAATAGACACCCTCGATAGCCCCCAAGCAATGCCCATGCCCTTGCTGTTGCTGGGGTAGGTAGCTCGGTGAAGAAATTACCACCTAGAGTAAGTAAACAGAGGTACTTATCTTTTCAGCGGTCGTCGGTTCGTTGTTTTACCTAGGCCACCCGATCGGCCTAGGAGGCCCGCTGGGCTCTCCCTAGACGGAGGATCCATCGTTGGGTCATTCGACGATCCTGCCTAGGGAAGCGGAGAGTCGCCTGCATGTGGACCTGCCCTGGTTCTTGCGCCCGGGACGCATTAGTGGTAGGCCATGCCGAGGCAATGTCGTGTTTGACCAGGTGACGTCTTGTCGACCAGAGCACGTCCCACCGGTTCCATCGTGTCCCCTTGGCTTTCTGTCAGCATTGATTTCGCATTTGCATTGAATAGGGGAAGGCAAAGAGTTTTTCGTCCCAATCTTTCACCTTTCCTCAGCTGTTGAGCCCCTTCTTTAACTAGGGGGGGTGGGGAGGAGTTTTCGTCCCACTTCCTTGCCAGCCTCTATGCCGCTGCTTCTTCTCCTTCCTTTCCACCGAATGCAGCGGTTCCTCAGTAGGAGAGGGTAATACCAGGGAGAGAAGAACTCACAGATCTGCTCATGAATCTAGGGCGTGATGTCGAGCTGGAGGTCATCCAACGTAGATGAGATGGTGCGGGTCGCCTTTGCCAAGAAGGGGTCGTTGCCATCAAAGGAGGAGGAGCACTGGAGGGTGCCGAGCGTCGTTGGCCTCGCCGTCATTCGTCGCGGCCTTCCTTCGGTGGCAGGCGCCACTCGTTCAGACACCGTTGTTGGGGTTGCGGCTGATGACGATGGCGTAGTCCCTAGATGCCCCAGCGGAGGGGTACCACAGTCACCGGCGTGGTGCTCGACGTTGCAGATGACGACGCCTTCACGGACCCTACGGAGCGGCGGGACGTCGCCGATGGAGAGCATGGCGCGGCGGCCGCAGTAGACGAACTGGCTCATGTACATGCCAGGACGTCACCGATATAGGGCGTGGCGCGGTGGCCGCAGTAGACGAACTGGCCTGTGTACATGCCAGGACGTTGCCGATGGAGAGCATGGCGTGGCGGCCATAGTAGACGAACTGGCCCGTGTACATGCCAAGATGTTGCCAATGGAGAGCGTGGCACGGCGACCACAGTAGTACTTGTAGTAAAGCTAGGCAGAGACTGTAATTGAATAAGTTTGTGGGGGAGCCCCCGAGTAAACAGTCCTTTGGATTTTAAGAGTACATTAGTCCTTTTCGTGATGAAATCACTTTGTAAGTGGTGAATTTGTGCAAAGAATGAATGAACAAATTTTCATCTTTTGTTACGGCAAACAGCTTTTCAGCTTCCCCTTTTTGTAGAAGAGGTTTTCGGTGCCCTCCGACCCTTCCCATGGTTCAAGTTGTAAGAAACTAGGAGTGCGGGCGAAATAATTCTGATCACGCTGGTGAGCAAAGAGGTCGTAGCCGCTGGGGCGTGGGGCTCCCGCAGTCCTACCAGTTGTACTCAGAATTTGTTCCTGAAATCTTAGTCCTTAGGACTTGTTATGAGAAGAACGGAAAACTTAGAGAAGTTTGCAAAGATAACACAGGAAGTGTTTGCAAGATAAACGTACTTGTATCATTTGTATTAGCCCCCGAGTGAGGTCTGACCCCTTGCAATGTGCAGGGGTTGGATGTCACTAAAGATCGGGGATTTGTAAAGACAAAAACTGATAAGGAAAAGTATGCGTTTATTTAAGGGTAAAAACGACATAGCTATTCGATGTTCCAGGCGTTGGTGAAGACCTTGTCGTCGATGGTTTTCAACTTGTAGGCACCTGGATGGAGTATTTCCACGATGACATACGGCCCCTCCTAGGGCGGGGAGAGCTTGTGGCGGTGCTTGTTGCTTTGTACGAGGCGGAGAACAAGGTCCCTGACGTTGAAGGCTCGGTCCCGCACCCGTCGGCTGTGGTACCACCGTAGCGCTTGCTGATACTTGGCCGAACGGAGGAGGGCGATGTCGCGGGCTTCGTCTAGTTGGTTCATGGCGTCTTGGTGGGATGCCTCGGATCTCTGTTCGTCGTATGCTCTAATTCTTGGCGCTCCGTAGTCGAGGTCCGTTGGGTGGACGGCCTCGGCACCGTAGACCATGAAGAAAGGCGTGTAGCCGATGGCCCGGCTGGGAGTTGTTCTCAGGCTCCAGAGTACTACGGGGACCTCGGCGACCCAGCTTGCGCCGAACTTGTTCAACTGGTTGAAGATCCTGGGCTTGAGGCCCTGTAGGAGAATGCCGTTTGCGCGCTCGACCTGCCCGTTCGTCCAAGGGTGCGCGACGGCCGCCCAATCGATTCGGATGTGTTGTTCATCACAGAATCGAATGAATTTCCTGCCGGTGAACTGCGTGCCGTTGTCTGTGATGATGGAGTTTGGTACTTCAAAACGATGGATGATGTCGAGGAAGAATAGCATAGCCTGCTTGAATTTGATTGTGGAGATCGGCCGAGCTTCGATCCATTTTGTAAACTTGTCTATGGCGACAAGTAGGTGGGTGAAGCCCCCAGGCGCCTTTTTGAATGGCCCAACTAGGTCGAGTCCCCAGACCGTGAAGGAATCATCTAGAGTGCCTGGGTCGGGAGGTGAGTTTGCCTAGCGTAGTACTGACACCCTTCGCAGGTGCGTACGATTTGCTCGGCATCGGCTACTGCAGTGGGCTAGTAGAAGCCCTGTCGGAATGCGTTTCCAACCAAGGTCCTCGGTGCGGCATGGTGACCGCAGACCCCACCGTGGATGTCGCTCAGCAGAAGTTTTCCCTATTCGCTAGGGATACAGAGCTGTAGGATCCCGGTGTGGCACCGTTTGTAGAGTTCGCCTTCTACAAGAACGAAGGACTTGGCGCGACGTGCGAGCCATCGAGCTTCCATCCTGTCCGTCGGTAGTGTGTCGCGGAGGAGGTAGTCGAGGTAAAGTGTTCTCCAGTCGTTCGGAGGGTCGGGCTCTGCTATGGGATCCTCTTCAAGCTCCATGACCTCTGGGTCGGACGGAGCAGTCGGCAGGTCGGCCCTCGGGGCCGGATCAGATGGGCTATCGTCGGCCCGTTCCGACCCCTCGTAGCACACCGAGGGCTTGTGTTGATCACTGGCGAAGACTCCAGTCGACACTGGCTCTCGGCCGGATGCTGCTTTCGTGAGTGTGTCGGCCACTTTGTTGTGGCGCCTTGGGATGTGATTGAGTTCGAGGCCGTTGAATCTGTCCTCCAGCCGTCGAACTTCTTGGCAATACGCCACCATCTTGGCGTCGTGGCAGCTTGATTCCTTCATGACTTGGTTGATGACCAGCTGGGAGTCACCCCTGATGTCAAGGCGTCGGATGCCCAACTCGATGGCGATTCGTAGGCCGTTGATGAGCGCTTCGTATTCGGCGACATTATTTGATGAGGGGAAATGGAGCCAAACCATGTACCTCATGCGGACCCCGAGGGGTGATACAAAGACTAGCCCCACACCGGCGCCCTTTTTCATCAAGGACCCGTCGAAGTACATCGTCCAGTACTCTTGATCGACGACCGCCGATGGCAACTGGACCTCGGTCCATTCTGCGATGAAGTTAGCCAACACCTGGGACTTGATTGCCGTTCAGGGTGCATACGCGATGCCTTGGTCCATCAGCTCGAGTGCCCATTTTGCAGTTCTCCCCGTGGCGTCCTGGCTATGGACGACCTCGCCAAGGGGGAATGACGTCACGACTGTCACAGGGTGACTCGAAGTAGTGGCGTAACTTCCTCTTGGTGATGAGTACGGCGTATAGGAGTTTCTGGATTTGGGAGTAGCGGGTTTTGGAGTTGGACAGTACCTCGCTGATGAAGTACACATGGCGCTGTACCTTGAAGGCGTGCCCCTTTTCTTCCCGCTCTACTACCAGGGCAGTGCTGACCACTTGCGTGGTGGCCGCTATGTATAGCAGGAGGGATTCCCCGTCGCTTGGAGGAACTAGGACCGGGGGTTTTGTTAGAAGTAGCTTGACCATGTCAAGCGCCTCCTGGGCCTCGGCTGTCCACTCGAAGCGGTCGGCTTTCTTCAGGAGTTGATAAAGGGGGAGTCCTCATTCGTCAAGGCACGAGATGAATCGGCTGAAGGCGGTGAGGCACCTTGTGATCCGTTGATCCCCCTTTATATTCTGGATCGGGCCCATCTTTGTGATGGCTGAGATTTTCTCTAGGTTGGCTTCGATGCCGCGCTCAGAGATGATGAAGCCGAGCAGCATGCCCCTCGGTACCCCAAAAACACATTTCTCGGGATTCAGTTTGATGCCATTTGCCCGAAGTTTAGCAAAGGTTTGTTCAAGATCGGCGACAAGGTGGTCAGCCCTTTTGGACTTAACTACGATGTCGTCGACGTAGGCCTCAACGGTCCGCCCGATGAGGTCCCCGAAGCAGTTGAGCATACAACGCTGGTAAGTTGCCCCGACGTTCTTTAGACCGAGCGGCATTGAGATGTAGTAGAACGATCCAAAGGAGGTGATAAAAGACGTCGCGAGCTGGTCGGACTCTCTCATCGCGATTTGGTGGTAGCCGGAGTATGCGTCAAGGAAGCAGAGGGTTTCGCACCCTGAGGTAGAATCGACTATTTGGTCTATGCATGGCAAGGGAAACGGGTCCTTTGGGCACGCCTTGTTGAGACCCGTGTAGTCGACACACATCCTCCATTTCCCGCTCTTTTTTCGTACAAGAACGGGATTTGCTAACCACTCTGGGTGGTGTACTTCCTTGATGAATCCGGCGGCCAACAATTTTGCTATTTCTTCACTGATGGCCCTGCTCTTTTCCTCGTCGAAGCGGCGCAGGCGTTGTTTCACCGGCTTGGAGCCTAGGTGGATTTTCAAAGTATGCTCGGCGACCTCCCTTGGGATGCCTGGCATATCCAAGGGTTTCCACGCAAAGATGTCTTTGTTGTTGTGGAGGAAGTCGACGAGCGCGCTTTCCTATTCGGAGGAGAGTGCGGTACCAATGCATACCGTTTTACCCTCGGGGCTACTGGGGTCTATGAGGACCTCCTTGGAGCCCTCTGCCAATTCGAACGACCCAATTGATTTCTTTGCGTTGGGCGTTTCTTCGGCGACCTCCTCCTTGAGGGCAGCGAGTTCCCCGGAGGCGACGATTGCTGTGGCGTGGCCGCAGCACTCGACCTCACAGTCGTAGGCCCGCTGGAAGGAGGTGCCGACGGTGATGACCCCGTGTAGGCCCGGCATTTTCAGCTTGAGGTATGTGTAGTTGGGGACGCCCATGAACTTCGCGTAGCACGGTCGTCCCAGGATGGCGTGGAAAGTTCTGGGACCTAGCTGACATTGTGGTTAGCCATCCATGGCCTGGTTTGGAACGCACAAAGGCCCCTACCTGGTGCGCCAACTGTCGATGTTTCGAACAAGCACCGGCTAGTAAATTTATACTTGATGCGCGTTAGGCCCGGATGGTGCGCTAAAGGACACAAGGTTTATACTGGTTCGGGCTGAATGTCCCTATGTCCAGTCTATTGTTGCTCGTGTTATTAGCACCGAAAGAGGTTCGTAGTAGGGGGTACAAACGGTCGAGAGAGGGACTAGTCCCAGGTCTCTGATGGAAGGGTTGAAAGGATGCCAAGAGCCTGGTGGTGGCCTGGCTGTGTGTGTGATGTGTCAAACCAAACTCTCTATGAGTTCGTCCGTGTGTGAGTTGTCCGTCAAAAGTCGGTCCCTCTAGTGGGGAGCCCTGCCCTCCCTTTTATAGACCAAGGGGGGAGCAGGGGTTACAGATGGGAGAAAGAGGAAAATACCTAGAGTATAGAAGGTCCTTCGAAGGATCCGGGTCTCCCTTTTTCCCGCGCCTGCCCTGCATAACATGGCAGACTGTGTCAGGAGTGGCGTGTTTGTTGATCTTCGTAGGCCATGTCCTGGTCTTATTTAGCAAGTGGGTGCGTCCCGTCCTGCCCCCGCGGGTGGCGTGTCGGACAGGGTTGTCGATCTCCGACCCCGTGGGGAGCGGATGGAGTGGTGACTGCTCGTTTGCCACTGTAGAGGACGGGAGTCCCTCCTTGGAACATAGTGGTTGTCGTATGTCCGTGTCGGGTTCTTCGCCCGGAGCCTGAAGGCGACACCTACAACACTATTCAGGCTCTGCTATGCCTGGAAGGGTCTAAGCGCCCGTCCTATCACACCCTGACGGTACTTTCCTGCAGGGGCGCAGGGCATGGTCCTTGATGCCGCGGTTGACCCGAACGTCTTGCCTTACCCTGTGCCTATCATCATGAGGGAGCGGGGTGCGATTGTCAGGCGAGGCGGAGCCAGCCTTTGGACATCGGGCGAGGCGAGGTCCGTCCTCAGACGTCGAACGAGGTGGAGCCTAGCTTTTATCCGTTGGGCGAGGCGGAGCCCAGCCATCGGGGGTCGGACGAGGCGGAGTTTATACCTCGGGGGTCGGGCGAGGCGGAGTCTAGCCCTCAGCCCTCGGGCGAGCCGGAGCTGGCCCACGGGCGTCGGGCGAAGCGGAGTTTATACCTCGGGGGTCGGGCGGGGCAGAGCCAAGCCCTCAACCCTCGGGCGAGGCGGAGCCATCCTCCAGCCGTCGGGTGAGGCGGAGCTGGCCCACGGGCGTCGGGCGAGGCGGAACCAAACCCCCGTTGTTCGGGCAAGAAGGGCAGTAGTGCTCTTGTTCGTTCGGGAGATTTTAACGTTCGATGGCTATTAGTTCCACCTCCTTGGGTACCCTGGTATTAGGTCCCCGACAGTGAGGCTCTTTAGTTAGTATTTGAGAGCTCACTAACTTAGTGGTAATGACCTAGCATTGTGTGTTTAGAGACTATAGTAACTAGAATTGTGGTAAGTGGCTTGCATTTTTAGTAGGCTAGCCCAAGAATTGCTTTGCTTCATATTTGTCTAACTACTTTGCTTAGTGTTGTTGTAGAAATTTTTATAGGCTATTCACCCCTCTCTAGCCATTAGGACCTTTCAAGAGGTGAGGGAGAGGGACCGGCGAGTGAGGGGCCAGGGTGCGGAGGCATCGGGTGCGGGGGCATCGGCTACGACTGAGGGAAGGGGTGACTGAGGGGCTATGAGAGAGATAAGTGAATGAAACCCTAGCTCTAGGTATATATACTATGAGCTTGAATCGGGTCGAGATGGGCTACGGCTAGGAGTTGGGCCTGTATTTTAGAAGGCGGGCCTTATAGTGTGCCCGCCTCCAATAATGGATTTATGGTGGTGGGCACCCTAACATGACCGCCTCCGAAAATAGGTCGTTTTTGGAGGCAGTTATTTTAAGGTGCCCGCCTCCATAAATCTAATTTTGGAGGCAGGCATTTCCTGACCGCCTCCGTAAATAAAAACAGCCGTCTCCGTTAATCGCCAGGTATTTTAGGAGGCGGTTGAATTTTGTGACCGCCTCGGTTAATAAAAGTGCACTGTCTCGCAAAATCGTTTGTGTAGTAGTGGTATCCCTCCACCCATGCACAAACCACCCACCCTGGTTGTTGACTTTTTTTTGTTTTTTAAACCTTTTTTCAAAAAAGATATTTAAATTTACACCCCTAGGGGACCTATTTCCGAATTTGGACCCCAGAGATCAGTGCTGTGGCTCTTGGCGCCGACGTAACACTCTTGGCGCCATAGGCTATGGCATCGAGCCTCGAGGCCTGGGTGGCATGACGGGACAATGTGGCACTGATGTGGCCAAAGCTTAGCGCCACGATGCGCGCAAGATCTGTAGCGCTAGGCTTTGAATTTAACCCTGATTTATCATGACATAGACATATGCAAATTTTGGTTAAATTTAAAGCTCGACGCCATGATTCACGGCACCGAGGCTCGGTGCCACAAATGTTGGCGCTGAACTTTGACAAATATGATCCGTTCCCATTCTTAGTGGTGCTTCGTGTGTTGTGGTCTAACCAATGGCCTAGGGAGAGGATGATTGGAACCATCTAGGACGGTCTCAATCGATAGGGACTATTTGGGCAAGGGTGGTTTGGTCATTTCAGGTGGCTTGAGAAATGAAAAGAGAGGAAGTCTAATCAAAATAATTCGCAGCCACAAGGTTGAATTTTTAAAGACAAGCGAATTGAATGTTGAAAGTGGTGATGTGTGCATTTGATGTTAAATATCATAATTTCTATGCTGAGGCAGGTATGTTCCTCGCAGGCAAGAGAAGCGACGAACAGTTCATCTAGCAAAAGGGGACAGGAGATCCACCCTTGATTGGAGATCCACGTACAGTCCCTGGTCTGTCGGCCGAAAGAGTACCAAAAATTCTGTCGCCCGCTCTATAGGTATATAGCACATCTGCCTTGTAATCGGACACAGATACGGTTCGTGATCAAAACGGGAGAGATCATTCCAGCGGTTTATAAAAGAAGATCTTGCATTCTTGGTAGGCCGCCGCACCGCAAAACAAGGACTCATCATCAGTAAATATCACGAACCCAAATCTCAAGTTCTCAACCCACGGCGGATGGCTGCGGCGGCGGCGGCGGCCTACCCTCCATGGGTAATGTTGGAGCACTCCTGCACGCGGGTGGTCCAGGGCTCCTCCTCCTCCATTGCCGACACGAACACACTGGCGAGCTGCCGCACCACCAGCGGCCATCCCATCAACGTCTCGCTCTGCCTCGCCGCGCCCCCGGAGGGGTCGCGCGTATGCGTCCAACTTCCCGCCGGCGTCGAGGTGGACTACGCCGTGGTCCTCGCGGCACACGGCGACTCCGTGGTCGTCCAGGTCGCGGGGATCAAGAACCGCGGCGTGTTCTCCGTCACCAAGTCAACTGACCACTTCGTCTACAGCGCGGGCGACGCGGCCGCCGACCCCCCACGGCCGCCGTCGCTGTCGCTGCTCGCGCCGCACTCCATCACCTATGAAGAAGACAACCGTCGTCCCGGGTGTAACTACCTAAAAAGTGCTAGCACCGGCATCCTTTGCCGTGGCGAGGGCGATTTCTTGGTGGCGGAGCTCCAGGTGGAGTACGAGAGGTATCCGATAAGGTGCGCAAGGACGCCGTGCTCCACATGCTCCGGTCCGGTTCTGGCCAGTGGTACGTCAAGCGGCCTGTGAGTGTGTGGACCTGGCGTCCTCGTGGCGAAACAGCATCGTTATCCCCGTCGGCGACCAGCTGCTCTGCTGGGTCGACATGGAAAGCGGTCTTCTCTTCTCCGACGACGTGCTCGACGAGAGCCCCAGCCTGCGGTACGTGCCCGAGGATCCCGATTAAGGCCTGCGCCTGCGGAGCGTGTGTGCCACCGCCGGCGGCAGCATGATTAAGTTCGTCAACGTCTTTTCTGGCCCCGGCCCTAGGGATAGGGCACGAGGTGCGACGGCCGAGGGTCTAAGCGGAGGAGGAGCTCAAGCCCAGGTATACAAATCCTCAGGTCCTATAGTTTGTTAGGCAAACTAATGAAAAGAGAGACATAGAACTGACCATGCAGTCAAAAAAGACAACATCGACATTTCTTTCCTAGTTTTCTTTCCCCACGGCCCTTGGGTAGAGAGGATGCAAGGAGTCACGCTGCACACAGCGTACTCTGATCGTGAGTTCGCGACGTGCGCCTTACACACGTGGAGCTGGCGAGCCGCGCCGATGCGAAGAGCTAGACTACCGGAGACACGGACACGACACACAAGGACGGCGACCAAGCTGGGCTCCACGACGACGACATCTTGATTCTTGGCTTCTTATGAATTGCGATCACCGATCAGTTGTTTAGGCCCAAGGTATTTTTTTCCTTTTTATTTTTAATTTAAATTAATTATTTGTATAGTATTCTAGACTCCTAGTACTTTGTACCCATATAGTCATATTTTTCTTCTAATTTAGGTGTTAGAATTTTTGAATGTTACCTAAGAAACATTTGTCATGGGTGAGAAAAGAAAACGAATATATTGTTTTTTTAATCTACATTGTTCCTCGATAATTATCATACATCTACAAATATATTGCTTAATCTACATTGTTCCTCGATAATTATCAGACATGTGAAATTAAAAATATGTTATTGAATTTGCTTTCGTTTTGTAAGTAAAATTAGCGCCTCTATATTATAAGATTTTATACATGGTCAAGAGAGGCCATTGCGACGAGATCGGCAGAGGGCCCTTTCAATGGTATTTCAATGGTAGGACCGGCACTGGTCTTTTCCCGTTGCTGCTGCGGTGGCGCGGCCAAATCCTACTGCCGTGTTTCTCACCATGCCTACGCCGTGCACACCTGGACGCTGAGGATGGACGACATGACTTGGGCAATGGACGGCAGCCTCGACGCTACCTAGCTCTGGGCTCTCGGTGGCTACAATGGCCTTCCACGCGTCGAGCTGGACAACCCCGTCGTGAGCATGGACGAACCCCATGCCATCTGCTTCGTGGTGTGCGAGAAACATCATGAAAAACATGGCGACGAGACGACGTCGGATCATGATCGATATGAAGAGCAAGACGCTACGATCGGTCTTCCGCTACCCCGAAGGACGGTGGTGCGATAGCTGGGACCGTCCCTTGCCCAGCAGGGTCTCCACATACTTCAACTCTAAACCAAGCAGCGGCCAGCCGGGTCCAGCTGCACAAATGCCAGAAGCTATGCTAAACTTACGAACAGAAGGGTTAATAATAAGCTGCAAGCAATCAACAGCACTATGGAGGCAGCTTCACCGGAGGCGGCGATCATGGCCGCGCTTCAAGAGATACCTCGCTTGGATCGTGATGATATGCTGAAAGCCTATCGCATTCTTACCCACGACGATAGTGGCCGCCGGTTCAGATCTCTTATGGGGCTGCCAATGGATTTGAGGAAGGATTGTGTGCTGATGGAGATCAAGGCCAGTAAAGCTTGTGTTTTGTGCTCCCCATGCTCAGCAGACTTGCAATGCAACTAAAAAGATGAGCGCTAGAGACACACGATGAACTTTTTTACTTCCTTTTATCTATACTTCCTCCTCTTTTTTTGTTCCATTACTTTGGTCTGGCCTTCCATAACTACCTGTGCAAATGGTGGTTTGACAATGACTTTGAGACAGGAACGAACACATAAAGAAAGAATAGAGGTACAACACAGATCCAGCAAAATCCAAATAAATATGAGAACAAAACGGCAATCCCTGTCTCGTTGTCGCATGCGGCAGAGCCCAAAAAATTGCTAGATTGATTTCTGTTTTCTTCTACGTTCTATTGTCGCATGCGGCAGAGCCCAAAAAATTGCTAGATTAATTTGTTTTTTCTTCTACGTTCTAATAGATCAATTAGGCACCGACGAGGCGAAGACGTGCGCCAACTCGATGCGCGCGGGTCCAGTGACACGGACGGCTGCACCTCGCCGTCGTCCCTCCCGCCGATGGGCACCATCTCCCTGTCGTGGTTCATGGACACTAGCTCCACAGGCGCGCGCGGGGCGGCCGAACCCGAAGTCGGACGCCTCATACACACGGAACCGCGGGCTGGTCGCCACGTTGGCGAGGCGCGTGAACGGCAGCCCGATTATCTTCTCGGTCCACCGCTCTGTGCCGGCTACCGGCGCTGCCTCCATCTCCGCCACGGCCGCCTGTATCACGCGGGGACGCCGCCAACAGGCCGCGGTCGCCGCGCAGGTCCCGGATGTCTGCCGTCGCCAGGCAGCCCTTGATGCAGTTGCCCGGGTAGCCATCCCCCACGGACGGGCCCAGACACGCAGGTCCACCAAGGTACGTGTCTTCGCCGACGGCCAGGGCCCTGGGAACGCCGAACGACGTCTAGCCCAGCGCCACGAACGTCGACACCAGCTTCGAACTCTTGTTGCTGATGCAAGTGGTGGAGATGCTGTTACTATTGCTGCCTTCCACGATGTCATCGTCCTCGGCCGTGGCGAGCGTGTCAATGCGGGGAGGTAGAGCGTCCTGTGCGCCAGGCGGAAGAGCTGGCTGAAGTGTGAAGTCGTCGGCCACGGTGCTGGCCTGCATGCACACATGCAAGAGGTTCCGTGAGCCAGTCAGTCGCGACAGGCAACACACAAACGTACGTACGTAAAATGTTGATTTCGTATTTGTTTCCATACCGAGCATCAACACTTTTGGTTTTTTCGGTGTGAAACAGGTAAGGTAAGCCGGAAGCAATGAGGAAATTTTTTGGTACGCAACCGTTTGTTTTTAATGGAAATAATACATGCATATTGGGTCGCGCCCTATGTATTTTACATGGGTTAGCAATGATACAATATTATTTCTATATATATGTTTTGGGTTCCATTGCAACGCACGGACATATTTGCTAGTGGACTAATAAGTCTTGAGTTAAACTCTGTTTTTTTTTCTTTTGTGTAATAATATAGTAACTGGTCATTTTCTTGTGCTGAACATGCAGAGCACACAAAACACAAGCTTCACTGGCTTTGACCTCCATCAGCACCCAATCCTTCCACAAATCCATTGGCAGCCCCATAAGGGATCTGAACAGGCGGCCACTATCGTCGTGGGTAAGACTGCGATAGGCTTTCATCATATCAGCACGATCCAAGCCAGGTATCTCTTGAAGCACGGCCAAGATCGCCGCCTCCGGTGAAGCTGCCTGCGTAGTGTCGTCGATTGCTTGCAGCTTATTTTTAATCCTTGAGCTCATCAAGTTTTGCATAGCTTCTGCTTGTGCAGCTGGACCTGGTGGCTGGCCCGTGCTTGGTTTAGAGTTGAAGTATTTGGAGACCCTGCTGGGCAAGAGACGGTCCCACCAACTACCGCACCACCGTCCTTCGGGGTCGCGAAAGACCGATTGTAGCGTCTTGCTCTTCATATCGACCATGATCCGCCACATCGTCCCGTCGCCATGTTTTTCATGGTGTTTCTAGCACCCCTCTGAAGCAGATGGCGTCGGGTTCGTCCATGCTCACGATAGGGCAAGGTTTTAAATCTCTGGCTATAGCCTACACTATCTTCGGCTATAGCTGTTTGAGAAGGATTTAGCTAAGTTTTTCCATGTACAAGTTAGCCCTTAACTGCTGTTATAGCCTGTTTTCGTACATAGAAAGCTAAATGGCTTAGCCGGCTGGTTGTCCAGCTCGACGCGTGGGAGGCCCTTGTAGCCGTCGAGGGCCCAGACCTGGGTGGTGTCGAGACTGCCGTCCATCACCCAGGCCATGTCGACGTCCATCCTCAGCGTCCAGGTGTGGATGGCGTAGGCATGGTGAGAAGCACGGCACTTGGATTTGCCGGCGCCACCGCAGCAGCAACGGGGAAAGACGTTGACGAACTTTATCGGTGCTGCCGTTGGCGGTGACACAGACACCCTCCGCAGGCCGAAATCGGGATCCTTGGGGAGCGGCACGTACCGCAGACTGGGGCTCTCGTCGAACACGACGTCGGAGAAGAGGAGGCCGCGCGCTAAGTCGACCCAGCAGAGCATCTGGTCGCCGACGGGGATAACAAAGTTGTTTTGCCACGAGGACGCCATGTCGTCCACACATTCACCGGCGTCGGCGTAGCCGCTGATCACAGGCCGCTTGACGCACCACTCGCAGGAGACGGACCGGAGCAGGTGGAGCGCGACGTCCTTGTGCACATTGTCGTCCCTGTCCTTCACGTACTCCATCTTGAGCTCTGCCACCAAGAAATCGCCCTCGCCACGGCGCAGGAGGCCGGTGATATCAGTGTCCAGGTAGCGACATCCGGGACGCCTCTCCTCGTCTTCATAAGTGCTGGAGTGCGGCGGGAGCAGCGACAGCGACGGCGGGCGCGGGGGCTCAGCGGCCGCGTCGCCCGCACTGTAGACGAAGTGGTCAGTTGACTTGGTCCCAAATAAGGTCCGGCGGTCCTCGATCGGCCCGACCTGGGAGGACCCTCGAGTCGCCGTGTGACGCGAGGACTACGGCATAGGGCGTCACGATGCCGGCAGGAAGGAAGTTGGACGCGTACGCGCGACACCTCGGGGGGCGCCGCGAGGCAGAGCGAGACGTTGATGGGATGGCCGGCGGTGGTGCGGCAGCGCGCCAGCGTGTTCGTGTCGGCGATATGGAGGAGCAGCCCTGGACCTCAAGCGTGCAGTAGTGCTCGAAGATTACCCATGGAGGGTAGGCCGCCGCCGCCGCCATCCGCCGTGGGTTGAGATGGGTTCGTGTCTTCGTGATGCTATACCTATAGATCGGACGCGACAGACTTTTTTTTCCTATTTTTATAGCGAGTAAAATAAATCGGCAATATTAAGCTTTCCCAACTTCCATTGTTTTTGGTTGAGATGGGTTTCGTGATCCTATACCAGTAGATTCTCCCATGTTTCTATAGGGAAGTAAAATACACCACCTCTTAGAGCATCTCCAAGAGTACCCCATATCCCTTCCCCGTCCTTGGAATTTGAGAAAAAAGAGAAAAACTAGTTTCCAAGAATTCCCCATATCTCTTCCTCATCTTTCCGCACTTCGCAAAATCACTGTGACCACGCGTAAAAATACACGCCGCTCCATCGCGTGCATATCCTCGTTCCCGCTCCTTCTCGTGCTTCCCGCGATAAATTCCCACGCCGTCTTCTTGGCGCCATAGCACAGGCTCCATCGATCTACTGCTACGTTCGTCGAGGGCAGAGGATCTTCGCCGCTGCTGAGCAAGAGGTAAACTCCATCGATCTACTTCTCCATTCAGGTGTTTTGCCGTTCGTAGGGTTATCCATGCTACCGCTGCCGTGATTGGCCGCCGCCGGGATTGGCCGCCCGGGTCTTGTCGTGGAGGCCGGCGGAGGCGTAGACGGCTTGGCCTTCACGGAGAGCAGCACCCAGCGATCCGATCAGAGTCGAGTGCTCCAGACCGGGGCTTTTCCCTCTGGCCTGTGCCCGCGATCCGATCAGAGTGGCGGACAGCCGGGTTCACGGGTGCCCTAGCTGCGTCCGCCTGGCCGTGGCTGCCTGCTGCCTTGGCCTGCCATGGCTAGCAGCTGCCTGCTATTTTTTTATGGAACTACTATTTATTTTTTGATGAAACTGCTATTCTTGCCTGAATGTATATGCTACTAAGCCGGCGTGTATGCTACTGTACCTGCTGACAGGAGAGAGGAGGCTGCATGGCACTGTGCTGTCCTAAATTTTTTTCCTCGTACTGATGGCCGGCTGGTTTTGATACCTGTGCTGCTGAATGGCTGAATGATTGGTTAACATGATTGTGCTACAGATGGCCGACAAATGCCAGTGCTTTTGATGAAACTGCTATTTTTTTTCATTTCCTGATCTCTGATCCAGTACAAATATTTTTCATGTACATGGATTAAGCGTTGAATTATTGTAGGATGGACCCAACGTTCGATTGTCAATATTGGACAAATATGGTCACCGGAGAGGATGATGTTCCTGATTAGGAAGACTACATTTTTCCCATGACACGACACCCAGGAAATTGATGAGATGTGTACTGAAGTTCAAGCAGTTGATGTGCCGGTGCAGCCAAGTGGAGGTGCTCCACGCGCTCACAGTACAAGACCATATTCGAAGAGGACAAAAAACTTTGATCCGAAGGAGGATTTAGTTGTTGTGGCAGCTTGGTTGAACACGAGCAAAGATCCCGTGCGCGGGGCTAATCAACCTCGTGGCTCCTTTTGGAGTAGAATTCATGATTTTGATGAGAAACACAAGACAACTGAAGCGTTCAGAATGGAGAGTTCCATTATGCATAGGTGGATGACTATTTTGGACCAAGTGAACAAGTTTTGTGCATGCTACGAAGCAATTGAGCGTAGGAATCAAAGTGGTGCAACCATTCAAGACAAGGTTTAATTTGTTATTTGTTTCGTTTGTTCATTTGTTTTGTTTTTCTATTTGATTTATTTGTGGAGATATACACATTGATGATTAATAACATGTGCTGGTTTCTGACGCAGCCGAGATGTTCAAGGGATTAGACAGGGAGAACAAGACATTCACTCTAATGCACTGTTGAAACAAGTTGAAGGGTGAAGACAAGTGGAAGGCCGAGAGGAAGAGAATGGTAGAGCAGCAAGCCAGTAAGAATGAGAAGAAACAAAAGATTAATGTGGATTCCACGCCTGCAAATGTACAAGTTAATAACAATGAAGATGTCACTGAGATTCCACCACCAGAATCCGAAGCACGAAAGAGGCCAATGGGTTCGAAGAAGGCAAAGGAAGTTCTAAGGTGATGAGGTGGTGAAGCTTGCATGGAGGCTTTGGACAAGATGTGGGCTAAAAATGAGGCTTTTGAGATGGAGAAGGAGAAGAAGAAAGAGGAGAGGTTTATGGCTTCACTTGAGCTAGAGAAAAAGCGTCTGTCATTAGATGAAAAAAAGGTGGAATCAGACCTCATCGAAAAGGAAGACAAAATAATGTCAATCGACATTACCAACCTCGACCCGCTGCAGCAGCAGTACTACACGACGATGCGCCAGCAGATCGTTGCTCCTCGTCTTGCGAATTAGAATTAGTTCATGTCATTTTATTTCTATAGCCAATTTGTTTTGGATTCAGTGAACCTTTGCATTACTTTATGATTCTGTGAACCTTTGCTTCATCATAAATGGTCAAGTGCTTTTTAATTTGTATTATTTATATTCAATGAAACTTTGTTCTTGCCTGAATGTATATGCTACTGTGCCGACAAATGCCTGTGCTTTTGACATGACCGGCAAGTAGTGTTGCTGCTGTTCCTGGTCCTCAACGCCTGATGCCTGCACATACTGTGGTGCATGGCACTGTGCTTTTGACATGACTGCTGAAAGCCTGCAGATTGCCTGCACATGAACGGCAACTACTGAATGCTACTAGTAGATGGCCGGCTAAAATTACACTTGAAGTAAAAATGTTCATTACACTTGAAGTAAGAAGTTTTGATTACAAATAGAGGACAAAAATAAACTGATCCCAACAAAATAAAATAAAATGTGTGTATATTGCTAATATAAATCAGGATGATGATTCCATAGGTGCTCGATGAGGTCTTCTTTTAACTGGACATGTGTTTCCTTGTCTCTGATCCTTTTGTGCACTTCAATAAATTCATTAAGGGTTCTATTATTCTCATGAGAAGGTTTCACATTTTGGCCACCATAATCGAACCGCTCAGTTGGGTCAACAACTCCTTCATCCTCGACAATCATATTGTGCATTATCACATAAGCTTTCATGATGTCTCCAAGTGTCTCTGTATTCCACATGCGAGCTGCTCCTCGAACAATGGCGAACCTAGATTGCAGAACCCCAAAAGCTCTTTCGACATCCTTCATCGCTGCTTCCTGTGCTTTGGCGAAATATTTGTTCTTATTGCCCATAGGCTGAGAGATGGACTTCACTAAAGTAGCCCATGATGGGTATATACCATGGGCTAGATAATAATACATCGTATAATCATGACCATTAATGGTATAGTTCACCTCAGGAGCTCTCCCCTCTGCCAGGTTTGCAAATAAAGGAGACCGATGAAGCACATTGATATCATTATGAGACCCAGACATTCTAAAAAAGGCATGCCATATCCAAAGATCGTTGAAAGCAACAACCTCCAAAATAATAGTAGGCTTCTCCACATGCCCCTTGTACTGACCCTGCAATTCTACAGGACAATTCTTCCACGCCCAATGCATACAATCAATGGATCCTAACATACCAGGAAAACCATTTTTCTCACCGAGTGCCAGTAAGTGTGCAGTGTCAGCCTCATTGGGATATCTCAGGTATTCATCTTCAAATAGATCAACAACTGCAGCAACAAACCTACGTAGGCTCTCAATTGCGGTACTTTCGCCAATGCGAACATACTCATCCATTACATCAGCTGGAACCCCATATGTTAGCATACGAAATGCTGCAGTGACTTTCTGGAAGCAACTTAATCCAAGTACATTGGCCGCACTCCTTTTTTGCACAAAGTAATCGTCGGGTGATTCAACAACATTCATTATACGTAGGAAAAGCTCCCTACTCATCCTGTACCTGAAAAAAATTACTCGTACAACATTTACGTACCATACTATGTATGTATCGCAAGTGAATGTACACGAACCTCCGGCGAAATAAATTTGGGCCGTATGTCGGCTCATCAGCCGAGTAATCTTGAAACATCCTTTGGTGCCCGCCTTCTAGATCTTGATAAATAACATTGTGCCCTGAGACGGAACCACCATGTCTTCCTTTTTGGTTTGAATATGTCTTGACAATTGTAGCCGCTAAGAAGATCAAAATGTCATCATCGTCTGATGATGAATCATCCAACTCCCTCTACAAAAGTGATTTGGAAGCACTCATGGCGTCTAGTGTGGAGGGCTTGCTGAGAGGTGTCTGCAGCCTGCTGGGAGGTGCCTGCCGCGTCCTGGTGCGTGCATGTGGCTAGCCTGGTGCACGGTGCGGCAAGGCAGGAGGACTGCGCGGCGGTCTGGGAGGTGTTGCTGCCGCCTGGGAACTGCCTGCTGCGGTCGGCAGGAAGGAGGCGGCGGCGATGATCAGCCCACGGCGCACGAAAGAGGCGGTGCCCCTGCTGAAAGAGCGACGTAGGTTTCTACGGCACGAGAAAAAATGACGATAAAAAATAAAAATGGTTGTGGGCCTCAAATTTGATTTATTGGAACTCAATTATGGGAAACTCTTGGAGATGGGCTTTTTCCCCCCTCCCAATACCTTTTGGGCAGTTGCAAAACTACAAGATTTGGGGAAAAAATTTGAGGTACTGTTGGAGATGCTCTTAAACTCTATGGCATGGTGTCACAACTTCTCGACCCGTTCCAAGTCCTATTATAGATCCACCTACTCTCTATTCTATGTGACATGACTGTTTATTGTTGACCTATATCTAATAGTGGGATCCATTTGTTGGTCCTACCCCTCCACTTTTTGTCTCTCTCCCAAACTTCTCTCTCTTCCCTGCTCGCCCGGCGCATCACCGCCTAGGTCCGAAGCAGAAAGGTGTTGCCCTAGTGCATAATTGGATCAAGGGATGATTTGGAAAAGGAAAAAGACCGTTAAGGTTCAAATTTGAGACTACCTCATACTCCTTCCGTTCTTTTTAACGTGTGAAAAAATCGTTTGAAAAATTTGAATTTTAAATATAAGAATTTAAACATAATTTTCGTTGCATAGATGATTTTAAATGAAAAAGTTGTCAACTACAAAGTTGCATAACATTTTGAGATCCTATAACTTCTGTTTTGGTCGCTTCTCCATCCGAGATCCTTAACTACCACTACAACTCACTTATCACTATAGAGCATATAGATTCCTTTGGTATTAACTTCTATAAAATCATGTGAATCAAATATTTTGGTATCAAAATGACTTTAAATAAAAAAGTTGTGAACTACAAAGTTGTATAAATTTTCGATATCGACAACTTTTGTTTTGGTTGTTTTTCCATTCGAGGTACTTTTCCTATCACTGCACACTCACTTGTGACTATAAAGCATATGGACTCCTTTGGTTTTAACTCTATAAAATCTTGTGATACATGTTTGGACATCCAAAAAATCTCAAGTAAAAAACATTTGAACTGCAAAGTTTGGTATAAAGTTCGTCTTCATTGGACATCATATAAGAAAGTTATGAAGTTTTTCATATAGCCTATCACTGCCAGTTGAAGCAAAAAACCGGTAGTGTTGACCCATTATCACTGCCTACTCATAGCTAAAATGGGTAGTGATATGAACCGGCAGTGATGACCCCAATATCACTGTCGGTTGGTCCTATCACTGCTGATTTTAGTCACAAACCGGCAGCGATGGACCGGCAGACATCACTACCAATTTGTAAAAAACCAACAATGATCGGCCGGCAGTAAAGGTTAGTTCTGTAGTAGTGGCGGGAAAAATTTGCATGCTCACCAAATCAAGTGAGTACTTTAGATGTAAGTTTATATCCCTTATAAAGGTAATCCTCACTACAAGCCTATTTAAACATACAAATCATTCACATCCCACTAATAGCCATATCGTTCCACTAACCTCCAACCTCTTAATACAAGGTATCTACATCATTTTCACTTATTTTTATTTCAATTTTTTTGTAATCCCTGCAGCAACACGCAGAGTATTTTCTACTCTCTCTGTTCAAAAAAAAACTTGATATTTAGTTTTGTCCCAAGTAAAACTATTTTAAGTTTGCCAAATCTATAGAGAAATCTGCTAAAGTTTATTACACTAAATAGGTATATACTATAGAAATATGTCACCTGATGAATCTAATTTCATATTTGGTAATATAAGCATTATAGTATTCTAGTGTATAAAATTCGGTCAAACTTTAGATAGTCTGATTTAGGACAAAACTAAAGCATCTAAGTTTTTCTTGAAACAAAGGGGAGTAGCAATCAGCGTCGATCGAGCAACACATCTGACATAAGAACATCCCATTTCCATCGCACCACGAGACCGACCAGCTAGAACTATGTTCACACTCAAATTTGTCGGGCTGATTTAGGCCGCACTTAAATTTGGTCAGTCGGACTGATTTTTAAATAACTGGTTTGGCAACTTTCTCGAAATGCAAATTTGATTTTACCATTAGATTCCTCTTGTCGAGATATATATAGAAAGCTACAGTTTTTTCTCGATCAAGCAAAAGGTTTGCGCGTCTTTGTATTAAGTGGAGAAAATATTTAATACAACATGCCTTAGCGGCGCCCTAGGGGTCAGAAAAATTATACATGGACGCTCAGATCCACCCTAGAGTACTGAAATCTATAGTGTTACATTGGACACTGATCAACCCAAAAAGAGATGTCGGCTAGGAGACCTATGCCTCGGCAGCCGAGTGGCGGTGGCGCCGCTTGCGCGGACCCAAGTCACCGTCCAGCAGGAACAACTCATGAAGCGCCTGCATGTTACCGGGGTCACCGTTGTAGATTTGTTTGTACGCCTTCATGGCCGACGTGGACGGAGATGACCTCCCACTGGTTAGTCCTAGGCGCTTTAAGACAAGCTGCTCACCTCGCTTGGACGTCGGGATATGCAACATGCTCTGCACCACTATCCGCTTGCTCCTCTTGGGAAGCGTGGGCGGTGCACCGTTCGTCGTGGGCCGCATCATCTCCGGGCAGCTCCAGGAGAGGTGGCTGCCTCGCCTTTGTGACTCGCTCGATTAAGTGCTTGAGGTGTCCGTGGGCGGTGGTCGTCTAAGGGGATGGAGTGCATTTGACGCCATCCGTGGCATCCACGATCGTCGCGTCACCTAGGGTGGCAGCCCTGACCAGTGCTTGGTCAAGGCACATCTCGGCATCCACGATGCCAGGATGTCCCCCCCCCCCCGTGGTGGCGTGGTCTGTGGTGGCCCGTGCACATGCGACGATGGAGGCGAGTCCGTCATCCACTATGCAATCTTCACGGGAGAATGGGTGTCCATCAACGATGCGCCCATTTCCTGCGAGGCGGTCACCGGAGCAGTCAAGCACCCAGGCGCTGGTGCTCCTGCTAGGGGCTCGCAACAAGCGCGGCGGCGAGTTCCTCCAGCATTGGGTCTACTCACACAGGGTGCCCCGAGCACGAGCACGACTCCAACGACATCGGATCTGACTCGGTAGCGGGGAAGTAGCATGCAGCAGCAGCGGTAGTGGTAGCGGCGTTGTCGTCGTAGTCAGCCGATGCGCCCAAGCTGATGTCCCTCACCGGCTTACTTCAACGTCGCCAACGTCGTCGTCGGCTTCCGTTGGCGCCCCTCGTGCCACCCTACGCAGCCCCATCCGAGCTCGTTGGACCGCCGCGGGGAGCGTGCTAGGAGGGCGGCAGGTTGCCGCCATGAGCAAGGTGCCACGGTCGGTCGCCACAGATGTTGTACCATGCCTGGCAATCCCTGGCGGGGTGGCGGAAGCCGTGGCAGCGCAGGCAACGCCGTGGCAACCTGTAAGTCGTTACCCGGTGTGAGTAGGAAAGGCAGTTGAAGCATCTACCATGAAGCTCCGCGGGTACCTTCTGGGTCTGCAGAGGTTGCTTTGGGTCGTGGAGAGGGTCAGCCGAGGTGGTCGCAGGTTGCTCCTCCTGCCGGGGAGGATCTCTCGCCACCCATCGGCGTTATGGGCGGAGACCCGTCTGCGTCGTCCGAGGCGCCGACAGGCAGGGATGCGGCAATCCACCAGCTGAGGAGGCATGCCGCACACCAGCTGTGGCCACAGCCGGTTGCGCTTCCCCGCCTTCTCCCAGGACCTTGTCAGCCTGCCTCCGCTTCGCCACGACCAAGAAACACGATTGAACAAGTGTGAGCGTGCGACGGAGGTGCAACGACTGGCTTCACCGGGCGACGAGCGGATTCCATGTAGCTGGCAGGGTGGTTGTCTTTAGACTCCTCACCATCGGCATCCGCCCACAAGCATTGCTTCGTACGCCCTCTCGCGGGGTCGCCCAGGAAGAACGGAGCCGCGTCCAAAGAGAGGTGGGCGAGCTGGGGGCGCTGGCAGCGGAGGCAGCCTCCTAGCCGCTACACAGAGACATGGGTGGCGGCGGCAGCAATTCATCGCGCTGCACAACACCGCGTCCCGCGCGAGGCGAGCTAGTGGTGTTCGCTGGTGGTGCGTTGGCCTGCGGCTGACTGGACGCCACTTCCCTAGTTCCTGGCATGGCCAGAGCGGCCTGTCGCGGCGCCGGGCCGACCTCTGGAAAGGAGCCGCCTTTCCCGCCTATGGCCGGCGACACCGCAGCAGCCTCTCTCGGATAGCCACCCATGGACCCAGTAGCGCTCGTAGCTCCATCCTGCTGGCTTGGCAAGTAGGAGCCGAGCAGGGTGGCTGCGGCGTCTCCCATAGTGGCGGTGGAGTCAAACCCTGACGGCGCAAGCGGTGTGCCGTCGGCGAGGGCATCCTCCTAGGTGCGTGGAGGGGGCGGCCCCTCATGCTGGGCCGCCATGGTGGTGCCGGCGCCCGTCCCCAACGTAGAAGGTGGTGGTGGCGCGCCGGGCGACGTGGACCCCACAAGCGACTGGGTGGTGTCGGCGAAGGAGCCCGATCTGGGCGGCGTCGGCGGCCGAGCCACACGTGCACCCCCAGACACGGGTGAGGAGGGTAGGCGGGGGAGGAGGAGGGAGGGGAAGGATGCGCCGGCGCGCCTGCACACGCACGTGCCCAGGGAGGTGAGGAAAAGGCGCATCTAGGTGGGGACGTGGTGGATCTAGGGAGGGCAGGCGAGGGGAAGGTGGAGGCGAGCACCGGTGCCGGGGCGGCGACCGATGCCACCGGCGGCGGCAGTGGGGAATAGGCTAGGGGAGGGGCTAGGGTTGGGGAAGGTTATAGTTTACGATTAATGTACTGACGAGGAAACTACACTTTTGGAAAGATGATCCACTCCATGGGAAATGGCTAAACCTATTACGAAAAGTGGTTTTGGCAGCTCAGTCCAAATTTGAGTTGTATTTCAACCATAGAAAAAAAATAGCGGGCTATAGCTACCATAGAAAAAAAATAGCGGGCTATAGCTACCATAGAAAAAAAAATAGCGGGCTATAGCTAGCACCGCTATAGCGGCCGGAAAGACTCAACACTAAGCTATTTTTATTTGTGCCGCTATGCCAACTTTAACCACTATTGTTTGCTATAGCCCCGCTGATTGCATAGCTTTAGCGTTCAAATAGCGGCGCTATTTCAGATTTTGCCATCACTAATAGATTTTGACAATTAATTTGTTATTTCGTACTTATCATTTGCTACTAATTTAGTATTTTGGATAATTAAACACTGGACTTTCATGAAACATGTTGTAATGTCATATTAGTAATGTTACCTAGACTTGTGGAACCATAGAAACATATTTGTGTTCGTCGAATTTTATATTTACCATGTTTTTTTCATCTGTTATTGGTGTTTTTCATGTTTTCTTTATAAAAACGCTATCTGTCGTAGCGCCGCTATAGTGCCGCTATAGCCTCATAATTGTTGAAAAAAAAGTTGCCGCTACTTTTAATAGCCCGCTATTTAAAACTATGATTTCAACATGATCTGTAAGGAAATTGAACCGTTACAAGATAAGTCCACCACATTCTATTCTAAATAAAAGTATAAATGACTATGACCTATTGAGGACATCCAATGGATCAAAAATATAATTAATCCACTGGTTTAACCTTTAGTATATTCTTTTATGCAGGACACGTCAGAAATCCCACACACGTCGGACCACCCAATAATAATCGGTGACGAGCAACACCAGTCTGAAGAAAGTCTGAAGAAAGAACATCCCCATTCCCATCCCACTACGAGACGGACCAGCCAGAAGAAGCCCAGTAGTGTGGACCAAGGCCGGAGCAGACTACGTCACTACGCAACGTTCCCCTTCCACCAGGACGTGCCCGCTTTGCATCGGTTCTTCGTGTTTGTCAACCCCCGTCACGACGACGCCGCCGGCCGCCCCAATCCCCCGCCTAACTCAACGTGTCCATCCGCCTAAAATAATGTAATCCCCCACAAAAAACTCAACCTGTCTGATTGTCCGGTAGCGGGACACGAGAAGTCAATCAGAACATGGAGCCCCACGTAGAAATTCCGTTCGCCTGCCACTTAGTGCCGCTCAGTGCCAAACGGCCGGCCGGTAAGCCGATCATCCAGTCGCCCGCCCCCAATGTCCACGCCACGCCAGCTGACCACCGCACTAACAAAATTCAGATAATCCACCACTATCTCCGATATCCGATCCAATCCACCGCCTCCAATCACTCCTGAATCATAGCTCAGCACACTCCACCACCCTTCTCTCTCGATCTTTCTCTATATATACATACAAGATCGTTGATCAAAAATATTCAGATGCGTTAGAGAGGAGAAGAAGCAGGCAAGCAGAAATGGCAGCAGCGATCGATGACTCGTGCAGGAGGCCAGGCTCGATCCCGTTCAAGTGGGAGATCTGCCCGGGGACGCCCAAGCACGTCAGGAGCAGCAGCGCCAGCGCAGCACCTTCATCGTCGCCATACTCCACCTCCTCCGCCGCCGCCGCCACCGTCTCCAAGGTGGCGGTGTCCCCGAAGCTGACGCCGCCGCCGGCCATGTCGCCGTCGCCGTACCATTCCCCGCGCGTCTCCTACTACTATTCCGCGGCGGCGCGCTCGGCGTCCGTGTCGCCGTCCCGGCGCCGCCCCGCGCCGCAGCACCGGCCCACCGCCTTTCTCGACGTCAACCCCCGGGTCGCCCCCGCGTACCGCGCCGGGTATGTTGACGACGACGAGGCGGCGGCGCCGGCCAGCAGGTGCTTCCCGCTCCCCGTGTTCCGGAGGCGGGACGGCAGCAGGAAAGGTGGCCGGCGGTCGTCCGGGACCGGGACGACGTCGGGGTCGGGCTCCTCGTCCGCGAACAGCTTCTGGTCGGACTACGGCGGCGCGCTGCCGGTGCCGGGTGGGCTAAGGCGGTCGGTGTCGACGTCCTCGTCGTCGTCGTGCCTGTCCCTGTCGTCCAGGAGTAGCGGTAAGTTGGCCGAGGCCAGGGAGGTGGAGGCCGCCGGTGGCTGGTTCTACTGAGATAGCCAGCAAAGTGAAGATTGTTTGTATTTGTGTGTGCGTGTGTGTGTGTGTTAGCGTGTGATGACGAATGATGAGACATTGAGACCCAGCAAGGTCGGTCATGCAACCTCTCTTGGCTGGAGACTGTTTGTATGCGCGAGTGGAGTTCGTGTACTATGAAACAGTTGCTCGTCGATAATAATTACATCATATATATGCTGTCAGTTAATGGGCATATTCACAACCCTGGAGACACTACCGGAAACATAAAATTTGTCGAGTGTTTTTATATTTGCTGAGTGTATTCTCTCTGGCACCCGGCAAACAAGTTATTTGCCGAGTGCTGCGCTAAAAACACTCGGCAAAGAGGAGGTTTGCCAAGTGTAAAAAAAAACACTCGACAAAGAGAGGGTTTGCTGAGTGTTTTCTTTTTTGCACTCGGCAAAGAAATAAAATCTTTTTTCTGGGAAAGAAGGAGAAGAAAAAAAAAAAAATTCCGAGTGCCCAGATCTAGGACACTCGGCAAAGAAATAAAATCTTTTTTCTAGGAAAGAAGGAGAAGAAAAAAAATAAAAAAAACTTTGCCGAGTGCCAAGATCTAGGACACTCGACAAAGAAATAAAATCTTTTTTCTGGAAAAAAATGAGAAGAAAAACAAATGAAAAAAAAACTTTGCCGAGTGCCCAGATCCAAGAC
The DNA here is from genome assembly GCA_904845875.1 of Miscanthus lutarioriparius. Lineage (NCBI taxonomy): Eukaryota > Viridiplantae > Streptophyta > Magnoliopsida > Poales > Poaceae > Miscanthus > Miscanthus lutarioriparius. The sequence goes on from CAJGYO010000009.1 coordinate 87,410,648, forward strand.
ACTCGGCAAAGAAAAAAAAACTACTTACTGTGTAAAAAAAGGCAGGAAAAAAATAAAAAAATAAGCTTTGCCGAGTGCCTCCCATCCGGCACTTGGCAAAGCAAAACTCCTACTATAACCTGGCCGCACCCACGCGCCCACCCCCCACCGCCCCCCCTTCTCCCAGCCCCAGCCGCCCCTCACCTTCTTCACAGACGCACTGCGCCGCCCCTCCCTCCTCCCCGGCGTCCCCCCTCCACTCCTTCCCCAGATCCGGCGACGGCCCCTCCCCTCCTGGCCGGATCTGGCGGCGGCCCCTCCCCTCCCGGCAGGATCCGGCGGTAGCCCGGCCACCCCTCCTTCCCCGGCCGCCGCCCCCTCCCCTTCTCCCTGGCGCCGCCCCCTCCACTCCTTCCCTAGATCCGGCGGCGGCCCCTCCCCTCCCGGATCCGGCGGCGTCCCGGCGGCCGCCCCTCCCCTCTCCCAGATCCGGCGGGTGGCGTGCGGCGTGGCGGGCGGGTGGCGTGGTGGCGGGCGGCGTCCGGCGTGGGGCGGCAGCGGGCGTGGCAGCGTGGTGCCCATGGTGGGCGGCGGCCGGTGGCGGCGTGGTGGCCGTGGTGGGCGGCGGCCGGTGGCAATTTGTTTTTTTTTTATTTCTTGCGAAAAATATTTGCCGAGTGTTTTTTGGGCACTCGGCAACGTTTTTACCGAGTGCCCGACGAAAAACACTCGGCAAAGTTAGTTTACCGATGAATTTTTTGCCAAGTGCCCTTTACCGAGTGTTACACTCAACAAACCCTTTGCCGAGTGTATTCGTGGCTTTGCCGTGTGCCTAGGGCACACGACAAAGCTCCCATTCCCGGTAGTGAGAGACATAACATTATCTAAAACAAGGTGAGCACAGAACGAAAACAAATAAGGAGGAGAAAACTAAGGAGCAACCGGTTTATTTGTAAAGTCCTATTTGCTCCCTTAAACTTATAGCTGAATTTAAAACACACACATGAACTAGAATCATGGACATCTTATTACAGCCTTAACTTTCAAAACCAAATAAATTGTCCTCCTTAAAGAGTACTGAGTGGTTTCAAAACCAAATAAATTATCCACCTTAAAGGGCCCACATGTCTTTAGTTTTTTAGTCATATCATCCTTTATTTCGTATTTGGGCTCTCAAATATTCTCAAATGAAAAAAATCAATTAGAATGTTTTAGATCTCTTCAACCACTACAAATATGGTATACAGCATGTTTCCATCACAGATTGTTTGAAGAATTCAAATATGTTAATTTTGTAATCACAAAACCTAAAAAAATTGGGCTCCTAAACAATCTTGTATAGGTCGTGGCGATGCCCGATGTTGTTTGAAAAAAAAATATGAGAACTTAAAATAAATACCCTCTAAATGATCTCATATAAAAAAATATCAACCACAAAGTTTTATATCATATTTAGAGCTATAATTTTGTATAAACCATGTCAATATATGTGGTTGTTATAAATATACCAAAAAAGTTGAATTTTAAAATGTGATAAATTAAACAACGAAAATTTGTTTCTCTAAATGATCTCATATAGAAAAAGTGTCAATTATAAAGTTATAGATCACATTTAAAGATACAACTTTGGTTTATAGATCTTTTATATGTTTGATGCAATCATGCTAATGCGTTTAATTTTCTCTAGTACTTAGAAGTAGCTCTCTGAGTGTTTTTTCCTAGAAATCGTTTTTTCTTTTCTGAAATTTTTCCTCTTCATAGTGGAGTATCTATATCTATACCTAATAATAAAGAGGCAAAATTTCTTCCCATTTTTTGTATGGTGGTCTATCCTAACTAACTTCATGAATGTGGAAGTTGTCTCTGTTGAGCATCTCCAACAGATGTGGTAAAATAAATAGCCAAATTACATAGTTTAGCTCTTTTGTAAAATATAGAAGTCCACAAAAAAGAAGAGTTTTCCAATAGACTTGCTATTTCTCATCTTGTATATTAAAAAATTGCCACGTCACCAACTACCATGGACCTATTCCACCTGCCGATTGAAATTTTCACGATCTATTCCTTTGGAGTCGTCCGCAGCACGTCTGGCGGCGGCGGCTGTGTGCTCTTCAGCGTCAATAGAATATCGTCGCGTTCTGGGCTCCTGGCGGCGACATCGCGCGTGCGTCACCAGCACATGACGCTGATCCTGGTGGCGATGGGCTGCTGCTACCCTGTACATGTTCAGGTAGGTCATCGTGTATCCTTGATATGATTTTTCTTTAGGTCACGTTATCAAATCAGTAGATCGACACACATCTTCTTTCTTTAATCCTAGTTAGGTGTTCAAGCAGATTCCTAGGACCCTCCTAATCAAAGGTTCATAATGGAATTTGAAGATGTACTTAACGAGCTGATGGATTCTTCGTCGTCGTGGTCGTCATCGTCGGATGATGACGATGAGGTATATACTGCAGCAGAGCATATAGTACTATCAGACATTGTCAATCCAGCATGCCATCGTGGATCCGTAGAGGGACATCGTGTTGTGAATCGTGATAGGCAGTCGGCATATAGTACTATCAGAGATTGTATGAAGATTATTTCTCAGATAATCCTACGTATGGACCGAGTTATTTCAGGCGCTGGTTAATTCTCTCAAATTTTATTGACTTATGTTTAGTGTATGCATTGAGGTCTGAATAATTTTTTTAATCAGACGTCATAGGTTTCGAATGCGGCGTCACGTGTTTGTCCGCATAATGAATGCCGTTGAGAAGTATGATGACTATTTCGAGCAGAAGAGGAATGCAGCCGGAACCCTAGGACTATCTTGTTTGCAGAAGGTGGTGGCGGCATTCCGGATGTTAGCTTATGGAGTAGCGGCTGATGCTATGGATGACTATATCCATATTGGGGAGAGTACTGCTCTAGAAAGTCTTAGAAAGTTTGTCAGAGCTGTTGTTCAGGTATTTGGACATGAATACTTGAGGTTGCCCAATGAGGATGATACTGTCAGATTACTTGCGATTGGTGAGAGTAGAGGTTTTCCTGGCATGCTTGGTTCCATTGATTGTATGCACTGGACTTGGAAGAATTGTCCTTATGCATGGCAAGGTATGTATAGGGGACATAAAAAGGAGCCTACAATTATTCTTGAAGCTGTTGCTTCTAAAGATCTTTGGATTTGGCATGCTTTCTTTGGGATGCCAGGTTCGCACAATGATATAAATGTTCTTCACAGATCTCCTAGGTAAATTATAGCATCAATGGGAATGATTATACTATGGGTTACTATCTAGCAGATGGTATATACCATCTTGGGCCATCTTGAGCCACATTCGTGAAGACCATACCCGAGCCACAGGTAATAAGAACAAATATTTTGCAAAAGCACAAGAAGCTTGTAGGAAGGATGTTGAACGAGCATTTGGGGTTCTACAAGCTCGCTTTGCCATTGTTCGAGCGCCGGCACGTGTGTGGGATGAGGATACAATTCAACTTGTCATGACGGCTTGTATCATTATGCACAATATGATTGTTGAAGACGAGGGAGTTGACGAAAAAGATTTTAGATATGATGATGTGGGAGAAAAGGTGATTGTATCACACGATGCTACACCTGAGTTCGATGCATTTATGCAGAATTACAAGAAGATCAAGGACAAGGAGACACACACACACAGCTTCAAGCCGACCTTATCGAGCACTTGTGGCATAATTTTCCAGATTTATATACAAATATTAATGTTGAATAATTTCATTTACCATCACAACATCAAGGCATTATGTATTAGTTTCCAGACCTATGTTCTTTGTTTGATTTACTAGATACTGTAATAGTTCAAGGCATATTTTTTTTGTGACAAGCTTGCCTTTCATTTATATTGAAAGCCTGAATGTTTTGCTTGAAAGCCTGCAACACTAGTTGCAAACATTGCTTTGATGCAAGGAATGGTTCTTTTCCCTGTTGCATGTACAATGGTTCTCAGATGCAAGTACTTGTACTGCAGAAGGGCAAACTTAGTCCTCCAAAAATAGTTTGCTGTCAGTTTCAGATCAACATGTCTTTTGTTGACAGTTTAGCGGTGGAAGCACTCACCATAGCCTGACAGGACTCATTTGTTAAAAACATAACTGTATATTTGTTAAAAACAGAAAACCCCAGATGCAAAGGTACAAAACACTAGGCAGGTTGCAATACATAATACAGTAGCTGACTAAATTAATCTGCTATGAAGAGGACCTGAGGGCAGTGTCCAACCTGCACTTCTATGTATTGTCGAACAGGCTACAGTAGGTTCTAGAGAGCAAATGCAGTGTCACGATCCGAAATATATTTGTGATGGTGCAAACATCAAAAGCAGCTCCTTTACAGAATAATATAGATAACAAGGTTCATGCAAGAACATTAATCAATCTGATATGCTGTGAACTAAAATGTTTCAGAAAATTAAACATGTCTCACACTATGCTCAAATCTAAAAAATTCGAAATCATGGTTCTACTAATTTCCAAGCCGTCTTGCAAGTATTTTCTTCTATTGATCATCGTAGAACTATTGCTGCCTGGTTGACATGGTGCTCATATCAATATTTATAATTCTTTCTTCTTCTCGATCCCGCTCAAAATCAAATTTTTCTTTGTCAAGTTTTATCCTTTCTTCCTGCAAGGCAAGGGTTTTTGGCACATCTCTTGTTTCTTCAACTCCCTCTCCTCTTTCTTCAACTCCCTCTCCTTTTTCTTCAACTCCTTCTCAGCATCCACCTCTTTCTTCTTTGCCAATAAATAATCCAAAGCTTCAATGCTTGAACGCTGCTTTAATTTCAGCTTTTCCTTCTTAGTCCCTGTAGGCCTCGGCACTGTGGTTATTGTGGTTTCAGTCTCAGCTACAGTACCAGTGACAGGGTCTGGTGCATCAATAGCTGGAGTTGAATCAGCAGTGGTCTTTTGCTTTTTGCTTAATGGTTTCTGAGGTCCAGTTGGCTGGCGCCTATTCGTCCACTTCGAATGGTCTTTCAGTATTTTTCAGCAATGTATGTACTGGAAAGTCTTGTGTAATGGGTCGTCATTCTTATACATAGTTAATGCATTTGCTTGCTGCAATGGGAAACAAAGATGACACATGAGATTCAGCTAAAACATATAGGAAATTAGCATGTGAAGGTAGGTCATCTAACCTTGTCATCAACAGATGCACCACTCTGATTTCGGGCCTCTACCTTCGAAACACAACCAGCAAATATGTTGCAGTCATGTAGTATACTAGACCACCGACTCATTAGAGAACTTTGTGTGCGATGAGATTCAAAATCCTTTTTTGAATGAAAGTAATCATGTATTCTTTTCCAATAGGTATCTTTTGATTGATTGGCTCCTCTCACAGGATCCAAACTCACATTTAGCCACGCTGACACCAACATCTCGTCCTCTTTAAGAGTGAAATTTTTGGACCTTCTTGTATTTCCTTTGACCGCAGCAGGGACCTCATCACGTGCTTGTATTTCATTATGAGGTGAGATATTGTCAGACACTCCACCTGGAGGGAAACCTTCCATAATCATGTCGGTCAAAGATCTGCCTGAATCCATTTCGGCTGTAAAAACAAATAGCGACAAAACTTAGCTACAGAATGTTAGCAATTTAGCCTATTGCCGGATATGTACAGTAGGCTAGCTATTTTCAGTTTCCATTCATTTAATGTTTCAAACATTCAATGAGTACTTTTAATTAGCAGATAGAGTTTTAGACATTCTGAAACTCTAGCAACTTAGTTTCAGACAATCTGTTAGATTACCATAATGGATTGTCCTAATTTGCAGTTTGCAAGAAATGCTTGAATAAAATTGATATTTGACAAAAAAAGACAATATATCTTCAACATGAACCTAGCAATCAGATGAACATGAATTTCTTGGGATGCAAACCAAAGCTACAGAATAATTTAGCCTGTTGCCGGATATGTACAGTAGGCTAGGTATTTTCAGTTTCCATTCAGTTAGCGTTTCAGGCATTCAGATAGTGCCTTTTCTACATCCATTTGTCAAGATCTATTACAATGAAGTGAAGAAAATCGAGTGCCCATGATTGAACATTGTGAAGTCAGCTCACTGCAATTTTCAAAGGTAGGCCACAAAGGAATATTTAGGCGACAAAGCCCTATTATGCAGTACATCAGGAGTCCAGGACAACTGCATATCACCAATCATATGAAGCTGCTGATGAACTCCCTGCCAACTATAAGACACTAACAGAGGCGCGTAATTATCATCCTCCATCATCAGCCACCAGTCACTACTACCACTTTGATATCACCTCACATTCTCACCCAACAAAAACTTCAAGCGTCATGTGTGCCCACTGAATTCATTGAATACAACTGAACAGGACAATGTGTAGATGGAAAATTGGCACTACGGTTTTCACAATAGCAATAGAAAATTGGGGAAACAATAATGGATGTACTGAACAACGGTGAGAGAGGCCCACTGAAAATTAGACTCACCGGAGCACACGTCGAGGAATGGATTCGATGCAGTAGCAGCAGCACTGTTGGGTGGAAGGACTCGTCGTCGCTGGCCTCCTTGCACCGTATTCTCCAACCACGGCAGCACCGGGAGTCCTGCTGCAGTTGGGATCTCCCATCCGCCTGTTGCTCCCATCCGCCTGATGCTGCTCCAATCTGCCCGGTACTCCCATCCGCTGTTGTTGGAATAAAAGGGCAGCGTGGTTGGGATCTCCCATCTCGAGACGGCGGAGCCTGTCCATGAGGACGCTGCAACATCACGACGAATAAAGGAAAGGGCGATTCAGAGGGCCAGCGAGTAGCAGCTTCCGTGGTGCGGCGGCGACAGGGCCGACGAAGGGGAGGAGGCGATGGACGAGCTTGGGAGTTGGGAATCGTCGAATGGAGCGGGTTGGGCCTGGATCCCCACGATGGGAGAGTTCAGTGCGCGGGCGGGAAGCTAGTTTCTGGCGCGCGGGAAGGATCGCACGTGCGGGGCATCCACCGTGGCCAGCTATTTCGGAAGATGGCGAGCTAGGTTCGCTTGCTATCTATGCCCAACGAGATTTCAGGGATAGCATACTTGCTATTATACAAAACCAAATATGATATCTGTTGGAGTTCAATTTTTCCTGTAAAAATCTAAATATACCATACAGAACAAGGATATCATATCTCTTGGATATGCTCTTATGTGTCTACGACCCTTTTATTATATTTATGACATATATGTAAGGTTTTTTAGGCTAGGACTCATAATCCAAATAGATTTTGATCCCGAATAACCTAAATAGGAAATTCTAACTCGAATAGGAATTTGTTTTTGCGTTCTCTTTTTTTCCCGTGTCCAACCGATCTACTTTGGCGGATCCACATGTCTCTTTTTTCCGTGTGTAACCAACTCTCGTTCATGATTTTTTCTTTTCTTTTCTTTCTTTTCTAGAGTATCTCCCGTTTTATTATATAAACATCAAAAATAAATAATGAATACAATATTATGAGTATTTGAACTTTGACCATTCCCTATCCCCATTTCTGATAAATAAATATTCTCACCACAAAACTATTGATCTAATTTTGATTAGGCATAAAACTTATTGTTATTAAAATCTGGATCAGTGGATGGTCTAATTAAACTCTGAACTAAAATCTTGAGTAGTTTGTCAATTTAATCAAAACAAATGTATCTTCAAGTTTGTACGCATGCACCAGTGCAATCCTCAATTCGAAATTTAATCGAGAGAGGTTTTGACAACAATTAATTCCTTGCGACTTTAATCAAATATTAGGGTTACATATTTTTTTTATAGATGGCACGTAGAAGTCTGAGACCTTCCACAACAACTAGCTCATTGCATATTTTAATCATAATGTTAAAATTACATATTTTTATGGATCCTAAAAAGAAGTAACTTGATATCTAACTCTGCCAACATATACGTAATATGAAAAATAAAGTTATAACATATTTACAAGTAAATATTTTTGTGGCTTACAATGCAGGAAAAATGGTATAAAGGTTGTAGTTTAATTCAATGTAGACTTAATATAGAGCATTGTAATATTATTGCCAATATTAACTTATACAACATTGTTATATTATTGCCAATATTAACGTCTCTAGCACCGGAGCAAGCGAAGCCACATCAAACGAGATCGCACGAAGGAGCGCTGGCCTCCATACACGGAGCAAAGCTACTTTTGGTGGCTGCAGCCAGAGCGCCAAAAGTGGGTCCACCTGTAGGCCTTCGACTCCGGCTCTAACTCCGACCACACAGCACTTGGCACATAACTATATCAAATGGTCCCTTATATTATGGATGCTATAGTGATCATAGAATAGATTATAGCTATTAATTTTCCTACTAAGCATAATGTCGGTGCGGTAATGTCGGTGCGGGACCCACGGGATACCCCGCAAGGAAGGGAGAAGATCTAGTCTAACTAGGATTCTTCCCTTATAATCTTAGTAGTAGAATTATTCTGTAATCCTACTAGGAACTCTCATTGTAAACCGACTAGGATTCTGGCCTCCTGACTATATAAAGGAGGGCAGCGTTCCTAGAGACGGGACTTTACGACACAATACTTGACAATCAATCCAACGCAAAGGCTAACGCCGACTGGACGTAGGGCTATTACTCGATCAACGATTGAGGGTCCGAACCAGGATAAATCGACTGCCTCTTGCGTTAACCGTCAAGTTCTGTATACACTGAAGCCCGAACAAACTGCCCTGGGTACCCCCGTGGTAGGCTATCGGTGGTCAAACATCGACAGCTGGCGCGGTAGGTAGGGGCTTTCGGCGAATTTGCATCCGAGAGCTCGACGGACCTCGATAACATGATCTTCTCAACGGGATCAACCTTCATTTTCGGTTCATGGATCTACGAGGCAGGCGACGATGGCAAGCTCTAAAGCCGTCTCCTCGAAGATTCGGTTCACCATGAAGACTTTTCTATTTCGGCGACTACGACAGATCAACTCACCGGAAGATTCGCGCAGCTCGTGATGTCCGAACCAACTCAGATTTCATGGCTTTGCACATCCGAATCGAATTCAGGCTCCGCATCCGAGATGGAGTCTTACCCGAGATCTTTCGAGAAACCGAGTTCTTTTCCGGTGGGGCTCCAGAACACGGCCTCGACATATCAAAAATATAACTCAGAGTACACTCAGAGTCCTTTCAAGAAGTCAGGTCTTTTTCCGTTCGGACTCCACAACATGGCAAAGTCTTATCAGGCACGGCTCGAAGGATCCCTCGATCTGGTGCTTAGAATGCCACTGAAAGGAGCTCAGGAAGGTCTCGTACTAACTATAACATCTCAAGACTGCATCGTCCACTGGCCAGGTTCCATTCCTGAGGATAGCAGTACCCGACTGGTCGGCACGACGACAACAACAATTCTACCCTACCAAGAAGGAGACTCGATCTACGACCTCAAAGCCTCTACTAAAGTTATTAGCAACTCCGATAGTGTGGAAACCAACGCCGATAACAGAACAGTTCACGCACGGGAAGTACTTATGGTTCACCATCCTCGATCACCATTGATCCCCCCAGAAGCGCCCGACATCAGGTCATCGTATGAATCTGAGTCCAACATATCACCCTTTGCCCAGGGCTACGATGGTGAGACCGAGAATCAGAGGCAAGCTAGAGAAAGAAGAAACAAATTGAAACAAGGATGCCAACGACATGCTAGGCAGCGCAAGGAAGCCTGGATCAGATATGAGTCAGATCCGGCCAAGTACAACAGAAGAAAATCAGAACAAGAAGTCGAAGAAAGGCGCACAGCGAATACACCTCACAATAGGATCCGAGAAGCACTAGAAGAACTCGGAGCGACCTCACATTCTAGTGAATAACAGGAACAACTCCGGGGCCTCCTCCGGACAGTAGCCCTAAGGATGCACGACGGAAGAACCCGCTCAAGATTACCTGCTAGGTCGACATCTCATAGGAAGGAAGATCAAAATCAAAGAAAGTCCGCTTTTGAGAGACTTGGACCAAGTGGAAGTCACAATAGAGAAAGTAGAAGGGACCACAGTCAAAACTACCGAGTCAAACAACCAAGAAAGATCAGAAGCAAAGCACCCATTCAGATAGCCCCGTAGAACTATTCTCAACAAAACAACAGTTGGCTAGAAGGAGGTGCCGAATCAGAATACAGAGAAGCCGGAACGCACGATAGATTCCCCTGTTTTGCAAACAAACTTGCTTCAATATGACTACCTCACAAATTCAAGCCATCCAACCACTCTAAATATGATGGCAAGACCGAACTAAGGCAGTGGCTCAGAATTTACTCACAATCGATTGAACTAGCCGGAGGAGACGATGATATTAAGATCTTGTTCTTTCCCATGGCCCTAGAAACCATGCCCCTCCAATGGTTTGACAAATTGAATCCAGGGTCAATCAGAAATTGGGAGGATTTGCAAAGAGTTTTCTGTGAAAATTTTGTGGGTATCATTATGCACCCCATCACCCACGTAGAATTAAAAGGACTCAAGCAGAAAGGGGGCGAAAGTCTCAGAAATTACTATCGACGATTCGGTGAACTACGTGCTCAAGTACATGACATCACTGAACGAGAAGTAATCGAAGCTTTCTCTCACAGAATCATGGCTAGGTGGTAATTTCAGGACTTCTGCAAAGAGAACCCGAGAAACAATGAAGAATTCAGACACACGATAGAAAAGATGATTACTGTAGAGGAGAAGACACGAGAAAGGTTCCCGGATACAAACAACCGAGACAACCCGGACAGACAAAACCATCGAAACAGCAGACATCAGGAAAGGAAACATGAATCAGACAACACCATAGCGGTGGCTGACAAATCAAGGAAGTTTTCCAAACCCAGAAGATATGACGACATTGAAAACATGCAGTGCATCTGGCACCCTAAAGGAAATCACACCATCAGAAATTGCTTCACCTTCAATGATCGATGCATAAGAAAAGATACTAAGGGAAACACAAAAGAAGACAATCAGAAAAAAGACGAAGACAACCACGAAGACAAGGGATTCCAAAAATACAGGGGGACAGTAGCAGTGATCTTCGCCGGAGCCCCAGATTCCAGAAGCAAACATCAAGAAAAGCTAGCTCTACGAACCATCATGGCAGCAGAACCGGCCACTCCAAGATATCTCAATTGGTCACAATATCCAATCCAGTTCTCAAGAGAAGACCAATGGACTAGCGTAGGAAACGCAAGCCATTACCCACTGGTTCTAGATCCAACTATCGCTGGTATGACTATCACAAAAGTGCTAATTGATGGAGGAGCCGGGCTCAACATCATTTTTTCATAAACGCTAAGGAAGATGGGACTACAACTCACCGGAATGATTACACCAACGAGCACTCCTTTTTATGGGATAGTACCCGGCAAGGCAGCCATGCCACTTGGGCAAATCACTCTACCAGTTACTTTCGGAACTCCCTCAAACTACCGTACAGAGTTCATCAAGTTTGAAGTTGCAGACTTTGATTCATCATATCACGCAATCCTCGGGCGCCCAGCACTAGCAAAATTCATGGCGATACCGCATTACCCGTACCTATTGCTCAAGATGCCAGGGCCTAACGGTGTACTTTCCCTTCGAAGTGATTTGAAGCGCGCCTTTGACTGCGACGTTCAAGCAATCCAAATTGCAGCCAAAGCACAAGCCGTCAATGGTAGAAAAGAAATAGCAACTTTTGCCGCAGAAATGAGTCCAGAAGAGCTAGAGATACCGGCTAAAAAGCCCAGCATCCTCGCACCACCAAAAGAAGCCGACGTCAAGCAAATCGACCTAGGCACCAGTGATCCATCCAAAACGGCAACCATCAGGGCCCACCTCTCGGCAAAATAGGAACTCGCGCTCACCAACTTTCTTTGGGACAACAAAGATATCTTTGCTTGGAAGCCGGCCGACATGCCAGGTGTCCCAAGAGAGTTGGCTGAGCACAGAATCGATATCAATGAAGGCTCCAAGCCTGTGAAGCAAAGGCTACGACGATTCTCACCCGATAAGAAGGCAGCAATTAAAAAAGAAATCACAAAGCTAATGGCAGCCGGGTTCATCAGAGAGATCCTTCATCCAGATTGGCTAGCAAACCCAGTTCTAGTATAGAAAAAGAATACGGACGAGTGGCGCATGTGCGTCGACTACATAGATCTCAACAAACACTGCCCGAAAGATCCATTTGGGCTACCACGCATTGATCAGATAGTAGATTCAACAGCAGGATCTGCCCTATTATCCCTCCTTGATTGCTATTCAGGATATCACCATATCGCATTAAAGGAACAAGACCAGAGCAAGACATCGTTCATCACTCTGTTCGGTGCCTACTGCTACAAGACCAAGTCGTTTGGACTCAAGAATGCTGGTGCCACTTATCAGAGAGCTATCCAAGCGTGCCTTGGTGAACAGATCGGCGAAAACGTAGAGGCATACGTGGATAACGTAGTAGTAAAAACAAAGAACCCGGACACACTAATTGAAGACTTAAAGCAAACCTTTGAAAACCTGAAAAGGTGGAGATGGAAACTGAACCCAAACAAGTGTGTATCCGGGGTTCCTTCAGGACAACTACTCGGATTCTTGGTCAGTCATCGCGGAATCGAAGCAAGCGCTAAGCAAATTCGAGCCATAACAGAGATGGGCCCTCCTCAAAGTGTCAAAGATGTGCAAAAACTAACAGACTGCATGGCGGCCCTCAATCGTTTCATATCAAGACTCGGCGAAAAAGGGTTACCTTTCTTTAAACTACTAAAGAAGACAGACAAGTTCAAGTGGACAGAAGAAGCCGACGAAGCTTTCAAAAGACTTAAGGCATATCTCACATCCTCGCCCGTTCTCACACCTCCAAAGAAATATGAAGACATGATGATGTACATTGCGGCAACTTCTACTGTGATCAGCACAGCGATAGTCGTAGAAAGAGAAGAAGAAGGGCGCGTATATAAAGTACAACGCCCCATATACTACATCAACGAAGTACTGTTAGAATCAAAAATCTGGTACCCGCATGTGCAAAAACTACTCTACGCCTTCCTGATCACTTCACGCAAGCTTCGCCACTATTTTGAAAGCCATAAGATTACCGTGGTGACAGATTTCCCACTCAGAGACATCCTACACAACAGAGACGCAATAGGGCGCATATCTAAATGGGCAGTTGAACTTGGTGCTCTCAATATCGATTTCACCCCACGGAAGGCAATTAAATCTCAGGCCCTTACCGATTTTGTTGCCGAGTGGACAGAAATTCAACAACCTATGTCAAATACTATCCTTGACCATTGGAAGATGTACTTTGATGGATCACTCAAGCTAGGTGGAGCCAGTGCAGGCGTTCTCCTCATTTATCCAGACGGAAAACAACTCAAGTATGTCCTTCAGATATTATGGCAAGCTACCAACAATCAAGCAGAATAGGAAGCCCTCATCCACGGGCTCCGAGTGGCAATTACCCTCGGAATCAAGCGATTACTCGCATACGGTGATTCGGCAGTAGTCATCAACCAAGTCAACAAAGATTGGGACTGCACCAAAGAAAACATGGGTGCTTACTTTGCTAAAATACGAAAACTCGAAAAACATTTCCAAGGATTAGAAATTCTACATGTCCTGCGCGATTCTAATATTGCAGCAGACGTCCTCGCCAAGCTCGGATCGGATAGGGCGAAGGTCCCACCTGGCGTATTCATAGAGGAGTTATCAGCTCCCTCTATCAAACAACCCGGTGAAATAACCCCTGAACTCCAAGCTAAAGGCAACCATATTCTGGTAATCAACACCTCATGGACCTAGGTATTCATTGATTATATCAAAGACAATAAGTTGCTAGCAGAAAAAGAGGAGGCTACATGAGTTGTTCGCAGAAGCAAGAACTACGTCCTAGTGGGAGACAAGCTCTACAGAAGAGCCGCATCATCAGGAGTACTCCTAAAATGTGTCTTATTTGAAAAAGGCAAAGAGATCTTAGATGAAATACACTCAGGCTGCTGTGGAAATCATGCTACTTCAAGAACACTAGTCGGCAAAGCATTCCGCACCGGATTCTATTGGCCAACCGCTTTGAAAGACGTAGAAGAACTCATCAGAAAATGCAAAGGTTGTCAAATGTTCGCAAGATAAGCTCATGTACCAGCTCACAATCTCATCTGCATCCCACCCGCTTGGCCTTTCTCCTGCTGGGGACTGGATCAAGTAGGACCTCTCAAGAAAGCAAAGGGCGGTTTCGAGTACATCTTTGTAGCAATTGACAAATTCACCAAGTGGATTGAATACAAACCACTTGCAAAATACAGCGCGGCCAAAGCAGTCGAGTTCATCCAAGACATTATGCACCGCTTCGGCATGCCCAATCGAATCATCACAGATTTGGGTTCTCCCTTCACAGCTACATAATTCAAAAGTTGGGCACAGGATTGTGGCTTCGGCATAGATTACGCATCAGTCGCACATCCAGAAGCCAATAGACAGGTAGAAAGGGCTAACGGACTCATACTAGCCGGATTAAAACCAAGATTGTATGAAGAGCTAGCAGACTATGGATCCAAATGGATTGAAGAATTACCCAAAGTAGTATGGGGGCTACGAACTCAAATAAGCAGAGCCACCAGATACTCACCTTTCTTCGTAGTCTACGGATCAGAAGCTGTACTACCTGCCGACTTGATCTGGACGTCACCAAGGATAGAACAATATGACGAAGGAGAAGCAGAACACACCCGAAGATTAGAACTCGATAGTACAGAAGAAGCCAGAGTAAACACTATCCTTCAATTAGCAAGATACCTCCAAGGATTAAGACGCCACTACAACAAGAATACCCAGCCTCGATCACTACAAATCAGAGACCTAGTACTAAGAAGAATACAAAAAACTGACGGACATGATAAACTACTCAACCCATGGGAAGGTCATTTTATTGTCACAAAAGTCACCGGACCAGGCACGTACAAGTTGATAACTGACGATGGAAAAGAAGTCAACAACACATGGCACATCAGCCAACTAAGAAGATTCTACGCATGAAAACAACTCAAGGAAGAATACATGTACAAACCACAAGAGATCAACGTTCATGATCAATAAAGATAGTGTTCCTCGACAACATATGTCTTACTATGGCTTATCAACGTTCATGATCAATAAAGATGGTTTTTCTCGGTAATGCATGTCTTATTATGGCTTTCCCCGAGTTGTCTCCAATGAGCATACTGGCCGAGAGCAAAAGAGCTGAAAAGATGCTTGAGCCCACCGATGAGGGAGGGTAGCTAATAAGCTAACACCAAACCAAAAAAGCAAAATGGCTGAAATTATGCTCGAGCATACCCGGCCGAGAGCAAAAGAGCTAAAAAGATGCTTGAGCCATGATGAGGGTAGCTAATAAGCTAACACTCAACCAAAAAGCAAAATGGCTGAAATTATGCTGAGCATACCAAATAGAGAACAAAAGAGCTGAAAAGATGCTTGAGCCCACCGATGAGGGTAGCTAATAAGCTAACACCTGAACCAAAAAGCAAAATGGCTGAAATTATGCCTAAGCATACCCCACCGAGAAACAAAAGAGTTGAGAAGATGCTTGAGCCATACCGATGAGGGTAGCTAATAAGCTAACAACCGAACCAAAAAGCAAAATGGCTGAAATTATGCACTGAGCGAACCGGTAGAGAGCAAAAGAGCTGAAAAGATGATGCTTGAGCCTCATGATGAGGGTAGCTAATAAGCTAACACCTGAACCAAAAAGCAAAATGGGCTGAAATTATGCCCGAGCATACCGCCGAGAGAGAAAAAGTTGAAAAGATGCTTGAGCCCACGATGAGGGTAGCTAATAAGCTAACACATGAACCAATCCTAAGATGTTTTTACAACTGGGGAAAAAGAGCCGATGATCTTGGCCACATCTCGAGTTAAGCAAAAAAGCTAAAAAGAAGAAGTCAAGATACTTGAGATCCCTGATCCTAAGTCTTTTCAATACTAACAAGAATGAAAAGTTTGTCAAGACAACGATCTACATATACCGAGTTGTTTACACAGCACAGACGAAAGCCAGACAAGCACTCGACAGATCAAGAAAGTTTGTCAAGACAACGATATACATATACCGAGTTGTTTACACAGCGTAGACGAAATCCAGACAAGCATTCGACAGATCAAGAAAGTTTGTCAAGACAACGATCTACCTAAACCGAGTTGTTTACAAGACAAAGACATCCAGGCAAGGAAGACATCAACAAAAAATAAAGACTCTTCATTCAATCTTCATTCAAAAAGAAGTATAGTATCCTATTACAGAAGCTGGAGTACAAAGGTCAATTATATCAAGCATTGTCATCAGGAGAAGAAATATCAATATTAAGATTATCAACAATCCTCCTGGCTAAATCGTAGACCTCAGGCTCCACCTTTTCAACGGCATCCAGATATTCTTGACTCTCGGCTTCATCAGCAATCTTGGACAAAAGAAACTCCGGAGAAAGAACCCGGACCTGGGCAAGAACATTTCTGGTACACAGTTGGGCGCACCTCTTCATGAACTCCTAGAAACGGGTCAGAACTTGGGGAATAAAAGATTGACCATCATCTGCTGAAGTCCGGAGAAGACCGGCTACTGACCAAAATGATTTCCACAAAGCATTCCAGTTCTCAGTAGCCGTCGCCAACTTACCAGTCAAGTCTTCAACAGTTTTTTGGACCTGCACAAGATCCCTGTCAGCTCCACGCCTAATCAACTTGGCAAACGCGAGTTCTTCTTCAGCACGAGTAATTACCTCCTCAGCCCTGTTGTGACTATTGCGAACAGTTATCTTCATTTCCTCAATACTCTCCGAGAGCTTCTGCTTTTCAACTCGGAGAGCTAGAACAAGCACCAAAAAAGAAGTCAGCAAAAAGGGAAATCAGAATACAAAAGGAAACAAGAAGAACCCGCAATACCATTGCACTCATTCTTCATGGCCTACACCGCAGCATCCCTCTGCTTCTATGCCTCTACCACCCAGGCACGAAGAGCCTTTTCCTTCTTTTGGTGCATTTGACGCTCAGTCTCCATCTCGGCCCGACAGAGATCAAGCTCTGCTTTCAGGGAACTTACCTCAGAAGACAACTTTTTCTCTGTTTCAGACGAGAAAAAGAAGCCGGTATGATCCCGAGAAAAAGACTGAACAAAAAGAGAGAGAAAAAAAGGCATAAGAACAAAACAAAGATGAACATCCAAAGAAAGAACTTCAGAAAAACTTACCTGGAGCTTTTCCCCAAAAGAAGTAGCAAGGGTTCCCCAGGCAGCAGTCAGCTCTGACAACCGATGAGTGGCATCGAACTGCTGCAACACATCATCATCCAAGCGCCGAGCACCGGTACCAAGAGGAGCAGAGGGAGAAGCCGCCCGATGCGAAGAAGGCAAGGCCAGGGCCATATCCTGGGAAGCCCCGGCTACCTCTTCAGAAGAACCCACCGTCGTGGCCACAGTCACCTCCGGAGCCAGCGAATCTGCAGCAGCGTGATCACCAGGGACCCCTGTCTCCCTCACAGCCACCTCGCCGACCATACATGCCAAGTCCCGAGACTCAGCACACAGAGGCGCATCAGAGGACTGACAAGAGGTCGGCAGAGGGTTAAGGGAAGGCGAGGGCCTGCAAGATGATAAGGAAACTAAAAGATAAGAATATGAGTTAGGAAAAAGGAAAATAGAAGCAAAGAAACATAACGAGGAATCACTCACTCAGCTATCTTCTTCTTCATAAAACCAAAAGAAGACCTTAGAGGAGGAACTATGGCAGCAAAAACATCACCGCCACCCTGTGACAGGAGCGGCATGGTCGGCACCGAAGCCCCAGAAGAACTCAAGCTCGACGGCCGCTTACTACAAAAGAACAAGTCCAAAGTCAGAACAAAAAGAGGTATTCAACAAAAGAAAAACAAGAAAACAACTCACTGGCGCATGACAAAGGGTGCATCATCATCCTCTTCTTCCTCGCTCTCAAGCAAGGTAGCCATAGCGCCATCTGAAAAAGGAGCAAAGTACTCGGTTAAAGGAACATACAAACCACAAAAAGATAAAACATATTAATATGCTCACCTAAGAGCATGCTACCTACAACTGGAGTACCTGGACGAGTACTCGACGGGCGAGACTTCTTGGCAGCAGACAAACCAGAGGAAGAACTATCCGCTCACCCCCTTTTTCCGACACTATGAGGACCTCGAGGAACTGGACGAGGAACATACTCCACACATACATCAAAAACCGCAGAGGAGACACCAGGAAACATTGTGGTGGGTTGAAACTTACTGGTTAAAGAAGCCCCAGCAAGACTATCCCCAGTCTCCACAATGGCAGGGCAGTCATCAAGGGGGATCGGATCAACGAAGTTACGCCCCAATTCCTATAAAAGAGTAAAACAACCAGACAAGAAAGATTAAGCAAAAAGTGGAGACAGCAAAAGAAAATACAAAAAGTACCCGCATAAAGAAAAAACAACTCACAGCAGGAGGCGGGTTGTTAGCACAATACTCAGGAACAGCAAGTGGGACGACGCTTACTCCTCTCAGCATCTTCTAAACATGCTCGAGCACCTCCTCATCAGTCAACTCAAGGGCAGGGACCATACGAGAAGGGTCCTCCACCCCAGAGTACTCAAACCCAAAATTCTCTCGCTCCTTCAGAGGTTGAACACGGCGGCGAAGAAAACTGGAAATAATCCCAAAGCCGGTCAAGCCTTGCTGTTTCAGAGTACATATCCTCTCAAGAAATGGCTTGATCGCCTAGAGCTCAGCCGTCGTCAGAGAATTCTTTTCCCACCGGTCATTAACCACGGGACCAGATCTAGAATGAACAGCAAGAGGAGAAATCATATTGGCGGCATAAAACCAGTCGGCACGCCAATCCCTCACAGAATCAACCAAGTCATAATCAAAGAATTTATTCTTAAGACCTTGGCGAAACTAAATCCCGCAGCCACCAAGAACATGGGTGTCATCGCGGCGGGGATGAGGCTTCAGATGGAAGAAGTAACGGAAGAGAGAAAGAGAAGGAGGAATTCCAAGAAAAGTTTCACAAAGATGAACAAAAACAGAAAGATAGAGGACAACATTGGGAGCAAGATGGTTCAAGCTAATCCCAAAATAACCAAGGAATTGATGAAGAAAAGCAGAAGCAGGAAGGCAGAGTCCAGCACGGATAAAGGAGACAAAAAGAACAATCTCACCAGGACCTGGAGTTGGGACCCGATGCTCGCCTGGAGCTTTCCAATCAGCAATGTCCTTGCTCTGGATCAGACCATCGCTAACAAGCTCGTGCAACTGATCTTCAGTTGTAGTCGGAGCCGGCCAGATCTTCTAAGCAGCCCTCATGGCCATGAATTCTTAATTCTCAATCACAGAAAGTGATGCCTCCTCGTCTACAAAGGCTGCATGAGACTTGCTCACTGATTTCTTCCTACCCATATACTAGCGGAAGCAAAAAAAGAACTAAGAAACAATGATGATTCAGACGGTGGCGCTCAGATGACGGCGACAACGGCGGCGGTGGAATTTTGAAGACTAGGGTTTCAAGAGAAAAGCAGGGCAGTAAAGAAAAAGAAGAAGAAAGGCCTTTAAATAGATTTTACAGCAGTAAAACGCGGCCCACCGGACCCGTTTAAACACGGCATGAGAACGCACGGTCCATTTACTGACACAGCTAAAATGACGGACGGCACAAATCCACACAACGGTACAGTTCAACGGGCAGATTTCGGACTTATCCATCCAGCAACACGGCAGAGTTATCATATTGCTACAAAAAGAACTCATCAGCCATAAAGCAACGAAAGGTTACCTCACAAGGAACGCAACAACTCAGTCCTTATAGAAAAAACTCGGGAATCTCATAAACAACCGGGACATCAGCAGAATAAAGAATGATAACTCAGAAGACAAGATTCTTTCCATTACAAATGACTTCAAAAAATACAAGATTACACATCTTACAAGACCCAACGAACTCGGTACTACAACAGGTAAGGTAGCAAAAAGGAACCCGGACACAACTAGGCTCTGGAACGACTACGTGTCCCAAATTGCTACTCGGTAGAACAAACCGCACTCAGCTACACTGTTTTCTTCAAAGGAAGAAAGCAGCACATCCAAGGCGGAGATCAGCAACACGACGGGACAACATGGACCAAGAGAAGCCTGCAGACATCTGTCTACTCAAGTCCGATGTGATACCGGATATGGTGTTGATCAGCACCGGACAGTCTCAGGGCAGGCGACGAGGATCAACCCAGAACTGCTGGATGAAGGAACGTATCCCACATCACAAGACTTCCTCCAACTACCGCCACGTACTCCCTGGTACAATGCTGCTGCGAGATTAGTCTACCTCTAATCCCTATCAAAAGACTTCCTCCAGCTACGATAAGATGTACAAGAACTACAAAATACGCCCGGAGGCTGCTCTACTTCACAAACTATCATATTTATGGCTACGGAGATTTCAGACCACACAATAAAATGCTCGATGAATCAAAACAGCACACAAGGAGGATATTTATAGACCAAAGAAGCAGCGCACATGGACCGAGAGCACCAACGGAACAAACCTAACAAAGGACACAGTGAAAAAATAGAATTCAATAAAAGAGGACTCAGGCGTGAAGGAGCAGTACTAAGAACGAGCATATTCGGAAGAATATACCAACACTGTACAACTCGTGAACAAAAAGCATTTACTCTCAACCACCACCATACAACTACATCTGACAACGACAGACTAACAGAGAACATGCCAAGATCCTGTATCCGAGTTCTTTTCGAATAAAAGAACCCAGGTATATGCTCGGAGGTTGCAATAGGAAAGGCTTTCAGTCCTTTGAACAACTCAGATTCAAGACCCTCCAACTTTTTATTCCAAATAGCAAGAGGCTCGGGGGCTACACTCAGTGAGTGCACTTTTTTCTTCAAAAAGCGCACATCACTCACAAGACTTATTCAAGGCAGTAGTTTTCAAACAATAAAAGATTCAAGACCCTCCAACTTTTTGTTCCAAATAGCAAGAGGCTCGAGGGCTACACTCAGTGAGTGCACTTTTTTCTTCTTCAAAAAAGCGCACATCACAAAAAGACTTCTTCAAGATAGACCACTTCAAGGCCTCAAGACCAAAAGAACCCAGACCGAGCTATATCCGAGCTCTTTTTTTGATAAAAAACCCGGGTATATGTTCAGGAGCCCTTCGATGAAGAATCAGAGCGATTTTAAGAGAAGACCCTCCAGCTCCTTGTGCCAAATAGCAAGAGGCTCGGGGCCTACACCCAAATGGGAGTACTTTTTTCTTCAAAAAGGTACACACCACGCGAAGATCTCACGAAGCGTTACACGGTTTCGCTCAAGAAAAGCACTCGGACGACGCTTGTTCCTGCTCGGCAAGACCTGAAGGAACAAGACGAGGCTTTCAGAGCTCAACCATGAAGTGCTCGGGGGCTTGTCGGTGCGGGACCCACGGGATACCCCGTAAGGAAGGGAGAAGATCTAGTCTAACTAAGATTCTTCCTATGTAATCTTAGTAGTAGAATTATTCTGTAATCCTACTAGGAACTCTTATTGTAAACCGACTAGGATTCTGGCCTCCTGACTATATAAAGGAGGGCAGGGTTCCTAGAGACGAGACTTTACGACACAATACTTGACAATCAATCCAACGCAAAGGCTAACGCCGACTGGACGTAGGGCTATTACTCGATCAACGATCAAGGGTCTGAACCAGGATAAATCGATTGTCTCTTGCGTTAACCGTCGAGTTCTGCATACGCTGAAGCCCGAACAAACTGTCCCGGGTACCCCCGTGGCAGGCTATCGGTGGTCAAACATCGACACATAATAAATAGATATGTACTATCAAATCATTTTTTCATTAAAGTTTGAGAGTTTTTTTCCTCCCGTTGTAACGCACGGGCAAATTTGCTAGTATTAGATATATGCCCGTGTGTTGCACGGTGACCACAAAATTTAGCCCACGTAGCGTGGCTTGCAACTTAGACGAACATATTAATTAAGAAATATACGAATTTAATTACATTAAAAACATAAAGCCTGTTTCATAATCTTTATCACCTATATAATATAAGTAGATCCAGTTTATAGAAGCCTAACAAAATTGATTTTACGTTTTTTTAATACTTCTGTAATTAATGATCTTTATCACCTATGAGTTAATGGGTACTGCACTGCGATGGATCCTCTTTCTCAGCACCCATTAACTCACTGCATGATTTTAGATGATATATATGATACGCTTTGCTGATAATTTTTTTAAACCTGATTAGCAATTGAAATTGAACCCAATGGAAAAATGTATTACCCTGGGATTAGACCTGGTAATGGTGGAAGTCCAAATCCAAACTAAAGAAATCTAAAGCAAGAGAGTCCTCGCGTATAAATGTATTAGTGTAAAGTATGTTTATTTTTTTGCATGGTACTTGACGTTATTGGTGTAAAGTGTATTGGTGACATTTCTATTTCACGAAGTCGATCTGAACTTAGGGGTGTTTTTTCCATGCATGTTTGCATGTGGTCTTTGAGGGTTTGGAATATGCCCGTGTGTTGCAACAGAAGAAAAAAAAAGTACTGAAAAGTAGGGGTTATGCACTGGGCTTCCTTGGGTAGAAACCAGACATCGAAAAGTTAGTGAAGGCTTCAGGAACACCGATGACGAGGACATCCTCCTCATACTTCTTGGCCACCTCCGCGTATTCCGGGTCTCCCTCTGGCACGTTCTCGGTCATCGCCGAACCTATATTCATGCAACATATGTAAGGATGATTTAACACACTTATAGACAAAGCACAATCTAATAAGATTCACAACATCTATGGATAGATCATATTTTTATGAAGCTAACAAAACTGGTTTGGTATTTTTCTATGATTTTTAGCGAATTTTACAAGATCTTTGTTTTTATAGAAAAAGAGAAAAACGAAAGAAAAGAAAAAAATAGACTTGTATGGGCTTGGTCTAGCCCGCAACAAAGTTAGCCTAACTGCAAGGATAACCCAGGCCCAGGTTAAAAAAGAAGCCCACTAGAGGTTCGTTCAGATCTAAACATTTTGCATGAAGACTCCAATCTATTTCAAAAACTATTAAGATCCTTCCATCTTTTTTTTCTCTCTCACATCTTTACATCTAAAACCGTATTTCTTTCTGCTCTCATACCCACTCCTAATCTGATCCCTATTCGCAACATTAAATTAAGGAACGGACACGGATGAGAGATACCGAGCGGCAGGGCTGGACGATTTTTTTGTGCCATATTTTTTTCGAGACAGGGACTGGTTTTTTAGGTGTTTTTTGCCGTGTTTTTTTTTTTTTTTTTGCCGTGGGCGGGGCGGAGGCGGAGGAGCAGACAATAGCTCTTGGGAATTTTTAGGTGTATATATATATAGTAGAAGATTCTATGAAGAGGAAAATTTCAGTTTCGTTGACCGTCTTGTGGCCTTCTTCTTTGCCCCTTTGGGCCAAGCACCATCATATCTTTTTTTTTTTCCTTCGACGCCGCTCCTCCCGTTGGGCTCGGCCCATGGATCACCTGCACCAGCCCAGCAAGGGGAGTCCCCGGCCTCCTCTGTTCTTCAGTCTGGATCAGCCCTCCTCTCGTTCCTCGTTTGCTTGCCGCAGGCAGAGCCCAAACCAGACCCGAGCCATTTTCCAACAACAAAAAAAAAAAAAAGACTCTAGCAGGACCCAATCGAACCGCCGCCTCTACGTCTCGGCCGACTCGCCGAGCCGATTTCGCGCCTCCTGCGGTGGCCCCGGGTCGAGATCTCCCTGGTCCCTGCTTTCCCGCACCAGTTCGCAGTTTGTGCCTTCTGCCACACGAGAGCGTCGAAATCGCGCTGCGCCGTCTAAGAAGCGTCATCGCCGAGTTACAAGCCATGTACACAGCACACATACAACAATTTGTTTTCTGCCTCACGTATAAACAACTAAACAGACAGCTTATATAATAAACTATTCATTTATCTGTCTATGAATTATTTAATATTTTTATGTATCCATAATCAAACATGGATATGGTCTCTATATATCCTTTGTCTTGCTTGCTGATACAAAAAAAAATCAAACATAAATATTATATAGAACTTTCAACATAAATAAATGATATATTAATATATTTATAATAATAGAACTATTTCTGGCTACAGGATATTTTGTAGCCGGGCCGTCCGACAACAAGGACCAAGCTGCGGGCTGCTGCGGGCGCCCTGTGACGGGACGCTAGGGCAGTGCGCTGTGGGGAGCGACGAGGAGCAAGAGGTGGGCAGCAGCGACGCGTTCCTGCGGCGGGCGCTGGCACAGCGGCATCCGACCAACCGGTACACCAGGCTCCGCCTCAAGCATGAGGAGCAGGGGAGGTTCGGTGGTTGCCGTCAAGCACGAACTGCTCTTCCCTGCCGGCGACGGGCGACGCTTAGCTGGTGGCGCACCCTCGATCCGTGCGAACGACGCGATCCGGCAGTGGCGGCGCATCCTCGATCCGCGACCCGCCCCACACGGACGTCGCCCTTCGGCAGTGGCGCCTCCTCGATCCTGACGGTGGGTTTTCCATAGGCAGTGTTCTCCCCTACACCAACGATGGCGCCAGCTCACGGTGCCGGCTCACGGAGGACGACGAGCGACGCACCCAGGGCCTGGGGTGGCGCCCACATCCGGGTAAGGCCGACGGCAGCGCGGTCGGCCCTCGCGTGATGGCCCTGGCGGCGCGGCTAGATGCGCGGGCACGGCGGCCCTCGGCGGCGACGCGCGGGCACAGCGGCCCCGGCGGTGGCGTAGCCAGACCAGCCGTGGGGCTCCCCTCCGTCTCGCGCTGGCCGACATTAGCCCCTTCCTCACCAGCGACGGCGGCTGCCTTCCTATGGCCGGTAGCGGCCCCTTCCCCACCAACGACGGCGACGGCGAGGCGAGTGCGATGGCGTGCGCAAGGCACACCTCGGGAAGTCGCCTGCAGTCCCGCACATCCAGCAGTAACCGATGGTGTACAGCGGCGGCGGGTCCTCATCGGCGGCAAGTCTCGGCGCTGTACCCAACCACCAGGCGGTGCGACTCCTGTCCTTTTGTTCCGGCGGCGCTGCTTCGTTGACAAGCTCGTCCGCACCTCACCGGTGACTCCCTGATGTCAGGCTCAAGCAGTAGCGTTCTGATGACTGATGTAGGCGGCGTCCTGTTTCTTTCTCGTGAAATTGGAGCACGCATCCAATTGCTCTGGAGTAGCAATTCTCGTAAATAATATTAGTGCAAATTCTTGTAAATATTATTAGTACTGTCGTAAACGGAATTTTCGTACATATTAGTAACTTGTTAATGAAATTATGGTAAATATTTTTTAATGCTAATTTGACAAATTCAAAGTATTTTAATCAGCTTATGATAAAATTGGTCTCATCACTGTGCTCAGATTCTCGTAACGCATGAACAATTACATTCGTTCAACTTGTATACTACTCTTCAGTTACCCATAGCATGTAGAGTATTCTCGTAACCCATTCCTATTTACTAGAATATATTATTTACTATTTTTTGCGGACACGTAACCTTACTATTTTAAGGTATGTTATATTTTTTTGACAAAAAAAAGGTATGTTATATTCTCGTAACAAGAATATTTGCGGCTGGACAATAGTATTCTCGTAACCTTACTATTTTAAGGCATGTGCATGAGTGCATCTACACTTCTGTGTTCTCGTAACGCATTCACGATTGGTAGCTTTGCATGCATACGACAGGATCAACTTGATTTGCCGAAATTACCGTGATGATTTGACTCATTAATAGCTTTCCAAATTTACCGTCGCATGCAACATGCAAGTGACGCTACCTATAATTATTACTCTGAGCCAGACCAGGGAGGCAGAAGCGTGCTAGCGCACCAACAACGCACAGACCTGGTTCGGTCAGTGGCTTGCTACAGAATAAACTATTTTTTTAGCCGGCTACAGACTATACTTTCCTTTTATAATAATGTAACATGATAGTTTTTTAAATAAATAAATAAATAAAACGTAATAGGATTATATTATCTTGATCTAAAATTTTCATATTTTTTAGAGCTCATATCTGAGATATACAAAAACATGCCAAATCTTTGAGCTATTCAGTAATTGTTATTGTCTTTGCAAAATCTTTGAGCTATTCAGTTTTTCATGAATGGAATAAATGATAAGCCACGTTCGCTTGATCGTTTCTGTGGCTTATAAGTCGGCTGATGCTGTTTTGTTGTGAGAGAAAAACACTATATCATGGCTGATAAGCATGGCTGATACGATCAAGCGAACATGGTGAAAATGAGCAGTCAACACTACTGTGTTGAGTGCTTACTAGCTAATTTCCTTGCTATATACGCTGCTGATGGGTTTAGACTACCATACTGAAGTGTTTGATTCAAAAAGACGGGGTGAAGTGTGGTAGGAGGATGCGAGAAGTAGGAGGAGGGGAATGGGAAGCACCCAGTACATGAGGGAGATGGACTTGGACGATGGTAAGGCAAGCTGTGCAAGTGGTTTGGTGTGGGAGCTCAAGGAAATGTTAGCTCATAACTTTATAAGTGTTTATAACAACTCTCTTTAAGCTCCCCTCAAAAAAAAAACTCTCTTTAAGCGTCCAAGAATCCCTGGCCTCTAGGGGCATCGGCATTGTGTGGCACTGCTCATTTCTCTTTTTTTTTTCTTTTTTCGCTGCAAATTTTTTCTTTTTTCTTCTTTTGAAGGAAATTCTTCCCCTCCAAAAAATAAATGCATACAACAGGCGCACGCAGCAAAGCGCGTGTACTGTGCTAGTGTACTTCATGCCTCAAGAGTTTGTAATCATGTAGGGCATGTCCTTGTTTAACAGTACGAGTGATCTCAGATTTGGGTGAACGACGGAGAGGACTGCCTGAATATCCCTTCTCTTACAAGTCTTGGGCACTTATGTGCTATTACAGTCACTGGCCATTGGGGCCCACAAGACAGCTACAAGAATTAGAAAACAAAGCTACAGATATTACGCTACTTGGCTTGGAAAACGTCTTTCTCGTGTACGTCCTCTTCTTGACTTGTTGGCTGTGTCGTCTGTGACATATCTGCATTGATCCCTACAAGTTCTTCGCTGAACGACCATAGCCTCTTTGCCAGCTCTGAATCTCTTGCGACAGCAGTCGGTGTTGCTTCATTGCAATCCGAGAAGTATTTACCAGATACATCTTTGACATTAGGGTGCAATGCCAGGTAGCAAGTAGTCGCAGCTCCCTACAAACCATGTCTGTCAGATGATATTCGTACGATTATGACACTGATTATGTTTTAGAGAGCTACTAGCTGGGTGCTAGGATTCAATAACCTGGGGTATGCTCTTCAGAACAAGATTTGCTACAGGGGAGAGAACCGAAATCAGCGCATCTGTCAAACATACATTTGTATTAGTTAACTGAATAGAGGATCCAGCAATATTATTTTGTTTTTGAATCTTCTTGTTGGGCCTAAGCTTGCAATGTTTTTGAAAGATCTGAGCTTGCGATGTCATTACTGTTATTTCCTGCAACATAGCGAATGATATTGGTGATGATTACTCCAGGATGCAGGGAATTCGCTGTCAGATTGCATCCTTCTTCCTGAAATGCATGGCAGCAAACATGTGTTATATTGTGAGGATGTGAAATATGCAGTTAGCGGCAAGGCAGCAGATTGCATACCTGAAAACGCCTGGACAACTCATTTGCGTGGAGAATATTGGCTAATTTAGAATGTGCATATGCAATGAACGGCTGGTACCTGTAAATTTGCAGATGGAAAGAAAAAAAAACGGCTACTTATAACACGCTCATGCATGTAACCAAAATCAATAAGCATAAATAAAGGATAACATTTTGCTAACCTAGCCTTATCGTTTAGCTTGTTCAGCTCAAAGCATGTACCATCACTTCTTTTATGTGCGATGGATGACACGTTTATGATCCTGCCTTGCACACCTGTCTCTCTGGCAGTTGATTTCATCTTGTCCAGCAGGAGATTTGTCAGCAAGAAATGGCCTGCTCATAAGGTCAAATTCAATAGATGCTTGTGCCTAATTAATCATGCATTATTTGCTTCTAAAAAAATCAGGGGATTTTTCTGAACAATGTACTGACAGCAATTCAGTTCAGGACATATCAGCAGGCTGCAGAGCAATTCCCCTGATGCTATATGTGACAGGGATTTATTGGCATGAATGACCGGCATTCCTACTCACCAACATGATTGGTTGCGAACTGCAGCTCGATTCCATCCTTGGAGAGCTGGTAAGGGCAGGCCATAATCCCTGCATTGTTTCTTCAGAGGAACATGTTTCAGATTACCATGTGAGTGAGTGGCACTACACCCGCTGTGCTGAATTCTGAATATCTGCTGTGTTTCAGAGACTGCAACAGATACGTACATGAGGAGGTTCAGATGCGCGTGAGATGAATCGAAGGACCGCGCGAAGTCGCGGACGGAGCTGAGAGAGCTCAGGTCCATCTCCATGACGTGCAGCTTGGAGCTCGGGACCTGATCTGCGAGGCTCTCTTTCACCTTGAGGCCACTCTCCAGTGTCCTAGCTGGTATGATCACCTTCGCTCCCCTCAGTGCTAGCACTCTGGCTGTCTCCTTTCCGATGCCATTTGTTGCCCCTGCATTTCGCCAAATGAAGCCAGGGGAGAACAAAGTGTAACAGACAGATCATGCCCATGTATAGTAATTACTCTAGAAGATTGTAGGATACAGAGTATGCGAGGTTGCTACGTAAAGAAAGATGAAAACATCACTGATCCAAAGAACAAAATAGACATACTAGAATTTGTCCTGGTGAATGGCGATCAATCAATACTAACGAAAGTTAATTCCAATACAATCATGTTCAGCAAGTCATAAAACTGAAAGATTATTCAGGGAATAAAATCTGAACTATTATGGAAGAGATACAGCTAGTACTAAGATTAAGGCCCCGTTTAGGACGGCTTCCATAGGCTCCGGCTTACCAAAAAAACACTGTAGCAAACCGGTTTTCTCTCTCCTACTTTTTCTGTCTCACTGTAGCACGCGGGGAAAAGGCAGAAAAGTGGCTTCTCCGGCTCGATGAACAGTGCCGATGTCAGTGAGAGGGTGAGGGGGGAGAGAGAAAACCGGCTACAGTCCCGATGGCTTCCTCCGGCTCTGGCTTTTCTGACTGCGACACTGTAGCAACACTGTAGTGCGAAGCCGGTTTTCTCTCTCCTCCCCTTCCCCTCTCACTGACATCGGCTACAGTGTTGTCAGGTAAGCCGCAGCCGACGGAAGCCGTCCCAAACGGGGCCTAAGTATACATGTGAGGCTGTTGGTCTGTTCTCACGACGATATTATCTGCGTTTTTTACAACAAAAAAAAATGGCACCAACAATTCTGTCCCTGCTTATGATATCTAGAATAAGGCCTGAATGAAAACTGAAAGCTAACTGTAGTACTTGCTCTGCTAGTCTGCTAATGTATAGTCTTTCGTCGCTCTTCCCGCCAACAGTAGCAGTTTTTATGAAGTAAAAACAATATAATGTTGCAATTGAGACCACTGGCAGGCTTAAAGACGACGGGGGAAACCAAAGCTAGGCTGGAGAAACCATCATCACTGCTGCTGTGTGCTGCGCCTTGAAAAGAAGAAGAAAAGAAGAAAGCGATGGAGGGACGACCTGTGACGATGGCAGTGAGGTTGCTGGCGTCGACGCCGGCGGTGACCTCCTCGGCGGTGGACGCGGAGCCGAAGCCCGACGGTCCCCGGCGCCCCCACAGCCAACCCCAGAGCCCCATCCCCGACGACACTACCTCCCTCGCTTGCCAGCAGAAATCAGCCACCGCCTGCTCAGACATCGAACATGCCCATCGCCTCAGCGCGAGAGGTGAGGGACCTGGAGCTCCTCCCTCTTGCTTGCTGGCCACTCGTAGGGATAGATAGGAAGAGGAGAGGAAGCGCTGCAGCTAGTGGCCAGTGTTGACTGACTGGTTAGCCTCCTGCGGTCGCCGACGACGTCGACGCATGTTCTGGTTCTGGCGCCTGCGTGAGCCTGCGGCTGCAAAGCCTGGCCATACCACACACGCCGCGCCAAGCGAATGGGACCATTAAGGCTGACACTGACTTGTTACCCTCTCAAGATCTTCTTCAATTGAGAAGTTACGGGGCTTTTACGGCCCAGACGTGGCAACGGAATCATCAGACGCGTACAAGTACACGCAAACTGAACAAGCGACTAGTAAACAGCTTGGTTTCTGTACGTAATAACTCGCCACTGTTCGCTATACCAATGGATAGACAAGGACAAGCGACGGACTAGTAAAACAGTCTCCGGCATCTTCTGCACAAGCGTTAGGTTCCAATCCAGTAACATCTCCGGCACACTCAGCGGCGTCATCAGCAGGACGGGAGAGGCCGAGATGCCAAGAGAGCCATCGGATCATCTGTTCGCCATGCCAATGGATGGAGACAACAGTCTCTCACAGTCAGTCATCTCCTGTTTCGCTGTATGCCTATATGGGTAGTAGAGTACACGTAGTTATGGTAAGAAACTTAGCCCTTATTTAGTTTCTCTCAAACTCCCAACTTTGGCACTATGCAAAAAGAAGATTTCCCGTCACATTAAATTTGCGGTACATGAAATACTAAAAGTAGACGAAATTAAAAACTAATTACACAGTTTGATTGTACTTTACGAGACGAACATTGTGAGCCTAATTAGTCAACGGTTGGACAATTATTATCAAATACAAACGAAATGCTACAGTAGGGAATCTGGCACTATGCAAACTTTGCACATCCAAAAGTTCGGCCAACTAAACGCGCCCTTACTTAATAAGGAAAAAAAGCCTGATATTTTTCTCTCTCTCTTAATACAAAGGTACGCGTATGCAACTCTACTGCATATTCGGGGAAAAACCTTACTTAAGAAAAGGGTTAAGGTAATCTTTTATTTTAGCTATATAATTCATTTCTTATGTGTCCTCGAGTGTCACCGAGTGAGAAAAGTATAGCAAATATAGCAACAACGTAGTGTAATCCATAACCACATGATCAAGTGTAATTGAATAATAAATCGCACATAAACAATTTAAATGAACATACAACAATTCCCTCAGTTTTTCGGGCCGCCCGTATCCGTGGGCACGGCTAGTATACCAGTTTATCAAACTCTGCGCAGAGGTGTACACTTTCACTGTGAGTCATGATTCTCATATGCCCGGGTTAGCTAGGCCCAAAACACAGAGAACCATATAAAGCCACCCAAGAGCTCGTCTAACCGGCCAGGGCCGCAGGGTCATCAGATATAGAAACCCCCTTCCAAAAATAAAGTAAAAGGCCGCTTCCAAAGCTAGGCTCAACAGGACAGAGGTTGTCCTATACCCAACTCGCAGACCTCTAACCAGCTAGAAAAGGGTTTCTTAAGCAACTAGAGCCAGAGCCATATAGCCCTCACAGCTGTACTGTAAGTCCCAGCTTTTGCCAAAGGATAACATTCATCATTTATGTTTATATCACATTTCATTAAACAAGCCCAAGATCATGGTCACAGAAAGAAAACCCAAGCTATACTTGCTTTAAACTCAGATCCTTCTTCAAGTCCAAACCTTCAAAGAACTGCTTCTTGCTCACCAACTTGTTCTAGATCACTGACGCAAATCTCACCGACTGGACATGATCAAAGAACACCACACAAGCATCGGATCAAACATGCATAGCAAACATAGAAAATTTAGAACAATACAACAATCAATAAAAAGGTTTGAAAACTAGCCTACGCATTGCTACGATCACACAAACGCGAAAATCACACTAATCAGACCTACGGTGAAACGAAAACGTCTATCGATATGCTTTATTTATTTTAATGATTATAAAACATGTATAAGATATCTCAGAGAAATATCTAAATTGAGTTAAGTCATTTTATACTTGAGTTATTAGATTTAGAAAACTAAGATAAACTATTCATATCTTAATTATAGTTATTTTGATATCATTTATGCAAATTAAATTTTGACTTACAAAGATATAATAACAAGTGAGAGTATATATTCAAAACATATATAGCACGTATAAGCCCTTGCATTTATTATTTTTAAAAGGAAAACCAAAATGATGTAAGCATTACATCAGTTTAGGATTTATCAATGGAATAATTAATAATGTATTAAGGAGCGGATGTGCATGTATTATTTAATCAAAATAAACTTTAACTTTTCAAATTAAAAGAACATGTAAGAGCATCTACACTATAACTGAATAAGACGTGAGTTCAGCTAAACAAATTATAATCAAAACATATATTTAAATTGATATAACCAGTTTAATATTCATTTATTAAGGCCGACGTGGAAAACCTATATTGCTTTTAATTAATTTAGAAAGCTAGTTGCACATTAATCTTAATCAAGTTAATATTTAAGTTCACAATGTATACTCCTAAATCTGAGCTAAAACAAATAATGTTTTATTTATAAATATTGCCGTATAGATTAATCAAGTCAAACTTTAACTTTGCAAAAGTAAAATGCACGTGAGAGCATCTAACAAGTTTAATATATGCAAGGTGTGTTTAAACTAATCAAACTATAATTTAGGAATACATTTATATTAATAATTAATCATATGAGTATCATTTATTAAATACTGAAGTGTAACATATATATATATTGCTTTTAAGTTAGAAAGCTAATTGGTTGTAGGTTAATCAGATTAATATGTAAATTATAAAATTCATAGCCAGGTGATAGGATGACCGTCGATACTAACACGTAAATTACGTCGGCACGAAACTTACATAACTTGAACAAAGCAAAACGCAGAGACGCAGCGAGTACTTACAGCCCGAACTAGCTGACAACCGGTTCGGTTTCCAAATGCTGCTGGTGCGTAGCACCCAAGGACATGTGCAGAGAAGACATATATGCGTCGTGGCCTTGCATCCTTAGGAGTGGCTGGTGCTTCTTCACGTGTAGTAGATGTAGGCAGGAAGCACGGCTAGCATGTCGTCAACTCAACGACCGGAGAAACAAGGCAGGCCTGCAGCTCTGCTAGGCCGGGAGGTAGATCGATTTGGTGCAGAGCCGGCTTGGATTGCAAGGTATCGCATCACGCTGATTCAAGCAGCACGACGCTGGGTCTCGGTCTCTCGGACTCTCGGTCGGGCGCAGGCCTGGGCTTCAGGACGGTGGCGGCGTGCCTTCACGGACAAGGAGCTCCAGCGATGAGCAAGATCGATGATGTGCAGGTACAACTCGTCGGGGCACGCGGCGGCTGCTACCAGGATGCCTCAGCGACTTTGGTGGACGGACTGCTTCTCGATGGCGTGATTCAAAGCGATGGCAGGAAGGAGCTAGGGCTCACGCAGATGGAAAACGAGGTGCAGCACGTGAACATCTCGACTTGGATCGAGTCGTGGTTTCTACACGAAATATCCCAGGAACCACGGAAGATTCGTAGGCCGAGTCCGAGCTAGGTACCAACATGTCTGTGACTCAGCGAAAGGGGAAGCTGGGCCTGCTGCGATGAGGACCTGAGGGAGTGCGAGTGGGCTGCTCGACCTGGGCCTAGGCACAAGGCCGAGAGAACGGGGGAGTGGGCCTGCTGCTCCAGACGCCCATAAAGCAGAGGAGGAAGAATGAATAAAAAGAAAGTTTTTTTTTCTTTTATTCAAAAGTCATTTTCAAATCCTTTTCAAACATCGTTTGAATCATTTTTTTTGGTCAAAACCACACATCACAACAAAACCAATGCAGAGGTATGTGTGCTCAAACATGTTGCAACCTTATGATTTATTTTATAAATTCATCAAAATTTTAATTTCCCTATGTTAGAATGCACACAAAAAGCATAATAAAATCAAAATTAAACCTTTTTTTTAGAAATCAAAATTTTAGGGTGTTACACGGCTCCGATCCAGGAATCAGTCTCCTCCAAGATGACGAAAAGCAGATGGGAAGGCGACCTTGACTTATGATCGAAGGTCCTCCGGTTACGTTCTTTCCACAGGCACCAAGAGGTTAGCAGGACTAGTGAGTCGAAGCTTGTCCTGAGAACCTGTGGCAGTGTCGCCCTTCCCTGCTGCCACCATTCAAGCAGAGTTGAATTACCTTGCGGCACCACACCTTGCAAGCCTGCCGTCTGAAGTAGGCGGAACCAGACCTCACGAGCAAATACACATGAAGCCAGGAGGTGGTCCGTGGTTTCGTCGTGCTGATTTTTATGATGCTTAATTTCTACTGAAAACTCCACCTTTAACTTTGATATAAACAATTTATTTGTGATGATACATACAAATATAAATTTGTACTGAAAAACTCCACCTTTAACTTTGAAATAAACAATTTCTTTGTGATACCTTTAACTTTGAAATAAACAATTTCTTTGTGATATACATACAAATATAAACAATAACAACATCTTTGTACCAAGACATTTATACAAATACAAAACAAGCAAAAATAATAAAAAGCTTTAAAAAGAGCACATCATGTAGCGTGCTCTATTTTTGCAAGTCAACTCCAAGAGAAGGGGTGACCGAAAACATTGCAAGAATATTTCAAAGATGATGGCTTACAACGACTGCCTCGGGGTGCTACATCCGTGACGGTGAGGAATTATAAGCCCATGAGCCCCACCTCAACTAAGCCGTGTGGTATTATTATTAGTATATTAGCTGAAATGACTAAAAATCGGAGGGTCATACGGGACCCTCCCTACAATTGGCCCAACAGCATAACTTCCATAGGCCCAAAGGTCCCGCGCCGTGCGGCTTGCTAGCCACTCGCGATCGCCTACCCCCTTGCCTTTGGGCTGGCTGCGCATTCTCCTTCGGCGTCGGTTGTTGGCTTGTTGCGTTGTGGGTGTGGCACGGCCGCTGGCACATCTCCTCCGACTCCGTCTGTCGGCGACGTGAGCAAGCCCAACGCACGCTGTTAGTGTCATGTGCCACGTTGATAAAGAACGTCAAGATTGACATACTCCTACCACAGATGAGACACTCGAATGAAAAGTAGCTTTAGCTTTACCAGAACGCTAATGCTTGGCCACGCGTGTCCGACCCCATCGGACGCTGTATTTCAGGGCCTACACAGCGGTTAGGCGCAACAAGCGTGCTTCTTCTTCACTCGCACTCGCATCAAGCTGTCAAGCATCACCACGCATCCCTGCCACACTCCACCCCACGCGCCCCTTCCCCCACCACGCTCCCATCTCCCGCGCATGCCGCGACCTTCCCTTGCCGTGCCGCATCCTAGCGCCGGCCGCGCCACCATCCCACAGCTCGCCCCTATCTGGTGCGCCCCCATCCACCTCGGCCATGGCGGGTACCACGCCACCAGGAGGAGGGGGCGGAAAGGGGAGGCCTGCACGCGCTAGGCTGTTTGCTCTCGACGTTGCGCCCCTAAACCCAACCTTGATGGCTACCGCAGTCCCCCACCAGATAGGCTAAGGCCACAATTAACGTCGTGTTTCAAGTGTGAAAGGTCCCTGTGTGGTTTTGGTAATTGAGTGACAACCTAGGTGTACTAATTATGTTTATGTGAGATACACAGGTGATTAGTCTATAGGTACATGTATGTGAGCAACATATGCCATGAAGGTGGAAATGGCTCGGAGATGTTGCAAAGCTCACACATGTGATGATGAAGGAGCTCATTGCACATGAGACATGACATTGAGTCTTGTGATCAAGGTGGAGAAGATCAAGACAAGACTTGGCTTGATGGACCGGTTGCAAGCGTGAAGGGCAAGTCGAAGGCTTTGGAGCAATGGACCGCGTGGCGGTGAAGCTTAAAGCAAGACTTGGCGCCGATGGACGAAGACAATGGTGAAAAGCAAGTAAAGTCAAGATCGATGAACCAATACGGTCACGTGATGATATGAAGTGGATCATATCATTTGGTGATTGGTTGGTGCATGTGTTGCATCAACATTGGAGGAGAAGGAATGGAATCCGCAAGGCAAATGTATAACATAGGGCATTTCATTTCACCGGTCATAGGTGTGTAGAGAAGTTTATGACCGGATTTAGGATAGATGGCCGTACTATCCAGAGGAGCAAACTTGTTTGCATAGCGGTCATCTAGTGCCACTTGAGTGATCTAACTTTGCATCGTCGCTAGGATCAAGTGGCGTGGCAAGTTGAGTGGCTAATCCTTTGGAAAATATTTATAAAATGCTAACACACATACACATGGTGGTGTACACTTGGTGGTGTTGGCACATTTACAAAGGAGAGAAAGTTGGACTTGATGTGGATCAACTCGATAAAGAAAATGGTTCAAAATTTCACCGAAAGAGTGTCTGCCCGTAGAGTGCGGACAGTCCGATAGTGCCACCAATGCCCTGTTCAAAAAAGACTGGGTTCCACAAAGTGCACCGGACGCTGGGGTCCTGCGTCCGGTCAATGGCAGCAGTGAAGGCGCAGGCGTCGGTCTTCGACCGGACGCTGGGTCACTTCATGACCGGACGTTGGGTGGGTGTGTCTGGTCCTGCTGACATGGTGGCACAGAGAAGAGGAGAAAGGACCAGACGCTGATACTGCATCCGATCGTGACCGACCGGACGCGTCCGGTCATGGTTGAGCAGCTCTGGGAGCTTACTAGAAGTGACCAGACGTTGGAGTCCTGCGTCTGGTCGTGATCAAACTGACGCGTCTGGTCGTGAATTGAACCTCTATGGAAACGACCGGACTCGGTAGAGGTGCGTCCAGTCTTGGCACTGTGATGTGTCCGGTCATCACTTGACCGTTGAGATCAAGCGACTGAGGTTGAACGGAGGCGACACTTGGCGTGCATCCATTGACCGGACGCTGGTCGGGTGTGTCCGGTCGATCTGACCGGAGTGTCCGGTCGATCTGACCGGAGCGTCCGGTCACCCCGAGCAGTGCCCAGTGAAGGGGTACAACGGCTCAATTTTTGTGGGGGCTATAAATAGAAGGTGGTCTCGGCCATGTGTAAGGTCGAGATGGCGACTAGAGGGGGGGTGAATAGTCGTTTCTAAAACTTAATCGCGTCGGCTAACCGAAACAAGTGCGGAATTAAAATTATCGGTCTAGCCAAGACTACACCCCTCTATCTATGTTCTCTAGCACCTTGCAAAGATCTTAATTAAGCAACAAAGGTGCCGTGCTAGTTAGAGCTCACATAACCAATTCTAGGAGAAAGGTCACACAAACCTATGCCACTGGTACTTCAAGCAATGAGGGAGCTCCTACACATGCTAGTAAGCAAAAGCACAAAGCCAACTAAGCTCACTGGCAATGCTCAATAACAAGGCAACCGATGCCAAATTAGAGAGCGCAATTACTTAGCTACACAAACTAAGCAATGTGACTAACAAGGTTACACAAACCAAATTAATCATGCAAGGGAGCTACTTCTATGCTACACAAGCAAGAAGGTAACTAGTGAGCTACACAAGCTAACTAATTACAAGAGCAACTACACAAGCACAATGTATATAAAAGTAATCACAAGCTTGTGTAAGGGGGTTGCAAACCAACGAGAAGAACAAGGTTGACACGGTGATTTTCTCCCGAGGTTCACGTGCTTGCCAACACGCTACGTCCCCGTTGTGTCGACCTCTCACTTGGTGGTTCGGTGGCTAATTGGCATCACCCATCAAGCCCGTACGTCAGGCACCGCAAGAACCTACCCCGAAAGTGAGGGTAGCTCAATGACACGCTCAACTAGAGTTGCTCTTCGTGGCTCCCGCGGGACGAGCACAATGCCGCTCACAAAACTCTTCTCCGGAGCACCACACAAGCTTCTTGCGGGCTTCGACGGAGACCACCACCAAGCCGTCTAGGAGGTGGCAATCTCCAAGAGTAACAAGCACCACCGGCTTGCAACTCGATCACCTAGTGCCACTCGATGCAATCTCACAATGCAACGCACTAGAATCACACTCACTCACAATCGATTCGCACTCTTGCAAGCACAAGTGGGTTAGAGGGCATCCAAGCACTCCTACACAAGCCATATAGGCGCGAGGGTGCTCAGCAACCAGCCCAAGGTCGGCCACACACTCCTTTTATAGCCCCAAGGGCTAAAATAGCCGTTACCCCTTCCCTGGACAAAGCGCGTACTGACCGGACGCGCAGGTCATATCGACCGGACGCTGGACCCCAGCGTCCGGTCACTTACAGAGAGGTTCCAACGACGTTTTTCAGTGACCGGACGCGTCCGGTCATCACTGACCGGACTCTCCTAGCGTCCGATCGCTTCTAGACACGCTAAAAACACTGACCGAACGCTAGGACCGGACGACCGGTGCTGACCGGACGCTGGAACCCAGCGTCCGGTCGTTTTTCGCGCCAGCGTCTGGTCACAGACCTTTCAGCGCTAAAGCAGCTATAACTCTTAGCTCCGAACTCCGATTTCGATGATCTTGGACATTTTGGAAAGCTTACTCAGAGGGCTACACATCCCACATGCATACTTGATCCAAATCACAATGGATCAAAACAGTATTCCAATCCAAGGACCATCCTATAGTTTGGAGTACACCGAAAAACATTTTTCTCTTCTCTAAGTTAATTCACAACAACTCTAACTTCTTCTCCTTTGCAAATGTGCCAACACCACCAAGTGTGCACCACCATGTGTGTGTGTGTTAGCTTTTCACAAACATTTTCTAAAGGATTAGCCACTCAACTTGCCACGCCACTCGATCCTAGCGATGATGCAAAGTTAGATCACTCGAGTGGCACTAGATGACCGATATGCAAACAAGTTTGCCCCTCTTGATAGTACGGCCATCTATCCTAAACCCGGTCATCAACTTCTCTACACACCTATGACTGGTGAAATGAAATGCCCTAGGTTATACATTTGCCTTGCGCATTCCATTCTATCTCCTCCAATGTCGATGCAACACATGCACCAACATGATCAACAATGATATGATCAACTTCATATCATCATGTGATCATATTGGTTCATCGATCTTGACTTCACTCGCTTTTCACCGTTGCCTTCGTCCATGGGCGCCAAGTCTTGCTCAAGCTTCACCGCCACGCGGTCCATCGCTCCAAAGCCTCCGACTTACCCTTCACGCTTGCAACCGGTCCATCAAGCCAAGTCTTGTCTTGATCTTCTCCACCTTGATCACATGACTCAATGTCATGTCTTATGTGTAATAAGCTCCTTCATCATCACATGTGTGAGCTTTACAACATCTCCAAGCTATTTTCACCTTCATGGCATATGTTGCTCACACATATGTACCTATGGACTAATCACATGTGTATCTCATATAAACACAATTAGTCTACCTAGGTTGTCACTCAATTACCAAAACCACACAAGGACCTTTCAATAGGTTTGTGTGACCTTGCTCCTAGAATTGGATAGGTGAGCTCTAGCTAGCCCGGCACCTTTGTTGCCTAACTAGGATCTTTATAAGGTGCTTGTGAACTTTGATAAAGGGGTGTAGTCTTGGCTAGACCGAATTGTTTTAATTCCACATTTATTTCGGTTAGCCGAGGTGATTAAATTTAGAAACGACTATTCACCCCCCCTTTAGTCGCCATCTCGACCTTACAAAGTGTTTTAGCATTTTAGACTTATGTTTCAAGGGTTTGTTGCAAAAACCGATCTTGGATGTTGCATATGTTGCAATCACAATATACGCATGTTGCAAGCCTATATTTCACTTGTTTAATATGTTTTAGACGTTTATTTCAAATGTTTCATCTAGATGTTTTAAAAGTAGATCGCGGTGTTGCACATGTTGTAGTGCTACAGACGCATGTTTCAAGTGTTTCATCTGTTTCAGACTTATGTTGCAAATGTGTTTATCTACATGTTTCAGAACTAGATCGTCTGTGTTGCAGGCGGTCGTCTGCCTACTACTGCTGTTGAGGCGCCGTCGTGGTTCACGTGCCGGTGCCTAAGGGCTGCAAACACCTCTACAGCACACATCTGCAAGCGGGGCAGATGGGCGCGGGGCGCGGTTCCGCCATGTGGGTGTGGGTCGCAGTTTCGTCGTGCGGACGCGATATGGGCGCGGGGGCACAGTTCCAGCGTGCGGGGCGCGGGCTGGGCACGGGCCACCGTTCAAAACGTTGATGACTCTGACGCCTGCGGAACCACCATTTGAGCTAGAGGCGCTAAGGCCAGCAGCAGCTATACGGTCTAACAAAATCATAACACCTCACCTAAAAGCTACACGCACGTAGATCAAGAAGCTAGCAAGCTATTCTCTCCGTCTATAAAAAAGATGTAATTCTCGTTTTTGAAAAGTCAAATAGTTTAATTTTAACTAAATTTATATAAAAAATATCAATATTTATGATACAAAATAAGTATCATTTGATTAGTTATATAATATATATTTTTATAATAAATTTATTAAAGATATAAGTATTAATACTATTTACTATAAACTTATCGTTCTTTTGTAAATGGAGTGTGAATCAAGTTCTCACCGTCAGCAGCAGAACTAGTGCTCTGCTCTAAAAAGGCGTACTATATGGCTTTTTGTCAGACCTTTCTCTGTCTTCTCTTGGAAAAGCATAGCCATGCCCAACGCTCCAACGTGGAGTACTGCCTCAACTTCCACCTATGCATCTACTGTCCAAATCATCAAGAACATTAGCCTCGCAGGGTGTCATGTTCTCTTGCAGAGGAAGCGTTAGCTTGCACTGGCAAAAAAGTTTGAAGCAGTCATGCGTTGTGGTATAAAAAGGCATGTAAAAGCTGGAGACTTTGGACAAAAGCAGAGCACAGTGCCATAAGGCTAAGGTTATCCGCACTGGTGGTGCTGTCTGCACTGGTGGTGCCCTAAACGTCTTCGTCGGGGGCTTTATTCTTTTATGAGATGAAGCACTTGTTACCTCTGAAGCCAATCTGTACATAAGTGGACGTGGAGCAGGAGGCTAACATCCAGAGCCTCACATTGGGATGGGCCTCACAATAAAAGATAGCATGACGTACGTGTTAAGATTAATAATTTGTGATCAATTAGTTAATCCTATTATTAGCAACTGTTAATGACGGTTCCTATGGAGACACCTTTTAGATCCTCTAGAGACACCTTTTGGCCAACAGGCAACTGTCATTTGGCTTATAATATATATCTGTACATTTTTGTTCATCAATACACATTGGTCATTTTGCACCGACCACTTTTCACTCGCAATACGTTATCCGCACGCACGCTTGACACCACTGACGCGAATAGGAGAAGGAAGGAGAGGGAGTTCGCCGGCATTGCTGCGTCTCAACCCAAGGTAGAAGATGGCAAACCCCATACCTTCCATGAATGTGACGGTGGATTCGATCACCGATGCAGTAGAGTCCGCCATCCACCGTGGCTACCATGCCAGAGGCCTTCGCCGCTTCATGCTCCAAGGCGCCGTCCGTCGTGCCCACCGCGACATCCACGACCACCGCATCCCTCCTCGCCGCTTCCATGGAATCTGTGCTGGAGGGAGTCGCCGCGCCCAGAGCCGACGCTCCAGTTCGCCCCCGGCGTCTGGTCGACGCATGGCCCGACCATGTTCGTTAGGCATGTGGGGGCGCCGCCGCGTGATGTCGCCAGTGCCGTCGACA
This sequence comes from Miscanthus lutarioriparius, assembly GCA_904845875.1. Lineage (NCBI taxonomy): Eukaryota > Viridiplantae > Streptophyta > Magnoliopsida > Poales > Poaceae > Miscanthus > Miscanthus lutarioriparius. Next base: position 87,452,186 of record CAJGYO010000009.1, read on the forward strand.
CTGCCGAGGCCACCGGTGACGCTGCTGCCGCCGCACCCCCGATGCCGCTGGCCTGGAATGGAGGCGGTGGCTCCATGGCCGCGCGCCGTGGTGCCCCTCCGCTCCCCAACCGCAGCGCCAACACCGAGATGTGGCTGACCGGCTTCGCCTATGACCTTGACGTCGCGCTCCCGCCGCCACCTCCACCAACCGGACCGCGCTCCTACGATATACTGCTTCAAGCCTATAGCCAAAAAGAAGGGGAAAAGTACATTGTCATTCACAATAAAAGCAGGGCATGATGTACTGCCCAAGGCTTGTGGGACTATATAGCTAGATAGAGGAGCCGTGAATATTGAACCCACCTCAACGTGAATTACTCCCTCTCTCCAAAAAAGAATGTCATTACAATATGCGTGCAGGTCAAACTTTCTCAACTTTGACTAGATTTGTAGAAAATGTGTGCAATATTTATATCTCCAAATAAGTTTATTACGAAAGTATATTCAACGATTTATCTAATAATACTAATTATGTATTATAAATAGATTAATATTCTTTTATATATAATTGGTGAAAGTTAAAAAAAATATTGACTTCTCGGAACACGAGAATGACTTCTATTTTGGTGCAGCTATTTTGAGACCGTGGTAAAAAATTCGGTGTTTCAATTGTGGCTTGTGCGCTTGAGGTCATCTAATTTCTGCAATTTGCATTCAAGTTGTTTACTTAATTATAACTAAATTGGTTGCTTGTCAACCTAGGATTGCAAACCTCAATCAATACATAGGGTGCTCGATGACTTAGTCTTGGGGGTGTAGTTGTGTTTTAGCCATTGGTTTTTATTTCGCATCATTATCAGCTAGGTCATGCTAAGAGTTCTAATCAACTAACTATTTAACTCCACTCTCCTACAGTGGAAGGAGCTGAAAAATCTGGCTTCCCCCGTTCCCCCTCAGACCTGTGGGCTCTGCGCTATTTTGCCCCTGGCATGGGCGTGGGTGCGCGTATGGAAGACGGAGTCGCTGCCACCGGTCGCAGAGAAGGAGCCCCTGACACGGCCGCTGGGAGTGGCCACCAGGGATGTCGGGTCGCAGGGCCGTTGGGGTCGCCGGCGCACGTACCGGACATGCGGGCATGGGTGCATGGAGCTTCGGCCTTCGGGACGTCAGGGCTTTATGATCGTCCACACCGAGGCTTCGCGAAAGGATAAGGCTACGGATAAAGCAGTGAAGGGAACACTCCAAGAAATGTGTCATTTATTGACGTAATGGTAAACAGAAAAAAGAAAGGAAGGAAAGAAAAAAGATAAGGATATTATAAATATTTCATCCTTTTTACTACCACGAGGAGCTGTTTACCAAATATTTTACCAAAAACTGCTTCATCTACACCTGTGGAGCTTCTCGTGGAGCCCAAGTCGAAAAAAGCTACTCCACCACTGAAGTATAGTTGTACCAAACGACCACTAAGACTGCATCGTTCTAGACCTCGAGCTGGATCAACAGCACTTCTGCAAGAAAGAAAGAAAGAAAAATATTGCTCCAACATTTGTTTACTAAAGCTACTAGAAAGAAAATACCAATCGAGAAAATGCTAGCACAAAACAAATAGTGGACCACGTCACAACAATCCAATCCTGAACTTCTAACTTCTTCTTCGCGAAACACTGTGCTATGCACCCTCTCAAAAAAAAATTCCAATCCTGAGGGGTGGGCCATGAATTTGTTAACTTATATGGGAGATCATTCAGGATGTTACATGCACGGAGGGATGGCGAGATTCATAACTCACCACAAATCTCTTGTCGTCCTTAAAAAAAATGAAAGCATGCATGTCTTGTCACCTTAAACAGGATAGCGCTCATGTGGAAAGCCAAAAGTCAAGTTAGCTGGTGACTGGTTGAAATTGTCTTAAAGGCATCGTTTAGTTTCTCCTCCTAAAGTTTACTTTCTATCCCATCAAATGTTTGGACACATGTATGAAGTATTAAATATAGACTAAAAAATAACTAATTGCACAATTTGCGACTAATTTACGAGATGAATTTTTTAAACCTAATTAGTCTATGATTTGACAATGTGGTGCTACGGTACATATGTGCTAATGACAGATTAATTAGGCTTAATAAAGGGTCTGTTTGGTACAACTTATAAGTTACTTATGGCCAAAATAAACTAAAATCAACAGCCAAACGCCACGCTTTTTAACAGCTTATTCTGGCCACGCTTATTCCCACAGCTCCCATTTATACTAAAAAGCAGAAACTGGATCAGACCAGCTTATTTTGACCGCCGCTTTTACTCTATTTGTGCAGCTTATCTGAGAAGCGCTTCCCAGATAAGCTGTACCAAACAGGGCTAAATTCGTCTCGCGGATTACTGACAGATTCTGTAATTTATTTTTTTATTAATATCCGAACACCCCATATGACACCCCAAAACTTTACACCCTGCATACCTCAAACTCGTTCTGGACCTGGTACTCCACACTGTATCACACAGTGCGACTAACTCAACCCACCGTCCCATCCAAATTAGGGGGTGTTTGGTTTTACCTCCTAAACTTTAGTCGCTGTCCCATCGAATGTTTGGACACATGCATGGAGTTTTAAATATAGACTATTTACGAAACTAAATACACAGATTGAGACTATTTTGTGAGATGAATTTTTAAGTCTAATTAGTCCATGATTTGACAATGTGGTGGTACCGAACATGTGCTAATAACGAATTAATTAGGCTTAATAAATTCGTCTCCTGAATTACTAACGGATTCTGTAATTTATTTTTTTATTAGTATCCGAAGACCCCATACGACAACTCTATATGGCACCTCCTAAACTTTAGTTAACGGATCTGAACACCCCCTTAAATGAACTTTTGCAGATGCCGGATGGTGGTCCCTACCAGGCTGCCGTGCCGTTCACGACGGTTCCGTCGTCGTCTCTCGTTTTTTTCCAGAATCCCGTTCACGACTGAAAACTCGAATTGCCCTGTGGGTGACAAATTTTTCTGTGCGTTTTTTCCGGTACGCATAGAAAAATTACGATTATTCTGCCGCTTCCAAAATATCCTGATAGAAAAATACGAAAACCCACAGAATAATTGTATGATTTTTCTGTGCGTGACAATAGACACACGAAAAATCAGCACTCACAGAAAAATGCAATTTATTATGTTGGTTCTTTAAAAACCCACATAAAAAATATATCCACGCACAGAAAAAATATATGCACGCATAGGATAAATAAAAAAACAAAGAAGTCCTAACCCTAACCATGACCCGCCCCAAACACCCTACGCCTTGCGCTTTCATGAGACTTCTTTTTCATTTGTCCTCACTCACGCGACGCGCTGCAGCTTGCGCGCACCACCACTTAGCCTACGCAAGCATGCCCGCCTCGCCGCCTTCTTCTTCCCCTGCGGGTGGCCACTCCTCCCCTCCCCCTTCTTCACCCGGCCGGATCCAGCCCTCCCTCTCCCGGATCTGGCCGGTAGCTGTGGTGGTGGTGGTGGTGGTGGCGGCGGCGGCAGCGTGTGGCGGCGGCCCTTCTCTCTCGCTCTTTTTCTCCCCGACGCGCCTCCCTCCCCTTCTTCTTCCCCGGCGGGTGCCCCTCCCTCCCCCTTCTTCACCCGGCCGGATCCGACCCTCCCTCTCCCAGATCCAGCCGGTGGCTGCGGTGGTGGTGGTGGTGGCCGACGGCGGGGAGTGGTGGTGGCGGCGGCCCTCCCCTCCCCTTCTTTTCCCCATGGTGCCCTCCCTCCCCTTCTTCACTGGCCGATCCGCCCTCCCTCTCCCGGATCCGGCCGGTGGGCTGCAGTGGTGGTGGTGGTGGCCGGCGGACGGCGTGGTGGTGGCGGCGGCCCTCCCCTTCTTCTCCCCGCGCCCTCACCTCCCCATCTTCTTCCCGGGTGGGCGCCCTCCCTCCCCTTCTTCTTCCCGGTGGTGCCCTCCCCTCCCCTTCTTCACCCACTGGGATCCGCCCTCCCTCTCCGGATCCGGCGGTGGCTACTGTGGTGGTGGTGGTGGCCCGGCCAGGCAAGGGCGTGGTGGTGGTTGTTTGTTGTTGTATTTTTTATGTGCAATCTGTGATACAAATTCCCATTTCTGAATCACTTTGTGATTATTGCAACAAAAATCACCATCTTTCGGCTGAGATTGCACCACAAATTTAGTTTTTATTGCATTCAGAGTTTGTTTTCTAGTGTAATTTGTTGTAGTCAATGCCATTTGGTATCTGACTTGCAGTCATTCTTTGTGATTGTGTGTCTCGAAACATGGCAGAATAGAAGGGGGAACGGATCTTGCGACACTGGTTGCTTATTTATGAGTTTTCAGTTACTATATGCCCGTTTACATGTTCTGATTGTTCTAATGATCATGACTGAAAAAATTGATGATTGTTTTTTCTTAGCTAGTTAGACAGCTAGGTGTAATTTGTTTTCTGAATATAGTCTTTTATTTTTTCTTAGCTAGCTAGCCAGCTAGTGTAATTTGTTTTCTGAATACAGTCTTACTATTATTATTGGAGTTCACTTGATTGGCCTTTCTGGTAGTGGCATCTTGACTGAAAACTGATGTGAATGGATTAGTATCATACTTAATAGTGAAGTAGTTGATAAGTAGAGTTTAGAAATTTTCTTGGTGTTGAGATGGTAATGCTTTTGAATTTCGAGATGCTTTTGGCCTTATCATACTATAAGAAGTAAGAACGAACTGATAAAAACAATTATCCACGACCACCTCTACATGCTTGTTTGTGCATATAAAAAGACAACAATACTCAGAAGGTTGCTATAACATGTCCACACTCCACTTATGTGGTGCTAATACTACTCTCCATTTGTACTTGCTTTTTTTATTTGAAGCTAGAAAAAGAAAGTATACATAAACTAATAGATAAGAAAAGCTACTACTCAATTGTCAATTCAGAACTCATATTGTGGGTTATAAGGTTATTTCAGTGAAATTGTGTTGGTATTGGTACACAACCTTTATTAGTTACTCCCATTTTCCGGAAGTCTTCGTTACACTTTATTGAATTGCTGCAGCCCTAGAAATCCATAGTTTCTATTTCACAATTCACCCAAAATTTCATTCTTTGTTGCAGAATTAAATAATCTTCTGTAGTTGTTTTTACTACCTTTACCTGGCCTCTCTTGCTCACAGATAGTGGAAGCTAATGCAAGGAAGGTGGGCAAAGTCCTATTTAAGCCAATAAGTAGTGAATGTGTTGGTGTTGACAACAAGGGTGTGAACCGCCTGATCTCCAAGAAGATCGTCAAACGGAAGAAGAAGGGCTCTGATGATTCCTCTGGTGATGAGTATCCAGATATAACAGAGAATGGTTGCTATCGCCGTAGAGCTGGAAGCTTTTACATTCACAGACAGTGGTTGGCACGGCCGGGAATAAGGAGGCGGCGCGACAGCGACAGTAAGTGGTGTCACACAATGACTGCCTGCAGGTAGAGCAGCTCGGTGGAAGAACCACTTCACGGGCATCTCCCTCGGGAGGCGGTGGCCATGGCGGGGGCGAGCACGTGAGAAGCCTCTCCTCCCACTTCTCCCCGATCCTCTCTAGCTCCTGAACCTCTGCTGCAGCAGGCGATGGAGGAGAACATCACTGCCCTTGCCTCCTCGCACCCCCATGATTACCGAGGAGAGGGAAATCAAGTAGTAAAATTCATGAACTGCTGAGATGAGATGGTAATGCTTTTGAATGTATTGATGCCTGAACATTTGGACATCATCTGCATGTAGCCTGGATGCTACGAATGAATGTGCTGAACATTTGGACTTCATCTTTATATGTTGTGATGAAATTGTGATGAAATTACTGTATGGACAGTCCATATTTTAATATGTTGTTGCTACTGTTTTCAAATAATTATTGTATCCAATTTGTCGCATAGGTAAGTGTATATTATTCATTGGTGGTCTCATTAACACCGATGGAAAAATAATTTTTCCGTATGCGTTCACCTAACCCGACGTAAAAATACAATTTTTCTGTGAGTGCACCTCTGCCAACTCGACGAGACAACACTAATGAAAAATGATTTTTCTGTCGGGTTTTTCTTTTTTCGTGAGAAATAATGCACATAAATTTTATTTTTAATCTGGTAGAACATAATTTTTTACGTGCGTGTAACACCCATGTAAAAATTGTTTCGACGGCGAACACACGTAACAATTGAATTTTTCTATCATTATATTTCCGTGTGTATTTTTCTCGATGGTATACTGTCGAAAAATATTTTTCAACAGATTCGTATTTTTTTCGTGTGTTTTCGCTTTTTGAAAGAATGCGAGTTTCAAAGCGATGACGGGTCCGCGATCGTCTCCTCTCTCTCTTTAAAATTCATTAGATCAATAAGAGAGCACTACAGAAATCGGCTCTTTTGCCGATCGCAATTTTCTTTGCCAACTGTTTTTTTCGACACTTTCGGCAAAGAGGTCCCTTTGCTAACCGGAATTTCTGCGATCGGCAAAGCGAGATTTGCCGATTGCTCGGCTTTGCTTATCGCCAGTGCGAGTTGGCAAAGAATTGCGATCGGCAAAAGCGAAGCCATGGTTGACGCCATCCACACCGTCACCTTTGCCGATTGCCACTCGTCGTGATCGGCAAAAGCGCGAGCTTTAATCGCCATCCATCCTCCGGCGTTCGGCAAAATTTTTTTATTTTTGATTTTTCGATCCAGTTTTTGTGTTGCCTTGATCTGATGAAGTACATGATATATTCCAAGTTTGGGATCATTTTGATTTATTTTGCTATATTAGTAGATTTTTTACTGTTTCTTTGATTTTTTACCATGACTCCAGATTTGAGCGCAAGTACATGAAATAATGGAATCCGTGATTGAAAATTATATTCATGATGTTTGGAGCATGTTGAAACCGTGTCTTGGGCCTCGCGTGAAATTCGGCCGTGTTGGTGTCCGGAACACCAAACCACCAGCAGCGTGAAAAAGTGTTTTTTTAAATTTTATAAAATCGAAGCGAATTTCGGCGAAACTTGATGACTTGTCTTGTCATCACATGGATAAAAATTTGAAAAAGTTTGAGCATGTGGAGATGTCGGGGTTTTAGCCACCGCGCGTACGCCAATCGCTCAAACTTTCTCATTACCACAGCCATTCGATGTACCGATACGCTCAAATTTTCTTGACTCCGCTTTGATTTTATAAAATTTAAAGAAATGTCTAAAAAACCAACAATGAATATAGCAAAATAAATCAAAATGACCCCAAACTTGAATATATCATGTACTTATTTCATCAGAAATAAGGCAACACAAAAAAAAAAATCGGGATCAAAAAATCAAAATGACCCCAAACTTAATATTTTGCCGATCGCCATCGAAAAAATTAATTCTTCTTGCTTTTGCCGATGGCGATTGGCCGCTACTGGGATGGCGGGGGGAAGGCGGCAAAAAGAATTTCTGAGAAAAAAATCAAAAAACCTAACCTTTGCTTGCCGCCGCCAGGAGCGGAAAGGGGTCGGCAAAGTATTTTTAAAAAATTAAAAAATAATTTTTGAAAAAAAATAATAGACCTTCTTGCGATCACGTCACATGTCTTGATCGACAATCGACAAAGGGAAAAAAAAAAAAAAAAACGTCGCCTTATCCGCTCGGCCCGCCCTCCCCCCCAAATCCCGCTCGCCACCTCCACCAGTCAGCCGCCCCGCCGTCGGCGCCGTCGCCCGGCCAGCCACCCAAGCGCCTCCCCCCCCCCCGCCCCTCCTCCCTCTCCCCCTGCCAGTGGATCCTCCTCCTCCTCCTCCCGACACCTTGCTCCCCCCGTGCCTTGGCGCCCTCCCTCATGTGGCCAACCCTCCTCCCGCGCGCGCCCCCCCCCATGTTGGTCCTCCCAGGCGCATCCATCCCGGCCCCCCCCCCGCTCCCCACATGGGCCACCCCACCCGCGGCAATCCCCACATTGCCCCCATTGGGCCTGCCCCGGCCGGCCGCCCGCCAGCCCTCACCGGCCCGCCCGCCCGCGATCCGACCCGGCCAGCGCGCCAGCGCTGCGTGCAGCTCCGTCGGCCCGGCCCAGTGGCCAGCGGCCTCGCCCTTGACCCTTCCCGCTGGCCGTCATTGCCCGCCCCGATCGTGCGTGCCCGCTCCGTCCGTCCAAATCCGCCCGTCCATGGCGCCGTCCGCCCCGTCTGCGCCGCTGTTCGCCGTCCGCTGGCCCTGCGTCGCCGTCCTCGCCCGGCTGTCCTCGCCTCACCGTCCTCGCCTCGCCGCGCCGTCCTCGCCTCGCCCGCGTCGTCCCGCCTCGCCCGTCCTCGCGCCCTACCTCCGCTTATCGCCGCTGGTGGCGCCCGTCCGTGACGACGAGGTAGTAGTACTACTAGTAGTAGTAGTTTACTTTGTTAATACACGCTTATATTCTTCTCGCATGGATTGGAAATACATTTGTGGTTGTCGGCCATCGTGCTCGACATGTATATGTGTTTGTCGGCCATCGTGTCGTCTTTTCTTGCGAGTTTGGTAACCTTCCGTCATGAGGAGGTGTTTGTCGAAAATTTTTCGTTCTCACTAATTGTTTTTCTTTTCGGAGGGCTCCCATTGGAGGCTAGCCGGAGGAAACACGACTTCGGCCTTTGCCCGCTAGCCTTTCTTCACCGGCACTGCCAGTATGACCCTCTTTCCGCCACATGTAGTCATAGGTCGCGTTACCCGATTAGCGTCTCCCGTCCAAACGGATACGGTTGGAAGTATTCGTTCTTCGCATATGTATAACCGTATCCGTTTGGATTGTCCACGTTATTTGGACAGCCGAGGATGCCTGAGACGAGTTAGCTCCATATGTTCCGCTCCCGTCCCGAAGTCGAGTTTGGCAGAGACCTCCCGTTGTTCTCTGGATACACACTCTCCCCGCCGGGACGTGTATCGGGAGAACAATGGGAAAATGCTTAAAAATCCGTCTCGGACGGAGCGAGCATGGAAGCTAACCTCGTCTGCAAGCATGCTCGGGTGGGATTAGGACCTATCCTTCACCTATTAGATGGTAGGGCCGCGTTGTAGATGCACTTGCTGGTTTTATCACATGTTAACATTACCGCATGATGAGCATGGGTGACCGTGAGTGGATGTACTCGGGCCCAAGTAAGAGCCACGAATGGATCGAGGGACGACGATGAGTTCCTAGAGCATGCATTTGGCCCACCGCTAAAGGGTCGATTCGGATGCCGTGTCCCCCTGCCGAAAGTGCGAGAACAAGAAGAAGAAAGTAAAGGCTCGGTGTTGAGAGATCTGTTCAAGCGCGGGTTCGTTCCAAACTATACCCGTTAGGCGCCACCATGGTGAATACCATCCTATTAGGGACGAGGTGGTGCGACCCGTCCTCGAGGAGTATGATGGCGATGCCGGGATGGCGTATATGATGGCGATTTCCACGAAGCACGGTTTGGCGAAGGAATGGATGTGGAGGAAGATCCGGAGGAAACCGCGAAGGCCTTCTACGACATGATGGAGTCGGCACGAAAGCCCCTTCACGAGAAGACAAAGCTTACGCGGCTCGGATGCCGCCTCACGCTGATAGGGTTGAAGTCGCAATGGGCATTAGTCGAGAGATGGCTTCGATCTCGTGTTGAGCATTGTTGGGGGCCTTCCGGCAGATCATGTCCTGCCGACGAACACCTACGCTACACGAAGCTCCTTCATGCACTTAAGATGCCGTATGAGGGGATCCATGCTTGTCCGAAGGGGTGCGTCCTGCTCGGGGAGACCTCGAGGAAGCAAAAACTGTCCGGTCGCGATGCCTCTAGGTTCGTGTTGGTAGAAGGCTCGATGGCGGCATGAAACAGTCTAAGGTCCCCGAGAAGGTCGTCACGGCACCTTTCTTTCCTACCGAGGCTGCAACGGTACAGATATGATGGAGGAGTCCGCGAAATGATGACGTGGCACAAGAATGGCAAAAGATACCATCCCGACAAGATGGTACACCGTGGACGGTGATGCATGGAAGCACCGATAACATGAATCTGTCAAAGGCTATGGAGGCTCGGAATGTACGCAGCGTGGCCGCTAGCGTGAATGGGTTCAACCTGTTTGGAATGATGGCGGCCCCAGACACTTGTCGGCCCATGTTTGTGATCCCCTCAATCTCCCCTGGCGTCATGTTTGAACCTAAGAACGTGCTCTTGACGCCGATAATACCTGGACACCCGGCGACAATATGGGTGTGTTCATGCAACGGTGTGGGATGAATTGGAACTTGCTTGGGAAGAGGGGTACTCACGTCACGATTCAAGACTCTGAAGAGGAACTTGCGGGGTTTTGATGCGAGAAAACGTAAAAAAAAAAGCAAAAAAAAATTTCCGGCTTTGCCGATCGCTTAGCCGGGCAAAAACCCCAGATGTAGTCTTTGCCGATCGCAATGGGAGGCGATCAAGCAAAGAGGTCAAACCTTTGCCGATCGCAACTCCAAAGCGAATCGGCAAAGAACATTTCAAAAAAATATTTTCTTTCTTTGCCGATCGCCGAAATTTGGCGGCCGGTCAACAAACAATTTTTGAAAAAAATTCTTTGCCGATCGCCGAGGAACCAAAGAGTCGGCAAAAGCCCGCCGTCGGTCGACGGCACCACGTGGCTATGCCGACCGTCAAGGTGGCGTAGCTGGGCAAAGGCTTTGTTGATCAGAAGCCACGTGGCGGTCGGCAAATCCGCTTTTGCCGACCCAGGCTTTGCCGACCGCTTTTCTTGCCGATTGCCACGTGAGCTTATGGTCGGCAAAGCCTTTGCCGATCGGAGCGAGGTTTATGCCGACCGGGGCAAGCAGCGATGGGCAAAGAGGCGTTTTTCCTGTAGTGGAGTAAGGGTGAAATATCTATACTACAATTGTTATCGATGGACATGTCATCACTGTAAAAATAGCACCGTTGAAGTGAGCACGTCGTTTATCACTAAAAGAGTAAGGCAATTAAATTTTAAAATAAACTCAAAAACACAAGTAATTATGTCAAGTCGAGAATCGATAACTTAATTAAACCGTGTTGAGTAGGTTCCATGAATCCATCCTAAGGATCTCAGTTTGCTGCCGTCTCTCCTCTTAGCTACACCCAATCTTCTGTATATGTACCTATATCATGAAAATATAGAAGATACATTTCTGTTGATATATAGCTAGTAGTAACCCATTCTGTTTTGAAAGAGTGAAATCCATCATGGGTACTTGAACTTGTCTCGCATTCTCAAATAGGTCATGCACTCTTAAAACTAGATTTTTAGGTCCCTAAACTTGCTAAATTTATCACCAGAGGTCCAAACCGATTTTGGAACACTGGTTTTGTACACGTGGCTGCCACCTTGTCTCCTAGCTCAGCGCAACCACGGAAGGCCTTGTGCGGCTGTGCCCTGACTGACAGCGCACGCCTCATCCGCCGCCGCGCCCGCAGGCACCGGGTGCTTGCTGCGCGCTCGCCGCCACGCACCAGCCCCAGCGACAGGCCCAGCCCCACCACTGTGTTGAACAGCGGACCCGCGTCGCACCCGGACACCGCCGTCTGAGCTCCGACAGACCTGCCGAGCACGGACACCGCCGTCTGCTGGCCCCGGACCTGCCATGCACCGCCATCACCGCGCGGGGGAGTTCGCGTCCGTGGTGGCCACGGCGAGCACCGCGAGTTGAAGCCTTGCTCCCAGGAGCACCGGACGACAACGGCGATCGGGTCCAGCAGATTGAAGCCGTCGGCGACTCAACGAGCGCGGGTGCCTTGCTCGTGCAAATGGCTGGTGCTGTGATGCTTGCATGCCTGAGTGCATCAGTTCATGTGCCATGTATAGTATGTACCGACTGTGGCGGAGGACCAGGTGGTGTATCCGGCGCTGGTGGTGTATCCCTCGTTGATGCTCGTGTGCGTTCTGCTGCCGTCCAGCGCCAGCGTGGCGTCCGGCGTGACGATGATGTCGTTGGTGGTCACCGGGGACGGCAACTCCAGGAGCTTCCTGTCCTGCTTGGACAGCCAGGATGGGAACGTGGTGCCTTCACGTGACGGCACAACTTCGGTGGACGGCGGGGCACCGCTACTGCTCCCGACCTTGACCTTCCTGACGTGCAGCGCCAGCACGGTGCTGGCGAACCGGCGAGTTCAACTACCTGCCTGCGCACGGCGTCGCTCCCCACAGGATTGTCCGGCAGTGGCAGGGTGTCGGTGGCTAGGCTGTCGCGGCACGTGCCCTAGTTCGTCAGCGCGTCGCTGAGCCACGTCGTGGCCCCGTCCGCGTCGGCCGTGGACCCCGCGAGCGCGTTGCAGAGCTGCGCGAGGCCGGCGCAGTCGTGCATGCCAAACAGCGCTAGCGCCGCAGGCGCCGCCGCGGACGCGGAGAGGTTCCACGCCAGCGCGAGCGCCGTCGTCGCCTGAACCATCGCGAACTGGACGGACGGCGCGAACGGGTCCCGCGCCGACCGCGCTCCGACGACGACGTGACGTTCGTGCTGGACACCGGCGATGTGGCCGCGATCCCTTAGACGGCGGCCACGTTGCCCATCATGCTGCCTTGTCTCTGTAACAGGTCGCGCAAGAACCCGCGCCACTCGACGACGATCCCGCCGCACGCGCTATTCCCAAGCGAGAGCAGCCTGATGCCACGTGTGCAAAACCAGGGTTCCAAAACCGCTTTGGGCCTCCTATGATACATTTAGCAAATTTAGCGACCTGAAAATTTAGTTTTTGGAAAACATGGACCTACTTAAGAACACGGGACAAGTTCAAAGACCTCCAGTAGATTTCACTCTTTTTGAAACAGATGATGTTTAGAGAAACTAATTAATTAGCAAACAATAAACTAATTAGTTTGATCTAAACTTCATATATTTTGAAAAAGATGAAGTATCGTATATTGTTAATTTATATTATTGTTAATTTATATTATGTCACACAAGTTAATTAATTATTACTCGTCGCCCGAAAAAAGAATAAGCTTCTAGCTGCGACAGTAGCTTTTAACTTTGTCTAAGAAAATGCATTTTTAGCTTAACTAATTGAATTAATTGGGGTTTGTGCATGCACAAATTCTTTCCATAATTGGTCCTAGTTTCCTGATTTGGGGCATATGCAAACTCCCAACCCACTAGAATGGTTTATGTGTTTATTAATTAGAGGAATTCCCTGTGTGCCATTAAAAAAGATCGCAATACCCTGTGTGCCCCTGGAAAAGTTCAGCGGTCGTCAATGCCACTACTTCAACTTTTTCGTGCCCTCCATGCCACTACCGTCAGTTTGAGCTCTAACGCCGTCAAACTGCAGGGGTGAAAAGTCGAAAATACCCTTAAGTGTAAATATGTCATTAATTTTTTTGAGCATCTTAACGACTTCAAATAAAAAAACTCAAAACTAGAAAGTTGTAGATCTCGTCGAGATCTATAATTTTCATTTAATTCCGCAAAAAAATATGATTTGATATGATTAATATATCTTAGAAAAATTATATCTTTTTTTGCGGAATTAAATGAAAATAATTTTTATATGAAAATTATAGATCTCGACGAGATCTGCAACTTTCTAGTTTTGAGTTTTTTCATTTGAAGTCGTTAAGACGCTAAAAAAAATTAATGACATATTTACACTTAAGGGTATTTTTGACTTTTCACACTTGCAGTTTGACGGCGTTAGAGCCCAAATTGACGGCAGTGGCATGGAGGGCACGAAAAAGTTGGAGTAGTGGCATTGACGACTGCTGAACTTTTCCAAGGGCACACAGGGCATTACGATATTTTTTAATGGCACACGGAGAATTCCCCCATTGAGGTGATAACTAAGTAAAATGGTGATGTGGTATTGAAATTAAAGAAGGGAGATGAGGAAAGAAAATATATCTACATGAGAACTAAGCCATAAAGAAATATGATAGGTAAATAATGGAGAAAGAAGACATATGATTGGTCAAAATTTTATTTTAAAGACACTACCCATTAAAAATATAGTTTTTATATAGTGTCTACATAATTTAATAGGCATAAACAACTCTACATGTGGTTTCTCGTATTGGGACTACCCTTACAAACACAACAAACTTAATTATTTAGGGAATCAAGGTCCTCTATTCTTCTGGTAATCTGTGTACAACTTTTTAAAACTGCATTCTCTTTTTGCAACAGAGGGACAAATCCATGTTGTGTGATTATGAATTGTAGGCCACTTGCCCTCATCTTTTTAACAAGTTATGTTTCATGTCCAAGCCATGATGATACAACTTTCTCTTTTCTACTCAATTATTTGTATGCCACATCACGAAATTCTCAACTCTGTGGTCTTAGAGCACTCCCAACCCCAAAACTAGATGGTTTCTATTTTTATTACTCCCTCAATCCTGAAATATAAGGGATAGATTCAAAAAAAATTCTAAGTTAAGCTATGTTAACTTTGACCAAAATTATAGAAAAGAATAATAATAGCTATGGCATCAAATTAGTTTGATACATTATGAAATATATATTTTCATAATTTACATCTTTGATGTAACAAATATTAATATTCTTCTATATAAATTTGATCAAACTTTGCAAAGTTTAACTTAAGACAAACTTGGATCACTTATATTTTAGAACAGAGGAAGTAATTAGGGTGTTAACTAAGCAAAATGGTGATGTGATGTGCCCACTGAAATTAAAGAAGAGAGAGAGGAGGAGGAAATGGTTTCTTAAATAAGACACTCACTACTCCAGAACAACACATCACTGTCGGTTCGAAAACCTCATCACTGCTCGTTTTTTGAACCGGTAGTACAAAATCGACAGTGATGAGGTTTCGAGAAAACCCAGAAAATGGTCTGAAAAATAGCAAAAAAATCAATGCTAGGAGAGACCCCACTGGACAGCCTAGCGCAATTTTTCACGCAAAAAATGCGCGCTTCATGGCCGGCGGCTCTCGAACCCATGACCTCAGGCTTCGCGCGGTTCATCCCCTAACCATTCTACATGTAAGACACTTGTGTCCATTTGGGATATTCGTCCTCCCTGTTTTATGTTTATTTGGTTCTGAAATGAGTATTTGGGACCCTAAATGAATTCAAATGAAAAAAATTGTCAACACTATAAAGTTGCATAATTTTTCAAGATCTATAACTTCGAGGTCGTTTGAAAAATTCGAATTTCAAATGTGAGAATTCAAACATAATTTTCGTCGGACAGGTCATTGCAAATGAAAAAGTTGTCGACTACAAAGTTACATAACTTGTGGAGATCTATAACTTTTGTTTTGGTCGCTTCTCCATCTGCGATCCTTAACTACAACTACACATTCAATTATTACTATAGAGCATATGAATTCCTTTGGTATTAATTTATATAAAATCTTGTGAATCAAATATTTCGGCATCAAAATGACTTCAAATAAAAAAAGTTATAAACTACAAAGTTGCATAACTTTTTGATATCTACAACTTTTAATTTGGTTGTTTTGTCCATCCGAGATTCTTTTCTACCACTACACATTCACTTATGACTATAGAGCATATGAACTCTTTTGGTATTAACTCTATAAAATCTTGTGATGCATAGTTGAACATTCAAACGATCTCAAATAAAAATTGTTTTTTATCATAATATATATTTAATTAAATAGTAAAAACTACGCATATAGAAAAGCTAAACGTCTTATAACTTCAAATACCTAAGCAACCGCAGTACTCAATTATTATAGGCCACAAAGCTTTAAGTTTCTTCTGCAAAGAAAACGATAGGACTATAGGAGTACCGTTGCAATAATTGGTTTGCATGATGCGGTATCTGGTCATCTTCCGCTACATCCATATACATTTGATGCTTCCCAAAAAAACTATCTTGTTAGGTTTTCTGAACTGTTAGTAGCCGTACGAAAAAAATTCTCCTGCTAGGTTTGGAAACTGTTAAAATTGTTGAACCAGGCTTTTAGCAATGAAAATTACATATAGCACCTTGGTGATTCTCACAGAACAGTGTTGAGTCGGCGTTCAGTATAAATTGAGGAAAGGTACTCTGTTATCTCGCAGCAGTCTGCCCCTAGCCATTTGCTTCCTTCTATCGGTTTGCAGCTTTGCGCCAAACCTCCATTGGACTTCTTCTTCGAGTGCTGCAGAGTGGTAAGAGCATCTTATTTTGCCCTTGTTCTTTGTCGAGAGGCGGCAAAAGCTTTGCCGGATTTTTATTAGACGAGGAAAAAAGGAAACAAAAAGGGATATTACAGAATTACAAGAACAAGACTACACTCGCCACTACTCTAGCACACAGGCCAGCTCCCCAACTCTGTACAGCACCTGCAGCAAGAAAAACCCAAAACAACAGAAATCATCCAACCCTTAAGTACAGAGAAAAAACCAAAACGCCTGGAGCTGTGATCAAAAGGTTTGCACATTTTGCCCTTGTTCGTCCCATGTCTATCTGGCTTTCATCTCTTCTCCATAACATGTAACGCAGCTGATGGGAAACTGTTTGTTTCCTTAAATAAACTAGTAACCAGAGCTTCTAATAGTGCACAGAAATAAAGCTTTCAGTCATAAATTTCTCCAGGTACTTCTGCCAAATGTTTATCTGAACTTGTTGCTTTTTTGTTCTGACATGTGCATATAATCAAGATCGAAACTTGACCAAGTGATCAGACGTAGTCATGATGCTGCTTCCTACAATTGGACAGTTCCTCATAGTGCTCATGGCGTTCTGTACCCAAGGTGTCACCTGCTCCTTCAATGGAAACTATACGGATAAGGTATCACTATTGGAGTTCAAGAACAGCATCAGTGATCCACGACAGTCCTTGATATCTTGGAATGATAGCACACACTTGTGCAGTTGGGAAGGTGTCCAGTGTAGTGTAAAGCACCCACTTCGGGTCACTTCACTTCGTCTTATCAATCAAGGTTTGGTTGGTCCAATATCTCCTTCACTTGGAAACCTGACATTCCTAAAAGTCCTAATACTATCGGCCAATTCATTGGTCGGTGAGATCCCTCCATCCCTCGGTCATCTGCATCGCCTCCAGATCCTTAATTTAAGTAATAACACGCTTCAAGGCACAATACCCAGTCTTTTAAATTGTTCAAATCTCAAGGGCCTGTTCTTGGAGGTGAATCAGCTAGCCGGACAGATTCCTGAACATTTGCCTTTTGGCCTTCAAAAGCTGGCACTTGCCGTTAATAACCTTACTGGAAACATTCCCTCTTCTCTTGCCAATATCACAACGCTGAATACATTTACTTGTATGTGTAATAATATTAAGGGAAACATCCCAAATGAGTTCACAAAATTGTCAGCGCTGCAAATCCTGTATGTTGGCATCAATAAGTTGTCAGGTCAATTTCCGCAGCCTGTCCTGAATCTTTCCAGTCTACTTAAATTTAGCGCCGCTAGCAATGATTTTAGTGGAGAGGTACCACCCAATATAGGCAATTCTTTACCCAACCTCCAATTGCTACAACTAGGTGCCAACTTCTTTCATGGTCATACTAGAAACACATGCGCAGCTTTGCCGCGCCATCGTTGGAGGGGGCCATGGATGATAAATCCTTTATTCTGGAAGTAGGCATATGGGGTATTGACATTTGTTTGGGTCCATAATTATTTCATTGTATTTGATAGAATAGAAAATTTCAAATTCTATTTGCACATTTGCATAGGGATACAACAGTCATTGGAAATTATGAGGTGGCTAAATGCTCATGAAAATTCTTGTACTTTAATATATTCAATAATGCCTGGTGTGCCTCTACATGTTGTAAAAAAGTTAAGTAACTCTTAGATAGGATCATATTCCTTTTACAACAGTTCCAAGCAAAAAAAAATGCTTATCATGTGATACTTGCCTGATGAAATATGGTCTCTCTGAGTTTCATGATTGCAGTTGTGAAAACTGAATCATATTTCTCTTATCATGTAAAATGGATAGAAATCATGTTGCCATTTAAAATCGTTGCATCTATTAACAAGTTTGTTATAAAACCTGCATTAGCTTTGCATATAAAAACGTGAAACTAATAAGTATTGAAACATTGAGATCCTCTAAGATGGAAACAAGCAATCGTACTGAAAGGATGTTGAAAATAGACACATACTCCCATTGTGACACCTTGCAGCACAAAATCTCCACAGAGTGACTATGGTTTTGGGTGGCTAGCATACCAAAGGGCATCTTCAGATGTTGAAGCTTGTACAGTTTTGCTGTTGAACGATAACTTTATTTATAGCCTCAAAACTTCAATAGGCCATGAAAAGGATGAGGATGATAGCCCTGTCATCAGCTCTGTTGTTTCATGGATGTATTGGCCGCTTCCATCTTGGAAATTCTAGTATAACAGTAAAGCAATAAGAATTTCTACCAAATTGATCTATGTAAGTATTACATTCAAATTTAATTACAGTTTAAATTCGATTTCTCTAAGTATTATAATATAATTGCATGATCTAAAATCTGAGGTCACACTGCTATGTACCCACTTACTATATATAAATAGAAATTTCAATCTATGTCCACTGCATGGACAGCACCATGTGTGGAGATACACGGCTGCAAATACTGTTATAAGGACAACACCATGCGTTGAATACATAACGATTCTCTTCCAAATCTGTTTTTTCTTTCTTTCTTCAGGCCTATGAATCGAATACTAACGTATGAATAGCTTAGAGCTTCCATCCCAGCAAAGCAGCCAGAATATTCATATGGTCTCTAGTACGGATAATGGATTAGTTGAAACAATTCCAATTTCCGCGAAGGGAAATCCACAGAGTCGAAGTGTAATAAGACCGTTGTAAATCATATTACCCAAATTCCAGTCGAATATCACATCCATACAACGATAATATCAGAGTACAAATAGTGCGAAATTACATAAATTATTACATCGCCGCATTGGCGGAATCAAAGTAGCATTCATTCAGAACAGCTTGAAGATAAGATCGCCAAACTCGAGCGTAGGAACGAACCCCTCAACCGTCAAACTCCTCAGACCTAAACTCCTCAGCAGAACCTGTGTGCCAAAATTTATCAGTACGATTTGTACTGGCCACTCCCAACCCTATGAGCATTGCTTTGTGAAAATTGGATGCAAGTTGGATATAATCAAAAGGAACCTATAAAGCTGGGGTTTTCTATGTATTAGCATATCAAGTACATAATAATAGTTGGTCAAATTTTAACACCATTCTCACACATTCCACCCCATTCCCATTCCAGAGCCAGGTTTCGATCCTGGGATCGATATACCACCATCTCCACACCATCACCATACCATACCCATACCATCGCTCAGTCGACAGGCCAACTCCCTCTCGGCACTGTCTCAAGGCCCGTAGCCCCTGGCTACGTCCGAACACTCACTCCCGGGGGGAGAAAAGAAGGACTCATCTCACTATCTAGTTTAAGCGAAACCCAGGAAAGGTCCATAACCGACAAGTCGGCATATGTATCGATCGATCAACCATACACTCTGCAGAGGTTTTACAAAACCACAAGATCCGCCTTCCTCGCTGACCGTCGTCAACTGGGCTGATTCCGGCCGCTTGCTAGCCTAGGATAATGCCACTCTACCATTCAGCCCTGGTACACCCCAAGTCCAGTCTGGGGTGGCTGAAACTGTGAGTCATGAGCTGGGTCCACAAGGTCTCCATGAAGTCTCGGAAGGGTGTGGGGGGGATCCTCCGTGCCCCGTACCTCCCTCGCACTGTCCGCTATCAACCTAGCAGTAGTGGCAATATCCTACCAAGTAGTCCGGCCGTCCCACACCATATAGGGCAAGTGGTACGTAAGGCTTCCCAGTGAGTCTGAGTACTAGTAAGTCCTTAGGGATGACCAAGCCAGAATGTCTTCATCAGGGTTTTCATTTACCGTGCCACCACAGCACCTCAACCCTGGGCTCCTCCCATCACAGGATCACACCCAGGGCCACCTCATATACCATTTACCCACCATAGGTATCCATTCCAGGGGTGCCCAGGTATGATGAGGACATCGCCAAGATGGAGTCGAGGACGACTCCAATTCGAGAAGGGGAGGATGATGAGGACATCGCCATGCTGGACACACCGACGCCATGGTCTTCCCCAAGTTGCAATTCGTTCCCAACTCAGCTACCACATCGCTCTCGGATTCAGCAGACACGTCGTCACTGTTTTGGTCATAACTTTCTCATACGACATCGAAACGGGCCGTTCTTGGATGCGTTGGAAAGGGGACGACGACGCCGTCGTTTTGGATCTGGTCCCAGCTCCAGAAGGTCCGTGGATCATTCTGTGTGACCACGGCAAGGTGCTGCGTCACCTATTTGGGCCAACTTGGCCATGTATCGTGTCGGGCCTTAAGCCCAAGTTGTGGGCGCCCAACCCCTGGCCGTCCCCAACCCTAGGTCGAGTCTTAGACTATAAACACAGCGTGTGACTAGCCTAAGAGCAGGGTGAGCAGGGGTAAGGTTGCGTCAAGGTAAAGGCCATCAAGCAAGCATACTACCATGCAAGTCCTACCATAGTGTAATCATGCCAATAAAGTAAGCACTAGCTTTTCTATATTAGCCATGCATAATAGGTGCTACGAGATTGGGTGGGATGTGGCACCTTCAGTGTAGTCGTCTCCGTACTCCTCACGGTACTCACGATCCTCGTCTGTCCGGTTCTCCTACGAGTCTGCAAACGATCGCATTATAGTCGCGTTAGCGACGTCTATAGAATAGCACAAAGAAGCAATGAAAATTCAAAAGAGCCAAATGCACTCAAATATGGGTTCATTGCGTAGAGCTCGATTTTAGATGAATTTTGGTCCTGGTTTCGTATTTTTATGAGGTCATATGAATTAGTTATGAATTTATGAAGTTTAAATCATTTATGGAAATGGAAAAAGGCTGAATTAATCCTGGGCTGACACGTGTCATGCTGTGGTTGGTCCAGGTGGTTTGCTGACGTCAGCATCACGGTTTCGAGCTGACAGGTGGGGTCCAGCTGACGTCAGCAACGTCATCCATTCCGACAGGTGTGGCGATGACGTCAGCAACGTCATCCATTCCGACAGGTGGGGCCAGAGACTATTAGGTCACTGACAGGTGGGTCCGGTCAAGTCAACGTCAGTCAACAGCGAGTCAACGGTCAATGGTCAATAGTCAGGGTCACTGACGTGTGGGGCCTGGGCTGCTGACATCAGCAGCTGACATCACCGTGACGTCAGCATGACGTCACCCTGGCTGCGCTGGCTTCTGACGTGTGGGTCCCGCGTGACGTCAGCATGATGTCATCATCTGACGTGTGGGTCTAGTGTGTCTATGCCACTGACACGTGGGACTAGGTCAACGGTCAACATGGACTGGGTCTCAAAAGGGCTCCAGCAGGCTTCGGGTTGGGCCGGTCTAGGCCGGGCCGGGCCGGACACGTGGCAAACTATGGCGTTGCCATGTCACGGCCGTGGGCCTCTACTGGGCTTCGTCCACAGCTCGCGGGCATGGGCGTGGCTCACGGTGGACTAGGTGGTGCTGGTCCATGGACCGCAGACAGGTCTACGGTGGACCGTATCCACCCTCCTTCTCTCAGGCGCGGTCCTTGTGCACCGGGTGCACTCGTGGGTGGCCGGCGAGGGGGGTGTTCCCCTGTTTCTCCCGCGGCGGTGCTCCTACCGGCGGCGAGCCTCGTCGGCGAGCCATGTCGTAGGTGCTGGCGTCCAATTGAGGAGGGGAAAAGCTCCCCCAGACCATGGCGATCACGATGGAGGGGTCTAGGTGGCGGTCGGGGCTTCCCAGGGTGCTGGCCACGGCGAATGGCGGCTCGACGTGGCGGTGCTCGTCGGCGAGTCACAGACAGGGCGATGTGGTGGTTGGAAGCTTGCTTGGCGGGGCGCGTTAGCTTCCCGTGGCTCCAGTGAACGGGGTGGATGAGTCAAGGAAGCTCTAGGCGTTTCCAGTGGTCCTGGCCACGGTGGTGGTGCACGGCGGAACTCCGGCCGGTGATTCGGTGCTCGTGGCCGGGGCGCTGCGGTCGGCTGTCGATGACTCGGTCTTCGCGGCTGTCCTCTAGATGTCACTGTGATCCTCTACGGCTGCGTTCTAGTCCGACGAGGCGGCCGTGTGTGCCAGCGGTGGCCGCGCAATGGCGGCGGCGTCGTGAGCGCGGTGTGCGCATGCTCTCTGCTACGGCAGTCAAGGGCTCGGAGGTGGTCGCGGGTGTGCACGTGAGTGTGCTGTGCTTGTGTACCAAGAGGCCGGAGATGGCCTTGGCCTACACGCTCCCAGTGTAAAGCATCATGGCCAAACAGCGAGGTCCGGCGGCGAGCAGGGGAAAAGGCCAGGGCTCACCATTGGTGTCGTGGAAAATTGGATGGTGAAGCAGTGGCAAGTTGCGGCCGTGTAGCTCTGGAAGTCGTGCCGTGCAGTGTCGCCCGCTCCGGCTTGATCCACGGCGGTGCTTCGAACCCCGGCGTGCTACCGGTCCTCTTCCCGGCTGCGGCTCCGCCCTCTTTGCTCTTCTCCTCCCCTTGGCACTCGTGTTGGGTGGTCTGGTGGATGACCACAAGTGGCGGCGGGGCATGGAAGGGCGCTAGGGCACCCGAGGGCCGTGGCTTTATAGACGGAGCTCCGAGCTTCACTGGCGGACGGCTGGGGATTGCGCCGAGCGCATCGAGCGGCATCGTGGGTCTTGGGTGGTTGGTGCAGAGATAGCGTGGGCGCGGCGCAAGGGGGACAGGGCCATGCCCCGAGCGTGACCCCCTGGCCCGCCCCTGCTAGCACTATCGGGCGCCGGTCGCGCAGGCGGTTGGGGCGTGGGCGAGGAAGACGACACTGTGCTGGAGTGTGGCTAACGCGTGGGGCCAAGTGGCAGCGGCAACAAGGAGAAAGCGGAGAGGCACGCGGGCGTAGGTGATGTGCGGCTGACGCGTGGGGTCCGGCGGCAGTGACTGTGGGCGAAGCAAAAGGGGCGCGCGGGTGAGCTGCGCGTGGCTGACGTGCGGGGCCAAGTGAGCGTCAGCTGGCGGGGCTGACAGACGCGCCGGCATGAGCGGCCTACTGGGCCAACTTGCTGGGCCGCATGCGCGCGCTGGGGCTGGCTGGGCCGCGAAGCCGAGCGGGCCAGGGCCACCGCGAGGTTTCCTTCTTCTTTTCTTTTTCTGTTTTTCATTTATTTTCCATTGTTTGAATTCAAACTTGGTTTGGAATTTGAATTCAAAATTGATGCACCATGTTCATTGGAGTTTTAGATATGAGGCCCACAACATTCTTATTTAATTATTAGGAATTTATTTAGCTATTTTGTATAACAAAAATTAGGTGTAGTTTTGTTATACAAAAATAGAATTAGTTTTCTCTTTTCAGCATTTATTCTTTTGATTTGATTAATAATTATTTTATGGTTTATTTCTTTAATGGAGTGGTTAAGCATAACATAAAGCAAATGGAAATCCAAATCACAATCTGAGTTAACAATGTATGCAACACTTTATTTGTTAGAAATTAAATAACATAATCAACAAATGACATGCCATGCTTATGTGTTGATTTGGGTAGGGGTTAGACCTAATGCATCTCTTAGGTTGGGTTTCTACACATGACACTCATCATCACATGGGAGTTTTGAGAAAAATTTTGTAGTTGGTATTTTTGGTGTGTGGATTTTTGGGTTGTTACATTAGTAGCAGTAAATGCAGCACGTCTAAGCGGAAACGTTTGGAGTATTGCTAAAACTCAGGAAATGAACTTAAATTATATAAAGAACGGGAAATGAACATAAATGAGACTTTGTAATGGGGACGGGGATCCTGATCTTCCGTCAGGTACTGGTAACTATCGTTGTGGCGGAGAATGACACACCGATCCGGCTTCAGATCGAAAGATCGAACCCTGCAATCTTAACACCACAGCTCCTCTGGTTATCAACCGAGTCACGGACCAGGTTGACCTCACCAAGAAGGCTAATCCCTACCTGCGCAACGAAGAACACAAGCAAGAACAAGAAAGAACACAACCAAATTGCAGATGTATGATTAATCTCACGAGTTGGGGTCTCACAAACCGATGAACGGCGAAACTATTCTTGACAGAAGAAATCTAAGAAAAAACCCAAACCCTAATGACGGCAGCTTCCTTATCAAATTAGCTTTCCATCCATGTATGGATCGTCGAAAACGGAGTCCGGATGCGTCCTGGGTGACCAGTTTAAGGCAGACTGGTCCTGGAGGCCGAGGCAGACTCGAAATCATGTTGGATCAGGCCTCCGGTTTCTGTTGGACGTCCTTACTAGTCATCCTCGCGTACACCACGTCCTCTAAGTCCCTCATGACCCTCTCCAATGTTCCTAAGCAAGATAACATCATTAGATAGTAGTCTATTCTGAAAAGTATGAAAAGAGTCGCTTAAGAACGAGCTCACCTCTAAATCGAGTTGTCGCATTCGAGCCCGAGTCATTGGACCTTGCATGACGGTTGGAGGATCAGTGGGTGCCTCTGAAGAAGTGATGTCCTCATCATCCTCCCCCTCTTGAATTGGAGTCGTCCTCGACTCAAGCTCATCTTCTTCTCCCAAATAAGGTTTCAAATCTGCAATGTTAAAGGTGGGACTAACCCCGAACATGGGTGGCAATTCAAGTTTGTAGTCATTATCATTTATTTTCTCAATGATCTTATAAGAACCAGCTTCTCTTGGCATTAATTTAGACTTACACAGCTAAGGAAATCTATCTTTTCTTAAATGTAACCAAACCAAATCACCCGGTTCAAGTTTAATCTCTTTTCTACCTTTACTACCAGCAATTCTATACTTTTCATTCATTCATTCAATATTTGCTTTAGTTGTTTCATGCAACTTACGAATAAAATCAGCACGCTCTCTAGCATCACTATGTATTCTCTCAGTGGTAGGTAAAGGCAAAAGATCAATAGGAGCACGGGGGTTAAAACCATACACTACCTGAAAAGGACTTACCTTAGTGGTTGAATGTTCTGCCCTGTTATATGCAAACTCCACATGCGGCAAACACTCTTCCCACATCTTCAAATTGCGCTTCAAAATTGCTCTCAACATGGTAGACAATGTTCTATTCACGACCTCAGTTTGCCCATCAGTTTGGGGATGACATGTTGTAGAAAACAGCAGCTTGGTCCCCAATTTATTCCACAGCGTGCGCCAAAAATGACTCAAAAATTTTGCATCGCGATCTGAAACAATAGTAGAAGGCATACCATGCAAGCGAACGATTTCTTGAAAGAAAAGGTCAGCAATATGAACAGCATCGTCGCTCTTATGACAAGGAATAAAATGTGCCATCTTAGAAAAACGATCAACCACCACAAAAATGCTATTCCTCCCCCTCTTAGTCCTTGGTAATCCCAACACAAAATCCATAGATATATCAGCCCAAGGAGTAGAAGGAACAGGAAGAGGCATATACAAACCATGTGGGTTCAACCGCGACTTAGCTTTTTGACATGTGGTGCACCGAGCCACGTACCGCTCCACATCTCGCCTCATCCTAGGCCAAAAGAAGTGTGTGGACAGCACCTCCTTCGTCTTCTTGGCACCAAAATGTCCCATCAATCCGCCTCTATGTGCCTCCTGCAACAACAAAAGACGAACGGAACCAACTGGAATGCATAGGCGGTTAGCTCTAAATAAAAACCCATCATTGATCATAAACTTATTCCATGTACATCCCTCTCTACAATTAAGCAACACATCCTTAAAATCAGGATCAAGCACATATTGTTCTTTTATTAATTGAAGACCAAAAATCCGACAATCAAGTTGGGATAGTAATGTATATCTTCTAGACAAAGCATCAGCAATCACATTATCCTTCCCTTTCTTGTGTTTGATAATATAAGGAAAAGATTCAATAAATTCAACCTATTTAGCATGCCTACGATTCAGATTATTTTAAGAGCGAAGATACTTAAGCGATTCATGATCAGAATGAATAACAAATTCTTTAGGCCACAAATAATGACGCCATGTCTCCAAAGAACGAACAAGTGCATACAATTCTTTATCATACGTGGAATAATTAAGAACAGGACCATGCAATTTCTCACTAAAGTAAGCAACATGTTTACCATCTTGCATCAAAACACCACCAATGTCAACTCCACTAGCATCACATTCTAGCTCAAAAGTCTTACCAAAATTTGGAAGTTGCAGCAATGGTGCGTGTGTGAGCTTGTCCTTCAAAGTGTCAAAGGACTCCTCATGTGCCTCTCCCTAATGAAACACCACCCCTTTCTTCGTCAACTTGTGCAACGGGGCAGCAATGGTGCTGAAATCTTTGACGAAGTGGCGGTAGAATACTGCAAGACCAAGAAAACACCTCACCTGTGTGACGGTTTGGGGAACCGGCTAGCTCTTTATGGCTTCAATTTTCATCTCATCCATGTCAATTCCCTGTGGAGTTACAACATAGCCAAGAAAAGAAACTCGATCCGTGCAAAAGATGCACTTCTCAAGGTTACCAAATAAACGTGCGTCACGTAAAGCATTAAAAACAGCACGTAAGTGATCCATATGTTCATTAAAAGACTTGCTGTAAATCAATATATCATCAAAGTAAACTACCACAAAATATCCAATAAAAGCTCTTAAAACCTCATTCATTAAGCGCATGAAAGTGCTAGGTGTATTTGTCAAACCAAAAGGCATTACTAACCACTTATGCAACCCGAATTTGGTTTTAAACGCAGTTTTTCATTCATCTCCAAGTTTCATTCTAATTTGGTGGTAGCCACTTTGCAATCAATCTTAGTGAAAATTATAGAACCACACAACTCATCTAGCATGTCGTCTAGCCTAGGAATAGGATGACGATACCGAATAGTAATATTATTGATGGCTCTACAATCAACACACATATGCCAAGTTCCATCTTTCTTAGGAACCAAAAGTATAGGAATGGCACAAGGACTAAGGCTTTCACGTACATACCCGCGGTCCAAAAGATCTTGAACTTGCTGCTGAATTTCCTTAGTCTCCTCGGGATTGGTTCGATAGGCAGCACGGTTGGGCAAGGTTGCTCCCGGAATCAAATCGATTTGATGCTCTATCCCTCTCATAGGTGGCAGCCCCGGGGGTATCTCAGCTAGAAAAATGTCCTCATACTCCTGCAAAAGGTTAGTGACAGCAGGAGGCACCGAGCTAACAATATCATCAAGCGAAAACATAGCTCATTTGCATACCAAAGCATAGCAAATATCATCATCAGAAATTTTGGCAAAGTAACATTTTGTTGCAAGCATAACACCACCCTTCAATTTAATCCCCTCAGCCTTAGAAATAGATGTAGACTTATCCTTTTTAGGTTGGAAAATAGAATTAGCAACTTGCTGATTTTCAGATTGGACATCATTCAAACTAGCAGCGCGTTCTCTATCAGCTTGTACAATTTGAGCAGGGGTTAAATGTACCAAAACATACCAAAGTAATTTTCTTTCCTTTATGCACAAAAGTGTATTTATTACTTCTACCATGGTGTGTAGCATCATTATCATGTTCCCAAGGACGACCCAATAAGAGTGAACAAGCTTGCATAGGTACCACATCACAATCAACAGAATCAGCATAAGAACCAGTGGAAAATGAAACTCTGCAAGTTTGTGTTACCTTTGCTTTACCAGAATCATTTAACCATTGAATATGGTATGGACGTGGGTGTGGGCGTGTGGTCAAGCCAAGCTTCTTGACCAAATCAGAACTGACCAAATTGTTGCAGCTACCTCCATCAATAATGACACGTGCACGACGGTCGCTGATGACGAAGAAAATCTGGAACAAGTTATGGCATTGTAGCTTCTTAGGTTGCTGGACTTGTGAGCTGAGCACCCACTGTACAATGATGCTCCTATAGGCTGCCATGGCCTCGTCACTAAGGACTTCGCCGTCCTCCTCATCTGCATCTTGGTCTTCTTCACCCTCAATGTCAGAGGTGCTGATGTTACCATCTTCTGTAGCAATATATGCCCGCTGACTTGGGCAGTCCTTCTGCAGATGGCCAATGCCATGGCAGCGGTGGCACTAAATGCCTGAAGTGCATCCCGTCGATGCAATGGATGAGGAACTCTTGGTAGGCACCTGCAAAGAATTTTTACCTAAATCTGAAGGTCGTGCGGGAGGTGCCTTAGGTGTAGCGGAAACTCCAAAGGCTGCTGGTCGCTTGCTCGCTGGTGTAGGTGTCCGAAAAGTGGTTGGCTTAGTCAGCCCCGAAGATGGTGCCGAGCGTGGCGTGTATGTGGTGCTGACCTTGCTCTTGCTCTGCTGTTCTCGCCCCTGCAATTCCTTATCTACAAGCATAGCAAACTGAAACAACTGGTTGACAGTGTTAAATTCTTTATAATCAACAATGTCCTGAATCTCACGCCTCAAACCCGAATAAAAACGACAAATGGCATCTTCGTTTCCCTCCACAACACTACATCGCATCAATCCCTTTTGAAGCTCACCATAGTAATCCTGTATAGATTTATCTCCTTGTTCTAAACGCATCAATTTCTTACGCAAATCTCTATGATAAGAAGGGGGAACAAAGCGATCACACATAGCTACCTTAAGTTCTTCCCACATACTAGGTAAAGCATCCTGTGCAGCTAGCCCATTCCACCAAATAATGGCAAAATCCTTAAACCCTAATGACGGTGGCGGCGTATGATTATAAAGGTCTTAGGGTCGTCGCATCAATCCCTTTGCCGGATGTTGAAAACAGACACATACTCCCATTGTGACACCTTGCAGCACAAAATCTCCACAGAGTGACTATGGTTTTGGGTGGCTAGCATACCAAAGGGCATCTTCAGATGTTGAAGCTTGCGCAATTTTGCTGTTGAACGATAACTTTATTTATAGCCTCAAAACTTCAATAGGCCATGAAAAGGATGAGGATGATAGCCCTGTCATCAGCTCTGTTGTTTCATGGATGAGGATGATAGCTCTGTCATCAGCTCTGTTGTCACTATAGTAACTTGTTGTGAAGTTTGACACCTCCTCCAGAATGTATGCCTCTGCAACGGAAGCCTCAATTTTGCCTTTATTCTTACATTTACTTCGAACAACCTTTAGACATCTCTCGATTGGATAGCACCAACGGCCCTGCACAGGCCCCCCATTCGTGCCTCATACGGGAGGTGCAAGATCAAATGCTGCATCGGAACAAAGAAGCCAGGTGGAAATATCTTCTCCAACTTACAGAGAAGCACCAGCGCCATTCTTTCCATGTCCTCAACCACTTTTTGAGACAACTCCTTGGCACAAAGCTGGCGGAAGAAATAGCTCAACTCTGCCAGCACTAGCCAGACATGCTCAGGGACATAGCCATGAACCATCGCCGGAAGAAGCCGCTCAATCCATATGTGGAACTCATGGCTCTTCATCCCTTTGATTCGCAGAGTAGATAAGTTCACTCCCCTCCTCAGATTCGCTGCATACCCATCAGGGAACATCAGCGTTTGCATCCATTCAAGTACTTGCCTCCTTTGGGGCTTGGTCAAGACAAAATCGGCCTTAGGCTTGCTCCATGTCTTGCCGCCTCTAGGAGGCTTGATTTCTTGCTTTGGTCTATCGCATAACGTTGCTAGGTCCACTCTAGCTTTAACGTTGTCCTTTGACTTTTCAGTGTCCATGAGTGTTCCCCAAAGTGCCTCAGCCACATTCTTTTCAGTGTGCATCACATCAATGTTATGTGGAAGAAGGAGGTCATCATAATAGGGGAGCCTCTCCAAGCCCGACTGATGAGTCCACATATGTTGACGACCATATCCCACAAAACCATTGCCTTGTGGGTTGACGATGAGAGCATATATCTGAGCATGAACCTCGGCACCAGTCATGATCTGCGGTGCGGGGTCTATCACTACAACACCTTTCATAAAGTTCTTGATGTCTCGTCTGAATGCATGCTCAACAGGGAGGAACTGTTGGTGCTTGTCGAACGAAGAATACTTGCCACCCTTCTTCAACCAAATGAACTCCACAACTGTCTTGCATAATGGGCATGGGAACCTCCCGTGAACACACCAGGCGCAGAATATCCCATACGCCAAGAAGTCATGCAGGGAGTAGTGGTACCAGACATGCATTCTGAAGTTCCTCTTCGTAGCTCGGTCATATGTCAACACCCCTTCCTCCCAAGCACGGACCAACTCATCAATCAGAGGCTCCATGAATACACCCATCTTACTCCCTGGGTGTCCAGGAATTATCAATGACAAGAATATATTCTGTCATCGAAACATGACACCGGGGGGGAGATTGAGGGGGATAACGAAGATGGGCCAACAAGTGTATGGGGCAGTCATTAGTCCATAAGGATTGAACCCATCTGTTGCTAGCGCAACACGTACATTACGAGCCTCAAGAGCTTTCTCACGATGAATCCCATCAAAGTGGGTCCATGCTTCACCATCAGATGGATGTACCATCTTCTCAGGACTGTATCAAGTGCCATTTTTGTGCCATGTCATCTGTTTCATGGTTTCCTCGGTCATGTATAGCCGTTGGATCCTCGGTAAGAATGGAAGGTACCATAGGATCTTCACGGGGATCTCAAGCTGCCTCTTCTGACCATCACCAGACTCTACCTCTAGGTACCTAGAGGATTGACACTTTGGACAGTACTTTGCTTTCTCGTGTTCTTTCCTAAATAGGACGCACCCCTTCGGACAAGCATGTATCTACTCATATGGCATCTTGAGTGCACGAAGGAGTTTCTGCGACTCGTACATGCTCTTTGGCATAATGTGAGCTTCTGGAAGCAAGCTGCCAATAACTGCCAACATAGCATCGTAACAATCTCGACTCATGCTAAACTGAGCCTTTAAGGCCATTACCCATCCAATGGCATCTAGTTGAGAAACCTTTGTGTGGCCGTGAAGGGGTTTCTGTGCCGAAGACAACATGTCATAATACGCCTTTGCGGTTGCCTCTGGCTCCTCCTCCCCACCTTCTTCACCTGCGTGTGCTTCGTGAAAGTCATTTAGCCAGTCACCTACCCCGGCATCAGCATCGAAATCTTCGACGCGTGCTCTCACGACCTCCTCTCTCATCCGATCGGCTTCACCGTGGTAGATCCACCGAGTATAATCTGCCGTGAATCCATTCTTGCAAAGATGAGTAGACATGACATCCTTTGGTTGCCGACGCCTGTTTGCACATCTACTGCACAGACACCAAATGGCTGACGCTCCTGGAACTAGGGCAAATGCTCTATCTATGAAAGCCTCCGTCTTCTCAATCCATTCATCAGTCAAAGCACGCTGACTTGGGCGGCCCTATATATATACCAGCGAGACATTAAGAATCAATTGCATGTACACGATGTTCCTACCATCTAATAGGTCAGGATAGGTCCTAATCTCACCCGAGGATGCGTAGCTGGGGTTAGTCTCCATGGTCTACTCTGATCCGAGACAGAATTTCGGCAGCACCTCCCCGTTGTTCTCCAAATACACGTCCCGGTAGGGAGATTGTGTATCCGGAGAACAACATGGAGATGCTGCCAAAACTCTGCCTCGGAACGGAGTAGACCATGGAGACTAACCCCATCTATGCATCCTAGGGCTGTCCAAAAAACATGGACAATTCGAAACAGATACGGTTATTGATATGCAAAGAGCTGCATATTTCCAACCGTATCTCTTTCGAACGGGAGACGCCTAACCGGGTTACGTGCTCTACAAACATGCATGACACGGAAAAGAGGGGTGTTTTATGCCTCACCTCGTTGTCCCGCAAACAGGAGAAGCCTCAACTGCTACAAGGTCCACGGAACACCAACAAACAGCCAGAAGCCTCAGCCCTCCCTAAAAGAATAAGTCATTTCACACGAGTAAGTAATTACCTTTATATCACCGTAAACAAAGTAAAAAGAAACAAGATAATGGATACATGAGGTCAGTAAGAAAGACACTTATGAAGCAGTGAATTTGTGATGGAGTAAAATCTATTGCAAAAGGCTATGGGCAGCAATACACGCATCAGAGATTAAAAGGCGTGTATAAACCTACATGCATATTGACGAAGTTACTAAGAAAACCATTAATTACACTTGATCAGTAAGCAAATTTGCATGTAAAAAAAACAAATAACAATCCCTTTAACCCTTCAAAAGTAAAGAAAACAATGTGATGAAGTACATAAGTCTAAAAACGAGGAACAAGGAATAGTATGATGATGTAGACTGCAGAGTAGTATAATATACCGATAAACGAAACTTATCTAGTCTAACATATATATATGCACGGAGTTATAGATATTTTTTATTTGTATTGTATAGAATAAGCTAGCCAGGCATTAATTAGTGAATTTTCATTTTTCATCGAATATAAGCTAGCTAGCTAGGTTCCCAAAAACAGGACCTATAAGCATCTCTACGTTTCAAGGCCTACTCCAAAAATTATGATCTGGACTTTTCAGCCTCCTGTTGTGATGTGAGTTTTTTTAGTTCTCGCCTAGGCCTATACATAGGGAGTCTAAATTTCTACTAAACTACCTGATATAGAAGAATGTAAAAGAGGACTGGTACGCCAGAAGAAAGGCATCAATGTATCTAAATCAAGCTATAGCCCTACTAGAGAACGATGAATCATCAGGTTGCAGTTGCAGACATCTAAAGCTATATCAGTATAGCATGCATAGCATGGAGCCATGGACTGAGTTTGGACTCTCGAAAGAAATTACATACATCGTACAAGGAGGAGGCAACTTAACACTTATCCAACATTTATATATATTATTTGTGTCTGGTTCCTGAATCCTGAACATTTGCATACTGCATATATATCACCCTTCTGCACATATACGTACCTAGATGGGGTTGTGGCGAGCTGGTGCCTGTCGGCGTCGGGTAGGTGGTCGGCCGGTGTCGGGCAGCAGGCGGGCAGCGTTGACCAGGCAGCCCATGGCGGGCGGGCACCGGCGGCGGGCGGCAGGCGAAGCGCATGGCTGCCGGCGTCGAGCAAGGGGCTCCCTGCGGGCGGGCACCGAGGTGGTGCAGGGTCTCGCTAGGGGGCAGGCGGGCGGGGTTGTGCTCGCGCTCGGTTTCACGGCGGGGACAGGGGCGTGGGCCAGCCGGTGGCTGTGGCAGACCGGCCGGGCGGGGTGGAGGTCGACGGCGGAGGCGGGCGGGGTGGGGAGGGAGGGGGCCGCGGAGTGGGGAGGGAGGGGGCGGCGGAGGGGTTGCGGTGGAGGGTGTGCGGTCGGCGGCGCGTGGGGAGGGAGCTCGACGGCGGCGGGCGTGGGGAGCACGATGGAGTGGGGAGGGAGGAGGGCGCGTGGGGGGGGAGCTCGACGGCGGCGCGAGGGGAGGGAGGTCGACGGCGGCGCGTGCGCACGGAGGAGGGCGCGCGCGTGCGTGGGGATAGAATGGAGAAATGGCCAGAGCCGGCCAACGACCTAGCTATTTTGCGGCCTGTTTGCCGAGTGTCGGCCTGATCCGACACTCGGCAATGTTTTTTTAAGGAAAAATCCCATCAGTTTGCCGAGTGTCGGCCGATGGCGCACTCGGTAAACTACTTAAAAAAACCTAAACGCCTAATTGCCGAGTGCCGTGACGATTGGGTACTTGGCAAACATTTTTAAAAAAAAGTGCCCTCCTGTTTTCCCTATTTTAAAAAATCCCTGTTCTCCCTTAACAAGAAATTTTAAAAAAAGTTTATTACATTGTTGCCGAGTGCCACCTATGCAACACTCGGCAAACTTATTTCTATATTTCATGCTGCCCTTTTCTTTCCTCTACTTAATTACTTTCCTCTATTTCATGTTTCACTAATTTCATGAAATGAACTTGCATTACACTTTGTTAGGTGCACTCACAAATGTATATTTCAAGCTTGTACAAAAAATTGGACTATTATTTCATGTGTTTGTATATCACGCATCTAAAATTCAATAATTGCGGCCAAAGAATTAAAATTACGAAATGGCTCCGAAAAATTGCCAAAAATTCACAAGAAGCGATCTTTGTTCTCTATTGTATATACAAAAATTTTTGAAGTGAAACTCCAAATCGACATTCAAATTGTCTCCTGATCTTACCGGATCTTTCTCAAATCTCAGAAACTTCTTCGGAGATGATCCGATTTGTAAGCAGCGTACATGTCAACTTTGCCGAAACACTCTCAATTTTTTACCATAGCCTCCACGTATGATATCATGACAACTCGATGAATTTCGTGATTTTCATACTTCGTTTGCTTTTTATGGAATTTTCAGACATTTCCGCCACGCGTTTCTGCTCATGTTTCGCGAACACAATGTTCGAAATTTCTGGTCTGGCCCTGGATACGATCTCAAAACAGACTCAGTGAATATAATATCATTTTTTATTCACTTTTTTCGGATATTCGAAGCACTTGTAGTTCAAATCCAAAAAATTACAGAAAATTCATTTGACTAAAATAAATTGACGAAATATAGTAAAATAACTCAGAAATGTACAAAACTTCAACACAGAGCAACAGGTATTGTAAGACAACAGTACAAAAGTTTGGGGGGCAAAATCAAAATTTTTTTTGTTTGCCGAGTGTCAGATGCTGACACTCGGCATATAACAGCATTTGCCGAGTGTCGCAAGGTGACACTCGGTATAGATGTGGGTTTGCCGAGTGTCGTATTTTGACACTCGGCATATAGGTGGGTTTGCCGTGTGTTAACGTGTGACACTCGGCAAAATGATAACGGAGGTCGACGGTGTTACCCGGACATGAAGTTGCCGTGTGTCTATTGTTTGCCGAGTGTAGGCACTCGGCGTAAACTGTTATGCCGTGAGTTTTGTTTTTGCCGAGTGTCGTCTTTGGGACACTCGGCAAACACCATGTTTGCTGAGTGACCGAAATCTTGCCCACGGCAAAGATGGGGACACTCGGCAACTTAGATGTTTCCGGTAGTGACAGCACCATGTGTGGAGATACACGGCTGCAAATACTGTTATAAGGACAACACCATGCGTTGAATACATAACGATTCTCTTCCAAATCTGTTTTTTCTTTCTTTCTTGAGGCCTATGAATCGAATACTAACGTATGAATAGCTTAGAGCTTCCATCCCAGCAAAGCATCCAGAATATTCATATAGCATCCAGAATATTCATATGGTCTCTAGTACGGATAATGGATCAGTAGCAGTAAACAGCACGTCTAAGCCGAAACGTTTGGAGTATTGCTAAAACTCAGGAAACGAACTTAAACTATATAAAGAACGGGAAATGAACTTAAATGAGACTTTGTAATGGGGACGGGGATCCCGATCTTCCGTCAGGTACTGGTAACTATCGTTGTGGCGGAGAATGACACACAGATCCGGCTTCAGATCGAAAGATCGAACCCTACAATCTTAGCACCACAGCTCCTCTGGTTATCAACCGAGTCACGGACCAGGTTGACCTCGCCAAGAAGGCTAATCCCTGCCTGCGCAACAAAGAACACAAGCAAGAACAAGAAAGAACACAACCAAATTATAGATGTATGATTAATCTCACAAGTTGGGGTCTCACAAACCGATGAACGGCGAAACTGTTCTTGACAGAATAATCTAAGCAAAAACCCAAACCCTAATGACGGCGGCGGCATATGATTATAAAGGTCTTAGGGTCGTCGCCTATCCTGGACGCGCCCCCTAATGGGCCCAAACACGATACACGGTCCAACGGACCAAAAGATGGTGTCGCAGCACCTTGGCAGATTTTGGATGCTGACTTGTGACCACGATTCCCGTTGATTCCGAACAGCTTTTGACGTGAGACCACTTAGATTGGCTTCCTTATCAAATTAGTTTTCCATCCATATGTGGATCGTCGAAAACGGAGTCCGGATGCGTCCTGGGTGACCAGTTTAAGGCAGACTGGTCCTAGAGGCCGAGGCAGACTCGAAATCATGTTGGATCGGGCTTCCGGTTTCTGTTGGACGTCCTTGCTGGTCATCCTCGCATCCATCATGTCCTCTAAGTCCCTCATGACCCTCTCCAATGTTTCTAAGCAAGATAACATCATTAGGTAGTAGTCTATTCTCAAAAGTATGAAAAGGATCGCTTAAGAACGAGCTCACCTCTAAATTGAGTTGTCGCATTCGAGCCCGGGTCATTGGACCTTGCATGACGGTTGGAGGATCAGCGGGTGTCTCTGAAGAAGTGATGTCCTCATCACTTTGTATCTAACTGGTCTGCCAATGTCGACTCGACCATGCAAATAAGAATTACTAGGATGATGAGCTACATTATTAGCTAAGAATATAAGCAAAAAGAATAAGGAGTCCCAGAGCGCGTACCTTGGAGACGACATGCAAGGTGTGGAGCAGCAGCTCGTGCGTGGCAGTGGCCGCTGCCCGCTGCTCGATCTACGCCTGGAGTGCGTCGAGCGTAGTGACGATGTCTCTACCGTAGAGATGGGTCTATACACAAATCACATCAGCAAGCAATGGAAGAAAAAAAAACTATGCCCATTTCATCAAACAAATTGGCTGCATCATCCATGGAAGCGTCGACGTTGGTATTGAGTAAACACATGTGTATTAGATTTATCTAATTGACAGTGTAGCATAGGAGCAAACTATAACTAAAAAAACTACATTAGTTAATGGGTAAAATATTTTCTCAAGGTAATATTAATTTTATGCTTGTATGAAGCATCGTTGCTTGACAGAGATTTTATAACTGATAGTATAATGCAGACATAGGTGCTAGTGCCCTTTTCAACAGCTTCAACATTCAGAATCGTGACCTTCAAACAACAGAGTTGCTCAATACCTTCGACATGAAGCATAGGTCCTGCTTTTGAATCATGTCCGTTACCTTGGATTGCAGAGAGTACTTGCTTTATGGAGAGGACAAAGTCCAATAAAATGCGCTCCTAATCCAGTCGCGGCTCCACGGTGACCTTTGACATTGCAGCGCGTTCATGCTTCTCCACCATCACCTCCTTCAGTCTGTAGATTGGCGGTACAGGGGAAGTAGGGAGGGGACTGTGACAGTGGGCTTCGGTCATTGTTGATTTCTGTGCGTGAAGGCACGGCAGCGCACCAAGGAGGCAAGGACGCGGGCAAGACATGTGTTCACTGAGCAGCCTGCCTTGGAGGCATTTCGTCAAATAGGTGCTGGGCTTCTTCCATGTCGGTGGATACTCCAGCTGCTGAAGCGCTGGACTGTGCGCCCTTCTGCGTGGGAGTTCGCTTAGGGCTCTGGGGAGCTGCAAACGCTGGCGCTGGTTGCCTCCATAAGCGTGCCTGGTCACGCGCTCCTCGCCTCCTCCGCCCGCCGCTCTTCCCCACGCACGCAAGCCTGACTCCACGCCTAGGCGCGCCACGGCCGCGTGCGCCGCGGCGACGAAAAGACCAGCGCGGCTGGGGACAACGACGGCGGTTTCCAGGCCTCCGTCGGCTCTGTCCGCATTGGCGCAGGCGTGGCCTTCGCGAGTCTTGTCCGCAATCTTCAAGCTCGACTGCGCGGTCGGGTCGGAGCAACGGCGGCTGCGCGGTCGGGTGGGAGCAAGGGCGGCTGCTCGCGATGGCCGCGGGCGCCTCTTTGAGCAAAGGCACAGCGGGCGGCACCGGGGAGAGGCTCTCGCGGAGAAGTTTGAACGTCGCGTCGTGGACACGGGGGATAACCGGAGACGGCATGGGACGAAGGCCTTACCTTATAATCCGGCTTATTCGACTTCTTTTTTTAGTCAAAATAGTATTTTTCTCTCACAACAATTTAACCGGAACAATGTTTTTCAGCCAATTTTAGCCAAGCGAACGGGGCCGAAGGATCTAGAAACGTGGCCGGACTTTTCGCTTTTGAACTGCCCCGATAAAGGCGCTGTTCGGCTGTATCGTCTTGGCAGGACTGCAGATCAGCCAACAGTGTTTAAACCGGCCTAATCATAGCTGTACACAGCAGTATTAAATACTATTCATATTTAAAACCGTTGTAACTAAATCAATTCAAATTCTGGTGCCAAACAACAAGGCATAGCATTGCCACTTCAATCCAACTTATGATAAACGAGTTCAATAATGGTTATTTATGAACACTACTAAAAGTTTCATACATTACGAACATGGACCTAGTTTAACTTCGAATATTGGACAAGTTTACATACAAGTTCTTACATGCCTCAATAGGTTCTAAGCATAAATAGAAATTACAGTCCAGTTCAACATTCCATACAACAAATTAATACAACATAGCACTAACTACATATTGGACCATTCCAACGTTATACAATTAGTCATACATGCAACATTTACAAAACTCGTAGCCTTGATCAAGCCACTAAGTGTTTACACCAAAATTTGGGAAGAAGAACGCGGGAACTCGAAGCTTCCAAGATTGTATCATCAAAGAATCGATTACATGAGGATCGATGTCAGCTGATTCAGATACGAAACTGGAATCGGCTCTCTTCGGATGACATCGGCAGATACCGACAATAAGCCACGGTTGGCGTCGGAAAAAGACATGTCGGACTCTACAAAAAGGGAAAGATTAGGGTCCAAATTATCTTAAGTTAGGAGTGTTTTCTCTTATACCAAAGATTGTAATGAGTCGTACTTGAGTATGATTCATGCTTAAGTTCCGGGTATAAATATTGGACCCCAACTTTGTAAGAAGAGATCCAATCAATCAATATCAATTACTTTTTTTGGCTTTACGCCAACCCTTAGGAGTAGGAGTACTGTAGATTTCGGCGAGTTCTTCAACAAGCAGGGCTGCATCGGTCCGGCCGACCTCCAGCTTGTCTGTAAGTACCGTCATAGCTTATGCTTCTATTTGTAAGGCTGCATCGGTCCGTCCGACCTCTTGAGCTCTAGTATAAGCTAGTTATCAATTCTTATCTAGTTCAAGTACGGCTGCATCAGTTAAGTTCGTCCCCCACTGCTCGAATTAGATTAAGGTCAAGTTATCGGCTCTACCTAAGGGTGGCATCCTTTGGGTAGATTCATTAAGTTACCGATCTTACTGATGTTCTTATTGTCCTTAGTTCTAGCAATATCAATCTGCTCGATCAAGATCGGTCTAGATTAGCCTCACATCTTTTTAGTCTATCGTTTAATTTGTTACATTGCGATGGTTCTTACTTTAAATGACGGGTTATGTTTTATCGGCTGTTCTACTTCGATCTTGATCGTGCGTAGTATGCGGTTAAGGCATGTCTGGTCTTGAGAAGGTTTACTAGCTAGTTAAATCTGGTCTATAGCTCGCTATTATGGATGTAACGATTCGGTCAATCTCCACTGTTAGTACTTTAGATCGGAGGATGCTAGCTGATAGATCTGCTTTCGATCAGGCATGAACCTGGCTGTTTGCTATGCCTGCATCGGCTAAATTGTCGATCGCCTGTACTCTAACGCTTATAGTGTGTCTTCATGATTCTATTAAATGTGAGTAGATCTGTTTATTTTAAAGGTTTGATTTGTTAACTTTATCATGGCTGCCATCGATCCGGTCGAACCCCACTATTAAGGATAACATGTTAGGTCTGACGAGTTTATAGATCTGTCCATGTTAAATAGTCGATTGTTCACATGCTGTAATTCTTTTTCTACCTGAATTGGCTATTTCGGCCGATTCGCCTGAGCTTTCACACATATAGCATATCTTTTAGAAACCTGTCAACGTATAGATGGTTTTATGGATTCTTTGACTTTAGTTTGTTGTTATCATCATAGCTGCATCGATCCGGTCAAACCTCACTATTGATGGTAACAGATTAGATTCAGAGCGTTTGTAGATTCATTTGTACTAGACAGTTGATTTGTTCGCATATTATATCCTTTCTCGTTAAACTTATTGGCTCAATGCTTTACACTGGTTATATTTATCTAAGCTGATGATATTCCTTATATTTGGTTGCATTGTATTCGCTACTGTAAAATCAACCACGATCCGCAATGCTTTACAGTCCCCAACAACCGATTTCTTCTCGTATCGGCTATTTAGTCGATTCTCCCGTTTAGCTGCTCCCGAAGTGGCATACTTGGAACTGTCTGGGCAAAATCGGCATGTTCCACCTTAAATTACTGATAAACTTTCTCTCCTTGTCAATTGCAGGTTAAATTGACTGGCACGTCTTTAGAAATTCACAGGGTCGACTGGTCCTGTGTTTAAGCCAAGCGAATCTCTAGCCTTGCTCCATCAAGCAGATCCTTCTGGCTTGCTGCATGTTGACACATTTTTGTGCTGACACGTGTTTTGGCACGTCTGGTGGGACCCCACAATCGTCATGGCAACTTACAACAACGTCAACATCCTTATGGTGCCTTATGAAGACCTACCTGATGAGGATAAAGATGTCATCAGCAAAGCTATAGAAGAATTTCAGAACAAGTGTTTGTTGTCCTACACTAAAACACGCGACAATAAAGTTGTTCAGAAATATCCACTACTAAGAGTTTTGATGCATGGGCAGCCAGATACAGATGAAGCTGAGGATAGGCGTTTCTTCGTGGATGCCGTAAATAAATCTGTTCAAGATGCCATATTGAACCATAATATAGTTTTCTTGAACACATTCTACAATACCATGAAAGAGGTGTTTCATGGATATCCAATTGATCAGGTTGGACCGACTTACTATAACATTCCATATCTGTCGACTCAGGGGACTAATCAAGCCAGTACTAGCCATCAAGAAGCAGCACTAGCTGGTAATGATGATGTCCAGGCAGTTCAGAGCTCATCTGAGCAAGTTCAAGGTACCACTACTAATCAAATACAAAATAATGTTGGATCATCAGTACAGTATGTGCAACAGCCGACGGGGCAAGTTCAGTCAAATGGTTAATTTTGGCACATCAGGCCTAATACCGTCGTTGGCTCAAAAAATAGCGCCATCAGTTCAAATGATTCATAGAGATATGGATCCCAGCATCTACAACTAAAGACTTCAGCAGCAAATCAGCAAAGGACCTAACAGATAGAGATCCCACAAGGATATCATTATGGGACATATTACAATACCCTTCATATGATTCCAAATCTAGGGTATCAAGGTACCCAAAATTTTAATCTGCAAATGAGTCAGCAATTACAAAGAAATCTAGATTCTAGTGCTGATGAGTTGTTGCTCAGAGTAACCGAGATAATGAAGAATCAGTTCGGTTTGAAGCCAAAAGGGCAGACCTTTTCGTACAAACATTCATATCTAGAGTGATATGATTTGGTCGCTCTTCCTACAAATTACAAGCTCCCAGAGTTTGCTAAGTTCACTGGCCAAGATAGCACAAGCATAATAGAACACGCCAGTCGGTATCTTACATAGTTGGGCGAAGCATCCATTGAAGAGGCTCACCGAGTTTGTTTCTTCTCCTTGTCCCTATCAGGACCAACGTTCACTTGGTTTTCATTGCTGCCAGTTAATTCCATTGCCAATTAGACTGACCTAGAGAAGAAGTTTCATACATATTTTTATATTGGGACAGGAGAAAAGAAAATTACAGATTTGATGGCCATAAGGCAAAGAACTAATGAATCGGGTGCCGAGTTTCTTCAGATGTTCCCAGAGACCAGAAATTTATGCTTCTTATTGAATCTAACTGATGATCAGCTAGCTGCTTTAGCTGTTCAAGGAATATTGCCAACATGGAGAGAGAAGCTGCTGGGGCAAGAGTTTGACAATTTAGGTCAGTTGGCTCAACGAGTGGCAGCACTTAATAGCCAATTCCAGAATATGTGCAGAGATACCCGATTCCAGAAGAGTGCCGTAATTACCGAAACCAATAATCCATATTCAGTTGATGATGGAGATGAGGATGACGAAGAAGAAGAGGTTGTTGTGGCCGAATAGAAGACAGTAATGGTGCCAAATCCTTGGGGAAAAGGAGTTGAAGAGAGCTATGATTTCGACGTCACAAAATTGGACAAGCTCTTTGATTTCTTGCTTGAGAGGGGACAGAGTAAGTTGCATGCCAATCATGTTATGTTGCCTCCTAATCAGTTGAAGAATAAGAAGTTCTGCAAATTTCTTAATGCCACTTCTCATTCTACTAATGAGTGCAGAATTTTTTGGCAATAAATACAGAGGGCTATTCAGCAAGGGAAGCTCAAATTTGATACACCTCGAAAGATGAAAGTTGATGATAATCCTTTCCTAAGATATCAGAACATGGTTGATGCTAGGTTGCTCAAAGGGAAGACTAAAGTCCAAACATCAACTAGGGCCAAAGAAGCTAGAACCATCGACCCGAAGATGCAAATATCGGCTGACGAGTATAGAGAGATTAAAAGACATTGTGACCAACAGAAGAGCCGATACGAGCAGAGAGAGACATCAAGGGACGGGGCAATAAGGCCACACGTCACATCTTGAATTTTGTTGAATAAACAGCAACAGTAGAAGAAGAAGGATTATCAGCGCTGGCTAGAAGAGAAAGAATATCAGCATCAACAGGAGAAAGAGAGGTATGAAAGAAAGCAAGCTGAATCACATTGGAATTGTTCTTTCTTCAGACATTGCTGGAATAAAGGTTTGAAATTGCCTTCTAGAAATAATTGCCTAGAGTGTAGTGAGCAATATTGAGAGTTTAGGCAATCTCAAGCCAACCGCCGGTCTGTTCATGCTCGAGATGAGTATCATCATAACAATATGGATCGGCGCTTAAAAAATAGAAGTGTTCATGATCACCTTAGAAAGCGAGTTATTGATCAAAACTGGGCTAATTATAAAGAAGAAGATAATGAGGAAGAGTATGTTTGGCAGGAAGGGCAATGGTATCTAGGAGGTTTGACAAGAAGGAAGAAAAGAAGGGTACAATGCCTAAGGAACAGAGAACTAGAATAGGCTCAGGCATCTGGTAGACCTCAAGTGTGGCGTGCTAAACAAATAGCCGATAGGGGTCAACCATCGTCTAATATTCAAATGGCTTTTCTGTTGCCGTCAGAGTTCAGAGCTCTAGCAGATCAAGAAGTCTATTTAGATTTTGATGAATTGGAGTACGAGGAGATAGTTGCCAAGTTAGCAGTTATACAGCAAGCTATATTCGATAAGCCAGTCAAGCATCAGCACTTAAAAGTTTTATATGTAAAAGGTTTTGTTGATGGGAAGCCAATGAGCAAAATATTAGTGGATGGAGGTGCTTCTGTTAATCTTATGCCTTAACTACTTTTCGCAAGCTTGGTAAGAGACCAGGAGATTTGATTTCGACCGACATGATGCTTAAGGATTTTGGGGGTAATGCATCCAATACCAGGGGGCAGTAAACGTCGAACTGACAATCGGAAGTAAGACTTTGCTCACCACATTCTTCGTCGTTGATGGAAAAAGTTCATACAGTTTACTCCTTGGTCGCGATTGGATTCACGCAAATTGTTGTGTACCATCGACTATGCATCAATGCTTGATTCAGTGGCATGGAGGCAATGTTGAGCTGGTTCACACTAATGATTCTATGAGTATCACAACAGCTGATCCAATGTATTGGGAGTTGGAAGACTTTGAATGTTTTTCTAGCAAGCTATGGGAAGGAGGCTTCATTAAAATCAATGATGAAGGCCAACAACAGATCCAAGCAGTCGGCTTTGAGAGTTTGTTTTAATGGATAATCCAATAGATGGTGCAGATGGTGAACTAGGACATGGCTTTACATCGGCCGATGAATTAGAGGAGATAGATATTGGTCCTGGAGATAGGCCTAGGTCGACGTATAAGTTGGTTCCTGAGTATAAGCAAGAGTTAATAGATTTGTTAAAGGAATTTTGAGATTATTTTCCTTGGGAATACTATGAGATGCCTGGTCTAGATCGATCAATTGTTTGATCCTTGGTCTGAAGAGTTCTGGTGCAACCTATCAAGAAGCGATCAATGGAAAATGTATGAAGGAATATTATCTTAGCATTTGGATTGACACTTGACAGCCAATTTGTTCAGTCATCGGCTCTAATAGCCGGTACCAGAAGGGTATCACCTCTAGCTCAAAATTACCCCAAAAAAGAGAAAAGCTGATACGAGATGTATCGCCTATAGAGCAAAAACAAACACAAAGACAATCATGATGTAGACAAAGACGTTGCAGAAAATACACTAAGATATGATCATAGAAAAATAGAGGATTTTTTTCATTGATTAGTTTGCCCTAAATACAAACTAATCAAAGACATTGTTTATCACATCCTGAGTAGATGTGATGTCCACGATGGCCTCCGCTGCATCGATGAAGTCCTCGATCAACTCCTCGTGCTCCTCGGAGCCATCGCCCATCGGGAAACCGGTCTCCATGGTATGGAGCTCGTACCCGGTCTGGACCTATGCCATGGCCAGCGCCACCAATGTCCCATGACGGACGCCATGAAGGGCGATCTCCTAGACACGGACCGGGACGTCATGGAGGCGGGCGTTGATGAGGGGGGGCCCAGGCGTTGACGGCCGCCGTAGCCACGTTCGCCACCAGTCGGAGGGACTCCAACTACACCGTCAGGGCTGGCAATCACAGAAACAAAGGAGCTATCAAGATAAAGACAGTGGAAATTAGAAGAAGAGTTTTCTTGGAGTTCATCTTACCCACCACCATGGTGTCAGATTCGACCAACCGCGCCCAGGCAGCATTGGCCTCTTCCTCGGTAGTGAGGAGGGCGGCTTGAGAGGCCCTAAGGTGGATCTCAAGCTGACCGTTTTCCCGAGTTGCCTCGGAATAACGGTTCTGGGCTGCCCTCCACTCTCGAAGGAAACGCCGGGTGTCGTCGCTATTGTAGGAGTTAGAGGAGTCCGACGATGAGTCCGGCGCAGAGGCGGCATCAGATGCAACATTGGAGGGCTCGCCGTCCCTGGGAGGAAGTGGATGAAGGCTATCATTCAAGACGAACCTATAAACAAGTTAGAGAAGTTCATTGCCATGAGCAGAAGATATCGATCTCACCTCATACGACGAATGCGCTGGCTCATCGGCAGGTTCTCCTCCGGAACCT
Organism: Miscanthus lutarioriparius; assembly: GCA_904845875.1. Classification (NCBI taxonomy): domain Eukaryota; kingdom Viridiplantae; phylum Streptophyta; class Magnoliopsida; order Poales; family Poaceae; genus Miscanthus; species Miscanthus lutarioriparius. The sequence goes on from CAJGYO010000009.1 coordinate 87,496,959, forward strand.
CCTCCACTGCGTGCTTGCCCCGGTTGTCCTCGCCAGCTATAAAGTTGATTGGATCTACAAAAAGGGGGAACAAAACCGCTACAGAGTTTGTGAGGGTGGAGAAGTGCAAAGGAACAGGAGCAGTTGCGAGTATAGATGTGTTCGAGGTCGGAGCCCTCGGTTGGTATTTGTAGCCACGGAGTGAGGTGGTAGATATATCGGGACATGCAAAAGGCAACCACAATTAATAGAAGGCGAAGCGCCACCTCACTAATGCCGAAGAGAATGCGGCATTGATAATTGAGGACAGAAGATTGAGGAGTCTTCTTAATAAAGGCCGAGTTTTCAAACTTAATTGGATTAAGGTGAGAGGTCTAAAATCGGCTATTTTCAAATCAGCTCTATAGCCGAAACAAGAAATACAATAGATCGGCAGAAAATATGGTTGTCAATGGTTCTACACAAAATACATGTTGGTATGCATATTACAAGTTTAGAACATCCTAGATTGCTTTCAATGCTTCTAGCAGGATAGCATCGACTTCTACGATTTGTTGCTTGTCTTCTTTGGCTGATCCAGGAATATTCTCAAGATTGCTGCAGATGGCCTTGCCTTCTCTAACCTTGGTCAGCAGTTCCTATTTCTTCTACTTAATGGCTTTGGGTATTTGAGCCAGATTGGACTTATGGCGATCGATGACAGCCTTCATGTTCTCCGGTTCCTTCTCAAGTTCTGCACGCTTGGTTTCTAGTTGGTTCAGCTCTGGATTGATCCTGAGGGAGTTCTTCAAATTATTGATCAGCTGTGTTAGCTCTTTGGCCTCTTATCTGTTGGAGTTTTTCTTGGCCAATAAAGCTTCACGATTAGACAGGTTCCTCTAAGCATTTTTCACCTTTGGGGCTTGATCTTTGATGATGGATAAAGGTGACAAGACTTTGATAAGAATTGGGGATAAATTATCCTTAATGGCTAAGAAGACTCTTTGCATTGAATCCACATCTTGGATCAAATCGGCTATATTCTTCTCAAGCATTGGCAATATGTCCCTTAGCCAATTTCTGGTCTCTTCTGATAAAACTTCTTTAGAAGAGGTGGCTGATGAGCTGATTTCATCTTCATCTAAATACTCTTCAAGATTGAAAGAGTAGCTCAGAGCTGGAAAATTAAGTACCTATATATAAGAAAATCTTGTTAGAAATATTGAATCAGTTGATAATAAGATAAATGGTGAAGTAAATACGGTACATTTTCTAAGATAGCTTCTATCTGAGAAGAAGGAATGACTGATGATGCACCAATGGTATCTGGTTGAATCAGCTCTTAACTTTCAACCTCGGTATCTACAAACATCAAGGAAGATTTTTCAATTCATGCTTGTTGTAGAAGGATAAAATAGACATATGACTTTCTTACAATCAATTATTTGCTAGACTGGAGGTCCGACAGTCTGGGTGTCAACAACAACAGGATCATTTTCAATGGGTAAACTATCAGACTCCTACTCTTGCGTAAACATTTCCTCAGGGAGTATCTGGCTTGATAAATGGTCAGAGAAGGGTAGAAATTGAATAAGAATTAAGGATTTTGAGGAGATACCTTGGCAACATCAGGGATTGAAGTGGAAGGGTTCTCATCTTCTATAGTCTTAGAAGCATGATTTGGTTCAACCGAAATCGGATCGTTTTGAGGATCGGCCGATGAAGGTTTAGTTGATGCTGAATTAAACGCCTAGGACAACAGTTCCGCACCCAGAGCAAATTGGGATACAATGGTTGATAACTGTGAAGAAAGGGGATTAGAAATTGAATATCATTTTAAGGAAATGATGAATTGTTTTACCTGGGCAGTTGATGGTCCCATTCTGCGAAGTCTTTTCTCAGTAACAGTTTCTAGGTTGTCCCTTAGGCTGTCTTACATTTTGAGGATAGATACGTTACAATTGTAGACGCTGCTTGAGTTTTCATCAGTTTCTTCAGTATGGGTGCGGCTGATCCCATTCTTGAGGCCAAACATGGTGGATGATAATCTATAGGATGCCCCTTCCCGTCCAAGCTCGGGGGATCAAATTTGGTGTCCTGAAAAGGTATGTTAGAATAGTTTGCAGGGGAATTTATCGAGTGATTTAAAAAAAAGGAATGGCAAGTTACCTCACTGTCGGAAGCAAAATCTCCATCCAGAGCTATGCATCTAGGATGGATTGACCCACAGAAGAGATGGGAGTGTCATTCTTGCCACCATGAGTTAAAAAGGTTGGAAGACAAGTTGACTCTTGTCCAATCAAGCATGTAAAAGGAAGGAAGATCTTATCCTTGTTGGAAGACTCTGGAGGATTCCATTAGTTCATTAATACCTTCTCTTGGCTTCAGTGTATTCTTGAAGAACAGTTGAGGAGGCAGTTGACCAAGACAAAGCTGATGAGCTACGAAAGAAGGGTTGTAAAACTCATAGGTTGGAAGATTGCTTGGAAGGAAGGAACCTATAGACATTTTGTCACGGCCATGACAAAATTCGGCTAGAAGAACACAAGGTTTGATGAAGGAATTGAAGATTGCAGCTGCCATTTCGTTTGAGCAGCCTGATTTAAATCAAAATTTGAATGGGAAGACCGACTCATTGTTCTCATCCTCATCATAGGGTAGCCAAGCCAGAATGTCTACATCAAACCCTTTATAAAACTTTTTGAAGAGATCGCTAGTATCGACAGCAATTGTTACGGCCGATGCAGCTTCACCATGGTTCATGCACTGACAGGTTCTTCCTTCTTCACCTCTGTATTCCTCATCAAAGTTGGAGGAGGGAAAGCTCAAATTCTGGAGATTTGGCTTTACAATTTTATGCATATACAAATTTAACCACATTTGTATTAGCCACCAAGGGCCGCTGATGGTGTGCACTGCTTCATTCTTCAGCAGCTGAGCGGCCACCTTATGCATCAAATGGTAAGCCGATCCCAACAGATACTTTCCAAGAGGAATCTCAATGCCTACTGCCAGATGCTCTGCCATGAGCTTATGATTGTAAGTCATACCACAAGATGACGCACAGAAGATGAATCTTTCTAACCACATGTTCAGAAAAGCCACATATTCTCTTTCGCTAATAGTTGATCCATCTCCAATATGGTTCAGAATGTAGCTTGCCCATCCTGTGCAGTTTGATATTTTGGCTAATTTCTTGGATCCAGCACTTAAGAAGTCATAAGGTTGCATTGATCCTATTATTCTAAGTCCGGTCAACATATAAACATCGGCCAAAGTGATGGTCATTGGGCCGTGACAAAAAATGAAAGCATTTAGGGTGTTAGACCAGAAATAAGATGCAGAAATTAGGAGTAAATCATTCCTCTCCATTCCAGACAACGAGAGTGTCAGGCATTGATTCAAGTCATAAATCTCCCAATCTCCAGCCTTTTTCCCTGATACCCTGCGAAACCAATCTCTCCATCCCCTAGGCATTTTGGGCTAGTTTCTAAAGGAAGTTTTGGTGTTCTAGGACGACAAATCCACTATAGATTGTTTGAAGGGATTTGGTTGGTTTCTTGACGGATAAAGTCAGATGGATTAGGGTCACCCATAGGCCCAAGAAAATAGACATTGGGAGAACAACTGATGGAATCAAAAATTCATTCCTCATTTCCTAGAAACTAGATAAAATAAATTTGAGGAGAAAGGAAATGCAGGGTAACGACTGATACTTGGAAAATGGGAACTTGAAATCATACCTCAGGAACATGGTCGCTGGTCACCATTACAGCCAAAATAGATCTGAATCTGAGGAAGGTTGCTTGAGTAATAGCTTGATAGAGCAGAGGATTTGCTACGGTTGAGGCCTTGGCGATGGCGGCGTCGGCTATTAAGATTTGGGCCGAGTGAGTTGGAAATGATACTGTTTGGATGTTATATAAAACTTGGACCGAGAAGTCAGGAGTCACGCATATGTCTTGGAATAAATGATTGTGACATGGTGACTAGGTAAATAGGAATTTTGGAATAAAATTATTTTTATCAAAAAATTGGGCGGCATGTGTTTGCATCAAAATTTGGGAAGAAGAACGTGGGAACTCAAAGCTTCCAAGATTGTGTCATCAAAGAATCGATTACATGAGGATCGATATTAGCTGATTTAGATACGAAACTGGAATTGGCTCTCTTCGGATGACATCGGCAGATAACGACAATAAGCCATGGTTGGTGTGGGGAAAGACATGCCAGACTCTACAAAAAGGGAAATTAGCGTCCAAGTTATCTTAAGTTAGGAGTGTTTTCTCTTATAACAAAGATTGTAATGAGTCGTGCTTGAGTAGGATTCATGCTTAGGTTCCAGGTATAAATATTGGACCCCGACTATTGTAAGAAGAGATCCAATAAATCAATACCAATTACTTTTTTCGGCTTTACGCCAACCCATAGGAGTAGGAGTACTGTAGATCTTGGTGAGTTCTTCAACAAGTAGGGCTGCATCGGTCCGGCCGACCTCCAACTTGTCTGTAAGTACCGTCATGGCTTATGCTTCTGTTTGGAAGGCTGCATCGGTCTGGCCAACCTCTTGCGAGCTCTAGAATAAGCTAGTTATCCATTCTTATCTATTTCAAGTACGGCTGCATCAGTTAAGTTCGACCTCCACTACTCAAATTAGATTAAGGTCAAGTTATTGGCTCTACCTAAGGGTGGCATCCTTCGGATAGATTCATTAAGTTACCGATCTTGCTGATGTTCTTATTGTCATTAGTTCCAGCAATATCAATCTGCCCGATCGAGATCGATCTAGATTGGCCTCAGATCTTTTTAGTCCATCGTTTAATTTGTTACATTGCGATGGTTCTTACTTTAAACGACGGGTTATGTTTTATCGGCTGTTCTACTTCGATCTTGATTGTGCGTAGTACGCGGTTAAGGCATGTCTGGTCTTGAGAAGGTTTACTAGCTAGTTGAATCTGGTCTATAGCTCGCTATTATGGATGTAACGATCCGGTCAATCCCCACTGTTAGTACTTTAGATCGGAGGATGCTAGCTGATAGATCTGCTTTCAACCAGGCATGACCCTAGCTGTTTCCTATGCCTGCATTAGCTAAATAGCCAATCACCTATACTCTAACGCTTACAGTATATCTTCATGATTCTGTTAAATGTGAGTAGATCTGTTTATTTTAAAGGTTTGATTTGTTGTCTTTATCATGGCTGCCATAAATCCAGTCGAATCCCACTATTAAGGATAAATGGTTAGGTCTGATGAGTTTATAGATCTGTCCATATTAAATAGTCGATTATTCACATGCTGTAATCGTTTTTCTACCTGAATCGGCTATTTTGGCCGATTCGCCTGAGCTTTCACACATATAGCATGTCTTTCATAAACCTGTCAGCATATAGATGGTTTTATGTATTCTTTGGCTTTAGTTTGTTGTTATCATCATAGCTGTATTAATTCAGTTGAATCTCACTATTGATGGTAACAGATTAGATTCAGAGCGTTTATTGATAATGTTCCTTATATCTGGGTGCATTGTATTCGCTACTGTAAAATCAATCACGATCCACAATGCTTTACAGTCCTTAACAACCGATTTCTTCTCGTATCGGCTATTTAGTCGATTCTCCCATCTAGCTGCTCCCTAAGCAGCATACTTGGAACTGTCTTGGCAAAACTGGCATGTTCCACCTTAAATTACTGATAAACTTTCCTTGTCAATTGTTGGTCAAATTGGTTGGCACACCTTCGGGAATTCGCAGGGTCGACTGGTCCTACGTTTAAGCCAAGCAGATCTTTAGCCTTGCTCCATCAAGGAGATCCTTCCGGCTTGCTGCGTGTTGACACATTTTTGTTCCGACACTAAGCAAACTACATAGACAAGTCATGCACTCTTCAGCCAGACATGTCCACATGCAACCTGTAGCTGCACATACACCTTCGCCTGCATGCACCAACAAGTCTCATACATATAATTGAAACCACTACCCATCTATCTTTAATTGAACTACTTTGCATGCTAAATTAAATCACGTTTGCTAAATCATTCTCCCCAGAGAGCCAAAGATATGAACTCCCTCATTGCTATCATACTATTATTTGCATTGAGAAGCACCCATTTGGACAGTGGGTACGTAGGTGAACCAACTCCATGCTCACGCATTCACAAAAAATATTCATTGCAAAGTATGATATAATCATCATCGATTGTTTTTTTCCTCTCGCAGTACGGTACCTCTTCCAAAATGTGCCAATGGGCTTTCAGAACCCCAAATGTCTGTTCGATGACATTGTGGAGCCTACAATGAGTAAAGTTAAATTTCTCCTGTCAAGATAATGTCTCAAGGTTTAAGCCCCTGAAATCGTCTAGATGGTTCCTTGTATTTTTGTATGGATCCATATAGCCATACTCCTGCGTGTATCCAGCGTCCACTAGATAGTAACGTCCTGCAACACATGAATCATTTCCACAATTAGTTTTAATTTTGCACCCAAGCAACTACAAAGTTGATCCATCAATTGCATGCCAGTAATCACTAACCGTGTGGTGGATGCAGGAAGCTTGGTTCCTCCCAACAATCTCTTAGGACCGACATGTCATGCACCGACCCTGCCCTCTCGGCACCGACAAATGTGAAGTGCACATCCATGTCGACAATGACATAAACATTAATTGTTACATCTCCTTTCCTATTTATATAGTCTGCTTTAGCCTGCCTATTCACGCTAACGTTAATGTGAGTGCCATCCAAAGCCCCGATGCACCCATCAAAGAATTATGCATATGCTGCAAGATTATGGTTCACTCCAGCATAGTTGCTATCAGTTGGAACAAGAATAGTGTCTGCCCACCTATACATAACCTCGGCGACATGAGTAATCTTCCTACTAACTGTATCTAAAGACCATTTGAATATATCCCTGCTCCTTCTAGTTGCCTGGTTGTGAGTACATGTCCACACATATATACCTAAAGCTTCTAGGGATCCTGATTGTTGTGTACCAGTGAGTCCGAACTCAAGTAAAATGTCATGCAAATGCATGAAGTCATCAGGAGACATACACAAGTTGTCAAGGCACTTTTGTGGGTTGCGCAGATTGAGTTTGATCCACTGTCGCCCGGTCAGCTTGGGTAAGGCGACTTCAAGGTTAACCACTGGAACCACCTTGGCCACTGCTGCTCTATACCTTGCAAGCATGACAGCAGCAGCCACCAAGTTGAACATGGATGTTCCTTCGCTGGAATTGTCGCTGTTGTTAGAGTCCTCAGTGCTGCTCATCTACAAGAACAAATGGGTCAGATACAAGAAATAGCTAGTGGTCACAATAAAATGAACTGATGCAGCAAACATATTAATTCAAACAAATATGTTTCTATCGGCGCAAAAATGTGTTGATGCTCCTAGCACACAGTAAGCTGGAAGGATCTGCTTAGGATGAGCCCGGAGATCCGCTTGGCTTCAATCGCAGGACCCATCGACCTTGAGAATTCCTCCCGAGGCATGCCAGTCAATTTGACCTGCAATTGACAAGGAGAGAAAGTTTATCAATAATTTAAGGTGGAACATGCTCGTCTTGCCCAAACAGTTCCAAGTGTGCCGCTTCGGGAGCAGCCAGATGGGAAAATCGACTAAATAGCCGATACATGAAGAAATCGGCTGTTACGGACTGTAAAGCTTGTGGGTCGCGATTGATTTCATGTTGACAAGTACAATGCACGCAGATGTAAGTAAAATCATCAGCTAGGTGGATTTTATCAGCCGATGAATCTAACAAGAAAGGATATAACATGCAAACAAATCGACTGTCTAGTACAGATGGATCTACAAACGCTTTGAATCTAATCTGTTACTATCAACAGTGAGGTTCGACCAGATCGATGACAGCTATGATGATAATAACAAACTAAAACCCAAGAATCATAAAACCATCTATACATTGACAGGTTTTCTGATAGACATGCTATATCTGTGAAAGCACAGGTGAATCGGCTGAAATAGCCGATTAAGTAGAAAAAGGGTCATAGCATATGAACAATCGACTATTCAATACGAAGAAACCTATAAACTCCTCAAATCTAACCTATTATCTTTAATAGTGGGGTTCGACCGGATCGATGGTAGCCATAATAAAGATAACAGATTAAACCTTTAAAGAAAACGGATCTATTCACATTTAACAAGGTCTTGAGAACATGCTATGAACATTAAAGTGCGAGCGATCGGCTATTTAGCCGATGCAGGCATAGCAAACAGTCAAGGTCATGCCTAATCGAAAACAAATATACCAACTAGCGTCCTCTGATCTAAAGTGCCATCAGTGGGGATCGACCGGATCGTTACAGCCATAATAGCGAACTATAGACCAGATTTAACTAGCCAACAAACCTCCTCAAGATCAGACATGCCTTAACCGCGTACTATGCACGATCAAGATTGAAGTAGAACAGCCGATGAAACATAACCATCGCTTAAAGCAAGAAATAAAGTGTCGGGTTCATAAACCCGGGGTCCCTCAGGGACCAGCCTACTCGTCAAGGCTCGGCCCAAGCAGACAAGCACGAAACTCATAGGCCAACCCGAGAGTTAAAGAAACAGACCAGGAGGATGGCCCAGTCATCGACCGGAGGGTCTAGGCAAAGGGAAGCAGCACCCATCAATTACTTTGGCCCGCCTCTCCAGCCGGAGCGCTCGCTTCGGGCTTCGGCCGACTTCGGACGGCCTCTCCGATCGGAAGGCCCGGCCTAGGCGCTACTTTCGACTCTGACCCCGCGTCTCCGACCGGGGATCGCAAGAACCCTACTCCCCGCTCTTCTCCAAACTGGTACGGCCAAGGGCTGACTAGAGCCATCCGACCGGGAACGCTCGCTCGGAAGGAACCAAGGGATGAACATAGAAAGCAAGACAGGGCGCACAAGTCAAACCACGATACCAGGGACCATACCCTGTACGCCTACAGGAATAGTACTCTGCAACCGCCCTAACACAAACAGTATTGTAGGCGCCAACATTTCCCTCTACAGTATTGTGGGCGCCGTCGATCTCCCATACGGTAAGGCCCCCCACGTGCCTCTGGGCATCACCAGTGTTGTGGGCGCCGGGATTTACCATACTAGGAGAACGTGGTGAAACTCCTCACATGCCTCTAGGCATCAGACAGTGTTTGTAGGTACCGACATCGACCCTTCCTGAAGAAGGCAGCATAGCCTCCACATGCATCTGACATTCTATAGTGTCATCAACAGTGTTGCGGGCGCCTACCATTCTACAGTACATGAACAGTGTTGTGGGCGTCTACCATTATCTTGTACCCACTGGCATGAGTAGCAAATCCTAGTAGCATATGTACCCTCACCCTCTCACTTGTAAAGCCATCCCCTTTATCTATAAAAGGGGATGCGCTCCCTCCAACAAGGGTGTGGTCTTTTAGAGCCTTTCTTCAATTCATCAGATCAACCAAGTTCGTTAGTCCACAACGGTAGAACCACCAGGTTCTGACCTCAAGCACGCGCTTGAACACTTAGCTCATAGCATAGTTCCTGTCGCTCTTGGCCCTTCCGGCCAGAGCTGACCGGACCTCTTGTATACCCCATCTTTCTCCTTCTCATTTGTAACCCCACTGCAAACTTCGAGCACCTGGGTTCAGGAATAAAGTCACCGACCGACCCACACTGGACGTAGGGCACATTGCCTGAACCAGTATAAATCCTGTGTCATTGAGTGCTAGGCCACCTCCGATCACAACGTATGGCAAAACTACAAATATTTACTGGTTGGTCACATTCTGCATCGACAGTTGGCGCCGTCCGTGGGGAAGACGTTGTACGTTCAACACTTTTTGGTCATCAGATGGCCCACTTTTCTGCCACCTTCGCCATGGCGGGCTCAGGTGATACGATTCGCTTTGGCTCACTAGAGTTCCCCGCACTCCCACCTGTTGGGGTGTGGGTTCCACCCATCTTCGAGCCATCCTAGACCTTCCTCTTCGGAAGCCTGGACTTCGTCGCCGACCGGCTCGGCGTACTGCGCCTCCGCGAGGAGGCAGTCATCCCGGCGCCCGTCAGAGGGGCGCCCTCCATCGACTCTGGGAGGAACAATGACTCCCACGAAGTGGCGTCTACGCTTCATTCCGAGCAAACTCTCTGCTCAAACCCCACTGTGAGTATCATACGTTCTGTTATTTACTCACCGTTTACCATTTTCCATCAATCATCCAACGGGACCGCGTTGTCCGTGCCACAACCGCCGCGCCTCCAGTTCCCCTACGGCCTCGCATCTTCCGCGGACGAGTATACCCGGGGGGTCCGAAAAATGCTGACGCCACCTCCTTTTACATCCGAATTTGTGGGAATGACGCACCGCGCTCTGACCTGTGTTCACGAACTTCTGGATGATGAGGTTGGGAGCGACAGCTCCAGCATCAGCGATGTGACACCTTGCCACCATCCGTCCTAGGAGTGCGCTATGGCGGACATTCCGGGGCAGCCACCGGTGGTCACGGAGTCCGTACAGACTCACACCCCTCTAGACCCACGTGCGGGGGCACTCGCGCGTACACAAGGGCAAGCTGAGGAGCTACGGCAAAGCCGGCATAGCTAGCCGCCACCTGCGCTGGCGCGCTCAGGGCAGCGCGCTGCGCCCCGTGCGCATGGTCCGATGGCGCTCGGGAGTGCGCCCACCATGTCCAGCGTGACATCATAAACGAGGGGAACAGCCCCCCGCAGTTCGCTCGAGCCAGCCAGAACATCGTCGCTGCGGCAGTGCTTCTACGTGGTGTTCCCGAGCCCGTCGACCCCTAGGAGCAGGCGGTCTACCGGAACCTCCGTGCACTGGTAGAAACCACCGCCGTACAATAGGCGGAAAGCTCTGCATCACGACTCCGACGCGTGCCCTCTCATCCCATTGGGGGAGCTGAGACGCACCAGACAGATCGCTCCATCCGCTCGCCGCTACAGCCACCAAGCGTCGCATGAGAGGTCGTAGCTGCGCCACGATCCGACCCGGCGCATGCTCCACGCCGACCACCGCCACGCGAACGGCTCGATCCGAACCATGACGCCCGCAGCGTCATCAGCAACCGGCATCATGCCCGGCGCAATGATGATGCCCATCGGGCGGTGGCAAGGACAGGTGGTGCGGGTCCCGGATGGACCATCGAGGGGAGCAGTGAAACGCACCCCGGGCACGGCCGCCGGCCGGACAACCGGAGTCCTAGCCTGGAGGGCCTGGGACCACGGGCCTTTGACCGGTGCATCTGGAGGGCGCCGTTCCCACGGCGTTTCCGGCCGCCTACCAACATTGCCAAGTACACTAGAGAGACAAACCCTAGAATTTGCCTTGAAGATTTTTGGCTCGCCTACCAAGCCGGAGGGGTGGATGATGACTATTTCATCATTCAATATCTCCCCATCTATTTCGGGGAACACGTTCGGGCATGGCTTGAATTCCTCCCACGCGACAGCATCCATGATTGGGCGGACCTCAAGAAGGTCTTTGTCAGGAATTTCTAGGGGACGTATGTCCGCCCTGGGAACTCCTGGGACCTCAAGAGCTGCCAGCAGGAACCCAGCGAGTCCCTACGGGACTACATCCATAGGTTCTCCAAACGATGCAACTCACTCCCTGATGTCGTCGACGTAGACGTCATCAGCGCATTCCTCTCTAGGACAACCTGCGAGTCCCTGATCCACAAGCTTGGCTGCCTAAAGCCCCGTACCACCCGCGACCTGCTCGACGTCGCCACGAACCACGCCTCTGATGAGGAGGCGGTCGAAGCGGTCTTCAATGGAGGTCAGGACAAGGGTAAGGCCAAGCGTGAGGACCAAGACAAGGGCCCCTCCACACAGAGGGGCAAGAAGAACAAAAAGGACCAGCGCCGGTCGGACAACACCACGTTGGTCGTCGCGGCTGATCGCGCGGGCAAGCAGCCCCAACAGGGCCTGCCTGACTAGTTCGACAAACTCATGGATAGCCTATGCACCAACCACGCCTACCCTGTCAAACACCTCTACAAAGACTACAAGCTCCTCAAACATTTCCTCCGGTAGGCCGGTGGGCCGAAAGAGGAAGATGGCAGAGAAGCAGTGGCCAAAAAAGGAGGCGCGGTGGGCAAGGACGGAGACGGTTTCCCTAACCCTGAGGAGTGCATCATGATCTTCGGCGGATCCGACGCCATCCAGATCAAACGCTAGCACAAGATACGCTATAGGGAGGCATGCGCTGCCGAGAAGGCCGTCCCCTCCTTCCTCAACTGGTCGGAATCTCTGATCACCTTCGATCAGAGGGACCATCCCTCCCACGTCACGAGACCGGTACGCTACCCGCTCGTCATCGATCCCATCGTCCTCAAGAAGCGCCTTACCAAGGTGCTAATGGACGAAGGCAGTGGCCTCAACATCCTCTACATCGACACCCTCGACGCCATGCGCATCCCTCGGACGGAGCTCCGCCTCGCGGGTTCTCCCTTCCACGGGGTGATTCTGGGTGCACAGACATACCCGCTTGGGCAAATCGATTTGCTCATCATGTTTGGCGACAAGGCCAACTTCCGCTCAGAGGTGCTTACCTTCAAGGTGGTGGATTTTCCAGGGTCCTACCACGCCATCTTAGGGTGGCCATGCTACGCCAAGTTCATGGTGATCCCCAACTACACCTACCTCAAGTTCATGGCGATCACCATGAGCAGCGCCTTCTCACATGCCTTCACATGCGACTACGAGCATTTTGAGCTCGCCACCGCGGTCATCAACTCAGTCGAGCTCCTGTGGCTCAGGGAGTCGTCGACCCTAGCTATCCCAGACAGCAACAAACCAGCCTCCTCAACGGCCTTCCGCCCGCTTGAGGAAACCAAGACAGTGGGAATCGACCCCACTGACCTAGCCAGAACGGTACGAATCGGGACCTAGCTCCCGACCAAATAGGAATACGAGCTCGTTGACTTTCTACGCGCCAATCGTGATGTCTTTGCATGGCAACCCTCTGACATGCCGAGCATACCGCGGGAGGTCACCGAGCACGCGCTATGCCTCATCCCGGGCTCAAAGCCCACGAAATAGCGCCTACGCTGCTTCAACGATGAGAGACGCAGGGCCATAGGCGAAGAAATCACCAAGCTCCTGGCAGCCGGGTTCATTAGAGAGGTATTCCACTCCAACTGGCTCGCCAATCCTGTCCTTGTTAAAAAGAAAACCGGGAAATGGAGAATGTGCATTGATTAGACTAGCCTCAACAAAGCATGTCCAAAGGATCATTTTCCCTTGCCACGCATAGACCAGATAGTTGACTCCACTTCGGGTTGCGAGATCCTCTCCTTTCTAGATGCCTACTCAGGCTATCACCATATCGCGATGAAAGAGTCCGATCAGCTCGCGACCTCGTTCATAACCCCGTATGGTTCGTACTGCTACGTAACCATGCCTTCGGCCTGAAGAACGCTGGCGCCACCTACCAAAGGTGCTTGCAGCAATGCTTCGCTGACTAAATCGACCCGCTCGATCAACCCGATCAAGCCGAACGGCTGAAACCAACAATTGCCGTCTACGTTGACGACATAATGGTCAAAACGGCTCAAGCTTGCGACCTAATCCCAAACTTGGCCGCAACATTCGCGAACCTCCGAAGGTTCAACATCAAACTAAATCCCAAAAAATGTGTTTTCGGGGTTCCAAAGGGGAAGCTGCTAGGATACATTGTGTCTGAGCGCGGCATCGAGGCCAACCCCGAGAAGATCACAGACATCTCCAACATGGGCCCCATATGCAACGTTAAGGGTGTGCAAAGGCTCACCGGCTGCCTGGTCGCCCTGAGCCGATTCATCTCCCGGCTTGGCGAACGAGGAATGCCACTCTACAAGCTCCTCAAAAAGACAGACTCTTTCGTCTGGACCGAGGAAGCTCAGCAGGCTCTCAAAAGCCTCAAAACATCCCTGACGTCGGCCCTGATCCTCGACGCTCCCAAATAGGGAGAACCCCTCATCCTCTACGTCGCGGCAAGCAACCATGTTGTGAGCGCCGCCCTGGTTGTCGAAAGGGAGGAGCCAGGACACTAGCTCAAGGTCCAGCGGCCCGTATACTTCGTCGGGGAGGTACTCACTGACCCCAAGGTCCGGTACCCCCAGGTGCAAAAACTCCTATACACTGTGCTGATGGCAGCCCAGAAGCTCCTGCACTACTTCACCGACCATGAGGTCGCGATCGTCACTTCATACCCGCTTGGGGACATCATCCGCAACCGCGATGCCATGGGACGGATCTCCAAATGGGCACTCGAGCTCATGGGCCACGACATCAGGTACATCCCCCGTACCACCATTAAATCTTAGGCTCTCATGGATTTTGTCGCCGAATGGACAGAGGAGCAGCAACCAACCCCGAACGTCACCCACGAGTACTGGACAATGTACTTCGACGGGTCAGTAATGGCGCCCCGCTCGGGGGCTGGAGTGGTCCTGATCTCCTCGGATGGGAGTAGGCTCCGCTATGCCATTTGCCTCCCCTTTTTAGCCTCAAACAACGCCGCGGAGTACGAGGCCCTTATCAATGGACTGCGCATCGCCATCGAGCTCGGCGCAACACGACTCTACGTTCACGGCGACTCGGAGTTGGTCGTGGATCAAGTCATGAAGGAGTCCTCCTGCAAAAGCCCCCTCGTGGTAGCATATTGCCAAGAAGTACGCAAGCTTGAGGACAAATTCTAGGGGATCGAGCTACACCACATCCCCCGAAGGGACAACGACGCGGCCGATTTTCTTGCGAAATTGGCCGCCAAGCGAGATCCCTCTCCAAGCGGATTCTTCATCAACGATCTCCACGAGCCGTCCGCTCGCGTCCTGGAAGGTCCGATTCAGACACACCCCAATGCCAACCTAGCGCTCGGGGGTGCCAGCCCCAAGGCCAAAGCGACGTTCAGGGGCCCCAACCCCGGTACTTCTACAACGACGTCACCCGCTGACGCCGCCGTACTAGTGCTCGATCAAACCGACTAGCGAGCACCACTACTCACCTACCTCCTCGAGGAGGTCCTCCCACCCGAAAGGACTGAAGCTTGACGAATTGCTCGACGCGCCAAGACGTTCGTTGCCATCGGTGACGAACTCTACAAGCGAAGTCCGTCAGGAATACTCATGAAGTGCATCCCTGCTGATTAAAGGGAAACATCTCCTCCTCGAGGTCCACGCCGGAATCTGTGGACATCACGTGGCCCCAACGTCGCTGGTCGGAAAAGCCTTTCGTCAAGGTTTTTACTGGCCCACCGCACTTCAGGATGCAGAGGAGGTCGTCCGCAGGTGTGAAGGATGCTAGTTCTACGGTCGACAAACACATTTGCCAGCACAGGAGCTCCAAACCATCCCCATCACCTAGCCATTCGTGGTCTGGGGCCTTGACATGGTAGGACCCCTCAAAAAGGGCCTAGGCGGCTTCACTCACCTACTCGTAGCAGTCGACAAGTTCACCAAATGGATAGAGGCTAAACCGATCACCAACATCCGCTCGGAAGAGGCGGTCAAATTCTTCCTCGACATCATCTATCGGTTCGGCGTTCCTAACTGCATCATCACTGACCATGGAACTAACTTCACCAGAAATAAGTTCCTGGACTTCAGTGACGGATACGGCATCAGGATCGACTGGGCCTCGGTCGGACACCCATGTACTAATGGTCAGGTCGAGCGTGCCAATGGCATGGTCCTCCTAGGACTTAAGCCACGCATCTTCGACCGACTCAACAAGTACGCCGGGCGATGGGTTACAGAGGTCCCAGCGATCCTCTGGAGCCTGAGGATGACCCCAAACCGATCCACAGGGTTCACACCCTTTTTCCTGGCCTACGGAGCTGAGGCAGTACTGCCCTCCGACCTCGACCACGGCGCCCCAAGAGTAAAGGCCTTCGACCGCGACAGGGCCGCGGAGGCTCAGCAAGACGCAGTCGACTTACTCGAGGAGGCCCACGAGACGACCATCATCCGCTCCGCTCGCTGTCAACAAACTCTCCGCATGTACCATGAAAGAAAGATCAGAGGGAGGACCCTCGAAGTCGGTGATCTCGTACTCCGGAGAACCCAATCAACAAAGGAGAAACACAAGCTCTCTCCATCGTGGGAAGGACCGTACACCGTAACTGAGGTAATCTGACCAGGCGCCTACCGACTGAAGGGCGAAAATGGCAACGTTCTCACCAACACTTGGAACATTGAACAGCTACGTCGTTTTTCCCCTAAATTTAGGTCTTACCGCTTTTTAGACAGCACTTGCTCCTGTGAAGCAGCCCGGCCCGAACACTTTCCGCCCGGGTCGCTCAGGGGCTGCAACATGAGGGTACAATACCAAAAATTACCTCTCTTTTCATTTACTGTCATATGGAAAAACTCCTTCCTTCCCAAACGAAAGGGTAGTTCGTTCCTCTGGTTACCTTACGTAGCTTTGCTCTAGATATTCTGACCGATCGCACCCTGCCTCTACCTGCGGTTCCAAGCAGCTGAGCCTCGTGGACCATGCCCCGGGCTCCCAAAAGTTGCAGCCTACGGACGAACGGGCAGGTGCGAAAAAGAAAGAATAAAAAACAAAATTATGCTAAAATAAAACTAAGGAACGAAGGGGACAAGCTTCCCCGAATGGAGTAAATCCATCACAAAACAGACGTATTCATTGATACAAAAAACTATTCAGACGGGGGCTCCCTCATGAACTTAACGATTACATTTGCTGACTACTTCTACTCTAAATGGTACTACGGCCGCTCGACGACATCATCTGGTGCCAAAAGTAAGGCCACGGCACGCGCCCGGCTCCACTCCCTCGACTCCGGCGAGCGCAACGGATACCTCAAGGGTGTCGCACCCATAGATACTCAACAGAAGAACATGGAGCTCCTAACTTTCTCATGCAGTCGAGGCAGCTCCTGGATAGGGAGGCTGCCCACCAAGCTATGGCCATCATGGCTGGAGGATATCTCTTCAAACTTTATGAACTGGCCGACTTCAGCAATTGTAGGCACGAAACCCTCCACCAACACGATTCTGGGCAACTCCCCCTTCGACAAAACTCGCCCGGTGAAGATCCACATGAGAGATTCCACACACAGCTCCATCCCGAAAAAGGCCTCGCAAACAAATCTAGCATAGTACCTCCTTCGACGGAAGCCGCCCCTCCTCAGGCAAAGACGGCCAGCAGCCCCTAGCTCGACATCGTGCTCCAGATTCACGAAAGGATCTATAAGAGAGGCACTCTCGGTGAGGAGGAAGAAGGAAGAGAGGCAAAAGTTGGAGAACAGGCAGAGGTCTGCGATGAGGAGCCCTCTCCCTTCCCCTATTTAAGGAGGAAACACGACAGGTAAAGAAGGGCAAAAGATCAGAGCGAAAAGCTCTCTGCCTTCTCCCATTCAATGTGGATGGGAAACAACCGACCGCACATCAGGCATGGGAACCAAAGCGCCACCACTCATAGGCGGCCCTCCGCCTTCCCATGTTGTACTTGGAAAAAGCCCAAAAACAGGATCTCCACCAGAGAGACCATCGGGCCTCTTGAGAAGATCGAATCACCCAGGATAGACACCAAGCGACAGGTAAGGAGCAAAGGGACGCCCCATATAGGCCATGCCGACTCTGTCTCGAATGACGAGCACGGGTCTTGGTTGGACATTTCCTACTGGAGCTCTCCGAACCCCGTCACTCAGGCCATCAAGGTAACACTATCAACCCCAGCTATTTCTTTATATATATAATCATTTCATACATCCATACGCGCATTCATTCCATACGCCCGTGCCTCCTAGATGATTCGGGCCCTAAACCGCCCGAGGCCTTAGGAACTAAGCATCGCACGTGCAACGAAATGCATCACAACGCTCCGTGTTGCATCATGAAGCGACAGTTGCCTCATTCAACATGAGCAACAACAGAGCCAGGGGAGAAAATCGTAGATAAGCCCTGTGCGGTCCTTGCCCGGTCCGCCACGAAGCAGACTGGGTCATCTCAACCTTCTCGTTCGATCCTAAACCTCTGCCAAGCCCATAGAATCTCCATCGAGGGGAAGCCGTCTGGCCACCTGGGTCGGTCTCCGGAACGACCTAGGCATCTATCGGGTTGCAGGTAAAGGAGTAGTGGAATGTCACAAGAGGGCTATGCCGACCCCATCACGAACGATGGACCTGGATTCCACTCGATCATACCCGTTAGTGAGCTCACCGAGCGCATCACTCGAGCCCGAGCGATCGGGACAAGTGACAAAACTCAGCCCCTCCGGTTGTGAGGAACCGAGGATGGGGTAACGCACACAACTCACACCGACCCCTACTAAAAGCGCAGCAAGGCTCGGGGGTTCGAAACAAATAAATGCACGGTCTCGCGACCGATCTCGCCCCATCTCGCTACGCTTCGATCGCGCTCCAAAGATGCACGGTTCGCGACCCGATCTCGCCCCATCCGGCTACGCTTCCGACTGCGCTCCAAAAAACGCCCGGGTCTGCGACCCCGATCTCGCCCCATCCGGCTACACTTTCGACTACGCTCCAAAAGATGCCTGGGTCTGCGACCCCGATCTCGCCCCATCTGGCTACGCTTCTGACTGAGCTCCGAAAAACGCCTGGGTCTACGACCCCGATCTCGCCCCATCCGGCTACGCTTCCGACTGCGCTCCAAACACCTGGGTAACTCGCTCGATCCTGCGGCGCGCATCGATGCCAGGATCAGCGAGCTCCGTCTCGCCTAAACTAACTAACTCACCCGATCCCACGGCACGCATCGACGCCAGGATCAGTGAGCTCCGTCTCGCCCAAACTAACTACCTCACCCGATCCCACGGCACGCACCGACGCAAGGATCTGTGAGCTCCCTCTCACCCAAATCTCTCAAAATGATTAGAAATGCCTCAGCTGCACAGCGATGCCTTGGCTTAAACAAACTCTGTCTCAAACTAAAAACGAACATCCCCCAGACAGTTCTGCCCGAACCACCCGGGGGCTCGAGGGCTACACCCGCAGGTGCGCTCGCGCGCACCCGCCGACAAAACAAAAAACCTCCCCCACTAACAACATAGAAAACCCCCCAGACGGTTTTGCTCGAACCGTCCGTGGGCTCGGGGGCTACACCCGTGGATGCGCTCACGCGCACCCGCCGGCAAGACAAAAATCCCCCGAACGATTCGGCCTGAATCACCCAGGGGCTCGGGGGCTCCTGTCAGGTTCATAAACCTAGGGTCCCTCAGGGACCAGCCTACACGTCAAGGCTCGACCCAAGCAGACAAGCACGAAACTCATAGGCCGACCCAAGAGTTAAAGCAATAGGCCAGGAGGACGGCCTAGTCACCGACCGGAGGGTCTGGGGGAAGGGAAACAGCGCCCATCAATTACCTTGGCCCGCCTCTCCAGCCGGAGCGCTCGCTTCGGGCTTCGGCCGACTCTGGACGACCTCTCCGAACGGAAGGCCCGGCCCAGGCGCTACTTCCGACTCTGATCCCATGTCTCTGACCAGGGATCGCAAGAACCCTACTCCCCGCTCTTCTCCAAACTGGTATGGCCAAGGGCCAACTGGAGCCATCCGACCGGGAACGCCCGCTCAGAAGGAACCAAGGGACGAACAGAGAAAGCAAGACAGGGCACACAAGTCAAACCACGATACTAGGGACCATACCCCGTATGCCTACAGGAACAATACTCTACAACAGCCCTGACACAAACAGTATTGTAGGCGCCGACATTTCCCTCTATAGTATTGTGGGCGCCGTCGATCTCCCATACGGTAAGGCCCCCCACATGCCTCTGGGCATCACCAGTGTTGTGGGCGCCAGGATTTACCATACCAGGAGAACGTGGTGAAACTCCTCACCAGTGTTTGCAGGTACCGACATCGACCCTTCCTAAAGAAGGCAGCACAGCCTCCACATGCATCTGACATTCTACAGTGACATCAATAGTGTCGCTCTCGGCCCATCCGACCGGAGCCGACCGGACCTCTTGTATACCCCATCTTTCTCCTTCTCGTTTGTAACCCCACTGCAAACTTCGAGCACCTGGACTCAGGAATAAAGTCACCGACCGACCCACACTAGACGTAGGGCACGTTGCCTGAACCAGTATAAATCCTATGTCATTGAGTGGTAGGCCACCTCCGATCACAACGTACGGCAAAACTACAAATATTTACTAGATGGTCACATTCTGCACCGTCACAAAGTATTGTAATAAAGTAAATGACGGACTAAAGGATGTGAAGCTGATCTAGATCGATCTCGACCGGGCAGGTTGATGTTGCTAAAAACTAATGACAATAAGAACATCAGCAAGATCGGTAACTTAATGAATCTACCCGAAGGATGCCAACCTTAGGAGAGTCGATAACTTGACCTTAATCTAATTCGAGCAGTGGAGGTCGAACTTAACCGATGCAGCTGTACTTGAACTAGATAAAGGTCGATCACTAGCTTATGCTAGAGCTCGCAGTGGAGGTCGAACTTAACCAATGCGGCCTTACAAACCAAAGCATAAGCCATGACGGTACTTACAGACAAGCCAGAGGTCGGCCGGACCGATGCAGCCCTGCTTGTTGAAGAACTCACCGAGATCTACACTACTCCTACTCCTAAGGGTTGGCGTAAAGCCGAAAGAAGTAATTTGTATCGACTGATTGGATGTTCTCTTACAATGGCCGGGGTCCAATATTTATGCCCGGAACCTAAGCATGAATCCTACTCAAGTATGACTCATTACAATCTTTAGTACAAAAGAAAACATTCCTGATTTAAGATAACTTGGACCCTAATCTTTCCATTTTTGTAGAGTCCGGCATATCTTTCCCGACGCCAACCGCAGCTAATTGGTGTTACCTGCTGATGTCATCCGAGGAGAGCCGATCCAAGTGCCGCATCTGAATCAGCGGATATCGACCCTTATGCAACCGATTCCTTGATGACTCAATCCTAGAAGTTTTGGGTTCCCACGTTCTTCTTCCAAATTTCGGTGTAAACACATGCCCCCCAATTTTGGGATAAAAATGATTTTATTCCAAAATTTCTATTTACTTGTTCACCATGTCACAACCGTTTATTCCAAGATATACGCGTGACTCTTGATATTCTCGGTCCGAATTTTATATAATACCCAAACCGTCTCATTTCCGATTCATTCGGCCCATCTACTTTCCCCTTCTTCTTCGAGCGAGCCTTAACAACCAAAGCCGCCATCGCCAAGGTCTCAACCCTTGCAAATCCTCTGCTTCATCAAGCTATTATTCAGGCAACCTTCCCTAGATTTAGATCTATTTTGGCTGTAATGGCGACCTGCGACCACATCCCTGAGGTATGCTTCCAAGTTCCCATTTTCCAAGTATCAGTGTTACCCTGCATTTTCTTTCTTCTCAAATTTATGTTGTTTGGTTTCTAGGAAATGAGGAACGAAATTTTGATTCCATCGTCTGTTGTTCCCCACGTCTACTTTCTTGGGCCTATGGGTGACCCTGATCCATCAGACTTTATCCGTCAAGAAACCAACTGAATCCCCTTCAAACAACTGTAGTGGATTTGTCCTCCTAGAACACCAAAACTCCCTTTAGGAATTGGCCCAAAATACCTAGGGGATGGAGAGATTGGTTTCACAGGGTATTGGGGAAAAAAGCTAGAGATTGGAAGATTTATGACTTGAACCAATGCTTGACACTCTCATTGTCTGGAATGGAGAGGAATGATTCACTCCTGATTTCCGCATCTTATTTCTGGTCTAACACCCTAAAAGCTTTTGATTTTGGTCATGGCCCAATGACCATCACTCTGGCCGATGTTCACATGTTGACCGGCCTTATAATAATAGGATCAATGCAACCTTATGACTTCTTAAGTGCTGGATCCAAGAAATTAGCCAAAATATCAGACTGCACAGGATGGGCAAGCTACATTCTGAACCATATTGGCGACGGATCGTGAAAGATAATATGTGGCTTTTCTAAACATGTGGTTAGAAAGATTCTTCTTTTGTGGTTCATCTTGTGGTCTGACTTACAATCACAAATTCATGGCAGAGCATCTGGTAGTAGGTGCTGATATTCCTCTTGGAAAGTATCTGTTAGGAGCTGCTTATCATCTGATGCACCAGGTAGCTATCCAGTTACTGAAGAACGAACCAGTGCACACTATTAGTGGCCCTTGGTGGTTGATACAGCTATGGCTGAACCTGTATATGCATAAGATTGTAAGATTTGATCTCAGAAACCTGAGCTTTCCTTCCTCCAACTTTGATGAAGAATACAGAGGTGAAGAAGGAAGAACCCACCAGTGCATGAGTTATGGTGAAGCTGAATCGGCCATAACAATTGCTGTCGATGTTGGCCATCTCTTCAAGAAGTTTTATAGAGGGTTTAATGCAAATATTTTGACTTGGCTACCCTATGATGAGGATGAGAATAGTGAGTTGGTCTTCCCGTTCAAATTTCGATTTGAATCAGGCTGCTCAGACGAAACGGTAGCTGCAATCTTCAATTCCTTCATCAAACCTTGCGTTCTTCCAGCCGAATTTCATCATGGCCGTGGCAAAATGTCTATAGGTTCCTTCCTTCTAGGCAACCTTCCAACTTACGAGTTTTACAATCCCTCTTTCATAGCTCGTCAGTTTGGTCTTGGTCAACTGCCTCCTCAACTATTCTTCAAGAACACACTGAAGCCAAGAGAAGGTATCAGTGACGTGATGGAAGCACCAGAGTCTTTCAACTAGGATCAGATCTTCCTTCCTTTTGCTTACATGACTGGACTAAAGTTAACTTCTCTTCCACTCTTTTTGACTCCTGGTGGCAAGAATGGCACTCCCATCTCTTCTATGGGTCAGTCTATCCTAGGTGCATAGCTCTAGATGGAGAGTTTGCTTCTGATAGTGAGGTAATTTACCATCCTTTTTAGAAAAAAAAATATTCGATTGAATTCCCCTACCAATTGTTCTAACAGACCTTTTTAGGACACCGAATTTGATCCCCCAAGCTTAGATAGGAAGGGGCATCCTATAGACTATCAGCCACTATGTCCAGCCTCAAGAATTGGATCAACCGCTCCCATGGTAGAAACTGATGACGACCCAAGCTGTCCCTACAATCATAATGTATCAATCCTCAAAACGTAAGACAGCCCAAGGGACAACCCAGAAAACTGTTACTGGGAAAAGACTTCGCAGAACGAGACCATCAACTGCCTAGGTAAACAATTCATCTTTTCCTCAAAATGATATTCAACTTCGAATTCCCCTTCTTCACAGTTATCAACCATTGCATCCCAATCGGCTCTGGGTGCGGAACTGTTGTCCCAGGCATTTAATTCAGCATCAACTAGACATTCATCGGCCGATCCTCAAGAGGAGCCGATTTTGGTTGAACCAACCGATGCTTCTAAGACTGTAGAAGATGAGAACCCTTCCACTTCAATCCCTGATGTTGACAAGGTATCTCCCAAAAAATTCTTAATTCTTATTCAACTTCTACCTTTCTCTGACCATTTATCACGCCAGATACTCTCCGAGGAAACATTTATGCAAGAGCAGGAGTCTAACAGTCTCCCTATTGAAAGTGATCCTGTTGGCATTGAAAATGATCCTGCTGTTGTTGACACCAAGACTGTCGATTCCCTAGTTCAGCACACAACTGATGGTAAGAAAATCATATATCTATTTTATCCTTCTGCAACAATCATGAACTAAAAATCCTCCTTGATGTTTGTACATACCAATGTTGAGAGTTTAGAGCTAATTCAACCAGATACCATTGGTGCATCATTAGCCGTTCCTTCTTCTCAGATAGAAGCTATCTCAGAGAAGGTACCATATTTACTTCACCATTCATCTTATTATCAACTGATTCAATCCTTCTAACAAGATTTTCTTATATGTAGACACTTAATTTTCCAGCTCCAAGCTACTCTTTCAACCTTGAAGAGTATCTACATGAAGACAAAATCAGCTCATCAGTCACCTCTTCTAAGGAAGCTTTATCAGAAGAGACTAGAAATCGGCTAAGGGATATATTGCCAATGCTTGAGAAGAATATAGCTGATTTAATCCAAGATGTGGATTCAATGCAAAGAGTCTTCTTGGTCTTTAAGGATAATTCATCCCCAGTTCTTACCAAAGTCTTGTCATCTTTGTCCGTCATCGAAGATCAAGCCCCAAAGGTGAAAAAGGCTTAGAGGAATCTGTCTAACAGTGAAGCTTTATTGGCCAAGAAGAACTCTAACAGGCAAGAGGCCCAAGAGCTGACACAACTGATCGATAATTTGAAGAACTCTTCCCTCAGGATCGATCCAGAGCTGAACCAACTAGAAATAGAGCGTGCAGAATTTGAGAAGGAGCTGGTGAAAGTGAAGGCTGCCATCGATCGCCATAAGTCTAATGTGGCTCAAATACCCAATGCCATTAAGTAGAAGAAACAGGAACTGCTGACCAAGGTCAGAGAAGGCAGGATCATCTGCAGTAGCCTTGAGGATATTCTTGGATTAGCCGAAGAAGACAAGCAACAAATCGCAGAAGTAGATGCTATCTGGCTAGAAGCATTGAAAGCAATCCATGATGTTCTAAACTTGTAATTTGCATATCAACATGTATTTTATGTAGAACCAGTGATAACCATATTTTCTGTTGTCTTACTGTTCTTTTTGTCTCGGCTAAAGAGCCAATTTGAAAATAGCCAATTCTAGACTTCTAACCTTGATCTGATTAAGTCTAAAAACACGGCCTTTATTAAGAAAAACCCCTCAACCTTCTGTCCTCAGTTATCAACGCCACATTCTCTTCGGCATTAGTGTGGTGGTGCTTTGTCTTCTATTAATTGTGGTTGCCTTTTGCACATCTCGAGATATTTGCCACCTCACTTCGTGGCTACAAATACTAGCCGAGGGCTCTGGCCTCGAACACATCTATACTCGCAACTGCTCCTGTTCCCTTGCTCTTCTCTGCCCTCACAAACTCTGTAGCGGTTTCCTTCCCCCTTCTTGTAGATCCAATCAACCCTATGGCCAGCGAGGACAACTGAGGCAAACCGCGGCAGATTAGGTTCTGGAGCCAGTGAGCCAGCGCCTTCATCGTATGAGGTGAGATCAATATCTTTTGCTCATGGAGATGAACTTTCCTAACTTGTTTATAGGTTCGTCTTGAATGACAGCCTTCATCCTCTTCCCAGGGCCGGCGAGCCCTCCAATGCCATATCTAAAGTTACCTCTACGCCAGACTCGTCGTCGGACTCCTTCGATTCCTACAATGGCGACGACGCCCAACGTTTCCTCCGGGAGTGGAGGGCGGCCTAGGACCATTATTCCAAGGCAACTCGAGAAAACAGTCAGCTTGTGATCCGCCTCGGGGCCTCTCAAGTAGCCCTTCATGCCGCCAAGGAAGAGGCCAGCGCCGCTTAGGTGCGGCTGGCCAAATCCGATGCCATGGTGGAGGGTAAGATAGACTCCAAGAACATCTTTACTTTGATTTCTACTGTCTTTATCTTGATAGCTCTTTTGTTTCTATGATCGCTAGCCCTGACAATGCAGTTGGAGTCCCTCCAACTGGCGGCGAATGTGGCTACGGTGGCCGTCAATGCTTGGGGCCCCCTCATCAACGCCCACCTCCACGATGTGCTGGCTCGCGTCTTGGAGATCGCCCTTCATGGCGTTTGTCATGGAGCATTGGTGGCGCTAGCCGCGGCGTAGGTCTAGACCGGGTATGAGCTCCATACCATGGAGACCAGTTTCCTGATGGGCGATGGCCTCGAGGAGCATGAGGACTTGATTGAGGAGTTCGTTGATGCAGTGGAGGCCATCGTGGACATCACATCCGCTCAAGATGTGATAAACAATGTCTTTGATTAGTTTGTATTTAGGGCAAACTAATCAATAAAATCTTCTATTTTTCTATGATTGTATCTCAGTGTGCTTTCTGCAATGCCTTTGTATACATCATGATTGCTTTTGTGTTTGTTTTTGCTCTATAGGCGATACATCTCGTATCGACTTCTCCCCTTTTGGGGTAATTTTGAGCTAAAGGCGTTACTCTTCTGGTACAGGCTATTAGAGCCGATGACTGAACAGATCGGCTATCAAGTGTTGATCCAAACGTTAGGATAATATTGCTTCAAACATTTTCCATCGATCACTTCTTGACAGGTTACACTATAACTCTTCAGACCAAAGATTAAACAATTGACCGATCTAGGCCAAGCATCTCGTTAAGCAAAACAATCTTTAAATTTCCTTTAATAAATCTATCTACACTGGCATGTACTCAGGATCCAACTTAGCGCTCACATACGTCGGTGTATGCCTATCTCTAGGACCAATGTCTATCTCCTTTAATCCACCGGCCAACGTGAAGCCATGCCCTAGCTTACCACTTGTGCCATCTATTGGATTATCCATTTGTCGGCACAAAAATGTGCACATGTCATGCCGGGCACACGAGCAAGTCGGAAGGATTTGCTTAGGATGAGCCCGGAGATCCATTTGGCTTCAACGCAGAGATAACAGATCCTGTGTATTCCTCCCGAGGCGTGCCAGTCCATTTGACCCTGCAATTGATCAGGAGAGAAAGTTTATCAGTAATTTAAGGTGGAACATACCGGTCTGTGCCCAGACAGTTCCAAGTGTGCCGCTTCGGGAGCAGCCAGACAAGAAAAGCGATTGAATAGCCGATACGCATAGAAATCGACTGTTACGGACTGTAAAGCTCGTAGGTAGCAATTTATTTTATATTAACAGGTACAGTACTCGTATATGCAAATGAGATCATCAGCTAGATAAATATTGCTAGTGTAATGCATTAAGCCGATGAATCTAATTAGGAAAAGATATAGCATGCGAACAAATCGACTATCTGATACGAATGGATCTACAAATAATCTAAATCTAATATATTACCACCAACAGTGAGGTTCGACCAGATCGATGGCAGCTATGATGATGGTAACAAACTAAAACCGAAGAATCCATAAGAACATCCATACTTCGACAAGCTTTCCGAAAGACATGCTATACATGAAGGCTCGGAACTACAGCGTGTGAACAATCAACTATTTCACATGGACAGACCTATGGACTCATCAGACCTAACCTGCTATCTCTAACAGTGGGGTTTGACCGGATCGATGCAGCCGTGATAAAGACAACAAATCAAACCTTTAAAGTAAACAGATCTATTTATGCTTAACAGAATCATGTAAACACACTGTAGGCGTTGAAGCATAGGTGATTGGCTATTTAGCCGATGCAAGCATAGCAAACAGTTAAGGTCACGCCTGATCGATAACAAATTTACCAACAAGCATCCTCCAATCTAAAGTGCTATCAGTGGGGATCAAACGGATCGTTATAGCCATAATAGTGAACCATAGATTAGATTTAACTAGCTAGCAAACCTCACCAAGATCATTCGTGCCTTAACCGCGTACTATGCACAATCAAGATCGAAATAGAACAACAGATAAAACAAGACCCGTCGCTCAAAGTAAGAAATATCATGTTGTAACAAAGCAAACGATGGACTAAAAAGATATGAGGCCGATCTAGATTGATCTCGACTGGGTAGGTTCATATTGCTGCAAACTAATAACGATAGAAACATCAGCAAGATCGGTAACTTAATGAATCTACCCGAAGGACGCCACCCTTAGGTAGAGCCGATAACTTGACCTTAACCTAATTCGGGCAGTGGAGGTCGACCGGATCGAAGTAGCCGTACTTGAATTAGACAAGAGTCGAGAACTAGCTTATACTAGAGTCGCAGTGGAGGTCGACCGGATCGATACAGTCGTACAAACAGAAGTATAAGCCATGACGGTACTTACAGGCAAGCCAGAGGTCGGTCGGACCGATGCAGCCCTGCTCGCTGAAGAACTCACCAAAATCTACTCTACTCCAACTCCTAAGGGTTGGCCGGAGCCAAAAAAGTAAGTAACTTGTATTTGATTGATTGTGTGTCCTTTACAATAGCCGGGGTCCAATATTTTCACCCGAAGCCTAAACATGAATCCTACTCAAGTATGACTTATTACCATCTTTGGTGTAAAAGAAAATATTCCTATCTTAAGATAACTTGGACCCTAACCTTTCCCCTTTTGTAGAGTCCGATATGTAGTTTCCCAACGCCAACCGTAGCTCGTCATTGTTATCTGCTGACGTCATCGTTATCTGCTGACGTCATTCAACTAATATCGATCCTTATGCAATCGATTCCTTGATTGACGCAATCTTGGAAGCCTTCGAGTTCCCATGTTCTTCTCCCAAATTTTGCTGTAAACACATGCCCCCAATTTTGGGACAAAAATGATTTTATTCCAAAATTCCTGTTTATCTGTTTACCACGCCGCAATTGTTCTATTCCGAGATATATGCATGACTCCTGACTCCCCGGCCCAAATCTTATATAATATCCCAATAGTATCTCTTCCAATCTTACTCGGCCTGTTTGCTTTCCCCTTCTCTCTCGAGCAAATCTTAACAGCCGACGCCGTCATCGCCAAGGCCTCAAACCCTAGCAAATCCTCTGTTCTATCAAGCCGTTATTCAAGCGATCTTTGTCAGATTCAAATCTATTTTGGCTGCAATGGCGACCAGCGACCACGTCCCTGAGGTATGCTTCCAAGTTTCCATTCTCCAAGTACCGGCCGCTACCCTGTATTTCTTTTCTTCTTGAATTTATTTCATTTGATTTCTAGGAAATGAGGAACGAAATCTTGATTCCATCAGTTGTTGCTTCCAATGTCTATTTTCTTGGGCCCTTGGGTGACCCTAATCCATCTGATTTCATCTATCAAGAAACCAACCAAATCTCCTTCAAACAGTCTGTAGTGGATTCGTCCTCCTAGAATATTAAAACCCACTTCAGAAACTGACCTAAAATGCCTAAGGAATGGAGAGACTGGTTTTATAGGGTACCCGAGAAAAAGGCTGGAGATTGGGAGGTTTATGATTTGAATCAATGTTTGACACTCTCGTTGTCTGGGATGGAGAGGAATGATTCACTCCTGATTTCCGCATCTTATTTCTGGTCCAATGCCTTGAACGCCTTTGTTTTTTGTCACGGTCCAATGACCATCACTCTGGCCGATGTTTACATGTTGACCGGCCTTAGAATTACTCGATCAATGCAGCCTTATAAGTACTTGAGTGCTGGTTCCAAGAAATTAGCTAAAATATTAGACTGCATAGGATGAGCAAGCTACATTCTAAACCACATTGGGGATGGATCTGCTGTTAGCGAAAGAGAATATGTGGCCTTTCTAAACATGTGGCTGGAAAGATTCATTTTCTGCGGGTCTTGTGGTCCAACTTACAATCACAAACTCATGGCGAAGCATCTAGCAGCAGGCAAGGACATTCCTCTTGGAAAGTATCTGTTAGGAGCCCCTTATCATCTGATGCACCAGGTAGCTGCCCAGTTGCTAAAGAATGAACCATTGCATACTATTAGTGGCCCTTGGTGGTTGATACAGTTATGGCTGAACTTGTATATGCACAAGATTGTAAGGCCTAATCTCAGAAACCTGAGCTTTCCTTCCTTCAACTTTGATGAGGAATATAAGGGTAAAGAAGGAAGAACCCGTCAGTGCATGAGCTACGGTGGAGCTGCATCGGCCATAATAATTGATGTCGATGTTGGCCATCTCTTCAAAAAGTTTTATAGAGGGTTTGATGCAGACGTCCTGACTTGGCTACCCTATGATGAGGATGAGAACAATGAGCTAATCTTCCCATTCAATTTTCAATTCGAATCAGGCTATTTGGATGAGACAGTGGTTGCGATCTTTAATTCCTTCATCAAGCCCTATGTTCTTTCAGCCGAATTTTATCATGGCCATGGCAAAATGGCTACAGGCTCCTTCATCCCAGGCAACCTTCCAACTTATGAGTTTTACAACCCTTCGTTTGTAGCTTGTCAGTTTGGTCTCGGCCAATTGCCCCCTCAACTATTCTTCAAGGATATACTGAGGCCAAGAGAAGGTATTAGTGAAGAAATGGAAGCCTCTAGAGTCTTTCAATTGGGATCAGACCTTCCTTCCCTTTGCTTGCATGACTGGATCAGGGTCGGCTTCTCTTCCACTCTTTTTGACTCCTGGTGGCAAGAATGGCGCTCCCATCTCTTCTGTGGATTGGTCAACCCTTTGTGCATAGCGCTGGATGGGGAATTTGCTTCTAACAGTAAGGTAACTTTTCATTCCCTTTTCAGAGACATTACTTGATGAATTCCCCTACCAACTGTTCTAACCGACCCTTTCAGGACACTGAATTCGATCCTCTAAGCTTGGATAGGAAAGGGCATCCTATAGAGTATCAGCTACCATGCCCAGTTTCAAGAATAGGATCAACCACACCTTCATTGAAGAAATTGATGAAAACCCATGCCGCCCCCATGATTGTGACGTATCAATCTTCAAAGCGTAAGGTGGTCCAAGGGGCAACCCAGAAAGCCGTTACTGGGAAAAGACTCCGTAGAACGAGACCATCAGCTGCTCAGGTAAACAATCCATATTCTTCTCAAACTGATGTTCAACTTCTGATCCCTCTTTTTCACAGTTATCAACCATTGCATCCCAATCAGTTCTGGGTGTGGAGCTATTGTCCTAGGAGTTCGATTCGGCATCACCTAGACCTTCATCAGCCGATCCCCTAGAAGAGCTGATTTTGGTTGAAACAACAGATGCTTCCAAAACAACAAAAGATGTGAGTTCTTCTATTTTACCCTTGATGCTGCTGAAGTGTTTTCTCAAAAATTCTTAATTCTATTCAGCTTTTATTCTTCATCTGACTTCTTACTATGCTAGATACTTCCTAAGGAAACACTTATGCAAGAGCAGGAGTCTGATAGTCTCCTTATTGGAAATGATCCTGCTGTTGCTGGCATTCAAACTGTCGATCCTCCAGTCCAACACACAACCGATGGTAAGAAAGTCATATGCTTAGTTTAATTTCTCTGCAACAAACACGAACTAAAAATCTTTCCCTGATGTTTGCAGATGTTAATGTTGAGAGTTCAGAGCCGATTCAACCAGATATCATTGGTGCATCATCAGCTGTTCCTCCTCCTCAGCCAGAGGCTACCATAGAAAAGGTACTGTCTCCACTTCAATTCATTTTGGTATAAACTGATCCAAACCTCCTAATCAAGATTTTCTTATACATAGGCACTCAATCTTCTAGCTTTGAGCTATTCTTTTGATCTTGAGTAATATCTAGATGAAGATAAAATCAACTCGTCAACCACCTCCTCTAAGGAAGCTTTATCAGAAGAGACCAGAAATTGGCTAAGATATATATTGCCAATGTTTGAGAAGAATATAGCCAATTTGGTTCAAGAAACTGATTCAATGCAGAGAGTCCTCTTGGCTATTAAGGGTAATCCATCCCCAGCTCTCTCTAGAGTCTTGTAACCTTTATCTATTTTTGAAGATCAGGCCCTGAAGGTGAAAAAGGCTCAGAGACATCTGTCCAACCATGAAACTTTATTGGCCAAGAGGAACTCCAACAAGCAAGAGACTAAAGAGCTAACGCAGTTGATTGATGATTTGAAGAACTCCACCCTCAGGATCGACCCAGAGTTGTCCCAACTAGAAATCAGGCGTGTAGAACTTGAGATGGAGCTAGAAAACGTGAGGGCTGCCATCGATCATCATAAGTCCACCCTGGCTCAAATACCCAATGCCATCAAACAAAAGAAATAGGAACTGCTGGCCAAAGTCAGAGAAGGCAGAGCCATCCGAAGTAGCCTCGAGAACATTCCTGGATCAGCCGAAGAAGACAAGTAACAAATCAGAGAAGTTAATGCTATCTGGCTAGAAGTCTTCAAAGCAATCTAGGATGTTCTAGACTTGTAATTCGTGTATCAACATATATCTTGTGTAGAATCAATGGTAACCGTACTCTCTGTCACCTAATTGTACCTTTTATTTTGGCTAAAGAGCCGATTTGAAAATAGCCGATTCCAGACTTCCAACCTTAATCCAATCAAGTCTGAAAACATGGCCTTTATTAAGAGAACCCCTCGATCTTTTGTCCTTAGTCGCCCAACACCATATTCTCATTGACATTTGTGAGGTGGCGCTTCGTCTTCTATTAATTGCGGTTGCCTTTTACACATCCCGAGGCGTCCACCTCCTCGCTCCATGGCTTCAAATACCAGCCGAGGGTTCCAGCCTCAAACACATCTACATTCGCAACCACTCCTGTTCCTTTGCACTTCTCCGCCCTCATAAACTCTGTAGCATCCCTTTTCCCTTTCTTGTAGATTCAATGGCTGACGAGGACAGCCAAGGCAAGCATGCAGCGAAGGAGATTCTGCAGGAGAATATGCTGGTGAACCAGCGCCTTCGACGCATGAGGTAAGATCAGCATCTTTTGATCATGATGATGAACTATTCTGACTTGTCCATAGGTTCGTTTTGAATGACAGTCTTCATCCCCGTCCCTGGACCAACGAGCCCTCTAATACTGCATCTTCTGCGCCGGCCTCGTCGTCGGATTCTTCTGACTCCTACAATGGCGACGATGCCCAATGCTTCCTCCGAGAGTGGAAGGTAGCCCAAGACCATTATTCCGAGGCGACTCGGGAAAACGGCCAGCTTGAGATCCGTCTCGGGATCTCTCAAGCCGCCCTTCATGCCGCCAAAGAAGAGGCCAGTGCCACCCGGGCACGGCTGGCCGAGTTTGACGCCATGGTGGCGGGTAAGATGAATTCTAGGAATGCATCCATTCTGATTTCCACTATCTTTATCTTGATAGTTCTTCTGTTTCTGTGATCGCCAGCCCTGACAGTGCAGTTGGAGTCTCTCCAACTGGCGACGAACATGGTCGAGGATGCCGTCAACACTCAGGGCTCCCTCATCAATGCCCGCCTCCACGACATCTCAGCTCGCATCCAGGAGATTGCCCTTCATGGCGTCCGTCATGGCGCATCGGTGGCGCTGACCGCGGCGCAAGTCCAGACCAGGTACAAGCTCCATGCCATGGAGACTGGCTTCTCGATGGGCGATGGCCCCGAGGAACATGAGGACCTGTTCGAAGAATTTGTCGTTGCAGCGGAGGCCATTGTGGACATCACATCCGCTCAGGATGTGGTGAACAAGGTCTTCGATTAGTTTGTATTTAGGGCAAACTAATGAATGAAATCTTCTACTCTTCCATGACTGTGTCTCAACACTATGTCCTTGTATATGTCATGATTGTCTTTGTTTTCACTTTTGCTCTAGAGGCGATACATATCGTATCAGCTTTTACATCTTCAAAGATTTTTATTTTTTGAACTAGAGGCGATACCCTTCCGGTATCGGCTGTTAGAGCTGAACCTATCAGCTATCGAGCATCGATATTAAATGCTAGGATAATATCTCTTCAAACATTTTTTGTCGATCGCTATTGATAGGTTATACCAGAACTTTTCAGACCAAAGATTAAATAATCGATCAATCCGGGCCAAGCGTCTCATTAGGCAGAACAACCCCTTAATAAATTTATCTACTCTGGCTTATTCTTAGGATTTGATTTAACGCTTACATATGTCGGTCTAGGCTTATCTTCATGACCAATGTTTATCTCCCTTAATCCAACGATTGATGCGAAGCTATGATTATCCATCAAAATAAACTCTCAGAGCCGATTGCTTGGATCGGCTATTGGCTTTCATTACTGATCTTAATGAGACCTCCTTCCCATAGCTTGCTAGAAAAACACTCAAAGTCTTCTAGCTCCCAAAATACTAGATCAGCTGTTGCGATACTCACAGATTCATCAGCGTGAACCAGCTCGACATCATCTCCATGGCATTGAATCAGACACTGATGCATGGTTTACGTCACACAGCAGTTTGCAAGAATCCAATCATGACCAAGGAGCAAACTATATGAACCTTTTCCATCGATGATGAAGAACATGGTGAGCAGGTTCTTACTCCCGATTGTCAGTTCGATGTTCATTGTCCCCCGGGTCTTAGACGTATTACCCCCAAAATCCTTAAGCATCATGTCGATCTCAATCACATCTCCTGGTCCCTTGCTAAGTTTATGAAAAGTGGTGTAAGGCATAAGATTGACAGAAGCACCTCCATCCACTAACATCTTGTTCATCGGCTTCCCGTCAACAAAACCTTTTACATACAAAGCCTTTAAGTGCCGATGCTTGACTGGTTTATCGAATATAGCCTGCTGTATAACTATCAACTTGGTAACTATCTCCTCATACTCTGATTCATCGAAATCTGAGTAAACTTCTTGATCTACTGGAGCTCTGAATTCTGATGGCAACAGAAAAGCCATTTGAATATTAGCTAATGGTTGCCTTTTATTGGTTGTTTGCTTAGCACGCCACACTTGAGGTCTACCAGATGCTTGAGCATGTTCTAGTTCTCTATTCCTTAGGCGTTGCACTCTTCTCTTCTGGCTTCTTGTTAAACCTCCTAGACACCATTGGCCTTCCTGCCAAACATATTCTTCTTCATTACTTTCCTCTTCATAATCAGCCCAGTTTTGATCAACAACTCGCTTTCCAAGCCGATCATAAACACTTCTATTTTTTAAGCGCTGATTCATGTCATCATGATGATACTCATCTCAAGCATGGATAGACCGGCGGTTGGCTTGAGATTGCCTGAGCTCCCAACATTGCTCGCTGCATTCCAGACAGTTATTTCTAGTAGGCAACTTCAAACCTTCGTTCTAGCAATGTCTAAAGAAAGGACAATTCCAATGGGATTCAGCTTGCTTTCTTTCATACCTCTCTTTTTCCTGTTGACATTGGTATTCTTGCTCTTCTAACCAATACTGATAATCCTTTTCCTTCTGCCGCTGCCATTTATTCAACAAAATTCGAGACGTAACACGTGGCTTTGTTGCCCCATCCTTTGACGTTTCTCCCTACTCATATCAGCTCTTTTGTTGGTCACGACGCCTTCTAATCTCTCTGTATTCATCAGCTGATATTTGCATCTCGGGATCGACTATTCTAGTTTCTTTTCATCTAATTGATGTTAGGACTTTAGTCTTCCCTTTGAGCAACCTAGCATCAACCATGTTCTGATCTCTTGGGAAAGGATCATCATCAACTTTCATCTTTCGGGGCGTATCAAATTTGAGCCTTCCTTGCTGAATAGCCCTCTGTATATGCTGCCAGAAAACTCTGCATTCATTAGTAGAATGAGATGTAGCGTTATAAAACTTGCAGAACTTCTTATTCTTCAACTAATCAGGGGGCAACATAACATGATCATCGGGCAACTTGATATGTCCCTGCTCAAGCAAGAAATCGAAGAGTTTGTCCGATTTTGTGACGTCAAAGTCATAGCTCTCCTCAACTCCTCTTCCCCAAGGATTTGGCACTATTACTGTCTTCTTACCCCAATTCCATTCAGCCGTGGCGATCTCTTCTTCTTCATTGTTTTCATAGCCGTCATTGACTGAATATGGATTATAGGCTTCGGCCATTGTGATACTTTTCTGGAATCGGGCATCTCTGCACATATTCTGGAACTAGCTATTGAGCGCTGCCACTCGTTGAGCCAATTGACCTAAATTATCAAACTCTTGTCCCAGCAGCTTCTCTCTCCATGTTGGCACTATTCCTTGAACGGCCAAAGCAGCTAGCTGATCATCAGCCAAGTTTAATGAGAAACACAAATTTCTAGTCTCTTGGAACCTCTAAAGAAACTCGGTGCCTGATTCATTAGTTCTCTGCCTTATAGTTGTCAAATCGGTAATATTCTTTTTCCTATCCTAGTGTAAAAATATGTATGAAACTTATTCTCTAGGTCAGCCTAATTGGCAATGGAGTTATCTTGTAGTGATGAAAACCAAGTGAATGGCTGGCCCTGATAGGGACAAGGAGAAGAAATGAACTCGATGGGCTTCTTCAATGGATGCTTTGCCCAACTATGTAAGATACTGACTGACATGTTTTATTGTGCTTGTGCTGTCTTGGCCAGTGAACTTAGCAAACTCTGGGAGCCTGTAATTTGTAGGAAGAGCGACCAAACCATACCATTCTGGATATGGGCATTTGTACGAGAAGGTCTGCCCTTTTGGCTTCAAACTGAACTGATTCTTCGTCATCTCGGTCACTCTCAGAAACAACTCATCAGCATTTGAATTTGGATTTCTCTGCAACTGCTGACCCGTCTGTGGAATAAATTCAAGGTACCTTGGTATCCTGGATTCGGAATCATGTGAAGAGTATTGTAATCCATGCCATAATGATATCCTTGTGGAATCTCTATCTGCTGGGTCCTTTGCTGGTTTGCTACTTGAAGTCTCTGGTTATAGACGTTAGGATCTATATCTCTACGGATCCATTGAATTGATGGTGCTATTTTTTGAGCCAACGATGGTATGTGGCCTGATGTGCCAAAATTAACCATATGATTCTAACCTTGCCCCGCTGGCTGTTGTACATGCTGCACTGACGATCCAGGATTATACTGTATCTAATTCATAGTAGCACCTTGAACTTGCTCAGATGAACTCTGAACTACCTGGACATCATCATTACCAGCTGGTGCTGCTTCTTGATGGCTAGTACCGGCTTGATTAGTCCCCTGAGTTGATGGATGTGGAATGTTGTAATAGGCCGGCCCAACCTGATCAACTGGAAACCCATGAAACACCTCTTTCATGGTGTTGTGGAATGTGTTCAAGAAAACTTCATTATGGTTTGATATGGCATCATGACCATATTTGTTTATTGCTTCCACGAAGAAACGCCTATCTTCAGCTTCATCTACATCTGTCTGCCCATGCAACAGAACTCTTGGTAGTGGATATTTCTGAACAATTGTATTGTCATATGTTTTGGTGTAGGACAACAAACACTTGTTCTGAAATTCTTATATAGCTTTACTGATGACATCTTTATCTCCATCAGGTAGGTCTTCATAAGGTACCATAAGGATGTCGTTGTTGTTGTAAACCGCCATGACAATTGTGGTGTCCCACCGAGTGTGCCAAAACATGTGTCGGCATGAAAATGTGCACGTGTCGTGCCGGGCACACGAGCAAGCCGGAAGGATCTGCTTAGGATGAGCCTAGAGATCCACTTGGCTTCAACGCAGGGATAACCGATCCTGCGTATTCCTCCCAAGGCGTGCCAGTCAATTTGACCCTGCAATTAACAAGGAGAGAAAGTTTATCAGTAATTTAAAGTGGAACATTCCGGTCTATGCCTAGACAGTTCCAAGTGTGCTGCTTCGGAAGTAGCCAGATGAGAAAAGCGACTGAATAGCCGATACGCACAGAAATTGGCTGTTACGGACTGTAAAGCTCGTAGGTAGCAATTTATTTTATATTAACAGGTACAGTACTCGTATATGCAAATGAGATCATCAGCTAGATAAATATTGCTAGTGTAAAGCATTAAGACGATGAATCTAATCGGGAAAAGATATAGCATGCGAACAAATCGACTATCTAATACGAACGGATCTACAAACGCTCTAAATCTAATCTATTATGACCAACAATGAGGTTCGACCGGATCGATGGCAGGTATGATGATGGTAACAAACTAAAACCGAAGAATCCATAAGAACATCCATACTTTGACAGGCTTTCCGAAAGACATGCTATACGTGAAGGCTTGGATGAATCGGTTAAATTAGCCGATTCAGGTGAAGAGAACTACATCGTGTGAACAATCGACTATTTCACATGGACAGACCTATGGACTCATCAGACCTAACTTGCTATCTCTAATAGTGGGGTTCGACTGGATCGATGTAGCCATGATAAAGACAACAAATCAAACCTTTAAAGTAAACAGATCTATTCATGCTTAACAGAATCATGTAAACACACTGTAGGCATTAAAGCATAGGTGATTGTCTATTTAGCCGATGCATGCATAGCAAACAGTTAAGGCCACGCCTGATCGAGAAAAAATTTACCAACTAGCATCCTCCAATCTAAAGTGCTATCAGTGAGGATCGACCGGATCGTTACAACCATAATAGTGAACCATAGATTAGATTTAACTAGCCAGCAAACCTCTTCAAGATCATTCGTGCCTTAATCGCATACTATGCATGATCAAGATCGAAATAGAATAGCCGATAAAACATGACCCGTGGCTCAAAGTAAGAAATATCATGTTGTAACAAAGCAAACGACGGACTAAAAGGATATGAGGCCGATCTAGATCGATCTCAACCAGGTTGATATTGCTGCAAACTAATAACAATAGAAACATCAGCAAGATCGGTAACTTAATGAATCTACCCAAAGGATGCCATCCTTAGGTAGAGCCGATAACTTGACCTTAACCTAATTCGAGCAGTGGAGGTCAATCGGATCGATGCAACCGTACTTGAATTAGACAAGAATTGATAACTAGCTTATACTAGAGTCACAATGGAGGTCGACCAGATTGATGCAGCCATACGAACAGAAGTATAAGCCATGACGGTACTTATAGACAAGCCGGAGGTCGGCCAGACCGATGCAGCCCTGCTCGCTGAAGAACTCACCGAAATCTACTCTACTCCTACTCCTAAGGGTTGGTCGGAGCCGAAAAAGTAAGTAACTTGTATTCGATTGATTGTGTGTCCTTTACAATAGCCAGGGTGCAATATTTATACCCAGAGCCTAAACATGAATCCTACTCAAGTATGACTTATTACCATCTTTGGTGTAAAAGAAAATATTCCTATCTTAAGATAACTTGGACCCTAATCTTTCCCCTTTTGTAGAGTCCGATATGTAGTTTCCTAACGCCAACCATAGCTCATCATCGTTATCTACTAACGTCATTCAAAGAGAGCCGATTCCAGTATTGCATCTGAATCAGCTAATATCGATCCTTATGCAATCGATTCCTTGATTGACGCAATCTTGGAAGCCTTTGAGTTCCCGCGTTCTTGTCCCAAATTTTGGTGTAAACACCATTAAAACAAACTCTCAGAGCCGATTGCTTGGATCGGCTATTGGCTTTCATCATTGACCTTAATGAAGCCTCCTTCCCATAACTTGCTAGAAAAACACTCGAAGTCTTCCAGTTCCCAATATGCTGGATCGGCTATTGCGATACTTATAGAATCATCAACGTGAACCAGCTCAATATCATCTCCATGCCATTGCGATACTTATAGAATCATCAACGTGAACCAGCTCAATATCATCTCCATGCCACTGAATCAAGCATTGATGCATGGCCAATGGTACACAACAATTTGCATGAATCCAATCATGACCAAGGAGTAAACTGTACGACCCTTTTCCATCAATGACAAAGAATGTGGTGAGCAAAGTTTTACTTTCGATTGTTAATTCGACGTTCATTGCCCCCTGGTCTTGGATGCATTACCTCCGAAATCCTTAAGCATCATGTCAGTTTCAATCAAATCTCCTGGCCCCTTGCCAAGCTTGTGAAAAGTAGTATAAGGCATAAGATTCACAGAAGCACCTCCATCCACTAACATTTTGCTCATCGGCTTCCCATCGACAAAACCATTCACATATAAAGCCTTTAAGTGCCGATGCTTGATTGGCTTATCGAATATAGATTGATGTACAACTGTCAACTTGGCAACTATCTCATCATACTCTGATTCATCAAAATCTGAATAGACTTCTTGGTCCATTGGAGCTCTAAATTCTGACGGCAACAGAAAAGCCATTTGGATATTAGCCGATGGTTGACCCCTATCAGCTGTTTATTTAGCACGCCACACCTGAGGTCTATCAGATATCTGAGCCTATTCTAGCTCTGTATTCCTTAGGCATTGCACCCTTCTTTTCTGGCTTCTTGTCAAACCATGTGGACACCATTGCCCTTCCTGCCAAACATATTCGTCTTCATTATCTTCTTCTCCATGATCAGCCTAATTTTGATCAACAACTCGCTTCCCAAGCCGATCATGGACACTTCTATTTTTTAAGCGCCGATCCATATTATGATGATACTCATCTCGAGCATGGATAGACCGGCGGCTGGCTTGAGATTGCCTAAACTCCCAATATTGTTCACTGCACTCTGGGTAATTATTTCTAGTAGGCAATTTCAAACCTTCATTCCAACAATGTCTGAAGAAAAGACAATTCCAATGTGATTCAGCTTGCTTTCTTTCATACCTCTCTTTCTCTTGTTGATGCTGGTATTCTTTCTCTTCTAACCAACGCTGATAATCCTTCTCCTTTTGTCGTTGCCATTTATTCAACAAAATTTGAGATATAACATGCGGCCTTGTTGAAAGGTCGAGATGGCGGACTAAAGGGGGGGTGAATAGTCTTTTCTAAAACTTAGTCGCGTCGGCTAACCGATACAAATGCGGAATTAAAACTATCGGTCTAGCCAAGACTATACCCCTCTGTATATGTTCACTAGCACCTTGCAAAGATAACAATTATGCAACAAAGGTGCCGGGCTAGCTAGAGCTCTCCTAATCAATTCTAGGAGCAAGGTCACACAAACCTATGCCACTAGTACTTTAAGCTATGAGGGAGCTCCTACCTATGCAAGTAAGCAAAAGCACAAAGCAAACTAAGCTTACTAGCAATGCTCAATAACAAGGCAACCAATGCCTAATTAGAGAGCACAAATACTTAGCTACACAAACTAAGCAATGTGACTAACAAGGTTACTAAAACCAAATTAGCCACGCAAGGGAGCAACTTCTATGCTACACAAGCAAGAAGGTAATTAGCAAGCTACACAAGCTATCTAATTATAAGAGCAACTACACAAGCTTCATATATGTAAAAGTAATTGCAAGCTTGTGTAAAGGGAAGCAAACCAACGGGAAGAAAAGGTTGACATGATGATTTTTCTCCTGAGGTTCACGTGTTTGCCAACACGCTAGTCCCCATTGTGTCGACCGCTCACTTGGTAGTTCGGCGGCTAATTAGCATCACCCGCTAAGCCCGCACGTCGGGCGCCACAAGAACCATCCCCTTGAGTGAGGGTAGCTCAATGACACGCTTTACTAAAGTTGCTCTTTGCGGCTCCCACGGGGCGAGCACAATGCCCCTCACAAAGCTCTTCTCCGGAGCCCCGCACAAGCTTCTTGCGGGCTTCGACGGAGACCACCACCAAGCCGTCTAGGAGGTGGCAACCTCCAAGAGTAACAAGCACCACCGGCTTGCAACTCGGTCACCTAGTGCCACTCGATGCAACCTCACGATGCAATCGCACTAGAATCGCTCACTCACACAATCGAATAATCACTATCAAGTATATGTGTGATGGAGGGCTCCCAAGCACTCACAAGCATGGACACTAAGTCCCCTCAGGTACTCAGCTTTCGCCATGGCCGAGGCATACTTCTATTTATAGCCCCATGGGCTAAACTAGCCGTTACCCCTTCACTGGGCAATAGTCGGGCCGACCGGACACTCCGGTCATGTTGACCGGACGCTGGACCTCAGCGTCCGGTCGTCCGCAGACGGCCACGTGTCCCAATTCCAATGGTCATTTGCCTTGACCGGACGCAGAATCAACAACTGACCGGATGCTGAGCCTCCAGCGTCCGATCGTTTCCAGTAAGCTCCCCGAGGCGTATTTCTTCGACCGAACCACGAGACCGGCGTCGGTGCAATACCCTCGATCTTTATGCGAGCCCGTCGGTTTGACTGGGCGACGCCGTTGCCGTCCGGTGCTTTCGCACCCAGCGTCCGGTCGATTGACCGACGCCCCGGCTCACTGCCGATCAACTCGTTTTCACTTCTAATTTCTTTACCCTTGCTCCAATGTGCCAACCACAAGAATTTGCATCCGGCGCAATAGAAAATAGGCATTCCATTTTCCCAAAAGCGCCGAATCCATCTCAACCCTGTAAACACCACCTCCTTTGTAAATGTGCCAACACCACCATGTGTATGTGTGTTAGCATTTCACAATCATTTTCCAAAGGGTTAGCCACTCAACTTGCCACGCCACTCAATCCTAGCGACGATGCAAAGTTAGATCACTCAAGTGGCACTAGATGACCGATATGCAAACAAGTTTGCTCCTCTTGATAGTACGGCCATCTATCCTAAACCTGGTCATAAACTTCTCTACACACCTATGACCGGTGAAATGAAATGCCCTAGGTTATACCTTTGCCTTGCGCATTCCATTCCATCCCCTTCAATGTTGATGCAACTCATGCACCAACATGATCAACAATGATATGATCCACTTCATATCATCACGTGACCAAATTGGTTCATTGATCTTGACTTCACTTGCTTTTCACCGTTGCCTTCGTCCATCGGCGCCAAGTCTTGCTCAAGCTTCACCGCCATGCGGTCCATCACTCCAAAGCCTTCGACTTGCCCTTCACGCTTGCAACCGGTCCATCAAGCCAAGTCTTGTCTTGATCTTCTCCACCTCGATCACATGACTCAATGTCATGTCTCATGTACATTAAGCTCCTTCATCATCACATGTGTGAGCGTTGCAACATCTCTAAGCCATTTTTCACCTTCATGGCATATGTTGCTCACACACATGTACCTGTGGACTAATCACCTGTGTATCTCACATAAACACAATTAGTCCACCTGAGTTGTCACTCAATTACCAAAACCAAACAAGGACCTTTCACTTGTCGCCCCATCCCTTAACGTCTCTCCCTGCTCATATCGGCACTTCTGTTGGTCACGATGCCTTTTAATCTCTCTATATCCATCAGCCAATATTTGCATCTTTGGGTCGATGGTTCTGGCTTCTTTGGCCCTAGTTGATGTTAGGACTTTAGTCTTCCCTTTGAGCAACCTAGCATCAACCATGTTCTAATCTCTTGGGAAATGATTATCATCAACTTTCATCTTTCGAGGTGTATCAAATTTGAGCCTCCCTTGCTAAATAGCCATCTATATACGTTGCTGGAACACTCTGCACTCATTAGTAGAATGAGAAATAGCGTTGTGAAATTTGCAGAACTTCTTATTCTTCAACTGATCAGGAGGCAACATAACATGATTGTCAGGCAACTTGATCTGTCCCTTCTCAAGCAAGAAATCGAAGAGCTTGTCCGATTTTATGACGTCAAAATCATAGCTCTCTTCAACTCCTTTTCCACAAGGACTTGGCACCATCACTATCTTCTTACCCCAATTCCATTTGGCCATAGCAATTTCCTCTTCTTCTTCGTCCTCATAGCCGTTATCAACTGAATATGGATTATAGGCTTCGATAGTTGTGGCACTCTTCTAGAATCAGGTATCTCTACGCATATTCTGGAATTGGCTATTGAGCACTGCTACTCATTGAGCCAATTGACCTAAATTGTCAAACTCTTGTCCCGGCAGCTTCTCTCTCCACATTGGCAACATTCCTTGAACGACCAACGCAGCTAGCTGATCATCAGTCAAGTTCAATGAGAAGCACAAATTTCTGGTCTCTCGGAACCTCTAAAGAAACTCGGTGCCCGATTTATTAGTTCTCTGCCATATAGTCATCAAATCGGTAATTTTCTTTTCTCCTGTCCCAGTGTAAAAATATGTATGAAACTTCTTCTCTAGGTCAGCCCAATTGGGAATGAAGTTAA
This sequence comes from Miscanthus lutarioriparius, assembly GCA_904845875.1. Classification (NCBI taxonomy): domain Eukaryota; kingdom Viridiplantae; phylum Streptophyta; class Magnoliopsida; order Poales; family Poaceae; genus Miscanthus; species Miscanthus lutarioriparius. The sequence continues at coordinate 87,540,343 of CAJGYO010000009.1, forward strand.
CTGGCAGTGATGAAAACCAAGTGAAGGTTGGTCCTGACAGGGATAAGGAGAAGAAACGAACTCAATGGGCCTCTTCAATGGATGCTTCGCCCAACTATGTAAGATACCGACTCACATGTTCTATTATGCTTGTGCTATCCTAGCCAGTGAACTTAGCAAGCTCTAGGAGCCTGTAATTTGTAGGAAGAGCGACCAAATTATACCACTCTGGATATGGATGTTTGTACGAAAAGGTCTGCTATTTTGGTTTCAAACCGAACTGATTCTTCATCATCTCGATCACTCTGAGCAACAACTCATCAGCATTTGAATTTGGATTTCTCTGCAATTGCTGACCCATCTATGGATTAATATTTTAGGTACCTTGATACCTCGGATTTGGAATCATGTGAAGGGTATTGTAATCTGTGCTATAATGATATCCTTGTGGAATCTCTATCTGCTAGATCCTTTATTGGTTCACTGCTGGAAGTCTCTAGTTATAAATGTTAGGATCTGTATCTCTATGAATCCTTTGAACTAATGGCGCTATTTTTTGAGTCGACGACGGTATTTGGCCTGATGTGCCAAAATTAACCATTTGATTCTGAACTTGCCCTATCGGTTGTTGCACAGTTGCACTGACGATCCAGGATTATATTACATATGATTAGTAGTAGCACCATAACTTACTTAGATGAGCTCTGAACTGCCTGGACATCATCATTACTAGCTGGTGCTGCTTCTTGGTGGCTAGTACCAGCTTGATTAGTCCCCTAAGTCGACGGATATAGAATATTATAGTAAACCGGTCCAACCTGATCAATTGGATATCCATGAAACACCTCTTTCATGGTGTTGTGGAATGTGTTGAAGAAAACTGTATTATGGCTCAATATGGCATCATGAACAGATTTGTTTACAGCCTCTACGAAGAAACGCCTATCTTCAGCTTCATCCATATCTGACTGCCCATGCAGCAGAACTCTTGGTAGTGGATATTTCTAAACAACTTTATTGTCACGTGTCTTGGTGTAGGACAACAAACACTTGTTCTGAAATTCTTCTATAGCTTTGCTGATGACATCTTTATCCTCATCAGGTAAGTCTTCATAAGGCACCATAAGGATGTCACTGTTGTTGTAAGACTCCATGACGATTGTGGGGTCCCACCGGGCATGCTAGAATGTGTGTCGGTGCAAAAACGTGTCGATGCGCCTAGCACACAGCAAGCCGGAAGGATCTGCTCAAGATGAGCCCAGAGATCCGCTTGGCTTCAATCGCAGGACCTATCGACCCTGCAAATTCCTCCTGAGGCGTGCCAGTAAATTTGAACTACAATTGACAAGGACAGAAAGTTTATTAGTAATTTAAGGTGGAACATGCTGGTCTTGCCCATACAGTTCCAAGTGTGCCGCTTATGGAGTAGCCAGACAGGAAAATCGACTAAATAGCCGATACGCGAAGAAATCGGCTGTTACGGACTGTAAATCTTGTGGGTCGCAATTGATTTCATGTTGACAAGTACAATGCATGTAGATGTAAGTAAAATCATCAGCTAGGTGGATTTTATCAGTGTGAAGTATTGAGGCAACAAATCAAACGAGAAAGGATATAACATGCAAACAAATCGACTGTCTAGTACAGATGGATATACAAACGCTTTGAATCTAATCTGTTACTAGGTTCGACCGGATCGATGACAGCTATGATGATAATAACAAACTAAAACCCAAGAATCCATAAAACCGTCTATACATTGATAGGTTTTCTGAAAGACATGCTATATCTGTGAAAGCACAGGCAAATCGGCTGAAATAGCCGATTCAAGTAGAAAAAGGGTCATAGCATATGAATAATCGACTATTCAATACGAACAAACCTATAAACTGCTCAAATCTAACCTATTATCTTTAACAGTGGGGTTCGACTGGATCGATGGCAACCATAATAAAGATAATAGATTAAACCTTTAAACAAAACGGATCTATTTACATTTAACAGGGTCATGAGAACATGCTATGAACATTAAAGTGCGAGCGATCGACTATTTAGCCGATGCAGGCATAGCAAACAGTCAAGGTCATGCCTGATCGAAAACAAATCTACCAAGTAGCGTCCTCCGATCTAAAGTGACATCAGTGAGGATCGACCGGATCGTTACAGCCATAATAGCTAACTATAGACCAGATTTAACTAGCTAGCAAACCTCCTCAAGATCAGACATGCCTTAACCGCGTACTTTGCATGATCAAGATCGAAGTAGAACAGCCGATGAAACATAACCCGTCGCTTAAAGCAAGAAACATCGTATTGTAACAAAGTAAATGACGGACTAAAAGGATGTGAAGCCGATCTAGATCGATCTCGACCGGGCAGGTTGATGTTGCTAAAAACTAATGACAATAAGAACATCAGCAAGATCGGTAACTTAATGAATCTACCCGAAGGATGCCAACCTTAGGTAGAGCCGATAACTTGACCTTAATCTAATTCATGTAGTGGAGGTCGAACTTAACCGATGCAGCTATACTTGAACTAGATAAAGGTCGATAAATAGCTTATGCTAGAGCTCGCAGTGGTGGTCGAACCTAACCGATGCAGCCTTACAAACCAAAGCATAAACCATGACGGTACTTACAGACAAGCCGGAGGTCGGGCGGACCGATGCAGCCCTGCTTGTTGAAGAACTCACTGAGATCTACTCCTAAAGGTTGGCATAAAGCCGAAAAAACTAATTTATATTGATTGATTGGATGTTCTCTTACAATGGTCAGGGTCCAATATTTAGGCCCGGAACCTAAGCATTAATCCTACTCAAGTATGACCCATTACAATCTTTGGTATAAAAGAAAACATTCCTGATTTAAGATAACTTGGACCCTAATCTTTCCCCTTTTGTAGAGTCCGGCATATTTTTCCCGACGCCAACCGTAGCTAATTGGCATTACATGCTGATGTCATCCGAAGAGAGCCGATCCAAGTGTCGCATCTGAATCAGCTGATATCGACCCTTATGCAACCGATTCCTTGATGACTCAATCCTTGAAGTTTCGGGTTCCTGCGTTCTTCTTCCAAATTTCGATGTAAACAATTTCCTTGATATGGTCAAATCAGCTACTGATCTGCGAAAAGAATGGGAACATCCCTAGTACTTGGTAGTCAATGGGTTAGAAAGAAATTAAGTCGAAGTTAGTGTGGCAGAACCGCTCGAAATAACACGCTTCCGGAGGCGATCATCTCCACTAGACACTAAGCACCTCGAAAGTGAGCTACATCGGGCAGTTCCGTCGAGCACACCCTAAGGGAGAACTTAAAAATCTACATTTTTCCATCAGGATCATAAATGAGAGAATAAAGCTTCAAACATTCTTAAGTCATTTCTTACATCACTTTATTATAGTACCAAAATATTACCTCAATTTATTATAACAACGGAATATAACAATGTTATCAGAGTTACAGAGGAAGCAAAGATTGATTTAACAACATGGTGAAGCATTAAAATAGTGGACATTTATATATAAGAGATGCTAACAGATATTATATCTTTTCTTATAGAAACCTTTAGTAAGGGTTATAAATAAACACTACGGTCGTAGCGTGAAAGGAATCCTCTCTGAGCCCACCAGAAGGTTTCCACATATAAGAGTCAGCTCTAAGCATCCTTCGATCACCTGCAATAGGGGAATAAAACCCTGAGTACTCGAATGTACTCAGCAAGACTTACCCGACAGGAGGAAAATAGAAGACTCCAAGAATATGCAAGGCTATCTAGTTTGTGGGTTATTGCATCTGCGGAAGCATTACTAAACGTGTGTCCTTATATTCAATTTTATTAGCAGTCATCATTAGTTCATTAACTAACCATTCTATGTAAGCACCTGTGCTACTTTCAAGCAAGTGATAAGCAATCAGAACTATTTTACCATTTTTCATATTCTAGTTCTTACTATGGTGCTAGATCATAGCTAAGTCGGTACCGTATCACATGGCGATTCGTGAACCAATGTATCCCAGCTGCGTACCCCAAAACACATGCCCCGCTTGTACTCCAGGCACAAGCATGACCAACCCACCACTCTCCTATCAAGGGATCCAGGTCCCTGTCTAAATTTGGACTCCAAGCCCCCACTCCTGAGTCCTGGACTCAGTGTGGTGCTTAGACCTCCACCATCCCTGCCTCCAATCAGTTGGTCCAGAAAGAGCCAGAACCTATGACAAGAGAGCAATGAGCATTCCCGCTCCCATAAGCAAGTATGTGCTCAGGATAATAAGTTTGTGACCTGACTACCATCCACAGCAACGGACGGTCCTCAATCGACACAGGCGGAACAAGTGCAATCCGAGCCTTGCTCGAATGCCTAACCAAGACCAGATCCAAAGTACTATTCTGCCCGGTCTCCAATTATCATCCATATATATTTCATGTGATAGTAATATAGTAACAATAATATCTTTCCTATCTCTTGCGAGTGATAGGTAATCACTCGACTTCTTCTGGATCCTATAGCATAGCAATCTATACGATCCTGACATACTAGTAGGACTCATAGGATATATATATATATGCAAGTGGTTTTTATTCAACTCTTTAAAACTTAATGCACAAGCTTAACATAAAGTACAAAATAATAGGGGTTATGCACCGGGGCTTGTCTGGGTAAGATATAACCAAAAGTTAGCATTCCATCAAAGTGACACGATCATCAAGGCATCATCTTTTCCGCTACTTAAGTCGACTCCATGATCCATCGTTGTTCCTATTATGATATACGTGGATACAACGCAGAGGCGCAATTAATCAACGGTAATCACAACTCTTAAATATACGATTACACTTCGCAAACTAACGAGCCAGATTGAATGAGTAATGTACTGGTCTACGTATCCACATCGTCAAGTAAGGCTTTGTCTCCGAAAAAAATGTTCTAGTTTTAAAATCCCAATGTGCTTTGGCATTTTATTGATTAAATATATATTTTTGAACTAGGGCTCATTTAGCTACCCTAGCAAAATGATTATTATGGAACTACAAAAATTACAGTGAGCGTCTAATAATTTTGGGATTTTCTGTAAAAGTTATAGAGCCACTATCACCAATTCATCACAAAAATTCCTATAAGTTTATATCTTACAATATTATGCATCTTACATTAATTAGATAACTCCTAGAAATATTATAAAACTATGTAAACAAAATATACTAGCAGACAGATCACAATTTTAGGAACCTAACAAAATTTGTTTCATAATTTTTGGACATGTACATGATTTTAGATTAATTACACAAAACTGGTTCTTAAGTAAAAATACAAAACCATTTCTAATTCTCTACTAAAAAGACGAACCAAACTGGCCCAACGCAGCCCACACGAGGCGCGACCCACGCGCTGAGGTGGCCCACGGCGGGGAGCCCGTGCGCGCGCTGGCGTTTTAGCGAAAACGCCCCCGAGCTTCCTACTATTCTCGTAGACACTATTCGCCCTATTTACTCAATCAGCACTTATGCATGAAAGACCCTGAAAGAAGCTGTCTTCGCTTCGGGGAGGTTCCTGCGACCCTGCGCTCACCAGCATGGTGTGGACCGGTACGGCCCCATTACGCTAGCCAACTGGGACCCTTGCAGACCTAGCTATGGGACCGATGCTCACCTATGGGCCGACGCGCGACGATGGGCGGTGGTTGCATGAACGAAGGTGAAGTAGAGCGGGCTCTCCTAGACGGTGGGCGAGCTGCGGCGGCGGCAACCGCGTTCTGGTGAGCCACAACATGCAACAGATAATAGAAGTGACGGGTAAGCATCAGTGATGCACCACGATCCTACCCATGGTGGTGGCCTGGCCAGAGACACCCCGAGCAAGTCTAGCCGCGTGCTCGCGGCGAGCTCGACGGCGAACCGCAGCGACACGACCGTGTCAGTGGTGTGGAGGTGGCTATAGGGCTGCGACTTGGGTGCGCACGACGAAGTGGGGTTCTAGGCGGGGCTAGTGATGCGGCCAATTCGACGCGAGATGGCGAGATTGGAGCTAGCCACGGTGAGGCGGGCTAGGTCTTAATGGCGCGGTGGTGGGAGCAAAGCTCCAAAATTAGAGGTCGGCCTGGCCGTAATCAAGGCGGGGTGGGGACGGCTGGAGAGGGAGGTGAGGGCGGAGCTGTGGGTGCATGGAATTGATGGGAGACGACCCCTCGCAGGCAGGTGCGTTGGTACGGCTCGGCGGTGGCAGCAGAGAGAAGGAAAAAGAGAGAGAGATGGGGTGCGGCCGGTGACTCGACGAGGCAAGCCTTGGCTGGACGCGGTTGACGCGACCGAGGGACCTACGTCCAAGCACGAGGGGACAAGCGTGACGATGGCGTGCACGACCACGTGTGGATGGCACCCAACCGGGCCAGGGAGGGGGCAGCGTGATGCAGCGAGCAGACGCGAGTACGGGAGTGACACGACGGCAGCGGCAGCGGCAGCGACTGCGACCGCGATTGTGTCACGACGCGCGACATGGAGGGCAGCAGCAGCATCAGCAACAGCCGTGGTGGCAGTGGCGGTCAGGCACAAAGAGGGCCGGTGGGGCACGGCGGCCTACGGCTGGCTGCAAGCGGTGCGGCCAGAGCGGCCAAGCCGCGGCCAGGCCACTGCCAGACCAAGAGCTGCCTCGGTCGGCCAGTGTGCGGCCAAGCACGCGCGTGCATGGCACAGCCACTCAACGACGCAGAATAGCCACGCGTGGTGACCACGCGCCCGAGCCTGGTGGCCCGAGACTGAGTACGCGCACGAATTTTAAAGCGCCCGTAAAAACTAAACGATTCAATTTTGAACCAATCCATCTTCACTACTCTAAAGAGGGCACCTTAGGCTATCAATAAGAGCTACAACAAGACACCCCTTTTTAACTCAATTTCTTAGAATAATTTTCCAAACATGGCTTTATCACACTTTGCTCATCTTAGGAATTTTTCTAAGTCTTGAGCTGCATTTGTTTTCAAGTTCCATTTCTAGACTATTAGAAATACTAGCTAGTAACATTATTTTTCTACAGCAAGAGTTGCATTATTATCTATAAAGTTTGTACTTTAAACTTTATTTTAGTGTCACACACATGTTCTATAGTATTTTTGCTTACTAAAAATTGGTTTTAAACCCTACTTGATATACACGAGCTATTGCATCAACATTGATTTAACATTTTTATTGATCATTTTAGGCTACAAGAAATTTATCAACAACTTCTATCACGTGCATTATTACACAAACATGATGCTCATGACATGATTTAGTAGTTGGTTTAGGGCGTAACACCGAGGGTGTTACAGTTAGTATCCCGTTGCCATCCTCAAAAAATGAGGGGTCAGCTGTCACGCCTCCAGTATTCGGGTCACGGCCTAGCCTAGTGTGGGTTTGAAGGTCGCGCCAACGAAAAAATTGCCGCTTCAGCTCATTGAACTTGTTCTGCAGTTGTTTCTTGTCCCACACCAACCCCGTTGCCTCTCTGAAGGCTGGATACACATTTTCCCATCCGATAGTTGTTAGGCCTTTCTGGTTCCAGTGCATTAGGTTTTTCTGTCCGATCACTAGGTCTAGAAAGGTTCTCGTGGTGATGTCATCCTAGTTAGCACGAGGAGTGATCATCTGTTGCCATATTTAAAATGTATGGTATGATGTTGTTGTATCCAACATATAAGAAAAATGAAGTAGTTCTAAGAGTTACAAATAGCAGAGTTAGGGCGTAAGAAATGGGGACTTGCCTTGGCAAAACGCTTGCCGCATTTTGAACAGAGATTGTAGTGCCTGGCTTCAGGTGAAGAGCACGATGAAGTGGAGGACGCTGCCAGTGTGGGCAGCGTTGAGCAGCAGTGGTTCGCACGTGCAGAAAATCGCTGTAGCGTTAGTAAAGAGCATCAGTGATAGATCGAATCAGAGCGTTGCGCTACGAAAAAGAAGTGAACACGGATGCGGGTGCAAGAGAACGAACCTTGGGTCCTCGGATCCGACGAGGTGGCAGGTTGTGGCATGGAACTGAGGCATGGATCCGGCGAGGCGGGAGGCGATTCAGGCGAGCTGGGAGGCGGATCCGTGGGTGGCGCTCGGGGTAAACCTGAAACACAAGCACGTGAGGGTCAGATCCGGACGCAGGGGACTATGGCGGCCTCATATCCGGGGCTACCTTGTTGGCGGCGGATGGGCGTCGATGGTGGCGGGTTCTGGGAGGGATGCGGAGCTCACGGTCGCCGCAGAGGGTGTCGACGGCGAGGGGGCACCCACACGGCGTAGAGAGGCGGGCGGGGAGGGATCCGCTGACAGCCGCCGCGGCAGGCACGGCGAAGCGGCGCACACAGCCGCCGTGGCCTGCGCGGAGAAAAGAGGATGAGGGGCGAGCGAGCGCAAACCCTAGCCGCACGGCGAGCTGGGGAACGGAATGAGGGAGGGAGCAGAATGCGGCCGGGTGGTAGGCTTTTAGGTCAGCCGACCGGCTAGACCTGGGCTGCCGAACGGCTGGGCTGATCAGCCCAGCTAAAACCAGCCTAGCAAGCCGATTTTAGCCCAGCCGAACGAACGGAAAGATCAAACGTTGGAATTGCAGGACACGTGGCAAAATAATAAGCCAGGTCTGTTGGTGCAGATTTCGTCTTGTGCCATCTTCATTGACATATCATGGAATAGTTTCAGTGGTGTGGTGCCTGGCTCTATCGGCAAACTTTCTCAACTATCTTGGCTTAACATCGAGGTAAATAAACTCCGTGGAAAAAACAAGCAAGATCTGGAGTTTATGAAGAACTTAGCTAATTGCACTGGGCTACGGATGTTCTCGGCAGTAGACAATCGTCTAGAAGGCACTTTGCAAATATTATTAGGAAACCTTTTCAGTGAGCTCCAGTATCTACACTTGTCAGGAAACCAACTATCAGGGGATTTTCCTTCCAGTATAGCAAACCTTGGTAACTTGTTGGTTGTACAATTGGGAAGGAATCAGTTTACAGGTGTGGTTCCGGCATGGCTTGGGGCTATGAAAAATCTGCAGAAAGTGTCAATAGGCAACAATTTCTTCACAGGGATCGTTCCATCATCCCTTTCAAATCTGTCTCAACTAGTAGAGCTCTATCTACAATCGAACCAATTGAAGGGGCACATACTCCAAAGCTTGAGCAACCTCCAGATGCTTGAAGTACTAAGCATTTCCTACAACAGTCTTCATGGCAGCATACCAAAGGAGCTCTTCAATATTCCGACATTAATGACGATTAGGTTTTCTTTCAACAACCTAGATGGACCACTTCATCCTGACATTGGCAATGCAAAGCAACTCACCATTTTACATCTTTCAACAAACAATCTGTCTGGAGAAATTCCAAGAACATTGGGAAATTGTGAAAGCTTGATTGATATGGAACGACCCATATGGAACTGGGCCACAATAGTTTCAACGGAAGCATCCCAACTTCATTAGGCAATACAAGTAGCCTACAAGTTCTCAACTTGTCACACAATAACTTGACTGGATCAATACCAGTGTCTCTTGGCAGCCTACAACTTCTTGAGCTACTAGATTTGTCATTCAATCACCTAGAAGGTGAGGTTCCGACAAACGGGACCTTCAGTAATGTAACAGATGTCCAGATTGATGGTAACTCAGGGCTTTGTGGTGGGGAACCAAAGATGCACCTTCGCATGTCCTATGATGCCTTTGGATTCAAGAAAGCACAAGCATTCCATTGTGCAAAAGTTGGTGATCATTTTAGCCAGCATTATGTCACTTGCCATAGTCATAAGTGTAGTGTTACTTTGGAGAGGTAAACAGAAGAGAAAATCTCTGTCCTTGGCATCAATTAATAACCAGTTTCCCAAAGTTTCATACAACGATCTTGCAAGAGCAACTGATGGATTCTCCACATCAAAGTTAATTGGGAAAGGAAGATATTCTTCCGTATACCAAGAACTGTTCCCAGATAGAATCGTGGTTGCTGTCAAAGTTTTCAGCCTGGACACGAGGGGAGCACAGAAGAGTTTCATTGCAGAGTGTAATGCTCTAAGAAATGTGCGCCATCGAAATATAGTTCCAATCTTAACAGCATGCTCAAGTATTGATTCCAGGGGAAATGATTTCAAAGCTTTAGTCTATAAGTTCATGCAACGAGGGGATTTGCATTCATTGTTATACTTGACTCGAGGTGATGCAAACACCTCAACGCCTAGCTACATTACACTGGCTCAAAGGTTAAACATTGTGACAAATGTTGCAGATGCATTGGAATACCTCCACCATAACAACCAAGGAACCATTGTTCATTGTGATCTGAAGCCTAGCAATATTCTTTTGGACGACAATATGACAGCACATATTGGAGACTTTGGTCTTGCAAGATTCAAGGTTGGCTCAGGAACACCGTATTCTGGTGACTCAATCTCGACTTCTTCAGTTGCTATAAAGGGAACAAGTGGATACATCGCCCCAGGTAACTCATATTTGCATACTACCCAATTAGTCTCATGTACTGTTATCTTTGAACTAAATAATTCTATTATGCAATCTACAGAGTGTGCGGGAACAGGCGAAGTTTCGAGTGTTGGAGACGTTTACAGCTTTGGAATTGTTCTGCTTGAGATATTTATACGGAAGAGGCCTACTGACGATATGTTCAAAGATGGGGTCAATATTGCAAGATTCGTTGAGATGAACTTCCCTGACAGGATTGCACAGATTGTAGATCCTGAACTACTTGAAGAGCATGATGATGTATTGCAACAAACTTCATCAGCCATGACGCAGAAAAGATTGGAATGTTTAATTTCAGTGCTAAACAATGGACTTCGCTGTGCTAATCCATCCCCAAATGAGCGCATGGACATGCAGGAGGTGGCTGCAAGGCTGCACGGAATCAAGGATGCGTATCTGAATGGAAACTGATGAGGTATGTAGCACTGCACTAACCAGTTCGTTGATAATTTTATTTATTATTATAATTATTATTAATATTAATGTGTAGTACTATTTGTACCTTTCTATGTCCTTTTTATTTGTCTTGCAGGCTGTAACTTTATTCCTACCGTTAATGAAATATAGCAGCTGTAGAGCATATATAAACAAGGTACACTTTGTAAACAAATAAGCTGCAATGTTATGAGGAGGCTTTCTCTGCAGAAGATTCCTGGCAGTAATATTATCAGCAGGAGAGCCTAGTGGCCTAACTGCCTATGCTAGGCTTTGTCGACGACGAAATAGGGTTCGCAAAATCAGGCTTGACAACATGAAGATGCAAGTGTGGAACATAGCCTACGTTTTCTGTATTTTTACTGGGTCACATTTTGAAATCTTTATGTATATGCACACTCAAGTTAGTTCATTGACAATTTGAGAAACAAAGAACCAATGGCTATTTTATCTTACGGTTACTAATTAAAGGTCCCAGTTAATCCTAACGACACAGCAAAAGCTTGGAAAATATCTCAGATGGCCAAATGGTCTAATCCAACAATCGGAGGAGGCAGATTGCTGAGGGGCGGTACCGCTGCACGAAATCACAAGATCCCTAACATTCAGAAGTTCAGCAATGCTTAAACAATTACATACGTACAAAATACAAACACAAAAATAAGAAAAAGCAAACAAAAAATTAAAAAGAACTTTGAAGAGTAAAAATAAGCAAACAAACAAAAAATAAAAAGAAAGTTGCATTCAGAGGTTCAGCAATGGATAAACAATTACATACATACAAAATACAAAGAAACAAAAATAAAAAATCACCACCTGAGAAAATCCCCGGCTAGCTCAATTTGTATAAGCTTTATCAGTTGAAATAATTCCTGGACCGGTTTTAATGTAATTGAACGGGCCCTTAGTCGTTTCCCCTTTGGGCTTGGGCTGCGGGTTCGTTCTCCTTCGCCTTGGTTGTTGCGTTGCGCCACGGCCACGCACGTCGAACAGAATTTTGTTCCTCCATGCATGTATCTATTTGCCTGATCGCCAGGCCTGTACTATTGTTAGAAAAAACTCTGTCAGGGCAAGCCTGTACTATTGTAAATTAAATCTATAACGGCTAATCTCGAACACAACACACCAAAGTTAGATCGATGGGATAATGGGATTTTCAAATTGGGATAATGGGATTTTCGAATTGGAGCAGGGAACAGTTTAATCTGATAAGTGTTGATGGGAAACATAGAAGGGAGAGCAACACACGAATATGTTTAAACTTAATCTCTCCCATCTCTACATTTTTTAGGAAATTCACATCCCTCTCCTTTAGGCCTTGTTTGGATACGTATGTATTCATCTCAATCCACATGTGTTGAAGTGGATTGGAGTGTAATTAAACTAAGTTTCATTCCATTTCACTCCAACACATATGGATTGAAGTGAATACATATGCATCCAAATAAGGCCTTATGGGTACGTTCGGTTGCTGAATGGGGTTTGTGTTGTATATCATGCATGAGCAAAAGAAGGAGTTTGGTGAAGTCTCATGAGCGGATGGGGAAAAAAACAACGATGTTGTTTGGTTACTTGCATTAGCAGATGAAACTTGTCTAACATGTGAGGATGACATGTGGGCCCATCCTCTAAAATTGGATCTGTCGGACCATGCTCTGCAGTGAAGCTCGTTTTAGCCGTCTTCACGGGACTAGGATCAGACCGTATACTTGCATGGGTGGAGTCAAGCTGAAATCGTGAAGCCATGGTTGCTTGGCTTCTCTAGCTCCGCCACTGCAAGCAACCAAATGTGCTTATTTTCTGAGTATATGAATGAAGTGAGCCAAGAGAGGCTGAACTAAGAACCAAAAACACCATATACATCCGGACAAAGACAGCGGCCAAAATGGTAACACAGTGACGGATTTATGATATTACCATAGGATACGTTGAACAAAAATTTTATATACAAACTGATAAAAACTATTTATCAATTCAGTAAATAAACAATTATAAAGTTTACAATATAATTTGTTACACGTGCACTAAATAACATAATAAGTTTTGAAATTATCAATTTATAATATAAATAGTTTGAATGCAACCGTGCTAGTTTGAAATGTAGGCATAAAAGAGCCTTGCGATATTTGGGGCTTGTTTGACACAGCTCAACTTCACTGGTAAAGAGCAACTTTCTAGGTGAAGCTGAGCTCTGTTTGAAAAAACTGTTTGGCAAAACAGATTCACCAACAACTTCATACATGGATAGGAGAGAGAAATGAAGGAGAGAGTTAGGATAAGCTACTTCTTTCAGCTTTATCTCAACACGTGTTTTTGTGAGAGGGGGGGAAATGGATGAAGTTGTTTTGAAAATAAGTGTTTGAAAAATAAAACAGCTCATAACAGCTGTTATGAGCTTGTGCCAAACAGACCCTAGGTAACACATGCATGTCTCCTCTAGTCACTTGGGCTGACCTTTTTTAGGTGCCATGGTTCCGACGTTGGGCCTTGGTGCGCTTGCTTGGCTGCAGCCCATGAGTCCGAGACTTGGCTGTAAACATTACGTTCTCCGTTACAGCACCCATGATCATACATGGCAATGGCATGAACTTACCAACTGCAAACAATTCAAAGGAAGAATCAACTCAGTAATAACTTCCTGTACCCATCAAATGAACATTCTCGTTTGAGAAGAAGATTAATTTGCACGCACTTGCGCGCAAATGGCCATGGATTTAGCTTTGAATAGTAATACCACCATCGATTCAAAGCAAAACATGCATGTGAAAGAACTCGAGTATGTAAACAAAAGAAACGGAGGATAGATTGGTGGCATTTGGGTACCTTAGACTGTTACTGGCTCTCCACAAACGCGCCGTCGTCAGAGTCATAATAGAAAGCCGAGGGTTGCATTACTAAGCAGAAAAGGTTAACCAAGATCTTGATGCCACTCTTCCTTGGGTGCATGCTGATGGCATCCCTGTATGTAGCCTCGGCATCGGCTTCCGTTATACCTGGCATTGCTTTACCACCACAATAACCGTTGGTGAAGACAACATGGACTTCCTTGAGGTTCAGCAGGTGCTGGATGCCTTCAAGTACCTTCACATTCTCCAGTCCGCGCCCATGGTGGTTCAGGGTGAGCGTATGGAGATTGGGCAGCGCCCCTGCCCCAAAGAAGAGGCATGGCGCGAAACAGGAGAATGTGAACAACTTGAGAGCTGGGAATGCCACTCGGCTGCTGTCAATGAGGATTCTTTCTTTTGGACATTTCCGAATGTTTAGCTTCAGGTCCAACAGGTTTGGTAACTGGACAAGCAGATCAACGTCATCCTGCCTCAGCATGTTAACTGTGAGTGATAAAACTGAGAGCCGACTACAATGTTGACCAATCCAGCTTGGAACCTGGGGAAACAAACTCGAAGAAACCTCAAGTACCTCAAGATGGTGCTCGGCTTGAGAAATGGCCAAACGATCTAATCCAACAATCGGAGGAGGCAGATTAGCGGGGAAGGATGGAAAAGTTAGAGCCCTCAGTTTGCAACTGATAAGTTTGGGAATAGAACACCACAAGGTGTCCATGTTTCCTTGCTGAGGGGCGGTGCCGCTGCACGAAATCACGAGATCCCTAACATTCAGAAGTTCAGCAATGCCCTTAAAATTGTCCACCGAGTTCAAGCCCACATCGAAGCACCTCAGAGTACGTAGGGACCTCATCACACAAATTCCGTCTGGTAGCCGTTTACCAGAAGGAACAACGAAATGCAGCAGGTAAGGCAAATGGACAATATCTGACGGCACATCTCCATCAAGCTTATTCAGTTCCAGTGTTTCCAAACATTGCAGGTTGCTGATTTGGGCTGGCAGGTGCGCTTTCCTACCAACGTTCAGATACCTTAGCTGAAATAATTTGCAGATTGGGGTAAGATCAATACTGTCATGCCCATCAGTACGCCAGTCTTTCAGATTCAGCACTCGGATGTACTTGAATTTAGAAATAGGAGGTACGAAGCAAGTGTTGCCAAACAGAGCAAATGAGCGCATATGTGACATGCTTAAGCTTGTTGCAACAGCTGTGTCTTGATCTTCTCTAAAACCCAAATGAAGGGAAAGCCGACGAACCTTGCTCTGTGAAGATAGGGCCATGTGACTCGCATTGTCTACCACACTCAAGAAGTTCTCTTCCTCTGACTTCAGTCTAATTAGATCAAGAATCATGTCATGCACTTTGCACCCCGACACCTCACCATTGTAGCCCGTGTATGTAGGTTGGATCATACTCCTGTTAACAAGTTCATTGAAGTAAGTTCCAGCAACTTTCTCTGCATCTTCATCATATAAGTTAGCGACAAAACCTTCAGCAACCCATAGCCTCACCAGATCCACCTTTTCAATGCAGTGATCCTCTGGATACATGCCGATATATAGCAAGCATGTCTTCAGATGGAGAGGAAGATTGTTGTAGCTAAGTTTCAGTACTTGTCTCATTCCCTCTAAAGTTGGATTCTCTCTCAAATTTGACCTTAGTGAACTGCACACAAACTTCCATTGCTCCCTTGATCTGGATGGTTGGCTAGCCAAAAGGCTGCCAATGCTTATAATGGCTAATGGGAGACCACCGCACTTTCGTAATATTTCGTCTGAGATCTCTTTCAGTGGCTGAGCACAAACATATCCAACTCTGCTAAAAAATAATTTGGCTGAGTTCTCATCATCAAGAGGTTTCATCTTGTAAATGAACTCAGGTCGGTAGCTACAGCATGCCTTAGCAACTGTCTCAATTCGTGTAGTTGTGATTACTCTGCTCCCTTTATGATTATCTGGCAAGGCACAACGAAGAATATCCCACACTGATGTATCCCATATATCATCAATAACAAAAAAGTAACTGCAATATTCACAAAATCGAAATGAGTGTTTAGTTTGAATTGAAATTCAGATAAACATATTCAAATAATCCAAGAGAATAATCACATTTCTCTCATATTCTGAATAAGAAAACTCTACTGTCCTTACACGATGTAGATATCAGCATTTATCCTGGCTCAAAAGTAATTCATGGAATCAAACAGAGGATACAATGTAGTGGCCTAAGTTCTTGTAAACAGGCATTATATTGCTACTTGAGTACCTAGCTAATGGATTATGGATTATGACTTGAACACAAAGGGCCTAGTAAACCTTACATGCGCGAGTTGCGCTCTCCCCCACAGCAGACAGCTGCAGGGAGTTAAAAGGGAGGTAAAGAACTAATTACTCACTGAAGATGGGGCTATTGTTAGGGGGTTTAGCACTTTCCCACCCGCCATATTGCTACTTGAATACCTAGCTAATGATTATGAGTTGAACTTAAAGGGCCTAGTAAACCTGTCACCAAGTATGGTTTGGAAGAAAGACAGCCCACTCTCCACTCTCTCCTCTCTCTTTTTTTCACTCCCCATATATGACTCAATCTGCGGGGGTACTTCTTCCCTTTCACATAGCATTTTTTTTCAGGCCTGGAGCAAATAATATGTTAAAGTGTTGATCAGAGTTAGTTTCCATGGTGCCTTAAATTTCTTTACATTTCAGTCACTTTTTCAAACCATTACATCTATTGTAATCTTTCACATGTGTTATTTCTGTATGAAGTTCAGAATTACAAAGCATTTACTAAATTAAACATTTGTACTACTTTACGCTAGCTAGACAACAAGTATTTTTAGCTGGCATAACATGAAGATTCCGGCAACCAAAGAATAGTTTGTCATAGGAAATTTAAATTAAACTAAGCTCAATACTTTGCCTATACAAATTGTACATGTCAATCAGCTAGTTTGGTATAGCATGAAAAGAAGCAATCAAGTATTGAGAGGCACCTTAAGTTTTTCAGATACCCTCTGATTCCTTCAATTAAGTCTTCCACTTCGACGACATGATTCAGTTGTGTCATTATTCCAGCCTTGTGGATGATCCTACCAAGGAGCTTCAACAGATCTGGTCTTTGAGACACTGACACAAACACCTCACAGTCGTATTGCCCTCGAATCTTACGGTACACTTTATTTGCTACTGTTGTTTTGCCAAGACCTCCAAACCCAACAATGGCTACCACTCTCAGACCCTGTGGTGATGTTGATGCATCGCCTTCCTTCTTGTCTACCAACTTGACAATATCGTCCACTGGACCTTCTATGCCGACAAGGCTGCCCGCCTCTGTATATAGCGCAGCCATGCGAGGGTCAACAGTTACAAAGCTAGAGCTAGAGGCCGCAGCTTCGTCAAGCTTGTACCTTTTACGGCGCTCACTGACTTCAATCACCCGACTCTTGAGCTCTTGGATTTGCTTGGTAAAGTGATGGCGCAGCCTCAGCTCATTGACATACTGGCGGATCTTGGCGACGAAGCCAAAATCACCAGTGCTGGTGGCATCCTCACCTACCTGATGCACGAAGTCGTCGATGGAATCCTCGATGTCAAATGCCATGCCCATCACTTGGTTCCTCCACTCCACCGTCTGCGGGTCAAGCTCCTCCATGTTGGCGAGCTTGTTGAGGACAGCGTGCATGCTGCTGAGCTCGTCCTTGAGGAACGCCACGTCCCTGCGCACGGCCCTGTGCTTCTCGTACTGCTCCCCCATTAGAGCACCCAGCTTCTCTATCACAGAGTTCATCACCCCAGTCGATGCGCTCTCCAGCACGGCCGCCATGGATCTTGCTTAATCACTTCTCTCCTCCTTTCCTCTCCTTCCTGTTCCTCGGTGGTTAGCTGGAGCTGTGACAGTGATTGTGACGTCGCTGTAGCGTTTTGGTCAACTTGCCCTAGACTGGGGCCAGGAAAATATCGGATGCCTGCAGCCCATGTGACTGACTGACTTGCCCAGTGGCCAGCGCCCAAGCAAAAGCATCGAACGCCCACTCCGCCATGTGACAAATTGAGTTTTGAGCAATTATGGGATGTTTTCTAGAAATCCGTCCATTTCCTAAGAAAAGAATTGTTGTTTTAATCTTTTTAATTAAGTTGAGTTTGGTATGAAATTTTGTTGGAGGGATGCATCATGTCTATGCCCGTCTCTAGTAAAGATATAAAATATTTGGACACTTTTTTGGGTGTACTGAAATGGAATGCACTGTAGTGTTAACAACTTGTTATACTTCACAAATGAGATGTCTCAATGGTATGGATTCCATTTACATTGCTCCTGACAATCACAAATATTCCGTAAGCTTTTTGAGACCCTAAAGGAGCTTACTACTATGCTTCTCTCTAGGCATGATAAGTGAAGGACTCCTGTTGACACTGACTTCGGTCACATACTGGTCGGGCTAGATCGTCCGCGGTAGTACATGGCCTAGATACGCAGTGAATAGAGATCCTAACGGCGATACCAATGAGCAGGTATGAGGCTGATTCAACACTCGTTCTTTGTCCAATAAACCCACGAACAACTATCGGGAAGAACCATCGGAGTACGGCGGGGGTGTTCTAGGATCAGCAAGGTCACCTAGAATGCCGGCAAATCTTGTCGAGAGAAGTGTTGGACAGCAAGGATTGGAAGGCATAGGATTTAGGAATAAAAGTAAGGTAGAATAGTTTTGACAATTGTGTATTGGATACCTCAATCGGTCGTGATCCTCTTTAGCTATTTATATAGAGGGGTGGTCTTATGCTAGTAGAAAACCTTTTCCAACATCTCAACCTCTCAAGTGAACGCTCCTCTCCTGACCCTTTTTATTGTCAACATATGCCCCCTGTTTTTTTAGCGAAGCATATGCGAGTTTTAAAAACACATGACAACAAAAGCAACAATGTCAAGCTATCAGCTATTTTTTTGGTCTAAGAGCAATGTATACACCGGTCATGCTGTTGTAAGGGCGATATGTGTATATTGGCCATCTTTCAAGCAACTCTAGTTTCTTTTTGCTTGATTTTCTTGCAACAAATGCACTGAAGCTTATGCCGCTGCGTCTTTTTTCAATAGATTGGACATCACATTGGTGAATTTAATTTGGGACTGCTACTATAGAAGCAATAGGTTATCCAATCATATCCGAAGAGGCTCCTTTTGGTGGCGAGATATTCATCAGTCGTTGGATACTTATAAAGGTTTGGCTTCGGTTGTACTTCAAGATGGCTGGACTTGTAGCTTCTGGGAAGAACTTTGGGGGCAGTAGGTTCCCAAGCACAGATATATATCTGAAACTCTTCTCCTTTTCTAAGCAGCAGACCTTAAACTTCAAGAAAGTAAAGGAAACTGTGCACCCTCATTCTCTCTTCAACCTTCCCCTTTCTGCTATGGCTTTCCAACAATTCAACGAGTTATGCTCAAAAAAAAATCAACGAGTTACAATTTCTTATGGATCAGATTATTCCGTCAGATAACACAGATCACTGGACACACATTTGGGGATCCTCCATTTTCTCTTCCAGTAAAGCTTACAAAGCACTCATTGGTCATGCTACTACTCCTGCAGTGTTCTCCTAACTCAGGAAATGCTCCAACCAAAGCATAAAGTTTTTTTCTAGCTCCTCCTAAAAGATTGTCTTAGCATAAGAAATTTGATAAAGAGGCGGCACATGGAATTGTAGCCCTACTCCTATGTCCTTTGCCCTCTTGATCATTAAGTGTTTGGGCCACCTGTTTTTGCATTTCCCATTTGCAGTTGCTTGTTGGTAATTTGTTAAGTCACCTTTTGAAGTATTTGCAAAATTCAAAAGATAGCTACGAGTTCTCTTCTTCATGGAGATAATTATTCTCCTTTGTTGGAGCATCTGGATAGTTTGCAATGATGCCATTTTCCCAAGAGCTCAACCTACTTTGGAGAGTCTGAATTGTCTTCAGAAAAGAGTTTGCCATCGTTATCCATGGGGCAAAAAAATAAATACTTCCCTCAAATTTATTTATGGAGTTTGTCTCTTTTTTGTTTCTTAAACTCTTTTATTGTATACCTGTTCTTCTGTTAATAAAGTTCAGTAGGCGCTTATCCCTCCTGTTGATAAAAAAAAAATCCAAAGCCAACATCCAAAACGGGAACGGTGAATCCATGGGCCAATCACTTTCATACGTCCACACTGTCATGTGCACAGGTGGTGCCTGTTGAATTATTTTTATTGCTATATACAAAATTAACGGTGTAATTGATAGGAGTATTTCATAAAAAAACAGCTCCACAAACTCCTTAAAATACACTTGATAAATCTATGCTAAGTGAACAAAATAAATAGGAATTTTTTTTTTGTCTTTCACCAGTACGTTTACAGTTGTTAGCTTTTAAAAATTAAAACTAGACATGGGAAACCGGGGGGGTCAAGATGGCCTGGGGCACATGGACCGATAGCGAGCGTGGAAAAGACATGTTTTTTTATGAAGTTGATGAATAGATCTACGAAGTCTTTATTTTATCTATATTTAGGAGTTGAGATACAAAACCGTTGGAGAGCTGTTTTTGTTTTTCTTTTTATTGACAGAAGAACAAACCGGTTGTTTTAAGTACCTCTTAGAGATGCTCTAAGAGAAGCTTAATTAAATTAACAAAAATAAAACCGCTGTCGTCCTAGGCGTTGGATTACAGGGGACGGCAGATCACTCCATTATGCATTTACGTACGTGTGTGGTCACTGCTGTTCTGGTAAGCTCCGTTGACGCGACCAGGTCCGACCTGACACTTTCCTCTCCATTCTGCTCCTGTCCTGTGTCTGTGTCTGTGTCTGTCCATACGTACGCAATTGCAAACTGCACATTCAACTGGACGCGTGGCAGCATCTAGTCCAGATGAGATCGAGACGACTCTGCTTCGTTCTCCTCCATGTCTTGCTTACTTTTCACATCGTCCTGCTTGCTGTGAATCGCCTTGCTCAGCATCTCTCTCTATACACAGGGACCATTGCTGTATTCACCGCTAGATTCCTTGCAACTACAGTTGCGCTCAAGGGTGGATTCTTGCAGCTGCCGGCATAGTCATCAGTTCCATCGGTGATTTATGGTTTTACTATTGTTTTTGCGTAAGTCGTAGTAGTTACTATCATGAAAGTATAGGACATTATAGCTATTATTATTATTATTATTATTTCTTACTAACATAGTAGTAGCCTTCCAATTTCATTCGTTTTCTTTTTATATCTCGCTTGCAGTTATTGGGCGCCATGTCCTTTTCGTTTTTTAGGTACAAATAAGAGGAACATTGCTACCCCTTTCTCAAAAAAGATAAAAAGAATAGTTTAGAGCACCATGAAAACTGGTCTTTATTTGCTCTTTTCTCCAAACATCTCTTACACCTGGCGGGGTAGCCGGGCCAGATCTACAGTACAATCAATAGCGTCCTACAACAACAATGGCATCGTACAAGTACTAGTATAATACATATGCATCATAGCAAAAATTTCATAGGTTTAGCAAGATCAGAGCTTGGTGACACCAGTGGATAGATTTTCTAGATCTGCCCCGGTGGTAGAGCAAACATGTTTTTGTGAGATACCATGATTATTCGTCCCTTGATTTTTCAAGGGTGGTTAATTAGATAATTGACAGTTCCATTGAAGAAAAAAAGAGAGACAATCTTTTCTTCCACCTCACGAAGGACTAGTGTTTTTGTTCCGTGTTTGCACCAAACAATCAAAGAGTCATGCATGAGGTCTCGAAGAATTGCACTCATGTAATCATGCATGACTCCCTTTATTTCAAAATAACTCAACTTCTAGAGTTACTCAATGTCAAACCCTCTTAAACTTGATCAGATTCATAAAAAAAGTGCACCAATATTTTTTATACCAAAATAGTCTCGAGCTACGTTATAAAATGTACTTCTTCCGTTTTTACGACATTTCGATCTTTCTAGGTACATAGTATTTGATATGCACTTAGATATACACTATGTGTAGGTACTTAGTAAAAGCAATATATTTGGAAAAAGACAATGTCTTAGAATTTGAAACGGATGGTGCATTTTTATAGTCTACTTATTTGGTGTCATAGATGTTAATACTCTTATTAATAAAGTTAGAAAAAAAATAGTTTTGTCTTAGGACAACTCTATGAGTTAATTTGTTTTAGGACTGGGTTGAAGGAGCAAGTAAGAGGAGTCTTCAAGAGCCGGCCGGTTTCATGCATGGCTTTGATTTCAGAGGGAAACATGCAGTTTGATGTTTAGCTATTTCCGCCCCCAGTCCGAGATTGTTCACCGCAACAACTTAACTCTTTGCTTTGTGAGTATTCACTGTTAGAGTGTATGGTGGATATGCCCTTCCATTTCGTATGGTACGGTGTCCAAATTTACGCACGGGCCTGATTTTTGGTGCCGCCGCCGCGCACTGGATGGTTGCGATGGCGGCCGGGGCTGGGCAATCAGGGTGGGCTCGCTCCTCCCATCGCCCAGGGAGGCGACGAGGAGAGGTTGTGAAAACCATGCTCCACTTACATAAAAAAACAAAAAGACAGTAGGAAATAAAAAAAAGAAAAGAAATGTCATGCCTTGCCATTCATCTCATTGTTCATACTTGAATTTTGATTACTCTATTAGCCCTATGTGTATCCTTGAATTTCTAACATTTATCTCTCTTAAAAATTACTAGATAGCCCTTGCAGAAGGATTGGTTGTGGAGTGTGGACTTGTTAATTAATCCTAATGGCGGATATGTTGAGGACAGCGGTTGTCCAGGAGACAGTTACCCAGATGCTATCAAGTGTTTTTCAGAACTACAAGGAACACTCAAAAGACAAGGAACACATAGAGAGGCTAGAGATGGCGCAAATCAAGTTGGAGGCTGCACTTGAGCTATCTTACAAGTGGCAGATCACTGACGCAACAGCGCTACAGTATTGGCAGAAGAAGCTGAAGCGTGTTTCTCAAGAGTGCGATGCCACGCTGCGTGAATGCAAGCGCCGGATTGTACAAGAACAAGAGGAAGAAAGGACGACAGAACCTGGGGCAAGAGCTTACACCTTTGCTGCTAAGCGGGTTGCTCGTGCTGGCAGGTCAATCATATCACTCTTTAGCCACGACCAAACCGGTAGCTCGAGTGCCTCTGCCTCCATTGTTCGGAGATTCGAGCGGTTTGCAGACGGTGCCAGCGAGTTTTTGAGGTTTGTCGAGTTTGGTGGCACCCCATGCCAATACATGTTCTTTGACCCTCTTATCAGACACCTCTTTGCTGGCAGAAAGCTTGAGCACAGGATCGACAGAGGAGACAGTCGTCATTTCCTGATCCTGATACGGCCCTTCAGCAGCAGCATTGAGCACGGTGTTGAGGCCAGGCTCCTCCTCATCCACAAAGATGCCAGCTCAGTAGTGGAGAACTTTGTCCTAGGTGTGATGCTGCAGCTTTCAGAGAGTACCGACATAGTAGGCACTGCAGTTAAGAGCTTGGAGCTGTTCACCGCTGATCACGCCAAGCGTGCGGTGGATGCAGCCAGGGGACAGCTCACGCAGCTAGCCACACAGGACTTCCGGTGGGTGCCGTATGCTGACTCCAACAGTAAGCAGCACTGGCACAAGATCCACGGGCTCTTGACGCAATGGTTTCGCCCGAACCCAGAGTGCTGCAAGCTCCACAACAAGCACCGCCAAAGCAATAGTCCTGGATCAGGCAGAGACAGTGGCGACGAGAGCACATCGAAGCTGCACCACCATACTTGTCTGGATCAGGTCATCCAAGTGTACTTGCAGCACCACGTAGTCGTGTCTGACTCTGATCATTGCAGCAGGAACTGGAACAGATCAGCCGTCATGAAGCACGGGGTCCTCTTCTCGCCCCACTGCTCACCAGAAGACAGTAAGCAGGTGCCGGCATCTGGGACTGGGAGTTCATCGGCGGCGGCAGCACAAGTGATTAACGTTGAACAGCTGGAAAATATAATGTTCCCGACGGCGACGGATTGCCTTTCCCTAAGTACCCAAGCTACGGTGTATCAGATGCTTTGGAAGACTACGCACGGTGCTGCGTATCTGCTGGTCGGTAGAGCAGGCACAGCCCTGCGGCGAAGCACGCGAAGAGCCCGGCAGAATAGCACTAGTAGTAGAGTGGTGGACACGAAGCGGGAGAGGACACAGGTGGTCGCTGACTTCCTGAGAGCGTGGCTCGCACACACGCCTAGCAGGCTGCAGGGTTCGTTCCTGGATTGGATCAAGGAGGATAAAGAAATGCACTTTGCGCGCCTGGGCGATTGCCGTCGATATTATTGATGCCTGGCCAATAATGTTCATGCATGGCCATATACAGACTCAGACATTTGTATAGAAATAGTAGAATGGAAGCTCCCTCTTGTGAGCCCTTTGACTACAGACACTGATTTCAGATGTATATGAACTTATTTGAGCATAAGTGTCGGAAGATCCTTCACATGATGTTCGTACTTTGTACACTACTATGTTAGAATTGGCAAGCACTACCGGATCAAAATTACTGACGGCAGATGATAATCAGCAGTGATGGGGAGGTCTATCACTGCCGGTTTGCCGAACTGGCAGTAATAAAACACTATCACTGCCGAGTCAAAGCATTGATTTCGATCATGAGTATCACTGTCGGTTCATGCTCCAACCCGGAAATGACACTCATGGCACCATTGTCGGATCATTGCAAAACCGGTATTGAATTGTTGTGTCACTGCCAGCTAAATACCATACCCAAAACTTATTATTATAACACACCAGACAATTATATTGCTAATGTTGTGGTCAGGGCGACCGCCCAGGCGTGTCCGTCCGAACGCCCTATTTCTGGGCCTGCGCAGCGACCTGGCCCAACAAGCAACGAGCATGTTCCATCTACGCTCTCTCTCCTCCATCTCTACACTGCAACAGCCGAGAAATTCCCAACTCCCCACTCGCTTCGCTCGTCACGGCTCATGCCATCCGCCCGCGCCAAGCTGTCTCGCTGCCGTGGCGCCCCTATTCCTGGCACCTGTGCGCCGTGCTCCATTCCTCGCCGTTGTGCGTCGTGCCCCGTCCCCCGCCACGTCGAGGTGCTGTTGACGCTGTCGTCCCCCTGGCCGATGGAGGAGCTTCGTGTGACGTCGCCCTGCTGGCGAGTTGCCGTGACGTTGCCGCACCGGTGAGCTCCATGTGCTGACGCTAACCTCCGTGCCGGCATCGAGCTCCGCAACGACGAGCCTCCATTCCTCCAAGCTGCAAGGTAACATTATGCTAAAAGCGCATGTTGCAGGCAAATGTTTTAAGTGTTTCATATGTTTCATCTAGATGTTGCATGTGTTTCATCTGGATGTTACAAAAGTAGATTGGGATGTTGCACATGTTGCAATGGCTAGAAACATATATATGTTGCAAGTGTATGTCCCAAAGGTTTCATCTATTTTTTCAGACGTATGTTGCAAGTGCATTTATTTGGATGTTGCATATGTTTCATACATATGTTACACGTGTCTTATCTTGATGTTGCATATGTTTTGCAATGGCTTTTCATGTGTTTTTAGGTATTTTTGCAAGTGTTTCAGACGCATGTTTCAAGTGCTTCATTTGTCTACAAACATATGTTTTAAATGTTTCATCTAGATGTTTTAAAAGTAGATCGGGTGATGCACATATTGCAATGGTGTTGGTGGCTCGCGGACAACGGCCTGCCGCAGGGCTTCGGCTCCTACCTAGCGCGGCATGCCTCACCCTCTCCTCAACCTCCCATCCCTCCCCTTCCTTCCATCTCGCCTTGGCATTGGGGTGGGGGTCGACGATGGTGCTGCGTTCGGACACAGCCACTGGCGTGGGATGAGATGCGGGGCGTGAGGGCGTAGGATGCGATGCGGGTGCAGGGGCGTGGGATGCGATGCGGGCACAGCTGCAGGAGTAACGTTCGAACGAGTCCTGCGGCCAGATGGCCGGGCGCTAGCCCTTCCATAATTATAATGCACAAGAGAATTCTCATTGTTATCACATTTCTCACAATATAAGATATATGAATAAATCATAACTAGAAAACCATATATATACATACTTAATAGATAGAGATGAAGTCATTACAAACCAAAGTCTCACTCTTATTACAAACTATGTGGAGCGCACCCACAACTAGTGATCACCAAGTGTCATGCATAGTCTGTACAGCGATCATCCCCTATTGTGTCTCTGAGCACATCATTTAAGTACCAGTGGTACCCAACTTGCTCCACGTAGGAACGAGCACACGGTCTACCAACACTGAACAAACTTGAGACACTACAAATGTAGTACCAGTGGTACCCAACTTGCTCCACATCTATTTCATTTTTCTAAGCAGTCAGCTCACTAACTGTATGTGTAAACCTGGTAGCCGAATGCATGAGAAGTCAGGAATTATATATCCATTGGCCGCAAGCTCCTCCATACGTAGTCTCACAATATTTCTCTCAGCAGTTCTTTGATTCAGTTCCCTCCTTACCACAATGATCTAGGACGTCCTAAGGTCCAACCCATCTTTCACTAATGTTGAAAGTGATACGACGAAATTCCTCTTCATGGACATTGATTGTCACATGATTAATTTGATGAACTCTGAGAAACCAAAGTGTATCTTGGAGCCATCTAATTGACTCAATTATCTACAAGAAATTATAATGATGTGTTAGGTTGTAAAAAATCTACATTAAATTGAGTGTAAGATAAGATTACTTACTATGGTAAAAAATGGGGACTGTGCCGGCTCCAAAGTTGGCCCAAATGGCACAGATCTGGGGACAAATCCAGGTGCCTCAGGTGGAGATGGGGGACCCTGTATGACTAGTCAACTACACACAAGTTTCACAAATATTCTATTGTAGATACATATAGATCAGGACAATTCAGATCAACACATGTTACATATTGACATAATCAAGACAATTCTGGTATGTGTTGTAGATAAATACTGATCAAGACAATACAAAGGCTTGTCATATCATATCCACATGTCCAAAAGAAAGCCTTGATTAGGCAAGCCATATCATATCCACCTATCTCAAAAAACATCTTCACTGTGAAGTATTACAATTCACTGTAAGTTGAAGGAGAATGTAGGTTTGGTGACTCACCTAAAATGAAGGAGAGGATGTGGGCAGTGGCGCGAGGCATATGGGGCCAAGGCCAAAGATAGGGATGGGGACGACATGTGGTGGATGGAGCCGGGGATGGAGGACGATGCACAGCAGACGAGTCCAAGGATGAGGGACGACGCATGGTGGATGGGGCCGACCGGGATGGGTACGGTGTGCGACGAACAGGGCGGGGACGGAGATGATGGTGCACAGTGAACATGGACGGGGACAGAGATGACAACGCTCAACGGAGCTAGGGTCGGCACCGGGAGCGGTAGGTGTTATTGGGGATCCTCAAGTCAGTGCAGATGTAGACGCCAGCGTGAGGGTAATTAAATGTTGGCGCTTGGGATACAGACCTGAGGCAGGGACAAAAATTTTCATTATATAGCAAGGGATGTCACTCTCAGGCCGTAAATTCACCCAGCAGTGATGCTCCACTATCATTGTCGGTTCAAAAGCTCACCACCCGTCACTGAAGCTGGTGTAGGGTCAAGAAGGCGGACTAGACGGGGGTGAATAGTCCTTTCTAAAATTAAACGCGTCGGCTAACTGAAACAAATGCAGAATTAAAACTATTGGTCTAGCCAAGACTACACCCCTCTATCTTAGTTATCAAGCACCTTACAAAGATCCTAATTAGGCAACAAAGGTGCCGGGTGAAAGGTCCTTGTGTGGTTTTGGTAATTGAGTGACAACCCTAGGTGGACTAATTATGTTTATGTGAGATACACAGGTAATTAGTCCACATGTACATGTGTGTGAGCAACATATGCCATGAAGGTGGAAATGACTCGGAGATGTTGTAAAGCTCACACATGTGATGATGAAGGAGCTCATTGCACATGAGACATGACATTGAGTCATGTGATCAAGGTGGAGAAGATCAAGACAAGACTTGGCTTGATGGACCAGTTGTAAGCGTGAAGGGTAAGTCAGAGGCTTTGGAGCGATGGACCATGTGGCGGTGAAGCATAAAGCAAGACTTGGCGCCGATGGACGAAGGCAACGGTGAAAAGCAAGTAAAGTCAAGATCGATGAACCAATACGGTCACATGATGATATGAAGTGGATCATATCATTTGGTGATTGGTTGGTGCATGTGTTGCATCAACTTTGGAAGAGAAGAAATGGAATGCGCAAGGCAAAGGTGTTACATAGGGCATTTCATTTCGCCGGTCATAGGTGTTTAGAGAAGTTTATGACCGGATTTAGGATAGATGGCCATACTATCAAGAGGAGCAAACTTGTTTGCATATCAGTCATCTAGTGCCACTTGAGTGATCTAACTTTGCATCGTCGCTAGAATCGAGTGGCGTGGCAAGTTGAGTGGCTAATCCTTTGGAAAATGTTTGTGAAAAGCTAACACACATACACATGGTGGTGTACACTTGGTGGTGTTGGCACATTTGCAGAGGGAAAGAAGTTGGAGTTGATGTGGATCAACTCGGTGAAGAAAAGGAGTTAGTCGTGCTGGTCATAGAGTGACCAGAGGCGTCCGGTGTGGCTATCGGACGTGTCCGGTATTCTATCTAGACTTCTGGTTGTCAGACGGAAGTGACCGAATGCGTCTGGTATGGTGACTGGACGCGTCTAATATTTGGACCCGAGGTGAGGGACTAAGTGAAAGTGACCGGACTCTGGCTCACTGCAGTGACCGGACACTGAGGAGTTACTATTTAGCGTCCGGTCAAAGAGACATAGTTCGAGGCAGGATCGTAGACAGCGACCGGACGATGGGACCGGACACATCCGGTCGCCATACCGGACGTGTCCGGTATGACTCAGCAGTCTCGGGTTTCAGTGCTATAATTGATTGGATGCTGGGAGCGTCTGGCCCGGAGTGACCAGACACGTCCGGTCGGCCCTAGGAGCTTACTGGACTTGACCGGACGCTGCGGCTCAGCGTCCGGTCATTTCCTAACAGTGCATCCGGTGCGACATGTCAGAGAGAGCCGTTGGCGGCAACGACTAGTTTGAATGGGACACGTGGCGGGTCAGCTGTGACCGAACGCAAGCGACCGGATGCGTCCGGTGCAAACGACCTGCGCGTCCGGTCGTCCCAAAATTTGCCCAGTGAAGGGGTAACGACTAGTTTAGCCCATGGGGCTATAAATAGAAGGTGGTCTCGGCCATGGCTAGAGCTGAGTACCTCGGGGGACTTTGTGTCCATGCTTGAGAGTGTTTAGGAGCCCTCCATCTCACATATGCTTGATAGTGATCATTCAATTGTGTGAGAGAGCGATTCTAGTGCGATTGCATCGTGAGGTTGCATCAAGTGGCACTAGGTGATTGAGTTGCAAGCCGGTGGTGCTTGTTACTATTGAAGGTTGCCACCTCCTAGATGGCTTGGTGGTGGTCTCCGTCGAAGCCCGCAGGAAGCTTGTGCGGTGCTCCGGAGAAGAGCTTTGTGAGGGGCATTGTGCTCGCCCCGCGGGAGCCACGAAGAGCAACTCTAGTTGAGCGTGTCATTGAGCTACCCACACTTTCGGGGTAGGTTCTTGCGGCACCTGACGTGCGGGCTTGGCGGGTGATGCCAATTACCTGCCGAACCACCAAGTGAGCGGTCGACACAACGGGGACTAGCGTGTTGGCAGGCACATGAACCTCGGGAAAAAATCATCGTGTGATCCTTGTATTCCTGTTGGTTTGCATCCTCGTTACACAAGCTTGTAATTACTTTCTTATACATTGTGCTTGTGTAGTTGCTCTTATAATTAGTTAGCTTGTGTAGCTTGCTAGTTACCTTCTATCTTGTGTAGCATAGAAGTAGCTCCCTTGCGTGTCTAATTTGGTTTGTGTAACCTTGTTAGTCACATTGCTTAGTTTGTGTAGCTAAGTATTTGCGCTCTCTAATTTTGTATTGGTTGCCTTGTTATTAAGCATTGTTAGTGAGCTTAGTTAGCTTTGTGTTTTTGCTTACTAGCATGTGTAGGAGCTCCCTTGTTGTTTGAAGTACTAGTGGCATAGGCTTGTGTGACCTTGCTCCTAAAATTGGATAGGTGAGCTCTAGCTAGCTCGGCACCTTTGTTGCATAACTAAGATCTTTATAAGGTGCTTGTGAACATTGATAGAGGGGTGTAGTCTTGGCTAGACCGAATTGTTTTAATTCCACATTTGTTTCGGTTAGCCGACGCGATTAAATTTTAAAAATGACTATTCACCCCCCTCTAGTCCGCCATCTCGACCTTACACCAGGCTAGCTAGAGCTCACCTAATCAATTCTAGTAGCAAGGTCACACAAACCTATTGTTGGTATTTATTAACACGTCACTTGTTTACATAGCCACCTAATGTTTGTTGACATTACTTAACATCACTTTTGCTAGGTTGTCATCCCTAACTATGATGCCAGAAATGCTTGTTGGTACTACCTAGCATCACTACTAAAATGATACTAAGAAGTACTTTAAGTATTTTATTGTGACTAAAAAGAATGCAAATATGTATATAAAGGGATCTACAAGCGCACAGATAATTTACCATTATAGCATTTCACCTAGGTGTATTCCAGGTATCCTTATTTATATTTTTACCACATAAAAGAATGGGCAGATGGAATATATTGATAACTTATACTTTTGATGGAGTAATAAACCATAACCATTACTCTACTCATAACAGGGGTAAGTCAAGAGATAAATATATATGAATGGTAGATGATAACTGAACATTGATCACTCAGAGTACTCCTTTGTATGGCATTAGCATTGCTAAGTAAAAATTAGAGAAATAATTCCTAAGTCATTCTTAATTACAACTCAAAGTATACGTTGATTAGTGCAATTACACTTAGTAGTCATGGCTAAGATCAACTTCATATCTACACATAAGGGATATTACTAGGGAAGATTAAGAACAGAGCTTGTCTTCCTTCGTAACTAGATCCTACTTGTCCTATATTCAGGGAGCGGACTACAAAGGACTTAATGGGAGTGTCACATCCGCGATCTACCACATGACCCGGAATATAGGGTACACCCGCAGGTAAACAACGTATAAGCACCACACTTACACAATGTTGACCATTCACCCCTTGTACTTTGGAGCTAGCGTTATACGAACTTATGCTTGAACATGATGATAATCTAGCTATACTAAGCATATAATCAAAGTAGACGATGAACATGATAACTATGAACATGAATAATATTAAGAATAATGTCGAATCAATTGTAGCAAACATATGAATAATGAAAGATACAAAAGAGGATATAAGGGGCTATACCAAGCCACACTCTTAACATGATCAGGAATCCAAGCGAAGCTTGCCTCCCTCTAGATCTAGCCTAGCTAGCTATGCCCTAGAATATGGTGGAGCTATGTAGATGATCAGGGTTTGATCTCTTGAATGAAGGAAGATGCCCTAGGTAGTGGCACGGGCTGGTATATATATAGGGGGAGCATCAATCCTAAGCCCTTGGATCAAACTGACTTAAAAGAATGGCGTAGATACAAACCCTAAGGCGGTGGAGAACCGACGTTGCAATGCGGAGGCTGACAAGTGGGCCTAGGGGCCGGTTGGCCTGCAGGTGGGGCCGGGCAGCCACCTGCCCTCCGCTTCGATGGTTCGCCTCCTAAAATCTTCTAGAACCTTCTAGAGTTATTTTCATTGCGGATAAGAGCGATTAATTCTAACATTTGGGTCCACCTTGATGGTTTTCTGGATAAACCCTGCTGAAAACACAGATTCACCAAAACTCATGGAATTTGTTAGTTTAAACCCCTAAACCTATGTTGGTGATCATATCCATGCCCTTATATTGACGGTTTATAATGGTTGTTAACTATCGTCAACAACTCCCCCAAGCTTAACCTTTGCTCGTCCCTGAGCAAAGCTAAACTTAGCAATGGATCTGGAGTTGCTTCGATGTTTTCACTTCTCAAATGTACACATGTGTTCAAACAAGAATTCTCCTCCGGATTAGAATAAACTATTCTGACTTTCAAACTTACTCATATTATCTTCAACCATGGGGCTTCTTAGCCTTTACTTGGGTCTTGAGCAATTGAAAGACAGAACGATCAAGTCAAGCACTATATCTCAAGTTCTTTGGTCAACCATTATTTCAGAGTTTTTATAGATTTTCAAAACAAAACTCAAAGCATCATTTGTATGACACTCTCAAGTCTCTCAATATATGTGGTATTTGTGGATCCTCACCAAGGCAATAATGATGTTATGCCTTTTTTCCCTACAACTTAGGCTTATGTGGAGCTCATAGGAGGGGAGAAAGTATGAAAGAGCATATTTGTAATACATATATTGTAAAGTCAAACCTCAGATCCAAAGAGAGTTGAGTCATACAATCAAATCAAGATATGCATGTGTATGGATATTTGGTGGATATATATGGTGGCTAACCTAATTCTACTATGCTCCTTGAAAACATGTCTCTCTTTGAAACTTGGGAATATTTTTGCAAGAGAACATGGGCTATCTTATTTATTTTTTTCCTTTTTTCAGGCGGGCATCAGAGTACCCATTGTTTTAGATATCTCGGACACTTGTCCATTTTTTTCTCAATTTTTTTCTTTGTTTCTCCTTTTTTTATGAATAACTATAGCCCAATGCTTATTCTTTGCAACAAAACTTTTGAGAGATAGCAACAAAAACTTGGAACATTTATTTGGTGGATGAAAAACCTAACAAGCATATTTCTGTTGTTTACCCCCAGTGTAGGAGTGAAACATTTTTGGGTGGATCTAAATGGAATGACATGTTTTTGCACCTGCCCCCGGTGTAGGGGTAGTGCATATGTGGGTGGTATGTACGCGATCTTGATTTTAAGAGCATGACGAACCTCTCATAAGGGTCAACAAAGCTTAACTAAACTCAATACAAAACAAGCAGCATATATGAGTGAAAGTTTTTCTAGCCTAAATAACATATCTAGCTCTGGTAGAAATTCAAGTTTAGAGTAAATTCTTATATCAAAACAGTTTTATCCAAAAGTCGGGAGAATTCAAGGCTGAAAACTAAGTACTTCAAAGGAATTACAACATAGCAACTATTCATCAATTCCATTCAAGAGATTATCTTCAGAGTCCTTTTTATTCAGCTCTTAAAAACATAAAACTAGACACACACTTTTTATTTTGTTTTTATTTTTAGATCACACATTACTAATATATATATCTAACACAAAGATACATTTTTATTTTGTTTTTAGCTTATGCATCTTTCTATGACTTATATATATAGCAAACTTATAAATAGTAAAAGAAAAGAGAAAGAAATACTTATCTAGATACACGGGGGATGCCCTTGCCCCAAGCTAGTTGTTGGCGTGGTTGTTCAAACTTGTACTTCTTAGAGCGCGTTCGCTAGCGGATGTCTTTCTCGTCCATCAGGAAGTCAAGTTCTTGATAATGAAACACTCCTAGTGGAGCGAGATGAAGATAACCGGATGAACTTGCTCATGACCATCCTGCAAAAACTTTAACAAGAACAACAAAACTTGTGGAGCGGATTAGAATAAAAGGGTTAGCGATTTGCCGTCCAGAGGTTAGTCGTTCTTGGAGTTAGAAAGATTTTTGATTTGGTAGAATTTTAGCAGGGAGTCTACCTGATATTTTTGGATTTTATTGAATATAATGGGGGTATAACTAGATGTATGCATGGTATTTTTATTTTTAGGCCACCACGGTGAATATTCTTGCGGGTTTTTACACACCATAAAGATTATTCACATAGGACTTAGGATTTTATAATGCAATGATGAGACTTTTTATTTTATTTTTTAAGTGCAAAGCAAATGTAGAAAAATAAATATGCTAAATGAAAAATAATTCATGCAATGCTAAAAGTAAATATGGATAACTGCCGATGTTACCTCCCGGCGAGGGTTCGGATTTTTAAGTCCTCCGGACAGGACTTTTCTCCAGTCTTGTTCATTCTTTGGTGCATCTGTCGGTCCCGGAGATGGAGACCTTGATGGTTGCACCTCTTGCGATGGTGACTCTGGTGATGATGCCACCTTTTCTTTCCAGACCTGCATGTCTGTGGACTTGATTTCGGCATAGTAGGTTCATTCTTCACAACTTCTTTTTCTTCATCTTCATTCTTGGGAAATTGATTCCTCCGGCGTTGGGACGATTAGCGTCTTCTCTTGGAGCGGGTCTTCTTGGGCTATTCATAAGTGGTATAATAATTGAAATAGCAACATACCTTTTGTCTAGGGAATTGAAAGTGGACTTGTCCAGATCCGACGTTGATGATCGCGTTGGTGGTGTTGAGGAACGACCTTCCAAGGATGATAGGTACGTCTTCTTCATCTTCTCCCGTTGTGGTTACCTGGCCTTGTTCTTCCTTCTTCTCCGGTTGTTTCTCTTCTTGGTCACTGTTGTTTCTTCGGGCAGGTATGCCTTTTATGGATGACTAGGAGAGTGGTGTATATGATTCTTCAAAGTAAACTTCTCCTTTTTATCCTTGATTGTGAAACAGATCTTGGCACTGTCTGCGTAGATGATGGCTTTTGCGGTGCTCAAGAAAGGTCAGCCCAAGATAATGGGTGCCCTTACATCTCCACCTGTTTCCAAAATCACAAAATCTATGGGTACATAGGACTGTCCCACTCGTACATAGATATCTTTGAGAATTTCCTTGGGGTAGCAGAGTGATTGATCTACAAGCTGCAAACGTATGTTTGTGTACAACAAAGTATCTTCATTAATTTTATCATAAATTACCTTTGGCATAATGTTGACACTTGCTCCGAAGTCACAGACAACTTCTTAGAATATGTGAGGTCCAATGGCTATGGGGATGACAGGTCTTCCTAGATCTCCTTTCTTGACAAGCAAGGAATAATCCTCCCATCTTCCTATCGATTGTTCTATGTAGCATCCTGCAGCATTGTGAATATCGACAAGATTTGCAGTCTTGAGATCTTCCGGTTGCCCTGGAATCTTACCTTTGTCGGTCGAAGAAACAACAGCCGCCAGCTAAGCTATTTGTGATTCTATCATTTTATTAAAGCTATGCTGATTTTTAATAGCTAAGGAGAAGCTATCTATTCTATTGTTTATGTTTTCTAAGATTTTATCATTGGAAGCTAGTTTTCTAGATAAGCCCTTCATTATTTTAGCTTGGCCAGAAATTAATTCTCTCCAGGGTGATTGATTATTGAAACTATTGAAATTATTACCCTGATAGTTACCTTGGTAATTACCTTGGTAGTTGGCCCTTTGTTGGTTCCATCCTTGATTCTGTTGAGGACGATAATTGTTATTGTTGATGAAGTTCACATCCTCATGGGTTTTAGGATAACTATTCCCTGAATGCCTAGTGTTTCCACACTCTTCAAACATCATGCGGGAATCATGAATATGCATGACTTCTTTCTTTTCATTAGCTCGGTCTTCAAGCCTCTTCATCAGCAGATCTATCTTGGCAGACAGCATGTCCACATCTTTGAGTTGATGCATACCTCCACCTCTCTTGTGGGTTTGAAGACGTTCTTCATTTCAACCTTGGTTGGAGGCCATCTTCTCCACGAGAGTGGTTGCTTGTGCGATTGTGAGTGATAGAAATGCACCTCTAGTAGCGGCATCCATATTCTCACGGGTCCTGTTTGTCAACCCGTGGTAGAAAGTCTGCATGAGTAGCCAATCCTCCATCCATGATGAGGACATTCTGATATGTAGTCTTAGAAGCGTTTCCATGCCTCAGGGATAGATTCATCATGTTGCTGTTAAAAGTTTGAAATTCTCCCACGTAGGGCATTAGTTTTGCCCTTGGGAAAGAACTTTGCTAGGAAGGCAGTGGAGCAGTTTTCCTGTGTAGTATTTCTATCTTTGTTGGCATAGAACCATTGCTTCGCCTTCTCCAAAAGTGAGAATAGGAAGAGGCAAAGTAATATGACGTCTCTGGTAACTCCTTTGATGATAAAAGTGCTACAGATCTCTAAGAAGTGTTGGAGATGAGCACTCGCATCTTTATGTGCCTTTTCACAAAACTGGCTAGCTTGCACCATGTTGATGAGAGCTGGCTTGAGCTCAAAAGCATTGTCTCCATTGTTGATCGCCGGTCTAGTACGGATGTTGGCCGTAGTTGGAGCAGAGAATTCACGGAGAGTCTTGTTAGCCATGGCTTCGAAAACTGGTGTTAAGCTCCGCCTTATCTGATTGTCTTTCGATTCTAAAGCTGAAACTTTCTTGAGTTTAGCCTTAGTCCTACTAAGTAGTGCTTCTGGATTTTCAACATAGTTTATCGGAAGGTCAAAACCAGTCATTCATTACCCTGTATAAGATATAAAAGTAGACAGCACAAGGGTAAGCCTATTTGAGCAGGGGTATATGGTTTTCTCAATCACATCAATAAGTAAAGGTTTATCAATATTCCTTCTTGCCTAGCTACCTTCCCTGGCAACAGCGCCAGAAATACTTGTTGGTATTTATTAACATGTCACTTGTTTACATAGCCACCTAATGTTTGTTGACATTTCTTAACATCACTTTTCCTAGGTTGTCATCCCTAACTATGATGCCAGAAATGCTTGTTGGTACTACCTAGCATCACTACTAGAATGATACTAAGAAGTACTTTAAGTATTTTATTATGACTAAAAAGAATGCAAATATGTATATAAAGGGATATGTAAGCGCACAGATAATTTATCATTGTAGTATTTCACCTGGAAGTATTCCATGTATCTTTATTTATATTTTTACCACAGAGAAGGACGGGTAGATGGAATATATTGATAACTTATACTTTTGATGGAGAAATAAACCATAACCATTACTCTACTCATAACAAAGGTAAGTCAAGAGATAAATATATATGAATGGTAGATGATAACTGAACATTGATCACTCAGTGTACTCCTTTCTATGGCATTAGCATTGCTAAGTAGAAATTAGAGAAATAATTTCTAAGTCGTTCTTAATTACAAGTCAAAGCATACGTTGATTAGTGCAATTACACTTAGTAGTCATGGCTAAGATCAACTTCATATCTACACATAAGGGATATTACTAGGGAAGATTAAGAACATAGCTTGTCTTCCTTTTTAACTAAATCCTACTTGTCCAATATTCGGGGAGTAGACTACAAAGGACTCAATGGGAGTATCACATCCGCGATCAACCACATGGCCCGGAATGTAGGATGCATCCGCAGGTAAGCAACGTATAAGCACCATGCTTATACAATGTCGATCACTCACCCCTTGTACTTTGGAGCGAGCGCTATATGAATTTATGCTTGAACATGATGATAATCTAGATATACTAAGCATATAATCAAAGTAGACGATAAACATGATAATTAGGAACATGAATAATATTAAGAATAATATCGAATCAATTGTGGCAAACATATGAATAATGAAAGATACAAAAGAGGATAAAGGGGTTATACCAAGCCACGCTCTTGACATGATCAGGAATCCAAGCGAAGCTTGCCTCCCTCTAGATCTAGCCTAGCTAGCCTAAAATATGGTGGAGCTCTGAGGATGATTAGGGTTTGATCTCTTGAATGATGGAAGATGCCCTGGGGGTGGCAGGGGCTGGTATATATAGGGGGAGCGTCAATCCTGAGCCCTCGGATCAAATCGACTTGAAAGAAAGGCATAGATGCAAACCCTAAGGCGGTGGAGAACAGACGTTGCAACACGGAGGCTGACAGGTTTGGGTCCTCTCAAGTTAGGTGCAACATACTTAGGCATAGCCTTAGTATGAGTAGCGGGATGTTTTGCAATAGCAACCATAGAGGTACCATTACCATCCTTTCTGAGCATATTATTATCAACAATTGAAATAGGCTTAGAAGTGTTACCTAGGGGACATGAATTTGCCATGTGTCCCCTTTTCCGGCATGAGTAGCAATTTCTCTTGGATTGAGCCTTCTCTTCCTTGCTCATATATTGCTTCTCATTGCCTTGCTTTTTCTTGCTTGCTTGAGCCTTCTTATCAAGCTTGTTCGGACAACCTGAAATTAGGTGGCCCAATTCATCACTATGGCACTTGATGTGAGCAACTTCCTTCATCTTCTCATCTTTGTTCTTGTTCACCATCTTGGCATATTGATTAAGCTTTTGATGCCTTGCTCTTCCACCCCTTCTTGTCTTCTTCTTTATCCCTGAATCACCATTTACATGGTTGATCTTGATTTGCTCTTGGGGCTTATTCTTTTCATCTTGTGGCCTCATCTTTGGCTTCTTGGTTGGAGAAGATTTGGCAAGGTGACCCATCTTATGGCATTTGAAGCACACAAAATGCGGTAGCTTATTTTGTTCTTGCTTCTTCATTTTCTTGCCCTTGCTCTTATTGAACCCAATGCCACTCTTGTCACCATAGCTTCTTTTGTTGTTCAACATGTGCTCAAAGGTGACTTGAGAGTTGTAGCACCTCTCTAACTTGTTGCTCAAATTCTTCACTTCACTTTTGAGCTCATTGTTCTCCTTCAAAAGGTTAGTCTCACAAGACATAGAAGTAGAACAAGCATCTAAATGTGAAGAATATGGCATAGCTAATAAATCATCACAAGATGTGGATACATTCTTCTTGCCTACATCACAAGGGTTAGCAACAATATGTGATTGATCATTTGACACATGTGATGAGCTCTCACTAGTTTTAGTTTTTCCATTGGAAAGCTCCTTAGTGAGAAAAACATGGTCTTTAACCATGTTATCATGAGCAACACTAAGTTCCTCATGAGCCAATTTTAGCTCATCATGTGAAGCTTTAAGAACATCAAGTAAGTGCTTATATTCTTCACATAAATTCTTTAGAAATGAGTTTTCTTTTCTAATTTCAATGTTTTAGCTTTCTCATTTTCTAAAATCATGGTCATGCTAGCAAGTCTACTAACAAGCTCATCATATGAATCAATATGATCAACCATATTAGCATTTTTTACCTTTGTATCACCTAGTGACATGAAGTAGTGTAGTGATGGAGAGCTTGTAGAAGCATCACAATCACGGTCCGAGCAAGAACCATCATCAATATCATCAAGTGTGTTTGAGGTAGAATCATCATTTGCATCACTTGAGGCATCACCATCAATCTTGTCAAGTGAACTTATAGTTGATCTATCATCATCATCACTTGACCATGAGGTGGAGCAATCTTCCACAATCACCGAATTATGGCTATGCTCAACATCCTCATGTGTCTCCTCCTTGGGCTCATCATCATCATTGGAGACCGTCCCATGTTTTCCATTGAGATAAATACAAATCTCATGGGTGGATTCCATATCCATGTTCTCACCAAATATGTTATCTTTCATAGATTCATAGAAAATGTTAGTAGCTTGGCAATCAAGATGTAGGCATTTCTTTTGCGATTGAGTTGCATTCTTTTTATCCAACGCATGAGAAAAACCCACATCTACGATCCACCACATTTGAGGGCAAATAAACTTAAAATTATTCATCATCCAATTTTTCCATCGTGCAAAGTGTGTGCCATCAAAAATGTGTGGACACTCAATATCTAGCCCATAAGTCACCATCCTCTTGGGTCGGTGAAGACCACAAATGAGAGACCTAGCTCTCCTAGCTCTGATACCACGTGCAGGGTCGATATGGCGGACTAGAGGGGGGTGAATAGTCCTTGCTAAAATTAAACGCGCCGGCCAACCGAAACAAATGTGGAATTAAAACTATCGGTGTAGCCAAGGCTACACCCCTCTATCTAAGTTATCAAGCACCTTACAAAGATCTTAATTAGGCAACAAAGGTGCTGAGCTAGCTAGAGCTCACCTAACCAATTCTAGTAGCATGGTCACACAAACCTATGCAAACTAGTACTTTGGCAACCGGAAGAGCTCCTGCACAAACTAGTGAAGCAAAAGCACAAAGCTCCTAAGCTCACTAGCAATGCTCAATAACAAGGCTACACAAGCCAAATTAAAGAGCGCAAAATTACTTAGCTACACAAACTAAGCAATGCAACTAACAAGGCTACTCAAGCCAAATTAGTTGCGCAAGGGAGCTACTTGTATGCTACACAAGCAAGAAGGTAACTAGCAAGCTACACAAGCTAACTAATTACAAGAACAACTACACAAGCACAATGCATAAGAAAGTAAATACAAGCTTGTGTATGGGGAATGCAAACCAATGGGAAGAACAATGTTGACACGGTGATTTTTCTCCTGAGGTTCACGTGTTTGCCAACATGCTAGTCCCTGTTGTGTCGACCGCACACTTGGTGATTAAACGGCTAATAGGTGTTTCATAAACCTAGCCCACACGTTGGGCGCTGCAAGAACCTACCCTAAAAGTGAAGGTAGCTCAATGACACGCTCTACTAGAGTTGCTCTTCGTGGCTCACACGGGGTGAGCACAATACCCCTCACAAAGCTCTTCTTCGGAGCACCGCACAATCACCACGCGGGCTTCACAATGGAGACCTCAATCCACCAAGTCGTCTAGGTGATGGCAATCACCAAGAGTAACAAGAAATCCCCAATCACAAAGATTTCCTAGTGCCACCAAATACAAATCACAAATACACACACTAGGCTCTCAATCGCTCACTCAAATTAGTACCAAGCTTGAGAGGGAGAGGAAGGGGGAAGAGGTGAATCTTCAACCTCTCATCCACACCCACAAAGGGCTATCAATCTCTCCTACAAATCTTGGCTCAAATCATGGGAGAGGGAGAGAAGAGGATGAACCCTAGCTCATGAGATGCAACAATGGGGAATGGCTAGAGGAGGAAGAAGAGAGGAGGGAAGTCAGCCTTATCCCCACACGTAGGCTCCCTCCCCACTCAGCACCTGCACTGGAATTTTTAGTCGGCGTGGCCTGGAATTTCTTGGGCGGATGCTCCTCTTCCGACTGTTGGTGCTGAGGACTCCTGCACTGGAAATTCCAGCTGGCGCGCCCTGGAAATTCTCGAGCGAACGCTCTTCTTCCAACCGTTGGTGCTAAGGACTCCCGCACTGGAAATTCCAGCTCGGGCCAACAAAAATTCTCGTTAATTATAGCCAACCAACAGAGGACACCTGCCTGGAATAATTAGCCCAGTGAGCAAGAAATTCTTGTTCACAATCCATAACTTGCCCAAAACAAGTGTTATCTCATCCCAAAAAGCACCAAACCAATTTTGGCACTTGAGATAGCTTTTCACATGGAATTTTCCTGGGCTTTCTCATGCACCTCACCATGTCACTAAGCGCAATGCATATGCAAATCAAACTCACATTTAGTGGCACTAGATAACCATTACAACTAAAAGATTTTTCCTCTTTATATTACGGCTATCTATTCGAAATCCGGTCAAGCACCTCTCTACTCAACTTAGACCGATGAAATGAAATGCACTATAGGTTATACCTTTTTGCCTCGTGCATTCCATTTCATCTCCTCTAATGTTGATGTAACACAAGCACCAACAATATCACAAATGATATGATCAACTTCATATCGTCATGTGACCTTATTGGTTCATCGATCTCGACCTCACTTGCTCTTCACCGTTGCCTTCGTCCATCGGCGCCAATTCTTGCTCAAGTTTCACCGCCATGCGGTCCATCACTTCAAAACCTCTAACTTTCTCTTCACTCTTGCAACCGGTCCATCAAGCTCAGCCTTGTCTTCATCTTCTCCACCTAGTCACGTGACTCCATGTCATGTATCACTTACATGTAACACCCTAAAATTTGCTCCTTTAAAAATAGAGTTAAAATGATTTATTTGTAAATTTTTGTGCACATGAAACATAGGAAAATAATAATTTTTATTAAATTAAAATTCATCATAAGGAGTAGCAACAAGGATGTGCATACATGCCGGTGCATTTGATTCATTGCAACGAGTGGTTGAATCCAAAATTCAAAATTAATTCAAAATGCTTTTGAAAATAAAATTGAAAATGACTTTGAAGTAAAAGAAAAGAAAATTAGAAAATAAAAGAATTTAAAAAGTTGTAAAATTTATTTTTAGAAAACTTACCAAAATTTCTCATTTTTATTAGAATTGAAAAGTGTATTTTAAACCATATTCGAATTTGATTTGGTTTACATTTGAATTTAGTTTCGAAAACAAAATAGAAAAGGAGCCGCTCTGCTTTTCTCCGTCACCGGTGAGATCCTCTGCATGCTCCCCTCTCCTGAACGCTTTTACGTGTTGTCATTGAAGCATCGTCAGTATCCGTAGCTTTTTATTTGCCAACCGCCCCGTCGTCTCCCTGTGCCTGCACTAGCACGCGGCTTCGATCTCTTGCTGGGCATGCCTTGCTACTGCGTCCAGATTTCCAAGCCATGTATCACCCGCATGCAAGCAAAAGTCAGAACCATCATCGTGTGCAGGTGCAGCATACAAGCTTTGTCTTGCTGGGCTTGGAGAGCAGAACGTCCATGGTTAACAAGCCATCCGCACCTTTATTAATTTCCTTGCCATATATATCAAATATATGGCTGATGCCATGCCTACCTTGCCCTTGCATAGTAATCCATCTTTCTCTGTTCACACCCAGTCTTCTTTGAATTGGGATAATTCACATGAACCTTAAATTATACTTTCCTGCATGAACGACCGAACTTTTAGACTATGCATCCTTTCCAGTAGACCCCCGATGAATCTTCAATCCTCTGCCGTTCTCCTGTTATAGATCCCTTTAAACCTGTTATGTTTGCGTTAGATTCATAACGACATAATCTACACGTTTGTAACAGTGTTTACCAAGTAACTTGATCTGTAATTTCATAGTTCAAATCCTAACTTGAATAATGATTGTGCAACTGGATTTATAAATAAAATATGATTAATTTTACTTTAGTATTCTAGTTCAAATATAAATTGACTTAATACAACCTAGATCTTTCTTTGAAATATCTTGTACATGTTTTATATGATTAAAGTAAACAAAGCCTATAGTTTTCCTCTTTGCTCTATAAAATAATCCTACGGTAGTTGTTTCTTTTGCACCGTAGTTCCGATTAACGTGCTTTTTGCGTCTGTGTGCTTGTAGCAATGCGTAGATCAGTTTTCAAACCTTTTTATTGATTGGTGTACTGTTGTATGTTATGCATGTTTGTGTTTGGATGCTTGTATGGTGCTTTATGATCATGTCCAGTCGGTGAGCTATACGTGGTGAATCAAGAAGCAGATCTTTGGAGCTTTGGACTAGAAGAAGGATCAGAGTTTAAGGCAAGTATAGCATATGATCTTCCTTGTTGTCCTATTCACTTTAATAATTTAATCATATGCATGTGTCTACTTTCGCAACCGTAGTAAGTTTCCTAGCTATTTAATATCCTTGATTCCTTGATTTCTATGGGTTATTGCATTGGATAGTATGATGCCAGTGCTCAACTAAAGCTATGATCGTGTAACTTGACTAATGGTATATGCAATAAACATTAAAAGATGCTTTTTAGCAATATGGAACAAGGGGGCTAGAGCATTGGTCTATTTTATGGTGCTCTACGTTCCTCTTCCTAAGGACTTATCTGTAAGTGATCATCCGGGACTTACAGTACAACTGTGAGGGCTATATGGCTCTGGTTTTAGCTCAGTATGAGGACCTTTTCTAGCTTGTTAGAGGTTACCTTTATTAGCGTAAGAATGGCTTGCCGAATCGGGTATAAGACAACCTCTACTCTTATGTGTATAGCCGTGATGGCTTTGAGCCATTCAATGGGGGGTTCCTATATCTGTTTACCGAGTGAATCTAATGGCCCTAACTTGTTAGACGAACCTTTGAAAGGCTTCATAATGAACCCTGCTGACCTTCCTTGGTAGTGGGTCAAGAGGCTGATCACCTCGGGTGAAAAGGTAAATCATGACTCACAGTGAAAGTGTACAACCTCTACAGAGTGTAAAACTGGTATATCAGCCATGCTCATGGTCAAGAGTGGCCTTGGAACTCTTATGGAATAGATGATGAACACTAATGATACTGATGATAAAGATGCTCACTAATGATTACTGTTTATGCTATTCACTATACATGTTTACCTGATCATGTGTTTACATGGGCTTGTGAATAAACTTGTTGCCACCCAATTACTAAAAGATGACTCATTAAAAGCTAATCATAGTTAAACCAGTGTCAGCCTATGGCAGAACCGCCTAATCTAATGTCTTCCAGGAGTACTCGTCTTCCATTAGACACTAAGTACCCAAAGGAGAACACCAAATTACTCGGTTCTGTCGGGCACACCCTAAGGGAGAACCCAAAAATCCATATTTTTCCATTAGGATCGCAAATGAGAGAATAAAGCTTACATCATTCTTAACCATTTCTTATATCACTTTTAATACAACATCAGAGTATAATATTTATTGTTATAACAGCGGAATGTAATCATATTATCAGAGTTATGAACAATTTAATTGAACAACTAAATATAACATGTGAACAGAGTTACAGCAAAAATAATTTTCTATTTATGACAGGATGAATCATTGATACATAAACTATGACAATAGATTATAAAACTTTCATTTATAAAAATATTTAGTGAGAGTTATAAATAAAAACTATGATCGTAGCATAAAGGAAATCCTCTCTGAGCCCACTAGGAGGAATCCACACACAAGGATCAGCTCTAGCATCCACCTGTCACCTGCAACAGGGGGAAATAAAACCCTGAGTACTCAATTGTACTCAGCAAGACTTACCCGACAGGAGGAAAGAAAAGATTCCAAAGATATGTAAGACTATCTGGCTTGTGGATTTATTGCATCTGCAGGAAGCATTACTAAGTGTGCGTCCTTATATTTGATTTTTTATTAGCAGTTCATTAGTTCATTAACTAACAATTCTATGTAAGCACCTGTGCTACTTTCAAGCAGGTGGTAAGCAATCAGATTTTCTTTTTTCCATCCTTCATCTTTTAGTTCTTACTACGGTGCTAGAGTTAAGACAAATCGTACCGGAACGCCAATGATTCACAAATCAATGCCCCCAGCTGGGTACCCCGAAAACACATGCCCCGCTTGTACCCTGGGCACAAGTAGGACCAACCCACTACCCTCCTGTCATGGGGTCTAGGTCCCCGTCCAAACTGGGACTCTAAGCCCCTGTCCCTGAGTCTCGGACTCAGTGCGGTGC
Source organism: Miscanthus lutarioriparius (assembly GCA_904845875.1). NCBI lineage: Eukaryota > Viridiplantae > Streptophyta > Magnoliopsida > Poales > Poaceae > Miscanthus > Miscanthus lutarioriparius. Next base: position 87,585,223 of record CAJGYO010000009.1, read on the forward strand.
AAGGACCTCCTAACCCAAAAACCACCATGACAGTCGGTTTGGAAAGAACCGGAACCCATGACAAGAGAGTAACAAGTCTTCCAAACGCCCATACCCAAATATGTGCTCGGGATAATAAGTCTATGACTTGCCTAGCATCTTATGCAACGGGCGGTCCTTAACCGACACAGACAGGGAAAGCAGTGTAACCAAGCTATGCCCCGTGGCTGGAGGACACAACCTCTTACACCCACCAATACCCAAACCATATCCCTACCCGGTCACCATTTTTCTTTCTACCATTTATATTTTTCTAAGTGATAATAATACAGTAATATATTTCGTATCTCTCGCGAGTGACAGGCAATCACTCGACTTCTATCGGAGTCCTATAGCATAGCAATCTACAAGATCCTATCATACTAGTAAGACTCATAGAATAAGGATATATATATATATGTGTAAGTGGGTTTCATTCAACTCCTTAAACTTAATGCACAAACATAATTTAAAGTGCAGAAAAGTAGGAGTTATGCACCGGGGCTTGCCTGGGTAAAATATAATCAGAAGTTAGCTTTCCATCATGGCGACACGATCTCCAAAGGCATCATTTCTCTAGCAACTCCCGATGACTCCGCGATCCATCGACGTCCATATTATGATATACAATACGATGCAAAGACGTAATTAATCAACTGCAACCGTGACTCGTAAAATATGATTTACGCCTCTCAAGTTAACGAGGTGGTTCTAACGATGACCGTACGTAGGCTACATATCCATGTTATCGAATAAGGCATTATTTCCCAATAGATGTTTTAGTTATACAAACCCAAGCTGTTTCTTTATCCCGTTCTATCGATTTAATCTTTATTCGAAATAGAATATAATTATCTATCTAGCAAACTAATTATTCTGGAGCTACAAAAATTATAGTGAGCAGCTAATAATATTAGTAATCTACTGTAAAATTTTTAGAGTCAACACTATCACCGATTTTTCACGGAAATTCCTACAAGTTTACATTTTAGCAATATTAAACATTTTAAATAATTAGAGAAATCCTAAAAATATACCGAACCTATACGAACAAAACACACTATTAGATAGATCATGATTTTAGGAACTCAACAAAACTGGTTTGACATTTTTACGATTTTTTTACATTTTATTATCAATTTCCAAGCATTCAGACGCTTGCTGAAATTAAGAAAACACCGAAAAAGGAAAAAGGTCCTTGGGCCCCGAAGCGGTCCAGCGGACAAAGCAGCCCAGGCGGACAAGGCACACGCTGGCACGAGCGGCCCAGTCGTGGGCGGCGGCAGGCCGGCAATGCGAGCAGGCTGGCCCACGCGCGGGCGAGCGCGGCCAGAGGCCTAGGCGGGGACGACGTGAGCGGCCCAGACGCACGCGGCCCAGCTAGCCAGGCTGGCGGACCACTGGTGTGCACGCGGCAGTAGCCCAAGGCCAACTGCGGCCCACGCGGTCAAGGCCAGAGGGGGGCGCCATTTATGCAAAAAGAACCCTACAGTTTTACAAAATCGATCCGTAGTCCAACATACACTATTCATCTGAGTCTAGTGGTTCGCATCTAGACCCAAGAAAGGTTCTATTTCCATTTCACACCTTCACTCATCCTCAAAGCAGAGCATGGACAGGGGAGCATCGGCCGGCGGCGGTGGCAACGACGCTGTGGGACAGGGGAAGGCACGACGACAGCGGAGAGCCCGCCGGTGAGCTGCACGGGGACCCGCGCGGCCTCGGACTGGCCACGACAAGACCCGAGCCAGCCCCCGGTAGCCCGCCCGCGCGAGCCGTGGCGGCGAGCATGCCGGCTGCGGTGGCACCGGCCAGGCGGGTGGCTCCGGCTCCGGCAACGCAGTGGGGCTGCGCGGTGAGGTGGAGCTACGTGGGAAGGTTCGCGGACTCAGCGCACAAACGCGCCCACGCGAGAAGGGAAAAACGATGACAACGGCGGGAAAGAGGCGTGGCACGGCGATCGAGCTGGTACGGTCAGACCAGGGCGTGCGCGACCCGACAGCCTCCGGGCGGGGACGCAGCGTGGGATTCGGGCGCACCTACGCGCGACTGCCAGTGATGGGCGGGCCCCTTTGGCACCGGGCAGACCTGGCGCCGTGGCCCAGCGCTGCGGGGGATATAGGAATGGCGCGGGAGAGGCGGCAAGGTGCTGCGGGCACATGGGGAGGAGGGCGCGGCAACATGGGCCCAGGCACGCGGCCGAGGGCACACACGCGCATCGCGAGCGGGGGAAAAGGGGCCAGCAATGGCGGCGTGACCACGGGTGCCTCGGGGTGGCTGCGGGGCATGGCGGCCGGTGAGGCCAGCAAGGAGGGAGAGCAACACAGTGGAGCACAGCGGCTCGGGCACGCCAAGGAGCCGCAGGTCTAGCCCGGGGAGGGAGAAGGAGGACGAGCGGAGCTGGGACTCATCCACCATGGCAGCAGAAAAAATAGAGGGAGGGGGAGCAGAGCGATGGTGCGGCGTGCAGGGGCAAGGGGCACGAATGCCAGGGCGCCGAGCGCGGTAGTAGTAGGTAAGGGAGAAGGTGCCTGCTGCCGTTGGATGGGTCGGCTGGCACTGCGGAAAGAAAAAGGAGGGGCAGCGGTGCAGAGTGGGAGAAACAGCAGCAGCTCAGAGGTGACTCGGCCTGCTCGGCACAGAGGCAGACAGCCACGACAGGCAAGGAAAAGTAGGCGCGCGAGAGAGAGCGAGGAGCCGTGTGATTCGTCACTAACCTCATAAATGTGGCATGGGGCAGGGGCAGGTGGCCTGGCATGACGTGGCCGGCAGGAGCAACACGACACGATGCCATAATTCAAATGACTGATTCACAGCATGGGGAACGCACCAGCGCATAGACAGGATGACTCAAACTTAGCGGAACGCAAAGGCAGCCAGCTCGGCAAAAACATTCAATAAAACGCTCCCGAACAAGAACACGAGGGAGCATTCGCACATGATGCCTACTACGCTCGTTCAGTGCGGCAACGACGCCAAGCAGAGCAAGCGAGGTAGTTGAGGTGAGCGGCTAGGATCGCTCGCTACAGGTGCCGGTTCACGAACAGAGCGCCAACGACACGGTTCAATGCGTTCTAGCGAAGCTCAGCCAATTTTTGCGTGAGCATCGTAACGCTAACGTAACCATGCCCTGGACCATGTCCTAGTATACTCCTAACTGCAACCGATTGTGTGAGAACATAGATGCAGTGCTTAACCATTTTGTTGGAAATCGAATGTCAAATCGGCATGTCTACTATATCATTTCCGACTTAAATAATAATAACTTGGCTAGAACTAACAACATTTAGCGCTTTTGCCGCAATTTTTAATATGCCTAAACCTAATTAATTCCAACCACTGTGCATTCCATACATTAGTCCATACGTCATACTAACTCAGAGAAATAAAACATCTAGGAACTAATTAACCCGTTGTTCAATATAATTTGCTAAAATGACACTTTCAAACATAAGTTAAATTTTAAAATCCGAAAAAAATCATTTCAGTAAATCCTCTTAGGTCTAAATCTCGGTGCTAAGCAAGCTCATAACACCAGAGGTGTTACAACGGGAAAAATGTGGATTTTCGTGTTCTCTCTTAGGGTGTGCCCGACGGAACCGAGTAATTTAGTGTTCTCCTTTGGGTACTTAGTGTCTAATGGAAGACGAGTACTCCTGGGAGGCATTAGATTAGGCGGTTCTGCCACATAGCCTTTTGAGCCTCATGAACCCCATGATATATTTGTTGAGTACGACATGTACTTACGCTTGCTTTATTTTTTAATTATTTGGATAAAAATCCCGGATGGGTACCAAATTGCTAGAGTTTAGAGGAATTAGGCTTGTGATCAACCAGTCAGTTGTCCCTATGGAATTGGAGTCTTCACCTGAAGATTGGAGTTGTCTTTCTACTGTTTGTTATCTAAGGTTATATTCTTTATACTAAGTATGTTATATATTGAGCATTGTCTATTGATATTACCCTTATTTATAGCTATATATGAGATTTGACTTCCTGGGCTCACATATGGTGTGTATTTGGTTTTGTTCTTAAAATTAGGTGCTACAAAGTGGTATCAGAGAAATGCTGACTGTAGGACGCAAGCCTAGTAGAAACTAGTCGTTTTAAGGTTTAGAAGTTGCTAAAAAAACCTTGCTCTATGAACCTTGATATTTTCCTCTCTACTATATCTCTACCCTTGTTATTCATCTCTACCTTGGTGCTTATTTTGAAGTCTTTGTTCTCGTCTTCACTCCTTGGTTTGATATGCTTTTAGAACTGTTCCTCACCACCTTCTTGCGTAATCTGAAGATGAGTCTTAGGATTGTTACCCCTAGTACAATGAGGACGATAGTATCGCAAGTTGAGTCAATGATTGAATTGTGTACCTTTAGTGCTCTGTTGAATTGTCATTATGCTCTTGCTTGTTTTGAATCTTTGTAATGATTGCAATGATCTTGTTGGGTGTTCCCACAATTTTATTTAGTTTATAGGCCTAAGGAATAAGGATTAATGAAATAAATAGTTGGGTTATGGTTTTCTTCTGCTTTCCATATCCTGCCTTTTCGGAGCAACCTGCCTTTATCGGCTTATATCTCTGTTCTTCGATGGCCAAAAATCATGAGAAAATTATGGACAGTAGTAGACTTCGATATCTTTCTGTGACCGCAAAAACCAACCTCGTATCTATTTTGGTTATGGAGTTATGAAAATCACAAGATGTTGCAACCGCGCTGTCTGAAGCCTAGAATAGTTTCTGTTGTGCACTATTTTCGACTACATAAACTGTAGAATTCAGAAAAGTGTTCTATAAGGAAGTTGTGGAGAATTTGATAATGTTTTCAATGGTATAATCTACAACTTCATTGGATTAACAGAATAAGAGTTATGGCTATTTTACTGCACTTCTGTTTTTCTGCTCGCGAGGAATTTCATATTTCTTGCCCATACAAAAGAGTATCACTGGGATATTAGAACATCTTGATACTAGTTAGCTCATCAAGAAGGAGGTGCAAGCTATCCTTTTTGTGTCCCCTATTTGACCTTTTTTTAAGGGGGTAGCCAAAGTGAAGGTAGTTTTGTAGATTCTAGCTCTCACTAGGAAAGAATCCTGCCAATTCTAATCCACCGCCATCTAATTCCCCATCGAAAGAGCAAGCTTTGATGATGCAGACTCAGTTATTACAGAGTGTGTTGAACAACCCACATCAAGCACCACTCATTGACAAGCGTGGTGAATTTATGAAGGGACACCCACCGACATTCTCTCATACAAGCGAATCACTAGAAGCTGATGATTGGTTTAGAGCTATGGAGAGACAATTGGACATAGCTCAGTGTGATGACATGAGAAGGTGCTTTTCGCGTCCGTCTAACTCCAGGGCGTAGCACAAGACTGGTGGGAGTCTTACCAGTATGGACGTCCCAACAATGCTGGACAGATTACCTGGAAGGAGTTTAGCGAGAGCTTCAGGTCCTACCATATTCTGTTAGGTGTGGTAGAACTTAAGCAAGATGAGTTTCAGGCTCTCAAGCAAGGATCTATGACTGTGTGTGAGTATCATGACCTGTTCACTCAGTTGTCGCGCTATGCTCTAGAAGAAGCGGATAATGATGCTAAGAAATAGAAACGCTTTTTGAAAGGATTGGATGATGGTTTGCAACTACAACTAATGACCGTGGTGTATGCCAACTATTAGACGTTGGTGGACAGAGCAAATGTAATTGAGAATAAGTGTGAGAGATGAAGGAGAAGAAGAGAAAGCTTGACGTTCAGCGCCAGTTAAGAAACACTCGTCTTCGTTTTGCTACACAAGCAGAATATCAGTCACGCCCTATGAATCTACTTGGGAGTATAGATCAGGATTAGTATCAGCAACCCAATGATGAAGTGCAGCGTTTTAGTTCTCATGAGCCATGTCTGTCACCTCCTACTATCACCTTGATAAAAACAAATACTTCTACTAGTGAGGAAGATTATGATTGTGGTGAAATTGAACACTATAAGAATGATTGTCTTGAGAAGCTTGCTGAGAGTAATCAAAGTCAGAATCAACAACAGCAGGAGCCAGAATAGAATGTCCATAAGGAGCAGGTGCAAGGAAATAAGTTAAAGTGAAACTACATTCAAGGTAGGTTGAATAATGTAGATATGATTACCACTCATGGAGCTAAGGAAGTTGTCGTGGGGTTCATTCCAGTAAACTCAGCCCCTGCCATGGTTTTGTTTGACCCCAGTGCGTCACATTTGTTCATATCTAGGGAATGTGTAGAAGATCATAAGATAACTATACTTCCAATGAGGAAACCCCTGATACTTAACTCTCGAGGAGAAATGAAGGCAAACCGCATATGCCCAAAAGTTAGTCTTGACATAAAGGGGGTAAACTTCAAGGCAAACCTTATAGTTTTGGAGTTAATGGACACTGATGTTATCCTTGGAAAGGGATAGTGGTCTGCTTGTAAGGGAGTGGTTAAGTATGCCCAACGATCGGTGCTTCTAATAACACCGTCAAGAGAAAGAATTGAGTATGAGGGTATTCAACCTGCACATGAGGAATATGAGGATGGCCTATTAGAAGGTGTATACTCAGAGGATGTATACCACTTAAGTGCTTTATCATCCAGAGTAAGTATCCTTTGCTCGGTTGATAAGTTATTGGATCATCTACGATGAATTGATGCATTCATCAATATGGCTCTGCAATTTGAGCTATCCTCAGCTGGGAGTCCAATCTTCAATATATCCAAGACAAGTAGGCGTTGATGGCATAGGAATGAGATATCTGATAACTACAGATGGTTCTATGGAGTCTAAGGAAATTTCCAATGATATACTAAGCATGACAAGAAGGTTTGGATTGAAGAAAGTTAATGATGTGATAGGAACCCACTCAAAGATGTGAGAGAAACTCAGAGTCTTTAATAATGATGTTTGATTAGAGGTTCAAGGGAAGTTTATCCAAGACCATCAAGATATTGATAGTGTTACTAGAGAAGGTTTTAAGTTCGGATTAAGAGACCTCAACTAAGTATTTGAAGGAGTAAAAAAAGGGGTTGAAGTAAAACCTATGTATTAGCTTTGCCAGATCTGGACAAGAGCTTTATATCTACTATGATGCACCTTGTCAAGATGTGGGATGTGTCCTTATACAAGAATAAAAAGTAGTACCTTGTTTATTAAGTCAACTAAGGAAGCGTGAGTTGGATTACCCAACATATTATGTGGAGTTATCCATTGTAGAGCATGGAAGTGCTATCTTCTGGGGCGTAAAAGTGACATCTAAGTGGACCACAAGAATCTAAAGGATATCTTCACTAAGATGGTTTTAAGCTTGTGACATCATTGTTGGATTGAAGCCTTCAAGGTTTTACGACATGGAAAAGTGCTATTACTTCAAGAAGCAAAGTCATGGTTGATGCCCTTAGCAACGGAGAATTGTGCTGAGAAGGTTCAGGTGACACCAAGGACTAAGAATTGTATTTCAAGTTCGAGCAAATTAACTAAAATCATTAATGTTTTGAAGAATGGTGGTAAATTCTCCTTCTGGCCAAGAAAGAGAAAAGGCTCCGTTAGAAGGTGAACATAGGAAGAAAGAGGTCTGATAAGTATCGACTAAAAAAGAAAGGAGGCCTAGTGATTGGAATTATCTGAAAGTTGTTCAAGGTGCCTGTTAAAATTTTGGAATCGGTTTGGCAAGTTACTTGGAGTAAGATTAACAGGTATGTAAAGAAAGTGGGATCCTTATCAAGAAGATGGAATTACATGAGGAAGTAAAGAAGAATCTAAAGACGGAGTATCCCTATCCCCTAGTCGACGTCTTCCGAATCTCGGGGACGAGATTCATCTTAAGGGGGTAGAATTGTAACACCCTAAAATTTGCTCCTTTAAAAATAGAGTTAAAATGATTTATTTATAAATTTTTGTGCACATGAAACATAGGAAAATAAAAATTTTCATTAAATTAAAATTCATCATAAGGAGTAGCAACAAGGATGTGCATACATGCCGGTGCATTTGATTCATTGCAATGAGTGGTTGAATCCAAAATTCAAAATTAATTCAAAATGCTTTTAAAAATGAATTTGAAAATGGCTTTGAAGTAAAAGAAATGAAAAATAGAAAATAAAAGAATTTAAAAAGTTGTAAAATTTATTTTTAGAAAACTTACCAAAATTTCTTTTTTTTATTTGAATTGAAAAGTGTATTTTAAACCATATTCGAATCTGATTTGGTTTACATTTGAATTTGGTTTTGAAAATAAAATAGAAAATGATTTGAAAAATGAAAAATCCTCTCCTCTCAATCTAGCCCAAAGGACTCCTCCTCTTTCTCTCCCGTGGCCCACTCTCTCCTCCTTCCCTTCCTCTCCCCGTAGCCCAGCAGCGGCCTGTATCTTTTTTCTTCCCCTCGCTCCCACCTTGGGCCGGCCCAGCCGTGGCCGCGCTGCACTCTCTCTCACCGTCGGCCCATACCGCGCGCAACGGCCCAGCCGAGCAGTGCGCCACGCCGTTCTTCTCTTCCCACGGGTGTCACTGACATGCGGACCCCACTTGTCAGCACCGTCTTCATCCCGGTCGTGCTCGAGCCAGACACCACCGCCGCCGATGGAGTCCGCTTCCGCCCCGCATCGCCTTGCTTTGCGCTCCAAGCAGCTTCCCGGCCTTAAATACTGATGTCTGCACCGTCGACCACGAATTCATCTTAGCGCGCTCCCAAGTCCCGGCCTGCCGCTTCCTGCCTGTGGCTAGGACAACATCCCTGCAAGCACGCCGAGCCGAGCGCCGTCGAAGCCGATCCTGGAGGCCTAGATCATCGTTGGACGTGGAAATTAAATGAACCAAAGTACCTGGAGCCGCTCTGTTTTTCTCCGTCACCGGTGAGATCCTCTGCATGCTCCCCTCTCCTGAACGCTTTTACGTGTTGTCATTGAAGCATCGTCAGTATCCGTAGCTTTTTATTTGCCAACCGCCCCGTCGTCTCCCTGTGCCTGCACTAGCACGCGGCTTCGATCTCTTGCTGGGCATGCCTTGCTACTGCGTCCAGATTTCCAAGCCATGTATCACCCGCATGCAAGCAAAAGTCAGAACCATCATCGTGTGCAGGTGCAGCATACAAGCTTTGTCTTGCTGGGCTTGGAGAGCAGAACGTCCATGGTTAACAAGCCATCCGCACCTTTATTAATTTCCTTGCCATATATATCAAATATATGGCTGATGCCATGCCTACCTTGCCCTTGCATAGTAATCCATCTTTCTCTGTTCACACCCAGTCTTCTTTGAATTGGGACAATTCACATGAACCTTAAATTATACTTTCCTGCATGAACGACCGAACTTTTAGACTATGCATCCTTTCCAGTAGACCCCCGATGAATCTTCAATCCTCTGCCGTTCTCCTGTTATAGATCCCTTTAAACCTGTTATGTTTGCGTTAGATTCATAACGACATAATCTACACGTTTGTAACAGTGTTTACCAAGTAACTTGATCTGTAATTTCATAGTTCAAATCCTAACTTGAATAATAATTATGCAACTGGATTTATAAATAAAATATGATTAATTTTACTTTAGTATTCTAGTTCAAATATAAATTGACTTAATACAACCTAGATCTTTCTTTGAAATATCTTGTACATGTTTTATATGATTAAAGTAAACAAAGCCTATAGTTCTCTTTGCTCTATAAAATAATCCTACGGTAGTTGTTTCTTTTGCACCGTAGCTCCGATTAGCGTGATTTTTGCGTCTGTGTGCTCGTAGCAATGCGTAGATCGGTTTTCAAACCTTTTTATTGATTGGTGTACTGTTGTATGTTATGCATGTTTGTGTTTGGATGCTTGTGTGGTGCTTTATAATCATGTCTAGTCGGTGAGCTATACGTGATGAATCAAGAAGCAGATCTTTGAAGCTTTGGACTAAAACAAGGATCAGAGTTTAAGGCAAGTACAGCATGAGATCTTCCTTGTTATCCTATTCACTTGAATAATTTAATCATATACATGTGTCTACCTTGGCAACCGTAGTAAGTTTCCTAGTTATTTAATATCCTGGATTCCTTGATTTCTATGAGTTATTGCATTGGGTAGTATGATGCTAGTGCTCAACTAAAGTCATGATCTTGTAACTTGACTAATGGTATATGCAATAAACATTAAAAGATACTTTTTAGCAATATGGCAATATGGAACAAGGGGGCTAGAGCATTAGGCTATTTTATGGTGCTCTAGATTTCTCTTTCTAAGGACTTATCTGTAAGTGATCATCCAGGACTTACAGTACAACTGTGAGGGCTACATGGCTCTGGCTTTAACTCAGTATGAGGACCTTTTCTAGCTTGTCAGAGGTTACCTTTATTGACATAAGAATGGCTTGCCAAATTGTGTATAGGACAGCCTCTACTCTTATGTGTATAGCTGTGATGGAATTATGGCATTCGACAGGGGGTTCCTATATCTGTTTGCTGAGTGAATCTAGTAGCCCTAACTTGTTAGAAGAAACCTTTGAAAGGTTTCATAGTGAACCCTGCCGACCTTCCTTGGTAGTGGGTCAAGAGGCTGATCACCTCGGGCGAAAGGGTAAATCACGACTCGCAGTGAAAGTGTACAACCTCTGCAGAGTGTAAAACTAGTATATCAGCCGTGCTCACGGTCACGAGTGGCCTTGGAACCCTTACGGAATAGATGATGAACACTAATGATACTGATGATAAAGATGCTCACTAATGATTACTGTTTATGCTATTTATTATTCATGTTTACCTGATCATGTGTTTATATGGGCTTGTGAATAAACTTGTTGCCACCCAATTGCTAAAAGATGACTCATTAAAAACTAATCGCAGTTAAACCAGTGTCAACCTTTTGAGCCTTATGAACCCCATGATATATTTGTTGAGTACAACATGTACTTACGCTTGTTTTATGTTTCAATTATTTGGATAAAAATCCCGGATGGGTACCAGATTGCTAGAGTTTGGAGGAATTAGGCTTGTGATCAACCAGTCAGTTGTCCCTGTGGAATTGGAGTCTTCACCCAAAGATCGGAGTTGTCTTTCCATTGTTTATTATCTAAGGTTATATTCTTTATACTAAGTACATTATATATTGAGCATTGTCTATTGATATTACCCTTATTTGTAGCTATATTTGATATTTGACTTCCTAGACTCACATATGGTGTGTATCTGGTTTTGTTCTTAAAACCGGGTGCTACAATACGTTAAGCTCCTCCATCACATGTGTAAGCTTTGCAATATATCTAATCCATTTTCACCTCCATGGCATAGGTTGCTCACACAAATGCACATATGGACTAATCACCTGTGTATCTCATATAAACATATATTAGCCCACCTAATTTATCACTCAATTATCAAAACCAAACTAAGGACTTTTAGCTGATCCATTCCTTTAGTTTTGCCTATGTGTACGGTGTTGACCCTTTCATTCCCAAGCTCCTGTCCTTATCACAACCAGGCGACCAGTCGCCGCCCTTGTCACCGTCAGTTTTGGCCAACAGGGAGATCACACTGGAGGTCCTCGCCGTAGATGACATCCCCGTCCAGGTCATCTGCGTTGCATGGTAAGCAATACAGTATGGAGCTCCTTGTCATTGAGTGCAACAAGTCTGGGCGCCACTCGGATAGCAAGATTAGATTTTTGTGGCCGTTTTGGTCTTAGTTCTGCCAATTTCTTGTGGTTTTCACTAGAAGTTCATGTTTTGGTGTTCTTTCAGTGAAATGGTAATGGACACCCATTCTGGTACTGGGTGGAACAGTATGTTGATCTGCTGAAAATGTTTTCTAAAGAGGCTGAGAGTGCACCTGTGGATGGAGAGGTGAATCAGAAGAAGCTCTATGGATGAAAAACTCATGTAGAATTTGTCTCTTTTAGTTGGAATTAGGGGAGGAATCATTGTTTTGTTGAAGTGCGTCGTAGTTCAAGTTTATTTAGTGCTAATTGGGATTGTCTATATTGTATCTAGGCTCTAAATATTATGTTACATATTTTGTTTAGTGCTAATTGGGATTGTCATATTGTATATCCATCCAAGTTTTTTTGCTAGATCATTCCACTAATTCTGAAACTCATTAAAATTTAGGGATAATATCATCCAAATTTTGAGATAGAATCATTGCAAATATATGAAATAATTAAATAAACAACATATATGAATTCAAAAAGATTTTAAGGAGTGATAATATAACTGTGTGTTTAGATAGTGGAGCCAACTGAGTTGCGGGGTGGGACCCATATGGGAATATTCGCTTGAGATGTGGGTCCATCTGGTAACACCAAATCAGGCGGACCGCGTCGACCCCACATCAATGTCATGTCGTCTTTGTCTCTTGTGCGAGCGTAGGGCTCCGTCTCGCGGGCGCGGGCGCGCGCAGGGCGTAGACCTGCAAGAGCCGCCGGCGTGAGGCGAGGCGGCGCAGCAAGGCTAGCGCGAGACACCGGTGTGGGCTAGCGCGGCGGGCCAGTGCATACCATCATGTGGGGCGGCGTGCGGGGTCAGGGCGAGGCTAGCGTGGGCGGCGCTACATGGCCAGCGTGGCGGGGCTAGTGCGGGCGAGGCAGTTCTACACCTCTGCACGATGACAAGAGGTGGAAGAAGGTAGGAAAGGTGGCTGACAGCTAGGTCCCACGTAAATATAGTACATAATGATGTTTAAATGCCATCCATCCTAACCCACTACACCGCTCACACCAAATAAAAAATTAAGATGGCTTCATCCCCTAAACCAAACATGAAATTGGTCTAACTCAACCTTTAAAATTGGGATAGGTCCAACCCATCCCATGTGGTTCCCAAACCAAACCCACGCTAATATCACTGTTGGTTCTATTTTCAATTTGCGGTGGTGCTCAATGTCATTGTTGGTTTTGTTTTTCAACTGGTAGTACTGCTCAGTATCACTATCGATTTTGATGTTCAACGGACAATGATGTTCATGGTCGGTTCTACTAATTGGGATTATCCAATTTTTTATATGTCTACTTTATTAAAATCATTTGGAAAATTTTATGGCAATCATATACACCAGAGAGGTATAACCATGCATCCATGTCTTTAGAGATATAATCATTCGAAAGACCTTATAATGAAATCACATATACGACAATAAAGACATTAGAATAAAATTCCATATATGATAACAAAGAACTTTTCGGAAATGAGGTACAATCTTTCCAGGTGGGTATAGATGTACACTTTTGCAGAGTTCCTTTCGAAAGCATGAACGTCCTCTGATGATATAGTTGTTTTTACTTCTAGTTTCAGAGTAGTGAGAGCAAGTTGTAATTGTACTTGATTTATTCATATGCTTACATGTCTACTTAATTACTTCACTTAATCAATAGCAACCTAAACAATAACATATCATGTTTTAACCTACGCCATGCTTTTCGTAAGACTACAAATTCCTATTAATTAGTTCTGTAAATAGCTTCCGAGGGACGCCCATCTCGCGTTCTAACTCACGGTACTTCCATTAAGCTATTTACAGGCGTCGTAGACTTGGTGATCACTTAAACCAAGCTTAAGAGAAGTCAGTGGCTTGGCAGAACGCGGGATGGGATATATATTAGCGCTAAATGCCATAAGCCTTATAAAATAGTAGCATATAATGTTTAAAACTGATGTAAAAAGGTTGCAATAAATAGTGACAACACATATGCACACTTAGATCTTTATTGTCCCGTGTCAAATAGGTCGATATAACCTTTTATGTATTATAAAGAATTAAACAGCTATTTATTCTAAACAAGACACTCCATTTTCTTCTTCTGCGTTGAGTGTGCTATGATATTTGATATACATATGCGTTGAGTGCGCTACTCTCGACCACGACCCGGTCCTAAAATTCATTGATGTGCCTCTTCTCCACTGTCTTCTTTATCTCTCGCTGAGCTCCACCGACATTGCCGCCTTCCATATGGCTCTGGTCTGCGCGGTCGTCTAGACTAACCTGGTGGATTTCGCCGAGCTATCTCCATCACACCCTGTTGATCACCTTCCCCACTAGCAACCTACGATGTGACCACCGCCTCGCCCCACGCTGCCCCCACACCTTCCATCACTGTCGGGTCAGCATTCTCCCCCAACAATCCTTCTAAGCCTGCCGAATTCAGGTAAGCCCACAAAACCCCAAACCTGAACCCTAACCTTGCCAGAGTTGGAGAAGAAGACCACGTGCCATTCTTGGGTTTGGGCAAAAGAATTCGAGGGAGGGGAGGCCTTTCACTAGTGATATTTAACTTTACTCAGTATAGTTGTTAGATATATAAATCGCGACACATAAGTAGAAATTAGTACTCCCTCTGTCCACAAAAGAATGCAATTCTTGCTTTTCGAGAAGTCAAACAGTTTGAACTTTAACTAAATTTATATAAAAAAAGTGCAAACATTTATGATACAAAGTAAGTACCATTAGATTAGTTATAGAATATATTTTTATAATAAATTTATTTGGAGACATAAATGCTAATAATATTTGCTATAAATTTGGTCAAACTTGAGTTTTTTTTTACCAGCACACATCCCATAATTGCACTCTTTTGCGGACGGAGGTACTAATAAAAGTTTCATATTGTTGTTTTTCATTTCACGAAAATGCCATGGGACGTTTTCATTAATAGGGGGTCGAAATTTATGATTCAAGACATCACTTATTTTATGACCAAAGAATTTTATATGAATAATCATTTTATGATGCTTACTTTGTACGGAAAACTCCACTTTCAACTTTAAAATAAACATTTTTTCTATGATATGTGCAAATACAAATAAACGAAGATACAAATCTTTGAGTGAGCACATCATGATATATACAAATACAAATAACTAAACATAAAAAATCTTTAAAATAAACAAGGTTTTTTGTGACCAGGCGAGTGGTGGACTTTTGACCGATATTATATATCGATATCTGTATCTATCAATCAAGAATAATGAGATGATGATGGCTTACCACGATTGCCACGCGGTGATACGTTCGCAAATAATAAGCCCGTGAACCACTGAGCCCCACCTCACCATGTAAGCCATGTGGTATTTATTAAAATGAAAAAGAATAAATATCGGACGCACGAACGGGACCCTCCCCAGATTTGGCCCAACAACAAAACTCCCCGAGGCCCTGAAACCCCCCGTGCCGTGCCGTGCCGCTAGCCACCCGCCGCCATCTCCCCTCGTTTCCGCTTGGGCCGCGCCTTCTCCTTCACTGTCGGTTGTTGTTGCGTTGCGTTGCGCAACGGCGCCACCCGCCCATCGCTGACGTGAGCAGTTCGGCCTGGAGGAGGCCATTCACGGTAAAAGCAGGCACGACGTACTGCTCCAGTTCTTTTTTTTTTCTTTTTCATTCAGAGCACTATGCTTGGTGCAGCTATAAGAGCGTCATGTTATCCCTTGATCTTTTTTTTAAGCCATGCGTTGATCACACTGAGAATTGCGATGATCCATGTCTGCATGGTTTTCTTTCGCAAAAAAGCCTGTGTCAAAATTGGTTATTCACAAGGAAAAAGTCTACTTTACCTCCCTCAACTATCGCAAAAGTCAGATTTTCCTCACTAAACTAGAAAACCTGACATAACTCCTCTCCCATTTTTTCAAACCGGACATATAACCTTCTCTAGGTGGTTTTTCTCCTTTTCTTTTTATATTTGTTTCAGCTGAATCTTTAAAAAATCATAGTAAATTACAAAAATCATTAAATAGAAAATCTAATTTTTTTTACTCCACGTGAGTAGATTTACACATTAAACATATGATATGGTATGCTTTAGTATAAATTTTTTGCTCTAGCTTTAGATCTATACTTTTCTGTGATTAATTCATAGCTTTAGTTTTTGTTGTCCTATTGTGCTGAATTTTTTTTGTGGACTAATCATTGTATGTTTGAGATGAAGTAAAAATTTCATGATCATTGGATCACGTATGACTGAGTTATAGATTTATTCAGGTTTATGTTTATTAAATAGTTTAAAAATAGTTGAGAGTGTGTAAAAATTGAAAATATGTGTTCTCTATGTAATGTAATATTTCTATTGTTATATCGTATGAACACTTAACATAATCATGTTGTCACAGAGAAAATTACACAGAGAACATATATTTTCTATTCTTACACATTTTTAATTATTTTAAACTATTTAATAAGCATAAACCTGAATAAGCCTGTAACTCAGTCATACATGATTCAACGAGCATGAAATTTTTATTATATCTCAAGCATACAATGATTAGTCCACCATAAAAATTTCATCACAATAGGAAAAAAAAACTGCAGCTATGAATTTTGTACTAAAGCGTACCATTTCATATTTTTATTGTGTAGATCTACTCATTTGAAGTCCAACAAAATTAGATTCTTTATTTTATGATTTTTCTGTAATTTACTATGATTTTTTAAAGATTCAACTAAAATAAATATAAAAGAAAGAGAAACAACCACCTAGAGAACCAACAGGATGGAGGAGTTACGTCCGGTTTTCTAATTCACGAAGGAAAAGCTGACTTTTACGACGAGGCAAAGTAGATTGTTTTCCTATTTTCAAACCTAAGCCTGTCCCTAACACAGCTAGCTGCTGCTGCTGCTTTTTTTTTTTAGGGAGGCGGAGCTGGCTTGCTGACGCGTTTGTTTTCTCTGAGCCAGTTGGGCCTTGCTCCCGGCCCAGGTACGAGCCAGGCTGCGAAGTGCGAACTGCGAAGAGAGAATCACGCAAAACAACCACGTCTTGTAAGTTATGGCCTCATTTAGACTGGGGCTAGGTATCAGTATTTGGCACTGTAGTATTTTCGTTTGTATTTGATAATTATTCTCCAATCATGGCCTCACTAGACTCAAAAGATTCGTCTCGTAATTTACAATAATTAGTTATTTTTTTATCTATATTTAATATTTCATGCATGTGTCAAAAATTTAATGTGATGGAGAGAGAGTGAAAAAACTTGCGATCTAAGGACTGTATGTTTGTGGATTGGAAAAAAGAGGAGACGAATAAAACCCCCAATTCCTCTCAAATCCCAACCGCCGCGCTTCCAGTCGTCGCACGGCTCGCACCCGATTGACACGGGTCTCGGGCCTCGGGCCTCGGCGCCGCCTCTCCGTCGACAGCCGGCGACCCAGGTACTGCTTCAGACTTTGGATTGATTTGGATGGCGCGGGGTGGCAGTACGTGGCGGAGCGTGAAGTAACACGTAGAGGGGGCCAATTTGTATGAACTAGCGACCATCTCAAAAGTAATAACATATCTTGATTGACAACAAATTACTTGGGAGCAAAAATAGAAGGAAGAAGAGAAGCCGTATCTGGCTATCTGCATGCATGCAGCAGATGCAGAGGCGAGAGCACGGGGCCGCGGAGGCTGGACTGCCTGAGTATGGAAGCGCGGACTCGCCGCAGAGGCTAGAGAGAACTGAGAGCGCGCGCGTGGCAGCCATGCATCAACTATTGAAGTAGCAACACACGTATGGTAATTTGTATGCTCAACTGTGATCTTCAGAAAACTGGCCGTGGCAAGGCGGGGCCGGAGCCCTCTATGGCCCTAACGACGCTCCGCCAATGGGGGTGGGGAAGCCGCGGCGCGGTCGTGCTGATTCGTCGAACCACGGAGGGCTAGGGTTTTTGCCGCGCAGTGGCAGGAGTTAGAGGCAGCCGGAGGAGGGCTGGAGGGGTGACGCTGGGTTCGGGAATTCGACGGATTTAGGGGGGCACGTGCGCTGCCGACCTCGTCAGTCGTCAGCCGGCGAGAGCATGGGGAACGGCCTCGGCAGCGCCCGCTTGCTGCCGACCGTGGGGGCGGGCGGCCCCAATCGAATTGGGGGCAGTAGCTCAGGGCAGCGCACGCCAGATTGAACGCGGCATTGCCGTCTGCTGAAACTAATCTTCAGTTTGGCTTGCTGGTTCAGTCCAACCAGACCATTGCCTTGACCATTTGGCTAAAGTTATAACAAAATTTTTGTTGGAGCACTAAGTCCATTTACGCCATAAACTGAGAACCACATGTGTTGTTCAGTGGTTCCCCCAAGCTGATGATGAGTTCAGGATTTTTTTTTAACTACCATCTTCTTAGGGTGTTTTTGGTTTTGGGATGGGTAGGATGGATTGGGTCCAATCACAGTTTTCAGGGTTCGAGTGATCCCATGTATGCGTTTGGTTGTGGGGATGGAGTCGTTCCAGTTTCGTGTTTGGTAGGCGGGGCGAACAAGGATTCTGAAAAGTAGATGGAATTCGACAGATTTTTGGGCACGTCCTGCCGAGCTCATTGTCCGGCGAGAGCATGGAGAAAGCCTCGGCAGCGCCACTTGCTGCCAACCGTGAGGGTGGCCCCAGTCAAATTGGGGCCAATAGCTCAGGGCAGGGCGCGCCAGGTTGAACGCGGCATTGCCGTCTGCTGAAACTAATCGTCAGTTTCGATTGCACACACAGCATTGCTGTCTGCTGAAACTAATCTTCAATTTGGCTTGCTGCGTCATTCCAATGTAGGAGTAGCAACCAATAGCGCGATTGAGCATGCACCTGGCACGGTGCCACAGCCCTTTGTCGAAAGTAATTTTCATTTTTTGTTTGCTGCATCAGTCTAATGTTAATGTACTAGCAAGCAATAGCCAATGTTCGCCATGTTCGCTTGAGTTTATTTAGCACTACTTTTCAGCTATGGAACAGTGTTTTCCTCTCACAACATTTCAGCATAAGCATAAGCCAAATTTCAGCATAAGCGGTATGCTTGCTGACACAATTGCTTGGTTTTAGGTTTGCGCAGTTGGCAATGAAGACCAATAGTCATGAGACAAACATGAAACATGAGGTAAATAAAGAAAAACTATAGTCTGCATTGTTTGGATAACAAGTTAGTGTTTAATCTGACATTATTGTTTGGGTAGTAAGTTAGTGTTTAATCTTACATTACTGTATTGTGCAGGTGAAGGTTGTTGCTGATCAGAGGATAAAGCACTACAAGGTCATCTGTTTTCTTGGTGTAGCTTTGATTACATGGATTGACAAGGCAGTACTTCTCAACCGATTGAATGAGTACAACAATGTAGCTGCCCAAGTCTGCATAATCTACTTCACAGTAGCTTTAGTTTCCATGTTGCTGGGGTTGACTGCGTCTTCGTTTCCCGATTCTGCTCTCTGTGCTAAGACAGTTTCGAGCAATGGAGCTCTGCAGGCCTTTTTGTTTTTAAACGCAGTTGTGCACTTGCACAATATAGACTTATATTCGAAAGTTCGGCACCTAGGAGTCTCATGGATGCTCACATCCTTGGTCTTTTGCATCTACTGGGTAATGTAAGCTTTAAAGGTATCTTAGCTTTATGCCATTTGGTTACAAAACTGTATGGAGCTAAAGAGTTTTGTGGAATGGTTTGCTATTGTAATGTTAGTTTTGAAGGTATCTTAGCTGTATGCCATTTGATCGCAAAACTGTATGGAGTTAAAGAGTTTTGTGGAATGGTTTGCTGTTGCGATGCCTTTGTAAATCGCAATCGTAGAAGAAATTAAATGACTCATGATGATCAGTTATGCATTGTATTGTTCATGCATTTCCCAAGTGCTGCATTACGACTGAACCTATGGCCCATTTGGTGCTTGTGCTATGTAGTGACACAAGGTATGTTGTATCAGACATAATTCAGCAAAGACGCAGATCAATAATCTATTAAAGGCTTTTTTTTTTTTGCTAGGAATCAATCCAGCTCATCAAAGGTTATACAAATTAGACAAGCAATCCAGTTAGAATTAGTTCCAGGCCACCAATCCCAAGGAACCGAACAGGGCCTAAGTGAATTTGAGAATTTAACAAAGTTTGCAGATCACAGCAGACGTCAACTCCAGGAGAAACTACTCTTTCTGAAAGCTGAACATGTGTACTCTATGATTTAGTTTCTTTCCTCGTGATTATAGCAAGAGTACAGATCATACAGACAGAAACCAAAACTCTGGCTACAAATCCAACAAACACCTTTACTTGAACATTGCGTATCTATCGCTGTAGAGGAGCTAAATGCTCAGTAGGCCACACATTACAACTCCTTAAGATTTATTGCAGTGGTACTGGTACATTTACATTGTCAACTGTGAGTGGTGCCTGGCTTTTAAAAGATTCTAATCTTATGGCAATAGCTGGACAGCTGCGATTTTAGGGATCTTCTCACGGAGCTTCTGAGTCAACGCTACTCGGACAGTCATCACACCAGCAGCTGGGCCTGTAAGCCTAACCTTGACAATAGGCTCCTCGATTGTGACAAACTCGAGCTCGCCACCTCCTGTGCCAGCAAGGTATGGCCTAATCTCGTCAAGTACCTGATATAGGAGAAAACATGTAATTGATGTTCAGTTTCTATCTCAATGCCCTTAAAAAATTACTGATCCATGAGAGGAATGGAAATTATACATCTTCAAGGCTAGTTTTCAAAGTAAGAAAAAGCATAAGAGCGATAGCAGTAGTCTCATTTGCTTGTTGGTCACCATATCTTCTTTATTGCTTTGATCTTACATATATGAAGTATAAACTTGGAAAATTACAAAACTTATATCAGCAGACAGAATTTCCTATCAACGATAGCATGATTAACATCACTTCCTGTATCAGTCGAACAGGGTTGCACGGTGCACCGCTGTAGCACAGGTGACAGCTGAAAGGATGTTACCTCACATACTGAACAATTCATAAGGATGCAAAAGCTAAATTGTTAGCCATAACATAAATGTATCAGTGGGGTAAAAAAGCTAGTTGTTATGACTTATGATACAAGGACAAGCTCTAAGTTCATACAATGGAAATCAGCCAAAGAACCAGAGCTTCCACCAGACAAATAATCAGAAAAATGACGCTGAATGAGTGCAACTACACTGAAAAGTCCTGACCTGCTCCTCCGAACAAAAAACTGAAGTAAAGCATTCCACCATTGCAATACACTTTCCACAATATATCTAATAGTTAAAGATGAAAAATTCAAGCCTACAAACTGCACAGAAGATGGATTTTAAATGTAAAATAACTGATAATAACATCATTATGCAGTCACAGCACTGTAGAAATAAATAAGCACAACTCATCAGAAAACTCTGAAATTCATTTACAAAGTATACTACATGTTTCAGAAGAATTTGATCTTATTCAAGGAAAATTCATTCCAATTAGTCAACATCCAACAAAATAAATCCTGGTTTACTTCAGTATTCCATAAGAATCAAGTGATCTTTACTAATGGAAATATTTGGCCAACAATAGAACATTTACCTTTTCAATGTTCTCTTGGTTCAACTCAAGGCCTGTCTCCTCATCAGCGATGGGCTCAACCGCAACAATCTCTGGTATTTGCTCCATCAAGCGCCGTTCAATACCCATCTTCATCGTTGTTACTGAAGCCGGGCACGACCCACATGCTCCTTGCAGCTTTAACCTTACCACGTTCCCGTCAATCTCATGCAACGCAACATTGCCTCCGTCTGCCATAAGATACGGCCTTACTTCATCCAACACCATCTCAACATTTTCAGCAGTCAGTGGCAGCTCGATCGCAGGGTCTGGATTGGCAACAGCTTGAACCACTGCCAGAGCAGGACACAGTTAGAGTTGCAGTTACTTGAATAGTTACATCTCAATAAATTAAGACAGAAAATACAAGCAAATAGTCTGAATTGTGGAATGCCCTGATACCTAACCTTAATCACTGTAGGAGATGCTCCAGCTCGTACCAAAACAGTTAACTTTCTACTCCTATATGCTTAGATGATAATCATAACACAGCATGGACAATAGGAAACTATGCTCCCAAGACAGAAGGCATCATATAGTCCTACAGAACTGGATAGTGGCAAGGTGTACTTCATCGTTTTGTTAATGTTGCCAGCTAGTCACTGCATAATTACAAAGCATACCACATACGACATACCATCTACATTTTAACACCATGTGTCACTATATCGAAAGATTGATCATCTTGGAACGCAATCCTTAACCAAGAACCTAAGCAAGCAAGCACTATGTGGCAATAGATAGCTGGCTTTCACTCCTAACACCTGAACGTTGGGTTTATAACAACACAGTTTGCGGGTGCAAAATTCTTCCTTTTTAGCAGATGATGCGGCAGTACGTTTACAGGATTAAACCATCAAAGTTCCACAACATGCGGCAAGATAATCCTTCCTCTACAAAATACCCCACCAATCCTTGAGACAGCTCCATACACTACCAATCCAATCCATACAGTAAGGTAAGCTTGAGAGAGTTTTCTACCGATCCATGAAATCCCTAACAAAGATGGAGAGAAAAAGAACCGGGGCTAACTAGCTACGAGCCAACAAAGAACTGACCTTGCCGCCGCCGTCGACGACCCAGGGGCGTGGAGGCGGCAACAAGCCTGGGCGCGGAAGAAGCCGGCACGGCCGTCGACGCAACCCCCACCTGCGCACCGAATCGAGAACCCATCAGCCGGACCGAGCAAGGCAAGAAAGCGCCCCTCGAGAAGGGGGAACGGAACCCTTACCCCGAAGGGGTTGGGCGAGGAGGATGAGGAGGCGGACGTCGATGGGACCGCCGCCCACGCCACGGCCGCCGCCGCCGCCGCCGTCTGCATGGCTGGAGAAGAGAAGCGCGGTGTGAATTGTTTGTTGCGCGCGGTTCTTGGGTGGAATCGTCCGGTGAAGATTCGGTGTGGGTGGAATCGTGGAGCCCGTCTTTGTGGCTGGAGGTAGGAGTAGGACGCGGGTGATTGGCGTGTCTGGCTTGCTCTGTTCTTCTCTTTCTTTTCCTTTTTTTCTCTGGGAAAAAATAGAAATTACTGTTAAGAAGCTTCGTTTCTGTTGGTATAATTCTTTTTTTTTTCTGTTTTACTATAGTATATATACTATCATTTTTTAGAAAAAAATGTGTTAGGTATTATTTTGTCAAGTTGAGTCAAAATTTGTGGTGTTCGGAAAAGCTGAGCGTGACAGCAATTCAGCAAACCGTAGTCATTCTTGATTGAGTTTGAGCCGCATCCTGTGGTTGGCGAGACTTGTCCGGGACTCCGGGTACTTGTCTATTTTTGACTTGGATAGTTCTAGCAAGCCCAGGATACATAGCGCTCCCCTCTTAGATTTACTTTTCTATTTTAAGAGAGCAAGAAAGAAGTGTTTATATTGTAAAGTTCATCAGGTTTTATATGAAAAACAATAATATTTAGGACCTCAAATAAGCATTACTAGATACACTATACTCTCACAATTCCTAAGTTACTAGACGTTTTAGCTTTTTTTTAATACATTGTTTTTGCTATATATCTAGACTAGCAAAAACAATGTATGTAGAAAAGCTAAAATATTTTATAATTTAAAATGAAGAGAGTAGTTTTTTCTTCGTATAATTTACTTCTTGACGTAGACACGTAGTAGATGTAGACAAGAGAGCTAGTGTCTATAAATTTTAAATGCAAGAATTTTGTAGAAATCAATTCAATTCAATTCAAGCAAGATCTAAGGACTTATTCCATTTTCAAAACCTTTTTCGCCCTAATAAGTACATCTCTATGAATTGAGCTAAAACTTTTTAAAAAAAAAGTATACTGGCAACAGGACCTTCTATTTATTAATCAACAAAGAAGGTAGTGAATTAAACTAGATTATAAGGATTATGTTACTTGTTTATTTGGTAACCGCAAGTTGTCAAGCTCACAGCCGGCCAGGGGTGAGGGCAACCTAGGAGTAGCTCGAAAGGCGCAGTTTTAAACTTGCGCCTTGTTTAGTTCGCCCGATTCGGCGACGTCGAATTTCCTGCTGCGCACTGTAGCGTTTCGTTTGTATTTGATAATAATTGTCCAAACATTGACTAATTAGGCTCAAAACGTTCGTCTCGCAAAGTACAATCAAACTGTGCAATTAGTTTTTTATTTCATCAACATTTACTACTCCATGCATCTACCATAAATTTATATGACAGAGAATCTTCTTTTTGCATAGTGTCAAATTCAGGAGTTTGGGGTACCTAAACAGCCCCTTGGGCCAAGCTGCCTCAAGTATCTCCATGTACGGCCTCTCGGCTAAGAGCCATCGTCACTGCCACGATAGGGCCAACCACTCTACTCCGTACACATACATGTCGTTTCAGTATCAACTCAGTCCTAGTGGTACTACCTCCTAACACACAGGTCTGGTCGGTGCAGTAGCTCACGGGGTGTCAGAGTGTCAGACATCCTTCTCGATGCAGGACGGCTCGTCGTCGACGGTGGCCACGGTCAGCTGGTCGTCCAGCGACGTCGCCGACGCCGTCCTCGACAGCGTGCACACTGTGTTCGTCTCGTGATCCGGCTCGTAGGTGGTGTCCAGGGAGCAGACGGATCTGGTCGTGAGGGTCCCGTGCCGGCTCCTGTCCTTGCCCTCTTGCACCAGCTGTGAAGCGACTCCCTCACGTTCTCCGAGACCAGTGATTTCTTGAACTTGGAACCCGTCTGCAAGTTCAGCCAAGGAACAAGAACGGCCAAGGACAAGTCAGCAGCAGTGGGTCAAGCTATCGTCCTATCGAGTATGTCGACATTGTTTCCAAAAAAAATGAAACAAGTTTTTTTTTCCTGGATATATACAAAGCTCAGTAGACGATTTTAAGTGGTTTTATACATGTTAAGATGCAATTAAAAGTTGCAAAATCAGGTGAGGAAATAGCAACACAGATGAAGGAACAATTCATCAGTAAGATAAGATGATATGGTAGTAGTACTAGTAGTACATAGTGCTGATGAAATCATGTGAAGAATTACTATAACAGTATCTCTTGGTCCAAATTAGGTTTGCACTTGAAGAGTACCTGAGAAATAATCACATTCAGCGGCAGTGTGCTGTAGCTGCACCAAAACTGAACTAGGAGCCTGCAATATTCAGAAGAGATTTTTTGTTCACCCTTTTTGTGTTAGTATTGAACCCAACCAATATATTTCAGGGAAGTTAACTTAGCACAAATTCCAAATCAGGTAGCTTATAATATAGATAATTGGAGTCCCAGTCCCAGTGACCTCAATAGGCTGGGACCAGGACATCCAGGTTACCTCGCTGCAGACGTGCAGCCGCTGGCCACCGAACATGCTCTTGTCGAGCGCCGTCTGGTTGGCGTCCGTGTTGCGCAGCAGGTCGTCGTAGTTGTTCTCGGAGCAGATGTAGAAGCGGCTGGTGAAGAGCGAGGACGGCACGCAGATCTCCGATATGAAGCGCGCCGTCTGGCTGGGCAGCAGCGAGATGACTCCAAGCAGCATCAGCTCTGTGGGCACAGGCATGGTTTCTCTTGCTGAGAGGCAATCAGTCGAACACCTTGCGAGCGGCGGCAGTGGCAGCAGAAACATTAACGTTTGAGGAGATCGGCATGCACAAGGTATTGCCCAAAACCCGCGGATCCTTGGAGACAATGTGGTAAACTTGTCTAAAACTAGCAGCATTGCAATGCAAGCAAATGTAGCACTAATCCTTACTCTAACTGTAATAGTCTGCTTCCATGAATATTCAGTTGCAGAGTGGCAGATATATATAGCCTCATACTAGTAGTAAGCAAATTAAATAAACAGACAACATCGCGGACAGAAATGCCATGCTGCTCCTGAGCTCCACAAATTGTGGAATGATACAGTAGTGGCATGTACGTACTAGCTAGAGTGGACTGGGACTGCTACCTAGTCCAGCAATTCAGGAGTCAGCACAAGAGCGCGTTCAGATTAGCTTCCGGAACGGGCGATAAAGCAGGCGAGGACGGACGAAGGAGCGAGACGGCGAGGGAGGGAACGTGCATACCTTCACGGATCTTCTCGAGCGCGGCGAGCATGGCCTTCCGCTTGGTCTTGCGCAGCCACTGCGGTGCGGAGCGAACAACAAACAAGCCAGCAGGGTCAGCAGCAAAGCAAAGCAAAGCAGTAGTGAGGCGAGAAGATGCATGGCCCGTGTCAGCACCTTGGCGAAGCGCGAGAGGGATCGCTCGACGAGGAAGCAGGCGGCGACCATGAGCGTGGTGACGGTGGCCACGGACCAGGTGGGCGTCTCCGCCAGCGACCGCCCCTTCTCCGCCGCCATCCCCTCGCTCAGCCCGCCACCAGATCACGCGGCTGTCGGCTCCCCGCCACCTTCAGTTCCTGCTCTGCTCCGACTCTGAGAGCTTCTGTTGTGGATTTGCGCGATGGGAAGGGATTATTGGGATTTGGAAGCGGCGAGGATGAAAGAGGAGAGGAGGTGCTGAGGCCGGAGTAGTTAATGCGGACCGAGGAGGCGGAGGGGAGGGGGAGGGGGAGGGAGGTGGGTGGCAGGAGGATGCGGATGCGGTCGGCGCGGGATCCATCGGCACCGGAGCAGCAGCAGCACGGCAGGAGAGCATTCAAGCATCAGAAGCATCGGGGAGGGAGTTTGGGCAGCTAGCAGAGAGCAGCAGCAACGGCACATGGGGCGCGGGCACGGCCCGACCGCACGAGCACGAGGCGAGGCGGTAGCTAGTTGCCCACCCATGGTGATGGTCCATGGAGCCGCAATCCGCAGCCCAAGCCCACGTGCTCTTGTTTCTTCTCGCCGTGCCAAACAGAGAGAGATGAACCTTCGGGAACGAGATCGTCGGACTTCACGTGAAAAGACTGCGTTCTGCAGACAGGACGAGGGGACTCAAATATGGCAAAGTTTTCTTTACAAAAACACAAAATATGGTAAAGTTTGGTTATTATAAAAAATATATGGTGTAGTTGATCTCGTTATTTTTTTTCCTTTAATCTTATACTCTTATACATATATACTCCTCTATATATCCAAAAAAGATAGCATTCTATTTTCCCAAAAAGTCAAACAATTTAAACTTTAACCACCTTTGTACGACCGGTCTATGTGAAGATTTCACATAAATTTCATCTGTATCTAATAGACAATACACCTAGGCATCTTATATGGCATGACAACGTTTTTAAGAAGGGTGAAGAAGTGATAATATCGACCCTTTGAGCATGATTGCTGACTCTCTATGAGTCATAATTTTAACTGTCCACAAAATCATAGAATAAAATGTTCTATTAAAAATAGGTGTTTCATCCATGTTTTATTTTTGTTCTATATGTACCGACCCTTTGAGCATAATTGCTGACTCTCTATGAGTCATAATTTTAACTGTCCACAAAATCATAGAATAAAAATGTTCTATTAAAAATAGGTGTTTCATCCATGTTTTATTTTTGTTCTATATGACATAGCAGTCCTGAAAATAATGCCGTGAAACTCCTCACCAAGACTAGCCAAAAAGATACTAACACTTTTATATCGAATAAGTCTCCAAGAAGAATATAATTCGCACCTCCTAAATGGTCAAACAATTATAAACGATCTCTATAAAAAATACTAACACTTTTTATTTGAAATATATGCCATTAGATTGATATTGAAATATATTTTTACAGTAAACCTATTTGAGATGTAAATATTATATATTCAATTTTATGAAATAAATCAAATTGAGAAAGTTGAACTAATCTCGAATTTAGAATCGTATTCTTTTGTGTTAAAAAATAACTTTTAGCTTTTCTTAATAGTTAATACATTGCTTTTGTTATTATGTATCTAAGCATATAGCATATCTAAATGCATAGCAAAAATAATATATCTAAAAATAACAAAACGTTTTATCATTTGAGATGAAAAGAGTATTAAATAAATATTATTAAATTAACATAAAATATATTTTTATAGTAGATCTATTTGAGATATGAACGTTGATATTTTTCTTATAAAATACATAAAATTGTGGAAGTTTGACTAGTCACAGAATATAGAATTGCATGCATTCTCTTTGGGTACCGAGGGAGAACCACTTTCTGTGTACCTCGGGGGTATGCAATGGTGGGAGTGGGACACAGCAACCCACACTGATCGCCAAACTTGAATTGAGACCCTGGATGCCGTGACAAAAATATTACAATTTACAAGTAAACATACATACAGAATATCGTATACACACAACACGAGTGCATCGACAGCTCCCCGCACTGAGACGGACAAAGGAAACAGAGCGAGCGCGCATGGCAACAAGAAGCCCACGCGAGAAGGAAACAGAGTAGTCACGCACGCTACGCAGACGATGGGCTATGTATGCCGGCCGGTCCGTCGTCAGTAGGAGCAGCGGACGCAGGAGAGCACCCGCGCGGCGCGCGAGAGCAGCCCCGGCTTCTTCCCCCGGGTCCGGGTCCGGGTCCGGCGCGGCCCGACCATCGACGACGACTTCTTCTTGCTCCCGCGGCGGCGCGACCAAGACCGGGGGGTCGACGAGCCCCGCGCCCGCTTCTTCGTCGTCGGCCACAGGGATCGGTTGTGACAACTGACAAGTCGTAACTCCCCCCGCGAGGCCTCCTAAGAACCATGGCGACCTGGCCGGTTGGCCGGCCGGCCGCGTGTGCCCTCGCGCCACGCGTACGACGTCCTCAGGCTCAGGGGATAGATGCTGCTATCCGTGCGTGGCTGGGCGGTGCACGTGTGCCGCGCGCGCGTCGTCATCGATCCGTGCGTGGCTGGCCCAATCAATCATGCATGTTGATCCACTCTGTCCTTCGAGATCGATCCTTCCAGATCGATAATCCAAAGCCAAAATCCATGCTAATCCATCGATGTGTCGTACTGTGCCCCGCAACGCCCCCCCGGCCCCACACCCCGACACGTGTGCACTTGTGGACCACGGCGGCATTAGTGTACTTTTTCCAGCTTTTTTTTGAACCTAATTAACTGGGGACCTTTTCTTTTTGAAACGGCAGGTATTTCAAAACGAAGGGGTCTAAGTATTTTACAGGCCGGCTGAAAAAAAAACTCGGTTATGTTGGGTCGAAAATGTCCCACCTATAACTATTTCACTAGACAGATTGGGTCTAATTTTTCAGGCCAGGCTCAAGCCAGGTCTTGGCCTAGACAGGCCCGCGCAGTGTAAAATAGAAAAAAATCGGTCGCTCGAGCCGGACTCGGTCCAAGAAAATTATTCTGCATAGCAGGATATGTGTCCTGGCCCTATTTAGTAAGGTTTGTGGACGACCTAAATCCCATCGAGCTTAGACCGGGCCCATAGGCCGGGTCGTGTCTAAAAACACAAACAAGCACACTCTGTACGAAAAGAAAATAAAATACTACCCTCGTTCAAAAAAATACAATTCTAACAGTGTTACATTTTAGTAACTAATAAATTTAACTAATTATAGATAAAAAATATCCATGATACCAAATAAATATCATCAGATTAATTACGAAATATATTTTTATATTAAATTAATTTAAAAATATAACTATAAATATTATTCACTAGAAATCTTTGATCTGTGAACTATTTTTTTTGACACGTAACTTATAGTTATAGTTGCATTCTTTTGAGGTTATACGGGTCATTGGAAGATTGAGATCGAAGTCGGAGGTATTTATATTTTGCGGAATATATAAGGCACGAGTTTAGATGTGCATATAGTAGCGGAGTACAATTGCACGTACGGTAGCAACAAACTAAAATGAAAATACATATATACGTATATATATAAACGAGCAGTCACTACGATACACAAACACTCATCACAAACAAGCTTGCTTGCATTGCATGGATCGATCCGCCGGCACCTGTCAGCAGCGCGCTCTCTCTCTCTCTGCGCGCACCCGCCAACCAAATGTTGCAACAAGCTGTCGATCGACATCGATCGGTCAGTAGTGGGGGCGGCGCGTGCAGGTGAGCGTCCGCACCAGGCGCCGCCACAGCGCCCCCAGCGAGGTGCCCCGCCGCCGCGCCGGCCCCCCTGCCGCCCTCTTCTTCCTCCGCCACGGCGTCAGCGACATCAGCGACGGCATGCTGCTGGCCTCCCGCGTTACTGTACGTGGACTATATATGATCTGCGCGCGGCGGTCGAACTTGAAATTGATTGGCCGGTGTGATTACAACACTGAAGATATAGATCGATCGTCGGATCTGATGGAGATGACTGTGACTTAGGTCTGTGCTGTGCGTGCATTGCAGATGGAGGCTTCCTTTTAAACCTCGCGCCGGCCGGCACCCTCGCCACGTGCTCGTGATTCCGCCGCGCCACGCGGTGGGCGCGGGCGGGCCGGGCTGCCGGCTCGCCGACGCGTGTGCACGCGTGGACGACCATTAGAGGCCAACCATGCCCGGCCCGTCGATCTTGCGTTCTTGCATGCCTCGTCATATGACCCCCGCCCGGACGCTTCCAGAACCGAGTGAACTCATGCCCCGTTGCGCCTCCGATCCGTGCATGCATGTGCTGTGTCTGATGAAGCCCGGTGCGCACATCCAAAAACTCTTTCCATGCCAAAAAACAAATACAACTATACATCAGTCAAACTAATTTGAGTGACTAAGATTATATAATAAATAATATTAAAATTTATGTCAACAACTAAACTTATAAAAATATATATATTCTATAACAAATTTAATGATATTTATTTTGTATCATACGAGTAATTATTAACATTTTTTATAACAAAAGTCAGACGCCGAGCTTTCGAATCCGACTAAAACAAAGAAAATTAAGGGCAGTTTTTTATATTTCTGAAAATTGCTCAGCTATATACTATAACTTGTTACCCGTGATAGATATATCGAATAACTTAACAGCTTCTCGCTCAAATCTCACTTTCTAAATTATTATTTGAAGAGTCATTTACATAAAAATTATTTTCTATATCTTTTCACTCTCCAACAATTTTTCTATATTTCATGTGTACTCTAGATAGTTATTCTTGTCTACTATTTTTGGCTAGCGAAAAATCTAGAATAGAAGGTGGCTATATTTGAATGACCATTTAGAGAAGCTATTGAATGATAGTTTTTCGTCAAAATCTCTATTCATAGTACTAACCCAATCATCATGTGACGTTTACTCTCTCGTGCTACGAGCCTACAACCTTCTCTACTTGTTTAGTGTGTTTTTGTCCCTGCGCGGCACCACTAACGGTATCTGAGGTTTGTAGTTTTTACTCATCCGTCTCAAAATAAGTCTACCTCTCGCATTTCAAAGAGTCAACCAATCTCAGCTTTATTTAGGTTTAAAGAGAAATAGTATCTACCTTTGTGTCGGTGTTTTGTAAATCGGACTTGTAAATTTATACGATTGACATGCTACTCTAAGAAGACGATCGTAGCATCTAAAAGTGAAAGTGCAATCAAGCCTTCATTATGGATTTTGGTGATAATAAAAACGCAATTAGAGAACTAATGAGATTTATCGAGATAACAAGCAGGGAACTTATATTCAAGGATGCTACACGGAATGGACGAGTCCCCAATTACAAATGTAGATGACTTCAAACTCAAAGGAGGTTTAAATTCTTTTATATATTGAATTTGAGTATAGAAAAAGCCGTACTATAAGGGGGGCACAATGCTTAAGCTAATATGTGCTACCAAGTGCTCAAACAACCACAAGTATCCTTAGATTCACAGCCAAGACAGTCTACACTTCACTATTACCCTTGCTGTCTTGCGTGGTGCGGCACTGCCGCACTTGAAGAGAGGCTCGCCCGACCCCAAGGTCACGGGCTCCGGATCGCTCGACCCTTTGGTCGTGGGCTCCGTCTCACCCGACCCCAAGGTCGCTGACTCCGGCTCGCCCCACCCTTTGGTCGCGTCCTCGTCTCGTCCGACCTCTTGAGTGCAGTGTCCGTTGAGGACTGGGAAAATATATACTTTTCTCTTTCCTTTCCAACGGCTATCTGTGATTTTAGTGACCGTTGGGGGTCGGGGGTATATATACCTTTCCCCTTCCTTCCCAACGGTAACGAACCAACTCTCTTCTTTCTCATTTCAGCATGTCCAAAATAGAGCAGGAGCTCTCTCTCTCTCACTCTATTATTGACCTCAAGCCCTCAAGCAAATCCATTGATTTTCCCATCAATCCTTGAGGAAAAAGAGTCCCAAACTCGATTAGAGAGCAGCTCCATTGATTCCCAAACTCTAAATAGCACTTGGTTCATGTTTTGGTCGACGGTTGTGTTTGTTACTCTTGGAGCTTGGCTCCTAGCCAGCTAAAGCATCGCCCGTGGAGCTTGACAACTTGTGTGGCAACCCCGGGAGGTTTGTAACCATCTCTTGGGGCTAGTAAACTCACCCCTCATGTCAAGAGTTAAGTCTCTTGACTTGAGAACGAGGAAGGGCTAGAAAGCTCTAAGCCTAAGTGGCTAACCTCAACAACATGGAGGTAGGCAAGCCTTGGTGGTGAGCTGAACTATGGGATAAATCATTGTGTCACTTGTGCTTGATTTACATTACTTGCATGACATATTGTTGACTGAGGTGATTTCTAGAGTTTGAGGCTGATCTACTTGTGTGTGGTGTTCCCACTACTTTCAGCTGTCGATCTGTGATCTACTACCCTAGAGGATGCTAAGAAATATACCTGATCTAAATTTCGTTGGGAAGATTTTAAACTATGAACTGAACTGTGAACTAATCTCTCCTATAGGTGTGGCAGTGCCACGCTCACAGAGCGGCAGTGCCATGGGTGAATTTGACTTCAGTTTGAGTTGAATTTTTACAGGCCTATTCACCCCCTAGGCGTACCAGAGATCCTACAAGTGGTATCAGAGCGGGTTACCTCATGTGTGCTTCACCGCGTGATGTATGGAGCCCGAGGGAGGATCCGGTGTTGTGAAGCCCATCAACGTCGATCCGGACGACGTTGGGCTGCATGACACCGACAACAGTGAGCTTAGCGCCTCTACAGTGAGTAACTCCACGCTCCCGTAGCTAGAAGCAACTGATGCCAAAAATGCTCAAAATGAAGAAGAAAGAAGAAGAAGAAAGGCAGCTAGAAAAGAGAAAAGAGAGGCAAGAGAGAAGAAGAAGGAGCAGCAGCTGTTAGAAGAGAAGAAATCGAGAAAAGAAGAAAGAAGACTTAAGAGAGAAGCTAGAAAAAAAGACGAGAAGCAAGAAAGAAGAAGGAACAAGAAGCAAAAGCCTCCAATTCATCTTCAAGTGAGCTATTGTGGCAGAACCGTCTGAAACAACACACTTACGGAGGCGCTCGTCTTCCACCAGACACTAAGCACCCTGTAAGCGAGCTACCACGTGCGGTATCCATCGGGCACACCCCAAGGGATAGAGCCCGAAAGATCCACATTTTTCTAGAGGATTCAATAATGAGAACGAGTTACAATACTTATCCATTTTATACATCAGAAGTTCTTAAAAATTACATTATTACATTACCAAATGTCAGGGTGCAGAATAATAAACAGCAGAATGAAGATAAACATCAAGAAAACAGCTAGCGATAGTAAGCAAGGATTCCGTCTGTGCCCACCAGAAGGATCCTTCACACAACGAGAACTCCTCAAGTTTAACCTGCAACAGGGGTAAATAAACCCTAAGTACACAATGTACTCGCAAGACTTATCCGACTAGTGGGAATAGTTTCCCGACTCCAAGGGATATGCAAAGCCTTATGGTTTGCTGGGTTTCCCTTTTGCAGAAAGCAATACTAATAGTGAGTCCTTATTTATGTTATTATTAACAGCCGCATTAATTTATTATCTAGCCAGTCTATGTAAGCACCTGTTCTACTTTTCAAGCAAGAGTTGAGCAATCAGTTCTATTTCATCACCTTTCATCTTTTAGTTCTTACTACGGTGCTAAACCGTAGACAAGCCGTATTAGATTTCCCGGCAATTCGCGAATCAATGCCCCTAGCTTGGTACCGCGAAAACACATGCCCCGCTTGTACTCTAGGCACAAGCAGGACCAACCCATCACCCTCCTGTCCTGGGTGTCCAGGTCCTCGTCCAAACTTGGACTCCAAGCCCCCACCCCTGAGTCCCAGACTAAGTGCGGTGCAAGGACCTCCACCGTCTCCGCCTCCAATCAGTCGGTCCGGAAAGAGCCAGATCCATGACAAGAGAGCAACAAGTCTTCCCTGCGCCCATACCCAAGTATGTGCTCGGGATAATAAGTCTGTGACTTACCTAGAGCCTTATGCAACGACCGGTCCTTAACCGATACAGACAGGGAAAAAGTGTAACCAAGCTATGCTCTGTTAGTCGTAGGACACAGCCTCTTAAACCCACTAGTACCCAAACCATATTCCTGCCCGGTCTCTACTTTTTCTTTCCACCATTTTATCATGAGTGATCATATTTATCACCTATTGCGAGTAACGGCAGGTTACTCACGCTATCAGTACCCTGAGCATAGCAGCTACTCGACCTGTACTAGTATGACTCATAGGTAGATATATTTATGCATGTAGTTTCTATAAAATGCATGTAACGTAAATGCACATCATATATATATATTCAGTGATCATAAAATATGGGTTATGCACCGGGGCTTGCCTTGGGCAGGCGGTGGGTCAGCAAAGTCAGCACAAAAAGGCTCCGAGGCTCCCTCCTGCACGAGGATCTCCTCCTCATACTCCTCGATGACCTCTTCGTAATCCGGTTCGTCCACGGGCATGAACTCTACCAACTCGCGATCTATATGCATGAAATGATGATGCAATACTTAGTAATATGACAACAGCAGCTCTTAAAATAAAATACATCTATCAAGCTGTTAAGCGAGTTCTACCGAAAAAGGTGCTAAGTTACCTACTGTTAACACTAACAGATATGAAGCGTGACATATATTATCTTAACAACTAAAGTTTTCTTACTCTTAATACTGATTTACTCTATATACGATAAAACAAGGGGTACTAGCTATTCTATTTATTTACCTACTCTAGTGCTACAAAAATTACAGTGAGTACATAATAATCTAATGATCTTACCGCAATAATTTCATGGCTAAAGCTAGCATCAATTTACCACAAAAATTCCTACAAATATTAAGCTAAGTAATACTAAGCTTCCTAATCGAATTTATGAACCTATCAGTATCATAGCTAATTGTAAACTAACTACACTAACAGATAGATGGCATGTTTGTGAACCTAACAAATTTTGTTTCACTATTTTTGGACACCTATAAGATTTTCTATAAATTATCAAAGTTCAGCTCACGACTAAATTGAATAAGCATTTGTTAATTCACTGGAAAAGAAGAAACTAAACTTCACCACGCGACCCATCTCGCGGCTCGGCCCACTCCCGCAACGCCCGCGCGTGCACCGGCGCGCCCCAGCGCGGCACGGCCCACGCGCGACAGCGGCCCACGGAGGGAAGACCCACGCGCGCGCCGCATTATGCAAAAGAGCCCTCAGCTTCCCATCAAATAGAACCGCAGTCCATTCCACTATTCCCCTCTCTCACTGACTCTCGCACTTAACCCCCCGGATCACTTCGAATTCGCGTCACGAAGTCCCTGGCCGAAACTCAATCGAGGTCACGGCATCTTCGGCAAATGCTGGTGAGCACGGGCCTCCTCGGCCTCTACCAACACCTCCCTAGCACTCTACGAGCGAAGCGCCATCGATAGAGGTATCATACACTAAAAATGGCACAGCGCAAAGGTGTGGCCACGCACCACGGCGGGGTCTGGCCACGGCAACACCGACGCTGGTGAAATCACCTAACACCACGCCTCTACCGCTACCCTGTATCCATCTACCGACTACGAGCAACCATATAGAAGTCCGAATTGAATCACTACTACACCCAATCGCGCTGGCCATGGGAACGACATCCACACTAGTTCGCCGGCGGCAGTGAACTCGTCCTGGGCAACCTAGACCTCAACTGACTCAACCACCTACCCTAGGAGCAAGAGGGCCTCACCAGAGACGCATAGGGCATACGGGACGAAGTTGTGGGGCTCGGCAAGGTGGTTGGCCACGAGCGCGGAGTGACTTTGGTTCACGACAAGCACGGCGACGGCGTTCCTGGTGACCTGCTGCTCCACCGGTGAAACCGCTACACAGGCGAGGCAACCAAGTCAATCACGATGCAAGGCACAGCTCAATTGAAACAATAGAGCATAGAGTGATGCCCT
The DNA here is from genome assembly GCA_904845875.1 of Miscanthus lutarioriparius. Classification (NCBI taxonomy): domain Eukaryota; kingdom Viridiplantae; phylum Streptophyta; class Magnoliopsida; order Poales; family Poaceae; genus Miscanthus; species Miscanthus lutarioriparius. The sequence continues at coordinate 87,621,119 of CAJGYO010000009.1, forward strand.
GGCCGTGCGCCCGCCTCGACAGCCATGGCAGACTGCCGCAAGGGGAACGCCCCTCATTACCTCACTGTAGGACGAACGCTCGTCGGGATGACTCCAATCAGAAGCTAACTACCCAAGCTAGTTGTGTGCACGGTTAATTGGAAGGAGGTGGAGTATGTAAAGCCAATTGCTTGGACGACGCCGTTTGGACTTATGGCGGCCGGCGATGACAAAAACTTAAATTGGCACCCTGACATCGTACTATCGCAACAGTGGCAGGTTAGGCACGAAGCTGTACTCCCACTCGACCTCCAAACGTGCGCAATTATAAGGATGGGGCCAGCTTAGTGGGTTGGCCTTGGCGCGGCTCACCCGGCCGGCGACCTTCCAGACGAAGTGACTGGAAACTTGGCGTGGCCTCACGCGCAAACGTAAAGGCGAGGGTAGGCGGGGCAAGCCCATGCGCGTGCAGCCGAAACGTCAACAGGAGCAATAGCTGCGCAGGTGGTGCGCGTGAGCGCGCTTGGGCGAGCGGCGAGACCGGTTTGGAGAGGCAGTAGCGTGGCGACGCAACGTGCGGGGACGTGATGGTGAGGGCAAGCGGCCGGCCTATGCGTGTGCAGCTGCGAAAAGTCAACGGTAGCAGTGGCCGTGTAGGCGGTGGTCAGGGCGTAGCACGGCCGTGGACGCAGTTCGACGCGACGGCAATGGTGACGGCGAGCAGAAGGCTCAGGCGGACGCGTCGGCGGGCAGAGTAGCCAGGTCCACTGGCACGGTGCGCATGCGTCCGTGAGCGCGTGCCATGGTGCAGCAGCAGGAGCCATGGCCAGCAGCACGGGGCCATGTGCGTGCGTGTACGCGCGCAGGTGCGATGGGCAGTCCAGCACAGCGCGCCGAGAGCCAGCATGGTGACCGTGCCCAGGCACTGGCATGGTTCAAAATGTGACTTGCACTCTTTTTAAAGCTGCTCAAAAACCCAACTCGATGACCTAGTAGCTAAACAAACTATTTTGCGTTCGAGATGTGGTACCAAGCTACTAAAACCAACCTTAAGACCATGCCACCGCTTAACCCGATTCCCCGATAAAAATTCCTAAGCTTAACTTCGTCGACACACTTTCCGACTTAAGAAACGACTAAGTTATTTGTTCGGATTCGCGTCACATTCGATTTCCAAGCTATCAAGTATGCTAGCTAGTGAATCCCATTCTCGACCACATGTATTTTATCATCGCCTATGAAGCTAGTACTACTAACTTTATTAAGGTGCCGCATACACATTCTATAGCATTTTCGTTCAATAAAAATTCACTTAGAACCCTAAGCGATACAACGCGACATGAAATATAACATTTGTTTCGTGTTTCCGATGAACGTTTCAAGTTCCGTATATTGCTTTACACTCTATAACTCATACATTTACACATAAGTATGATGCTCATGCAGTGTTTTAGCAAAAAATTGTCCAGTGTAATACCGAGGGTGTTACAAATCTACCCCCTAAAACAAAATCTTGACCCGAGATTTCATGTGCCTAGTGTGAGAAGGAGATAGAGGAAGTACATTTCAACGTAAGAACTACCCATCAGAACTAGAGAGAAGGTGGGGGGTAATGCTTCAATATATATCTCTCTTGTTCCCACGTGGCCTCATCCTTAGAGTGGTTTTGTCACTAGACCTTGTAGAACTTTACCACACTGTTCCTGGTCACTCTTTCCTTTTCATCCAGAATTTTGATAGGATGCTCAATATAAGTCAAATCAGGCTGGAGTGGTAGCCCTTCAATTTTTATAGCTTCATTCAGCTTCATTAGGAACCCACAAACATTTCTTCAATTGTGATACATGAAACACATTGTGTACCGTAGATAAAATATTAGGAAGCTAGAGACGATAAGCAACTGGGCCACACTGCTCCAACACCTGGTAAGGACCGACATATCGAGGGGCTAGCTTGCCGTGGATACCAAACCGGTGCACCCCTGTCATAGGAGACACCTTGAGATACACATAATCTCCAGCTACAAACTCTAAGGGTCTTCTTCGCTTGTCTGTATAAGATTTCTGTCGGCTCTGAGCTGCCTTCAAGTGACCTTGAATAATACTCACCTGCTCTCGAGCCTCTTTTATGAAATCAGGCCCAAAGTATCCATGGTCTCCCACTTCAACCCAGTTCAGTGGTGTCCTACACCTCTTCCCATATAGAGCTTCAAATGGTGCCATGCAGATGCTTTCTTGGTAACTATTATTGTAAGAAAATTCAGCTAACTTCAGGCATCCATCCCACTTCTCAGGAAAATAAATGGCACAAGCTCTCAACATGTCCTCGAGCACCTGGTTCACCCTTTCAGTTTGACCATCAGTTTGTGGGTGATATGCTGAGCTTCTAAGGAGATGAGTACCTAGACAGTGCTGCAGTTGCTCCTAGAAACGACAGACAAAAACTGACCCTCTATCAGAGATGATAGGAAGGGGAACTCCGTGTAAGATCACAATCCGATCAAAATATATCTCAGCATACTTCCTAGCTGTATACCTAGTGTCCACCGGGATAAAATGAGCAGACTTGGTGAGACGATCCACAATGACCCAAATAGAATCATGGCCCGTGGATGTGCAGGGCAAACCCACCACAAAGACCATGGAGATATCTTCCCATTTCCAAACAGGAATGGACAAAGGCTGCAAATATCCCAGAGTACGCATATGATCTGCTTTAACTCTCCCACAAGTGTCGCACTCCGCAACGTACTGGGTGATGTCCTGCTTCATGTTGGACCACCAGTACAAGTGGCGTAGATCATGATACATCTTGTTGCTGCCAGGATGGATAGACATCTTTGAATGGTGATCTTCATTCAAAATCTTCCTTTTTAGCTCCTCATTGGGTGAAACCACCAATCTATCCTTGTATCTCACTACTCCTTGCTCATCAATGCTAAAGTGAGGACCACGCCCTTCGGCAATCAATTTCCTGATGTGAGGAATTTCTTCAGGGTCTTCCCTTTGCTCCAGAATAATCTGCTCCAGCAATTCTGAGGTCAAGACAATGTGAGCCAACACCTCTGCATGGTTGAGAGACAAAGGTGTTTCTTCGATCTGATGTGACTTTCAGCTCAAGGCATCAGCTACCACATTAGCCTTTCCTGGGTGGTAATAGACTTCTAAGTTATAATCCTTTATCAATTCTAACCATCTCCTTTACCTCATATTCAGCTCAGACTGAGTGAAAATATACTTGAGGCTCTTATGATATGTAAAGATGTGTACTTTGTTGCCCAACAAGTAATGCCTCCAAATTTTTAGAGCGTGGACCACAGCAGCCAGCTCTAAATCATGAGTGGGGTAATTCACTTCGTGCTTTTTCAGTTGGAGCGAAGCATAAGCTATCACACACCCATCTTGCATCAGCACACATCCCAACCCCATCTTCGAGGCATCACAATATACATCAAAGGGCCTATCAATATCTGGTTGGGCCAACACAGGAGCAGCGGTCAGAAATGTCTTCAAAGCTTGCAAGGCTTCTTCATAGGCTGGGCTCCAATAAAACTTAGCTTCTTTTTGGAGCAGTTTAGTCATCGGCTGAGCTATCTTGGAGAAATCTGGGATGAAACGCCGATAGTACCCAGCTAGACCAAGGAACTGACAAATCTAGTGCACAGACTTGGGAGACTTCCAATTCAACACATCTTGCACCTTGCTGGGATCTACTGAAATGCCGTCAAGTGTCAGCACATGCCCCAAAAACTACACTCGATCTAACCAGAATTCACACTTGCTGAATTTAGCATACAACTTGTGTTCTCTTAGTCGAGCGCACAAACTTGTCCAGCTCCGGCATAAAGATTGAATTCATCAGGTACATGAAGAATGCAGGAGCGTTGGTGAGACCAAAAGATATTACTAGGTACACATACAACCCATACCTAGTAGAAAAAGCTATCTTTGGTATATCTTATGGTCTGATCTTGATCTGATGATAGCCTGAATGAAGGTCAATTTTGGAGAACACCTTGGTACCAGCTAGCTGATCGAACAAAGTATCTATGCGGGGCAAGGGATACTTGTTCTTAATTGTTACCGCATTAAGAGGGCGGTAATCCACACACATTCGGAGAGTGCCATCCTTCTTCTTCGCAAAAATAGCTGGGCAACCCCATGGTGAAGAACTAGGACGGATGAAACCTTTTTCCATCAACTCTTCTAGTTGCTTCTTCATCTTAGCCAATTCCCTTGGAGCCATGCGGTACGGGCATCGGGAGATAGGAGCAGTACCAGGCTCAAGATCAATGGAGAATTCCACCTCTCTGTCCGGGGGCAATCCAGGTAGATCTTCAAGAAAAACATCTAGGAACTCACATACCACAGGGATGGAGGTAATATCAGGAGAGGCTTCAGCATGAGCAGCAACAGGTAAGACTAGATCTGAGGGTACCAGAAGAGACATCCTATCCTCAGAAGAAGGAAGCCGTGACTCCACAATTCGATGCTTCAAATCCAATACTACCCCATATACACTCAACCAGTTCATCCCAAGAATAGCATCAATGCCTTGCCCAGGCAGCACCATGAACTAGAGGCGATAAGTGTGGGTGGCTAATACCAAGTTCACTGTATCCGTCCAAGTATTGACGCACATCTGCGCACCCAGAGTATGGATTCTATAGGCAAACGGTATAGCCAATAGAGGTATATTGTGCCGGTCTACAAATCCCATGCTCATGAAGGAATGTGATGCACCAGAATCAAATAACACATAAGCTGGATGGGAATCAATGGTGCACATACCAGCCATCACCGGTTCCTATTGCAATATCTACTCAGCATCCATGAAATTCACCTGTCCGGATCGGCTGGCTGGCACTTTCCTCTTGATCACTGTCCGCTTGACTAGCCTGGAGTTCGCCGATGGTTGAGCAGACTGGGTTGGCTGGTTCTGGGGACACTCACGGGCATAGTGGCCATCCTTGCCACATTTGAAGCAAGCGCCCGGCCTGTACCCCAATCCCTAGTGAGGTGGGACCTGCTGTCTCTGAGGCTGCTGAGGTTGCACCTACTGAGTGGGTGCACGATACTGAGTAGTAGGAGCCTGGAAAGTCTGCTGGGATTGTCGATACGAATGCCCTCCTAAGGATTGATAGGGCACCCGCCTAACAACTTGTACTTTCTGGGTATGGGGTTGGCCAGAAGACCCCGTAGCCACTCGCTTTCGCTTCCATTCAGCCTAGGAATCCCGCTGCAAACCCTCCATGGCGACAACGGCATTCATCAACACCCGAAAAGTCTGATAGCTCCTAGTGTACAGCTCCTTCTGCAAGCTGCAAGAGAGGCCGCAATAGAAGCGGTCCCTCTTCTTCTCATCGGTGTCCACATGAGTACCAGCATACTGGGACAAGTGATTGAACTTATTGATGTGGTCCATCACTGTCAAACTGCCTTGGCAAAGATCTAGAAACTCGGTCAGCTTCCTGTTGAGGATGCCAGCAGGAATATTGAACTCTCTAAAAGCCTCCAAGAACTCCTGCCAGGTCGCCTGATGATCTGGCTACTGCATGGCATGGAAGGTATCCCACCATGCACTTGCAGACCCCAACAACTGCTACGCCGCAAAGCGCACCTTCTGCTCATCAATGATGGTGAGCAATAGAAACTTCTGCTCTAGAATGCGAAGCCAATGCTCCGCATCGAGAGGCTCGGCCGTCGGTGTAAATGTGGGCGGGTGCGTCTTGAGGAAATCCTAGTAAGTGCAGGGTCCCATAGGACCACCGGCACCACCCCCTTCCCACCATTGCCCCGTGTCCTCCATGGGCGAAGCCAGCAACAGCCTATGCCATCAGCTCCATGGCATGGGCTGACTCGCGGTGAGCAGCCATCAATTCCGCCATCATCTCCATGTGAGTCATCAGAGGTGGCGGGGGTGGAGGAGGAGGAGCCAGAAGTGGAGCCTCATGGCTCTCCCCGCCGTGCTCATTGGCCCGGCCACTTTCCCCTTGGCCTTTGCCAAGACCATGAGCTGCCCCAGCACTAGTGCTCCCACGTCCAGACCTTAGATTCGTCTGTAAGAGATAGGAACCATCCATTTAGAACAACCCTCCAGATCAGAAGCAAGGGATTAGAGGAATGACAAGACATTTATTAAAGCATTCTTTTAAGTTATCCTATCAATTTACTAATCTAAATTATATGTGTAGGGGGGGAACTTTAGTTTAAGCAAGATTTTATTATCATGATGCATGTATCGGCCTATCCGTTCACTCAAGCCGGAATATAGCGGCATCCGCAACATTTTCGGCACATTGCACACTCACTTTCCGTATGCTAAGCGAATTCTTACGCAATGTAAGTCAGTGTACCTGTAGAAAATTGATTAGACAAAACCAGTGCCGCTATCCTAGATAGACCATATTGCTAGGGCTTATACTTATTTACATAACTTAATCGCATCCTACTTTTCGCAAAACTTTTGCTGGTTAATTTTTAAGTTTTCGAAAAGATGATGAACTCGTAAACTCAACCTGGCTGTGGTACCAGCTGTGGTAGAACCACCTGAAACAACACACTTATGGAGGCGCTCGTCTTCCACCAGACACTAAGCACCCCGTAAGCGAGCTACCACGGGTGGTATCCGTCGGGCACACCCCAATGGAGAGCCTGAAAGATACACATTTTTTTCGAGGATTCAATAATGAGTATGTGTTACAATACTTATCCATTTCATACATCAGAAGTTCTTAAAAATTACATTATTACATTACCAAATGTCAGGGTGTGGAATAATAAACAGCGGAATGAAGATAAACATCAAGAAAATAGCTAGCGATAGTAAGCAAGGATTCCGTCTGTGCCCACCAGAAGGATCCTTCACACAATGAGAACTCCTCAAGTTTAACCTGCAACAGGGGTAAATAAACCCTAAGTACACAATGTACTCGTAAGACTTATCCAACTAGTGGGAATAGTTTCCCAACTCCAAGGGATATGCAAAGCCTTATGGTTTGTTGGGTTTCCTTTTTGTAGAAAACAATACTAATAGTAAGTCCTTATTTATGTTATTATTATCAGCCGTATTAATTTGTTATCTAGCCAGTCTTTGTAAGCACATGTTCTACTTTCAAGCAAGAGTTGAGCAATCAGTTCTATTTCATCACCTTTCATCTTTTAGTTCTTACTATGGTGCTAAACCGTAGACAAGCCGTTCCGGATTTCCCGGCGATTCGCGAATTAATGCCCCCAGCTAGGTACCCCGAAAACACACGGCCCACTTGTACCCCACGCACAAGCAAGACCAACCCATCACCCTCCTGACCTGGGTGTCCAGGTCCCCGTCCAAACTTGGACTCCAAGCCCCCACTCTTGAGTCCCGGACTCAGTGCGGTGCAAGGACCTCCACCATCTCCGCCTCCAATCAGTCGGTCTGGAAAAAGCCAGATCCATGACAAGAGAGCAACAAGTCTTCCCTGCGCCCATACCCAAGTATGTGCTCAGGATAATAAGTCTGTGACTTACCTAGAGCCTTATGCAACGACCTGTCCTTAACCGACATAGACAGGGAAAAAGTGTAACCAAACTATGCCCTGTTGGCCGCAGGACAAATCCTCTTACACCCACCAGTACCCAAACCATATCCCTGCCCGGTCACCATTTTTCCTTTCCACTATTTTATCATGAGTGATCATTTTTATCACCTATTGTGAGTAACGGCAGGTTACTCCCGCTACCGGTACCCTGAACATAGTAGCTACTCGACCTGTACTAGTATGACTCATAGGTAGATATATTTATGCATGTAGTTTTCATAAAATGCCTGTAACGTAAATGCACATCATATATATATATTCAGTGATCATAAAATATGGGTTATGCACCGGAGCTTGCCTTGAGCAGGCGGTGGGTCAGCAAAGTCAGCACCAAAAGGCTCCGAGGCTCCCTCCTACATGAGGATATCCTCCTCGTACTACTCGATGACCTCTTTGTAATCCTATTCGTCCACGGGCACAAACTCTACCAACTTGCGATCTATATGCATAAAATGACGATGCAACACTTACTAATACGACAACAGCAGCTCTTAAAATAAAATACATTTATGAAGCTGTTAAGCAAGTTCTATCGAGTAAGGTGCTAAGTTACCTACTGTTAACACTAGCAAATATGAAGCGTGACATATATTATCTTAACAACTAAAGGTATTCTTACTCTTAATACCGATTTACTCTACAGACGATAAAATAAGGGGCACTAGCTATTCTATTTATTTACCTACTCTAGTGCTACAAAAATTACAGTGAGTACATAATAATCTAATGATCTTACTGTAAAAATTTCATGGCCAAAGCTATCATCAATTTGCCACAAAAATTTCTACAAATATTAAGCTAAGTAATACTAAGCTTCCTAATCGAATTTATGAACCTATCAGTATCACAGCTAATTGTAAACTAACTACACTAACAGATAGATGGCATGTTTGTGAACCTAACAAATTTTGTTTCACTATTTTTGGATACCTATAAGATTTTCTACAAATTATCAAAGTTCAGCTCACAAGTAAATTGAATAAGCATTTGTTAATTCACTAGAAAAGAAGAAACTAAAATCCACCGTGCGGCCCATCTCGCGGCTCGGCCCACTCCCACAACGCCTGCGCGCGCACCCGCGCAGCGCACCGGCGTGGCCAAGCGTGGCACGGCCCACGCGCGATAGCGGCCGACGGAGGGAAGACCCGCGTGCATCCTACATTATGCAAAAGAGTCCTCGGCTTCCCATCAAATGGAACCGCAGTCCATTCCACTATTCCCCTCTCTCACTGACTCTTGCACTTAACCCCCTGGATCACTTCGAATTCATGTCACGAAGTCTCTGGCCAGAACTCAACCGAGGTCATGGCATCTCCGGCCAAACGCCGGTGAGCACGGGCCTCCTCAGCCTCTACCAAGACCTCCCTAGCACTCTACGAGTGAAGCGCCATCGATAGAGGTATCATACACTAAAAATGGTGCAGCGCAAAGGTGTGCCCATGCACCGCGGCGGAGTCTGGCCGTGGACACACCGACGCCGGTGAAATCACCTAACACCACGCCTCTACCGCTACCCTGTGTCCATCTACCAACTACGAGCAACCATATAGAAGTCCCAATTGAATCACTACTACACCCAATCGCGCTTGTAACACCCTAGGTGTTTGTCACCAGTTAAGTAGTGGGTTTGAGCTCAAACATGTCCGATCAAGTGGTGTTGAAGATGTCAAAGTCAAATGTATGAAATTGAGTTGTGCTAGAATTTGGATAAAACACCTTGTTTACATGATAACCCTTTTCAAGATATATGTGCGAGTGATGTTGATGAAGCTTGTTTCATGTGTCTCACATCACTCTCTATCTATAGTGATCACTGGAAAAGTTTCATGACATTTGGAATCAAAAAGTCACATGAAATGATAAGTTATATCCTTGTTGGAATGGCTTTACTAAGTGTTGGAATTGCACTATTAAGTGAATGGAAATATAAGTCATTAGCCAAACCTTGCAACCTTGCTCAAAAGACTCTAATTAAACTCTACAACCAAAGTCGTGAAAGGTTCAGGTTGAGCAAATGTCCAAAAAAATGTTTCTAAGTGTGGGAATAGCTAAAATTGTCTTTTTTTATGCTAGGATTTTGACCTATGTTGACCAACTGTTTGGAGTGCTTGCATGGTGGTGAGCCTTAAACAAAAGTTGGAGTTCATCTTATGTGGAATAAATTTTGTTTAAGTCTCAAGAGCTAATTCAGTACCTAGCTTGATCAAATCAAGCTCACGAAATTGAATCCAAAGGTCTTTGTTTTTGAAGCTTGAAAATCGGCTAAGTCTAGAATGACTGAAATTCTCGATTCCGTTTCCATGTACCTACCTTTGGTGATTTTTAGTTTGCAAATCATGTCGAACTTGGCCAAACTTATTTAAGCAACGTTGTCGTCCTCATATAGCTCTACGACACCGTGCAATTGGTTTGGTTTTTCATCACTTCGTTTATGAGTTATGAAGGGGAGAAAAACGATGTTCAGTTGTACATTTGAGGTGGTATTAGAAAATTTGAATTTGTAGCATTCGCTGTCGGAGCGGAACAGAGAGCAACGCCATGGGCTTCCTCGCGCCTCACCTATCGCCACCTCGCCAACGCTTTCGCGCAAGCTGGAGAGAGAAAAGCCGAGCCCGACCTCCGCCTCTTCATTCTCACCCTCCCGCCTTCTCCCTCTCCATCTCGCCTTAGTGGGCGGATGGGCGAGCTCCACTTCTTGCCATGGCCCGGCCGCCCGCAGAGAGCTTGCGCCACCGTAGCTCCTCCTCCACCACCGGTGCCTCATGCCTCCTTCATGCTCCTTCCTCTCCTTGCTGCGCCTCCCGGCCACACATTGCGGTCCAGCCCGCTTTTCGCGATCGCCGCTTGCAAGCCATGGCAACAATCAGCAGCGCTACCGCGCGCGCAGGCGCAGGCGCGGCAGCGGCCAGCAGCCCTAGCTGCGGCCATCCGTGGGTGTGCCTCGCCACCTCGACGCAGCCGTGACTCCTCCCCGCTGCCACCGGCCGTTTCAGTCACCATGGCCGCCACCACCGGAGCCGCAGTTCACCGCAGGCTCCTGTGCTCGTGGTCAGGTCACCTTGGGCAAGCTTCTGCCGAGCGGAGCGACCCTACTGCTGTGTCTTGCCCCCTAATGCTCCCCCTCTACTCGTCGCCATCAATTGCCGCCTCTCCGGCCGGATTCCGCGAGCCCCGACGACCTCCCTGTTCAAAATCCCATCAGGGACCTCCTTCAAAAATTCGACGAAAGTCAGGGTTCTAACTGCGAAGTCAGTGACTCAGATGAATAGTGCCGATAAGGACCTATTTGCAGTAAATTTGCTGAATCTTTGGAAATTCATAGTAATTCATAGGAAATTCGTAAAATAGCAAATGAGGACTTTTTGGAATCCTTGTGAAATTATCTATGCAATATATCTATAATATTACATGTTTTACTTTAAAGTTGTAGCTGTAAAAATATATTTATGCAGCTAGGTTTGTAATGCTAGTGGTATTTGTCTTTTTCATAACTGTAGATCTAGGGCTCCAAATGAAGTGAAATTTTTGTGACGTGCTAATCATGTGATAGTTGATGTGTGGTAAAAATTTCATGAGTATTGGATGAAGTATGAGTGAGTTATTGGTTTATCTTGCTCTCACATGATTTCTTGCTTTAGCAACTTGTCTTTTTCATAGAGGGTGCTATACATATTAAAATGGAGTGAAATTTGGACAGTAGACTATTGAGAGGATATGTGAGCCACTGTAATTTTTGTAGAATTTATTGTATACTTTTGGTATATGTTCATTAAGTCACCTTGTTATCTAAAATACATTAAGAAATGCATTAAAAGAATTTATTTGGTCATGTACCCTAGGTTTTCTGGTGTTCTTTAGTCATAGGTGACATGTTGGTAAAGTTAGTTTTGCCTAATTATGTGTTTGCAACATAAGTTAATATTTATTTTCTTGCAAATGTGGTTTCAGGACAGATCTTGGAACTTCGCAAAGTTCTTCATGATAAGGTGCTTTGTTGTGAAACTTGTTTATACAAAAGTTGTAGATAATTCATGTATCTAGCTTCTGTTAAAATTTGGTGTCATTTAGACAAGTAGTTTGTGAGTTATGCCTGTTTAAAGTTGGGTTTCAGAAATGGCTGCTCTCTGTCAATTGTGGACCAGTTTCTGTAAATGTATAATTTCGACCTACTTAACTTGTGAATCATGCTATGATGGTTACAAATAAAATGTAGATAATTTTATAAGCTTTCCAAAATGTCTTCTTGCAAGTCATTTGGAATTGTGTAACTCCAGTTATAGCTAAATCTTGTAGCTGCTGTTTGCATTCAGAAATTGACAGATTCCAATTATAGTTGTTTGCTTGTATATTGCTAAGTGTGGCTCATACCTTTGATGATAGTTGAGTTAGAGTACCTGAAATCTTGGGAAACTTGTGTCATGCTTGGTGTTGTCGTCTTCTTTGCTATCGTGGCATGATAAATTGTGTGATATTTAAAGTAAGCAATGCGAAGTGCTTGTGCATGTTAACGTAACCTTGTGCTTGTCTTACTTACTGCATGCGATGTATTGTCTATTGCACTTCCATGTATTCATACACATGCATCTTGCATCTCATTTAGGTACGCTAGATGAACCACGTGAAGGATGTGATGTGGAGTTAAACCCGAAGACGGTGTTTGGTGGATCTATCCCGAAGATGGAAGGACTAAGCAAGTGCTAGGACCGGAGATGTCACCAAGTCGGTGCAAGCTAACTGAACTGACTTGTGCCGGATCCCAGGCAAGCCCCGGAGCATTATAAGTCTCCCAGTAATTTACAAATGTTTACTTAAGTACTTATGATTGCTGCATTAGGTTATAAGAGTTGAATGGAACCACTTAATGCATATACATTCCTTGTCCAGATATTACACCTTTAACCGGTATAGGTCCAGGATCGAATATATGCTTAGCCATGCTTAGATCGGTAGAAGTCAGGTGATTTCCTGTCACCTGCGAGAGATAGGTGGAAACCGGAGCACGGTTGGCTATATTTGCTATCGTGGAAAAGAACCATGGGGTAAAAGTAAATCGAGGCCGGGCGGAGTCTATGTGTAGGTTGACTCATGTGATTCCGTCTGTGTCGATTAAGGACCGTACCGTTGTTGGAACTTCTGACAAGATTGAACGCATGCCTCTCACTTAGCTGGCCGGATAACTCGTTCCGACCGCGAAGCCGAGTAATTCAATTCAGGCCGGGACCCGTTCTGTTGTGCGCTCCTTCCGGGGAACGATCAGACTGAGCCCAAGGGCAGGCTGGGCCTGAGCATCCTGGCATCTGGTGTTCCAGATTGTGCGGCGCGGTACGGACCCACGAAATGTGTACCTGAGTTGTACCAAAGGTGACCTAAGGCTATCGTGGCTGGTAGACCTGGGTTTGTGTTAGGAATAAATTCCCAGCTGGTTGAAATCGATTCGAATCGCCGTCTCTCCCGGATAGTGAGAAACTTGACTAGCTCCAACATCATAGTAACTGTGTTATGGAATGTGATGGTTCGAATAAACATGGAATTACTATACCTGCTATGGTTACTATTGTATGCTCTAAAAAGATATACCACATGTTTGGCACAGGATAGTTGCTAATCTAGAGATGGATAGTTCTAATTAACTTGATGACAAAATTATAATTGTATAATTGAGTTAATCGCTTTTTATGCAAATATTGTCAAGCTACCTCCACTTATAAAGCCTTGCATACTCCTTAGAGTCAATTTTATTTCTGGTTATGACGGGTAAGTCTAGCTGAGTACATTCGAGTACTCAGGGTTTATCCCACCATGTTGCAGGTGAGGTTTCGGCCTGCTGAAGGTGGTGGCTAACCGCCGGTGGGCTCAGTGACTCTATATTTATTCTCATCTATATGCTTTTATCTGAGGATGTCACTTATGCTAGCAACGTATTTGGAACTTATATTAATGTAATCATTTGAAAGTTATGTTGTTTTCACTAATCGGTTTTGAAATTCAAACTTGTACTATTATTGTGAAACTTTCCGCTGCAACTCTACGTATGTGATGTGTATTTTCTTAATCACGCGATCTTGGTTGTGATGTTGATTTACCGAGGTCCTGCGTGACACTCGGCGGACTACCGGGTTTATATGAGTGAAAGTATGTGCATGTCAACGTGTTAGCGGGGACAACCGTACTTGATCTTGTATAAATTGGGCGGTTCTGTCACAGCTGGTATCAGAGCAAGATTAAGCATAATACTGTCATGTACATTATTTTAAAAACAAAGTTTTGGTTTTAAAAAGCATATTTTAACTAAAACTTTAGCTACAGGCAAATTTGTCAAAACTAATTTGCAAAACTATGCTAGCGACATCCTCCTTTATGCCCAGTTAAGGACTATTAGGTGGCTATCTAAGTACTAACATGGGGATTTTTACTTTCTTCGTCCATACGGCGTGCTATTGTATGGATGCCATTCGTTGAATGGTAATGTATGGATCAATTGCCTCTACGCCCAGGTAAGGGTGAGTTGTGAGAGCATGACCGTCCAACTGTCAGTCTAGGGGAGAGTTAGCTTTGGTTACTGGAATATTTATATGTTACACACATGTATATATGAAGGTACTCAATTGCGGGTATATTTATCGGGTAGCTATGGGTATCGAAGTATATACATTTGGGGATGTATATATGGAGAGTATCTTAGTTTACTGCTTTTATTGTATGCTTATTTATCTCTTGTGGGGATGGGCTGCAATGAATTTGCCTACAGGTACGCTAACCACGAATGCGTAGATTGAATGTAGCTGACGACTAGCTATAAATCGAGAGAGTACGTGTTATGCCACCGACATAGAACGTGATTGCCACCTTAGGCTGGCAATTTTGTGAGGACGAATAGGACGAGCATGCATCATGATTGTGCTTGTGCATAAATATGCTTCCCTCACCTTGTTCTAATGCTAAGTAACTTGTGATCAATGTGATGTCACTATTTTCCCTATGTGAAGCTAGCCAAAATGCCTTGTCCCATGCTGCTTGAATAGCTATGCTTGAAGTTAGTGTGTGATTAGCTTTTGCCTCGTATGTTGGCTTCCAAAGAAAATAGATGACGAGTTAATAGTTAACAAAAAGTTCACCCCTTTGAAAACTAAATTGCTAAATGTAAGTAAAAACTTGTTTTGTAGAGATATCCACCTACTCAGTAAAAAGGAAATAAAAGATAACAATACTTTACCACCATGTTTTGCATGATATGTGTAGCGGTGTTGTTGTAGGTGACTAGTTGTTAGGTGTGAGCTTTGTGCTTAGTAATAGTCGCTTAAGCTAATTAGATTGAGTATTTCGAAATGCTTGCTTAAGACCATGATGTAGGTGTGGATGCTCGTAATCTAGGTAGTGCCGTAGCTGTCACTCCTTTTGTCCTCGGAAAGCATATGAGTGTTGAAGAGCGCTATCCTAGAACAACATCCAAGTTTTGGTAATCTCATGGTTGTCGTTTTCAATTAAGTTCTCTCTTAGGAGCCTGAGCCGGTACACGTGGTTGCTAGCCATTGAACGTTGTGCTATGAAGACCTTTATCCATGCCTTGGCTTGACCTTAGGCCCCAGCGAAGTTCCCTTGAACGCTTACTTGTGTCATGGTTGTCCCACTCTTGTGTGGAAGGACCTTGCTCCGAAATCCTTGTCGGACTTCATTGCTCCTTCTCCTACAGATGATCTGGTGCAACGCTAATCGCTATCTACCCTGGCTTTGAAACCTTCTTCTCACAGATCATGTCATTGCTTTATCAACTCAATCCCTAATCAGTGCAATGGCTCTGTCCCTCGAATCTCATTATTTTGCCTCCAACCCTTTCAAGTCTCTGGATGTTTATCAGTCTTGATCTTATGATGCTACTCGACAAGACCAAATCTCATGTTAATTTTTATCTGGTAATCACTTGGGTGACACAAGACGTATATGGAAATTAGCAAGAGTCTCCTGCTTAGTTGCCTTCGGCAATTAGGCTATGTTCTTTTGCGCTGTGTTTTTGATCTTCTGATCGCCTCCTTATTGGTTCCTAACCTTGTGACTATCCTTGTTTGCTATTTCTCTTTTGCACAATGCTTGTTCTTACAATCTAATTGGTGCCACTGGAAATTTCACTTTGGGTGTATGTCCAGTAATGGTGCCACGATTAGCGATCTACGGTGCCGCGATGGAACCTAGGGCCTCCTTGTGGGCGGCCGACACATGGTTGTGCGGCTGGGTGCGCGCTGGTATCGAGGTTTCTAGTCATGATCCATTGCGAAACTGCATCGATGTGTTATTTTCACGTGAGCTCTTCCTTAATTATCTCTCTATATCTTATCGAAGATCCATATATCAGACTGAAAGTAGTAGAGCTTCCTTTTGAAGTCACAAAAAGGATAACCTTTGAAAAACTGGTCACCGACATAAACATTAACAGACTACAAGAGGTGGTAGACAAGTGACTCCACTTGGTTGTCCCAGTATTGACGTCCATCACCTAGTGAACAACTTATGTCATCATTGTTGGATCAGAAAGGCACACAACAATTAATGTTGGACAAGTTGTTAGTTAGATAAGAATCGAACGTCACATTATGATTATGACCTGGCTATCCAAGTCTTGATTATTATGTGCATGCTGATCGCACTGTCGAGATCAACATCTCTAGTGTGACTCCTTATCCGCAGATTTCAATGGCGACCGTCTGTTGTGCCTCGATTGCAATTATTGTTGTGGTCAAGAGTAAGAATTTGCAACTTTGAGTGTTGGTAGACAACTGATTAGTTACTAGTCGGAAGCTTAACCTCTAGCTAGGTGACAACTTTTGCTAATTAGGAAGGCTATGTCTCGCAGAGCAATGTAAGCAACGAAACAACAAGTCATTTGGCAATGCAACTACTGCTTTGTTTTCCAAAATGTGTGCTATCAAGTCAACCTCATCTTGGACAATCACACAGATAGTACAAGGCGTTGTGTTGGCTATGTAGGAGCTAGCGAAAGCACGTTCCTAGTTTCAGTTAGTATCTTTGTGCCCCTAGGTGCCACTAACACATGTGTCTGGACTCTATTGGATGAAGTGCCGAAGGACATATAGGAATGGTTCCTTATCTCTGTAGGACAGTCCCTCTATGTAGAGTATGCTTTGTGTCCCGAAAACATAGTCACAAGTCCAATGCTTGTGCATCGTCAAGTTGGTGTCTAAATCAAACAATTTAAGTTGTTTCCTGAGAGCCACATGTGGAAAAAAAACCTTAGTCTACATCCTCAAAGAAAGGCTGCTGCTGCTATACAAAGAGATCGAGAGTATAGAACACACACCACAACGTACGAAGCAAAGAAAGAGAAGAACGAGAAATATGTCTACATTTTAAGATACAGAGCCGAACATCTTCAAGCCAACGATTAGTGACTTAAACGAAGTTGGATTGACCCCAAACTTGGTGATCTCATTCCTTGCTTAGGACCCTTCAATGTCTTAAGTTGGTTTGAGTATTGGTTGAGTAAAACATCGGATTTGAGAGATATCTTGTCGGCTCGGTTGCTGCCATTTCAGAACAGAGCAATTTTGGTAGATGAATTGTTTGGATAGTCAAACGGTGTCCGGTTGAGTTAAATTTTGGTGAGTAGTTAGAAGAACCATGGATCTACATGCCCACCAAAATTTGTGCATATTGGAGCAGTAGTTTGTGAGATATGAATAGAAAATAAAAGGGTACAGAATCTGCAATTTCGCTGTGACTGCGATCATCCTTTGCATTAGAAGGTTGTGTTTGAAATTCATGCCAAGAAATTACAACTTGTAGGTGTATTGCTGATAGACAACCCTCCATACCCTTGAGAAGACTAATTGCACCCCTATGTGCCTTGCTTTTGTCCTCTTAGATCAGCAATGCGTGAGCAGTCAAGGTGTTCTAGAAGCCAAATTGTGCCCTTGCAATTCGAAGTAATTGGAAAGGTGTCTAACCATAGATTTTTGGATTTTGGTTTTTGAGATATTGATTGGCCTAAGAATGGAAGCCTTGACGTCAAATATAGTTTAAGAAGGCTAATTTTGCTACGATACAAGTCAACCCAACTTGCTGTGCAACTGCACCACGAAGGCAAATTGTACTCAACCTGCTTGGTAGTGAACTAGTCCCTAGTTTTGTGATTACTTGCAACTTGTGTTGTCCTCCAAACCTCTCTAACATCCTTCTGCGTCAATGGTTTTCCAATGCTGACATGCCTTTGGTACCTTATATGTGTTTTTACCCAAGAGGTTGCATCAGATTCCACCCAGATCCCTGTTGCAACCTGGATCCAAAGGTTCCCTAAGGAATGATCATCGGGAACGTTGAGCCAACTGAGTCAACTATTACGTTTACCACTCACTCAACTGACTCAGGTAATACAGTATTGTTATCAGAGAAAGAGCACTGCACACATGGAACATTATGTAGCTTTCCATCAGTTGACATATGAGTGATTGCACCGCTACCACCAGTTTGGATATTGGTTAACTAGCTTCTCATGCCCTCAAAGGATGTTTACCCCATCTATGATCATATCCTTTACGAGAAGTTGTGCTCCAGCCACTGTTATAGAGAACTGCTTTTCAACCCTTGGGAACAAATATAGCACCGTTGTAAGGAATATCTGTCAACAGACTGTGGTCTAGTGCAAAGTCCATAGGTCTATGCTATATCCACTAGGGAAGTAGATGTTGCAAGTATTTAGTCTACACTTGAATCACTCTTCGTACATCGAGGATGAAGTACACCGGACAGTGCTATCTTGGATTCCTCCTAATGTAACAATGCTTTATGACGCCAACGAAGAAAATTCTTCAGACAATAGCTTACGACGAAGAGCAAGTATCAGAAAGTGTCGTGACCAAATTAGCCTCTCTGATACTCCGAAGTTAAGTAGCCTAATGCTATCACTGATGTTGGGAACTGGATGACAAGTTTCTCTTCCCTTAAAAGTCTTTCGCACCGAATCTCGGGACGCGATTCCTTTAAGGGGGGAGGGCTGTAACACCCTAGGTGTTTGTCACCAGTTAAGTAGTGGGTTTGAGCTCAAACATGACCGATCAAGTGGTGTTGAAGATGTCAAAGTCAAATGTATGAAATTGAGTTGAGCTAGAATTTGGATAAAACACCTTGTTTACATGATAACCCTTTTCAAGATATATGTGCGAGTGATGTTGATGAAGCTTGTTTCATGTGTCTCACATCACTCTCTATCTATAGTGATCACTGGAAAAGTTTCATGACATTTGGAATCAAAAAGTCACATGAAATGATAAGTTATATCCTTGTTGGAATGGCTTTACTAAGTGTTGGAATTGCACTATTAAGTGAATGGAAATATAAGTCATTAGCCAAACCTTGCAACCTTGCTCAAAAGACTCTAATTAAACTCTACAACCAAAGTCGTGAAAGGTTCAGGTTGAGCAAATGTCCAAAAAAATGTTTCTAAGTGTGGGAATAGCTAAAATTGTCTTTTTTTATGCTAGGATTTTGACCTATGTTGACCAACTGTTTGGAGTGCTTGCATGGTGGTGAGCCTTAAACAAAAGTTGGAGTTCATCTTATGTGGAACAAATTTTGTTTAAGTCTCAAGAGCTAATTCAGTACCTAGCTTGATCAAATCAAGCTCACGA
Organism: Miscanthus lutarioriparius; assembly: GCA_904845875.1. Taxonomy (NCBI): domain Eukaryota; kingdom Viridiplantae; phylum Streptophyta; class Magnoliopsida; order Poales; family Poaceae; genus Miscanthus; species Miscanthus lutarioriparius. Next base: position 87,640,313 of record CAJGYO010000009.1, read on the forward strand.
AATTGAATCCAGTGCTGTTTTGAAGCTTCGAAAATCGGCTAAGTCTAGAATGACTGAAATTCTCGATTCCGTTTCCATGTACCTACCTTTGGTGATTTTTAGTTTGCAAATCATGTCGAACTTGGCCAAACTTATTTAAGCAACGTTGTCGTCCTCATATAGCTCTACGACACCGTGCAATTGGTTTGGTTTTTCATCACTTCGTTTATGAGTTATGAAGGGGAGAAAAACGATGTTCAGTTGTACATTTGAGGTGGTATTAGAAAATTTGAATTTGTAGCACTGTTGCTGACCGGAACAGAGAGCAACGCCGCGTGGCTTCCTCGCGCCTCACCTATGCACCACCTCGCCAACGCTTCGCCAAGGTGGAGACGAGAAAAGCCGAGCCGACCTCCCCGCCTCTTCATTCTCACCTCCCCGCCTTCTCCCTCCCATCTGCCTTAGTAGTGGCGGACGAAGTGAGCTCCACTTCTGCCATGGCCAGCCGCAGAGAGCTTTGCGCCACCAGTAGCTCCTCCTCCACCACCGGTGCCTGTGCCCTTCATGCTCCTTCCTCTCCTTGCTGCGCCTCCCAGCCACCATTGCCGGTCCAGCCGCTCATGATCGCCATGCTTAGGCCATGGCAACAATCAGCGCATACCATGCGCGCCGTGTGTGGCCAGGCGGCGAGGCGGCATGGCGCGCCCTAGCTGCTGACCATCCGTGGGTGTGCCTCGCCACCTCGACGCAGCCGTGACTCCTCCCGCCACCACCGTTTTTCATCACCATGGCACACACCACGAGCCGCAGTTTCAGCAGGCTCCTGTGCTCGTGGTCAGGCCACCTTGGGCAAGCTTCTGCCGAGCGGAGCAGCCCTACGCGTGTGCGCGGGTCCCCTGTGCTCCCCCTCTACTCGTCGCCATCAATTGCCGCCTCTCCGGCCGGATTCCGCGAGCCCCGACGACCTCCCTGTTCAAAATCCCATCAGGGACCTCCTACAAAAATTCGACGAAAGTCAGGGTTCTAACTGCGAAGTCAGTGACTCAGATGAATAGTGCCGATAAGGACCTATTTGTAGTAAATTTGCTGAATCTTTGGAAATTCATAGTAATTCATAGGAAATTCGTAAAATAGCAAATGAGGACTTTTTGGAATCCTTGTGAAATTATCTATGCAATAGATCTATAATATTACATGTTTTACTTTAAAGTTGTAGCTGTAAAAATATATTTATGCAGCTAGGTTTGTAATGCTAGTGGTATTTGTCTTTTTCATAACTGTAGATCTAGGGCTCCAAATGAAGTGAAATTTTTGTGACGTGCTAATCATGTGATAGTTGATGTGTGGTAAAAATTTCATGAGTATTGGATGAAGTATGAGTGAGTTATTGGTTTATCTTTCTCTCACATGATTTCTTGCTTTAGCAACTTGTCTTTTTCATAGAGGGTGCTATACATATTAAAATGGAGTGAAATTTGGACAGTAGACTATTGAGAGGATATGTGAGCCACTGTAATTTTTGTAGAATTTATTGTAAACTTTTGGTATATGTTCATTAAGTCACCTTGTTATCTAAAATACATTAAGAAATGCATTAAAAGAATTTATTTGGTCATGTACCCTAGGTTTTCTGGTGTTCTTTAGTCATAGGTGACATGTTGGTAAAGTTAGTTTTGCCTAATTATGTGTTTGCAACATAAGTTAATATTTATTTTCTTGCAAATGTGGTTTCAGGACAGATCTGGGAACTTCGCAAAGTTCTTCATGATAAGGTGCTTTGTTGTGAAACTTGTTTATACAAAAGTTGTAGATAATTCATGTATCTAGCTTCTGTTAAAATTTGGTGTCATTTAGACAAGTAGTTTGTGAGTTATGCCTGTTTAAAGTTGGGTTTCAGAAATGGCTGCTCTCTGTCAATTGTGGACCAGTTTCTGTAAATGTATAATTTCGACCTACTTAACTTGTGAATCATGCTTTGATGGTTACAGTTAAAATGTAGATAATTTTATAAGCTTTCCAAAATGTCTTCTTGCAAGTCATTTGGAATTGTGTAACTCCAGTTATAGCTAAATCTTGTAGCTGCTGTTTGCATTCAGAAATTGACAGATTCCAATTATAGTTGTTTGCTTGTATATTGCTAAGTGTGGCTCATACCTTTGATGATAGTTGAGTTAGAGTACCTGAAATCTTGGGAAACTTGTGTCATGCTTGGTGTTGTCGTCTTCTTTGCTATCGTGGCATGATAAATTGTGTGATATTTAAAGTAAGCAATGCGAAGTGCTTGTGCATGTTAACGTAACCTTGTGCTTGTCTTACTTACTGCATGCGATGTATTGTCTATTGCACTTCCATGTATTCATACACATGCATCTTGCATCTCATTTAGGTACGCTAGATGAACCACGTGAAGGATGTGATGTGGAGTTAAACCCGAAGACGGTGTTTGGTGGATCTATCCCAAGATGGAAGGACTAAGCAAGTGCTAGGACCGGAGATGTCACCAAGTCGGTGCAAGCTAATCGAATCGACTTGTGCCGGATCCCAGGCAAGCCCCGGAGCATTATAAGTCTCCCAGTAATTTACAAATGTTTACTTAAGTACTTATGATTGCTGCATTAGGTTATAAGAGTTGAATGGAACCACTTAATGCATATACATTCCTTGTCCAGATATTACACCTTTAACCGGTATAGGTCCGAGATCGAATATATGCTTAGCCATGCTTAGACCGGTAGAAGTCAGTGATTTCTGTCACCGCGAGAGATAGGTGAAAACCGAGCACGGTTGGCTATATTTGCTATCGTGGAAAAGAACCATGGGGTAAAAGTAAATCGAGGCCGGGCGGAGTCTATGTGTAGGTTGACTCATGTGATTCCGTCTGTGTCGATTAAGGACCGTACCGTTGTTGGAACTTCTGACAAGATTGAACGCATGCCTCTCACTTAGCTGGCCGGATAACTCGTTCCGACCGCTGGCCGAGTAATTCAATTCAGGCCGGACCCGTTACACAGTGCGCTCCTTCCGGGAACGATCGACCGAGCCCAAGGGCGTAGGCTGGGCCCGAGCATCCCGGCATCTGGTGTTCCAGACAGTGCGGCGTGATACGGACCCACGAAATGTGTACCGAGTTGTACCAAAGGTGACCTAAGGCTATCGTGGTTGGTAGACTGGGGTTTGTGTTAGGAATAAATTCCCAAATGGGTTGAAATCGATTCAATCGCCGCCTCTCCCGGATAGTGAGAAACTTGACTAGCTCCAACATCATAGTAATCGTGTTATGGAATGTGATGGTTCGAATAAACATGGAATTACTATACCTGCTATGGTTACTATTGTATGCTCTAAAAAGATATACCACATGTTTGGCACAGGATAGTTGCTAATCTAGAGATGGATAGTTCTAATTAACTTGATGACAAAATTATAATTGTATAATTGAGTTAATCGCTTTTTATACAAATATTGTCAAGCTACCTCCACTTATAAAGCCTTGCATACTCCTTAGAGTCAATTTTATTTCTGGTTATGACGGGTAAGTCTAGCTGAGTACATTCGAGTACTCAGGGTTTATCCCACCATGTTGCAGGTGAGGTTTCGGCCTGCTGAAGGTGGTGGCTAACCGCCGGTGGGCTCAGTGACTCTATATTTATTCTCATCTATATGCTTTTATCTGAGGATGTCACTTATGCTAGCAACGTATTTGGAACTTATATTAATGTAATCATTTGAAAGTTATGTTGTTTTCACTAATCGGTTTTGAAATTCAAACTTGTACTATTATTGTGAAACTTTCCGCTGCAACTCTACGTATGTGATGTGTATTTTCTTAATCACACGATCTTGGTTGTGATGTTGATTTACCGAGGTCCTGCGTGACACTCGGTGGACTACCGGGTTTATATGAGTGAAAGTATGTGCATGTCAACGTGTTAGCGGGGACAACCGTACTTGATCTTGTATAAATTGGGCGGTTCTGTCACAGCGCTAGCCACAGGAACGGAATCCACACCAGTTTGTCAGGGGCAGCGAACTCGTTCCGGGCAACCTAGACCTCAACCGACTCAATAACCAACCCTAGGAGCAAGAGGGCCTCACCAGAGACGCATAGGGCAGACGGGACGAAGTCGTGGGGCTCGGCAAGGTGGTTGGCCACGAGCGCGGAGTGACTCTAGTTCACGGCAAGCGCGGCGACGACGTTCCCTATGACCTGCTGCTCCGCCGGCAAAATCGCTACACGGGCGAGGCAACCAAGTCAATCACGACGCAAGCCACAGCTCAATTGAAACAATAGAGCACAGCGTCACACCCTGGCCGCGCTTCCACCTCAACGGCCATGGCGGACCGCCGCGAGGGGAACGCCCCGCATTACCTCACTGTAGGATGAACGCTCATCGGGACGACTCCAATCGGATGCTAACTACCCGAGCTAGTTGTGTGCACGGTTAATTGGAAGGAGGTGGAGTATGTAAAGCCAATTGCTTGGATGATGCCATTCGGAGTTATGGCGGCCGGCAATGGCGAAAACTTAAATTGGTTCCCCGACATCGTACTACCGCAACAGTGACAGGTTAGGCACGAAGCTGTACTCCCACTCAACCTCCAAACGTGCGTGATTATAAGGATGGGGCCAGCTCTGTGGGTTGGCCTTGACATGGATCGGCCGCCCGACGACCTTCCAAACAACATGACAGGAAACTTGGTGTGGCCTCACGTGCAAACATGAAGGCGAGGGCAGGCGGGGCAAGCCCATGCGCGTGCAGCCGAAACGTCAACGGGAGCAGTAGCCATGCAGGCGGTGCACGTGAGCGCGCTTGGGCGAGCGGCGACACCGGTTCGGAGAGGCGGTAGCGTGGTGACGTAGTGCGCGCGAACATGATGGTGAGGACAAATAGCAGGACTACGCGTGTGTAGCTGCGAAAGGTTAATGGCAGCAGTGGCCGTGCAGGCAGCGGTCGGGGCGCAGCGCGGTCATGGACGTAGTTCGACGCGACGGTGATGGTGACGGCGAGCAGGAGGCTCAGGCGGACGCATCAGCGGGCAGAGTAGCCAGGTCCACCGACACGGTGCGTGTGCCTGCGTGAGTGTGTGCCAGGGCGCAGCAGGAGCCATGGCCAGCAGCGTGCGGGCGTGCGCACGCAGGCACGATGGGCGGTCCAGTGCAGCGCGCCGTGAGCCGACAGGGTGACCGCGCCCAGGCGCTGGCGTGGTTAAAAACATGACTTGCACGCTTTTTAAAGCTGCTCAAAAACCCAACTCGATGACCTAGTAGCTAAACAAACTATTTTGCGTTCGATATGGGGTATCAAGCTACTAAAACCAACCTTAAGACCATGCCACCGCTTAACCCGATTCCCCGATAAAAATTCCTAAGCTTAACTTCGTCGACACACTTTCCGACTTAAGAAACGACTAAGTTATTTGTTCGGATTCACGTCACATTCGATTTCCAAGCTATCAAGTATGCTAGCTAGCGAATCCCATTCTCGACCGCATGTATTTTATCGTCGCCTATGAAGCTAGTACTACTAACTTTATTAAGGTGCCGCATACGCGTTCTATAGCATTTTCGTTCAATAAAAATTCAGTTAGAACCCTAAGCGATACAGCGCGACATGAAATGTAACATTTGTTTCGTGTTTCCGATGAACGTTTCAAGTTCCGTATATTGCTTTACACTCTATAACTCATACATTTACACATAAGTATGATGCTCATGCAGTGTTTTAGCAAAAAACTGTACAGTGTAATACCGAGGGTGTTACAACTATCTAGCAGCTCCGAAGATGGTGATGATGATGAGTCCTACCAAGTGCATAGCAAGAAGGACAAGAAAGGAAAGGGCAAGAAGAATGACAATAACAAATATGCCGCCGTATCCTTTAACTATTCTTCTATGTCTATGACTAACCATGATCGTAAGTCTATCATCAATGTGCCCGTGGGAAAGTTACCTCATTTCGATGGGACTAGCTTTGCCAAGTGGAAGCATTTGATGAGAGCCTATCTTATAGGTCTTCTTCCTGGCATTTGGGAGGTTGTTTGAAATGGATTTGAGCCACCGGTTGATCCCAAGAATCCAGCCATGGAACAAATGAGAATCATCCACCTCAATGGTCAAGCTACTAGTGTGCTACTTAGTGCCTTGGATAGTGATGAGTACAATAGAGTGATTGGTGTGGATATTGCCAAGCAAATTTGGGATACTTTGCACCTTGCACATGAAGGGGTTGACAAAGTAAGAAAAGCAAGAATTGATTTATTGATGTCCAAGCTCAACCGATTTGTCATCTTGGATGGAGAAGTGCCACAAGAGATGTTTGATAGGTTGATGACCATAGTGGACAAGATTAGAGGCTATGGTTGTGATGAGCTAGATGATCACAAAGTGGTCAAGATTATGTTGGAAGCTGATTCACCAAGAAATAAGACCATAGTAACTCTAATTAGAGACAAGAAGAAATTTGAGTACTTCACACCGAATGTACTTGGGAGGATCTTGACCTTTGACATGCAAAGAGAAGAAGCAAATGAGAGGAAGAAGCTTGGAGAATTGCAAGCAAAGTTAGAAGGCGTCAACATCAACAAGGATGTAGCTCTCAAGGCCAACAAATCAAGCAAGTCCAAGACCAACAACCAAGCTTCAAGTAGCAAGCCCAAAGCAATCAAGCAAGTTCAAGAAAGAGTAGAGACCACCTCATCCTCTAGTGAGAGTGAACATAATGATGACCAATATGAGAAACTGGATGATATTGCTCTCTTTATGAGGAGGTTTCACAAAGGGTTAAAGATGCAAGGGTACAAGGTAGTAAAGAGGAAGTTTCCAAACAAGAAGAAGAGGACATGCTATAATTGTGAAAGCACTGATCATTTTATTGCCAAGTGCCCACATGAGGTCAAGGAGAACAAGTATAAGAAAGAGAAGAAGGAGGACAAGGCCGACTGGAGAAAGAGCAAGAAAAACATCAGAGAATCTCACATTGGGCATGAATGGGATTCATCTATTGAAAGCTCAAGTGAAGAAGATGAGAAAGTTGCAACCATTGATATCCATTAGCCATCTTATTCACCAAGACTCTTCACCAACATGTTCGATGATGACTACTACACCCCTCATATTTGTCTTATGGCAAAGGTTGAGAAGGTAAAATCTAAATCTAAGGCCAAAGCTCCTCCACCTCCACCTCCTAGTGATATCTCTAGTAGTGATATTAGTGATAGCTCTAGTGATGATGAATCTAGTGGTGAAGAAATTGATAAATTAACTAAGAACTTAGATGGAAAGACCAAACTATTCATCACTAAACTAATAGAGGACTTAGAGAGTGTCCAAGCCGAACTAGAATCTAGAGAGAAAACTCTTATCCAACAAGAGGACCTCTACATTGCTAGCAAGGAAGCTCTTGCATTAGAGAGAAGTGAGGTGGAATCCTTGCGCAAGGCCTTGGCCAAAGAACAAGGGGACCATGCTATCACAAAAAAAGAAAATATTGCTCTCAAGAAAAAGTATTGTGACATAGATGAAAAGCACAAAGAACTTGAGCTGCAATATAACATTCGTTGGGATAGCAACTCACATCCCTCTAAGGCAAAGGACGCCTCTACTACCTCCATGAGTCAAGGTTGTGGAAAATGTTATAATATTGATTTAAATGCTTATTCCACTAACCTTGCAAACATGGAGGTAATGAGAAAAGAAATTGCTAGACTCAATGAGATCATTAGCAAGGGCTGCATGAGTGGTAAGGCTCAAGTAAGTGACAAGAAGGCAAATGATTCAAAAGTGCATAAATTCAAGTAAGGGAGACACCCCTCAATCAAACATGGGCTTGGGCACACTGCAGGAGCCAAGACAAATGGAAGAAAGATCATAAATGGCTATGAGTGTGTCAGGTTTGAGAGGAGGGAAAGAGTTGGTATAGATCAGCCTGCATGGATAGCGACAGTACCGCAGTCTAGAACGGCAGTGTTGCATCGTAGCAGTGCCACAGTGAAGGCCGGTTGTGCGCTCCCCACAAAAAAAGGAAGGCTACCAATTCTGCTCATGATCAAGCTAAGCCTAAGAAGAAGGTGTCCTAGCAGAAACAGGTTCAGCAGAAGCCAAAGGAATCAGTGTGGGGCACTATGAACAAGTATGCCTACTAACCAAAGTTTCAACCACCTCGACAAAGCTTGACTTCATATTTTGTTTTAAGGAACAACAGCAGTGGAAAAGTGGTTGCCAAATATGTTGGAAAGGAAGACATTACATATAGGAATACTTCTATTTGGGTTCCTAAATTTCTTGTAACTAACAATGAAGGCCCGGTGTCAAATTGGGGACCTAAATCAAGCAACTAAATCTGTTTTGCAGGCATACTCCTCCGGTGGGTCAAGTTGGGTGCTTGATAGTGGATGTATAAATCATTTGACCGGAGAAAGAAGTATGTTCTCATCATATACCCCAAAGATGGACACAAATGAAAATATTCTCTTTGGAGACAACTCTAAGGGGGATGTGATTGGTCTCGGTATAGTTGCTATAACCCTTGAGCATTCAATTACAAATGTTTTACATGTTGATTCGTTACGTTACAATTTGTTGTCTGTCTCTCAATTATGCAAGATGTGCTTCAATTGTCTCTTTACAGATAAGGATGAGGAAGTCTTTAGAAGGGAGGATTCCTCTATTGTCTTTACGGGTCATTTAAAGAACAAGTTTTATCTAGTTGATTTCAACAAAAGTAAAGCCAATCTTGAGACTTGTTTAGTGGCAAAATCTAGCATGGGATGGTTTTGTCATCGCCGACTAGCCCATGTTGGGATGAGGAACTTGGTTAAACTTCAAAAGGACGAACACATCCTTGGGCTAACAATTGTTCACTTTGAGAAACATAGGATATGTAGCACTTGTCAAGTCGGAAAGCAAGTTGGCGTACCTCACCCACCAAAGAGCATTTTGACCACGACGCATCCAGTAGAGCTTATACACATGGATCTCTTTGGACCGGTCACCAACCTAAGTATCGGGGGTAACAAATATGGTCTCGTTATTGTTGATGATTATTCCCGTTTCACTTGGGTATTTTTCTTGTTTGATAAGTGTGAAGTTAGAGACAAAGTGAAGACTTTTGTTAGAAGAGCTCAAAAGGAGTTTGGTCTCCCCATCAAGAAAATGAGAAGCGATAATGGGACCGAATTCAAGAACACCCAAGTTGGGAAGTTTCTTAATGAAGGAGGCATCAGGTATGAGTTCTCAACTCCATACATCCCTCAACAAAATGGTGTTGTAGAGAGGAAGAATCGTACACTAATTGACATGGCAAGGACAACGCTAGATGAGTACCAGACGCCAGACCTCTTTTGGTGCGAAGCCGTCAACACCGCTTGCCATGCCATCAACCGCCTCTACCTACACAAGAAGTTGAAGAAAACTTCATATGAGCTTCTAACCGCTAATAAACCAAAGATGTTCTACTTTAGAGTGTTTGGGTTGCAAGTGTTTCATACTTAATAAGAAACCCAAAATCTCTAAGTTTGCACCTAAAGTTGATGAAGGTTTTCTTTTTGGTATAGATCAAATGAGCATGCCTATCGTATTTTCAACCAAACATCTAGGAGAGTTGAAATAGCAGTAGACATGACATTTGATGAATCTAATGGCTCTCAAGTGGAGCAAGTTGATTCAAGTGTTGTAGGAAAAGAGGATCCACCATGTGAAGCAATCAAGCAATTGACTGTTGGTGATATAAGACCATAAGAAGATGAAGTCACTGATGTGGAGGTTCCTCAAGTTGCTGCTACACCAATTTCCGCTGACGTACCAAATGCTGAGGGGGAGCCGACCCCTGCTGCAAATCAGCAGAGAGGCAGTGCCACACATAAGAGCGGCAGTGCCGCACTCCCTCTGACAGTAGCAACAAGTCCAACTCCGATTCAAGGACAGAACCTACAACCCATATTTGAGCAAGAAGATAATGAAGATCTAGAAGATGGACAAGAGGCCATTGATCATCCAAGGCTAAGGCAAACAATACAACAGAATCATCCCGTTGACAACGTCCTTGGGAGTCTTCGAAAGGGGATAACAACTCGTTCACATTTAGCAAACTTTTGCCAATATTACTCATTTGTTTCCTCTTTGGAACCTTTTAAGGTTGAGCAAGCACTTGGTGATCCGGATTGGGTGATGGCCATGCAAGATGAGCTCAATAATTTCAAAAAAAAATCAAGTGTGGACCTTGGTGGAGAGATCCAACACCAATATCATTTGCACCAAGTGGGTCTTCCACAATAAGCAAGATGAGAATGGCATGGTGACAAGAAACAAGGCAAGATTGGTTGCTCAAGGTTTCACTCAAGTAGAGAGCTTGGACTTTGAGGAAACATATGCATCGATGGCAAGAATTGAAGCAATCTAAATGCTTCTAGCCTATGTCGCTCATCACAATTTCAAGCTATATCAAATGGATGTGAATAGTGCATTCCTCAATGGGCCCATTCAAGAACTTGTCTATGCTGAGCAACCACCGGGTTTTTGAAGATCCCAAGTTCCCCAACCACATCTACAAACTCCAAAAGGCGCTCTATGGGCTTAAGCAAGCACCAAGAGCATAGTATGAATGCCTTAAGGAATTCTTGCCTAAACAAGGCTTTGAAACAGGCAAAGCTGACCCTACCCTTTTCACTCACAAAGTTAGTAAAGATATATTTGTGTGCCAAATATATGTCGATGACATAATATTTGGTAGTACTAATCATACTTTTTGTGAGGAATTAAGTAGGATCCATGATGGGCGAGTTGAAGTTCTTCCTCGGATTTCAAATCAAGCAAGTGAAGGATGTAACTTTTATTAGTCAAACGAAGTACACCCATGATATGTTCAAGAAGTTTCACATGGTGAATGCCAAGCCTATTAAAACTCTCATGTCAACCAATGGACATCTTGATCTCAACATTGAAGGATTCCATGATCGGCTCTCTACTTTATTTGTGCACATCTAGGCCTGATATTATGCTTAGTGTGTGCATGTGTGCTAGATTTCAAGCTAACCCAAAAAAATATCACTTGGTGGCCATTAAGAGAATCTTAAGATATTTAGTACACACTCCTAACCTTGGTTTATGGTATCCTAAGGGCTCTAAGTTTGATCTACTTGGGTATTCGGATTCCGATTAACCCGGTTGCAAAGTAGATCGAAAAAGCACTTCGTGGACATGTCAATTCCTTGGACGATCCCTACTGTCTTGGAGTTCTAAAAAGCAAAATTGTATAGCCCTTTCCACTGCCGAGGCCAAATACATTGCGGCCGTTGCATGTTGTGCCCAACTATTTTGGATGAGGAAAACTCTTCTTGATTTCGGATGTCTTTTTACCAAAATCCCATTATTATGTGACAATGAGAATGCCATTAAGCTTGCAAACAATCCCATAAGCCACTCTAGAACCAAGCACATAGACATCCATCATCATTTCTTGAGACCACGAAACCAAAGGAGATATCGAAATTCGCCATGTGAGCACCGAAATGTAACTAGCCGATATCTTCACAAAGCCCCTCGACGAGTCAAGGTTTTGTGCTTTGCATGTTGAGCTAAATATACTTGATTCTCGTAACGTGGTTTGAATTTTAGCATGCCTCTGTTTGATAAACTAGTATCTAGGCAAAAGAGTTGAAAATTTTCATATGCTTGAAATGATCTCTAAAAGGCAACTTATGTATCATGATCATGGTCTGTATTGATTATTTGTTTCTGGTCATGGTATATAGGTGATGTATCCATATCTTATACAAAGAGAGTCACATAGATTATAGCTAACTCCCACTGTTTTGTAGAGTTCGGCAGTACCGCGCTTTGAATCTCAATTGAGATTCAGCCAATATGGTTTAACTGCTGGGCCCATTTATTCTTCCTCTTATCCTTAGGTCCGCAGTAACTCATTTCCCTCTCTATCTTACCCCGACGCCGACGCCCGCACTTTTCTCTCTCCTCTCACGCCCGCGCCGTCGCCATCGCTTGGCCGAGCGTTGCCGATCTCTGGCAATGCCACGGCAGCTACCAGCCCTGTCTCAACATCACTGATGGCTACTACTGCCCCTAGCCCAAGCAGTTTCTTCCCTCTCCTCTCTCATCCTCGTTTGAGAAGATGGAGCACGGAGATAATGACCGAAGAGAGAAAAGAAAGATGAATGAGCAAAGAGACAATGATCCACCTCGCCATGGTCGAGGGAGGTCAACAGCAGCAGACAGTAGTGCAGCTCTAAGGGGACTTGGTGACAGGGGGAGGCGCGAGCAATACATTGAAAATGAGGAGAGGCTGGAGATGACAGGTCGTACCACTGATGTCATTTCTGACACCCCACAGTATCTCTCTGGTTTTGATGGCAGATACATAAGAGATTTTGAGGGTGAGATCATCATGAGACATTCAAATTACTCCCGCTAGCATGCAGTTGTCAACTATTCCAAGAGTTGGAAGCCGGTGGAAGAGGCAAGGAGGATCAATTCCTATGCAGTGTGCAAGGATTTAGGCATTGATTACATATTCTGGAATGAGTATCATTCTAACTTTTATGCCACTGCCATTCTTGCATCTAGGAAAACCAAGATCATCAAGATATAGTACATTGATTGGGATGAGATGCAGAAGGAGCCTGAGTTTGACAAGGTAATCAAGATTTGTGACAGGTGTCAGCTTTCAGACATCATGGGTTTCCAGTATAACTAGAATGAGGAGGTCCTTGCACAGTTTCATGCCACATACTTCTATGACCCAACCTCTGATGAGATTCACTAGATGATTGATGGTCGGCACTATCGAGTCGACTTTGTCACTTTCAGCCAGATTCTTGGCTTTGGGGAGGAGCACAGAGGTTACACTTACATTCATGATGAGCCTCGAGCTGAGATCCATGACATCAGTTACATGTGGAGAGATAGAAGGATTGTAGATGGCAAGAGGAGTGGTCTACACAGCTTCTATTACATCCTCAACAATCTCATCAGGAACACCATCAACCAAAGGATGGAGCAGCCTCAGATATTAATGGCTATGTGAGAAATTTGTTGGCTAGATTTGCTCTAGGTGGGGACATGTTTAATGTCCCTATATTCATGTGGACTAAATTAAAATTTACAGTGGAGGATGGGAGAAGGGATCTGCCCTACGCCCCTTACCTCATGTTCATGATTGAGGGTCACTAGATTTTATTTTTCGAAGGATGGGATGCACACCATCTACAAAATTGAAAAGACCCAGCCAGCTACAGCTACTCAGGGAGCAGGGAGCTCTCATGCTCATGTAGATATCCCTGAGTCTTCCCGCTCTAAGTCTCGCAAAGGAGGAAAGATGAAGAAGTTTGGCAAGTGGTTGAAGGCAATCTTTGGCAAGTGCACCTATGCAGCTGACAGAGAGTATGAGATATAGCTTGAGCAGTGTCAGCAGCGTGGACAGGACCTTCCACCACTTCCTCCTATTCCACCTCCTCCACAGTATGATCTTCCGACTCTCTCCGACATAGATTCAGATGATGAGGATGATGATGAGGAGGAGCAGCAAGGATGAGCAGCAGATTTGGATGAGACCCTGGACGAATACCGTCAAATATAGGAGCCGAGGCGTTCCACTCGTTCTACTCGCTACACCGCCACTACTCACCGTCAGGGCCATGCACGTATTGACTCCGACGATGATGATGGTGATGGTGGTGCCGGGACTGCTGCAGGAGGTGCTAGGGCTGCAGGAGGTGATGATATTGATTGGACGGATATCCAGAGAGATGACGAGTAGGTGTTGATTTTTCTTCTTTTCTTCTCTTTTTGGTGCTTTATGTCAAAGGGGAAAAAATTAGAGAGGTCAACAACTTATTTGACGCCATGGAGGTTGCTGCAGCTATAGTCATGTTCGTATTCGTTTAGGGTTGTCTTCGTTAGGTAAAAGTTTGAGAGTTGCTCAAAACTATAAATTATGAAATAATGCTACTATTTGACTCTTTGTGTGGGATATGGACATATATTAATCTATGCTATCGCTTGTGATACAATTATGCTAGAATGTATATCGTTATATGTATCACATATTGTGTGGTGTCTGTTCTGATCTATGCTGTTACAGTAAGTGCGGCAGTGCCGCACCCTGCTGCAACAGCAAACCATGTTGTACATAAAAGGTCATTTGCATCATGTTTTACGTACCTGACACAGTATGCAGCACCTCACAGGAGCATGAATATAGGAGGAGCCCCATCACTTTCACTAAAATGTGAATCTTGGCTTCTTATGCCAATTTGATAATTAAATTTTCTATTCACATATTTAGGGGGAGGCTCTACACCCATGGCTCGAAAGTCTTGGTATTTTATTTCATATTTTTTGTAAGCTCTAATTGGATTGTCATCAATCACAAAAAAAGATAGACTGAAAGTGCAATCTAGTCTTAATTGTAGATTTTGGTGATAATAACGACGTAATTAGAGAACTAATTTGATTTATCAAAATAATAAGCAGGAAACTTATATTCGAAGATGCTATGCGGAACGGAGAAGTCCCCAATTACAAATGTAGATGGCTTCGTACTAAAAGAAGATTTAAATTCTTTTATATATTGAATTTGAGTATAGAAAAAATCATGCTATAAAGGGGACACAATGCTTAAGCTAATATGTGCTACCAAATGCTCAAACAACCACAAGCATTCTCAGATTCACAGACAAGACAGTCTACACTTAACTATTACCGTTGCTGTCTTACGTGATGCGACACTACCGTATTTGAACAGAGGCTTGTCCGACCCCTCGGTCACGAGCTCGGGCTCGTCTGACCCATCTGTCACGGGCTCGGGGGGTCGATGAGCCCCGCGCCCGCTTCTTCTTCGTCGGCCACAACGATCGGCTGTGACGACTGACAAGTCGCAACTGCCCCCGCAAGGCCTCCTTTTAAGAACCATGGTGACCTGCAGCCTGTTCGGGATACCGTATCGTATCGTGGATTATTTACTACTAGCTGGTTTACTGTAAAAGAAAAACACTATTTCCAACTAAAAATTTACAATTATTTACGAGCAAGCTGGTTTACTGTAAAAGAAAAACACTATTTTCAACTAAAAATTTACAATTATTTACGAGCAAGCGAACAAGCTGCCAGTTGGCCGGCCGGCCGCGTGTGCCCTCGCGCCACGCGTACACCGACGTCCTCAGGCTCAGGGAATAGATGCTGCTATTTGTTTGTCGTATCCGTGCGTGGCTGGCCCAATCAATCATGCATGTTGATCCACTCTGTCCTTTGAGATCGATCCTTCCAGATCGATAATCCAAAGCCAAAATCGATTGATCCATCGATGTGTCGTACTGTGCCCCGCAACGCCCCCAGGCCCCAACACCCCGACACGTGTGCACTTGTGGACCACAGCAGCATTAGTGTACTTTTCCCATCTTTTTTAACATACGTGTGTTCGTTTGGCTGATAAGCCATGGTTTAAAAATACTATTGACTAAATATTATTTGTCAGATAAAAAGTACGATTTATAAACAAACGAACAGGACGATCATTAACTTAGGGACCTTTTCTTTTTGAAACGGTAGGAATTTCAGAACGAAGGGGTCTAAGTATTTTACGGCCCGGCTGAAAAAAAAAACTCGGTCAAAAATGTCCCACCTATGACTATTTCACTAGACACATTGAGCCTAATTTTTCGGGCCAGGCTCAAACCAGGTCCGGACCTGGATAGGCCCCGTGCATTGTAAAATACAAAAACAAAAAAAAAAATCAGTCGTTCAAGCCGGACTCGAGCCAAGAAAATTATTCTGCACAGCAGGATACATGTCCTATCTAGTAAGGTTTATGAATGACCTAAATCCCATCGGGCTCGAACCAGGCCTATGGGGTCGTGTCTAAAAACACAAACAAGCACACTCTAAAAAAGAAAATAAAATACTACCACCTTCGATCTAAAAATACAATTCTAACATAGCGGTACGTTTCTAGTATCTAATAAGTTTAACCAATTATAGATAAAAAATATTTATATTTATAATATCAAATAAATATCATCAGATTAATTACGAAATATATTTTTATAATAAATTAATTTATAAATATAACTGTAAATATTATTCATTAGAAATCTTGATTAAATGTGAACCACTTTTTAACTCATAATGGTATTATTTTTAGACGAAGGTTATACGGTCCTTGGAAAATTGAGATCAAAGTCGGAGGTATCTATATTTTGCGGAATATATAAGGCACGAGTTTAGATGTGCATATAGTAGCGGGGTACAATTGCACGTACGGTAGCAACAAACTAAAATGAAAATACATATATACGTATATATATAAACGAGTAGTCACTACGATACACAAACACTCATCACAAACAAGCTTGCTTGCATTGCATGGATCGATCCGCCGGCATCGGTGAGCAGCTCTCTCTCTCTCTCTCTTGCATTGCAACAAGCTAAGCTATCGATCGATATCGATCGGTCAGTAGTAGGGGCGGCGCGTGCAGGTGAGCGTCCGCACCAGGCGCCGCCACAGCGCCCCCAGCGAGGTCCCCGCCGCCGCGTCCGCACCGCCACCCTCTTCTTCCTCCGCCACGGCGTCAGCGACATCAGCGACGGCATGCTGCTGGCCTCCCGCGTTACTGTACGTGGACTATGATCTGCGCGCGGCGGTCGAACTTGAAATTGATTGGCCGGTGTGATTACAACACTGAAGATCGAGATCGATCGTCGGATCAGATGGAGATGACTGTGACTTAGGTCTGTGCTGTGCGTGCATTGCAGATCGAGGCTTCCTTTTAAACCTCGCGCCGGCCGGCACCCTCGCCACGTGCTCGTGATTCTGCCGCGCCACGCGGTGGGCGCGGGCGGGCCGGGCTGCCGGCTCGCCGACGCGTGTGCACGCGTGGACGACCCCCGCCCGGACGCTTCCAGAACCGAGTGAACTCATGCTCCGTTGCGTCTCCGATCCGTGCATGCATGTGCTGTGTCTGATGAAGCCCGGTGCGCACATCCAAAAACTCTTTCCATGCCAAAAAAACAAATACAACTATACATCAGTCAAACTAATTTGAGTGACTAAGATTATATAATAAATAATATTAAAATTTATGTCAACAACTAAACTTATAAAAATATATATATTCTATAACAAATTCAATGATATTTATTTTGTATCATACCAGTAATTATTAACATTTTTTATAACAAAAGTCAGCCGCCGAGCTTTCGAATCCGACTAAAACAAAGAAAATTAAGGGCAGTTTTTTATATTTCTGAAAATTGCTCAGCTATATACTATAACTTGTTACGCGTGATAGATACATCGTACAACTTAACGGCTTCTCGCTCAAATCTTACTCTCTAAATTATAATTTGAATAGTCATTTACATAAAAATTATTTTCTATATCTTTTCACTCTCCAACAATTTCTCTATATCTCATGCGCACTCTAGATAGTTATAACTTAACGGCTTCTCGCTCAAATCTCACTCTCTAAATTATAATTTGAAGAGTCATTTACGTAAAAATTATTTTCTATATCTTTTCACTCTCCAACAATTTCTCTATATCTCATGCGCACTCTAGATAGTCATTCTTGTCTTCTATTTTTGGCTAGCGAAAAATCCAGAATAGAAGATGGCTATATTTGAATGGTCATTTAGAGAAGTTATTGGAAGGTAGTTTTTCGTCAAAATCTCTATTCTTAGTACTAATCCAATCATCATGTGACGATTACTCTCTCGTGCTACAAGCCTACAACCTTCTGTACTTGTTTAGTGTGTTTTTGTCCCTGCGCGGCACCACTAACGGTTTATGAGGTTTGTAGTTTTTACTCATCCGTCTCAAAATAAGTCTACCTCTCGCATTTCAGAGTCAACCAATCTCAGCTTTATTTAGGTTTAAAGAGAAATAGTATCTACCTTTGTGTCGGTGTTTTATAAATCGGACTAGTAAATTTATACGATTGACATGCTGCTCTAGGAAGACGATAGTAGCATCTAAAAGTAAAAGTGCAATCAAGCCTTAATTGTGGATTTTGGTGATAATGACAACGCAATTAGAGAACTAATGGGATTTATCGAGATAACAAGCAGGGAACTTATATTCGAGGATGCTACATAGAACGGAGGAGTCTCCAATTACAAATGTAGATAGCTTCAAACTTAAAAGAGGTTTAAATTCTTTTATATATTGAATTTGAGTATAGGAAAAGCCGTACTATAAATGGAGCACAATGCTTAAGGTAATATATGATACCAAGTGCTCAAACAACCACAAGCATCCTTAGATTCACAGTCAAGACAGTCTACACTTCACTATTACCCTTATTGTCTTGTGTGGTGTGGCACTGCCGCACTTGAAGAGAGGCTCGCCCGACCCCTCGGTCGCCGGCTCCGGCTCGCCCGGCCCCTCGGTCGCGGGCTCCGGCTCGCCCGACCCCAAGGTCGCGGGCTCCGGATCGCTCGACCCTTTGGTCGTGGGCTCCGTCTCGCCCGACCCCAAGGTCGCTGGCTCTGGCTCGCCCGACCCTTTGGTCGCATCCTCGTCTCGTCCGACCTCTTGAGTGCAGTGTCCGTTGAGGGCTGGGGAAATATATACTTTTTCTCTTTCCTTTCCAACGGTTATCTGTGATTTTAGTGACCGTTGGGGGCCGGGGGTATATATACCTTTCCCCTTTCTTCCCAACGGTAATGAACCAGCTCTCTTCTTCCTCACTTCAGCATTCCCAAAATAGAGCAGGAGCTCTCAATCTCACTCCATTATTGACCTCAAGTCCTCAAGCAAATCCATTGATTTCTCCATCAATCCTTGAGGAAAAAGGGTCCCAAACTCGATTAGAGAGCAGCTCCATTGATACCCAAACTCTAAATAGCACTTGGTTCATGTTTTGGCCGGCGGTTGTGTTTGTTACTCTTGGAGCTTGGCTCCTAGCCAGCTAAAGCGTTAAGTCTCTTGAGGCTAGTAAACTCACCCCTCATGTCAAGAGTTAAGTCTCTTGACTTGAGAACGAGAAGGGCTGGAAAACTCTAAGCCTTAGTGGCTAACCTCAACAACATGGAGGTAGGCAAGCCTTGGTGGTGAGCCAAACCATGGGATAAATCATTGTGTCACTTGTGCTTGATTTACATTACTTGCATGACATATTATTGATTGAGGTGATTTCTAGAGTTTGAGGCTGATCTACTTGTGTGTGGTGTTCCCACTACTTTCAGCTGTCGATCTGTGATCTACTACCCTAGAGGATGCTAAGAAATATACCTGATCTAAATTTCGTTGAGAAGATTTTGAACTGTGAACTGAACTGTGAACTAATCTCTCCTACAGGTGTGGCAGTGTCGTGCTCACAGAGCGGCAGTGCCGTGGGTGAATTTGACTTCTGTTTGAGTTGAATTTTTACAGGCCTATTCACCCCCTAGGCGTACTAGAGATCCTACAAGTGGTATCAGAGTGGGTTACCTCGTGTGCGCTTCACCACGTGAGGTATGGAGTCCGACGGAGGATCCGGTGTTGTGAAGCCCATCAATGTCGATCCGGACGATGTTGGGCTGCATGACACCGACAGCAGTGAGCTTAGCACCTCTACAGCGAGTAACTCCACGCTCCCATAGCTAGAGGCAACTGATGCCAAAAATGCTCAAAATGAAGAAGAAAGAAGAAGAAGAAAGGCAACTAGAAAAGAGAAGAGAAAAGAGAAGCAAGAGAGAAGAAGAAGGAGCAGCAGCGGTTAGAAGAGAAGAAATCAAGAAAAGAAGAAAGAAGACTTAAGAGAGAAGCTAGAAAAAAAAGAAGAGAAGCAAGAAAGAAGAAGGAACAAGAAGCAAAAGCCTTCAATTCATCTTCAAGTGAGCTATTGTGGTAGAACCACCCAAAACAACACACTTACGGAGGCGCTCATCTTCCACCAGACACTAAGCACCCCGTAAGCGAGCTACCGCGTGCGGTATCTGTCGGGCACACCCCAAGGGATAGAGCCCGAAAGATCCACATTTTTCTCGAGGATTCAATAATGAGAACGAGTTACAATACTTATCCATTTCATACATCAGAAGTTCTTAAAAATTACATTATTACATTACCAAATGACTGGGTGCGGAATAATAAACAGCGGAATGAAGATAAACATCGAGAAAATAGCTAGTGATAGTAAGCAAGGATTCCGTCTGTGCCCACCAGAAGGATCCTTCACACAACGAGAACTTCTCAAATTTAACCTACAACAGGGGTAAATAAACCCTGAGTACACAATGTACTTGCAAGACTTATCCGACTAGTGGGAATAGTTTCTCAACTCCAAGGGATATGCAAAGCCTTATGGTTTGTTGGGTTTCCTTTTTGCAAAAAGCAATACTAATAGTGAGTCCTTATTTATTTTATTATTATCAGCCGTATTAATTTATTATCTAGCCACTCTATGTAAGCACATGTTCTACTTTCAAGCAAGAGTTGAGCAATAAGTTCTATTTCATCACCTTTCATCTTTCAGTTCTTACTACAGTGCTAAACCGTAGACAAGCCGTACCAGATTTCCTGGCGATTCGCGAATCAATGCCCCCAGCTTGGTACCGCGAAAACACATGCCCGCTTGTACCCTAGGCACAAGCAAGACCAACCCATCACCCTCCTGTCCTGGGTGTCCAGGTCCCCGTCAAAACTTGGACTCCAAGCCCCCACTCCTGAGTCCCGGACTCAGTGCGGTGCAAGGACCTCCACCATCTCTGCCTCCAATCAGTCGGTCCCGGACTCAGTGCGGTGCAAGAGAGCAACAAGTCTTCCCTACGCCCATACCCAAGTATGTGCTCGGGATAATAAGTCTGTGACTTGCCTAGAGCCTTATACAACGACCGGTCCTTAACCGATACAGACAGGGAAAAAGTGTAACCAAGCTATGCCCTGTTGGCCGCAGGACACAACCTCTTACACCCACTAGTACCCAAACCATATCCTTGCCCAGTCACTACTTTTTCTTTCCACCATTTTATCATGAGTGATCATATTTATCACCTATTGCGAGTAACGGTAGGTTACTCATGCTATCGGTACCCTGAGCATAGCAGCTACTCGACCTATACTAGTATGACTCATAGGTAGATATATTTATGCATGTAGTTTCCATAAAATGCCTGTAACGTAAATGCACATCATATATATATTTAGTGATCATAAAATATGGGTTATGCACCGGGGCTTGCCTTGGGTAGGCGGTGGGTCAGCAAAGTCAGCACCAAAAGGCTCCAAGGCTCCCTCCTGCGCGAGGATCTCCTCCTCATACTCCTCGATGACCTCTTCGTAATCCGGTTCATCCACGGGCACGAACTCTACCAACTCGCGATCTATATGCATGAAATGACGATGCAATACTTAGTAATACGACAACAGCAGCTCTTAAAATAAAATACATCTATCAAGCTGTTAAGCGAGTTCTACCGAGTAAGGTGCTAAGTTACCTACTGTTAACACTAACAAATATGAAGTGTGACATATATTATCTTAACAACTAAAGGTATTCTTACTCTTAATACCAGTTGCTTCTTCATCTCAGCCAATTCCCTTAGAGCCATGCGGTACGGGCATCGGGAGACAGGAGCACTACCAGGCTCTAGATCAATGGAGAATTCCACCTCTCTGTCCGGAGGCAACCTAGGTAGATCTTTAGGAAAACATCTAGGAACTCACATACCACAGGGATGGAGGTAAGATCAGGAGAGGCTTTAGCATGGGCAGCAACAGGTAAGACTAGATCTAAGGGTACCAGAAAAGACATCCTATCCTCAGAAGAAGGAAGCTATAACTCCACAATTCGCCGCTTCAAATCCAATACTACCCCATATACCCTCAACCAGTTCATCCCAAGAATAGCATCAATGCCTTGCCCAGGCAGCACCATGAACTAGAGGCGATAAGTGTGGGTGGCTAATACCAAGTTCACTATATCCGTCTGAGTATTGACGCACATCTGCGCACCCGGAGTACGGATTCTATAGGCAAACGGTATAGCCAATAGAGGTATATTGTGCCGGTCTACAAATCCCATGCTCATGAAGGAATACGATGCACCAGAATCAAATAACACAAAAACTGGATGGGAATCAATGGTGAACATACCAGCCATCACCGGTTCCTGTTGCAATATCTGCTCAGCATATGTGAAATTCACCTGTCCGGATCGGCTGGCTGGCACTTTCCTCTTGATCACTGTCCGCTTGACTAGCCTAGAGTTCGCCGATGGTTGAGCAGACTAGGTTGGCTGGTTCTGGGGACACTCATAGACGTAGTGGCCATCCTTGGCACATTTGAAGCAAGCGTCTGGCCTGTTCCCCAATCCCTAGCGAGGTGGGACCTGCTATCCCTGAGGCTACTGAGGTTGCACCTGCTGAGTGGGTGCACGATACTGAGTAGTAGGAGCCTGGAAAGTCTGCTAGGATTGTCGATATGAATGCCCTCCTAAGGATTGATAGGGCACCCGCCTAACAACCTGTACTTTCTGAGTATGAGGGTGACTAGAAGACCCCATAGCCACCCGCTTCTGCTTCCATTAAGCCTGGGAATCCCGATGCAAACCCTCCATGGCGATAGCGGCGTTCATCAACGCCCCAAAAGTCTGATAGCTCCCAGTGTACAGCTTCTTCTGCAAGCTACAAGAGAGGCTACGATAGAAGCGGTCCCTCTTCTTCTCATCGGTGTCCACATGAGTACCAGCATACTAGGACAAGTGATTGAACTTATTGACGTGACCCATCACTGTCAAACTGCCTTGCCAAAGATCTAGAAACTCGATCAGCTTCCTATTGAGGACGTCAGCAGGAATATAGAACTCTCTAAAAGCCTCCGTGAACTCCTACCAGGTCAGCTGATGATCTGGCTACTGCATGGCATGGAATGTATCCCACCATGCACTTGCAGAACCCAACAACTGCTACGCCGCAAAGCGCACCTTCTGCTCATCAGTGATGGTGAGCAACAAAAACTTCTGCTCTAGAATGCGAAGCCAATGCTCCGCATCAAGAGGCTCGGCCGTCGGTGTAAACGTGGGCGGGTGCGTCTTGAGGAAATCCTGCTAAGTGTAGGGTCCCACAGGACCACGGACACCACCCCCGTTCCCACCATTGCCCCGTGTCCTCCACGGGCGAAGCCAACAATAGCCTGTGCCATAAGCTCTGTGGCACAGGCTAACTCGCGGTGAGCAGCCATCAATTCTGCCATCATCTCCACGTGAGTCATCGGAGGTGGCGGGGGCAGAGGAGGAGCCAGAAGTGGAGCCTCATGGCTCTCCCCGCCATGCTCATTGGCCCGGCCACTTTCCCCTTGACCTTTGCCAAGACCATGAGCTGCCCCAGCACTAGTGCTCCCGCGTCCGGACCTTAGATTCGTCTGTAAGAGATAGGAACCATCCATTTAGAACAACTCTCCAGATCAGAAGCAATGGATTAGAGGAATGACAAGACATTTATTAAAGCATCCTTTTAAGTTATCCTATCAATTTACTAATCTAAATTATACGTGTAGGGGGGAAACTTTAGTTTAAGCAAGATTTTATTATCATGATGCATGTATCGCCCTATCCGTTCTCTCAAGCCGGAATATAGCGGCATCCGCAACATTTTCGGCACATTGCACACTCACTTTCCGTATGCTAAGCGATTTCTTACGCAATGTAAGTCAGTGTACCTGCAGAAAACTGATTAGATAAAACCAGCACCGCTAACCTAGATAGACCATATTGCTAGGGCTTATACTTATTTACATAACTTAATCGCATCCTACTTTTCGCAAAACATTTGTTGGTCAATTTTTAAGTTTTGGAAAAGATGATGAACTCGTAAACTCAACCTGGCTCTGGTACCAGCTGTGGTAGAACCGCCCAAAACAACACACTTACGGAGGCGCTCGTCTTCCACCAAACACTAAGCACCCCGTAAGCGAGCTACCGCGGGTGGTATCCATCGGGCACACCCCAAGGGAGAGCCTGAAAGATCCACATTTTTCCCGAGGATTCAATAATGAGAATGGGTTACAATACTTATCCATTTCATACACCAAAAGTTCTTAAAAATTACATTATTACATTACCAAATGTCAGGGTGTGGAATAATAAACAGCGGAATGAAGATAAACATCGAGAAAATAGCTAGCGATAGTAAGCAAGGATTCCGTCTATGCCCACCAGAAGGATCCTTCACACAACGAGAACTCCTCAAGTTTAACCTGCAACAGGGGTAAATAAACCCTGACTACACAATATACTCGCAAGACTTATCCGACTAGTGGGAATAGTTTCCCGACTCCAAGGGATTTGCAAAGCCTTATGGTTTGCTGGGTTTCCTTTTTGCAGAAAGCAATACTAATAGTGAGTCCTTATTTATGTTATTATTAACAGCCGTATTAATTTATTATCTAGTCAGTCTATGTAAGCACCTATTCTACTTTCAAGCAAGAGTTTAGCAATCAGTTCCATTTCATCACCTTTCATCTTTTAGTTCTTACTACGGTGCTAAACTGTAGACAAACCATATCGGATTTCCTGATGATTCGCAAATCAATGCCCCTAGCTGGGTACCCCAAAAACATACACCCCACTTGTACCCCAGGCACAAGCAGGACCAACCCATCACCCTCCTGTCCTGGGTGTCCAGGTCCCCGTCCAAACTTGGACTCCAAGCCCCCACTCCTGAGTCCCGGACTCAGTGCGGTGCAAGGACCTCCACCATCTCCGCCTCTAATCAGTCGGTCCAGAAAGAGCCAGATCCATGACAAGAGAGCAACAAGTCTTCCCTACGCCCATACCCAAGTATGTGCTTGGGATAATAAGTCTGTGACTTACCTAGAGCCTTATGCAATGACCAGTCCTTAACCGACATAGACAGGGAAAAAGTGTAACCAAGCTATGCCCTATTGGCCGCAGGACACATCCTCTTACACCCACCAGTACCCAAAACATATCCCTGCTCGGTCACCACTTTTCCTTTCCACCATTTTATCATGAGTGATCATATTTATCACCTATTGTGAGTAACGGCAGGTTACTCCCGCTCCCTGAACATAGTAGGTACTCGACCTGTACTAGTATGACTCATAGGTAGATATATTTATGCATGTAGTTTCTATAAAATGCATGTAATGTAAATGCACATCATATATATATTCAGTGTTCATAAAATATGGGTTATGCACCGGGGCTTGCCTTGGGCAGGCGGTGGGTCGACAAAATCAGCACCAAAAGGCTCCGAGGCTCCCTCCTGCACGAGGATATCCTCCTCGTACTCCTCGATGACCTCTTTGTAATCCTGTTCATCCACGGGCATGAACTCTACCAACTTGTGATCTATATGCATGAAATGATGATGCAACACTTAGTAATACGACAATAGCAGCTCTTAAAATAAAATACATCTATCAAGCTATTAAGCGAGTTCTACTGAGTAAGGTGCTAAGTTACCTACTGTTAACACTAACAAATATGAAGCGTGACATATATTATCTTAACAACAAAAGGTATTCTTACTCTTAATACCGATTTACTCTACAGACGATAAAACAAGGGGCACTAGCTATTCTATTTATTTACCTACTCTAGTGCTACAAAAATTACAGTGAGTACATAATAATCTAATGATCTTACTATAAAAATTTCATGGCCAAAGCTATCATCAATTTGCCACAAAAATTCCTACAAATATTAAGCTAAGTAATACTAAGCTTCCTAATTGAATTTATTAACCTATCAGTATCACAGCTAACTGTAAACTAACTATACTAACAGATAGATGGCATGTTTGTGAACCTAACAAATTTTATTTCACTATTTTTGGACACCTATAAGATTTTCTACAAATTATCAAAGTTTAGCTCACAACTAAATTGAATAAGCATTTGTTAATTCACTGGAAAAGAAGAAACTAAATTTCACTGCGCGGCCCATCTCGCGGCTCGATCCACTCCCACAACGCCCGCGCGCACACCCATGTAGCGCATCGGCGTGGCCCAGCGTGGCACGGCCCACATGCAACAGCGGCCGACGGAGGGAAGACCTGTGTGCGCACCGCATTATGCAAAAGAGTCCTCAGCTTCCCATCAAATGGAACCGTAGTCCATTCCACTATTCCCCTCTCTCACTGACTCTCGCACTTAACGCCTCGGATCACTTCGAATTCGTGTCACGAAGTCCCTGGCCGGAACTCAACCGAGGCCGCGGCATCTCCGGCCAAACGCCGGCGAGCACGGGTCTCCTCGGCCTCTACCAACACCTCCCTAGCACTCTACGAGTGAAGCGCCATCGATAGAGGTATCGTACACTAAAAATGGTGCAGCGCAAAGGTGTGGCCATGCACCGCGGCGGGGTCTGGCTGTGGCAACACCGACGCCTGCGAAATCACCTAACACCACGCCTCTACCGCTACCCTATATCCATCTACCGACTACGAGCAACCATATAGAAGTCCCAATTGAATCACTATTACACCTAATCGCGCTGGCCATGGGAACGGCATCCACACCAGTTTGCCGGCGGCAGCAAACTCGTCCCGGGCAACCTAGACCTCAACCGACTCTACCACCTACCATAGGAGCAAGAGGGCCTCACCAGAGACGCGTAGGGCAGATGGGACGAAGTCATGGGGCTTGGCAAGGTGGTTGGCCACAAGCGCGGAGTGACTCTAGTTGACGGCAAGCACGGCGACGACGTTCCCGGTCAATCACGACGCAAGGCCCAGCTCAATTGAAACAATAGAGCACAGCGTGACACCCTGGCCACGCGCCCGCCTCGATGGCCATGGCGGACCTCCGTGAGGGGAACACCCCACATTACCTCACTGTAGGATGAACACTCGTCGAGACGACTCCAATCGGAAGCTAACTAGCCGAACTAGTTGTGTGCACGGTTAATTGGAAGGAGGTGGAGTACGTAAAGCCAATTGCTTGGACGACGCCGTTCGGAATTATGGCGGCCGGCGATGGCAAAAACTTAAATTGGCGCCCCGACATCGTACTACCGCAACAGCAACAGGTTAGGCACGAAGCTGTACTCCCACTCGACCTCCAAACATGCGTGATTATAAGGATGGGGCCAGCTCAGTGGGTTGGCCTTGGCGTGGCTCGGCCGCTCGGCGACCTTCCAGACGACATGACGGGAAACTTGGCGTGGCCTCATGCTCAAATGTGAAGGCGAGGGCAGGCGGGGCAAGCCCACGCGCATGCAGCCGAAACATCAACGGGAGCAGTAGCCATGTAGGAGGTGCGTGTGAGCGCGCTTGGGCGAGCAACAACACCAGTTCGGAGAGGCGGTAGCGTGGTGACGCAGCGCCCGTGGACGTGATGGTGAGGGCAAGCGGCAGGACTACGCGTGTGCAGCTACAAAATGAAATGGCAGTAGTGGCCGTGCAGGCGGCGGTTGGGGCACAGCGTGGTCATGGACGCAGTTCGACGCGACGGTGATGGTGACGGTGAGCAGAAGGCTCAGGCGGACGCATTGATGGCAGAGTAGCTAGGTCGACCGGCGCGGTGCGCGTGCGTGCGTGAGCGCATGCCAGGGCGCAGCAAGAGCCATGGCCAGCAGCGTGCGGGCGTGCGCGCACAGGCGCGACAGGCGGTCCAGCGCAGCGTGCCGAGAGCCGGTAGGGTGACCGCGCCCAGGCGCTGGCGTGGTTCAAAACATGACTTGCATGCTTTTGAAAGCTACTCAAAACCCCAACTCGATGACCCAGTAGCTAAACAAACTATTTTGCGTTCGAGATGGGGGTATCAAGCTACTAAAACCAACCTTAAGACCATGCCACCGCTTAACCCGATCCCCGATAAAAATTCATAAACTTAACTTCGTTGACACACTTTCCGACTTAAGAAATGACTAAGTTATTTGTTCAGATTCACGTCACATTCGATTTCCAAGCTATCAAGTATGCTAGCTAGCAAATCCCATTCTCGACCGCAAGTATTTTATCGTCGCCTACGAAGCTAGTACTACTAACTTTATTAAGGTGCTGCATACGCGTTCTATAGCATTTTCGTTCAATAAAAATTCAGTTAGAACCCTAAGCGATACAACGCGACATGAAATGTAACATTTGTTTCGTGTTTCCAATGAACGTTTCAAGTTCGTATTTTGCTTTACACTCTATAACTCATACATTTACACATAAGTATGATGCTCATGCAGTGTTTTAGCAAAAAGCTGTACAGTGTAACATCGAGGGTGTTACAGCTATCTAGCAGCTCCGAAGATGGTGATGATGATGAGTCCTACCAAGTGGATAGCAAGAAGGACAAGAAAGGAAAGGGCAAGAAGAATGATGATAACAAATATGCCACCGTATCCTTTAACTATTCTTCTATGTATATGACTAATCATGATCGCAAGTCTTTTATCAATGTGCCCGCGAGCAAGTTACCTCATTTCGATGGGACTAGCTTTGCCAAGTGGAAGCACTTGATGAGAGCCTATCTTATAGGTCTTCATCCATGCATTTGGGAGGTTGTTTGCAATGGATTTGAGCCACCGGTTGATCCCAAGAATCCAGCCATGGAAAAAATGAGAATCATCACCTCAATGGTCAAGCTACTAGTGTGCTACTTAGTGCCTTGGATGGTGATGAGTACAATAGAGTGATTGGTGTGGATGTTGCCAAGCAAATTTGGGATACTTTGCACCTTGCACATGAAGGGGTTGACAAAGTGAGAAAAGCAAGAATTGATTTATTGATGTCCAAGCTCAACCGATTTGTTATCTTGGATGGAGAAGGGCCACAAGAGATATTTGATAGGTTGATTACCATGGTGGGCAAGATTAGAGGCTATGGTTGTGATGAGCTAGATGATCACAAAGTGATCAAGATTATGTTGGAAGCTTATTCACCAAGAAATAAGACCATAGTAACTCTAATTAGAGACAAGAAGAAATTTGAGTACTTCACACCGAATGATGTACTTGGGAGGATCTTGACCTTTGACATGCAAAGAGAAAAAGCAAATGAGAGGAAGAATCTTGGAGAATTGCAAGCAAAGCTAGAAGGCATCAACATCAACAAGGATGTAGGTCTCAAGGCCAACAAATCAAGCAAGTCCAAGACCAACAACCAAGCTTCAAGTAGCAAGCCCAAAGCAATCAAGCAAGTTCAAGAAAGAGTAGAGACCACCTCATCCTCTAGTGAGAGTGAACATGATGATGACCAATATGAGAAAGTGGATGATATTGCTCTCTTTATGAGGAGGTTTCATAAAGAGTTAAAGAAGCAAGGGTACAAGGTAGTAAAGAGGAAGTTTCCAAACAAGAAGAAGAGGACATGCTATAATTGTGGAAGCACTGATCATTTTATTGCCAAGTGCCCACATGAGATCAAGGAGAACAAGTATAAGAAAGAGAAGAAGGAGGACAAGGCCGACCGGGGAAAGAGAAAGAAAAACATGGGAGAAGCTCACATTGGGCATGAATGGGATTCATCTATTGAAAGCTCAAGTGAAGAAGATGAGAAAGTTGCAACCATTGCTATCCATGAGCCATCTTCTTCACCAAGACTCTTCACCAACATGTCCGATGATGACTACTACACCCCCCTCACATTTGTCTTATGCCAAAGGTTGAGAAGGTAAAATCTAAATCCAAGGCCAAAGCTCCTCCACCTCCACCTCCTAGTGATATCTCTAGTAGTGATATTAGTGATAGCTCTAGTGATGATGAATCTAGTGATGAAGAAATTGATAAATTAACTAAGAACTTAGATGGAAAGACTAAACTATTCATCACTAAACTAATAGAGGACTTAGAGAGTGTCCAAGCCGAGCTAGAATCTAGAGAGGAAACTCTTATCCAACAAGAGGATCTCTACATTGCTAGCAAGAAAGCTCTTGCATTAGAGAGAAGTGAGGTGGAATCCTTGCGCAAGGCCTTGGCCAAAGAACAAGGGGACCATGCTATCACAAAGAAAGAAAATATTGCTCTCAAGAAAAAGAATTGTGACTTAGATGAACAGCACAAAGAACTTGAGCTGCAATATAACATTCGTTGGGATAGCAACTCACATCCCTCTAAGGCAAAGGATGCCTCTACTATCTCCACGAGTTAAGGTTGTGGAAAATGTTATAATATTGATTTAAATGCTTATTCCACTAACCTTGCAAACATGGAGGTAATGAGAAAAGAAATTGCTAGACTCAATGAGATCATTAGCAAGGGTTGCATGAGTGGTAAGGCTCAAGTAAGTGATAAGAAGGCAAATGATTCAAAAGTGCATAAATTCAAGTAAGGGAGACACCCCTCAATCAAACATGGGCTTGGGCACACTGCAAAAGCCAAGACAAATGGAAGAAAGATCATAAATGGTTACGAGTGTGTCAGATTTGAGAGGAGGGAAAGAGTTGGTACATATCAGCCTGCACGAACAGTGGTAGTGTCGCAGTCCAGAGCGGCAGTGCTGCACCGTGGCAGTGCCGCAGTGAAGGCCGGTTGTGCCGCTCCCCACAAAAATGGGAAGGCTACCAATTCTGCTCCGGATCAAGCTAAGCCCAAGAAGAAGGTGTCCCAGCAGAAACAAGTTCAGCAGATGCCAAAGGAATCAGTGTGGGGCACTATGAACAAGTATGCCTACTAACCAAAGTTTCAACCACCTCAACAAAGCTTGACTTCATGTTTTGTTTTAAGGAACAACAGCAGTGAAAAAGTGGTTGCCAAATATGTTAGAAAGGAAGACAATACATATAGGAATACTTCTATTTGGGTTCCTAAATTTCTAGTAACTAACAATGAAGGCCTGGTGTCAAATTGGGGACCTAAATCAAGCAACTAAATCTGTTTTGCAGGCATACTCCTCCGGTGGGTCAAGTTGGGTGCTTGATAGTGGATATACAAATCATTTGACCAGAGAAAGGAGTATGTTCTCATCATATACCCCAAAGATGGACACACATGAAAATATTCTCTTTGGAGACAACTCTAAGGGGGATGTGATTGGTCTTGGTAATGTTGCTATAACCCTTGAGCATTCAATTACAAATGTTTTACATGTTGATTCGTGATGTTACAATTTGTTGTCTGTCTCTCAATTGTGTGAAATGTGCTTCAATTGTCTCTTTACAGATAAGGATGTGAAAGTCTTTAGAAGGGAGGATTCCTCTATTGTCTTTACGGGTCATTTAAAGAACAAGTTTTATCTAGTTGATTTCAACAAAAGTAAAGCCAATCTTGAGACTTGTTTAGTGGCAAAATCTAGCATGGGATGGCTTTAGCATCGCCGACTAGCCCATGTTGGGATGAGGAACTTGGCTAAACTTCAAAAGGACGAACACATCCTTAGGCTAACAAATGTTCACTTTGAGAAAGATAGGATATGTAGCACTTGTCAAGTCAGAAAGCAAGTTGGCATACCTCACTCACCAAAGAGCATTCTGACCACGACGCAACCAGTGGAGCTCATACATATGGATCTCTTTGGACCGGTCCCCAACCTAAATATCGGGGGTAACAAATATGGTCTTGTTATTGTTGATGATTATTCCCATTTCACTTGGGTATTTTTCTTGTTTGATAAGTGTGAAGTTAGAGACAAAGTGAAGACTTTTGTTAGAAGAGCTCAAAAGGAGTTTGGTCTCCCCATCCAGAAAATGAGAAGCGATAATGGGACCGAATTCAAGAACACCCAAGTTGAGAAGTTTCTTAATGAACAAGGCATCACGCATGAGTTCTCAACTCCATACATCCCTCAACAAAATGGTGTAGTAGAGAGGAAGAATCGTACACAAATTGACATGGCAAGGACAATGCTAGATGAGTACCAGACGCCAGACCTCTTTTGGTGCGAAGCCGTCAACACCGCTTGCCATGCCATCAACCGTCTCTACCTACACAAGAAGTTGAAGAAAACTTCATATGAGCTTCTAACCGGTAACAGACCAAAGATGTCCTACCTTAGAGTGTTTGGGTTGCAAGTGTTTCATACTTAATAATAAACCCAAAATCTCTAAGTTTGCACCTAAAGTTAATGAAGGTTTTCTTCTTGGTTATAGATCAAATGAGCATGCCTATCGTGTTTTCAACAAAACATCTGGGAGAGTTGAAATAGCAGTAGACGTGACATTTGATGAATCTAATGTCTCTCAAGTGGAGCAAGTTGATTCAAGTATTGTAGGAAAAGAGGATCCACCATGTGAAGCAATCAAGCAATTGACTATTGGTGATATAAGACCATAAGAAGATGAAGTCACTGATGTGGAGGTTCCTCAAGTTGCTGCTGCACCAATTTTCGCTGATGTACCTGATGCTGAGGGGGAGCCGACCCCTGCTGCAAATCAGCAGAGAGGCAGTGCCACACAAAAGAGCAGCAGTGCTGCACTCCCTCTAACAGTAGCAACAAGTCCAATTCTGATTCAAGGACAGAACCTACAACCCATATTCGAGCAAGAAGATAATGAATATCCAGAAGATGGACAAGAGGCCATTGATCATCCAAGGCTAAGGCAAACAATACAACGGGATCATCCCGTTGACAACGTCCTTAGGAGTCTTTGAAAGGGGGTAACAACTCGTTCACATTTAGCAAACTTTTGCCTATATTACTCATTTGTTTCCTCTTTGGAACCTTTTAAGGTTGAGCAAGCACTTGGTGATCTGGATTGGGTGACGGCCATGCAAGATGAGCTCAATAATTTCAAAAGAAATCAAGTGTGGACCTTGGTGGAGAGATCCAACACCAATATCATTGGCACCAAGTGGGTCTTTCGCAACAAGCAAGATGAGAATGGCGTGGTGATAAGAAACAAGGCAAGATTGGTTGCTCAAGGTTTCACTCAGGTAGAGGGCTTGGACTTTGAGGAAACATATGCACCGGTGGCAATACTTAAAGCAATATGAATGCTTCTAGCCTATGCCTCTCATCACAATTTCAAGCTATATCAAATGGATGTGAAGAGTGCATTCCTCAATGGGCCCATTCAAGAACTTGTCTATGCTGAGCAACCACCGGGTTTTTGAAGATCCCAAGTTCCCCAACCACGTCTACAAACTCCAAAAGACACTCTATGGGCTTAAGCAAGCACCAAGAGCATGATATGAATGCCTTAAGGAATTATTGCTTAAACAAGGCTTTGAAATAGGCAAAGCTGACCCTATCCTTTTTCACTTACAAAGTTAGTAAAGATATATTTATGTGCCAAATATATGTCGATGACATAATATTTGGTAGTACTAATCATACTTTTTGTGAGGGATTTAGTAGGATCATGACAAAGAGATTTGAGATGTCTATGATGGGTGAGTTGAAGTTCTTCCTCGGATTTCAAATCAAGCAAGTGAAGGATGTAACTTTTATTAGTCAAATGAAGTACACCCATGATATGTTCAAAAAGTTTGACATGGTGAATGCCAAGCCTATCAAAACTCCCATGTCAACTAATGGACATCTTGATCTCAACATTGAAGGGAAAACCATGGATACCAAGGTATATCATTCCATGATCGGCTCTCTACTTTATTTGTGCACATCTAGGCTCGATATTATGCTTAGTGTGTGCATGTGTGCTAGATTTCAAGCTAACCCAAAAGAATGTCACTTAGTGGTCGTTAAGAGAATCTTAAGATATTTAGTACACACTCCTAACCTTGGTTTGTGGTATCCTAAGGGCTCTAAGTTTGACCTACTTGGGTATTCGGATTCCGATTACGCCGGTTGCAAAGTAGATCGAAAAAGCACTTCGGGGACATGTCAATTTCTTGGATGATCCCTAGTGTCTTGGAGTTCTAAAAAGCAAAATTGTATAGCCCTTTCTACTGCCGAGGCCGAGTACATTGCGGCCAGTGCATGTTGTGCCTAACTATTTTGGATGAGGCAAACTCTTCGTGATTTTGGATGTCTTTTTACCAAAATCCCATTATTATGTGACAATGAGAGTGCCATTAAGCTTGCAAACAATCCTATAAGCCACTCTAGAACCAAGCACATAGACATTTGTCATCATTTCTTGAGACCACGAAACCAAAGGAGATATCGAAATTCGCCATATGAGCACCGAAATGCAACTAGCCGATATCTTCACAAAGCCCCTCGACGAGTCAAGGTTCTGTGCTTTGCGTAGTGAGCTAAATATACTAGATTCTCATAACATGGTTTTAATTTTAGCATGCCTCTGTTTGATAAACTAGTATCTAGGCAAATGAGTTGAAAAATTTCATATGCTTGAAAATGATCTCTAAAAGGCAACTTATGTATCATGATCATGGTTTGTATTGATTATTTGTTTCTGGTCATGGTATATAGGTGATGTGTCCATATCTTATACAGAGAGAGTCATATAGATTATAGCTAACTCCCACTGTTTTGGAGAGTGCGGCAGTCCCGCGCTTTGAATCTCAATTGAGATTTAGCCCAAATGGTTTTTCTGCTGGGCCTATTTATTCTTCCTCTCATCCTCAGGTCCACAGTAACTCATTTCCCTCTCTCTCTTACCCCGACGCCGACGCCCGCACCTTTCTCTCTCCTCTCGTGCCCGCACTGTTGCCATCGCATGACCGGGCATTGTCGATCTCTGGCAATGCCGCGGCAGCTGCCAGCCCTATCTCAACGTCATTGACGGCTGCTACTGCCCCTAGCCCGAGCAGTTTCTTCCCTCTCCTCTCTCATCCTCGTTTGAGAAGATGGAGCACAGAGATAATGACCAAAGGGAGAAAAGAAAGATGAATGAGCAAAGAGACAAGGATCCACCTCGCCGTGGTCGAGGGAGGTCAATAGCAGCAGACAGTAGTGCAGCTCTAAGGGGACTTGGTGACAGGGGGAGGCGCGAGCAATACATTGAAAATGAGGAGAGGCTGGAGATGACAGGTCATACCACTGATGTCATTTCTGACACCCCACAGCATCTCTCTGGTTTTGATGGCAGATACATGAGAGATTTTCAGGGTGAAATCATCATGAGACAATCAGATGACTGCCGCTAGTACGTAGTTGTCAACTATTCCAAGAGTTGGAAGCTGGTGGAAGAGGCAAGGAGGATCAATTCCTATGTAGTGTGCAAGGATTTAGGCATTGATTACAGATTCTGGAATGAGTATCATTCCAACTTTTATGCCACTGCCATTCTTGCATCTAGGAAAACCAAGATCATCAAGATATAGTACATTGATTGGGATGAGATTCAGAAGAAGGAGCCTGAGTTTGACAAGGTAATCAAGATTTGTGATAGGTTCCAGCTTTCAGACATCATGGGTTTCCAGTATAACTAGAATGAGGAGGTCCTTGCACAGTTTCATGCCACATACTTCTATGACCCGACTTCTGATAAGATTCACTAGATGACTGATGGTCGGCACTACCGAGTCAACTTTGTCACTTTCAGCCGAATTCTTGGCTTTGGGGAGGAGCACAGAGGTTACACTTGCATTCATGATGAGCCTCGAGCTGAGATCCGTGACATCAGTTGCATGTGGAGAGATAGAAGGATTGCAGATGGCAAGAGGAGTGGTCTACACAGCTTCTATTACATCCTCAACAATCACATTAGGAACACCATCAACCAAAAGATAAAGCAGCATCAAATATTAATGGCTATGTGACAAATGTGTTGGCTAGATTTGCTCCAGGTGGGGACAGGTTTAATGTCCTTATATTCATGTGGACTAAGTTGAAATTTGCAGTGGAAGATGGGAGGAGGGATCTGCCCTAAGACCCTTACCTCACGTTCATGATTGAGGGTCACTGGATTTTATTTTCCGAAGGATGGGATGCACACCGTCTACAAAATTGAGAAGACCCAGCCAGCTACAGCTACTCAGGGAGCGGGGAGCTCTCATGCTCATGTAGATATCCCTGAGTCTTCTCGCTCTACGTCTCGCAGAGGAGGAAAGATGAAGAAGTTTGGCAAGTGGTTGAAAGCAATCTTTGGCAAGTGCATCTATGCAACTGACAGAGAGTATGAGACATAGCTTGAGCAGTGTCAGCAGCGTGGACAAGACCTTCCACCACTTCTTCCTATTCCACCTCCTCCACAGTATGATCTTCCGACTCTCTCTGACACGGATTCAGATGATGAGGATGAGGAGGAGCAGCAAGGACGAGCAGCAGATTAGGATGAGACCCTAGACGGATACCGTCAAATATAGGAGCCGAGACGTTCCACTCGTTCTACTCGCTACACTGCTACTACTCACCATTAGGGCCATGCACGTATTGACTCCGACGACGATAACGGTGATGGTGGTGCTGGGACTACTGCAGGAGGTGTTAGGGCTGCAGGAGGTGATGATATTGATTGGACGGACATCCAGAGAGATGACGAGTATGTGTTGATCTTTCTTCTTTTCTTCTCTTTTTGGTGCTTTATGCCAAAGGGGGAGAAAATTAGAGGGGTCAACAACTTATTCGACGCCATGGAGGTTGCTGCAGCTAGAGTCATGTTCGTATCCGTTTAGGGTAGTCTTCATTAGGTGAAAGTTTGAGAGTCGATCAAAACTCTAAATTATGAAATAATGCTACTATTTGACTCTTTGTGTGGGATATGGACATATATTAATCTATGCTATCGCTTGTGATACAATTGTGCTAGAATGTATATCGTTATATGTATCACATGTTGTATGGTGTCTGTTCTGATCTGTGCTGTTACAGCAAGTGTGGCAGTGTCGTACCCTGCTGCAATAGCAAACCATGTTGTGCATAAAAGATCATTTTCATCACGTTTTACATACCTGACATAGTATGCAGCACCTCACAGGAGCATGGATATAGGAGGAGCCCCATCACTTTCACTAAAATGTGAATTTTGGCTTCTTATGCTAATTTGAGAATTCAATTCTCTATTCACATACTTAGGGGGAGGCTCTATACCCATGGCTCGAAAGTTTCAGTATTTATTTCATATCTTTTGTAAGTTCTAATTGGATTGTCATCGATCACAAAAATGAGATATTGAAAGTGCAATCAAGCCTTAATTATAGATTTTGGTGATAATGACAACGCAATTAGAGAACTAATGAGATTTATCGAGATAATAAGCAGGAAACTTATATTCGAGGATGCTATACGGAACGGAGGAGTCTCCAATTACAAATGTAGATGACTTCAAACTCAAATGAGATTTAAATTCTTTTATATATTGAATTTGAGTATAAAAAAAACCATGCTATAAAGGAGGCACAATGCTTAAGCTAATATATGCTACCAAATACTTAAACAATCACAAGCATTCTCAGATTCAGTCAAAACAGTCTATACTTAACTATTAACTATTACTGTTGTTATCTTGCATGATACGACACTGCTTCATTTGAAGAGAGGCTCGTCCGACCTCTCGGTCGCAGGCTCCGGCTCGTCGGATCCCTCGGTCGCGTGCTCCAGCTCGCCCAACCCATCTGTCACGGGCTCGGGGGCGGCGAGCCCCGCGCCCGCTTCTTCTTCGTCGGCCACAGCGATCGGCTGTGACAACTGACAAGTCGCAACTCCCCCACAAGGCGTCCTTTTAAGAACCATGGCGACCTGGCCGGTTGGCCGGCCGGCCGCGTGTGCCCTCGCGCCACGCGTACGCCGACGTCCTCATGCTCAGGGGATAGATGCTGCTATTTGTTTTTCGTATCCGTGCGTGGCTGGCCCAATCAATCATGCATGTTGATCCACTCTGTCCTTTGAGATCGATCCTTCCAGATCGATAATCCATGCTTGATGGATTGATCCATCGATGTGTCGTACTGTGCCCCGCAACGCCCCCGGCCCCACAACCCGACACGTGTGCACTTGTGGACTACAGCAGCATTAGTGTACTTTTCTCAGGCCTTGTTTAGTTCCCTTCAAAATTCCAAGTTTTTTCACTCTCTCTTCATCACATCAATTTTTAGCCACTTGCATGGAGTATTAAATGTAGGTAAAAAATAACTAATTACACAGTTTAGTTGGAAATCACGAGATGAATCTTTTGAGCCTAATTGGTCCACGATTGGACAATATTTGCCAAATAAGACGAAAGTGGTACTATTCATCAGGTTGAAAAAACTTTCAATCTAAACATGGCCTCAGCTTTTTTTTTTAACTTACGCTGTTCGCTTGGCTAATAAGCCATAGCTGAAAATACTATTAACTGACTTGTTATGAGAGAAAAATATTGTTCGTTAAATAAAAAAATATAACTTATAAGCCAAACGAATATAATGCTTATTAACTGGGGACCTTTTCTTTTTGAAACGGCAGGAATTTCAAAACGAAGGGGTCTAAGTGTTTTACGGGCCGGCGGAAAAAAAACTCAGCTATGTTGGGTCGAAAATGTCCCACCTATGACTATTTCAGTAGACAGATTGGTCTAATTTTTCGGGCCAGGCTCAAGCCAGGTCCGGGCCTGGACAGGCCCCGTGCAGTGTAAAATAGAAAAAATCAGTCGCTTGAGCCGAACTCAGACCAAGAAAATTATTATGCTAAGGTTCGTGGACGACCTAAATTCCATTGGGCTCGGACCGGGCCCATAGGCCGGGTCGTGTCAAAAAACACAAACAAGCACACCCTGTACGAAAAGAAAATAAAATACTACCTTCCTTCTAAAAAATACAATTCTAACACAGTATTACGTGTTTTAGTACCTAATAAGTTTGATCATAGATAAAAAAGTATTCATATTTATAATATCAAATAAATATTATCAGATTAATTACGAAATATATTTTATAATAAATTAATTTTTAAAAATAACTGTGAATATTATTCAAAAAAATCTTGGTCAAATATGAACCACTTTTTTGACACGTAATTCATAGTTGCTCTTTTTAGGACAGGACAGAGGTTATACGGTCGTTGGAAGATTGAGATCAAAGTCGGAGGTATTTATATTTTGCGGAGTATATAAGGCACGAGTTTAGATGTGCATATAGTAGCGGAGTACAATTGCACGTACGGTAGCAACAAACTAAAATGAAAATACATATATACGTATATATATAAACGAGCAGTCACTACGATACACAAACACTCATCACAAACAAGCTTGCTTGCATTGCAAGGATCGATCCGCCGGCATTGTCAGCAGCGCGCTCTCTCTCTCTGGGCGCACCCGCCAACCAAATGTTGCAATGTAGCTGTAGGTTTGTAGGTACACGAATGATATGAGTAATGTGCATGTGTTGAAAGTAAACATACGTGTGTATGAACAGATACTACACCTGTACTCCGACGAGAGGCATTAAAAAAAAATGTTGCAACAAGCTATGGATCGACATCGATCGGTCAGTAGTGGGGGCGGCGCGTGCAGGTGAGCCTCCGCACCAGGCGCCGCCACTGCGCCCCCAGCGAGGTGCCCCGCCGCCGCGTCCGCACCGCCACCGCCGGCCCCCCTGCCGCCCTCTTCTTCCGCACCAGGCGCCGGCACCGCCACAGCGACATCAGCGACGGCATGCTGCTGGCCTCCCGCGTTACTGTACGTGGACTATATATGATCTGCGCGCGGCGGTCATACTTGAAATTGATTGGCCGGTGTGATTACAACACTGAAGATCGAGATCGATCGTCGGATCGGATGGAGATGACTGTGACTTAGGTCTGTCAGTCTGTGCTGTGCGTGCATTGCAGATGGAGGCTTCCTTTTAAACCTCGCGCCGGCCGGCACCCTCGCCACGTGCTCGTGATTCCGCCGCGCCACGCGGTGGGCGCGGGCGGGCCGGGCTACCGGCTCGCCGACGCGTGTGCACGCGTGGACGACCATTAGAGGCCAACCATGCCCGGCCCGTCGATCTTGCGTTCTTGCATGCCTCGTCATATGACCCCCGCCCGGACGCTTCCAGAAGCTAGTGAACTCATGCTCCGTTGCGCCTCCGATCCGTGCCTGCATGGCTGCATGTGCTGTGTCTGATGAAGCCCGGCGGCGTATATGGCACGTGTGCGCACATCCAAAAACTCTTTCCATGCCAAAAAATAAATACAACTATACATCAGTCAAACTAATTTGAGTGTGACTAAGATTATATAATAAATAATATTAAAATTTATGTCAACAACTAAACTTATAAAAATATATATATTCTATAACAAATTCAATGATATTTATTTTGTATCATACGAGTAATTATTAACATTTTTTATAACCAAAGTCAGACGACGAGCTTTCGAATCCGAGTAAAACAAAGAAAATTAAGGGCAGTTTTTTATATTTCTGAAATTTGCTCAGCTATATACTATAACTTGTTACGCGTGATAGATATATCTTATAACTTAACAGCTTCTCGCTCAAATCTCACTCTCTAAATTATTATTTGAAGAGTCATTTGCATAAAAATCGTTTTCTATATCTTTTCACTCTCCAACAATTTTTCTATATCTCATGCGCACTCTAGATAGTCATTCTTGTCTTCTATTTTTTGCTAGCGAAAAATCCAAAATAGAAGGTGCCTATTTGAATGACCATTTAGATAAGTTATTGGAGGGTAGTTTTTCATCAAAATCTCTATTCATAGTACTAATCCAATCATCATGTGTGAAAGGATCAAGATGTCCAAGAGAAGGTGAATTGGGCTAATTTTAAAATTCTTTGCAATAATTAAATCATACACTTAGCCCACTTCACCCCTTGTGCCTAAAATGTATTTCTAATGTTTCACCACACAAAAGTTTTGTAACCTAAGTTTCAATCCTATTCTAGCATAGCAATTCTATGAATGTAAAGATAAGAATTGAATTGATCAAAGTAAATGCTCAAAATAAAGAGAAAGAGAAACACGGCGATGTTTTGCCGAGGTATCGAAGAGTTGCTACTCCCCACTAATCCTCGTTAGAGCACCACGCAAGGATGTAGCTCCCACTTAAACCGCGCAAGATCAAAGTAACGTGCGTGCATTGCAGATCGAGGCTTTCTTTTAAACCTCGCGCCGGCCGGCACCCTCGGTCCCTCGCCACGTGCTCGTGAGTCCGCCGCGCCACGCGGTGGGCACGGGCGGGCCGGGCTGCCGACTCGCCGACGCGTGTGCACGCGTGGACGACCATTAGAGGCCAACCATGCCCGGCCCGTCGATCTTGCGTTCTTGCATGCCTCGTCATATGACCCCCGCCCGGACGGTTCCAGAAGCGAGCCAACTCATGCTCCGTTGCGCCTCCGATCCGTGCATGCATGTGCCGTGGCTGATGAAGCCCGGCGGCGTATATGGCACGTGTGCGCACATCCAAAAACTCTTTCCATGCCAAAAAAATAAATACAACTATACATCAGTCAAACTAATTTGAGTGTGACTAAGATTATATAATAAATAATATTAAAGTTTATGTCAACAACTAAACTTATAAAAATATATATATTCTATAACAAATTCAATAATATTTATTTTGTATCATACGAGTATATTATTAACATTTTTTATAACCAAAGTCAGATGCCGAGCTTTCGAATCCGACTAAAACAAAGAAAATTAAGGGCAGTTTTTTATATTTCTGAAAATTGCTCAGCTATATACTATAACTTGTTACGCGTGATAGATATATCGTATAAGTTAACAGCTTCTGGCTCAAATCTCACTCTCTAAATTATTATTTAAAGAGTCATTTGCATAAAAATTATTTTCTATATCTTTTCACTCTCTAATAATTTCTCTATATCTCATGCGTACTCTAGATAGTCATTCTTGTCTTCTATTTTTAGCTAGCGAAAAATCTAGAATAGAAGGTGGCTATATTTGAATGACCATTTAGAGAAGCTATTGGAGAATAGTTTTTCGTCAAAATCTCTATTCATAGTACTAACCCAATCATCATGTGACGTTTACTCTCTCGTGCTACAAGCCTACAACCGCCTACAACC
Source organism: Miscanthus lutarioriparius (assembly GCA_904845875.1). NCBI lineage: Eukaryota > Viridiplantae > Streptophyta > Magnoliopsida > Poales > Poaceae > Miscanthus > Miscanthus lutarioriparius. The sequence continues at coordinate 87,682,003 of CAJGYO010000009.1, forward strand.
TTCTGTTTAGTGTGTTTTTGTCCCTGCGCGGCACCACTAACAGTTTCTGAGGTTCGTAGTTTTTACTCATCCGTCTCAAAATAAGTCTACCTCTCGTATTTCAAAGAGTCAACCAATCTTAACTTTATTTAGGTTTAAAGAGAAATAGTATCTACCTTTGTGTCGGTATTTTATAAAATGGACTTGTAAATTTATACGATTGACATGCTGCTCTAAGAAGATGATAGTAGCATCCAAAAGTGAAAGTGCAATCAAGCCTTAATTGTGGATTTTGGTGATAATGAAAACGCAATTAGAGAACTGATGAGATTTATCGAGATAACAAGCAGTGAACTTATATTCGAGGATGCTACACGGAACGGACGAGTCACCAATTACAAATGTAGATGGCTTCAAACTCAAAGGAGGTTTAAATTCTTTTATATATTGAATTTGAGTATAGAAAAAGCCGTACTATACAGGGGGCATAATGCTTAAGCTAATATATGCTACCAAGTGGTCAAACAACCACAAGTATCCTCAGATTCACAGCCAAGACAGTCTACACTTCATTATTACCCTTGCTGTCTTGCGTGGTGCGGCACTGCCGTACTTGAAGAGAGGCTCGCCCGACCCCTCGGTCGCGGGCTCTGGATCGCTCGACCCTTTGGTCGTGGGCTCCGTCTCGCCCGACCCCAAGGTCGCTGACTCCGGCTCGCCCGACCCTTTGGTCGCGTCCTCGTCTCGTCCGACCTCTTGAGTGCAGTGTCCGTTGAGGGCTGTGGAAATATATACTTTTCTCTTTCCTTTCCAATGGCTATCTACGATTTTAGTGACCGTTGAGGGCCGGGGGTATATATACATTTCCCCTTCCTTCCCAACAGTAATGAATCAGCTCTCTTCTTCCTCATTTTAGTATGTCCAAAATAGAGCAGGACCTCTCTCTCTCTCTCACTCTATTATTGACCTCAAGCCCTCAAGCAAATTTATTGATTTCCCCATCAATCATTGAGGAAAAAGAGTCCCAAACTCGATTAGAGAGCAGCTCCATTGATTCCCAAACTCTAAATAGCACTTGGTTCATGTTTTGGCCGGCGGTTGTGTTTGTTACTCTTGGAGCTTGGCTCCTAACCAGCTAAAGCGTACCCGTGGAGCTTGCCAACTTGTGTGGCAACCTCGGGAGGTTTGTAACCATCTCTTGGGCTAGTAAACTCACCCCTCATGTCAAGAGTTAAGTCTCTTGACTTGAGAACGAGGAAGGGCTAGAAAGCTCTAAGCCTTAGTGGCTAACCTCAACAACGTGGAGGTAGGCAAGCCTTGGTGGTGAGCCGAACCATGGGATAAATCATTGTGTCACTTGTGCTTGATTTACATTACTTGCATAACATATTGTTGATTGAGGTGATTTCTAGAGTTTGAGGCTGATCTACTTGTGTGTGGTGTTCCCACTACTTTCAGCTGTCGATCTGTGATCTACTACCCTAGAGGATGCTAAGAAATATACCCGATCTAAATTTTGTTGGGAAGATTTTGAACTATGAACTGAACTGTGAACTAATCTCTCTTACAGGTGTGGCAGTGCCACGCTCACAGAGCGGCAGTGCCATGGGTGAATTTGACTTCGGTTTGAGTTGAATTTTTACAGGCCTATTCACCCCTAGGCGTACCAGAGATCCTACAAGTGGTATCAGAGCGGGTTACCTCGTGTGCGCTTCACCGCGTGACGTATGGAGCCCGAGGGAGGATCCGATGTTGTGAAGCCCATCAACGTCGATCTGGACGACGTTGGGCTGCATGACACCGACAGCAGTGAGCTTAGCGCCTCTACAGCGAGTAACTCCATGTTCCCGTAGCTAAAAGCAACTGATGCCAAAAATGCTCAAAATAAAGAAGAAAGAAGAAGAAGAAAGGCAACTAGAAAAGAGAAAAGAGAAGCAAGAGAGAAGAAGAAGGAGCAGCAGCGGTTAGAAGAGAAGAAATCAAGAAAAGAAAAAAGAAGACTTAAGAGAGAAACTAGAAAAAAAGAAGAGAAGCAAGAAAGAAGGAGGAACAAGAAGCAAAAGCCTCCAATTCATCTTCAAGTGAGCTATTGTGGCAGAACTGCCCGAAACAACACACTTACGGAGGCGCTCATCTTCCACCAGACACTAAGAACCCTGTAAGCGAGCTACTGCGTGCGGTATCCGTCGGGCACACCCCAAGGGATAGAGCCCGAAAGATCCACATTTTTCCCGAGGATTCAATAATGAGAACGAGTTACAATACTTATCCATTTCATACATCAGAAGTTCTTAAAAATTACATTATTACATTACCAAATGTTAGGGTGCGGAATAATAAACAGGGGAATAAAGATAAACATCGAGAAAACAGCTAGCGATAGTAAGCAAGGATTCCGTCTGTGCCCACCAGAAGGATCCTTCACACAACGAGAACTCCTCAAGTTTAACCTGCAACAGGGGTAAATAAACCCTGAGTACACAATATACTCGCAAGACTTATCCGATTTGTGGGAATAGTTTCCCGACTCCAAGGGATATGCAAAGCCTTATGGTTTGCTGGGTTTCCTTTTTGCAGAAAGCAATACTAATAGTGAGTCCTTATTTATGTTATTATTATCAGATGTATTAATTTATTATCTAGCCAGTCTATGTAAGCACCTGTTCTACTTTCAAGCAAGACTTGAGCAATTAGTTCTATTTCATCATCTTTCATCTTTCAGTTCTTACTACGGTGCTACACCGTAGACAAGCCATACTGGATTTCCCGGCGATTTGCGAATCAATGCCCCATCTTGGTACCGCGAAAACACACGCCCCGCTTGTACCCCAGGCACAAGCAGGACCAACCCATCACCCTCCTGTCCTGGGTGTCCAGGTCCCCGTCCAAACTTGGACTCCAAGCCCCCACTCCTGAGTCCTGGACTAACTGCAGTGCAAGGACCTCCACCCTCTCCGCCTCCAATCAGTGAGTCCGGAAAGAGCTAGATCCATGACAAGAGAGCAACAAGTCTTCACTGCGCCCATACCCAAGTATTTGCTTAGGATAATAAGTCTGTGACTTGCCTAGAGCCTTATGCAACGACCGATCCTTAACCGATACAAATAGTGAAAAAGTGTAACCAAGCTATGCCCTGTTGGCCGCAGGACACAGCCTCTTAAACCCACTAGTACCCAAACCATATTCCTACCCAGTCTCTACTTTTTCTTTCCACCATTTTATCATGAGTGATCATATTTATCACCTATTGCGAGTAACGACAGGTTACTCACGCTATCGGTACCCTGAGCAAGCAGCTACTCGACCTGTACTAGTATGACTCATAGGTAGATATATTTATGCATGTAGTTTCCATCAAATGCCTGTAACGTAAATGCACATCATATATATATATATTCAGTGATCATAAAATATGGGTTATGCATCGGGGCTTGCCTTGGGCAGGCGGTGGGTCAGCAAAGTCAGCACCAAAAGGCTCCGAGGCTCCCTCCTGCACGAGGATCTCCTCCTCATACTCCTCGATGACCTCTTCATAATCCGGTTCGTCCACGGGCACGAACTCTACCAACTCGTGATCTATATGCATGAAATGACGATGCAATACTTAGTAATACGACAACAGCAGCTCTTAAAATAAAATACATCTATCAAGCTGTTAATCGAGTTCTACCGAGTAAGGTGCTAAGTTACCTACTGTTAACACTAATAGATATGAAGCGTGACATATATTATCTTAACAACTAAAGTTTTCTTACTCTTAATACTGATTTACTCTATATACGATAAAACAAGGGGTACTAGCTATTCTATTTATTTACCTACTCTAGTGCTACAAAAATTACAGTGAGTACATAATAATCTAATGATCTTACTGCAATAATTTCATGGCTAAAACTAGCATCAATTTGCCACAAAAATTCCTACAAATATTAAGCTAAGTAATACTAAGCTTCCTAATTGAATTTATGAACCTATCAGTATCACAACTAACTATAAACTAACTACACAAACAGATATATGGCATGTTTGTGAACCTAACAAATTTTGTTCCACTATTTTTGGACACCTATAAGATTTTCTATAAATTATCAAAGTTCAGCTCACGGCTAAATTGAATAAGCATTTGTTAATTCACTGGAAAAGAAGAAACTAAACTTCACCGCGCGACCCATCTCGCGGCTCGGCCCACTCCCGCAACGCCCACACGCGCACCGGCACGGCCCAGCGCGGCACGGCCCACGTTCGACAGGGGCCCATGGAGGGAAGACCCGCGCGCGCGCCGCATTATGCTAAAGAGCCATCGGCTTCCCATCAAATAGAACCGCAGTCCATTCCACTATTCCCCTCTCTCACTGACTCTCGCACTTAACCTCCCGGATCACTTCGAATTCACATCACGAAGTCCCTGGCCGGAACTCAACTGAGGCCGCGGCATCTCCGGCCAAATGCCGGCGAGCACGGGCCTCCTCGGCCTCTACCAACACCTCCCTAGCACTCTACGAGCAAAGTGGCATCGATAGAGGTATCGTACACTAAAAATGGTGCAGCGCAAAGGTGTGGCCATGCACCATGGCGGGGTCTGGCCACGGCAACACCGACGCCGGTGAAATCACCTAACACCACGCCTCTACCGCTACCCGGTATCCATCTACCGACTACGAGCAACCATATAGAAGTCCCAATTGAATCACTACTACACCCAATCGCTCTGGCCATGGGAATGGCATCCACACCAGTTCGCCGACGGCAATGAACTCGTCCCGGGCAACCTAGACCTCAACCGACTCAACCACCTACCCTAGGAGCTAGAGGGCCTCACCAGAGACGCATAAGGCATACGTGACGAAGTCGTGGGGCTCAGCAAGGTGGTTGGCCACGAGGGTGGAGTGACTCTGGTTCACGGCAAGCGCAACGACGACGTTCCCGGTGACCTGCTGCTCCGCCGGCGAAATTGCTACATGGGTGAGGCAACCAAGTCAATCACGATGCAAGGCACAGCTCAATTGAAACAATAGAGCACAGCGCGATGCCCTGGCCGCACGCCCACCTCGACGGCCATGGCAGACCGCCACGAGGGGAACGCCCCTCATTACCTCACTGTAGGACGAATGCTCGTCGAGACGACTCCAATTGGAAGCTAACTACCCAAGCTAGTTGTGTGCACGGTTAATTGGAAGGAGGTGGAGTATGTAAAGCCAATTGCTTGGATGACGCCGTTTGGACTTATGGCGGTCGACGATGACAAAAACTTAAATTGGCACCCCGACATCGTACTACCGCAACAGTGGCAGGTTAGGCACGAAGCTGTACTCCCACTCGACCTCCAAACGTGCACGATTATAAGGATGGGGCCAGCTCAGTGGGTTGGCCTTGGCACGGCTCGGCCGGCCGGCGACCTTCTAGATGAAGTGACTAGAAACTTGGCGTGACCTCACGCGTAAACGTAAAGGCAAGGGCAGGCGGGGCAAGCCCATGCGCGTGTAGTTGAAACGTCAATGGGAGCAGTAGCTGCGCATGCGGTGCACGTGAGCGCGCTTGGGCGATCGGCGAGACCGGTTCGGAGAGGCGGTAGCGTGGCGACGCAGCGTGCGCGGACATGATGGTGAGGGCAAGCGGCAGGCCTATGCATGTGCAGCTGCGAAAGGTCAATGGCAGCAGTGGCCGTGCAGGCGGCGGTCGAGGCACAGCACAGTCGTGGACGTAGTTCGACGCGACGGCGATGGTGACGGCGAGCAGAGTAGTCAGGTCCACTGGCACGGTGCGCGTGCGTCCATGAGTGCATGCCATGGTGCAGCAGCAGGAGCCATGGCCAGCAGCGCGGGGCCATGTCCACGGGCGTGCGCGCACAGGCGCGATGGGCAGTCCAGCGCAGCATGCCAAGAGTCGGCGTGGTGACCGCGCCCAGGCACTGGCATGGTTCAAAACGTGACTTGCACTCTTTTTAAAGCTGCTAAAAACCCCAACTCGATGACCCAGTAGCTAAACAAACTATTTTGCGTTCGAGATGGGGTATCAAGCTACTAAAACCAACCTTAAGATCATGCCACCGCTTAACCCGATTCCCCGATAAAAAATCCTAAACTTAACTTCGTCGACACACTTTCCGACTTAAGAAATGACTAAGTTATTTGTTCGGGTTCGCGTCACATTCGATTTCCAAGCTATCAAGTATGCTAGCTAGCAAATCCCATTCTCGACCGCATGTATTTTATCGTCGCCTATGAAGCTAGTACTACTAACTTTATTAAGGTGCCGCATACGCGTTCTATAGCATTTTCGTTCAATAAAAATTCACTTAGAACCCTAAGCGATACAACGAGACATGAAATGTAACATTTGTTTCGTGTTTCCGATGAACGTTTCAAGTTTCGTATATTGCTTTACACTCTATAACTCATACATTTACACATAAGTATGATGCTCATGCAGTGTTTTAGGAAAAAGTTGTACAGTGTAACACCGAGGGTGTTACAAATTTACCCCCTAAAACAAAATCTTGACCCGAGATTTCATGTGCCTAGTGTGAGAAGGAGATAGAGGAAGTACATTTCAACGTAACAACTACCCATCAGAACTAGAGAGAAGGTGGGGGTAATGCTTCAATATATATCTCTCTTGTTCCCACGTGGCCTCATCCTCAGAGTGGTTTTTTCACAGCACCTTGTAGAACTTTACCACACTGTTCCTGGTCACTCTTTCCTTTTCATCCAAAATTTTGATAGGATGCTCAATATAAGTCAAATCAGGCTAGAGTGGTAGCCCTTCAATTTTTACAGCTTCATCAGGAACCCGCAAACATTTCTTCAATTGCGATACATGAAACACATTGTGTACCGCAGATAAAATATTGGGAAGCTAGAGACGATAAGCAACTGGGCCACACTGCTCCAACACCTGGTAAGGACCCACATATCGAGGGGCTAGCTTGCAGTGGATACCAAACCGGTGCACCCCTATCATAGGAGACACCTTGAGATACACATAATCTCCAGCTGCAAACTCTAAGGGTCTTCTTCGCTTGTTTGTATAAGCTTTCTGTCGGCTCTGAGCTGCCTTCAAGTGACCTTGAATAATACTCACCTGCTCTTGAGCCTCTTTTATGAAATTAGGCCCAAAGTATCCACGGTCTCCCACTTCAACCTAGTTCAGTGGTGTCCTACACCTCTTCCCATATAGAGCTTCAAATGGTGCCATGCAGATGCTTTCTTGGTAACTATTATTATAAGAAAATTCAGCTAACTTCAGGCATCCATCCCACTTCTCGGGAAAAGAAATGGCACAAGCTCTCAACATGTCCTCGAGCACCTGGTTCACCCTTTCAGTTTGACCATCAGTTTGTGGGTGATATGCTGAGCTTCTAAGGAGATGAGTACCCAGACAGTGCTGTAGTTGCTCCCAGAAACGAGAGACAAAAACTGACCCTCTATCAGAGAAGACAGATAGGGGAACTCCGTGTAAGGTCACAATCCGATCAAAATATATCTCAGCATACTTCCTGGCTGTATACCTAGTGTCCACCGGGATAAAATGAGCAGACTTGGTGAGACAGTCCACAATGACCCAAATACAATCATGGCTCGTGGATGTGCGGGGCAAACCCACCACAAAGTCCATGGAGATATATTCCCATTTCCAAACAGGAATGACAAAGGCTGCAAATATCCTAGAGTACGCATATGATCTGCTTTAACTCTCCCACAAGTGTCGCACTCCGCAACGTACTGGGTGATGTCCTGCTTCATGTTGGACCACCAGTACAAGTGGCGCAGATCATGATACATCTTGTTGCTGCCAGGATGGATATACATCTTTGAATGGTGAGCTTCATTCAAAATCTTCCTTTGTAGCTCCTCATTGGGTGAAACCACCAATCTATCCTTGTATCTCACTACTCCTTGCTCATCAATGCTAAAGTGAGGACCACGCCCTTCGGCAATCAATTTCCTGATGTGAGGAATTTCTTCAGGGTCTTCCCTTTGCTCCAGAATAATCTGCTCTAGCAATTCTGAGGTCAAGGCAATGTGAGCCAACACCTCTGCATGGTTGAGAGACAAAGGTGTTTCTTCGATCTGATGTGACTTTTGGCTCAAGGCATCGGCTACCACATTAGCCTTTCCTGGGTGGTAATGGACTTCCAAGTTATAATCCTTTATCAATTCTAACCATCTCCTTTGCCTCATATTCAGCTCAGACTGAGTGAAAATATACTTGAGGCTCTTATGATCTGTAAAGATGTGTACTTTGTTGCCCAACAAGTAATGCCTCCAAATTTTTAGAGCGTGGACCACAGCAGCCAGCTCTAAATCATGAGTGGGGTAATTCACTTCGTGCTTTTTCAGTTGGAGCGAAGCATAAGCTATCACACGCCCATCTTGCATCAGCACATATCCCAACCCCATCTTCGAGGCATCACACTATACATCAAAGGGCCTATCAATATCTGGTTGGGCCAACACAGGAGCAGTGGTCAGAAATGTCTTCAAAGCTTGCAAGGCTTCTTCATAGGCTGGGCTCCAATCAAACTTGGCTTCTTTTTGGAGCAGCTTAGTCATCGGCTGAGCTATCTTAGAGAAATCCGAGATGAAACGCTGATAGTACCCAGCTAGACCAAGGAACTGACGAATCTAGTGCACAGACTTGGGAGACTTCCAATTCAACACATCTTGCACCTTGCTGGGATCTACTGAAATGCCGTCAGGTGTCAGCACATGCCCCAAAAACTGCACTCGATCTAACCAGAATTCACACTTGCTGAATTTAGCATACAGCTTGTGTTCCCTTAGTCGAGCCAGTACTATCCGAAGGTGTTGGGCATGCTCTTCATCATTCTTGGAATATATCAGGATATCATCAATGAATACTACCACAAACTTGTCCAGCTCTGGCATAAAGATTGAATTCATCAGGTACATGAAGAATGCAGGAGCGTTGGTGAGACCAAAAGATATTACTAGGTACACATATAGCCCATACCTAGTAGAAAAAGCTATCTTTGGTATATCTTATGGTCTGATCTTGATCTGATGATAGCCTAAACGAAGGTCAATTTTGGAGAACACCTTGGCACCAGCTAGCTGATCGAACAAAGTATCTATGCGGGGCAAGGGATACTTGTTCTTAATTGTTACCACATTAAGAGGGCGGTAATCCACACACATTCGGAGAGTGCCATCCTTCTTCTTCGCAAAAATAGCTGGGCAACCCCATGGTGAAGAATTAGGACGGATGAAACCTTTTTCCATCAACTCTTCCAGTTGCTTCTTCATCTCAGCCAATTCCCTTAGAGCCATGCGGTACGGGCATCGGGAGATAGGAGCAGTACCAGGCTCTAGATCAATGGAGAATTCCACCTCTCTGTCCGGGGGCAATCCAGGAAGATCTTCAGGAAAAACATCCAGGAACTCACATACCACAGGGATGGAGGTAAGATCAGGAGAGGCTTCAGCATGGGCAGCAACAGGTAAGACTGGATCTGAGGGTACCAGAAGAGACATCCTATCCTCAGAAGAAGGAAGCCGTAACTCCACAATTCGATGCTTCAAATCCAATACTACCCCATATACCCTCAACTAGTTCATCCCAAGAATAGCATCAATGCCTTGCCCAGGCAGCACCATGAACTAGAGGCGATAAGTGTGGGTGGCTAATACCAAGTTCACTATATCCGTCCGAGTATTGACGCACATCTACGCACCTAGAGTATGGATTCTATAGGCAAACGGTATAGCCAATAGAGATATATTGTGCCGGTCTACAAATCCCATGCTCATGAAGGAATGCGATGCACCAGAATCAAATAACACATAAGCTGGATGGGAATCATTGGTGAACATACCAGCCATCACCGGTTCCTGTTGCAATATCTGCTCAGCATCCGTGAAATTCACCTGTCCGAATTGGCTGGCTGGCACTTTCCTCTTGATCACTGTCTGCTTGACTAGCCTGGAGTTCGCCAATGGTTGAGCAGACTGGGCTGGCTAGTTCTGGGGACACTCACGGGCATAGTGGCCATCCTTGCCACATTTGAAGCAAGCGCCCGGCCTGTACCCCAATCCCTAGCGAGGTGGGACCTGTTGTCCCTAAGGCTGCTGAGGTTGCACCTGCTGAGTGGGTGCACGATACTGAGTACTAGGAGCCTAGAAAGTCTGCTGGGATTGTCGATACGAATGCCCTCCTGAGGATTGATAGGGCACCCGCCTAACAACCTGTACTTTCTGGGTATGAGGGTGGCTAGAAGACCCCGTAGCCACCTGCTTCCGCTTCCATTCAGCCTGGGAATCCTGCTGCAAACCCTCCATGGCGATAGCAGCGTTCATCAACGCCCCAAAAGTCTGATAGCTCCTAGTGTATAGCTCCTTCTGCAAGCTTCAAGAGAGGCCGCGATAGAAGCAGTTCCTCTTCTTCTCATCGGTGTCCACATGAGTACCAGCATACTGGGACAAGTGATTGAACTTATTGACATGGTCCATCACTGTCAAACTGCCTTGCCAAAGATCTAGAAACTTAGTCAGCTTCCTATTGAGGACGCCAGCAGGAATATAGAACTCTGTAAAAGCCTCCATGAACTCCTGCCAGGTCGCCTGATGATCTGGCTACTACATGGCATGGAAGGTATCCCACCATGCACTTACAGACCCTAACAACTGCTATGCCACAAAGCGCACCTTCTGCTCATCAATGATGGTGAGCAGCAGAAACTTCTGCTCTAGAATGCGAAGCCAATGCTCCGCATCGAGAGGCTTGGCCGTCGGTGTAAATGTGGGCGGGTGCATCTTGAGGAAATCCTAGTAAGTGTAGGGAACCACAGGACCACGGGCACCACCCCCTTCCCACCATTGCCCCGTGTCCTCCATGGGCGAAGCCAGCAACAGCCTGTGCCATCAGCTCCATGGCATGGGCTGACTCGCGGTGAGCAGCCATTAATTCCGCCATCATCTCCGTGTGAGTCATCGGAGGTGGCGGGGGTGGAGGAGGAGGAGCCAGAAGTGGAGCCTCATGGCTCTCCCCGCCGTGCTCATTGGCTCGTCCACTTTCCCCTTGGCCTTCGCCAAGACCATGAGCTGCCCCAGCCCTAGTGCTCCCGCGTCCGGACCTTAGATTCGTCTGTAAGAGATAGGAACCATCCATTTAGAACAATCCTCCAGATCAGAAGCAAGGGATTAGAGGAATGACAAGACATTTATTAAAGCACTCTTTTAAGTTATCCTATCAATTTACTAATCTAAATTATACATGTAGGGGGGAACTTTAGTTTAAGTAAGATTTTATTATCATGATGCATGTATCGGCCTATCCGTTCACTCAAGCCAGAATATAGCGGCATCCGCAACATTTTCGGCACATTGCACACTCACTTTCCGTATGCTAAGCGATTTCTTACGCAACGTAAGTCAGTGTACCTACAGAAAATTGATTAGACAAAACCAGTGCCGCTATCCGAGATAGACCATATTGCTAGGGCTTATACTTATTTACATAACTTAATCGCATCCTACTTTTCGCAAAACTTTTGTTGGTCAATTTTTAAGTTTTGGAAAAGAGTGATGAACTTGTAAACTCAACTTGGCTCTGGTACCAGCTGTGGCAGAACTGCCCGAAACAACACACTTACGGAGGTGCTCGTCTTCCACCAGACACTAAGTACCCCGTTAGCAAGCTACCACGGGCGGTATCCGTCGGGCACACCCCAATGGAGAGCCTAAAAGATCCACATTTTTTCCGAGGATTCAATAATGAGAATGTGTTACAATACTTATTCATTTCATACATCAGAAGTTCTTAAAAATTACATTATTACATTACCAAATGTCAGGGTGCGGAATAATAAACAGCGGAATGAAGATAAACATCAAGAAAACAGCTAGCGATACTAAGCAAGGATTCCGTCTGTGCCCACCAGAAGGATCCTTCACACAACGAGAACTCCTCAAGTTTAACCTACAACAGGGGTAAATAAACCCTGAGTACACAATGTACTCGCAAGACTTATCCGACTAGTGAGAATAGTTTCCCGACTCCAAGGGATATGCAAAGCCTTATGGTTTGTTGGGTTTCCTTTTTGCAGAAAACAATACTAATAGTAAGTCCTTATTTACGTTATTATTATCAGCCGTATTAATTTATTATCTAGCCAGTCTATGAAAGCACCTATTCTACCTTCAAGCAAGAGTTGAGCAATCAGTTCCATTTCATCACCTTTCATCTTTTAGTTCTTACTATGGTGCTAAACCGTAGACATGCCATACCGAATTTCCTGGTGATTCACGAATCAATGCCCCCAGCTAGGTACCCCGAAAACACACGTCCCACTTGTACCCCACGCACAAGCAGGATCAACCCATCACCCTCCTGTCCTAGGTGTCCAGGTCCCAGTCCAAACTTGGACTCCAAGTCCCCACTCCTAAGACCCAGACTCAATGTGGTGCAAGGACCTCCACCATCTCCGCCTCCAATCAGTCGGTCCAGAAAGAGCCAGATCCATGACAAGAGAGCAACAAGTCTTCTCTACGCCCATACCCAAGTATGTGCTCGGGATAATAAGTCTGTGACTTACCTAGAGCCTTATGCAACGGCCTGTCCTTAACCAACACAGATAGGGAAAAAGTGTAACCAGGCTATGCCCTGTTGGCCACATGACACAGCCTCTTATACCCACCAGTACCCAAACCATATCCTTGCCCGGTCACCACTTTTCCTTTCCACAATTTTATCATGAGTGATCATATTTATCACCTATTGTGAGTAACGGCAGGTTACTCCCGCTACCGGTACCCTAAACATAGTAGCTACTCGACCTGTACTAGTATGACTCATGGGTAGATATATTTATGCATGTAGTTTTCATAAAATGCCTGTAACATAAATGCACATCATATATATATATATATATATATATATATATATATATATATATTCAGTGATCATAAAATATGGGTTATGCACCGAGGCTTGCCTTGGGTAGGCGGTGGGTCAGCAAAGTTAGCACCAAAAGGCTCCGAGGCTCCCACCTGCATGAGGATATCCTCCTCGTACTCCTCGATGACCTCTTCGTAATCATGTTCCTCCACGGGCACAAACTCTACCAACTCGCGATCTATATGCATGAAATGACGATGCAACACTTAGTAATACGACAATAGCAGCTCTTAAAATAAAATACATCTATCAAGCTGTTAAGCGAGTTCTATCGAGTAAGGTGTTAAGTTACCTACTGTTAACACTAACAAATATGAAGCGTGACATATATTATCTTAACAACTAAAGGTATTCTTACTCTTAATACCGATTTACTCTACAGATGATAAAATAAGGGGCACTAGCTATTTTATTTATTTACCTAATCTAGTGCTACAAAAATTACAGTGAGTACATAATAATCTAATGATCTTACTGTAAAAATTTCATGGCCAAAGCTATCATCAATTTGCCACAGTCCATTCTACTATTCCCCTCTCTCACTGACTCTCGCACTTAACCCCCCAGATCACTTCGAATTCGTGTCACGAAGTCTCTGGCCGGAACTCAACCGAGGCCGCGGCATCTCTGGCCAAACGCCGGTGAGCATGGGCCTCCTCGACCTCTACCAACACCTCCCTAGCACTCTACAAGTGAAGCGCCATCGATAGAGGTATCCTACACTAAAAATGGTGCAGCGCAAAGGTGTGGCCATGCACCGTGGTGGAGTCTGGCCGTGGCAACACCGACGCCGATGAAATCACCTAACACCACGCGTCTACCGCTACCCTGTGTCCATCTACCGACTATGAGCAACCATATGGAAGTCCCAATTGAATCACTACTACACCCAATCGTGCTAGCCACGGGAACAACATCCACACCAGTTTGCTGGCGACAGCGAACTCGTCCCGGGCAACCTAGACCTCAACCGACTCAACCTCCAACCCTAGGAGCAAGAGGGCCTCACCAGAGATGCATAGGGCAGACGGGACGAAGTCATGGGGCTCAGCAAGGTGGTTGGCCACGAGCGCGGAGTGACTCTGGTTCACGGCATGCGCGGCCACGACCTTCCCGGTGACCTGCTGCTCCATCGGCAAAATCGCTACACGGGCGAGACAACCAAGTCAATCACGACGCAAGGCACAGCTCAATTGAAACAATAGAGCACAGCGTGACACCCTGGCCACGTGCTCGCCTCAACGGCCATGGCGGACCGCCGCGAGGGGAACGCCCCGCATTACCTCACTGTAGGATGAACGCTCATCAGGAGGACTCCAATCGGAAGCTAACTACCCGAGCTAGTTGTGTGCACGGTTAATTGGAAGGAGGTGGAGTACGTAAAGCCAATTGCTTGGATGACACCGTTCAGACTAATGGCGGCCGGCAATGGCGAAAACTTAAATTGGCGCCCCGACATCGTACTACCGCAACAGTGACAGGTTAGGCACAAAGTTGTACTCCCACTCGACCTCCAAACGTGCGTGATTATAAGGATGGGTCCAGCTCAGTGGGTTGGCCTTGGTGTGGCTCGGCCGCCCGACGACCTTCCAGACGACATGATGGGGAACTTGGTGTGGCCTCGCATGCAAACGTGAAGGCGAGGGTAGGTGGGGCAAGCCCACGCGCGTGCAGCCAAAACGTCAACGGGAGCAGAAGCCACGCAGGCGATGCGCGTGAGCGCGCTTGGGCGAGCGGCAACACTGGTTCGGAGAGGCGGTAGCGTGGCGACGCAGCGCGCACGGACATGATGGCGAGGACAAGTGGCAGGACTACGTGTGTGTAGCTGTGAAAGGTCAATGGCAGCAGTGGCCGTGCAGGCAGCGGTCGGGGCGCAGCGCGGTCATGGACGCAGTTCGACGCGACGGCGATGGTGACAGCGAGCAGGAGGCTCAGGCGGACGCATCGACGGGCAGAGTAGTCAGGTCCACCGGCGCGGTGCGCGTGCGTGCGTGAGCGCGTGCCAGGGTGCAGCAGGAGCCACGGCCAGCAGCGTGCGGGCATGCGCATGCAGGCACGACGGGCGGTCCAGCACAGTGCGCCGAGAGCCGGCAGGGTGACCGCGCCCAGGCGTTGGCGTGGTTCAAAACAAACTATTTTGCGTTCAAGATGGGGTATCAAGCTACTAAAACCAACCTTAAGACCATGCCACCGCTTAACCCGATTCCCCGATAAAAATTCCTAAACTTAACTTCGTCGACACACTTTCCGACTTAAGAAACGACTAAGTTATTTGTTCGGATTCGCGTCACATTCGATTTCCAAGCTATCAAGTATGCTAGCTAGCGAATCCCATTCTCGACCGCATGTATTTTATCGTCGCCTACGAAGCTAGTACTACTAACTTTATTAAGGTGCCGCATACGCGTTCTATAGCATTTTCGTTCAATAAAAATTCACTTAGAACCCTAAGCGATACAACGCGACATGAAATGTAACATTTGTTTCGTGTTTCCGATGAACGTTTCAAGTTCCGTATATTGCTTTGCACTCTATAACCCATACATTTACACATAAGTATGATGCTCATGCAGTGTTTTAGCAAAAAGTTGTATAGTGTAACACCGAGGGTGTTACAGCTATCTAGCAGCTCCGAAGATGGTGATGATGATGAGTCCTACCAAGTGCATAGCAAGAAGGACAAGAAAGGAAAGGGCAAGAAGAATGATGATAACAAATATGCCGCCATATCCTTTAACTATTCTTCTATGTCTATGACTAACCATGATCGCAAGTCTGTCATCAATGTGCCCGCGGGCAAGTTACCTCATTTCGATGGGACTAGCTTTGCCAAGTGGAAGCACTTGATGAGAGCCTATCTTATAGGTCTTCATCCTGGCATTTGGGAGGTTGTTTGCAATGGATTTGAGCCACCGGTTGATCCCAAGAATCTAGCCATGGAAGAAATGAGAATCATCCACCTCAATGGTCAAGCTACTAGTGTGCTACTTAGTGCCTTAGATGGTGATGAGTACAATAGAGTGATTGGTGTGGATATTGCCAAGCAAATTTGGGATACTTTGCACCGTGCACATGAAGGGGTTGACAAAGTGAGAAAAGCAAGAATTGATTTATTGATGTCCAAGCTCAACCGATTTGTTATCTTGGATGGAGAAGTACCACAAGAGATGTTTCATAGGTTGATGACCATAGTGGGCAAGATTAGAGGTTATGGTTGTGATGAGCTAGATGATCACAAAGTGGTCAAGATTATGTTGGAAGCTTATTCACCTAGAAATAAGACCATAGTGACTCTAATTAGAGACAAAAAGAAATTTGAGTACTTCACACCGAATGATGTACTTGGGAGGATCTTGACCTTTGACATGCAAAGAGAAGAAGCAAATGAGAGGAAGAAGCTTGGAGAATTGCAAGCAAAGCTAGAAGGCATCAACACCAACAAGGATGTACCTCTCAAGGCCAACAAATCAAGCAAGTCCAAGACCAACAACCAAGCTTCAAGTAGCAAGGGCAAAGCAATCAAGCAAGTTCAAGAAAGAGTAGAGACCGCCTCATCCTCTAGTGAGAGTGAACATGATGATGACCAATATGAGAAAGTGGATGATATTGCTCTCTTTATGAGGAGGTTTCACAAAGGGTTAAAGAAGCAAGGGTACAAGGTAGAAAAGAGGAAGTTTCCAAACAAGAAGAAGAGGACATGCTATAATTGTGGAAGCACTGATCATTTTATTGCCAAGTGCCCACATGAGATCAAGGAGAACAAGTATAAGAAAGAGAAGAAGGTGGACAAGGCCGACCGGAGAAAGAGCAAGAAAAACATGGGAGACGCTCACATTGGGCATGAATGGGATTCTTTTATTGAAAGCTCAAGTGAAGAAGATGAGAAAGTTGCAACCATTGCTATCCATGAGCCATCTTCTTCACCAAGACTCTTCACCAACATGTCCGATGATGACTACTACACCCCTCACATTTGTCTTATGGCAAAGGTTGAGAAGGTAAAATCTAAATCCAAGGCCAAAGCTCCTCCACCTCCACCTCATAGTGATATCTCTAGTAGTGATATTAGTGATAGCTCTAGTTATGATGAATCTAATGATGAAGAAATCGATAAATTAACTAAGAACTTAGATGGAAAGACCAAACTATTCATCACTAAACTAATAGAGGACTTAGAGAGTGTCCAAGCCGAGCTAGAATCTAGAGAGGAAACTCTTATCCAACAAGAGGATCTCTACATTGCTAGCAAGGAAGCTCTTGCATTAGAGAGAAGTGAGGTGGAATCCTTGCGCAAGGCCTTGGCCAAAGAACAAGGGGCCATGCTATCACAAAGAAAGAAAATATTGCTCTCAAGAAAAAGTATTGTGACTTAGATGAAAAGCACAAAGAACTTGAGCTGCAATATAACATTCGTTGGGATAGCAACTCACATCCCTCTAAGGCAAAGGATGCCTCTACTACCTCCATGAGTCAAGGTTGTGGAAAATGTTATAATATTGATTTAAATGCTTATTCCACTAACCTTGCAAACATGGAGGTAATGAGAAAAGAAATTGCTAGACTCAATGAGATCATTAGCAAGGGCTGCATGAGTGGTAAGGCTCAAGTAAGTGATAAGAAGGCAAATGATTCAAAAGTGCATAAATTCAAGTAAGGGAGACACCCCTCAATCAAACATGGGCTTGGGCACACTGCAGGAGCCAAGACAAATAGAAGAAAGATCATAAATGGCTATGAGTGTGTCAGGTTTGAGAGGAGGGAAAGAGTTGGTATAGATCAGCCTGCACGGATAGCGGCAGTACCGCAGTCCAGAGCGGCAGTGCTGCATCATGGTAGTGCCACAGTGAAGGCCGGTTGTGCCGCTCCCCGCAAAAATGGGAAGGCTACCAATTCTGCTCCTGATCAAGCTAAGCCCAAGAAGAAGGTGTCCCAGCAGAAACAGTGTCGGTGTTTTGGACCGGGGGTCCTCAACCAACTAGTGAATTTGAACTGCGTGCCCCTAATCCCGGATGGTGATGCAAAGAGACACAAGGGTTATACTGGTTCAGGCAATAGATGCCCCACGTCCAGTCTGAGAGAGCGATCTTGTATTCCTTGCACCGATGTGCTCGTAGTTGGGGTTTACAGCAGGGCGAGAGAGGGAGCTAGTCCTAGGTCTCTACGTGGAACGACATGGGCTGCTTGAGACATTGCTCTCAGGCAGCAGGGGAGCGTGTGTGGGTTGAGTGAGTGCGTTTTGCGCGTGAGTGCGAGCGTGGTTTTCGATCTGTTCTCTCGATACCTAGAAGCGGCCCCGGTCACTCTCTTTTATAGTCAAAGGGAGGCACGGGGACGGTACATGGATTGCTACATGGCATTTTGTGAGCGGAGGCGGCGTGCCGAGCCCTGTAGCTTGTTACTGCGGCAGCATGGTCATTGGAGCGGTCTTGTCCTTGGTGCACTGGAGCGACGTGCCGGTCATGCCTAGTCCTGTGAGACGTGGGAGCTCCTGTGGTGGTAGGCGCGTCTTCTCCTGCGGGAGGCGTACTGGTTGTTGTATGTTTGACCGGTGTGGAGTGCCGAGGCTAGGCTGATGCGATGGTGCGGGTGTGCTGACTCCGAGGATATAGGGGTTTGGCCCTATGTGTGACATGGGTGCAGCACAGCACAGGGTATGGTGCCCACTGCGGATGATGTGTCGGTCCTAGAGTGTCGAGAACGTAGAGAGCCGAGGCCCAGTCGGTGCAGAGGCTGGACCGTCGTGGGGGGATCGGCGGGAAGCCGAGGCTCGGAGGGAGCAGTTGGTCTTTGTACGTTGATTTCGAGGCTATAGGGACCCGGACCTGACTCTCCACGCCGCGTTGTCCTTGGACCTGACTCGTCGTTGTTTCTTGGCTTTGATATTTACAAGGGCTAAGCAATTTTTTTGGTTCTCGCTTAGGGTACCCCTTTTTATGGTATCCGACAAACAGGTTCAGCAGAAGCCAAAGGAATTTGTGTGGGGCACTATGAACAAGTATGCCTACTAACCAAAGTTTCAACCACCTCGACAAAGCTTGACTTCATGTTTTGTTTTAAGGAACAACAACAGTGGAAAAGTGGTTGCCAAATATGTTGGAAAGGAAGACAATACATGTAGGAATACTTCTATTTGGGTTCCTAAATTTCTTGTAACTAACAATGAAGGCCCGGTGTCAAATTGGGGACCTAAATCAAGCAACTAAATCTGTTTTGCAGGCATACTCCTCCGGTGGGTCAAGATGGGTGCTTGATAGTGGATGTACAAATCATTTGACCGGAGAAAGGAGTATGTTCTCATCATATACCCCAAAGATGGACACAAATAAAAATATTCTCTTTGGAGACAACTCTAAGGGGGATGTGATTGGTCTTGGTAAAGTTGCTATAACCCTTGAGCATTCAATTACAAATGTTTTACATGTTGATTCGTTATGTTATAATTTGTTGTCTGTCTCTCAATTATGCGAGATGTGCTTCAATTGTCTCTTTACGGATAAGGATGTGGAAGTCTTTAGAAGGGAGGATTCCTCTATTGTCTTTATGGGTCATTTAAAGAACAAGCTTTATCTAGTTGATTTCAACAAAAGTAAAGCCAATCTTGAGACTTGTTTACTGGCAAAATCTAGCATGGGATGGCTTTGGCATCACCAACTAGCCCATGTTGGGATGAGAAACTTGGCCAAACTTCAAAAGGACGAACACATCCTTAGGCTAACAAATGTTCACTTTGAGAAAGATAGGATATGTAGCACTTATCAAGACAAAAAGCAAGTTGGCGTACCTCACCCACCAAAGAGCATCATGACCATGACGCAACCATTGGAGCTCATACACATGGATCTCTTTGGACCGGTCACCTACCCAAGTATCGAGGGTAATAAATATGGTCTCGTTATTGTTGATGATTATTCCTGTTTCACTTGGGTATTTTTCTTGTTTGATAAGTGTCAAGTTAGAGACAATGTGAAGACTTTTGTTAGAAGAGCTCAAAAGGAGTTCGGTCTCCCCATCAAGAAAATGAGAAGCGACAATGGGACCGAATTCAAGAACACCCAAGTTAAGGAGTTTCTTAATGAAGAAGGCATCAAGCATGAGTTCTCAACTCCATACACCCCTCAAAAAAATGGTATAGTAGAGAGGAAGAATCGTACACTAATTGACATGGCAAGGACAATGCTAGATGAGTACAAGACATCGGACCTCTTTTGGTGCAAAACCATCAACACCGCTTGCCATGCCATCAACTGCCCCTACCTACACAAGAAGTTGAAGAAAACTTCATATAAGCTTCTAACCGGTAACAAACCAAAGGTGTCCTACTTTAGAGTGTTTGGGTGCAAGTGTTTCATACTTAATAAGAAACTCGAAACCTCGAAGTTTGCACCTAAAGTTGATGAATGTTTTCTTCTTGGTTATGGATCAAATGAGCATGCCTATCGTATTTTCAACAAAACATCTGGGAGAGTTGAAATAGCAGTAGACATGACATTTGATGAATCTAATGACTCTCAAGTGGAGCAAGTTGATTCAAGTGTTGTAGAAAAAGAGGATCCACCATGTGAAGCAATCAAGCAATTGACTATTGGTGATATAAGACCATAAGAAGATGAAGTCAGTGATGTGGAGGTTCCTCAAGTTGCTGCTACATAAGAGCGGCAGTGCCGCACACCCTTTGACAGTAGCAACAAGTCCAACTCTGATTCAAGGACAGAACCTACAACCCATATTCGAGCAAGAAGATAATGAAGATCCAGAAGATGGACAAGAGGCCATTGATCATCCAAGGCTAAGGCAAACAATACAACGGGATCATCCCATTGACAACGTCATTGGGAGTCTTCGAAAGGGGGTAACAACTCGTTCACATTTAGCAAACTTTTGCCAATATTACTCATTTGTTTCCTCTTTGGAACCTTTTAAGGTTGAGCAAGCACTTGGTGATCTGGATTGGGTGATGGCCATGCAAGATGAGCTCAATAATTTCAAAAGAAATCAAGTGTGGACCTTGGTGGAGAGATCCAACACCAATATCATTGGCACCAAGTGGGTCTTCCGCAATAAGCAAGATGAGAATGGCATGGTGACAAGAAACAAGGCAAGATTGGTTGCTCAAGGTTTCACTCAAGTAGAGAGCTTGGACTTTGAGGAAACATATGCACCAGTGGTAAGAATTGAAGCAATCTGAATGCTTCTAGCCTATGCCGCTCATCATAATTTCAAGTTATATCAAATGGATGTGAAGAGTGCATTCCTCAATGGGCCCATTCAAGAACTTGTCTATGCTAAGCAACCACTGGGTTTTTGAAGATCCCAAGTTCCCCAACCACATCTACAAACTCTAAAAGGCGCTCTATGGGCTTAAGCAAGCACCAAGAGCATGGTATGATTGCCTTAAGGAATTCTTGCTTAAACAAAGCTTTGAAATAGGCAAAGCTGACCCTACCCTTTTCACTCACAAAGTTAGTAAAGATATATTTGTGTGCCAAATATATGTCGATGACATAATATTTGGTAGTACTAATCATACTTTTGTGAGGAATTTAGTAGGATCATGACAAAGAGATTTGAGATGTCCATGATGGGCGAGTTGAAGTTCTTCCTCAGATTTCAAATCAAGCAAGTGAAGGATGTAACTTTTATTAGTCAAACGAAGTACACCCATGATATGTTCAAGAAATTTGACATGGTGAATGTCAAGCCTATCAAAACTCCCATGTCAACCAATGGACATCTTGATCTCAACATTGAAGGGAAAGCCGTAGATACCAAGGTATATCATTCCATGATCGGCTCTCTACTTTATTTGTGCACATCTAGGCCCGATATTATGCTTAGTGTGTGCATGTGTGCTAGATTTCAAGCTAACCCAAAAGAATGTCACTTGGTGGCCGTTAAGAGAATCTTAAGATATTTAGTACACACTCCAAACCTTGGTTTGTTGTATCCTAAGGGCTCTAAGTTTGATCTACTTGGGTATTCGGATTCCGATTACGCCGATTGCAAAGTAGATCGAAAAAGCACTTCGTGGACATGTCAATTCCTTGGACGATCCCTAGTGTTTTGGAGTTCTAAAAAGCAAAATTATATAGCCCTTTCCACTGTTGAGGCCGAGTACATTGCGGCCGGTGCATGTTGTGCCCAACTATTTTGGATGAGGAAAACTCTTCGTGATTTCGGATGTCTTTTTACCAAAATCCCATTATTATGTGACAATGAGAGTGCCATTAAGCTTGCAAACAATCCCATAAGCCACTCTAGAACCAAGCACATAGACATCCATCATCATTTCTTGAGACCACGAAACCAAAGGACATATCAAAATTCGCCATGTGAGCACCGAAATGCAACTAGCCGATATCTTCACAAAGCCCCTCGACGAGTCAAGGTTTTGTGCTTTGCATAGTGAGCTAAATATACTTGATTCTTATAACGTGGTTTGAATTTTAGCATGCCTCTGTTTGATAAACTAGTATCTAGGCAAAAGAGTTGAAAATTTTCATATGCTTGAAAATGATCTCTAAAAGGCAACTTATGTATCATGATCATGGTCTGTATTGATTATTTGTTTCTGGTCATGGTATATAGGTGATGTGTCCATATCTTATACAGAGAGAGTCATATAGATTATAGCTAACTCCCACTATTTTGGAGAGTGCGGCAGTACCACGCTTTGAATCTCAATTGAGATTCGGCCCAAATGGTTTTACTGCTGGGCCCATTTATTCTTCCTCTTATCCTCAGGTCCGCAGTAACTCATTTCCCTCTCTATCTTACCCCGACGCCGACGCCCGCACCTTTCTCTCTCCTCTCGCGCCCGCGCCGTCGCCATCGCTTGGCCGAGCCTTGCCAATCTCTGGCAATGCCACGGCAGCTGCCAGCCCTCTCTCAATGTCATTGATGGCTGCTACTGCCCCTGGCCCGAGCAGTTTCTTCCCTCTCCTCTCTTATCCTTGTTTGAGAAGATGGAGCACGGAGATAATGACCAAAGGGGGAAAAGAAAGATGAATGAGCAAAGAGACAAGGATCCACCTCGTCGTGGTCGAGGGAGGTCAACAACAGTAGACAGTAGTGCAGCTCCAATGGGACTTAGTGATTGGGGGAGGCACGAGCAAGACATTGAAAATGAGGAGATGCTAGAGATGACAGGTCGTACCACTGATGCCATTTCTGACACCCCACAGCATCTCTCTGGTTTTGATGACAGATACATGAGAGATTTTGAGGGTGAGATCATCATGAGATATTCAGATGACTCCTGCCAGCATGCAGTTGTCAACTATTCCAAGAGTTTGAAGCCGGTGGAAGAGGCAAGGAGGATCAATCCCTATGCAGTGCGCAAGGATTTGGGCATTGATTACAGATTCTGAAATGAGTTTTATTCCAACTTTTATGCCACTACCATTCTTGCATCCAAGAAAACCTAAATCATCAAGATGCAGTACATTGATTGGGATGAGATGCAGGAGAAGGAGGAGCCTGAGTTTGACAAGGTAATCAAGATTTGTGACAGGTTCCAGCTTTTAGACATCATGGGTTTCTAGTATAACTGGAATGAGGAGGTCCTTGCATAGTTTCATGCCACATACTTCTATGACCCGACCTCTGATGAGATTCACTGGATGACTGATGGTCGGCACTACCGAGTCGACTTTGTCACTTTCAGCCGGATTTTTGGCTTTGAGGAGGAGCACAGAGGTTACACTTACATTCATGATAAGCCTCGAGCTAAGATCTGTGACATCAGTTACATGTGGAGAGATAGAAGGATTGCATATGGCAAGAGGAGTGGTCTACACGGCTTCTATTACATCCTCAACAACCTCATCAGGAACACCATCAACTCAAAGGTTGGAGTAGCCTCAGATATTAATGGCTATATGAGAAATGTGTTGGCTAGATTTGCTCTAGGTGGGGACAAGTTCAATGTCCCTATATTCATGTGGACTAAGTTGATATTTGTAGTGGAGGACAGGAGGAGGGATCTGGCCTATGCCCCTTACCTCATGTTCATGATTGCGAGGGTCACTAGATTTTATTTTCCAAAGGATGGGATGCACACCGTCTACAAAATTGAGAAGACCTAGCCAACTGCAACTACTCAGGGAGCCGGGAGGTCTTATGCTCATGTAGATATCCCTGAGTCTTCCCGCTCTAGGTCTCACAGAGGAGGAAAGATGAAGAAGTTTGGCAAGTGGTTGAAGGCAATCTTTGGCAAGTGCACATATGCAGCTGACAGAGAGTATGAGACATTGCTTGAGCAGTGTCAGCGGCATGGACAGGACCTTCCACCACTTCCTCCTATTCCACCACCTCCACAGTATGACCTTCCGAGTCTCTCCGACATAGATTCAGATGATGAGGATGATGATGATGATGAGGAGGAGGAGCAGGGACGAGCAGCAGATTGGGATGAGACCCTGGCGGGATACCGTCAAAGACAGGAGCTGAGGCGTTCCACTTGCTACACCACCACTACTCACCGTCAGGGCCGTGCACGTATTGACTCCAATGACGATGATGGTGATGGTGGTACTAGGACTACCACAGGAGGTGCTAGGGCTGCAAGAGGTGATGATATTGATTGGATGGATATTCAGGGAGATGATGAGTAGGTGTTGATCTTTCTTCTTTTCTTCTCTTTTTGGTGCTTTATGCCAAAGGGGAGAAAATTAGAGGGGTCAACAATTTTTTCGACGCCATGGAGGTTGCTGCAGCTAGAGTCATGTTCATATCCGTTTAGGGTAGTCTTCGTTAGGTGAAAGTTTGAGAGTCGCTCAAAACTCTAAATTGTGAAATAATGCTACTATTTGACTCTTTGTGTGGGATATGGACATATATTAATCTATGCTATCGCTTGTGATACAATTATGCTAGAATGTATATCGTTATATGTATCACATGCTGTGTGGTGTCCGTTCTGATCTGTGCTATTACAGCAAGTGCGGCAGTGCCGCACCCAGCTGCAATAGCAAACCATGTTGTGCAAAAACTGTCATTTGCATCACGTTTTACATACCTGACACAATATGCAGCACCTCACAGGAGCATGGATGTAGGGGGAGCCCCATCACTTTCACTAATACTTAGGGGGAGGCTCTACACCCATGGCTTGAAAGTCTTAGTATTTATTTCATATCTTTTGTAAGCTCTAATTGGGTTGTTATCAATCACCAAAAATGGAGAGATTGAAAGTGCAATCAAGCCTTAATTGTGAGTTTTGGTGATAATGACAACACAATTAGAGAACTAAAGAGATTTATCGAGATGACAAGCAGGGAACTTATATTTGAGGATGCTACACGGAACGGAGGAGTCCCCAATTATAAATGTAGATGGCTTCAAATTCAAAGGAGGTTTAAATTCTTTTATATATTGAATTTGAGTATAGGAAAAGCCGTACTATAAAGGGAGGCACAATGCTTAAGCTAATATATGCTACCAAGTGCTCAAACAATCACAAGCATCCTCAGATTCACAGCCAAGATAGTCTACACTTCACTATTACCCTTGTTGTCTTGCATGGTGCGGCACTACCGCACTTGAAGAGAGGCTCGCCCGACCCCTTGGTCGTGGGCTCCGGCTCCCCCGACCCTTTGGTCGTGGGCTCCGGTTCCCTGACCCCTTGGTCGTGGGCTCCGGCTCGCCCGACCCCTTAGTCGTGGGCTCTGGTTCGCCCGGCCCTTTGGTCGTGGGCTCTGGCTCGCCCAACCTTTTGGTCACAGGCTCCGTCTCGCCTAACCCCATGGTCATGGGCTCCGTCTCGCCCGACCCCAAGGTCGCGGGCTCTAGCTCACCCGACCCTTTGGTCGCGTCCTCGTCTCGCCCGACCTCTTAGGTGCAGTGTCCGTTGAGGGCTGGGGGAATATATACTTTTCCCTTTCCTTCCCAACAGCTATCTGCGATTTTAGTGACCGTTGGGGGGTAGGGGTATATATACCTTTCCCCTTCCTTCCCAACGGTAACGAACTAGCTCTCTTCTTCCTCACTTTAGCATGCCCAAAATAGAGCAGGAGCTCTCTCTCTCTCTCACTCCATTGTTGACCTCAAGCCATCAAGCAAATCCATTGATTTCCCCATCAATCCTTGAGGAAAAAGGGTCCCAAACTCAATTAGAGAGCAGCTCTATTGATTCCCAAACTCTAAAGAGCACTTGGTTCACGTTTTGGCTGGTGGTTGTGTTTGTTACTCTTGGAGCTTGACTCCTAGCTGGCGAAAGCGTCGCCCGTGGAGCTTGCCAACTTGTGTGGCAGCCCCGGGAGGTTTGTAACCATCTATTGAAGCTAGTAAACTCACCCCTCATCTCAAGAGTTAAGTCTCTTGACTTGACAATGAGGAAGTGCTGGAAAGCTCTAAGCCTTAGTGCCTAACCTCAACAATGTGGAGGTAGGCAAGCCTTGGTGGCGAGCCGAACCACAGGATAAATTATTGTGTCACTTGTGCCTGATTTACATTACTTGCATGATATATTGTTGATTGAGGTGATTTGTAAAGTTTGAGGCTGATCTACTTGCGTGTGGTGTTCCCACTACTTTTAGCTGTTGATCTGTGATCTACTACCGTACAGGAAGCTAAAAAATATACCCGATCTAAATTTTGTTGGGAAGATTTTGAACTATGAACTAATCTCCCCTACAGGTGCGGCAGTGCCGTGGGTGAATTTGACTTTGGTTTGAGTTGAATTTTTATAGGCCTATTCACCCCCTAGGCGTACGAGAGATCCTACAAAAAGACACGAGGATTTATATTGGTTCAGACCGGAGCCCTACGTCCAGTCTCAGAGATGATCGAGTGCGTGTTCCTCGCTTGAATGCTCTGAAGTTCTTATAATGGGGGGTGCACGAATGGTGGTAGAGGTAGGAGAGCTAGAGCTAGGAGATGAATTGCCTAAAGGGAAGCTTCAGGAGTCCGGAGGTTGTGAAGAATGAGAGAATCTCCGAGAATGGTGCCCTAGATGCCCTTGTATAGAGTTCGAGGCCAGGGCATGTACAAAGAAGAAGGTTCTCCTGATTGAGGGGTCGCGAGCATGAGGGAGGGGCCTAGCTAGCTTGGCTTGCAAGCTACGGCGTCTTGTGGTGCACGTCCGGGTGAGGTTGTCGTCATGGTCTTGTGGCCACATCGTGGCAAGGTGTGGTGTGGTGCTACTATGCCAGTCGTGGTGGTACTATAGGCATAGTGGTGGTTCGCCAGCCGTCCTGCGTGACGTGGTCTCCGTCGTGGCCTTTGTCATCGCTTCTTGATTTCCTAGGGGCGTCGTACAAGAGTTGGTAGCCGCCCCTAGGTCGTCGACTGCCGGGTTGCCTTGGGGAGTTGGTGTCCATGATCCCGGGCTCTGGGGTCGTGGCTCCCGTCGGTTTGGATGGCTTATAAGTCAAGGCCTCCATCGTGGATCCCATATCGTAGTGGGTAGAATCGTACATATGTCCTGTTGGACCGTATTTGGATGGCGGGCCTCCATACTGGTAGTCACCGCCGTGCAGTATTGTCTTGTCTGTGCAGCGTTGTAGGGTCGAGATGGCAGACTAAAGGGGGGTGAATAGTCCTTTCTAAAACTTAATCACGTCGGCTAACCGATACAAGTGCGGAATTAAAACTATCAGTCTAGCCAAGACTACACTCCTCTATCTAAGTTATCAAGCACCATGAAAAATCCTAGACAAGCAACTAAGGTGCCGGGTTAGCTAGAGCTAACCTAACCAAACTAGCTTGCAAGGTCACACAAACCTATGCAACTAGTACTTCACACAACCGAGGGAGCTCCTACACAATCTAGTAAGCAAAAGCACAAAGCCACCTAAGCTTACTAGCAATGCTCAATAACAAAGCTACACAAGCCAAATTAGAGAGCGCAAATTACTTAGCTACACAAACTAAGCAATGTGACCAACAAGGTTACTAAAACCAAATTAGCCACTCAAGGGAGCTACTACTTATGCTATACAAGCAAGAAGGCAACTAGCAAGCTACTAAAGCTAAACTAGTCACAAGAGCAACTACACAAGCACAATGTATATGAAAGTAATATAAGCTTGTGTTTCGTGGAATGCAAACCACCGAGAAGATGATGAAGACAATGTTGACACGGTGATTTTCTCCCGAGGTTCATTTGGTTGCCACCAAGCTACGTCCCTGTTGTGTCGACCGCTCACTTGGTGGTTTGGCAGCTAATTGGAATCACCCGCCAAGCCCGCAAGTCGGGCACCGCAAGAACCTACCCCAAAAGTGAGGGTAGCTCAATGACACGCTCAACTAGAGTTGCTCTTCGCGATCCCCGCGGGGTGAGCACAACCCCCCTCACAAATTCTCCTCTAGAACACCGCACAATCTTCTCGCGTGCTTCAATGGAGTCACAAGCCACCAAGCCATCTAGGAGGTGGCAACCTCCAAGAGTAACAAGCACTACCAGCTTGCAACTCGATCACCTAGTGCCACTTGATGAAACCTCACGAGGCAATCACATTAGAATCACACTCACTCGCAATCGGATGCAACCACTATGTGCACAAGTGAGTTAGAGGCTCTCCTAGCACTCTCCAAGCATGGACACTAAGTCCCAAGGGAGCTCAGCATCATCCAAGGCCGACCACACACTCCTTTTATAGCCCCAAGGGCTAAAATAGCCGTTACCCCCATCACTGGGCACTTTTTGAACTGACCAGACTCGCAACTGAAGTGACCAGACACGCAGGTCGCAGAGTCCGATCACGGAGTCCGGTCGCTCCTCGTGCGCCATGTGTCCTAACCATCCAAAGATGATCGTTGCGCGCATACTCTTGACCGGATGTGCCTAGGTCCAGCGACCGAAGGCGTCGACTCCGTGTTCGGTCACCAACGCGCCTTTGCACAACTGACTGGAGTCACCTTTCTCCTACGACCGGACTCGACTCTCCTAGAGTTCGCTCACTTCCAGAGAGGTTCCAGAGAGCTCTTTTGATGACCGATTCGGTCATCACTGACCAGACTC
Organism: Miscanthus lutarioriparius; assembly: GCA_904845875.1. Taxonomy (NCBI): domain Eukaryota; kingdom Viridiplantae; phylum Streptophyta; class Magnoliopsida; order Poales; family Poaceae; genus Miscanthus; species Miscanthus lutarioriparius. Next base: position 87,710,858 of record CAJGYO010000009.1, read on the forward strand.
TCGGTGTGTCCGGTCACTCCTGGACGCGTTAAAAACACTGACCGAACTCTGTGACTAGACTCGTAGGTGCTGACCGGACGCGTAGGTCGCAGAGTCCGATCATAGACCTTTCAATGCTAAAACAGCTATAACTCTTAGCTTCGGAGTCTGATTTTGATGGTCTTGGTCATTTTGGAAAGCTTACTAAGAGGGATACACATCCCACTTGCATATTGGATCCAAAGCACAATGGATCAATGCAGAATTCCAATCCAAGAACTATCACAAAGTTCGGAGCACACCGAAAAACCTTTGTCTCTTCTACAAGTTGATCCAATTCAACCCCAATAACTTCTCCTTTGCAAATGTGCCAACACCACCAAGTGTACACCACCAAGTACAAGTGTGTTAGCATTTTCACAAACATTTTTCAAAGGATTAGTCACTCAATTCACCACGCCACTCGATCCTAGCAACGTCCACTACTAAATTTTGACCCTATTGCATCGCTTCGCCTTGCATCAAACGCAAATCAGATGCAATAGGTGGCTGCTATTGCATCAATTTTGCAAATCTGATGCAATAGGTGGTCATTATTGCATCGAGAAGGAATTGGATGCGATAGTAATTTATGTCAATGCAATAGGTATGATCTATCGCACCGATTTCGAACAAGAGATGCAATAAGTAGAATTTATTGCATCGGACAAATTTGATTGCGTTACTATTGATTTTTGATGCAATATGTAGGTGGTATTGCATCGGTTTAGAATATGGGTGCAATTAGGAAATACTATTGCAACAGATTGATAGTGTTAAATTCCGATGCAATATTTAATTTTTGTTGCATCGGTTCAGGATTGTTTTGATGCAGTAAATTGTCACTATTGTATTGAAAATTTTGCATTACAAGATGCTGAAACGTATCGATGGACCACAAGTGCCTTAAGGCCAAGAGAAGGTTGACGTATTGATGGACCACAAGTGCCTTGAGGACAACGAAAAGGTCGACGCAAGCCTCTGAGCCCCGCGCCTCACTGTGTTGCACCACCCCCTAAGCATCAGCGTGCCCCCACATGTCGCTGACGACTAAGCCAGTGTGTGGCAACATCCCTCCATGGCTCCATCGCTGAAGACGTCCATGATCTTGACACTGCTAGGCTCAATATTCTCTATGTTGCCCGTAGGTAATAGTTGGACACTTTGAATCAAAGTTGCAACAGGTTGATTGTTAGACACATGAGTGTAATAGTTGGATGCGCATGGATAAGGCTACAAGTGGCAAAAAGGATTAACTGATTTTCTTAAAAGCGCATTTGGGTGCACATTTGCAAAAGGTGAAAGATAACAATTCAATTTGCATACATCATATAATGTTGATAGAGCAATAATAGATAACTAGAAACAATAATTTTTAACTTCTTGGTCAACCTTAAGCAAAAATGACAGCTCATGGAAAATGGAATAAAAAACAACACCTCGACTAGAAAAAATAGTACATTTGTTGGAAAAACAGTAAATTACACCAACTAAAAACACAATACAACAATTATTAAACCTGTCGTTGGGGAGGGTATGGGCACACCCGTACATGCCCATACCCACACCCATATGTTGCTTACTTGCATGTTCCCCTCCTCACTTTTGCTCATACCCAATTCCCCATATCCATTGGATAAATTGAGTATCTATTTTACTTTATCAAGGTACTGCTACAGCCAGGTTCCATACCGCACATCCACAGCCCTTGAATACACCATCACATGACCATGGAGCCGGAGATACGCTCATGAAATCACAGAACCATTGCTCAAGATGCAATGAGCATATACAATTAACGCATCATCATACAAAATATGACAAATAACTCAGTTCTAACTTAAACTCCATATAATGTTTCAAGTGATCCATAACACCAAAACTCGGATAATTTTAAAGGGTTCTCAAATAGACAGCTCAACCTGCTAACTCTCAACCTGAACACAACCCTTACAAGGACAGTTTAAGCTGAAGATAAAATCTAGCAGAAAAGCACGACCCTCCACACCTTGAAATTATCTGCATTGGATGAGACAGTATAAGAAGCAGATAAAAAGGGCCTTGTGTGGAGAACCAAATACTTCTTCTACAAGGAAAAAAAAAGGTAAGGTAACTCTGGCACTTTGCTATGCTAAGCAACAGAATCCCACACAAAATACTGTTTTCAGAGATCAACCCAGAGCTGAGTCAAACAACAGTCTGATAGGAATAACTCAGTTGTTGTACCTTATAATCTTTCAAGAAAAGCGTCAACTGATTGACCTTGTTGGTTTGTAGTTGGTGACAAAGTTGCAGTAGGAAATATGACCTCTGCTGCCATACTTGACTCATCTGTTTCAATCAAAAAAAAATAGCAAGTTCCCAAATCATTACAATATTATTTATTTAGGAAACGCAAAGCAGTATAGTACAATTTCAGAGGAATTGTATACCTGGAATGGCACTTCTCAACCGATCCTGTGTACACATTAAAGCCTCAACAGTTTCCGGGAGCAAGCTACGACGGTTGTCATCAATGATCAGCATGCTGTTTGGAACATTGGGCAGATTGGTAAATCATTTCATCCATCAACTTAAGTTGCAAGGACCCCTGGGTGAAAAAGGCACCCAACAGGAGATTTAAAGTGCGTTGAAAGCAAAATGTTAACTGAGTAATAAATTTCCTTGAGAGTAGTATACAAGTAAATGGTTACAAAGGTCTTAAAAATATTTGAAAAATTGGCACATCAAAGAGGGTTAATACCAGCCAATGATAACAGTTGAAGTAACACAAGCTTAACAAATTATATTTAACAACACTTCGATCATACAAAGCTACACTAAGCATTGATGCCAACCACACCATTCTAAATTTTCAAATGGTATGGTGGACTGCAAATCACTGAGATATACGATAGAATATCATGGACTTAGAAACAACTACAAGATCAAGATAGAAATGCAGACATCATTAATATCTGCTGATGTGCTGACACCTATGCTTCCATGGTCTTCACATAATATTGCGTTGATGTTAATAAACTTAACTGAGTCTTAATTCAGACATCATTAATATCTGCTATACTTTTTAAGAGCTCTTTTTACTTGTTCTAAAAACTTCTATTTATGGACCTCTTTTAGTAGTGGAACAAAACAGAGGTCCCAGCCTCTACGCATTGTGTTGTTTACTGTGTTGTGTCTATGTTTCATATTATATACATGCATGCAATCTTTATGCTATTCATCCAGTAATTCATGTTCAATTTTTTATCAGCCTTGCAAATGTTGATCCAGTTGACGTTGCACGGAGCATTAAAGATTTAGATCCAGAAACCACTCCGGGTAATCACCTACCCTCACTTCAACATAGATTCTTTGTATGTTACTGATGAATATTTGCTGAAGATTTTTATATTTCTTGTCTAACAACTTGCAGTGGTGGTTGTATCAAAGACATTCACAACAGCTGAAACAATGTTAAATGCTCGAACTCTTAAGGAGTGGATCGTTTCTTCTCTTGGGTTAGTTTAGTACCTGAAAATATTTTTTGACACGTCATCTCAACTTATTGTGATTTGAGTTATAAAAATCGTTCATTCAGGCCACAGGCTATTGCAAAACATATGATTGCTGTCAATACTGATCTTAAGGTACTTCTGAACCTTCTATTGTGATTATTATACCTGTCTATTTAGCTTATCAGTTAACGCCTACCTCTTGCCTCACATCTACTTGTCTTTTTGTTGTCAAGAATATTAATTGGCTGATTTTGTTAGAGTTGCCTTTGGTATGCCAAGTTGTATTTCAGAAAATTGTTGACTTGAGAATAGCAGGCTGAACCTTAGCCAGTTGGAGCAGGAGCTCCAGCGTGCTCGCCAACAGGTATGATCGTCATGTACTCATCTTGTGTTCTTTGGATTCGACAAAATCTGCAGTTCCTGTTGAACAAACTGTTTTTTCAACGTTTTGCTACTTGTTCAGGGCATTTTTATTCCTACTCCGGGAGACTAGCCTCATTCAACTGGTGAAAATGGTAATTTACTGTTTTTTTGTGTGTCAAATGTTTAGATCACACTGGACAGTATCCTGAACTAAGCTGTTATCCATATTTCTAGGTGCTTTGGCATTTGACATGGACTATGCTCGATGGCAAGATGATCACATTAAGCAGATAAATGAACTGAGGGCTGCACTCAATGCACATGCCAGTGACGATGATCTTTGGCATATTATCGATAGCTTCATGGCACATTACTACGAAGCTTTCAGGCTTAAGGGTGTAGCAGCCAAGGCATACGCTATTCACGTGCCGTCAGGAATGTGGAAGGCCCCTGTCGAGAGGTGTTTTTATGTGGTTAGGTCGATTTTGACCGTCAGAGATTCTGAAGGTTTATGGTCTCTGCTCACTTGTTCTTATTAGGTCATGTGCTTCTGTCAAAGCTGAAAGGCTTTCCGGTTTTTTTTTACACAGTTGCTTGCAAGACATCTGGAACCCCTTACTGAACAGCATTAAAGTTGTGCATGAAGGTGCATGTTTGGCCAATATGTCATGTCAAATACTGAGTATTGATTTCAATTTTGTGTCAAGAGTGATATCGTTGAATCCGTGATAATAAAGCTCTCTTTGGCAAAGAGGTGGGTGTCCTGTGTAATTTTGGATCAAGATCTTTAGAAACTAAGTAGTGTGTAGGTAAACCATTTTTTGTTGTGTGATTTGTATTATCAAATGTCACCGTAGCGTTAGCACGGGCATTATACTAGTATATTACTAATGCATGTCATTTTGACTTTTTCAGGAAGATCAACCTTGAGGGAGTCTTGGCAAGCTGAAATGAATTAAATATTGTGCAACGAGAAAGATGTCATGTTGATCTGTGCTAAGAGACATGTATTTTTGTTTATGATTGCCTATTTGTAGCATAAGTTAGTGGTTTGTAATGCAGTTCAACTTTGCAATTACCTATTTGGAAATAGGAAGGCATTTGACTTCCTTACATTGTACAAACTATTCAATGCTTATGATCCAAGTTATTAATATAATTGCCTTTTTGTGCCATTGAATTTTGCAATTTTATGAATTTATGTGCAATGAATTTGATGCAATAATTGGTTGCCCTTCAAATCTCATGTCGATGCAATAGTTTGTATTGCATTCAAGCTCATATCGATGTGATAGTTTGTATTACATCTAACCTCATATCGATGCAATAGTTCGAATTGCATCGAACATAACGTCGATGCAATAGTTCCTATTGCATCGAACCAAAATGATGATGCAATAGAACCTCTTGCATCGAATCAAAATGGTGATGCAATAGATTATATAGCATCGAACATAATATGGATGCAATATAGTCTATTGCATCGAACGATAGCCGTTGCAATAGATGTATTGCATCAACATGATTTGGATGCAATAAGCTATTGCATCTCTCAATTTTGATGCAAGAGACAACAGATGGACGATGCAATAGCTGCTTCTCGCATCAACCACAAGTAACCGATGCGAAAGGCTATTGCATCAAGACCACTTGCATCGGCTGGTATCAAACGAGAAATTGATGCGAAACCGAACTATTGCATCTATTTTAGACCTATAACATCAAAAATTGACAAGTGCAACAGGGTCAAAATTTAGTAGTGGTCGGAAAATTAGATCGCTCAAGTGGCATTAGATGATCGATATGCAAACAAGTTTGTCCCTCTTGATAGTATGGCCATCTACCCTAAATCCGGTCATCAACTTCTCTACACACCTATGACCGGTGAAATGAAATGCCCTTTAGGTTATACCTTTGCCTTGCGCATTTTATTCCATCTCCTCTAATGTTGATGCAACACATGCACCAACATGATCACAAATGATATGATCCACTTTATATCATCACGTGACCTTGTTGGTTCGATCTTGACCTCACTTGCTCTTCTCCGTTGCCTTGGTCCATCGGCGCCAAGTCCTCACTAGACTTGCCCTTCACACTTGCAACTGGTCCATCAAGCCAAGTCTTGTCTTGATCTTCTCCACCTTAGTCACATGACTCAATGTCATGTCTCATATGCAATGAGCTCCTTCATCACATATGTGAGCCTTGCAACAAATCCAAGCCATCTTCACCGTCATGGCACGAGTTGCTCACACACATGTACCTATGGACTAATCACATGTGTATTGCACTTAAACACATATTAGTCCACCTAGGTTGTCACTTAATTACCAAAACCAAACAAGGACCTTTCAGGCGTGGCATAGGGATGGTGTCTGACCGGACTGAGGTGACCGTTGTCCTCTCAGTCCTTGCGGGGTCAGTGCGGCATGTCCACTCTTGTCAGAGCGAGCACGCTTGGTTAGGCTCGACCTCTCCTCGTTCCTCCTAGGGGTCGAGATGGCGGAGAGGTCATGAGTCCCTTGTGCGTCGTGCGGCTAAGGCGGAAGGGAGGGTCGTGGCTGACCCTGGCCTTGGCGTCTAGCCAGGTCCGTTTGGATTAGCTAGGCCTCGATCTTTTGGGCTTTCGCTAGCTGATGTATCGTGGGCCGCTTGGCCTACTGACTAATCGACGTCTTGAGACACCCGGAGATCATAACCCTGATAGTAGCCCCCGAGCGTTTTCGTGATCACGAGATGCGTGCGTGTTGAGTGCGGGTTCGTAGTGGTAGCTTGTTCGAGCTTCATCACTCGACCCCTTGCGGGCTGGTGCATTCAATGCGGTAGGTGGCCATTACGTTCCGCCCCATCAGGATGCCCTGACGATGTGGTATGTGACTACTGAGCCCTACCGTGTCAGTGTGCTGCGTATCGGGGCTCGTCTACCTCTCGTATTTCAAATAGTCAACCAATCTCAGCTTTGTTTAGGTTTAAAGAGAAATAGTATCTACCTTTGTGTCTCTAAATAGGTTTATTACAAAAATATACGACGTGATTAATCTAGTGATGCTTATATCTTGTATTATAAATTTTAATATTTTTTATATATTATATATTTTAGTCAAAGTTGAGATTTTTTGGTTATTTTCTTCTAAAATAAAAGATGGAGACTTAAGATGAGACGGATGGAGTATTAAGCACTCCCTTCTTCCTTTTTAACCACATGATCAGTAGGTCTCCTGCTGTTCTTTTTTAGAAAAGAAAAAGGAAAGAAAAAACTCGAACAAAGTATAGTCATCTGCTATAATTTTCAACTTACAACCAACCCTTGAGTGATATCTAAGTAGGAGCATTTCCAAAAAAAAAGGGAATAATGGAGTTCATCTGTGTTCTATGTATCCATTGACGAGTGTGGGTGAAACTTTGACATCATTTTCTGGAATATGTTACTGATCATATCTACGGTACTAAATATATACGCTGATATTCACTACCGGAGGCGGCTTCTTTGCCGAGTGCCTCAGGCACTCGGCAAAGGCCGATATACACTCGGCAAATCCTTTGATGAGTGTTACACTAGGCAAAGGGCGTTCGGTAAATAGTTTATCGGCAAAGACCTCTTTGCTGAGTGCACTTTATCGGTCACTCGGCAAAGGCTTTGCCGAGTGCCAATCCGACACTCGGTAAAGAAAAGTGGCCATGACGGCGAGCGCCACCGTGACAACGGCTTTGCCGAGTGCCAAGGTCAAGCACTCGGCAAAGGTCGCCGCTGTGCCGAGCGCCGTTGACTCAAACACTCGGCAAACAGGAGACCTTTGTCGAGTGCCTGTCCCGTGGCACTCGGCAAATCTGTGATGTTTGCCGAGTGCAATGGCCTTTGCACTCCGCAAAGCATGTTTCCAGGTAGTTCCCAGGTAGTCACTTTGCCGAGTGTCATGGCCATTGCACTCGGCAAAGTGACTGAAAATAGCCTTTTTTATTTATTTTTTACATCCCATCCAAACAAACAGAAGATGTATATAACAAACATCACCAACATCATATATATATCATCAACAGCACATATATATCAGCAACACCACATATATATCACAAACATCACATATATATCACAAATGTCACATGTCTCACAATATATCACAAATAAGTTCACAAGTAATCCAAGTGCTCCATCATCTTCAACCACAATTACAAATAGAAGTACCATTAACAATCACAAGTATCATCACTGATTTGGTGAAGGATTCGCTGAAGCATGAGGATCGTTCGATGCCGCCGATTGATTCTGCACAAAGGAGAAGAGATTGCATGTGTGAGACAAGATAAATATATACCATACATGAATAAAACTTTCATACTCCACTAGGTTTGACCGTAAGCATGAACATACAAACTAAAACATTTATACTCACAGGAGTAGAATAGTGAGGAGGTGGAGGTGGAGGTGGAGCGAATAGCGAAGGTGGCAGAACTACACCCGTAGCAGTGCCAAGACTTTGCATGTACTGAAGAATCTCCGCCATCCTCCGCTGCTCGGCCTCCTGCTCGGCCTCCACCCTCTCCATCTTCGCCTGCATCTGCTCCCGTATCCTCCTCTCTTGTTCCAGCTGGGTCTACAATATATTCACCCCAATGTTACAATAATGCAAAGGAAAGGTATGAAAAAACCAATGAACGATGAATAAACCAGGAATAACCTCGAGTGCCTCCACCCGGTGGTGTGAAGTGTCCTGCCAAGGTCGTATGGTCGGGCTCCTGCTTGTGCTGCTTGCTCGAATCTGGGAGAGACTGGGAGTAGCGGCCGAGTCGATTGCGCCGTCGCCAATCCAGTACCGCCCATGCTTCTTGCCTCCTCCCACCCTCATGACGACTTCTCCATCAAGGTCCTCGGTGCTCAGATCGTACTGTGGCCCATGGACCTCCCTTGCCATCGATGTGTACTCACTGAGGCGGTTGTGGACAGTCGCATTGTTGTACACCTCGGGCCCGTCCTCTAGGTTGTAGTCGACGTCGGATGTCGCCTTACCCTTGTGGGCCATAGCAAATGCCTTGAAGATGGAGCAAGGCTGGCCACCATGTGACGCCGACTGCGAGAAAAACAGCAAGATGATTAGAAATCATGCGGAATTGAGCGTTAGAATAAATAAATGAATTCGTGTACCCATGTTTCTGCGTATCCGCTAAGGTTGCGGCTGCCTTGATGGTGTGCTACACCTGGCATCATCAAACGCCGCTCCCGGCACAAGTTGTGCATCTCCTCCCACTCGCGTGAGCACCACTTGTCCACCATATGTTCCCAGCACTGGGGATGTGCGGCGCACCAATAAGGAATCATCTACAGGCCATCAAGTACATGACATATCAGAAGATAAAATTAAGCCTACTTAATCTCAAAAGGAATCAGTATTAATGTTCTGTATTTACCTGCAGGTACTGGTCCTGGGTCAGCGTCATGCTCCTTGCGTCTCTTTTGGTGACCTTCGTTTCAAGGATGGTCCCGTGGTAAGTTACGATGGCCTGGATGCGCGCCTTGTAATGCATGTCCACGACGAGTTTTTTGTAGCATTTGGTAGCCACCGCATCCACCCTGGCCTCATGTCCGTCCTGGCATCTAAAGAAATCCTGCATACAAACACGATGTATTCATTCATTATTTCAAGAATGTCCAATGAATGCGATGAATTGAGCAATGTAGTGCGAGGAGGACTTACCCACAGCTCTTGCTTCACCCGCTCTGCCTTGTTGTTGAATACCCTGTGGGCTCGATCTCCAGCATCGGGGGCGGTGGCGTAGTGGTCAAACGAGTAGGTCGGCCCTGTCACTCCGGCGTACTCAACCAGGCCAGGGAAGTGCTTCTTGCACAGAAGACCGAGGATGCCATTGACTTGGCGTGTGTGAGCACCTCCACTCGCCACAATCGTCCAGTTCCTGCCCAAGTGATTAAGAAAAATTATTAGTTTCTATTTTGATTTTCAACATATCATATAAAGTAGTGATAACATCTAAAGTTACTTACTTTTCCCCCTTGGGTCGAATCAGCGGGCGTATCTCACGAGGTATCGGTCGCTGAGGGAGGCTCGCGGGACCTCGCAAGTAGACGCTCGACGAACTAGAGGAAGCGGAACCCCCTGCTGTCGCCTCCTCCTCCTCGTCCTCCTGCGCGTCCTCCTGCGCCTCCTCGGCGTCCTCCTGGGGCACATGCTCCTCCTCCTCCTCCTCCTCCTCACGCGACGGGGCGGCAGGCGACAGCTCCCTCCTGTGGCTGCTCCTCCTCCTCCTCCCACCGCCCACCGCCCACCATCTTTTCTGTGGCTTATAAGTCGGCTGATGCTGTTTTATTGTGAGAGAAAAATATGGACAAAGAAATGGATCAGGATGCTACTTGCGAGATTCCTAGACCTATCACAGAATTCAATCTGTTATTGATTACTCCACTGTTGCATCCATGCATTCTGTGTGGTATTAACACACTGCATAGTGAAGTCTGTGGGGAAGGCATGGTACTGCTACAGGGTTGGACCCACACATTCAGTGTGGTATTAATAACACTCCTAACATATTCCAATTATCCTACCTAGCTTTAAATTGTTAAATACTTCATATCTGCATGCTTCATTCAAAGTTATTTCTGACATAACCTAGCATCTCTTTTCCCCATTATTTCCTACCTGAATAGCACACAGTTATTTCTGATATTTACAGCAGATAATGGTGTGCTCTGTTTTCCTACCTTTTGTCCATTTATTTTTTACTTATATACAACCCATCCTTTTGGTACGACCTGCCCAGTCCATTGCTTCACGGTCTCACTTCCCCTGTTTCTTTATCTCTGCCAATATATTTTTGTACTACACACCTGTTGTTCAGCTAATTAATTTGGTGCTAAACTTTTTCAATTTTGATTTTGTGCCTTCCCACTTATATCTATTGGCTAGGTGATCTTCGATGAACAACAGTTCAGGTAGTAACATTTTCCTGTTGTATATGCTGTAATTGTCAATCATGCATTCATTTTCATGTTTTAACATAGGTTGCCATTTTTGGTGGTTTTGTTCTTCGGTTATCTAAGGCTATTTATTATTTAGTAAAAGGAAGATATTTTCTTTTTTTTTAATCATGTCTCATCTTGCTTGCTTTGCTGCTCTCTCTCTCTCTCTCTCTCTCTCTCTCTCCCTCCCTCCCTCCCTCCCTCCCCCTCTCTCTCAGCTAAACTTTTCAGAATTTAGAGGCTGGATATGGATGCACCTGAGATAGCTACATATATGGGCTGGAGTGATTTTGAGACAGCTTCTACAGTTCTGGATAATGGTTTCTCTCTTCAGTTCTTCATCTTTTTTTCTCTTCATTTCATTAGCAAAAGGGCAAGCATGGATATTGATGCATGGTACTGCTGTTGGACCATATCTATATCATTTTTTTCCAATGAAGGATATGGCTGAAATGGCATATACAATATTGCTGCCAATCCAAACACTACTTGCATCGATCCATCATCATGCCTTCCTATGGTAGATTTACCTGCACTTTATATTTATAGATGCTGTTTACATGTGATTTAATGTGATAACATTAGATAATCCTATTAGAGAGCTTCTATTTTTTATTTTGTTAATTAGTGATTGCCTTGTGCAGGCCCAGCCTTTGAGAGAAGGTACTCAGTTTGGCAAACTCTGACCAATTCAGAGTTATCATTGGGCAATTCAGTGTCTCGTTTATGGAACTGTTCTTACAATTCTACACCTATTTTTTTACTGAATACGAAACTATATTTCTGCAGACTAACCTCATAAAGAAAGTACTCCATTTTGCATATTGGAGGATATAATCCATTGTGAAATGGGTGATGAAGAATAGACATGGCCTTATGAATTTTTTTCCTACACCCAGTCCAAGAATAACCAAAGTTCCTGTTATCCTCACCTAAATTAGATAATGAACTAATGTCTCTGTAGTTTATATATGTTTGATTTAGTGTTCAGCATTGCAAAATTTTAATTTCTACTGTTCTGTACCTCGCCTATATTGTATCGCTGGACTTTGTGTAAATATCAATTAGTTATTCGTAATGGTGTTGTAAAGCATGTCAACATTGTGTATTCCTTTTAATCGGCTAATTTCGCATATTTTCAGTCTTGCAGACAAATGCTATTATTAAATAGCTCATTGAATAACTAAGAAAGAAGCCTAAAAGATAATAGATATTAATAGCAACGGTAGTTATTTAAGAAAATTGTCATACTACTATCATCTTATGTTATAGATAGTTTTACTGCTAAATTTGCAACAACAAAAAACTTTAGCAAATCAGATTCCGAACTGATTCTGCAACTTTCAACATCACCAATGAATACAACAGTTTTATCTTCAAACCGGACAAGCGCGCAGCACAAGACACGGGTTTTACCTGGTGCCGCCTTCGCCGCAGGCCGGGGCGTCGGCGAGAGCGCTGCCAAGCTCTTGGCCTCCTCCTCCTCTGGCGGCGGAGCTGGCGCGGGCGCGGGCGGGCGTGTGTGCGTGTGTGCGGTGTGTGTGGGCTGGCTGGGCCGGGAGGTTAAATCCCTCCTTTGCCAAGTGCCCCCGATCTGGCACTCGGCAAAGTTTTTTTTATTTTTTTAATTCTTTACCGAGTGCCACCTGTCCTGGCACTCGGCAAAGAGGGTTTTTTTTTTAAAAAAATCTTTGTCGAGTGGCCCCGGACTGGCACTCGGCAAAGAGGGGTTTTAAATTTTTTTAAAAAAATTCTTTGCCGAGTGTCATACGTCCTGGCACTCGGCAAAGCTCTGATTTGCCGAGTGTCATTTTTTTGACACTCGGCAAATCATATTTTTTTCACTTTTGACCTTCAAACTTTTTTTGCAGTCCTCATACAATACCTGGTACTCCATGTTCCAATGTGGCATATTTCTCGGACTTTTTCTATATTTCTTTAATTTATTTCATTTAATTGAATTTTCTTGGATAATTCAAATTATAACTGCTAGTCATCCGAATAATGAAAAAAATAAATGGAAAAATGATATTCATGTTATTTAGTATAATGTGAGGCCGTATCCAGGAACAGGCCACCAATTTCGAACATCTTATTAACGAAACATGACCACGAACTTACGGTCGAGTTATTTTTAAATTCTATAAAAAGCAAACGAAGTCCGAAAATCATGAAAGTTGTCAAGATGTCATGATATCATATGTGGAGGCTATGATAAAAATTTGAGAATGTTTCGTGCAAGTTGTCACGTACGATGCTTGCCACCTCGTTGGCCTCTTCACGAAATCATGAAACTTCTTCGGAGATTCTTCGGTTTGCAAGCATCGTACGTGACAACTTGTGCGAAACCTTCTCAATTTTTTATCACAGCCTCCACATATGATATCATGACATCTTGACAAGTTTCATGATTTTCGGACTTCGTTTGCTTTTTATAGAATTTAAAAACAACTCGACCGTAAGTTCATGGTCGTGTTTCATGAACAAGATGTTTAAAATTGGTGGTTTGGTTCTGGATACAGCCTCACATTATACTAAATAACATGAATATCATTTTTCCATTCATTTTTTCATTATTCAGATGACTAGCAGTTATAATTTGAATTATCCAAGAAAATTCAATTAAATGAAATAAATTAAAGAAATATAGAAAAAGTCCGAGAAATGTGCCACATTGGAACATGGAGTACCAAGTATTGTATGAGGACTGCAGAAAAAGTTTAGAGATCAAAAGTGAAGAAAAAAAATATAGTTTGCTGAGTGTCCAAAAATGACACTCGGCAAATCACCGCTTTGCCGAGTGTCAGGAGAAGACACTCGGCAAAGGGTTACGGCGGCTGCCGACCGTTAACGGTGGCGGCCCTTTGCCGAGTGTCAGGAGAATAACACTCGGCAAAGACCAGTTTTGCCGAGTGTTATTGTTTGTCGAGTGCTCGGCACTCGGCAAACCACCTCTTTGCCGAGTGCCAGTTGTTTGCCGAGTGTTTTCTCTCTGGCACTTGGCAAACAGCCTCTTTGCCGAGTGCCCGATAAAAAGCACTCGGCAAAGTCTGGAACACTCGGCAAAGAAGCCGTCTCCGGTAGTGATTTCATCTGCTTCAAACTGTAAGACATCTAAATTTTCTAGATACATGCTACACATTTAGATACTCACTGCTCTAGATATATAATAAAACAAATATATATAGAAAAGTCAAAACATAGAGTAAAACATGATTTATTAAAAAAATTCATTATTAACACATTATATTTTATGATTTTGATTAAAATTAAAAAAGTTTATCTTAGGACAGAATAACAATTTATTTTTTAGAACAGATGGACAGAGTAGTATAGAAGTTGAGGCTGCTCACCTTATCAATAGCATAAAGTTGACTCTCAAAAAAGTAGCATAAAGAAAGTTGACTAAAAATCCTAATCACGTATACCAGTCGGCTAGACAGGAGTACACACTCCAGTACGTAGCAGATGCCAATCATTGTCCAATGAACCACACACTCCAGTCTTGATCGCTTTTCTCATGAGCCGTCCTTCGGTGAACAAATAGTATTTTTCTTAAACAAATTAATAGATAGTATTTTCAACTATGACTTTTCAGCAAATCAAACAGAGCCGAATTCATCTTTCACATCCAGTCAAGTCGTCTGATTTCGCATTCCGTCTTAACTAGCTATTGTTGAAACTGTATGCTACATTACATGGACCATCTTCACTGACTCCTTGGTCTGGTCGTAGGCGGTCGCTGCTGCAGTACACACAGCGCCTTCATTTGTTATACCTCCTTCGTCCCAAACAATATTTGTCATGTTCGCTTGGCTTATAAGCCGTACTTTTTTAGCCAACGAATAATATTTTTCTCTCAAAATAAATCAGCCAACAATACTTTCAGTCATGGCTTATCAGCCAAACGAACAGAACAACTTATTTTAGGACGGAGAGAGTACGGCTCCAGAACACTATTAGTGCAGGGGCTTAGATGGCAATCTAAAACAACACATGACAACTCACACTAACCAGGGCCCATCGTGTATCATCTTGCCAAATTTGCACAATAGTGACTAATATAGTCATACGAGGGACATCAACCCAAAGCTTTCAAGCATCACCACTTACACTGCTATCCTGGACCCCCACTAGAAAGAGAACATGACATGTCATTGTTGCCGGCTTTGATTGTCGGCGACCCACCACACAACAAAGAGGTGAATTTCACATATGCACGGCCTTATGTTGACTAACATCCACCAAGGCACACATGGGGTTTCCTAGACGACGCCTCCAAGAAGGATAGGATGCTGAGCGCAAGGAACACATCAGCTTAACATTCTTACCTTCTACACTACAAAGTACTCTCGTCGCTGTCCAAAAATATAATGGATATGTATTTGTCCTGTATCAAGCTATTCTAAGTTCAAATTTAACCATAAGAGCATTAACATCTATCACATCCCACCATCCTGACTGGTGGAGAGTGTGGAGAGTGATTTGGAGCCGAACCGACAAGCGCGGTGGAGACACCCTTTTCACCCTGGTAGCTTGCAAGCTGTGGAAAGAGAGATATACAAGATGCTTTGGTGGCGCGAACATGTTGCTGCCTCAACTACTCGCTATGATCAAATTTGAAACGGCGCAGTGGGTAGAGGCAGTGCCGGCCCCCTAGGGGGGGGGGAGGAGGTGCGATGGTCAGGGGCCCAGGCGGGATGGGGGCCCAGGCGGGCAGCAGGCCAGCAGGCCAGCAGCGCCGCACAGCAGGCCAGCAGGCAGTCAACGCCGCACAGCCCATCGCCTGTCGGCCTCTCAGTGCGCTGGCCGCTGGTGTTTCTTTTCAGAGCCCGTGGCCTTTTGTCTTCCTTTTCAGCAATCAGCAATCAGGAGTTCAGGACTCAGGAGCCGAGCCGCCGCCAACGCCGCGCCCGCACAGCGTGACAGCGATTCAGCGAATCGGCGATCGGCCGATCGCTACTTCGTATAGACTTCCGCGAACGGCGAGACGCACGCCGATCGAGCGATCACCACGCAACAAGGGCACAAGGCAGCCGAGGGCCCGAGGCAGGGCTCGACGAGGACGACGAGTCGACGACATCTAAAGATTTATCTTGGTTATTGCCTTATGCCCTTTTTGTGATTTGTGAATCTTGATTCTGAATTAGTTCATATCTAAATTGTCTAGGCCCTAAGGTTTTTTTTTCTTTTCAAATTTTGTCTAGTACTTTATACTCATATAGTCATGTTTTTCTTATAATTTAGGTCAGGTGTAAGAATTTTAGAATGTTACCTAAGAAATATTTGTCAGGGGCTACGAAAAGAAAACGGAAAAGACAAGAAGAATAGTTTGTTTAGTCACAACAAGGTGCTTTAGATAAGTTTTTTTCAGCTTCAAGTAGTGCTGTGCGTGATGACAACCCTATAGATGCACTTGATAATCAAGAAGAAGAGCAACAACAAATTAATGATAATTTAAGTGAATAAGTTGATGCTATAGAAAATGAAAATTTACAGCCTTCCTCTCAACCTGAAAATTCAATTGATGATGTGCAACCTTGTATTCATGATGTCTTTGATCCTAGAATTTGGGAGAATCTTGATAATAAGGGTAAAGATATTTTAATTGAAAATAGACCAGTGAGATAATTGAATCTTGAGTTCTCCGTAGATGCTCACAATACACATCATGACATCGGCATTGGACGGCAACCGCCGGAAGAAGCTCATCAGCGCCGACGGCTCCTTCCGCCGCAGCAGCGGATGCCTCATCACGTAGACCCCGGTGACAGACACCAGCGCCTTGAACGGCACCGCGTAGCTCACGACGGTGAGCGCGGCCACCGCCACGAGCGCGATCACCGTGGCGCGGCCGTCCCTCCGTTCCAGCACCGCGTGCACGCGTTCTCCCTTCGAGGCGACGTCACCGATGAACCCCTGGATGTGAGCGGCCGTTTCCCGGAGTCGCAAGTACCACTGGAGGAGTACGTCCGGCGGGGTCCCCGACGGCAACCCGGCGTCGAACTCCTCCTCGAGCATGGCCTGGGGAACGCCGCCGCTGTAGTGCTCCATCTGCGCCGGCCCCACCGGCCGCTGCCAGAAGTTCCACGCGCCGACGGCGAACAGGTAGAGGAAGAAGGTCGGAAGGACGAGGAAGGGCATCCACGCCAGCACGACGAACACGATCAGGACGAG
Source organism: Miscanthus lutarioriparius (assembly GCA_904845875.1). Taxonomy (NCBI): domain Eukaryota; kingdom Viridiplantae; phylum Streptophyta; class Magnoliopsida; order Poales; family Poaceae; genus Miscanthus; species Miscanthus lutarioriparius. The sequence continues at coordinate 87,727,883 of CAJGYO010000009.1, forward strand.
GACCGTGTGCGTGAACCGGACGGCGAGGTGGAGCTCGCCGCACTGGAGGAGCCCGGTGGGGTGCACCACGAACAGGGAGTACGGCTGCTCGTACGTGCGGCCTGACGCCAGCGTGGATACGCGGATGCAGACTTTGCCCAGCGGCGCGTCGGTGTCGCCGCGCCGCGAGGCCTCGGCGGAGGAGAGCTGGCTGTTATCGAAGACGGCGACGGTGAGCACGGTGCAGGGGTCGAACACGTCGAACGTGAACTGCTCCTTCCAGCTCGGCGAGGCCGTGTCGAGGAGCGTGCGTGTCCGGATCCACTTCTGCCCGTACTTTGCGACGCAGTAGGCGTCGACGGTCCCTCGCCCGCCGTTCGGGCGCTTCGTTGACCGGAGGCCGGTTGCTCGCAGGACGGCGAGCTCGAGGACACCGATGGCCTGCGACCGGAGCCGCCGCGCCGATGGCTGGAAGTCGCTGGCGTACGACGTGACCTCGTCGAGGACGTGGTACGCCGCATCGTAGTATACGCGCAGTTGTATCTTGCTCCTGAACTCGTGCCGCCGTCCTGATCTATCCCGGGTATCATCGCCACCAACGGGGGGGGGGGGCCGCCGCTCGAGCCCCCCTACCTATGCCGGAGCAGTGGAACCCCCTAGAGCCCTATGAATTTTTAGGCAAAGTTCTATAATGTAGGTAGAGCTGAGACTTAAGATCGAGCAGCAATTGGAGATATGTGTTGTTCAACCCCCTCTAAAATTTTTTCTGGATCCGCCACTGGCCACCACCGCCACCGCCGTCGGACGAACGTGGCAGCTCGAGGTCGTGCCATGACGGCGCCGGCGGCTTGAACTTCTTCTTGTCGAACTGCTGCACCTTGATGCTTCCCATGGGGAAGGTGACCTCGCCCAACATCTCATGCCGCTCCGGCGAGGCGATGTCAATGACGGCGATCTCAAGGGGCTCGTCGAACGGCCACACCGCGACGAGGAAGAAGCCCTCATCCCACTTGGCGCTCGGCGACGCCGGCGTGTACCACCTCTGCGCGCCGCGCTGCACCCTCGCGAACACGCTCATCTGCGCCCGGCGGCTGCGGTGAATTTTTTTTATTATTAACATTTTTTGTAAACTAATTTTAAATCTAACACTGTTTTTTTTCAAAACTAACACTTTTGGCCGCGCGTATTGGCATGGCGCGGCGAAACGCCTGTGTCGCGCCATGTATGGTGGCGCGGCAGGAGGATGACGTGGCAACGACCGGGGCTGCTGACCGGTGACGTGGCAGGGTCTGCCGCGCCACCAATCTTGGCGCGGCAGTGACGCGCCACGGCGCATGGCGCGGCAGAACCAGATAAATATCGCGAGCGAGCCCGCCCGCCCGCACGCCAGCCCGCCCGCCGCCGCGCAGCGCCCCGCCGCCAGCGCCCGCCGCGCCCGCCCACTCCCACCGCGCAGCGCCCGCGCCGGCCGCGCCACGAACACCGGCGCGTCACGGCCACCGGTCGCCCGCTCATATCAAGGTAGCTCCCTCTCGATTTCATGTTATTATGATTGTTATTGATTTAGGATAGTTAGTGATTTAGGATAGTTAGGGTTTTATTATTGTTATTGATTTCGGATAGTTAGTGATTTATGATAGTTAAAATAGTTAGTGATTTAGTATAGTTAGTGATTTAGGATAGTTAGGGTTAGTGATTTAGGATAGTTAGGTTAGTGAATTTATTTATTTAGGTAGGTAGTTTTTAGGTTTGAGGTTGTGTGTTGTAGTATAGTTAAGGTTTGGTTAGGTAGTTAGGGTTTAGGTTACTGTTAGTTAGGATTTTGGGTTTAAGGATTGATTAGGTATTTATTATTTAGTTTATAGTTAGTTATTTAGTTAGGGATTTTGGGTATAGATACTAGTTTTCAAGTGTCGGTACTTAGTAGTGCGTGATACGTCGATTTGGATGACTTGATAAAGTTTCGTCAAATACTTATTTTTCTAGTGAAGTTGTTTAATATGCCTGTTAATGTTACTTTGAATATATACATATGTTTTCATATTGTGTTCATATTGCATAACAAGTAGTTCAAATTTTGCAATGTTACATAATATTAATTTGAATATTGTTAATTTGAATACTCTAACCCTTTGTTTATCAATTTATAACAGGATGACCCCTCCCACGCAGCACCCGTTGTATCCCATTCTTGAGGTGGAGTACGATGACCAGCACCGAGCACACATCTTGAGTGACACCGACGCAGAGGTGGCCTTGCCTCCTTTGAGGCCCCGCACGCACACCAGGGCGCACCAGTGGGACAAGCGTTACACGCCGTATATACGGCATGCCGGCTTCCTCGAGCTTGTCCGTGTTGTCAACTACGGTCTTCCGCCCCTTCACCCGGCACTACTACTGTAGCTATAGATAGGTGCGAGTGCCTTCTTTGTACGTAAACATTCTTATAACAAATTTAAGTCAACTAACAATCGTTCTATTCTTATAATAGGTGGAGGCCTGAGACCCACACGTTCCACCTACCTTGCGGCGAGATGACCTTGACCATGCAGGACGTGAAGGCTATCTTGGGCCTTCGGTTGGGAGGACTTCCAGTGACGGGTATAGTTGACAACGATCACTGGAGAGAGCTGGTGGCTCAGTTCACTAGCTTTCTTCCATCGGACGATGAGGTTTTAAAGAAAAATAAGTGAGCAATTCAAGCCTATTTAATACTTACATTGCTTTCCTACAGTCATTGGGTCTCATTTTCTTTGGTGAATTTCAGAAAAAGTTCCGTTGTTTCGTCGTCCTAGATCACAGAGCGCTTTGATTACTTGGACCCACAGGCTTAGGAGGCTCAGATCGACAGGTTCGCTAGAGTGTGGCTCTGGCACTTCCTTGGTGCTTTCCTCTTCCTAGACATACTACGCCAGCCGTGGGAGAACATAGCGGCGTACAGCTGGGGCAGCGCAGTCCTGGCATGGACGTATCGACAGCTATGCATTGCCTGCTGTCGCACCTCAGGGTATGCGAATCTTAGGGGTTGCTCCTACCTACTCCAGGTTTGGTGTTGAGAACGATGGCCCGTTGGGAGGCCCCTTAATACTGGTTTACCGATAAGTACTTTGGTTCACTATATTCTTCGAGGCAGTTACATATGATGAAATTATTAATGGCTAATTCATTATCGTATTCAATGCAGCAATGGAACGGGCAGGATACACTCCCTACAGCTCTGTATATCTGGACGGAAGCAGAGTTAGTTAGAGGGAATGCTAGGCGCAAGTATAGGGAGTACACTGACGGTCTCGACGTCCTGACACAGCACCAGGTTACGCTATCTTTACTATCATATATGTGTCTTGTTCGATATACACTATATCATAATCTAACTCAATTATGAAATGTTCAGGTGCACTGGTGTCCTTGGGATGCTCTGGAGATCGAGTACTATCTGAGTCCTGTCACTAGGGATGAGTCAGACGAGTATCGCTGCAACGTACCTCTTATTTTCTTCCACGTGGTCGAGATTCACTTGCCCATTAGGGTCTATAGACAGTTTGGAAGAATGACACGCTACCCACCACCGCTTTACTCCACCAATCAAGAATTGCACGGGTGCGTTATCAATTAATAACAAAGCTACAATTCAGAGGTGTGTGTGGTACAACTAACATCATTTTGTTGCAGGTATGACCACAGGAAGAGGTACAAGACCAAGGATTGACGCGTGACACACAACTCGTACATCCACTTGTGGCAGAACAGGGAACGACAGCCGGTCCATGCGGGTCCCCCACACGACCAGCACACCTTCGATGAGTACCTGCGGTGGCTTCACAGGTCTACGAGGACACATATCAAGCCCCCGTACACTGAGGAGGCGATTGATGAGGACTCGGAGGAAGATGTGATCGAAGATGTGTACGACGTTGCCACTAGGGCCGACACACAGATACAGAGAGCCCCGCTCAAAGATACGTGGTAAGATACTTGAATGGTATAATTTGTTATCCATTTGGTATTAAGTATGTTTACTAAAACTGTCCAACCGTGTTTCTGTACCCTGGCGACACAATTGCAAGGATGTCCAACGAAACAGCGTTTCGGCTTCACGAGTCTAGAGGGCAGGGGTCAGGCGTTCTCGACGCTTTTGTGGAGGTAAACATAAACTTGTCCATTCTGAAAATATTTCTTTAGTGTATATGCGTTTGGGAAATTCACTAACTTTAGCGTCTATTTATGCATAAGGTGAAGAAGAGCTGTAGGAAGCTAGCTCAGAAGCTGAGCTGTATGGACACTCCTTGGGTGGAACCAGCAGTCCCGGCGCGGTCGGGTGGCATGTCTTCTGGCTCTTTGAGGACACCAGCCGGCTCTTCTCAGCCAGTGACAGGTGCCACTTCCGCAGTGCGTACACCACCATATCATAGCGCTGGGAAGGACCCTGCAACCGAGGACGACGACGACGACCCCCCGGACTTCCACAGACAGCACCACCAGTGGGATGATTGCCCGCAGGACGAGATCGGCATGTCTCAGCTAGGTGTTGCCCCGCTTGGTACCCAAGGAGCCTCGCAGGTACTAACAAAGGTAGTTTTTTTAAATACGTAGGCTCCATGAACTAACGATCATAAGGATTATAAGTAATCGTGCATATCATATACTTGTAGGGTACGAGCCGTACGCACCGGCAACACGACCGCACCGGCAACACGACCACACCGACGTTGGCTACACTCCCAATGTGTTGCCAACAAATCCGAAGAGACAGAGACGTCCGAGGGATCCTTACACTCCTGGATCTTAGTTTGTTAGGTCGAATGAATATTGTCGTCCAAAACTTGCAGGCTTAGTTGGTTATGTTATGTCGAACTTGTGTCGAACCAATAAAAATATTATGTGGCAGCTTGTCAACTTGCGCACGGACTTCATTTATTTGCTTCATATTTGTTTCAATGCGTCGCGGCAGCACTGCCGGTGAGATTAACTAGGAATTAGTTCGGGAACCGTTAGTCTCGACGGATCTCGCCGCCGGTAGCCGGCGTCTTGACCCGATCCTCCTGAGCTTGGTCATCGCCGCCACGAAATCGCCGAAGAAGGCACGTTGGTTAGACGCGCAGTAGTCGAACGTGCTGCACGACCTCATGTCGGACTAGAGCACCTGGTCGGAGCCCACCAGCGAGGGGTCGAGGAAGCCGGGGTCCATGGTCACGTGGCTGCCGATCCTCATCGACAGCAGCCGATCTTCTGTCTGCGTCCAGGTCCTGCCGCGCCATGCACCGTGGCGCGTCACTGCCGCGCCAAGATCGATGGCGCGGCAGACCCTGCCACGTCACCGGTCAGTAGCCCCGGTCGTTGCCACATCATCCTCCTACCGCGCCACCATGCATGGCGCGGCGTAGTCGTTTTGCCGCGCCATGGCAATAGGCGTGGCCAAAAGTGTTAGTTTTGAAGAAAAAAAAACAGTGTTAGATTTTAAACTAGTTTAAAAAAGTGTTAAATTTTTTTTGCTGCGGTCAAGGTACGGTGGACAAGTCTTGCGTGGCGATGACCTGGCACCGGAGGTAGCACAGCCGTGGCGCCAAGTAGCACTTCGTCTGGTGGCGGCCAAAGGCGACCGGTGCCGTGTCATGCGCGCCAACAAAGGCTTGGCGCGCGAAGGCCTCGTCGGATCATGACCCCTTCCAGGTGGCGACCATGACCTCGTTGCCGCCATCCCTGATCGCCCTTGGCGCCTTGAGCCCGTACCACCGAGGCGCCAGAGGGTGGTTAGGAGGAGCCAAGCTTGGGACCTCGACGATGCTCATGGTAGCTTTGCCGGCGATCTTTGTCCCCACACGATGAGGTTCTTGTCCTGATTGATCACCTCCACGCCGTCCGCTTTGGAGCTGATCCTTGGAGAAGGCGAACACCGGTTCCACTCGGGTTCACGGTTCTGATGAGATGACGTGTCACCGCCGAGTAGTTGCCCACCCGGACCTCCACGTGCGGGTCGATGCCGGAGAGGCCTCGCCACAAGCGCTACGTTGACGATAGGAACTCCAGCTTGTCAACCATGAGGTACTCCGCCGCCTTGGCGTCGTCGTGATGGCGGCGCGCCGCAGCCTTCTTGGTGGCCTTTGGGGCTCCGGTGGGCGCGCGGTGGCATGGACGGTGGTGGCGGTGGCGGTTGTTGGCGCCGGCTGCCGGAATCTGTAGCTCGACGGTGATCGGCAATGACGACGATCACACGCGCACGACGTCGCTCACTCACTCACGCACCAAACTCGGTGGATCTCAAGCGAACGCGAGAGAATGGCGCCGCCAAACGCGTTGCGACTTTTCCGGTTTTCTTTGTTGCCTTTTATTCATGGTGTATACAAGGTCCGAGACCCACGATCCCCCGCCATGCGCGCTCACACCGTGTCATGCCCGCCTAAAGCGCGAGAGCGTTCATACACAAACATGGCGGTGACCAAATCTGGCCGCACCGTGGACACAAAGACGGTTCGCTTCTACACCTCTCATCACACATGCAGCTAGCTATAGTTCGTGAAGTAAACATGCACTACTTAATTACATAAATGACTATGCAAGATCATGCACGGGATTATCTAACATATCACCCCATAATCCCGCCAAGACATCAACTACTCCCATTCTTGCCGTAGCTCAATGAACTGACTTTGCCAAGTGCCTTCGTCGGGATGTCTCGCCAATTGGTTCGCATGCTCACATGATCAATGTCAATCTTGCCATTGTCAACACACTCTCTCACAAAGTGGTATCTTGTGTCTATGTGTTTACTCCATTCATGATGAACTGGGTTTTACTCGTAGCTATGGCGGACTTGTTGTCAACTAGAGTCGACTTTTGGAGCTTGAATACCGAAAGCGCTTCACTCAATAGACGATCGAGCCAAATGCCTTGACACGCTGCATTAGCACTTGCAATATACTCAACCTCACAGGATGAAAGAGCAACTACCCTCTGCTTCGCGGACACCCATGTAACCTGATTCATGCCAATGAAGAATCTTGAGCCATCGGTACTCTTTTTGTCATCTATGTCGCCACCAAGTCACTATCACGCTGAAACCAAGCGATCGGGTTCGAGATTCCTGATCTTGTGTATCCGACTCATAACTTAGTGTTCCAAAGAATGTACCGTAGTATCTCGCTTCACACCTGCCCAATGACTCGCCCTTGGATTCTCCATGTGTCTACTGACAATGCCTACTAAATAAGCAATATCTGGTCTTGTGTTCACAAGATATCTCAAGTCGCCAATCACACTCCTATACTTTGTTGCATCAAGCGGAGGGGATTTATCTTCTTTGCTCACCTTCAACTTGTTCTCCATCGGGACATGGCAGGAATTGCAGCCTTCCATTCCTGCTTGCTCTAAAATTTTCAGAGCATAAGAACTCCGACACAAAGTTGTTTCCCTCTCCTTCCGAACTACACTGAATTCCCGTGTAATATGAGAGCACACCTAGGTCACTCATATTGAAGCTTTCCATCATTTGTTTCTTGAATGGATCAATGCTCTCCTTACTTGGCCTGTGATGATTAGATCATCCACATATACACCCACTAACAAATAATTGCTCTTATACTCAAATTCTTACAGATAATCTTGCATGCTCTAGAGTGTTTCGACAAAGCCAAGCTTCACAAGCTCCTTATCAAGTCTTGCATTCCAAGCACGGGGTGCTTGACGCAGCCCATACAAAGCCTTTTTCACTTTGAGTACCTTTCCACTCCCTTCTCTACAACAAAGCACGGAGGTTGTTGTACATACACCTCCTCAACCAAGTCTCCATTTAGAAATGCTGATTTGACATCCATGTGGTGCACCTTCCAACCACTTCTTGCTGCCAATGCTAACAACAGCAGTCTCACTTGTTTCTACTGAGAGCCATCGCAGCGCCAACACCCTCTTCAAAGTCCACCCCTCACGCCGAGCATAGCCTTTGGCCACTAATCTGCCTTGTGCTTGATCACATTACCTCACTTGGATCTTTCTTAACCTTGAACACCCACTTAAGGCCAATAGCACGATGACCTGCGCAGTAAGTCCGCTAGCTCCTAGGTTTTGTTGGATTGAATTGATTCCATTTCTGCAGCCATTGCTTCCCTCCAAGACTTTGCTCACTCAAGGCCTCATCTACTCCGTTTGGTTCTTCTGGCATGCTAGACAACACATCCCACTCAGTACTCAAAATCGCTTAACTCTTCAGTAGTGTCATTTATATTCTCCAGTGTTCTGAATCTCATTGGTATGCCCTCTGAGTTCACTGATTCTCCTGTTGGTGGTGATGCAAATTCTATTCCTTGTCCAGCTGGGCTTCCCGGAGGTGTTGCTTGAGTTGGTGTATCACCTGACCCAGTACCCACTGACCACTGACCACTGACCAGAGGAGGGTGATGATGCATCTGGAACAGACGGGTTCTCTGAATCTTGAGTCCGAACTCGAACCTTCACCCATTCTTGTTCCTGTCCAAAGAATAGTGAAATGCTCCACTTCAAACGCAGGGACAGCTGGTTCTACCGGGGATTCTTCACTCCACTTCCAAGCTCGATTTTCTTCAAACATCACATCTCGAGATATGTGGAGTTTCTTTGTCACAGGTTCATAGAATCTGTAACCCTTTGTCCCAGTTTCATAGCCTATGAACACCATCATTGTTGACCTATCTAAAAGTTTGGAAATTCCAGGGCCAACCTTCTTGACATGGGCCACACAGCCAAATGTTCGAAGATGATGAACCTTAGGCTTCTTGTTGTACCACGCTTCATAGGGTGTCCTGCCTTGGAGGCTCCTCGTCGGGGCACGGTTCAACAGATACACTGCAGTGCGGACTGCTTCTCCCCAAAACTCTCCAGGCACTTTCTTGCTCTTCAGCAGACACCTAGCCATCTCCACCACTGTACGATTTCGGCGTTCCACAACACCGTTTTGCTGTGGTGTATACAGTGTGGTGGTGAAATGCTTTACTCCATTCTCATCACAGTACTCCTTGAATTCGATGGAATTAAACTCTCCACCGCGATCACTGCGAAAAGCTCGAAGCCTGCATCTTCCTTCAGTTTCTGCCAAAACCTTCACCTTCTTAAAACACTTGAAGGCCTCATCTTTTGTTGTCAGAAACTCCACCCACATATAACGGCTATAATCATCAACCAAAAGCAAAAAATAACTCTTACCCCCCAGTGTCTTTGGCTTGATCTGGCCACATAGATCAGCATGGATCAGATCTAATGGGCTGTTGGCTCTGTAATTGGCCACCTGAGGAAACGGGTGTCGACACTGCTTTCCAAGTGCACAACCATCACAAACTTCTTCCACCCGGTCAATCAACGGTAATCCCTCGACCATCTCTTTGGCTCCAAGTTCTCGGATCGCTCGGAAATTGAGATGTCCATAACGAGCATGCCAGAGCCAGGCCTTTTCATCTGTTTTTGCAACTAAACAGACAGGTTCAGAGATGTGCAGCTTCAACAGATACAGACGGTTCTTGACCCGAGGTGCTTTTGCCAGCAATGAGCGCTCAGCATCAAACACATTACAGAACCCATTCTCAATCACAATTTTGAAACCACTCTCTTCCAATTGGCCTAAACTCACAATATTACTCTTTAATTTAGGGATAAGATAGACTTCAGTGAGTACCTTGTGCCCCTTTTCTTTGGTCTGAAACACAACAGAGCCGATGCCAACGATCTCAACGAGTGATCCATCCCCAAAACGCACCGTGCCTCGCACAGACGTGTCGAGCGATGACAGCACCTCTCTGCACCCCGTCATGTGATTACTGGCCCCCGTATCAAGGACCCAAACATCCTTGCTTTCATCTCGGTCAGCTGGGAGCACCTTCTTCTCATTGAGATGAACAACTTGATCCCACGCGCTCGACAATGACGCAGCGGTGGTGCGATGTCCTCCTCTCAACGTGCACGGAATTCACCGTTGCCGACATCAATGCCGGTGATGATCTCGCATCCGCTTTGCACATGGTGGGCTTCTTCTTTACGTTCCTTCTTGGGAGGCCTTTTACGATCCTGTTTCCGGTGGACCGTAAATTCCACGATTTAAGCACCTTCCTTTGCGGCGTGGTGTACCCTCCGATGTCGCCTTCAGACCGGCTCCTTCTTCTCACCGCGCCCACCGCCTTACGCTTGGCGGGTTGTACCCGCCTTGCTTCTCTCTCTCCCACCAGAGGAAGACGACTGAATTAGACGGTGACGGTACTTGGACAGCCACTCCTCCTCTCGACAAAGATGAGACGCCTTGGTTCGCTCCGTGACGGAGTCGACCTCGAACCGGTCCTCAGCCGCCTTCAGACGCCCCACCAGATCTTCAATCGACAGGGTCTTGACATCCAGCAGTATCTCGATGGACACTACAATTTGGGCATAGCGCTTCGGGAGAACTCGCAACATCTTCTTCACGACACGAGCGTCATCGATGGACTCCCCGAGCCCACGCAGTTCCTCCGCGAGCGCATTGATGCGCAGCGCGAAGTCGTCGACCATCTCACCGTCTTTAAACGTGATGTTCTCGAACTCCTGAAGCAGTCGCTGGGCATGGGCTTCTTTCACCCTATCAGCACCCAACCTCATGCTTTTCACCGCCGCCCACGCCTCCTTCACCGTTTTCTTGGCTCCCAGCATCGCCCACATCTCCTTGGGTACGGACCGGAGAAGACCTCCCATGGCCTGCCGATCTTGAGCTCGCTTCACGCCTTCGCCGCCGGGCTCGATCGTCTCCCAGATCTCGAGCGTTTCATAGTTACACTGCATGAGCATGGCCCACTCCGAGTAGTTGGAGCGGGTCAACATTGGCCACATGAGTGAACTCTCCCGAACGCGGTCGCCGGTGCTTGAGGACGATCCGTCGCCGCCCATAGTGGCATGCGGCGATCTCCGAGGAACGACGAGCTTCTTGTGAGGTGGTTGGCGCGGTGGACTCACCGAGCCATCGTAGAACATACAATGTGGCTCTGATGCCAGATGTTGGCGCCGGCTGCCGGAATCTGCAGCTCGACGGTGATCGGCAACGACGGCGATCACGCGCACGACGTCGCTCACTCACGCGCACGACGTACTGAACGCGAGAGAATGGCGCTGCCAAACGTTGCAGCTTTTCTGGTTTTCTTTGTTGCCTTTTATTCATGGTGTATACAAGGTCTGAGACCCAGGATCTCTACCTGTGCCATGCCCGCCTAAAGCGCGAGAGCGTTTCGTACACAGCATGGCGGTGACCAAATCCTGGCCGCACCGTGGACACAGCACGGTTCTGGCTTCTACACCTCTCATCACACATGCAGCTAGCTATAGTTCAGGAAGTAAACATGCACTACTTAATTACATAAATGACTATGCAAGATCATGCACGGGATTATCTAACAGCGGTGGCGGGAAGATCAGTGACCCTGTGCTGGACTGCGTGAGGATGGCGTTGAAGACATGCACCGGCGGCTCTTGCACCGTTTCTTTCCTCTTCTTTTTCTTCTTGATCACCATTGCAGGAGATGAGTGCGTGCTCGCGCCTCCGACGACTGTCTCTGGGCCGCCGGCCATGGAGGCGGTGTCGTTGTACGTTGTGGCATACGTGGTAGAGTAGGCATTGCCAGCTGTGGCGGCAGCGGTGGGAGTGGCCGACGCGCCGTACGGCGCCAGGTAGAGGCGGAGCGCGACCTCGCCGCGCGCCGGGGCGAAGAAGCTGGGCTTGTCGAGTGGGCAGCGTAGGAGCACGGCCTCCTGGGCGAACGGCGCGACGGCCGCGCCAAACAGGCGGACGCGACCGAGGCAGCTCTTGCGGCCGGAGCTGCGCCGGTGGTAGACCCCGACGTCGATGGAACGGTCCGAGAGCCGGCCGGAGATCGCGTCGACTACGAACACGACCGTCTCGTTCCACGTCGGGTTGGCCTCGCCGGGCCTCACGCCGGTCGCGTGGCGCTGGCTGCCGAACGCGATCTGCACGAACGGGGTCACGCGGCCGTGCCTCGCCGGCAGGTCGAGCGCGCCGACGACCTCGACCACCAGCTTCATGCTGTAGCGCACGACGACAGTATCCTCGAAGGGTTTGGTCTGATGTCGAATACTCGAATGTTACCTACTTCTGCATGGGTATATTTCACGGAAATGTAGAATGCTGCAGACTTGCAGAGTGTACGCATGGCTTCCGGGTCAATCCTACGTCATGCTGAGATTAGGGTTTATAACCTGATTAGGGAGGGTGTCATTTTCTGGTGCAAATTCATCGTGCAATTGTAACCCATTGGCTAAACACATGTCTGCGATGGCGACACAAGCATAGTTGTAAACTTGTGTATCGCCCATGTTGGCTAGATTGGAAATGGCGATGATGACAGATAGGCGAATAGAAAGGAAGACGAGCCAACGGTGGGGCCCCCCTACCGATCCTGGCCACGTGAGCATCTCCAAGAGTTACTTAAATATTCCTCCTAAAATGTCTATGTTTACTAATTTCTAAAAATGTTTTAGGAGAAAAAAATAAGTTTATCTCCAATAGTTCCTAATATTTTACTTCTACAAAATTAAATGCTGGTCTCATTTGATGTTTTTTTTCTGCAGTCTTTTTTTTTCCACGCGAACCTCTTTGTCGCCGCGCGTCGTCGTCGTCGTCGCACCAGTACTTCTTCGCTAGTTGCACACACAGCACCAAAAAGAGTACGAGTAGTCAGACGTAGGAGTACCACGTACGTATGCGCGCGCCCCAGCCCACGGTACACGAGACATGCACATATACATACATGCGCGCATGTAGAGGCGTATAGCTAGCCGTAGAGGCATGGCCACTGCCGCTTGCCGTACGTATGTGTACCGTGTACGTACGTGGTGCTTGCTACGTCTTCACTTGAACGCCTCGGCGAGCACGTCGAGCGGTGGGAACAGCGAGAAGCCGCCGTGCCGGCCATGGAACAGTCCCAGCTCTTCGCCGGCGAAGTCGAGGAACATCTGGTACTCCTCCAGCGCCTCCGCCACCTCCGTTTCGTTGGACTCCGCCGAGAAGTCGTCCCCGGGGCCGAGCAGCAGCGCCTGCGGCTCCTGCTTGATCATCATCGCGTCATGCTTCCTCTTGATGACGGGCGCCGGAGGAAGAAGCGCGGGCACCCCCGCCGTCTTGCGGTTCCGGCGGAAGGAGTCCCCAATGTCCGAGCTCCACAGGCGCAGGAAGATGTCCACGGGCTTGGCACAGCAGGCCTTCAAGTCCACGGTGGAGGAGGACGAGGAAGCGGAGGTTGCGGCCTACCGGTGGCAGCAGCAGCAACCCGTCGACACCGACCCTCCGCTGCCGCACCAGGCCGCTGCAGCAGCCGGCGGACCCCGCCCCCGTGACGCCACCGCCCTCCGCGCGTGGCTTCGTCCGCGTAAAGTTATGCGGAAGGGGGAGGAATTTCCTAAGTCCTAAAAGATTATGAGTAAATATTATGAGTTATTGGAGAGGATTTTTTTCCCATCTTTCTAAAAAACAAGGATTAGGAGGATGTTTAGGGAACTCTTGGAGATGCTCTAAGCCCTCTCTTAAAATTTTATGCATATATGTATTAGGTAGGAGGGACTAAGGTTAAGAGAAAATAAAAAAGCCTCTATTCTTTTGTTCAGTCCCTCCTAAATTTTTTTCTGGCTTCGTCCCTCGCTATAGCCAAGTACAAGCTGAACCAAGAAACCCAATTGATGATATAGAAACACTAAGGAGATTTAATCCGAATCTGGTGTTCACTTATGCAATGCTAAATCAAGTCTTGTGACCAGGTCACCACCACCCATTGGTCTACACTTTCCCGTGTGTGTAAGTGTGTGTTGTATGCAATGCATGCATCATCTTGCGTTGTGACGTTGCTGACGGTACAATGCAACGATGATATTTGCCCAACTTTGTTTGACTCCGAATTCCTAAGCACAATCATTCGGCCCTTTTTGTATTAGTACGTAGTCTCTTGGTTACAAATTACAAGTCTTGTTCCAAAATATATGTAAACATAATGTATATCTATGTGCATAGAGAAAACTATGTACTTGAAAAAACAGAAAAACAAAATGACTTATAACTCGAAATACAGCCAGAGAGGGGGTAGTTACTACTAATAAGCTTAAGCGTTTGCTGCATTGACTTGTCCATACATGCAAACATGATCTTCCACAGTCCCGCCGGCCCTCTACACACACAGTGAGACTCTATTCTTGTGTTTGGTTTTCAAGTTTTGGCCGACATGTCTCACATTCCAAATGACCTCACCCTCACTGGATTAAGCTCTCCAAATATTAGCTCATCATTCAGGGGCAAACTGGAGATGCTGACGCAAGCAATCATCAAGGGCTACAAAAGATTCCTGTGGGACACAACAGAAACATATAAACACATCGTTGACTTGAGATACACTCATATGCCCTGGTCTTCCTAAAGAAACAGTATCTTTGCTTGCCACTGTGGATTTCTTGCGTATATCCTACATGGACAGCCAATTTGGCGAGAGCGACCTCATTGAGAACCCAAATTGGTTCTAAAAAAATCGGGCAAGATAACATTGACACATCATAAGAAATGGTTGGGAAGTAGTACATCCCTATTTTCTCTACACTGATGACTTCCAGCAAGTTACTGATCTTATATGAACTTGACATCTGTTATACACTGATGACTTCCAGCAAGTATTTTTCAGAATTCAGTGTGCAAACACGCTACAAAAATATTCCGGCTGTTGTGGATGCTTCTCTGATTACAAGATTGAGAGTTCCTATCCAACAAGTGGAACGCTTATATACCCTTTAGGGCCTACTTGGCACAGCTCAGCTTCACTAATGAAGCTGTTTTTTTACAAAATAGCTTCATGAGCAGCTCTCTTGATGAAGCTGAACTGTTTTGAAAAAATTATTTGGCAAAACAGCTTCACATGATAGACCAAAACAGCTTCATTACGAACAATTACTATAATACCCTTAGCTTTTTCTTTTTCTTTTTTTTCTCGCTTCCTACGCATCGCAACAAAGGCCGCGACGACGGCGCCATGGCCGTCGCCGAGGACTCCGTCAAGCAGCCACTCCTCCACCGCGCGTACCCGTCCCACGTCACGTCGGCCTCCTCGCCCACGCTCCTGTCCGCGCCCCCGAGGTCCACCGGCCACCACTTCCCTGGGGGACTCGACATCCCCAACCTCAAGAAGCACGGCGGCGGCACACGTGGATCCGTGTCGAGGCCGCCACGGCCTCCGTGCAGACGTTGGAGATCGACATGTCCACCATGATGCGGCGCTGCGACCTCCCCGCGTGGGACCTCCGCCTGCTCGACCTGCTCTTCGTGTACCCGTCCACGGTCCTGGGCGTCAACCTCGAGCAGATCCGGTGCGCCATCACCGCCGATGAGGTGCTCCTGCTCACGGCGACACCCATCACGTCGGCCCACGCCCCCAGGGTGGCCTCTCCCAGTGGCCCACGCCCCCCCCCCATGACCCACACGCTTTGGCCAAGGCACGCATGAGCGCCCGACACTCCCATGCTTGGCGGCGGCACTGCCCGCACTTCTCTACTTGGATGAAGCGTCTTTTTGTATGGTGGGCCCCACATGTGTCAGCTAAAGATGTGATAAGCTACTTTTTTTTTAGCTCTCTCCCATCCCATTCCTTTGTGAGAGGGGAAGAAAAACAGCTTCACCCATGAAGCTGTTTTGAAAAATGGTGTTTGGCAAAAAAAAAAACTCACAACAGCTCATGAAGTAAATTTGTGACAAACAGGCCCTTAGTGTCAAACAAGTTGGGATATGCTAGAAATGTGACATCATGCGAACCAAAGAGAACGAAAAAAGTAGTACTAAAATGAAAACAATACTATAGTCCAGGAATTAATGACATACTCCGTAGTAATAGAATAAATCAAATTCCTAGATCATGGCATGGACAGGAGACATTTTAAGTAGTTTCTGACAGTCGAAGAAAAATTGGATGGATGATCACTACAAAAGTGCCCAGTGCCCTTCACAAATACTGCCCCAGAAACAGTCAAACTAGACAAAGATAGGTCTACAATTGTCATTCGGCCTAGAATTCTGCAAACCAACCAAAGCAGCTGATACAGGCATGTGCTGAAGTCTACTTCAAATTTTCAATATACTTTCAAGTGCAACAACAAAAAATAAATAAATCAAACACATTAAGAACATAAACTTAACTTCAATATATTAGCCTGCTTATACTACAAAGGGGATATGGAAACTGGATGTGGCAACTCATAAGAGGAGCAAATCTAGCCCACTGGATTCTGCACTGCGGTAATATTCATCAATGTACTCCTACAATTGACCAAGAGAGGCCACACAAAAAGAACCTAAATGTACTTTCCAGTACTCTGACTAATTCCCCAACTAATAGGTATACATTTATCAGGGCAGTTCCACACTTCCATGGCGGAAGATAGGCCAAAAAAAGATGAAGAGAGTAACCGAAGGGAGAGCGACCTCCTGTGTAGTTTCAAAAGTTAATCAGAAGCTCAAGGTATTACTCTGCACCATACTGTGACAAGACATGCTAACAGCCTCGACCAAGTTTAGTCGCATTTGATATTTCTGTAGATTCTCCTCACAAATAGGGTGGAGCCCAAATACCCAACAGCACCTACATATACACATAGAAAGGGTGTCAAGAGGACATATGTAAGCTTGAAATGAAATGAAAAATAGTTTGAAAACTCACCTCAAAGTATTCCCAATCCAAGACAGAACATCAAGGTGTAACCAAAGTAGAAGCTTGTCTGGAAAAAGCCTGACATCTTTGTCTTCACATGATAATAGTATATAGAGTATAGATATACATACAAGGCGGTAGAAGCAGCAGAGAAGAATGATGTCCATTGCCAATGATAGTTCTCAGCATTCAACAAGAAATAAGTACCCACAATAGTGACACATATGATGACTATTATCAGGATGACAAAGACCAGCAACATGAAACCATAGACATAGTACACCTGCCAAGGCACCAAGTGATGGACTCAATATTCCTTGAAACTAAAAGAAACAAACTTTGCTGCTGTAACTAAGAAAGTAGTGCAGATCATTCTAAATGCTGGTGATTGGAACTTTAGTACTTCCAATTCCAATAGGTGGAATATTTACCAATGTATTGTTTTTCTTTACCTTGTAGTTCCAGAAGGAAGTGAATACGAAGTACATCTCAATGAAGATACTGCCAAAGGGGAGAAGTCCACCTATCAATGAAATAACAGAAGGTGTAAGGTACCACTTCTTCTCAGGAATAGGGCGTGGGATCGTTTTCACACGACACGGGTTGTTGGGAGCACCACTCCAATTTCTACCAACTACAGTCCCCAATAGAACCAACGGGAAGGAGATGAAAGCCCAAAGAACAAACATGACAACCATTGTGCCAAATGGTATAGCTGCTAATGATCGGTAGAAGATAGCAATAGTGTTCAACACCAATCCAATCGAGAAACACAAGAATGGAAAAAGTGATGCTGTAAGGATCATAGCCTTTATCCAGTTTTTGCCTGCCATAGTATGAAGTAGTGCATTCAGTGAGGTGAAGAACAAGGTAACAGGAAATTTTCAAATTCAAGAATCTATTTATTGGAGCAAAATAACATGGGTAAGCATAACAGAGGACTTAAATAAAAAAAATGTGCAGAATCATACCACCATTCCTTGAATAGAGACCACCACTAACATATCCAGAGATGAAAGATGTAAGAGCATAGCACACAATAAAGGTTGTGATGATAGCTCCTCGCCTGTGAATAGAACAAAGTATTTTAGTTAGGGGCTTGAGCAAAATGTTAATGCATACCCATACAAGGTGAGCAATATCCTTGTTGATTAAAACTGAAGTCTGTACAAGTGCAACTTATGAGAGGTTGTGGTGATGGCATCATATATCTGATAGAATAGAGCATATATGCTGATCTCTAAGAATAGTTTTGCATCTACGTTACTGATGTACTCACATAATGCTTAAAGCAGGAAGGAATGCAGGATTCTAGTAATTTCTATGTTACAAATTTTCCATGCTCTCCGAGTCTGAACAATGGATGGGTTGTAAAGTCTGGGTCGCTCGCTCATGCACATCACATCTCATGGAGCACTATTCCAGATGTCAATAGAGGGATTTTGCCAAAGGTATTGCCACATTATGCAAAAGCATCCATTTTTATCTAAACATCCTACAGTGGTCATAAATCAAAATCAGAGACTAATAACCTACCAAAGACATCAATTGCACCATATCATTTCGTCTAAAAAGAAATATGATTAATTTAACCATAAAACAAGAACGCCCTTTGAAAGCTAAGCCATTCTTATTCATAATTTTCAGGTTCAGATAAATATATTGATTAGCCAAAATACTTTCATCAATTAAACACCTGAATTTTGCACATCCAAGGCAGAAAAAAGTAAATAAAGAAAGCTGGTTATGAGCTTACCCAACATATAACATGCCAACAATGGCCAACACAATCACAAGCAGGATAAGAGCTGCCAGCTGAGTGCCGATACCAACAAGGGCAGAAAGAAACACCAGGCTGCGAGGAGGTCGGAACACATCACCATGAACAAGCTTCCACCCGGTTCCTCATTAACATCTCGCTCCTGAAAAAGGAAAACCATATCTTAATCCTGAACAATCCATTGATTCAAAGAAAAACTTGTTACTTGGAACTTGTATGATTCAATTTGATTTTTGGTAAAAATTGATTTGTTTGTATGATTCCAGACTTGAAAGGATGGAATATACCCAAAGACTTAGCCTTAGATAGGAGTGCTTGGAAAACAGCTATTCACGTGCCTGAACCTTGATTGCTTCTGCTGGGTTTCAACTCTAGCCTACCCCAACTTGTTTGGGACTTAAAGGCTTTGTTGTTGTTGTTGTGTTATTTCTTTCGAAATAATGAAATATTAGATTCTTTGGCGTGAAAATGGATGGATTATAATAATCTCATAATGTTTGGCTAAAGGATTTTTCTATTTTAGAAATATCATATGATATAGATAAAATCAATCGAGAAAACATTAAGTAACATGAGCAGACAAAATGAAAAACATATAAGTATATTGACGTGCTACAGATTCCAGGTTCAGAACTTACAAGTGATTCCAGATCGTCATCTTCACGAGCATATTTTGCATAATCATTTCTTAGTGTCCTCATCAATATCATTGACACTAAACCAGTCAAGAAAATAACCATCATGAATGAATTGAACATGGAGAACCAATGAATCTGAACATGGAAACAAAGACTCAGCCATCTTGTAATTACTTCAGACAAAAAGCAATGTCCACCTTTGTCAAAGGAGACCTAAGTTTAAAATGGTATGTTGCCTCTGGTGCAAGCAAGAATTACCTGGTGTTCAAAGAATGGGTAGTCTAAGTAAACCTCGAAACGCATGCGTGCAAATGCCACATTTGTTTGCACCCACTTTACTGAATAAGTCATATCCAACTTTTTACCAGCTTCAAGAAGCTTAGGTGACTCTTGCGTTAGATTCACATGAATTATCTGCAGAGGAAATTGAATTAGCCAACATATTGGTCTCAGCTAATCCTTTTAAGGTTATATACAACACATACCCTGTTACCATTGTATTTAATAACAATGTTCTTATGAGTGTAAAGGTAGTGCTTGTTCTCATTGTTTTTGTCAGTCTCCCCAACAAAACCTGCTCACAGGGAAACTGGCTCCATTATTTTAAAAGAAAATAGAAAGAATTTGTGCAATAGAAATGAACAGGTATAAAACCACCTACCCCACAATGGCAGATCATCTCGGTTATTGAACCACGGTAAGCATTGGAGCAAAATGTGGACACAAAGAATGTCAGAAACAAGATAAAGCATCCAAAAAATGTGGATCAGAATAAAACTAAATGAGGATTTTCCATACCTATGAAAAGCTCAAACCAATATGAGTTTTCAATGGCATTAGCAAATTGCTGAACCTTTTGAGCATCAAGTTCAATTGTGCAAATGGCCCCCTTGTCCACATTCTCTAAAACAAAAGGAACATTCGAATGAAAAGCCAATGAAATAAATCAATTCAGTCACAGGAACGAACATGCAACAATGCATGGTCCAAGAAATAAACAAACTTCAGGAGGATGTCAAGAGAAGGCAAGCATACTTATGAACTTTATATCGATCTGACTATCAATCAGCTCATTTCCACCAAGGACCTCTCCGAGACCACCCCATTTATGTGCAGGGTTTTCAGATGGTTGACAAAATGGGAGACTGTAATAGTTGTAAGTTTCTTGAGGATTATTGTAAGGCCCAACCTTGTTTACCCATAGCTTAACAGGTTCTTCTGTTTTATACTGCACATAAGAAAAATAATAATTATTTTAGCTGCAATGCTTTAGTAGATGAATCATTCTCATCATAGTTAAATTCAGTACAGGTAAATTTTGAAAAGACAACAACATTTAAGCTGGTTCTGGTTGTAGGAAACAAGTTTTCTGAATATTGTTGCCTCAGTGTAACAGTGTAAGATATAGAGAAGTATAGCGATCATGACCACTAAATGTTTAATTTGGAACAGCCCCAACCATATAAGGAAAAAGAGCTCTAATATTTCTTAAGCTCATGGATTCAATCTTCTATCTTATAATCACTAATCATCAGAGATGTAGATATTTCATGGACTCAACACAGAGCAGCCTTCTAGTCAGAAATAGAAATGTAAGCAGTCTAACTAGGACTTTCACAATATACATATGTAGATGTTTTATTTACCTTACTAATCACAAGTTTCTGAATGGCGGGCCTGGTGCAAGCGGTAGAGTCTTACCGCCTGTGACCGGAAGGTCCCGGGTTCGAGTCGCGGTCTCCTCGCATTGCACAGGCAAGGGTAAGGCTTGCCACTAACACCCTTCCCCAGACCCCGCACAGAGCGGGAGCCCTCTGCACTGGGTACGCCCTTTTTACTAATCACAAGTTTCTGCCTAATGACATCAATGCCTGACTTTACATCACAGAGTAACACTCACCATACAGAAGACGACTCAAAGTAATTATTCTGACAGGTCTAAGTGCAATTAGCCAGTTACACTCAGCATGAAACTAAAATAATGTCCAAAATAGAACTGCTTCCCCCAGGACATTGCTGCAAGGAACTGCCACTGTGCTAAAGCTAATCCCTTGTTAGCTAACTGTGAGTAATCTAGTCCAGAATTTTAACAAAAAAATGGAGAATGAATATGTATTCGTCTTTGAACTATCAAATCAAATGCCACTAGTATTCGCCACAATGGGGGGCGGGCTTATCTGAAATCCCCACGATAACTACCAAATTAAAGTGTAGCATAACAACTGTAAGCCCACGAATCCACGATGATATGCATGCATTGTACCCTTTCCTAGACATGACATGCACCATCTAATAATCTGAATGCAAGACCAAGAAAACATGCATGCAGTTGCAAGCAAAAAGATGTCCCCTATATATGTTTAACCTTACACGAGGCCTACAATGACGCAACTAGAACCAGCTGCTTCTCCACGAGAATGTTAACACTGTCTGAAAGTTGCAAGCAAACAAAAAGGAACTTTTGTCTGAATATGGCTGTCATGATTTCTTGCCCACACCCCCATAGCAACCAGGATCAAAACAAGCAGTTTCTGAGACAGCACCCAAACCGTTGTCTCGCTCATCATAACTCCAAATCAGTAAGCGCCCAGAATTTGGCACCGCGGAGCTACAGACCAAAGCCGTCCCCTGGTACTAAGCACGCGGTCCCCCAGCGGCGCGCGGCGTCCAGATCCGGCGCGGTGCCTCGACGGATCCAGCCAAGGGAAGGAGTGTTCAGATCTAGGGTTGGGATGAAGGGGGGGCACCTTGTGGTCGGCCTCCGAGGCGTACGCGGGGGGCGAGTGTGCGACGGCGAGGAGGAGGACGGCCGCGAGGAGGAGCACGCCGCGGCGGAGCATCTCGTCTGCGGCGAGATCTGCGCGGTGGGAGGCGGCCGCGAGCGTGCTGCGGGGGTGTCTCAGTCTCGAACGAGCACGAGCTGCCGGAGTTTTGCGCAGAAGCCCTTGTGAAATGGTGTACTGTATTCGAGAATGTTAGGATATGATAACAGAGTAATCACGGGGCAAACGTGAGAAAAATCATGACAAAACCGTGTAAATGCATCACAGGCATCCTTCATCATTCCTTCTTCCCGTGTGCTGAAGGTACGTCAAAACACAAAACAGTGAAGAGCTTGGTACTCCTTCCATTTTTTTCTATATGTCCTATTATTATTATTATCTTATCTTAAGGCAATATTTATATCTTTGACTATACATTTCAAAAAAAATTATATGAGTTAATGATATAATATTTATATTTAAAAATCACTATAAGAAATACTTTTATAAATATAATAGTTGTATATTGTGAAATTATAAGGAGTTTTCAAATATTTGACCAAAGATAGTTGATGGGGAACAAAACTAATGTGACATGTGAGCCGAGAGAGTAATAGCCCATCTATTTACAAAATACAAACCATTTACTCATAAGTCAATATATAACATCTATTTTTTTCCAAATAATCTAACAACTAATTGATTTAATTAGATCTACCATGTATTGATAGTTTATTTATTTGGCATACTACAGATGGTAATATCAAAAGTATAGTTAGAGGTGCGCGAACTCACAAATTTAGGTGATCTGAAGTGGTCGATGATTTAATAAGTAAGTCAGTAAGTTAGAGTGAAAACAATTATGAGCAACAGTACATAAAAGGGCTCTTTATCACCATAATTTTTTTTGTGTATATCTTTCTTTCTTTTTATTACGTAAAAGGTTTGCACGTCTTTGTATTAAAATAGAGAAATTGTTCGATACAACACGCCTTAACGGCGCCCTAGGGGTCAATAAAATTTCTTATGCAACGATCCTCTAAAATAGTTTGATACATAAAAGATCTCTAGTGTGGCCAACATGTCGCGGATTTGGCCAAGTATGTGACAATCGAGGTTTAGCATCTATCATAATTTTTACTCTATTCATTCTAAATTGTAAGATGTTATAACTTTTTCTCAATACATTTCTCTAGTTATGTATTAAGCTATAATGCATATCTAAAACGTCTTATAATTTGGAATATAGATATTTGTGTAAACTCGTTGAATACTTTTTTTTGAGATTAACACGTTGAATACTTGAATGTGGGAGAAGAATATTTTTAGCTTCTTTCGAGAGAGAAAAAAAGGAAAGTCCAACTGAAAAGCCCTTTGTGTAAGGATAATTTGTAAAATGCATCTTTGCTTGCAAACGCAAAAGCAAACCCCCCCAGCACATTGTTCGCGCGCCGTGGCTAAGGACTCCGCTCCCATTTCCCAACGAGAATCAAACACCACGCAGAAAAACTCCGCTCCCATTTGAAAATCCTCGAACTCGTGGGGCTCGCCACCCGCCGTGGCCGCGGAGAGGCCTGATCGCCCTCTCACCGCCGGTGAGGCAGGGACGTGGGAGCCGCCGTCGCCCGCCGGACGCGGCGGGCGCCTCCAACGACGCATCCACCACTCCTAGCTAGGTGAGGCACTCGTGCTCCCCGCAGAGTTGTTCCCATTTCGTCTAGCTAGGGTTAGTATACGCGCGCCGGTGCTAGCCGTGTTGCTACCCTTAAGGTGATCGATTATGTTTCCGTGGGGATGAATTATTGGCCTGGGTTAATTTGGTCAGCGGAAACTGTGGACGAACGGATCAATCGAGGAGTCGGTTGGGGGTTTCTCCTTGAGGAATACGAAAACAAAATAAATGAATCATGTACTGTACAGTGCAACAACGGAGCAGCTCTTGTGTTTTTCTGAAGGCACTACACCACAACACCGCATCACCGTCAGACATCTGACGCTAAAAATTATATTTATCAATGGATGATCTGTCGCTAAAGATAACTCACGGATCATCTATCGCTAATTCTATGTTTACCGATGCACTATATGTCGGTATATGCATTTAGATTCACCATTGCCTTGTCAGTCACTAAAAGCATCTATATCGTCGTGTGGTATGTCGCTAAAAAATGGACCCACCCAGCCCAGGTCATGGGCAAATTTCAGCCCAACCCACGAGCATACAGGGCAGCCCTAGATTCTGTTACTCCCCCCAAATCCCAAATCAGCGCCGCCACCCCCCTCTCGTCCCCCTCCCGATTCCCTCCCAGCCTCCCCAAATCGCCGCCCCCACCACCAGTCTCCCACCAAGAAGAACTCCACCGCGCAGATCCATCTCCTCCTCGGCGCCTTTCTCCGCGCCTCTCCTGCGCCTTCCTCCTCTCGGCCTATCGTCCTCACTATGGTGGGCCGAGGGGCGGCGTCGGGTAGACGACACGGTGGCGGTGGATCTGGCGCACTGGCTGAGGAGGTGGCAACGCGGGCCGGGGAGGAGTCGGCGGGCTCAGGACGCCGTGCCACGGGCCAAGAAGGCAACAACGGTAGATCTCCCGTGCGGGCCAAGCACACCGCCGGTGGATCTCGCGCCCCTCCTCAGTTCCACGGAGGTTTGTTGGTCCCTCTTCTCTTCTGTTTCCCTGTTGTGTAACTCCTAATAGCTTGCGGTCTCTATTGGACAGGTCCTGCTCGAGAGCGTCCAGGAGAAACGGAGCAAACAACGCCTGCCGGCGGCGGGCTGGGCCATGACGCGTTGCCGTGGCTGCTGTGACAGTGTACCTGGGACCTTGTCTTCACCTGATCTACATGTATCTTGAAGTGAGCCTGCTTCTCTCGCCTTCTTGTTCTTTTCCTGTTGTTGCTATGCTTTTCACTGTAAATGACTTCTACTAAATCATTTAATTTTTTTCTTTTCTACGCTGGGCTGGATAGTTAGTCTCTATCTAGAGTTCACTTTAACATTCTGTTGATAATTATCAACAAAACTGGCTACCTTTTTTGCGAGGTTAATACAGAATCGAATATTATATCACACCTTGGCTTTCAGCAAAAAAAATTAATAGACACCCATGGGATTCGTACCATGCAGGCAGGAAAACTTTTCTGCTGATTCTCTCCGATGTGACCAAATTAAAACCTCTCACTGCTGCATGTTTAGCGGCTCAACGGCTTCGCACGGTTCAAAGCAATATATCTCACCTGCGTATGTAGTTGCATAAAGAATTGAAGATTGTTCATTTCATCGGTTCATTCATTAAGATAGCTAGTTCATAATTTATAATTAAATAATTCCATGAAAAAATGAATGGAGTCTATATCTCACACAATGTTCTTTTCTGTAATTTCGGGTTCGAAATAAAATGAGTTCCAAATACACCGGCTGATGGGTGTTCAAGTCTCTAAATCAGCACAGGGTGCTCGTAACTATGCTAACTTTTATTTCTTGACTCCGAAGTTAATCAGCCATGACCGAGACTAATTTAGTGTTTAGGATAAATTTTATTTCTGAACTCTGAAGTGAAACAGTTAATCACTATTGGTTCCTTTTTATTTGTGAATTCTGAAGCTAATTTTTATATGCATATATCAGTGCAACATGGTAGCACCGATGAAGTTATTACTGTTGTTGCCTATTAGTGCGACATGCATATATTCACTGTCGCTGCAATTTGGTCATACATCCAAGGAACATGTACCGACTATAGATTACCTTAATAAAATGTTTTTCTATGTGAAGTTTGCTTGCTCGATCATCTCATTATTTTGTGTTCTGTTGAAATCATAAGTTCATGAAAGCTTGCTCTAAGTATAGGCTTAGCAAAATACAGTGTGTGAGAATAAAGCATAGGTAACGTAAAGAGTATAAACTTTAAGTTAGTAACAAATTAAAAAAATAGAATACCAGAATGGAAATACCTTCTTCAGTTCTGCAAGTTTGTCTTATTAAGCACACAATCAGCGGAACCAATCCACTTTGAAAATAATGTACTTAATTCAGGATTACAAAACCAGATCCAACACCTGGGAGTCACACCATTTGTTGTATTCTGGAATTTAGTTGGCCACTTCTGCCAAAGAAACAGAGCAGATGATGAATGATGGCATTTGCCCAAACCATTTTAAGATTAATACCTGAATTAGACTAATCTGAATTTTTACCAAGTCTTGATCTGAATCATACAACACCTGGGAGAGTGGGAGTCACTCCATTTGTTTTGTTCTGGAATTTAGTTGGCCACATCTGCGAAAAAAACAGAGCCGATGATGAATGGCATTTGCTCAAATCATTATAAGAACAATGGAGACATAAGATTCAGATTCTCGCAATAATACATGAATTATACTAATCTGAACTTTTAGCATGACTTGATCAGAATTATACTATCTCGTATAACTTTCATTACCTGCTGTTCTAAAAATTTCTTACAATATTTTGTTTAGATCCCAAGCTCTTATTACTGATGAGAAGCATGTCAATATGTCATAAAGCTCCAGGGGCTGCTCCAAACATCTAGTAGCTTTAGTTCTTTAGCAAAAGCAAGTGAACAAAAGCACCTCAGCAGCTTGGCTCTTATCCCAGGTGAGCAGCGGCAGCAGCTTGGCTCTTATATTTGAAACTTGTGCTGAATTGGAGAAGTTACTAATATGAATTTTTAAGAAGTCATGATCTAAATTATACTGTTCTAACATTTATACTGTCTTCAGGAGTTACGAACTTGCTTGAATGGCAAGTAGTAAGTCAATAACAGTGAAGGTGAGCTCAATTGACTTGTTAGATATCTCAAATATCTGATGCTCAACTATTGTCTTGAGTGTTGGGCCTCAAACAATGTCGCTACCTGTGAAATTTTTATTGCATATGTGCAATAGTCAAGTTAGCTGCTGCAGCTATCAGTCCTCTGCGTTTAAATTGACACTGGCTATGTCATCTAGGATCTATGTTTTTGCATGTTTTTTGCTTTATGCTTGCACATGGCTAATGCTTAATTGAATGGTATAAGATAAAGGTCTATTTGTTTTGTAATGTTCACTGGTACCTTTCGGCAAACTTCATGTCACTTAGGCTTGGCAAACTTTGTGAATACTGCAAGTTTGACGTGAAATAATAACATCAATTAAGTGGCTGATCAGCTTGTGTGGTCTGAAGTCTGACTGAACTACAATGAATCGTCCTAATTGGCAGCTGTTTTGGGTTATTACAGACTTGAATTTTCTGTAGTAAAGTTTGACCATTCCTTTGTGTTGTACTCTGAATTTTGAAAGAACTTTGCCATTGGTTCATAGCGAACCAATCTACTTTATATTGTGTATACTGTCTACATTGAAGTGCACTAAATAAAATTTGCTAATGCAGCATTAAAAATCCTGGCAATCTTCAAATGTGATCAAAAGAAAAAGAGGAAAGCGAAAAAGAAGAAAGCCAAGTAGATTAACAAAAGGCCGATCCAGCTGTTAGTGAAAGGTTGGAAGTGGCAGAGAAGCTCACCTCGTGGATTTTGCAGATCTTCAATGCTGATCCAGTATACAAAACGAGTGCTCATTGCTGATCTGAGGAATTTTTCACCCTCCAAGCCAATCAAGTGAACAATATCTGACTAGCATATGGTAATTACAAAAACTTTCTCAGCTAGACTAAGTTTTGCCTGAACAGGAAATTCTATATTGGATCAGCAACTTCCATTCTGTAGTATGAAATAAAATAACAAAAAAGCCGCATATTTAAATAGTTAGATGACTCTTTTGAAAACCCATGAGATTATTGGTAGATTAATGCTCCGCCACAAGGATGAGGTCATTTGACACTGCATAGAATGTAGAAATGTTTGCAGCTATTTCTTTTTAGATGGTAAAATAGTATAGATAGTGGTAGCTTGCATATTGGTCTGCTTGCTGCAGCAGCTCATTCTGAATCAACAAATAGCGAGATGTAGACTATGACTAGTGCGTACAGGATGACCATTGCATGGCCATGCGATTAAGTAATAGACTAGACTTGACATAATTTTATTTTGATTTGATTTGTGATGCATGACCGATGTTCCTACAACAACAACAACAACATAGCCTTTCAGTCCCAAGCAAGTTGGGGTAGGCTAGAGTTGAAACCCACCAAGAACCCCAAGTCACGGTTCAGGCACTTCAATAGCTGCTTTCCAAGCACTCCTATTCAAACATAGATGTTCCTAATTAAACATATTTGTGATAGATGAAGGCTTGCAAGAAGGCATCTGGATCTCTCAAGGGCACTGCAAGTATGTCAAACTGTGTACAGACCTAGTGACAACTGTAGCAGAGTAGTACAATGATTCCAGAGTCCATCCAGTAACCAATAATGTGAGCAACACATGCAGTTCTACAACTAGAGTTTTGTTTATCTGAATAAGAGCAGAGCTGCTTTACCCTTTTTCTCTTAACTGAAATTACTGCTAGGAACAAACCAGATATATAAGCACAAACATAAAACAAAATGCTGAAATCTGACCTATATTTTTCAGAAAAATAGATTGGACTAAGCATTACCTTGTTGAAAGTTTCTTCTATTTAAATGCAGTCTTGATCATCCACAGCTACATCATCACTCGTGGTGCCTGAAATGAAAAAGGACAAAATAGTTAGTTTAGGTCATTATCACTTACCATGACTAAAAGTTAAAACTTGTAACCAAGTATTCATTTTTTACAAGTTCTATGACTGCAATACTAGGTACATAAAGGGTTCTAATGACTGAAAGTTGATGTGAAAGTTTACCACTGAAAGTTAAATTGGTTAGAGGCATTTGTCGCACTTAGGCGCAAATGAGGTCTAGTGCTTTAGATAACTCATATTATACATCAATTTTACATAACTTGTCTACACTTGCTGATTACATGGTGGTTATATTTTCAGGAAGTGCTGGGCACTAGCCTTTGGCTTGAGTTTCTGAGAAATGATTCTCCACATAACCTAATGGATGTGCTCTAGTTTTGGAAAGTCATTTCTTTTGGTTTTTGAGTTCCTAGAAATGATTTTGTGCACAAACCTTAGGTTGTGAAACAAAGTGTACTAGTATTGCTTGCTGAGATTTGCATTCATGTAATTCTTTTGGTGCTTAACTTTGTTGTATGTGATGTACACATAAATATGGTGTACAAGACAAATTGGATGCCTTGCATGTGATATATATATATATATATATATATATATATATATATATATTTATGTATCTTCATGTGACATGTGACACTATTAAGCTTGAATATCAGCTTGATATGTGACAAATTGTATTTATTTTTTTATTATATTTATATTGTCCTATTGGACAGTCGCTATAAATGCATGGAGTATTGGATGATCTTAAAGAGTAGCAACTGGTAATTTGTCGCTATAAATATTCAAGAAAACAAATGTTTGGTTGGTAAAAGTACTGTCTGTCGCTAAAGATTTTTAGCGACAGGGTTTACACCGTCTGCATAAGTCTGTTGCTATAATTTTTTAGCGACAGATCTTCTGTCGCTGTATCCGCTTTTAGCGTCAGATCGTTCATCACTAATCTTGGTGTTGTGGTGTTGTGAGGTGTTGGGTCCATGATAGATGAGTGATGCTCGGTTCTCGATCACGGCATCACCAGTTGTGAGTTGAGACTGAAGCTGAATAGTCCTCATAAGTGGCCAATTGATATTCTGTTCTCACGTACATCAGTGAATTTCTGCCAAATCATGACCTCAGCTAGTCAGCTGCCTGATCCTGGGATTAGATAGACCGCATTCTGGTTTTCAACCATGGAAAGCTGCACTAGTGCTATGCTCTGTCTTGTGAACATTTGTAATTATAGGTACTTCGAGATGACTTGTGCCTTTGGTCGCCAAACTAAGTGGGATGTCAACCCAATGTCCCACCCAATACATTGTTTTTTCCCTTGGTATTTTCTACTTTCTGGCATAGTTTAGTTACCCAAGCCAAGAGATGATAATGGTATCCCTGCAAATGCTAATCTAAATTATGTCTTCTGCCATGAAGTAGTATGGTAGTGAAGAGTCCGAATATAGTTCCTACGAGCTTTGCAGGACTGCATAATATGGTGTGGACTAGTGTGGACAAGTTACTAAGTATTTGTAAAAATAACCTGACATATGCTGAATTAGACATTGTTATCTCCTATTTGGAAAGACAGGGAAAAGACAAAGAGGTTTGTTTTAGGATACATAAAAATATTCTCTGTAATATTCGGGAGGTAAACAAGAAGACTAGAACCCTCAGCCTTTCTATTTTCTGTGGTTTGAAATGAATCCAGTGAAGGTTGCGTATTTGCAGAAACAAAGCATACGGCGAATTCAATTGTTACTTGTGAAGTTCCTGCATTCCAAGCAGGGCCTAAATGGGATTTCCATTTAACAGTATTTAGATTTTTTATAACAACAGGATATTCATAGAGGCTTGATCCATGCAATGGTTTTTTTAGTAGACCTGGTTTCTATTCTACCAATAGTTCGGCTTGTCCTGAACTAGACGAAAAGTTTATATTCAAACCATTAGATTTGATTCAACATAAAACTTTTATTCTCAAAACGATGAAATAAATCTTAGCATGATTTATTTAAAAAGAAACATCATCTATCAAACAGGAAGGAGAACTGTGTGTCATTATATTAAGAAGAAAAAAGGATGAGAACCCATAGGAACAAAATAATCTAATTTGCAGTTTGATTCTACATGTACTTCAATCATGTTGCTGTAGTGCTATGATCTACATAGGTACTGTCAACTGTGCATGTGCAGATGTCAGCAAAGCTCAAGGTTGGACCAGTCAATTAATTTTGCAGACACAAACAGAAATGTATCAATAACAACATGTACGGGCAATCACTGGTGGGCATTGGAGTATTGGGCTCAAGATAAGTCATCTGCTTACCTAAGAACGGTTGCTAAGTCAGTTTTGGTTCTGGTATGCAATCAACCAGATATATATATGTGAATGTGGATGGCCGTTCTCCCCTCAATGCACTCCAGTATATTTATTCTTGGGTTGAAATTTGTATTATATGTATTCAAATGATTTGTTTATTATCGTTCACAACTCTGATATTTTTTCGAATCCAATAGACTATGTGTCACTCTGGTAAAAAAAAATTCAAAACTATTTTTGCTCGTCTGCTATTATATGATCAAATGATGCTATAGATTTCAGGCCCATGGCCCAATACTGGCCTTTTTTGCAATTGCTTCCCTCTAAATGCTTAAGCAATATTTTGGTCCATGTCAATGCACTTTCCATTAACTGGCCACCAAGCCCATTCAGGAATTCAGTATATTTCATTTCTAAACATTTAGCCAAGTGCTCCATGCGTTCAACCTTATACCATGTAATGATTTAGTTTGTGTCATGAATAAGGGAATAGAAGTCATATCTTGTGGTTTAAGACTTATCATCAAAATCATGCTTGTTCTTAGGATGACGTCTTCAGACGATACAGTCGCCTTCTTGGAAATCTGTTTACTTTTCTTTAGCTACACATGTCATCATCTTTCTGCAGCTGATTGGTATTATTGAGTTCATTTAAACTCAAACCTCTCTGCATAAGCTTCTGTCCCAATAAGCATTTATCTCTGACACACTTTTGTTTTGCATTAACAAGCCAAATTACCAAATTCGTAAATAACTCACTGTAAAGGCCTATCCTGAATCCTCGAGCTGGGCAATAAGCTATTCTTCTGAATAATGCCAATATGCTATACAGGCTTATTTGTTAGCTCACCAGCACAAGTTACGCTATATCTTACATGCTGTAGATTTTTTTGCTTTCTCTTGCATTATCATAATTTACGAGAGGACATGAATGATTATATTAATTTTTTTTCGCGATCGTGCCTAGGCACATATTTCATTAAGAAGAATAGAGCTTGTTACAGGAGGCGGGCGCGACGGTAATTTGGGGTTACCGAGGGCCGACCGAAAGCGAGCACGAAGGCACACAAGATTGTAATTACGTCATACAAATTTCGTGGCCATTGTTGCAGGGCTCAAATTGACTCCATCAGTGCACCGAGGTGCTTGTAGCCCGCCATGCACTAAGCGTCAGCTTCTTCCTGGATGGAGACCTCAAGACGCGTCGCCGAGGTTGACACTCCATTGAAGGTTCTCGCATTGCGTTCTTTCCAAATGGACCAACCGATGAGGAAGAAGACGGAGTCAAACCCACGGCGGAGCTGTTTTGGCAGCGCCTTCCTGCATCGCAGCCACCATGGGATAGCCGGTTCATCTTGAACAACGACGGTGTACTGCAGGTGTAGCTTCCTGAACCAGGTTTCCTAGACCTCGCGACTGAAGGGGCATCCAAGAAGGATGTGGTTCATCGTTTCGGCGCCCTGGTCGCAGAAGATGCATGCATTCGAATCTTGCAGACCATGGCGGAACCGTCTATCCGCCGTCCAGCATCTGTCGTGCATGACCAGCCAAAAGAAGAATTTAACCTTCGGTGGCGCCGATGTTTTCCATATGTGCTTAGCTCCAAGAGGCAATGATGATCCGATAAACATAGCACCATATGCAGATGTTGCGGAGTAGCACTGATCGGCGGTGAACCTCCAGGCGAAGGTGTCCGGCTGCGCCGATAACTACACCCCCTCCAATAGGTTGTACAGGTGGTCGAACTGGAGCAGGACCTGCATGGTTAGCGGCCCGGTGATGTGTCGGATCCGTGCGTTGTTGTGTAGGGCCTCGGCAACGGTGGCCCTCCGCTTTCTCGCTTTCACCACGGCAAAAACAGCGGGAGCAGCATCCTCAATGCTACGGCCGTCAAGCCATCTGTCTGTCCAGAAGAATGTGGACTCTCCATTCCCAAGCATGAATACAGTGGCCGCCTGGAACACGGCAATAACTGCCCATTCCTTCTAAGCCAGGGCGGCTCGACGCTCCACTCGCGCCTGCCACTCCCAGCGTACTCGTAGGGCGATCCCGACACGTTGCAGGTCAGAGACACCGAGGCCACCGAGGTCCCTGGGGCGACACACAGTCTCCCATGCCACCTTGCACTTTCCTCCGGAGACTTTGTCTGAGCCACACCAGATGAAGGCGCGACGCATCTTGTCAATCAACTCGATCGCCCAAGGCGACAAGCAGAGGACGATGGACATATGCGTTGGGATGGCAGACATAGTTGCTTTCACCAGAGCCATTCGTCCAGCAATGTTGAGCATATTGCCCTTCCATTTCGGTATTCTTGCAGTGACTTTATCGATGAGAGGCTGCTCGTCCGATCTCTTGAGTCTCCGGACTGAAAGCGGCGCCCCCAGATAGCAACACGGGAGGTCCTCGATCCGACAGAAGAGGATATCCCTAACTCTGGCAATGTCGTTCTCCGAGCAGTGGAGCGAGGACGCTACACTCTTGTCGAGGTTGGAGAACAGGCCCGACACTAAACCAAAAATGGTGAGCACTACCTTGATGACCTATAGGTCCCTCACATTAGGAACCACGAACAGAACTAGGTCGTCAGCGTACAGACTCGTCCTGTTGCCGACACTGTCATGCAGAGGTGTTAGAAGCTGCTGCTGCTCTACCCATTTTAGGAAATGGTTAAGGACCTCCATGGTGAGCACAAATAACATCGGCGAGAGTGGGTCTCCTTGGCGAAGGCCACGAGCATGGTAGATTCGCCTCCCCGGGCGGCCGTTGAGCAGAATCTTCATGCTTGCAGTGGCCAAGATTATTGAAATCCAATCTCTCCATCGCTGGCCGAAACCCATGTGTTGGAGGACTTTTAGGAGGAACGGCCGTGAAACCGTGTTGAAAGCCTTTGCTATATCAATCTTGAGCAAGATGGTCGGCGACTTCTTTTCATGGATGGCTTTGCAAGCGATATGCACATTCCTGAAGTTATTATGGATGCGACGTCCTTTGATGAAAGCGCTCTGGTTGCGCAAGACGAGAGCATCCAGAACGCCTGCTAGCCTGTTGGGCAAGCACTTGGTGATGAGCTTGCTGAAACTGTGTATGAGGCTGATAGGGCGATAGTCACGGATCTCCGCCGGATGTTCCTTTTTTTAGTAGTATCATGTAAGCATCATTTAGGTGATTGAAGCTACGGCAGTCCAGCGACCAGAAAGCATTGAAGGCGTTCATGACATCCATCTTGATTGTCCCCCAGGCCTTCTTGTAGAATAGGCCGGTGAAACGTCCGGTCCCGGAGCCTTGTCATTCGGCAGATTAGCAATGACTGACCGAACTTCCTCCTCGGTGAACAGGTGCTCGAGCTTTGGCCTTGCTATTTGCGGCACCCCCAAGGTCTGCAGATCGAATCTTCTTGAATGCTCAAAGTTTGCTCCAAGGACGTTGATGTAATAATCGTAGAGAGCATCGGCCATCGCTGCGTCACTGACAACATCCGTCCCCTGAACGCGCAGCGCGTCAATCCGGTTCTTTCGGTTCCGGTGACAGGCTTGTAAGTGATAAAACTTCATGCTAGCATCTCCTTCCGCCAAGAAGAGCAGACGCGAACGTTGCCTTGCAATCGTGCGCGCCAAGGATGCCAGGCCCAGGACCCACAGTTTGAGGTCTTTTCGAAGCTCAGCCTCCCAGGGTAACAGAGTTCTGGACTCCTGCTCCTCATCAAACTTCTGAATGACTTCATGGGCCATGGCGAGCTGTAAGCACACACTGCCGATCTTGGTCTTGCTCCACCGACGTAGTGCTTTGGCAACATTCCAGAGCTTGTGGTCCAGCACGCGAAAGGGGTCCACGTTTGTCACACTTGGTTCCCATGCCGCGGCAACAACATCGTCGAAGCCCGGCAATTTCGTCCAGAAGGACTCAAACCGGAACCTACGCTTTAGATCGGTGTTGACCTTAAGCTATAGTAGCAACGGACAGTGGTCTGAGCAGTCCGAGGATAAAGGCTTGAGCATGTGGTTCGGGAAGGCCGCAAACCAATCCATCGATGCAAACATGCGGTCAAGCAGTTCTAGTGTTCGTGAACCTTCTACCGACCAAGTTCAACTCTTCGAGGTTCACCCTATTGAGGAACGCATGGAAATGTCTCATGCAGCGGCGATCTAGCCTGCCGTTGTTCTTGTCTTGCGCACGGTAGATCATGTTGAAGTCCCCGCAAAGGAACCAGGGCCCCGGGTGAGAGTCCCGAAAAGTGCAACAGCTCGTTGAGGAACTCCACCTTCTTGTGATCAAGCTGCGGCCCGTAAACGACAGTGATCCACCATTGATCTGTCAACGCGCCTGGCGCGAACAGCTTCGCCGAAATGGTGTACCAGCCCTTGTGGACATCAGACGTCGTCTAGCAGTCGTTGTTCCAACCGAGGAGGATACCACCGGACACATTCATCACCGGGAGGAAGTCGTAAGCGAACGTGGTTCCTAGGATTTCATTAGACAGTGCATTACAAATGACGGAGAGCTTGGTCTCCAGAATACACACAAGAGTTGGCCTTTCTTGAACCAGGAACTCTCGGACGACGTTCCGGCGCGCGCGGCCGTTGAGCCCCCGCACGTTCCAAACAAAGCAGCAAGCTAACGACGACATATGGGTAGAGTTTTGCGACGGTTGGTAAAGAGACCGCTGGAGACTAAGCCTCAACAACGTCCAAACCAGCCATGTTGAGCTCCATGGCTACCGGGTCGAAGTCACCGGAGAAGAGTAACTGAAACGCTTGCTGCTTGCCACTGGACATGGGCCCTCGGAACGTTTCCTTGAAATTGCGCTGGATCTCTGAGTCGCCCGCATCTTCGTCGACTCGCACTCCAAGTTTTTTCAGGAGCACAGATTGTGCCTGCTTGGTGGAGTTCGCCGCCCGGGGTTTGGCTGCTAGCATGCCGCTGCGTCTGATGGAGTGGATTGACACCGGCGTCCTGGAGCGACGCAGCCTCGGCCCCCCACGGAGGACCGGCGTTTGGAGCCGCTAGCAGACCCTGGCCTCCAACTCCTCCTGCACAACAGCAACGTTCGCAGCGTCACCCTTGTCGTTAGCCACGGAGTTGTCTTCGTTGCCACTTTCATCTGAAGTAGGTGGATTGGACGACGTCAGGAACTCGAGTTCCATGACATCAAAGCCCAAAGCCTTCTGCGCAGCAGGTAAGGCTTGAAGGCACGTGGTGATGGTAGGGAGCGGCCTGCTCCCCCGAACACCTGGGCTGGCGTCGAATGGCCCAAAAGACTGAGCCGTGCGAGCTGGAGCCAACTCAGGCGACTGTAGTCCCATAGCCCCGATGGGCGTAGACGGAGCCGGCTGTCGCATGTCCCCCAGCATAGCTTCAAGCTGCATCGGATCCGAATCAAATCTTGGGGCAGGTGAGATGTGGACATCGCTGGCGAGGAAGTCAACTTCGCATGCATGTCGCGGTGGCGTGTTAATTAGATGGTATGCTTGAAAATGGAACAACAGAATGTAAAGGATACAAGTTTGTTTTTTTCCTAAAATGTTTTTGACTATCTCCTGGAAATGGGAGTTGGACAGGGACAGGGGTTCAATGAATTATCACCAGAGGTTCTAGTAGTGATGTCATTCCATAAAATATGAAAGAATACCTCTTGTTATCTGCATGTTAGGTGGCCTAGCCGCCCGGGTGATGAAATGACAAAGATCTATAGAAGCTTCCAATCCATCGAGCCTACCATATCTTCATGCCTTTATCAACTGGAGTGGCCTGGTGGGTGCGCTGGATGTTGTAGTATCTTTTTACTCACTTCTCTTGTTAGGTGCTGGTTCTGATGCAATGACAAAGATTTGAAGTGTGTTTTGCACGACCTACCTCATTCTAGAAGGGGTCATTGCATTCGTTATCATTGATATCACTGATAAATCACTTACACCATCTTTCAGTTGCTGAAACAGTGGTGTTAGGTAAAAACTATCCAGGCTTGGCATCAAATCCGCATGCATCCACAATATCCCACCCACTTTATGTTTCTTTCTTTCTTTCTTTCTTTTTTATGTTTTGTTTTGTGGAGTCCTTCTCATAGTCATAGGTAGAACCTTCACTAGACCTAACTCATCCTAAGTAGTATGAATGTCAAAACATCCTTACATCTTTTCTTCTCTTTTCCTTTGGAAAGCATATTTATCCAAAAGCTTATGTGACTTTCATTTTCATCTGGAAAAGGTAGTTGTGCACTTATCTGCTCCGCTCATGTCATGTGTGCTGCATGTCGGAAAAGATTGAGAAGCAATTTGGCATGCAGTCAAACCAGCTGCGCATTTTGCCTTGTCGATTGGGGAGAATCTCACCAGTGGTTCTGGTGGTCCATAATGGAGTACCTATGCCAGGTCTTTAGAGCGATGAATAAAGTTGCATTTTGACTTTAGAAGAAAACAACCTGCTGCACATGTGCTCAATGTACTGCCTTGTTCTTTACATGTTCTGTTGCTTTAACTGCAGTACTAGTTCACATTGAAGCTACCTTTTGTTGCGAGACTACTAGCTCAACAGTCAACAGTTGTATAAAAAGTAACGTGATGCCTGTTCATTTGGCTGATAATATTGTTGGCTGATTTGTTGTGAGAGAAAAATACTGTTCGTTGGTTGAAAAAATACGTTAGTTGTTACACTCTACTAGTGGCAATACATTGAAGCTACCTTTCTCTTACACAAATGGAGGTCACCGCGACAAGTCTTCATCGCAGGGGCCACTAAAACAAAAAAGTGTAAAGCTAAGATCAACTGCACTTGGGTTGGTGGGGTTGCTGTCAGTGCAGACAAGAATATGTTGGATAGATTAGAGTTATTTTTGCAACAAGTATTCTGACGACTAGATATGCATTTTTATCACTGAACTGTTTTCAGCAGAACCATTAAGCTCACGCACTTCCTTTTGTTTCTTTTTGCAAAGATAAGTGCATCTGATATATTCTTGATGTGATTTGGAGGTAGTGCAAAAGGGTTTATGATGTCTTAATCTTAGCATTTTTGGGGCCGTTCGGCTGCTCACAATTTCAGCCGGAATTCACTGTGCGCGGATGGAAAATATTGTTCACACTCTCACAAATTTCTCCAGATTCATCCAGATTCCTCCAAACGAACAGGGCCTTTGTTGGCCTTCCTTGCTATGCAGATTACTGTGACCTGTATTATGTGTGATCCAGCAGTTTCCGTGGTTGCCTTTTTCACAACATACATCAGAGTTCACCTAATGGTCCTGAGCAGCTTGAATGAAGAATCATGACTAGATAGTACCTGTAGCTATTACTATTTCATTTACTTGGGCCATAGTCTTGGAAAGCTGCTGTAAGTTATGGTTTTCTTAGCAATTTTAAACTTCCAAGCTACCTTTAAGAAAGTGACAGACTGAACAAGACTATTTATGTAATCACAACTTTATGGTTTACATGTGGTCTTTGCAGGTTACATATGCCAATATATGTAAGGATGTATTCATGTTGCTGGACTGTCTCCCCATACTCAAAGCACGCATGGTGTCTTCTACATAACCAGGTGTGTACACAGTGTTAGGTTGATCTAACGACCGAGTCAGGGCCTTGATCCGCGCCTTGATCGGGGGCGCCCAACCGAGCCATGGTTGGTGGGTCCCCGTCGCACAGCGCCATATAAAAGGAGGTGGGGGACCGAGGCACTTAGTACGAGGTTCACTATGCCGCCAGCAACCCCATCCACAACCCTAACCGATTCAGGGAGGCGCTGCCAGCGACGGGAAGCCTCACTGCCTCGCCGCCACCAGGACGCCACCACCCTGCACTACGCTCAACCCTCTTCACCGACCTCACCACCGACACCGTCGCCATGGCGAGCTCCTCCGCCAAGCCCACTGATGGTCAGCCACTTCAATCCTCTCTCTCTCTCTTTTATGGTCTAGGTTATCTTATTCCGAATAGAAATGTTCTCACCCACTAGATCTTACTCCTAGTGATCCTAAGAATCTAACAATGGTATCATATCGCCTCCTAGGCAGTAGATCTAGATCGGGGTAGAAAAATGAAAAGAAATCAGAAGGAGATGAAAGTTTTCGAATTTCCTCAAACCCTAACACTAACCATAGAGATGGATAGAGGACCGGCGGGACCCACCTGGCGGCCCCTGCTGTCGTCACCACCGCCGGTTGACGCTTTGTCGCCGAGCGGGAAGACGAGCCAACCGCCGATCGTCACCGAATCACTGGCACGAGGACCGGGGCTCAGGGCACCGTCGTGAAACTGCACGATGGCGGCGCGCTCTCCCTTGCGGGGAACGCGCACGCCGGCGAAGGGCCCCGTGGCGGCGCCGGCACTCCCCTCCGGTCGCCACTGCTGCTCGCTCGCTTGGGTCGCGGTGCTGTGAGAGAAGGGGGAGGGAGAGATGTGAACTAGGGTTTTGGGGGAGGAGCAGCCGGCAGGGGGGGGGGTTGTTTCGCCGATCCGCACGCCTGACCATCGGATTGCGATCGATGGTCGGCAGAGCACGGGCCGGTTTTGGCCTAGGCGGGAAGGTAGATTCCTGGCCTAGGCCCAGGTTGCGGCTTGGGCGTGGGGAAAACGGCGCGCTCGGCTCGGCCAAGGGCCGTCTTCACCGCTGGGATGCATGAGGGCGCAGCGCGCCGATGACCCTTGGACCGATTTCACTCCCGGACCGAATGCACAGAGAGATAACAGTTTAAGTTTTTCCATTTTCTATTTTTTAGTAGCATTTTGTCAATATGTTTTATCTAGTTCTATAAATTTGCACCAACATGTTTAATTTTTAGAGAGTAGATAAGTACTCAAAAATGCTTTTGAAAAATATACTATTTTACATGTTTTCGCTGCTACATTAAAGTTTCATCCTCTAATTAAATTGGGACTACGAAAATTTTTAATTGGAGGACTAGTTTGATTTGTCTAAGTTAAATTATGATATTGTTATTTTTCTGACCAACATTGATGTTAACAATGTTATAAGTTTATTAATGAGTTTTACCATGCATTAATTCCATTTCTGCCCAACGGTGATATAGAATTAATGTAGAAGAATATTGTATTTATAATATTGCTATTTTCTGACCAAAGTTGATAATAGCAATATTATAATTTTATTTATGAGTTTTTTGCATTAGTTCTATTTTTGCCCAACGGTGATGTAGAGTTAATGTAGAAGAATGTTGTATGTTTTAACTTTGACCAACGTTAAATTAAGTCATGCAATTATTATGTCAGATGTTTCTCACTTTCTCTGACGTTGTTTTCAGGATACAACCCAATGATGTTTATCTCGTCCATTCCTCCTCTTAATGGAAATAACTATAATGTATGGTGAGAGAAGCTTGAGATAGCACTTGCATTGTCCAACAATGACCTAGCACTTATCTCTCCTTGTCCCACTGAACCAGTGGACCCGGTAAGGGAAGCAAATGAGATTGATGCAGCTTTCGCTACTCGGCAGTGTGACCATGCATTAGTGAGAATGACGTACGATCTTGATCGTGCGAAGTGGGATAGTTCAAACAGTAAGTGTTTGATGGTGATTAAGGGCTCCATTGAGGATCCAATAAGGGGTTCAATCCTAGAATGTACCACCGCCACTGAGTATCTCAAGAAGGTGGAGAGTCAGTTCACTGGCTCTTCAAAGGCTTATGCTAGCACTCTTATTAAGAAGTTAGTCAATGAGAAATACACTGGTGGAGGAATAAGAGATCACATATTGAGAATGAGCAACACGACATCCAAGCTCAAGCCAATGGACTTGGGGCTCAAGGATGAGTTAGTCAATGAGAAATAAACTGGTGGAGGGATAATAGAGCACATATTGAGAATGAGAAACAATATCTAAGCTCAAGCCAATGGACTTGGAGCTTAAGGATGAGTTCCTAATTCATTTGGTTTTTGCTTCTTTAACTAAAGAGTATGAAACATTTGTAGTTAATTACAACTTACAGCCAGATAAGTGGGACATTGAGAAGCTCATTGCCATGTTTGTGTAAGAAGAGGAGAGACTTAAGAGCTCACATGGTGACTCCGTCAACCATGTGAAGAAAAATAAAAAGAAGAACTTTAACAACAAGAACGCTAAACCACAAGGAAAACCTCAGTGGGACAATAGCTCCTCCTCTATGTCACAA
The DNA here is from genome assembly GCA_904845875.1 of Miscanthus lutarioriparius. NCBI lineage: Eukaryota > Viridiplantae > Streptophyta > Magnoliopsida > Poales > Poaceae > Miscanthus > Miscanthus lutarioriparius. Next base: position 87,768,752 of record CAJGYO010000009.1, read on the forward strand.
GGAAAGGCCCCACAGAAACATCACTATCAGAAATCCAACTATGTACAAGTAGACAAGGACACCTGCAGATGGTGCCACAAGACTGGACACTACCAGAAGGATTGTCCAGGCTTCCTGAAGCACCTGATGAGAAAAGGTGATGACATTATTACATTTATAGATGAGTCCTTATATTTAAGTTATGCAAAATCTACTTGGTGGATTGATTCAGACGCAACTATTCATGTTACAAATTTATTACAGGGATTCCATACGAGGAGGGCCCTACAAAGAGGAGAAAGACACATTAAGATAGCAAATGGAGTCAAAGCTGAAGTTGAAGCCATTGGAGACCTCCCATTAGAATTAAATGATGGCTTTGTACTTAAGCTTTCAGATATCCTTTATATACCCTCTTTGCGTAGAAACTTAAGTGTCTCACGTTTAGACAATGATGGATATGATTCGCATTTTGGTAATGGCCAATGTAAGATTGTGTTTAATAATAAGTGTGTTGGTCTTGCCTTCCGACAAGACAAGCTTTATTTGTTATCGCTTTATGAGAATGTGAATGTTGTGAGCATTGAGAATGAGAATGCCTCCTCGTCTATGAATGCAAGAAATAAGTAGAAGAGAATTTATGATGTATCATCAAAATTATGGCACTATTGTTTAGGCCATATTTTGAGGGAGAGAATAGAACGATTGATTAAAAAATCAATTCTTCCGCTATTAGAATTTTTAGATTTAGAACAATGCATTGATTGCATTAAAGGAAAGAATGTTAAGAAAATAAAGAAAGACGTCAAACGAAGTGTAGGAATTTTGGAAATAATTCACACATATATTTGTGGTCCTTTTCCTATGAAAAGTGTGGATGGTTATGATTCATTTATAACATTCATAGATGATTATTCTTGTTATGGCTATATTTATCCAATTAAGGAAAGATCAGAAGCATTGGATAAATTTAAGATATTTAAGGTTGAAGTAGAAAATCAGCACAATTTAAAGATTAAGGTAGTAAGATTCGACCGTGGGGGGAGTACTATGGTCAACATACCCCATATGGCCAAGTTCCTGGACCTTTTGCAAAGTTCTTATAGCAACCATACATTAATGGATATGGTGAGAAGTATGATAAGTTACTCTACTTTACCAATAAGTTTGTGGATGGATGCGTTAAAAACCGTCATTCATATCATCAATCGAGTACCAAGCAAATCGGTGCTCAAAACACCATATGAGTTGTAGATAGGAAGAGAACCCTCACTTAATCACTTACGTGTGTGGGGCTGTCTAGCTAAGGCTAAAGTATTTAACCCAAATATTGGGAAGCTAGACTCCAAGACAGTCAGTTGCCATTTCATTGGCTATCCAGACAAGTCAAAAGGTTATCGTTTCTACTGTCCTGATAGACATACGAAGTTTGTATAAATAAGACACGTTGTGTTCTTAGAGGATGATATGGTCAGGTGGAGCATGGTAGCGTGAGAAATTAACTTTGAGAAGAAGCGGGTATACGTGTGAAAGGACCGAGGATGCCGCCTAGAGGGGGGTGAATAGACGTTTCTAAAAATTTAGCCCTTCAAAATGCGGAAACGATTAGAGTTGGAGTTTCTCCTAATCAGAGAAATAAACCCCTCACGAGTTATGAGATACAACCCTACAACCACAGAGTTAGAACAAAGAATGAATAATTTTAGCACACGTAGGAAATACCGGACGTGTCCGGTATTAATTCCGGATGCGTCCGATATACACGGGCTGTTCAAGTCAGTTCCCCTCTTCTTCCCTTTCGATATCTTCTTTTTCACTTAGTTGCTGATACCTTTAGGTAGCCTGTATACAAGCTCAAGCAACACACAAGATCACAAATGACAAATGTAAAGAGAGAGATCGAGACACGCGATATGTTTTACCGAAGTTTGGCCTTCTTCGGGACCTACTCTCCATTGAGGGGCTATGAGCGAACCAACAAAGGTCAGCTCTAGAGGACCACGAAGGCCACTCTAGTCGAAGTCTTTTCCAACTTCTTTTCCTTCTTCCACTAGTTGATTCCTTGCCTTGCGGCGGTGGAATCGACCCGTTATAAACTTTTCAAGGCACACGACAAACTCTTGGGTGCTCTCCAGCGACGCCTAGTCGTCTAGGACCGAAGAGTCCAAGAGTAACAAATGCAAATCACAAGATCGACAATATGCACAAGTGTTCAAGGGTGGCTTGCTCTCAAATTTGAATCTCTCTTAACCCACATGATGGATTTTTCAAGATTGAATCAATCACTCACCAAGAGAGGGTTGGAGAGTGTTCCCAAGGCTCAAAAACATGTGAGAGAGTCAGCAAAATCAGCAACCTCCAAAGGTGGAGGCTAAGGGGTGTTTATAGCCCCTTTGAAAAACTAGCCGTTATGTAACCGTTGGTGAATACCGGACACGTCTGGTATTGGCCATACAGTCCCAAGGGTCATAATGTTAGTAAAGCCACGGGGCGTCGGAACTCCTGATGATTACCAGAATTCCTGACCCTCGGAATTCCTAACTCACGTCGGAACTCCCGACGAGCCAAGCCGAGACAACGAAGAAATTGCTATGACTGGGCAAATACCGGACACATCTGGCGCTAGACCAGTAGAAAACAAGTTAGCTCTTTTGTCTCTCAAACACTCAAAGCTCACATGGGTTGGCTTGAGCACTTATGAATGATTATCTATTAACATGATGCATCCCTCTTAATAGTATGACATACCTATTTACTCAAGATCAAATGAAAACAAAGTTTGAAGCGCTTGAGTTGAATTTCCTTCAACTGATATGCCATAACCTTCAATCTTCATCAAGTGAGGGTGTCAACATGTTGCTTTTAATTTTATCCTCGAGCATTGTCATCTTGAGCATTTGACTTGATTCCATTCAACATATGAGAATTGGATTCAAAGATATCAAGTCATCTCTTTATAAAGTCATCTAGGATTTGATTCTTCACTTCAATATGACTAACATGATTTGATTGGTGCCTTGACTGAATGCAAGTACTTCCTTCTTCACCCTAGCTAGGTTCCTTCTTCACCCTGTCTACACTTAGCAAATGTGTTAGACCTTTAATCACGTTGTCATTCAATCATCCAAAACCCACTAAAGGGCTAGATACACATGAGCCTACAGTGGCAAGGTGTCAGGGTGCTCTGGTGCCTGCTCCTGCTGCTGTTGAGCCTATTGTCGCTCCTGTCGCTGAAGAAACTCAGCAAACTCTCTATCGTACCTGACCTGCTGCTGCTCCTCTATCGTACCTGACCTGTCGCTGAAGATAGAACTAAAGAACCTACGGATGGGTGAAGGAGGGCTACCACGATGTAAAGAGGAACATGAAGGAGCACGTGTGAAAGGATCAAGATGCCCAAGAGAGAAGGGGTGAATTGGGCTAATTCTAAAATTTTGCAATAATTAAGCCCTACACTTAGCCCATTTCACCCCTTGTGTCTAGAATGTGTTTCTATTGTTCTCCCGTACAAAAGTTTTGCACCCTAGGTTCCAATCCTACTTTAGCATGGCAATTCTAAGAATGTAAAGATATGAAATGAATTGCTCAAATGTAAATGCTCAAAATAAAGAGAGGGAAATAAACACAGTGATATTTTCCTGAGGTATCGGAGAGTCGTCACTCCCCACTAGTCCTCATTAGAGCACCCGTGCAAGGGTGTAGCTCTCCCTTGATCCGTGCAAGGATCAAGTGCTCTCTACGGGCTGATTCTTTGACACTCCGTCGTGGTGAATCGCCCACAACCGCTCACAAAATGACTTGGGTCATCCACAAGCTCCACCGGATGATCACCAAGCACCCAATCACCACCGAGCCGTCTAGGTGATGGCGATCACCAAGAGTAACAAGCACAAACTCTCACTTGACCAAGACAAACCTAATGAGTAAGGTGGATGCACACTTGCTACTCCCTATGCACTAATGAGGTCCTTAATCTTGGATTATCAAATCTCAATCACCCCACTAGGCTCTTGCTCTCCCATGCACTCCAAAGGTGTTTCTTAGTTGAACAAATGGGCAAGAGACCTCAAATGGATGAGTGGGATATGTATTTATACCCCCCCCCACTCAAAACATAACGGCTGAGGTCCAACTCAGCAAGTATCGGGATGACCGGACGCTCCGGTCAAGGTGACCGGACGCACCGGTCATTGTAATGCGTTAGCGTGTCAGAAAGAGCCGTTTGCTCTGACTGAACTCTGGCATGTGTCCAGTCAGCACCCACCTAACACGTTTGGTCATCAAAAACCCTCTCTGGAACCTTACTGATGTTGACCGGACGCTGGCACCCAGAGTCCGGTCATTTCTCTGTTCAGCGTCTGGTCCATGGTGAAGAGCATGTCCACGCTGCTATAGATACGGCTAGCGTCGCGTTTGGTGAGCACTGGTATCCAGTGTCCGGTCGCACTCTGACTGCTGCTGTCGATCAAATGAACTAACCGGACTCTCCAAGCTACATTCGGTCACAACCAAACTAGCGTCCGGTCAGTCATTTGACTCTCCATTTACTTCTAATTCAAAATTCTTTGTGAATGAAGTTGACTTCTATCGATCTTAGGGCTATTCGTGAGCTACCTAATGCTAAGTTTGACAAGTATGCACCACACCAAATCTATTAGACTCACCTAGGTTAAGCTACTAGTCCATACCCCCTTAATAGTACGGCCAAAGGAAAAAACAAAGTCCTATGCTACTCTAAGTGTCTCTCCAACACCAAACGACACTTAGAATTAGTCCGTCCTTAACCTTGTCGTCCATCCTTTGAAAACCAAAATGATTTCCATCGACAGGGGCATGACAACCATGATTGCCCAATCAATTTCCATTACCATGACCTAACTCAATTTGCCCAATCAAGTCTCTTGGAAATCTGCTTGAGCATGCGAGTGTCCTTCCTCCTAGCCTTCCTCTCCTCCCGCTGCCTAATCTGAATATCTCTGCACATCCCAAAGATAGAACTAAAGAACCTGTGGATGGGCGAAGGAGGGCTACCACAGTGTGAAGAGGAACATGAAGGAGCACATGGTGGAGGTGAGACTCCTGCTGCTACTACACCACCCTCAGGTGCATCTGCTTCAACTGCTGCTATTGCTCCCCCTAGGCAAGGTGGGGGTACTCCAACCTCTAGCAAATTAGCTACAATCTTTAGAACCTTGTGAGGTCTATCATACTCAAACTGGTGCCCGGTCACCTGCTCATCATATACATGATGTATGGAGCAAATCCACTATCCTTGAGGGGCCTCTCACCCATACTCTAAATCTCACACCAGATGAAATCAAAGATACTAAAGTGCTATGCATCTGGTGCCATCCTATGGATAAGGTTCTTGGAGTAATCTGCAATAGTGCCCTTATCTCCACCCTTACTGTCAAAGGACTTCCTGAACATCTTGTCCAGGTACCTGTAGGTGGGATGAAGACCATCCACCTTCCCAACTGCCCCATCTTTGTACATGTAAGCCATCCTCTAAGGAGGTAGAACCCCCTTAGTGTGAATCCTGTCTCTCTGAAGCTCATCCTCTGGAATACCCAGATACCCTACAAAGGCTATATAGTCAACACTGTACCACTGCCCCACCAACATCCAGTGCATATGCCTCAGCTCCTCCTCAACAAATAATGTAGCATAAAATTGTGTAATGACCTCAGAGTTCCATGGATGCTGAAACTCCATGAGCCTATAGATCCCTGTACGCTCACAAGTAGCAATAGCAATATGAAGAGAAGGCTTCTTCTGCTTCCTAACATGATCCCAATCAATTCACTGAGACTTAGCCACAACAGGATCTCTGGAGAGTATCACACTATGATAGAAGTCAAACTGAAACATAGTGTAAAATCGGTGATCATAAGGGCAATTACCAGGCAAACTCCTAGGGTCAATCCTTCTCTGCTCTCTAGCTCTCTCTATCATACCCTTAGCCTTGTAATTCACACTAGTAACGTAGTCGGGTAATGTAGTGCAACGTATCTTAAGCATGCCATAGTGGATGTTGTGAGCTGGCAATCCTCCCTGAGGTGGGTGATGAATTGGAGGTGCCTCCTCCTCCTCTATCTCCTCCTCGTCATCACCACTATCATCATCTGACTCTCTGTCGATGCTCTTCCTCTTCCTTGACTCAACCCTGTAATCTTCAGTCTCATCATCATCAGAAGAGGGACTACTATCACCATCGCCACTTTCTCTGTACTGTGGAGCACCCCTAGTAGTTCTAGTGGATCTCCTGCTGCTGCTCTACTGCTGCTGACTGAATCTAGGATGCATGTCCTGCCTTGCCTTCTTGTATTTCTCAAACGTAGGTTTATTGTGTTGAGCCTTGGATCGAGGCTCGAGCCTACCATCCTTGTGTCTCCCCATCTTTGTTGCCCTGTATCCAAAGAGGCATACCACAAAGATTGGTCTTAAAAAGATATCCAAATGATGTCTTATTTTAGTTGAGATATAGACCATAGATCAATTGTCTTGTTGTTTTACAAGCACCTTAACCAAACTAGATCACAAGGTTTGCATAACACAATTGACAACTAATCTTAGCTCTATGATCAACTAGTGGAAGGATTTGAACCAATTGGAGCAGAAAACCATCTCTGTTGACTGATATCGGACATGTCCATACTGGACATGGGGCGTGTAGCACCCTCACCAAGGGCATTTGATTCAATCCTCACCAATCCATTTCAAACTTTTATCCACGGCTTTAGACCCCAAATGTAGCATCTTGACTAGATAATTTTGAAATTGAAGCTCTAATGAGTAGATTAGAAGGGTTCTGGGATTTGAAATACCGAGGATGGGAATTTGAATCCGATTTCAAATCCAATGAGTAGTTCTCAGAATCTTGATTCGGGAAGCCTTCAATCCATTAATCCCTCTCCCTTTCTCCACTCCTTCCTTCTCCTTGCTTGGCTGTGGTCTGACAGGAGGCAATGCGGCTATTGGGGGCGCTAGGCTTGCTGCTGTGGATGCAGGCGAGGGCGAGCGGCAGGACAGAGGACGCGGTGCATGGCATAGGGGCAAAGGATGCGGAGAGGCCAGGCAGCGGCGAGCGCGGCGTGTGGACGAGAGCGGAGCGAGCGGTGGTGCTGCTGGACGAAGAGGATGGGAACGAAGGAATGGGCCTCAGACCTGGGCTGAAAGGGTATATGACCTAACTCCCCCGCGGATACCGGACCATACCGGACACGTCCGGTATTTACAGGTACCTTCCAGCAGCTCCAAAAATTTATCTCTTAGATCCAAAACCTTTATCTGATATATCTTAATCCAAAATAATATCTATCCTTGATCCAAGTTAAGTGTAACCACTTTCTTATCCAAATACCAAGAATTGATCTTCTCTTTTCAAAATATTTGGCATAAACACAATTTTGCTTTCTTGAGAGAGATATAGAGAGACATAGTAGATTTGTGGACTTAAGAGGGAGTCATACGACTTGTGATTAGCCAATCAAACAATCAAAGATAACAATAATCACAATTGGCATGACTTAGGTCACAAAGACCAAGAATCGAATGGGTTTTCAAATTCACACCACCTACACATGCTAGTTAGGGATTTTTAAAAACATCTATCCTATGTCACACAAATGCACACTCTAGCATATAAGAGGCCTTAGATGCACTTACAATGATGAATGTAAATCCATACCTTTGCCTTGAGTCCACTAAGTTTTCCACTAAGACAATGCACGGCATAATAGTCATTATGCTTGTATCACTACTCTACTAGTCATGCCATCACAAGGTTCCAATTTTCATACCTAGGACTACAAGATCACTAAAAGAGATTGTTAGTCCACAACGGCACAAAATAGAACAGTGAACTCCCCCTCAATAAGTGCTACAAGTAATTTGAATAACTTGCCACAAGCACTTTACTCAATTATGAATATGAGAGAGTCAACTTTCCATTTTGACCAACACATAGTTTGCCATTTTAAGTGAGTTAAAGAGATATTTACAACCACTTAGATATAATGAATCACTAAGCTTCTGAGTCATCTAAGAATAAATGAAGTCTCAACGATCATTACTCAGCAATAATCACATTTGAGGTTCTGCCCCTGCCATACCGGACACGCATACCGGACACGTCCGGTATGTGCAGAGCAGAACCCGGCAATTTAGCTTGTGATTCTTGATTCTCACTCTTTCGTTTCTTATATGCCTACATCTCAACAAGTGAATTGCTCTACTAGAGAGCCATTAAAAGCACCATATGGCAAGCAACAAATGATCAATTTGAATCTAATTAGCCACTTTCAATATTTCACAAATATGCCTATTTGTGAGTTATTTAGCAAGTTAAACTTAAAGTGGCTATCCTACAAGGTTTATGTACTTGTTACCAATAGTGAAGATGAAATAAAGAAATTGATCAATTATTGTTCTTCAGGTCAACCATATAAGAGGTTATGGTAAGAATTGGTTGATATATTGAGTGAATATTTCCAATACGATTGCTCAACCACCACGAATGCTTCATCTTACCACTGAGTACCTACAACAACATCCTAAGCACACTTTGGTACCTAACTCTTGTTGGTTCCTTTTGAGTTAGTCAACAAGTGCTTAGGTACCCAAATGGCCTTAGCACTAGTTTGTGGTGAACAAATCACCTTGCGAGTGCTAATTCCATTTGTGGCCCTCCTAAGCATATCATCATTACCAAATGTGTTCGGCTTAGGAATGTTACCATTTGGACAATCATAGCTTAGATGCCCATTTCTTCTACAAGCATAGCATATGCGGCCTTGATTTGCTCTATGCTTGTTTTGCTTGTTGGGACACCTATTGATCATGTGCCTCGTCTCATTGCATCCATAGCATCTTCTTGTTGTAACTTAAGCCTTCTTTCTTGCCTCTTTGTACAAGGGGCAATGCTTGGTAGGATGGCCCAACTTCTTGTAAACGAGAAAGCACTTGGCTCATCACTATTCACTTGCTTAGCCACCTTGGTAGAAGCTTTTTGTTCGACGACTTCAACCTTATCGGCCCAACTCTTGTGTGGACACATAGCCCACTCATGTCGTACAATCCACAACCATAGCATAGTCTTTTTCCATGCTTCTTGCTTTTGGTTGCTTTGACATTGCTTGAGTTGTGATTCTTTTGTTGGGTTTCGGAGGGAGCAAGGTTTGAACCCTTCTCAAGCTTCTTCACCATGTGATCACGGTTATCTTGAGAAGGTTGTGCTTCCTCCTTACCCTTCAACTGAATCACATCCTTTCTTAGCCTTTCAACTTCTTCTTTGAGCTCATTATTTTCTAATAGATTTTGCTCAATCGAGGATTGGCTTGCTTGAGAAGCATACTCATTAGTACAAGAAATATTCAATTGAGATGGTGTACGTGTGAGTGTGTGAGTGAGAGGTTGAGACGATTTTACCGATGTAATCACAACCTCATGAGCTACCTCAAGCATGAAATGTGATTCTACTAATTTTCATGTGAGCACTTTAGATGAACATGGTCGGCTTGGAGAACATTGTATTTGCTTGATAGTTCATCTAGTCTTGTCTTGAGCTCAATGTTTTCTTTTTCTAGTTGTGTCACACTAGAAGAGGAGTTATTAACTAAAGCATGCTCAATTGACAATTTTTCATACCTTTTATTTAGAGCCTTTAGTTCTTCCAACTTGGAGATGAGAAACATTTCTTGCTTTTGGAGTGATTGTTCTTACTTTTCATTCTCTTCAAGCTCATCATTCTTTTTAACTATCTTCATGATGATGAACTTGTCTTTGCGGTTGAGATGATCAAGGTTGTAGTTGTTTTCAACTTCAACATCACTCTTATCTTGATCATCCACTTGTGCTTTCTCCTTTTCTTGATCTTTCTTGTTACTCTTCTTCTTGCTTTTCTTGGCCATGAGACACAAGTGATGAGTATCATTAGATACTAAGGTTGACTCATCACTTGGCCGCCACCGAGCTTGATCATTGTCGTAGACGCCAATTTGCTGTCTTATTGCTTCACCAATACTGGACACGTCCGGTATGTGCAGCCAGGCAGCATTGCATCTACAGCTTTCACGTCTTGCTCCGGCTCAAAGATTTGCTGGTTCCTTAAGGTTTCTCCACTGCATGAAGACTCAATGGACATGTCTTGTATTGACTCATACTCATGAGCCTCGTCACATTTGGACTTTTCATATAAATCAACAAGTCTAGTCCAAATGAGATGAGCACTCTCCGGAGGTGTTTGCCCATTGAAGATTGCCTCATCTAGAACCTCTACATTTAATGTACTCAATATGACATTAATTGCTTGAGCATTGAGTTGCACGCATATCTCTTCCTCTTTTGGAATATTTTTATAGTTTCTCCAATCAACTACCGGAAGAGATATGCTTGCATCCACAATATGCTCAACAAGAGGATTAATAGCCCTAAAAGCATTGAGTACATAAATTGACCAAGGTAGAAAGTTTGAACCATCATTTTGGAGAAGCACCGGTTCTGACTCGTTAGGCGTTGACATCCTTTTCTCATGGCGGTGAAGCTTTTAGTGAGTCCTTGCTCTGATACCAATTGAAAGGGCCGAGGATGTCACCTAGAGGGGGTGAATAGGCGTTTATAAAAATTTAACCCTTCAAAATATGGAAACGATTAGAGTTTGAGTTTCCAAATACTTGGAAACTCCTAATCAGATAAATAAACCCCTCACGAGTAAGCCAACAGGGTAAACAAGGTATATTGAATATGTATATGAGATACAACTCTGCAACCATAGAGCTAGAACAGAGAATGTATAATTTCAGCACCGGTAGAAAATACCGGACGCGTCCGATATACACGGGCTGTGCAATCAGTTCTCCTCTTCTTCCCTTTCGATCTCTTCTTTTCACTTAGTTGTTGATACCTTTAGGTAACCTATATACAAGCTCAAGCAACATACAAGATCACAAATGACAAATATGAAGAGAGAGATCAAGACACGCGATATGTTTTTTCGAAGTTCGGCCTCCGTCGGGACCTACTCTCCGTTGAGGGGGCTACGAGCGACCCAACAAAGGTCAGCTCTAGAGGACCATGAAGGCCACTCTAGCCACAGTCTTTTAGAACTCATTTTTCTCCTTTCACTAGTTGATTCCTTCCCTTGCGATGGTGGAATCGACCCGTTACAAACTTTTCGAGGCACAGCATAAGCTCTTGGGTGCCCTCTGGCGACGCCTAGCCATCTAGGACCGAAGAGTTCAAGAGTAACAAATGCAAATCACGAGATTGACAATATGCACAAGTGCTCAAGGGTGGCTTGCTCTCAAATTTGAATCTCTCTTAACCCACATGATGGATTTTTCAAGATTGAATCAATCAATCACTAAGAGAGAGTGGGAGAGTGTTCTCAAGGCTCAAAAACGTGTGAGAGAGTTAGCAGAATCAGCAGCCTTCAAAGGTGGTGGCTAAGGGGTATTTATTGCCCCTTTGAAAAACTAGCCGTTATGTAACCATTGGCGAATACCGGACATGTCCGGTATTGGCCGTATGGCTCCAATGGTCATAATGTCAGTAAAGTTGCGAGGCATCAGAACTCCCGACGATTGCTGGAACTCCCGACCCCTGGAACTCCCGACAAGCCAAGCCGAGACAATGAAGAAATTGCTGTGACTAGGCAAATACCGGACACGTCCGATACCAATATCGGACACATCCGATGTTGCCAGACCAGCAGAAAACAAGTTAGTTCTTTTGTCTCTCAAATACTCAAACCTCACATGGGTTGCTTGAGCACTTATGAATGATTATCTATCAATATGATGCATCCCTCTTAATAGTACGACATACCTATTTACTTAAGATCAAATGAAAACGGAGTTTGAAGCGCTTGAGTTGAATTTCCTTCAACCGATATGCAATAGCCTTCAATCTTCATCAAGTGAGGATGTCAACATGTTGCTTTTGATTTTATCCTTGAGCATTGTCACCTTGAGCATTTGACTTGATTCCATTCAATATATGAGAGTTGGATTCAAAGATATCAAGTCATCTCTTTATAAAGTCATCTAGGATTTGATTCTTCACTTCAATATGACTAACATGATTTGATTGGTGCCTTGACTAAATGCAAGTACTTCCTTCTTCACCCTAGCTAGATTCCTTGGTTGCCAAGCCATCACTTGCCCTTCACCCTTGCTTAGTACCTCGAAGCCTTTCCTTGCTATCATCACCATCTCAAGCCATCTAGTCACACTTGGTGTCGAATCATTCATCAAATTCATTTGTATACTTGTCTTTCATCTTAGCAAGCTTCAATCGGTGAGACCAATCCATATGCAATCAATTGTGTCTCATTAATTATCTTTCAACATGCTTGCTTTCATACGAATCATCGAAATCCCACAACAAATAAGCCTTGCATGAATTATATTTGCATTGTTGTCTTGTGTTTGAACTAGATTATTTCCAACAATACATCATTTTGGCTTTCATTAAATACCTATGAAACAACCTATTACTTGTCTACACCTAGCAAACGTGTTAGACCTTTAATCATGTTGTCATTCAATCATCCAAAACCCACTAAAGGGCTAGATACATATGAGCCTGCAGTGGCAAGGTGTCAGGGTGCTCCGGTGCCTGCTCTTGCTGCTGTTGAGCATGCTGTCACTCATGTCGCTGAAGAAACTGAGCAAACTCTCTGTCGTACTTGACCTGCCGCTGCTCCTCCATCTCTGGCTCGCTAGGCTCATCATCTGAGATAGGAGACCTAGGAGGATCAAGCTCAAGTCTCTTAGAAATCTGCTTGAGCGTGCGAGTGTCCTTCCTCCTAGCCTTCCTCTCCTCTTGCTGCCTAATCTGAATATCTCTGCACATCCCAAAGATAGAACTAAAGAACCTACGGATGGGCCAAAGAGGAACATGAAGGAGCATGTGGTGGAGGTGAGACTCCTGCTGCTACTGCACCACCCTCAGATGCATCTGCTTCTGCTGCTGCTGTTGCTCCCCCTAGGCAAGGTGGGGGTACTCCAACCTCTAGCAAATCAGCTATAATCTTCAGAACCTTGTGAGGTCTATCATACTCAAACTGGTGCCCGGTCACCTGCTCAATCATATACATGATGTATGGAGCAAATCCACTGTCCTTGAGGGGCGTCTCACCCATACTCTGAATCTCACACTAGATGAAATCAAAGATACTGAAGTGCTATGCATCTGGTGCCATCCTATGGATAAGGTTCTTGGAGTAATCTACAATAGTGCCCTTGTCTCCACCCTTACTGTCAAAGGACTTCCTGAATATCTTGTCTAGGTACCTGTAGGTGGGATGAAGACCATCCACCTTCCCAACTGCCCCACCTCTGTACATGTAAGTCATCCTCTAAGGAGGTAGAACCCCCTCAGTGTGAATCCTGTCTCTCTAAAGCTCATCCTCTGGAATACCCAGATACTATGCAAAGGCTATATAGTCAACACTGTACCACTACCCCTCCAACATCTAGTGCATATGCCTTAGCTCCTCCTCAACCAACAATGTAGCATAAAATTGTGCAATGACCTCAGAGTTCCATGGATGCTGAAACTCCATGAGCCTGTAGATCCCTATACGCTCACAAGTGGCAATAGCAATATGAAGGCATCTTCTGCTTCCTAACATGATCCCAATCAATTCACTGAGACTTAGCCACAACAGGATCTCTGGAGAGTATCACACTATGATAGAAGTCAAACTGAAACATAGTGTGAAATCGGTGATCAATACTAGACCAGCAGAAAATAAGTTAGCTCTTTTATCTCTCAAACCTCACATGGGTTGGCTTGAGCACTTATGAATGATTATCTATCAACATGATGCATCCCTCTTAATAGTATGGCATACCTATTTACTCAAGATCAAATGAAAATGGAGTTTGAAGCGCTTGAGTTGAATTTTCTTGAACCAAAATGCCATAGCCTTCAATCTTCATCAAGTGAGGGTGTCAACATGTTGCTTTTGATTTTATCCTTGAGCATTGCCATCTTGAGCATTTGACTTGATTCCATTCAACATATGAGAGTTGGCTTCAAAGATATCAAGTCATCTCTTTATAAAGTCATCTAGGATTTGATTCTTCACTTCAATATGACTAACATGATTTGATTGGTGCCTTGATTTAATGCAAGTACTTCCTTCTTCACCCTAGCTAGGCTCCTTGGTCGCCAAGCCATCGCTTGCCCTTTACCTTTGCCTAGTACCTCGAAGCCTTTCCTTGCTATCATCACCATCTCAAGCCATCTAGTCATAGTTGGTGTCGAATCATTTATTAAATTCATTTGTATACTTGTCTTTCATCTTGGCAAGCTTCAATCGGTGAGACCAATCAATATGCAATCCCTTGTGTCTCATTAATTATCTTTCAACATGCTTGCTTTCATATGAATCATCAAAATCCTACAACAAATAAGCCTTGCATGAATTATATTTGCATTGTTGTCTTGTGTTTGAATTAGATTGTTTCGAACAATACATCATTTTGGCTTTCATTAAATATCTGTGAGACAACCTATTACTTGTCCACACTTAGCAAATGGGTTAGACCTTTAATCACGTTGTCATTCAATCATCCAAAACCCATTAAATGGCTAGATGCACTTTCAACGTGCCCACTCCGATGATTCAGGAGCCATTTTTCTTGTTACCTGTTGCTGCTGCACCAACAGTACGGGACACTGTAGTGACAACACCTGTTGTTAGTTCTCTCGTGGCAACAATAAATGAATATGAGGAACCTGTCCTTCAGGATCCTATAGAACCTGTCGTCGCACATGAGGAAGACCAACAACAACCCCATATGGAACAAGCGCCAACTAATGAGGCCCCTAGAAGGTCTCAAAGAGCAAGAAAACCAGCCATTCCTGATGACTACGAAGTCTACGAATGTGAAGAATTTCAAATGGAAGGTGATCCCACCTCATTTGAAGAAGCCATGAGAAACGCTCACTCATCAAAGTGGCTTGAAGCCATGCAAGATAAAATGAGATCAATGAGCACCAACGGTGTTTGGGACTTAGAAAGAATTCTAAAAGGAGCCAAGACAGTAGGCTGTAAATGGGTCTACAAAACTAAATATAACTCCAAAGGAAATGTGAAAAGATTTAAATCGTGACTTGTGGCAAAAGGCTTTACGCAAAGAGGAGGAATATATTACAATAAGACATTTTCTTCAGTCTCATGCAAGGATTCTTTTAGAATTATAATGACGTTAGTGGCACACTATAATTTAGAATTACATCAGATGAATGTAAAGATGGCATTACTTAACGGGGATTTGGATGAAAATGTTTATATGGCACAACCTAAAAGTTTTGTCATAAAAGGAAAAGAACGTATGGGATGCCGCCTGAAGAAATCCATTTACGGATTGAAACAAGCCTCTAGATAGTGGTATTTAAAGTTTGATAGAACAATAAGAAAGTTTGGGTTTAAAGAGAACGTAGAGGACAATTGCATTTATATAAAGTTCAAGAATAGGAAATTCATTTTCCTAATCATGTATGTGGATGACATCTTACTCACTAGTAGTGATGTTAATCTACTACCAGAGACGAAGTTCTTGTCCTCAAATTTTGATATGAAAGATCTCGATGAAGCTTCATTTATTTTGAGAATAGAGATTCACCGAGATAGAAGAAAGGGGGTTTTACGATTATCGCAAAAGACATAGTAGAAAAGGTTCTAAAGAAATACAATATGCATGCATGTAAGCCTTCACTTGCTCCTATAGTCAAGGGCGATAGTTTTGGAGAATTACAATGTCCCAGGAACCAATATGAGATCGATCGAATGAAAACGGTTCCATATGCTTCAGCTGTAGGAAGCTTACAGTATGCTCAAGTATGTACATGCCCTGACTTAGCTTTTGTTATCGGGATACTTAGCAGATATCATAGTAATCTAGGAATAGAACGCTGGAGAATGGTAAAGAAAGCTTTGCGTTATTTGCAAGGCACAAAAGGTCTCATGCTAACGTACAGAAGATCTGATTCCCTACATATAGAAGGGTATTCAGATTCAGATTTTGCGGGAGATGTAGATGATAGAAAATCCACATCAGGTTATGTATTTACTCTCGTAGGGGAAGCTATATCGTGGAAAAGTTCCAAGCAAACCGTCACTGCATCGTCCACGATGTATACCGAGTTTGTAGCATGTTATGAGGCCACAGGGTAGGTGAACTGGCTAAAGAAATTTATGGCCGGGTTGAAAGTGGTCGATGACATTCATAGACCACTCAAGTTGTACTGCGATAATGAGCCAGCAGTATATTATGCTCACAACAATAAGTCAAGTGGTGCTGCCAAATACATTGACATAAAGTTTTATGTTGTGAAAGACAAAGTCCAGGATCATTCAATTAGTCTCGAGCATATAAGTACAAAGAAAATGCTTGTGGATCCGCTTACAAAAGGCTTACCGTCCAATGTGTTCAGAGAACACTTAGCCGGTATGGGTTTACAAGAAAGCCTATGATCCCTGGACAATAAGGGCCTAGTTGAGTATCTGTTTCAAAACAGAGAGGTGTATTGTAGTTGTTAATCCAATGGTACTAACTGTTGTGACGAGGCACGCTCTATGCACTAATCTATGATGGAATACGAAAAGATAAAATATTTTAAGTTCAAGTTGAAAAGTGAGATCAAGGGGAAGAATGTTAGGTTGATCTCCTCCCGATTTGGCCCAACGACCGAGTCGGGGCCTTGATCTGCGCCCTGATCGGGGGCGCCCAGCCGAGCCATGGTTGGTGGCCCCCCGTCGTACAACGCCATATAAAAGGAGGTGGGGGCCGGTGCACTCAGTACAAGGTCCACTGTGCCGCCAGCAGCCTCACCCACAACCCTAACCGATCCAGGGAGGCACTGCCAGCAACGAGAAGCCCCACCGCGTCACCGCCGCCGGGACGCCACTGCCCTACACTGCGCTGAACCGTCTTCACCGACCTCACCACCGACATACAGCCTGTTCGCTTGCTCGTAAACGATCGTAAATTTCCAGGCGGGAACAGTGTTTTTCTCTCACAACAAACCAGCCAGCAGTAAATAATCCACGATACGATACGGCCTCCCGAACAGACCCATAGTCGCCATGGCGAGCTCCTCCGCCAAGCCCACCGATGGTCGGCCACTTCAATCCTCTCTCTCTCTAGTTCGTGGTCTAGGTTATCTCCTAGTGATCGTAAGAATCTAACACACAGCACACTCATTTAGATACATGGGCAAGATGACCAAGCTCTTAAGTGAGATTGAACATGTGATGTTTGGTTTGTTAGGCAGGAAGATAAGATTGCTTTTATTCTCAAACCAAAAGACCAGCATATTTGCCACCAGTTACAATTCACTGGATATCGTACCACGCGATGTGGGTGACAAGATCTTAGATGATGTGCACTAAGGTTTAGCGACCTCGATCCTGACCATTTAACAAACGTTGGGCGGCCAGGGTGATCCGAAACCGTGTAACTTAACTGAAAAGGTTGCATATTGGAGTTCCACTAAAGTTAGTAATCGATAGGGTGTTGGATTTTTGTTGCCTCGGGCTAATTAAGACTACGAAATGGCCGGCTGATATCACTTTCAACTTTTCCTGGACTGTTGCAGCTGGTCCTTTTTTCTGGAAAAAAAATTAGGTGACCCGCAATATCAGCTGCCTTTTCGTATCCATTGCCGCCCGGCTAGTAGATCACTGATAGAGATGCTAGCTTGCAAACAGATGCTGCATCCACTGACCACTCTTGGGAAGTCAGTGATTTGGGGGTGGGATGTTGGGGTCACCTCACTTGGGCCTGCTTCTAGAATCTGAGCCCCAGCAACAACAGAGAGCGCTTTTTCCCAAATTAATACCATAAAAATACTCGCTGAGCCATTGGAAAATGATGCTTGAAAAGGATGGTTGATGTCATGTGGCCTACCAACTACAGCCTTGAAAACCTTAGCGCTTATTCTCCACTCCTGCCCTCTCCCTGTCCATCCATTGCTACAGCCATCCCGACCAAGTTGGCCTGGTGCTGGTGGTATTCGCGCACCGGCCAGGAAGATTCAGAATTCTTTTTCTTCTTCTTTTTGCAAGTGCGTTGAATACTATGATCATTTTGAGTGGTCGACAAGGCAGATCGATGCAAATTCAGAAGGAACGACCATAAACGCGTCAGCGATCATCGGATCATCTGATCTGGAATGATTCAAGTGCCATGCTGCATGCTCATAGGCGTAGGACATTGTGGTTTAAATTCGCGCCTATCCGAGAGGAACATAGTGAATCATCATCCGCTAAGAATATGGATGGATGAATGGATGGATCATGGAGGGAGGTCCACACTTGGTTGAGCCACTGTGACTGTGGGTCAGCACAAAGGGGGAAAAGAGGGAATAATGCTTCATACATGGGTGCAATTGTTTTGTCATTCGTGTCCTTTTTGGTGATTGTTGAGGGGGCTAAGAATATATTTGCGCCACGGCCACCGTGCAGTGATCAGGTGGTCAAATGGGAAGGAACTTCTGCAGTCACAGAGATTCCTTGCCACTTTTTCTCTTCTTTTCTTTTCACTTTTCTCATTTGCGTTTTCATCCTCCGTGGTCACTGCTCGTTTAGAAAGTTTTGCAGCATAGGGTCCTGCCGGCCAACCTGTAAAATGTTTCATCTTGTCAGTACATCACAGGTCATTGTACACTTACAGTGAGTCAGCAATCTTATGCATGAATGAGGAGGCATTGGGTGGAAGGTTCATGTCACTAAGCACGTGTCATGTTCGCTTGGTTGATAAGTCAGTACGGTTGGCTGATTTATTGTAAGAGAAAAATATTGTTCGTTAGCTGAAAAACTACGACTTGTAAACCAAGATGAGCCGGTTCCTTTTTCCCACAGGAGTGTTTTTTTTGTGTGCGTGTGATCAAGTCAATGTTTAGCTTTGGCATTGCTCAAATGAACAGGCTTTTCTTGTAGCAACAACAACTACTCGACTGGGTGTCCCAATTTTAAATTGCTCCCATTTGGACATATATATTACTATATTAGGGAGATCCAGTATCATGTACGTATGTGCATGTGCCTTCAATCAAGTGATATAACCTGTGTATACAGAAAAAAACCATTGAGATCTCAGGAGGGAATAGTTTTCGCAAGGACAAACCACGGGAGAGTCCTTCAA
This sequence comes from Miscanthus lutarioriparius, assembly GCA_904845875.1. NCBI lineage: Eukaryota > Viridiplantae > Streptophyta > Magnoliopsida > Poales > Poaceae > Miscanthus > Miscanthus lutarioriparius. Next base: position 87,787,891 of record CAJGYO010000009.1, read on the forward strand.
TACACAGGTGTCACGTGCATTCCTACACGGCGCAGATGTGATGAGATCTGTCATCTGTGTACCTATGATACTGACTGCTGCATAATTTATTCTGCTCTGGGTGAAGACTAGTAACTTCGGCAGTTGCTTCAGTTTAGTCCTTATCACAACTTCATACCGAGGCTACACCTGGAGGGAAATGAGGTATGTACCTCACAGTCACACATGTTGATTGGCAGACTATCTCATTCATCCGATCTCTCCAGTGATTTGATTTGTTACTAATATTAATAACCCAATTGGTATGCATCAACTTGAATACTACGTTTTCACATAAAAAACAGAGCAGTGCATAGTTTACTACCAGACTAGTAGTTTCCTAGCGAAGAATTCTCCTACCTGCTCGTATGTTGTCACCAAGGGATCCAGATATTGCGAATCTTGGAAAATATGCGTAGAGTGACATTTGGCAGCTGAGGAAGAATTAACACCATTTTTTTTAACTGATGTGCCTTGCTTATATTACAAGATAAGTAGAGAATCATGCTGCGTCATATAAGGAAAAACAAGTGGCATAGAATTTTACCTTTGCTGCGGCACTTGTAACAATCCACTAACAGGTCTCGCCTTTGGTTCGACCCGAGACATGAGAGCCCACAGAATTGAGAATATAATCTTTGGCTTCAGTTATTAGCATGATTGAGTAGAACAGTGACATCCAATTTCTTTTAATTACTTTGTTCCAGAAAGTATTACACCACAAAAGAAAAGGAGATGAAATGCTTAATACATGCCTTCTCCAAAGAGGAGCTGGCCAGGCCTGCAGCATCCATTGGCAATGATAACTGTAGTGGCTACAGGAGTCATGCATGCACAGCTCATTTCTGGAAGATCCTGCTGAGGAAAGAGGTTTCGTTAGAACAGCACCCAGAGAATAGAGAGTTTACCCCAGAAGACCACCGCTAGCTGCTGCTGTGCTTAAACTGAGGAAGATCGCCGTTGCTGGCCCCCACTCTGCTGCTCCAAAAGCCTGAAAGCTTGCTTGGATCTTGTCCTGCTACCACCTGCCATAGACTAGTACTAGAGCTAGAGCAACAGCGATCCTGACCCATGATTAAACAAGCAATGAGACCACCAACCACCACCATCCACCGTCCCCATTCTCAATTGCTCCCATGCTCTGGTCCGACCAGTTAGGTCATTAATAAAGAAACTAAACAGACAAAAGCCCCCCACCCCCACCCCCGACCAAAATCCACGGGCCGCTCCTCCGGGGTGTTCGGCTACCGTTATAAAACGATTTATAAGCTATAATACAGTATTTTTCTACAAATATAAGCGGTTTTCAAACAGTCGAGCTGAGCCTATCCCTTGCATTCACATCCCATCCGCCCGTTGTACCTACCTACCTACCTAACCATCCAAAGGGAGGAAGGGCATCTCATCTCACTCCTCACATGCTCCCAACTGGTCTGGCCAGTGGCCATGGCCAGCGCGCGCGCGCGCTCTCTCTCTACAAGACAAGCTTTTTTGAAGCCAAAAACCGGCACCGAGCTTTTCTGTTTCTGAGCACCGTCCGTCCAAGTGGTCATGTGGCTGCAGACGTTCAGGAACCTGGCTTTGTCCATAACCACCACCAGCGCACAAAGCACCATTCACTACTTCCAGCATCTGCATCTTCTCAGGAAGGCGGCCATGCATGACTACTGATGCGTTTTGCACTACTCTTTCTCCTCCCAGATGGCTGGACTCAGGCACATCTACTCTAGGTGATGAAAGATCATGAAACTACACCTGGAGTATTTGAGCTTATTTTAAATGAAAGATGGGAACCTACTGCATGTCCAGTTAAAAGGGGTTGGTACTTTGGTAGGTAGAGTAGCATAACTGCAAGTCCATGAGCTGAGATGCATGCCACCAACTACTCTACGCATGTCGCCAAGATGCAGCCTGTTCGCTTGCTCGTAAATGATCGTAAATTTTTTCTCTCCCGAAACCAGTGTTTTTTCACACCAAATGCAAATTTGCTTTCTCGTAGTAAATAATCCACGATACGATAATCGCGTCGATCGGCTCTCTCAACAGGCTGATGATTTGTTGAGGAGGAGGCAAGGCGTGGCAAGATCACTTTGTCCGAGGCCGGCCAGAACCAGAAACGACAAGACAAGAGCACATAAGTCATAATAAACCATGATGCATGTTACAAAAGAGCTGCTAAAGCCTAAACATGTGTCCTGCCTCAGTAATAACCCTCCCACTTATGTCACTGTCTCACTGATCACTCTGTCTTCACACTATTGGCCTCTGTAGCAGGGCGCCGCCTGTAAAAAACTCCGAGCCCATTGCTGGGAGGAGCCGCCGCCGCTGCCGCAGACGCACTCGACGCCCGGCCGGTACCCGAGGCTGTTGAGGCACAGGCACACCGCCGCCGCATTGGTGCCGCCCGCCGCCGCCCCCGCCGCTTCGTCCTGCTTCATCAGTGGCTTGATGATGCTGGTTTCCTCCGGCGGCTGGTACGCCGCGAGGCTGATGGACAGGTTGAGGTCGATGTCGAGGTGGCGCCTTGGCGGCGGCGGCGGTGTCGGCGTCGGCGTCGGCGTGGTGGACGGCGGCTCGTCGTCGCTGCTACGGCTGCAGGCGGCCTCCGGCGAGTTGGAGATGACGCCCTGCTGCGGAGCCTGGTGGTGGTGCGGATGGCCCGGGCCAACGCCGCCGCCGCCGGCCGCCCGCTTCTGTGCCTCCAGCTGGTAATGCTGCTGCCCCGCGGGCGCGCTGGCGACGGCGGCGAGCGGGCGGTGCGTCTGCGGGTCCATGCCGCGGGCCAGGAGCTTCCGCTTGATGTGCGTGTTCCAGTAGTTCTTGATCTCGTTGTCCGTCCTGCCCGGCAGCCTCCCGGCGATGAGCGACCACCTGCATCCGCACACACGATCGATCAGGCACAGTTGTTTGAAATGCTCATTTTTTTCAATCTTTGTTTATTGATTGGCATGGAAATACGCGTCCTGCAGGCAGCCACGCAGCAGCTTACTTGTTGCCGAAGAGCTCGTGGAACTTGATGATGAGCTCGTCCTCCTCCTCCGTGAAGTTGCCGCGCTTGAGGTCCGGGCGCAGGTAGTTGATCCACCGCAGCCGGCAGCTCTTCCCGCACCGCAGCAGCCCTGCACAGCACAGCCGTCCGTCCGCCGCCGTAAGTGCTCCGAGTCTCCCTTCCCTCACATACATCTAAGCAAACAAATCATCATATCTTGATCCGCGTCCTACGCACCTGCGGCTTTTGGGAGCGATCTCCAGCAGCCCTCGCCGTGGGCCTTGATGTAGGCGATGAGGCGCTGGTCCTCCTCCTTGGTCCACGCGCCCTTGTTGGTGTGCGCCTGCTCGCAGCACGGGGACCTCCCCATGCCGCCCGCCCCGGCAGAGATCCACGCGCGACAGCCACGCACAGATTCGCTCCGCCGCCGCCGCCGCCGAGTGGGAGTCGGAGGAACAAGGGCGCCCGCGCGCGCGATGTGCTGGTGCTGCCGCTGCCGCTGCCGCTGGTGGACTGGACTGGACTGGACTGGTGGCGGCGATGGCGTTGTGTGTGTGCGTGCTGCAGCGAGCGAGCGGCCGGCGCGAGCCTTTCGCGAACGAACAACAGAAGGCAGGGCAGGGGAGGAGCCGGGGGTGGTGGTTGGTTTTATACGAGGGGGTGGTGGTGGTTGGTCTCCATGCATTTGACCGAGTAGGTGTGGTGTGAAGTGTGATGGGGATGGGGGTGGGAGGTGGGCCCCGGGCGAGTGGTTGGTTGGCTGGCTGCAAAGCCGCAGGGAGAGGGAGGGGATTTGTTGGTAGGTAGGTGCGCTTCACTTGAGTGCCCTTTGTCCTATTCCCTTTCTAGTTTCCCTTTATTTTTTATTTTTTATTTTTTATTTTGCCCATTTGATGATCGCTTTCTTTTCTCTCCTCCTCCCATGCTGCTTTTGTTTTTTTTTTCAGTTTGGCCTTGTTTAGATTCTAAGTTTTTTCTCTCTCCATCACATTAAATCTTTGGACACATGCATGAAGTATTAAATGTAGATAAAAAAAATAATTAATTACACAATTTGATTATAAATTATGAGACGAATCTTTTGAGTCTAATTAGGCTATGATTGGATAGTAATTGTCAAATATAAATGAAAATACTACAGTGTCAAATACAATTTCTAACCGCTATCTAAACAAGACCTTTGTTTTGGGGAGGGGAGCTTGCTAGCTGTACTCCGCGACTGTACCCACTACCCAGCTGCTAGTAGACGCAGACTGCCTTCTCTCCTGGTTGTGTCCGATTCAGGGGTGTGTGAACCGGTGACCGAAATTTCAGGAGATCTCATGTGAGGGCTGTGGCAGGAAGTGTTACAGATAATAATAAAAAAATAAATTATAAAATTCATCAGTACTCTATGAGATTTATTTATTAAGTCTAATTAATTCGTCATCAGTACATGTTTCCTGTAGCAATACATTGTCAAATCATGGACTAATTAGGCTTAAAAGATTTGTCTCGTAAATTAGTCGTAAGCTATGCAATTAGTTTATATTTAATACTACATACATATGTTTAAACATTCGATTGGACAGCGACTAAAGTTTAGAAGGAGAAACCAAACACCTTGTTTAGGTCATAAGGGTGCGTTTGGCTTCCCGCAGCTGGCCAAGCCAGGCTCGCCCGATGCAAGCCACGCTAGTTTGGTTGCCTGTTTCATCGAGACCAGCCAGGCTACGGACATGCAAAACATCCCTCGTGGTCAGGCTTCGAAGAAACGTGACAATCGACCGTTTCTGCCGGGGCTAGCTCGCCTGGTGGGAGCGAGCGATGGAGCAGCATATGGCGCGTGAGATGGAGAGACGTGGATGCGGTCATACAGCCTGTTCGTTCAGTCGTATTTGGTTTATAAGTCATAGCTTATTAACCAATAAACAATATTTTTTTCTCATATCAAACCAGCCAATAATACTTTTAATCATAATTTATAAGCCAAACCAGTATAAATAAATAGGCTGATATACAGCTAACCAAATGGCAGCTCCGTGTAGCCAGGCTGAAATTACTCAGTGAACCAAATAACAGCTCACCTGGTGGGAGCGAGCGATGGAGCAGTGCATGTCGCGTGAGATAGAGAGGCGTGGATGCGGTCATATACGGCTAACAAAACGGCAGCTCCATGTAGCCTGGCTGAAATTACTCAGTGAACCAAACAACAGCTCGACGCGGACCACCCTCTCTCCTCGTTGTGTTCGATTTATTGGGGTCATACAGTGTGCGTATGGTTTCCTGCAGCCGCCCAAACCAGGCTCGCCAGATGCGAGCAGCGCCAGTTTGGTTGCCTGGTTCATCTAGCTAGCCAGGCTACATACGAGCAAAACGTCTCACTAGTGGAAACAGTAGCTTTGCCGTGTGTCTTATATTTTAGGACCGTTGAAATATGTATATGTTGGTCCTGACCAAATTTTTTGATGCATCAGAGCCGTTGCTTCACGGAAGGAGCAAAACCTCTAGTTGGAAATAACACAAATCTTTCAATGGCTATTGGCTCCCCATCCATTTACAGGCCATTGGTTTTTTTGGAGAACACGTCAGCGGCACATGGCGATGATGCTTAATAGACGTGGAAAGTGTTCATTCCCTCCCTTCTCTGACTCAAGGTACTTGGCTTGCTGTTGCTGTTTATTGATATTTTTATACTACCTACTAGTATACATTTTCCCTCTGACTCAGGCACCGACGTTTTTTATCACCCCAGGACGCAAGCTCTCTCCAGCTTTTATTTCCAGGAAACCCAGCAGCAGCCGCAAGCAAGCAAAGCAAGGAAGCATCCATGTCTTTGTGTACGCTATTATATGGGTGCACGGAAGAAAGCAAAAGCAGCAGCAAGAAAGGAGGGGGAGAATCTGATGACCAATTTGGTGAGCTACCACCCTTCGCTTCACTTCGCCCTTGTTTAGTTTTCGTCTTGTTTAGTTTTCGTCCTAAAACTTTACGTCTCGTCGCATTGAATATTTGGACATATGCATGAAGTATTAAATATAGACTAAAAAATAACTAATTGTACAGTTTGCGACTAATTTGCGAGACGAATCTTTTAAGCCTATTTAGTTCATAATTTGACAGTAAAGTGCTACAGTAACACACGTTCTAATGATGGATTAATTAGGCTTAATAAATTCAACTCGTGGTTTACTGACGGATTCTATAATTTTTTTTATTAGTATCCGAACACTCCATACGACACCTCAACGTAATATCCGATGTTAGGCCCTGTTCGGCTTTTTTTTTAGTCGAAACAATATTTTTCTCTCATAACAATTCAGCCGGAACAGTATTTTTCAGCCAGCAGCGAATGGGGCCATCTAACGGGGCCATAACGTTCAAAACTTTACACGCTGACCAAGGAACTTCCACTCCGGCCTCCCTCTTGTTGTGGAGCAAGAAGATGCGCGCCCTATGAAGAGCTTGTTTAATGCACTGCGTGGTGCTACTTGCTTTATTCTCGGTGGTGTGGGCTGGGCTGCATACCGCATACGTACCTGTTGCAGGTGCGTAGTAGAGGGTAGGAGAGTACTCGGTACAACGTGGCACCCGTAATGGTAAAAGCTAATTACTAATTTTAAGCTAATATCTCTAATAATGTTAACTTTTAGCAATGACTCTGAGTATAATTCCGTCCACATACCACTCTCACATAATCTTGGATGTGTGTAAGAGCCCAACTTTTAATCAAGAGTTAGTTTTTCTCTCTCTTCTATTAAAATATGAAAAAAAATGTTTAAAGCTAGCTCAAAAATTGATCGTTGGAGCTGCCCTAAGCTTTGCGTTGGAAGTCGCTCTCCTGGGCGTTTTACAATTAAAAAGAAATTCAGAAAATATTATCCTGTAGTTTTGTCTGGACAGAGAGAGGGAGGGAGAGAGAGGATAGTAGAAGCACTACTGGAGGCGGGCTCTTTGCCGAGTGCCTGTTGCACGGCAAAGGCAGCTTTACACTTGGCAAAGCTTTTGCCGAGTGCAACACTCGGCAAAGAGCCTCCGTCGAATCCTCTTCCGGTAAAAGCTGCTTTGCCGAGTGCCAAATTTCGGACACTCGGCAAAGATTTGACGCCGTCGGTCGACGGCCGACGTCGTCTAATTTTTTTAAAAAAAACTCTTTGCCGAGTGCCACAGCTCGGCACTTTCGGCAAAAGAAATCTGTTTTTAAACCTCTTTGCCGAAAGTGCCACAAAGACCGCACTTTCGACAAAGGGTGTTTTTATTTATTTTTTTTAAAATTTTCTTTCTACCGAGTGCAATGGTCATTGCACTTTCGCAAAGCTCCTACTCTAATTTTTTTTTTTTTTTTTTGCTTTTCCATTTAAACAACAATGCATATATATATATAATAGAAACCACAATTCAACAAAGAATAAATTACAAACCACATTTATATATTACAAACGATCAAATTTGTCCGAAATCCACAATTTATTACAAACCACAAGTTCATAGTCCACAAGTTCACAAGTTCGATACATAGAAACTACTCCGCAAGCGGCTCACGGCGATCAAGCGCCCAAATAAGGATCCCGCGACGGTCCCAAAGGGTGCGGATGGCCCGATTTGCGATGCCGGCGACCCTCCGACCTGGTTCGACGCCGCCCCCGATGTCCGCTGCACAAAAAAGAAGATATTGCACGTGAGTGACAAGATAAAAATGTAAGGAGTTTAAAGAAAAGTTGAAAATTTCGGCAGCACCTCTTCTGCACGGGGACGTTTCCAAAACCTGCAAGAAAAACGTCGGCTCGAAGGCCGACACATCAACCAACCCGACACGAAGGCCCACACATCAACAAATCCGGCACGAAGGCTATCTCTAGGTTTGACACTAAGCATGAGCACAGAAAGTAAAACATACTCACCGGAGTAGACTGTGGTGGTGGCTGTGGTGCAAGCAGGTGTAGTGGGATCTACCAACCTTATTGCTCCCCAAGTTGTTGCACGAACCTGAGCAAACCTTCTTGCTGGGCCTCAAAGCTTGTAGCCTCTGACGCTCGGCCTCCCGCTCGGCCCGCTCAGCCGCCCGCTCAGCTTCCTGGGCCTCTGCTGGGCCCGAAGTTGCTGCAGCTCGGCCTGCAACATTTGACCCCAATGTTTCAATATTGCAGAGCTAAGGAACGTAAAAGTCAAAGAACGACGAATGAAACTGAAATACTTACCTAGAGTGCCACCACCGTTGTCGGCCGTTGGCTTATGGGCATGCTAGAGCTCGTGCTCGCTGCTCGGAGGCGGTTCAGAGGAGGAGTAGAGCCCGTGTTGAGGACGCCGTCGCCAAGCCAGAACCACCCATGCTTCTTGCCTTCCCCCACCAGCATCACGATCTCAGGATCAAGGCGCTCCTCGGTCCTCGGATCGTAGGCCGGTCCGTGGACTGACCTTGCCGCCTCCGTGTAAGAAGTGAGGCGGGTATGGACGCTAGAGTTGGTGTACACCTCTGGGCCCACATCCGGGTTGTACTCGATGTTGGACCTTGCCGGGCCCATGTGGGCCAGAGCATACGCCATGAGTTGGCCAATTGGCTGGCCACCGTGCGCCGCCGACTGCGAGAAAGACAACAACATGTGGTTAGAAATCATGTAGAATTGAGCACGGCTAGATTAGACAAATGGTACAGACTTACATATGTCTTTGCATACTTGCTGAGGCTGGCGTTGCCCTGATGGTGAGGGGCACCTGGCATCAGCGCTCGCTGGTTGCTTTTCTCCTGGTGCTCCTTCTGCCAGTCCATGTCTAGCCATTTGTCCACTATAGCAGCCCAGCAATCGGGGTGGGTGGCGCACTAGCTTGGAATCGCCTACAAGTCATCAGAAGATCAAATTAGGCATAGTTAATCTCAAAATAAATCAACAGGAGATGTTTTCTATTTATCTGTAGGTACTGCTCCCTTGTCAGAATCTCTATCTGTCTCCTCGCCTGTGTTTTGTTGATTCTTCTCTTACGGTAGGTGGCGTTGTAGTCAACGTGTGCTTGGAGGCGGGCCTCGTAATACAAGTCCGAGACACGCCTTTTATAGGAAGCGTAAGCCACCTGATACGCCCTTGCCTCCTGGCCTGGCTGGCATCTGAAGAAGTCCTGCATAAAGACACTAGGTATCCATTATTTTATTTGAAGAATGTCCAATGAATGTAATGAATGCAATGAATTGAGGCTTACCCACAACTCCGAAATCACCCGATCCGCTAAGTTTCTGTGCGGAGCATAGCTGGCAATGAGGGCGTAGTGGTCGAACGAGGGTATCTCTGGGTCCTCATCCTCTGACGTCCACACCAGGCCAGGGAAGTGTTCCCTGCACATAAGTCCCAGGATCCCATTGACATTGTGAGCCGGGACCCCCTCCTCCACAAGCATCCAGTTCCTGCACAAGTGATCCCATTGACATTAGCTCTTATTATGATTTTTCAACATATCAAATGAAGAACATATGAAGTTACTTACTTATCCCCCTCAGGTGCAATCAGTGGGCGGTGTTCGGGTGCAATCGGTCGCTTCGGGAGCTGGCTGGGACCTCGCAAGTAGGGTTTCGAGGCTAAAGAGGAAGTCGAACCCCTCCCCCCTCCTCGGACCTGTGCGGAACCCCCTCCTCAGACGCGTGCAGAACGACGTCATCGTACATCTGCGGACCCGCATCCGCACCCACCGTGGGCAGAGGGACGTCATCGTCCTTAGAAGTACGCGAGGAGCCAAGGTCGTGGTCAGTCGACGGCTCCCGCCTGGGCCTACCCCTCGACCTCCTCTGCCTCTCTGACATCTCCGCCTCCGTGTCCTCCGCCGGTGGCGTGTCCCTCGATCTCGAGTAAGTCGACTGACACCTCCTAGTGGGCCCCATCACCTGCAATTAAAAAGAATAAACCAGTATTAGTACAGATAAACGAGAAGTACTTAGCAAGGGATGCAAAATAAAGAAAATGTAATTACAAAATAACATAGTATTACATGTATTTCTAATATTCTTCATGATCGGGATTATCTGGACGATAGGTATCGTCATCACTATCAAGAGCCTCCAAATCGTCAACAGCCTCATCCTCATCGCTATCATTGTCAAGTACAAGTCCGTCAAGCATTTTCAAGTCTCTCGGATCATGCACCTCATCTGCAGCTTCCTCGTCAACAACCCATTCCTCGTCTACTTCCATTTCAATCTGTCTGGTTAAGTCTATCTCAAGCATCCCTGGTAGCCCCTCGTCTTGTTGATAGAACTCCCCGTCATGCGTGGGTGGGTTCAAGTTGTAATCATCATCGTTTGGGGGAGGACATTTACCATGTGGTGATACCTTGTGCACAATATACCAACCCTGAAGACGTGGGTCGGTTTTGCAAGCATATGGACAATAATAAACTTGCCTGGCTTGTTGAGCCACAATATAGACATCATCTCCTGGATAGAAGGAATCCTGTCTAGTTTCGACTATCCCAAATTTAGGGGACTTTTTCGATACTGCAGGATCAAACCACTGGCATTTGAATATGACTGGCTTATGTGCTTTTTCACCATGGAATTTGAGCTCGTATATTTCTTCAACTGTGCCATAATAGTCCTCCTGCTCCTCGCCGGGCGTAACTACTCTGGGCGTAAATACTCCGGTATTGATGGTCCTTGGATTGGGCCGACTCTTCTCGTAGCTTGTTGTGTGAAAGCGATATCCATTCACGTCATAAGTGTTAAATGACGAGACCTTATAGTCAAAGCCTCTGGCCACTTGTCGTAATTCGACACTTATAGACAAATCACTTTGGCACTGCAAGCTCAAGCAGGAGAGAAATGAAATTAGGCAACTAGGAACATCAAGATTGAAACGACCTAAGTTGGTCAGAAGGTACCTTTCTTTGGAACCATGTAATGAAATCAGGCGAACCATGTTGAAGAAGGGTCTCTTGTTCATGGTCAGAAAGTGGCCTTGAAAGATGCCAGTATTGATCAAAAAATTCCCTGCACCGACAAGCAACAAGGTTGTTAGATGCAGAAAATTTACAGAGTATGTAACAAGTTCGTTGAGAACTTACCCCTGATACTTGTCGACTTCGTCAAGGTTAGTCAACACGTAGAGCATGATCTTGCGCCACTCTTCATTGGTCAGCCTCTTTTTGGCCACTCCACTTGATCTCCCGCGTTGCCCTTTGAATAGGCTGAGGGTCGATTCATTTTCGCCCTCGTTGTAACGAGGGGGTGGGTTATGCATGCTAGGAAGCTTCTCACTATAGTACAATGTTGTGAAGTTTGACACCTCCTCACGAATGAATGCCTCTGCTATGGAAGCCTCAATCCTGCCTTTGTTTCCACATTTCTGGCGAACAGTCTTTAGACATGTCTCGATTGGATAGCACCAACGGTTCTGCACGGGCCCCCCCATTCGTACCTCGTTCGGGAGGTGCAAAATCAAATGCTGCATCGACAAGAAAAAGGCAGGTGGAAAGATCTTCTCCAACTTACAGAGCAACTCGGGTGCCGTTTTTTCCAACTCCTCAACCACTTTCAGAGATATCTCCTTAGCACAAAGCTGGCGGAAGAAAAAGCTCAGCTCTGCCAGCACCTTCCAGACATGCTCAGGGACGTAGCCTCGAACCATTGACGGAAGAAGCCGCACAATCCATATGTGGAAGTCATGACTCTTCTTCCTTAAGACTCGGCCAGTATCTGGGTTCGCTCCCCTCCTCATATTCGCTGCAAACCCATCAGGGAAACTTAACGTCTGCATCCATTGTATCACTTCCGTCATGTGCTTCTTTTCCAAGACGTAATCGGCCTTAGGCCTTTTCCATGGTTTGCCATCTCTTGGAGGCAGCATCTGCAGCTTTGGTCTGTCGCATAGTGTTGCCATGTCTACTCTGGCCTTAGGGTTGTCCTTTGTCTTGTTAGAAATGTCCATGAGTGTTGCCCAAAGTGCTTCGGCGACATTCTTCTCAGTGTGCATTACATCTATGTTATGTGGAAGGAGAAGGTCATCAAAATAGGGAAGCCTCTTCAATCCTGACTTAAGAGTCCACATATGTTCCACACCATAGCCCACAAAGCGATCTTTGTTTGGATTATCTTTCTTTGGATTAACTTTCTTTCTTTTACCCTTCTTTGGATTATCTTTCTACGCCGGGAGCACGAGAGCATCTATCTGAGCATGAACCTAGGCACTAGTCATCTTCTGAGGTGCAGGGTCGGTCACCGTGACACCTTTCGTGAAGTTATTGGTGTCTCCTCTGAATGCATGGTCAAGAGGGAGGAACTGTCGATGCTTGTCGAACAACGAGAACTTCCCACCCTTCTTCAACGAAATGAACTGTAGAGCTGCCTTACATACCGGGCATGGAAACTTCCTGTGGACACACCAGCCGGCGAATATCCCATACGCCAGGAAGTCATGCATGGAGTACTGGTACCAAACATACATTCTAAAGTTCTTCTTTGTAGCTCGGTCGTAAGTCCATACACCTTCATTCCAAGCCTTGATCAATTCATCATAAACAGGCTGCATGTACACACCCATTTTGTTTCCCGGGTGTCCAGGAATTATCAACGTCAAGAATATGTTTTGCCGTTGAAGTAGGGCCCCGGGGGGAGATTGAGGGGAATAGCGAACACAGGCCAACAAGTGTATGGGGCCGATATCATTCCATAAGGATTGAACCCATCCGTTGCCAGCGCAACACGTACATTACGGGACTCTTTATCTTTGCCACGATGGCTGCCATTAAAGCTTTTCCATGCTTCACCATCTACTGGATGTACCATCTTGTCAGGATTGTATCGAACGCCATTCTTGTGCCATGTCATCTGTTTCGCGGACTCCTCGGACATGAATAGCCGTTGGAGTCTCGGTATGATCAGAAGGTGTCTTAGGACTTTCATGGGGATGTCCTCATTCTGCTCCTTCTTTCCATCACCTTTGTCTACCTCCACATACCTAGAGGATTTACACTTTGGATAGTACTTTGCATCCTTGTGTTCTTCCCTAAATAGGACGCACCCCTTCGGACAACAATGTATCTGCTCATACGACATCTTCAGTGCCCGAAAGAGTCTCGTTGACTCGTACAAGCTGCTCGGCAGATGATGACCCTCCGAAAGCAGCCCCCCAATAATTGCCATCATAGCATCGAAGCAGGCTTGAGTCATGTTGTGCTGGGACTTCAACCCCAGTAGGCGGCCAATGGCATCCAGTTGAGAAACCGTTGTCTTCTCATGTAGGACCTTCTGTGCCGAATCCAACATGGCCAAGAACGCCTTAGCGCTTGGCTCTGGCTCCTCCTCCTCATCCTCCATAGGCCTTTCAGCAAACGTCGCATCCTCATAGTCACCTAACCATCCTGGTACCCCACCATCACCGTCAAATGCCTCCAAGCATCATCTCACGGCCTCCTCTCTAGGATGATAGGCTTCACCATGGAACACCCATCGGGTATAGTTTGGCATAAATTCATACTCGCAAAGATGTTGCACCATGACTTCCCTTGTTTTTCTTTTCTTGTTTTCACATTGACTGCAGGGACAGAACGTGTCTCTCGCTCCCTTAGTTGCCTTAAATGCATGGTCCAAGAATTTCTCGGTCTTATCCATCCATTCACGGGTGATTTGAGCCTGACTTGGGCGTACCATATACATCCACTCACGGTTATCCATCCTCTAGCATATACACATAACGGAGTAATATAACCATCAGTTGCATCTGCACGGCGTGCCTACTGTCTAATAGGTGAGGATAGGTCCTAATCCCACCCGCGGATGCGTAGATGAGGTTAGTTTCCATGCTCTACTCCGATCTGAGACAGAATTTCGGCAGCACCTCCCCGCTATTCTCCTGATACACGTCCTGGAAGGGAGAGTGTGTATCCGGAGAACAACAGTGAGGCGGTGCCAAAACTCCATCTCGGATCTGAGCAGAACATGGAAGCTAACCCATCTACGCATCCACGGGCTGTCCAAAAAACATGGACAATCCAAAACAGATACGGTCATAGATATGCAGAGATCCGCATACCTTCAACCGTATCTGTTTCGGACGAGAGACGCCTAACTGGGCTACACCGATCTACGTACTACAACGGTAAGGAAGAGAGCTCAATTATACCTAGGGTGGCGGTGGAGACAGGCTAGCGGCGTAGTGGCGAGTCGGTGTAGGGGCGAGTCGGTGCAGTGGCGAGTCGGCGCTGTGCAGGCAGGACCGCAACACCGACGAAGACGACCAGGGTTGCCGAGGTGCTCCGGGTCCCCTCCGACAGGTCCTGCTCTGCAAAAGAAGAAAAACATCACTAAAAGTTGAAAATTTCGGCAGAACCTCCCCTGTACAGGGAGGTTTCCAAAACCTACAAGAAAAACCGTCGGCACGATGGCCGACGTCCACATTTGGGGCACGATGGCCAACACAACCACAAACCCGGCACGAAGGCCGTCAACGACATAAACGACGCGATGACCGACAACCCTGCGGCTTTACCTTCTCCTCCGGCGAGGGCGGGAAAGAACGGCGTGGACGACGTGGACGAATGACATGGACGACGTGGACGAACATGGACGAACGTGGACGAACGTTTGTCCCCTCCACCTCAGCTTCCTCCCCCTCTCCCCTTCTCCTCCTCCTTCTTCTTCCTCCTCCTCCTTCCTTTTTCTTCTCCTTCTTCCTCCTCCTTTTTCTTCCTTCTTCTTCTTCCTTCTTCTTCTCCTTCTTCCTCCTTTTTCTTCCTTCTTCTTCCTTCTTCTTCCTCCTTCCTCCTCCCTCTTCCTGCTACCTTCTTCCTCCTTCCTCCAGGGCCGCGGCGGGCTCGCCGGGGCCGCTGCCTTGGGCCGGCGCCGGGCAGGCGCGGCGCGGCCGGGCGCGCCGCTGGGGGGCGCCGAGCAGTCTGGGTTTTAGGCATCCAGATCACATGTGGAGATGTCTGGGTTTTAGGCATCCGATGTCGTAACTTGCTCGAAACCTTCTCAATTTTTTACCATAGAATCTACATGCGATAACACGGCGCCCCGACAAGTTTCATTATTTTCGGACTTCGTTCGGATTTTATATAATTTAAATACACTTTTCCCGCAGGTACCTTGTCACGTTACGTCAACAAGATGCTCGAAATTTCATGTGAGTTCCTGGATACGGCCTCAACATACACCAAATATCATGAATATCATTTTTGAACGACCAAATTCGATTATTCCATGCGACTGCAGTTCAAATTTGAAATATTCCATAAAATTCAACGAAACAAAAAAAACTAACAAAATATAGCAAAAAAAGTCAAAAATATCCCAAATTTAAACATGGAGTTTTAAATAATGTGGGAAGGCCTCACAAAAAAATAGGTAAAAAAACCAAAAAAAAAAATTTGCCGAGTGTCAGCCCTGACACTCGGCAAAGAGGTCCTTTGCCGAGTGCCAGGAAGTGGCCGAGGCACTTGGCAAAGAAGGGATCTTTACCGAGTGCAGGGCCTTGGCACTCGGCAAAGGCCCTCTTTGCCAAGTGCCAGAGCCGGCACTCAGCAAAGATTTTTTTTAAAAATTTTGACGATGTGGGCGGGCTCGGCCGTCAAGTGCCATTTTTTTGCCAAGTGCAACTCTTTGCCGAGTGTTGCACTCGGCAAAGAGGGCTTTTGCCGAGTGCCGGGTACTCTGTGGCACTCGGCAAAGCCACTCTTTGCCAAGTGCTAGAATTTGCTGAGTGCCACCCGGTCCGGCACTCGGCAAAGAGTGACTTCGCAGAGTGACCGATTTTTAACACTCGATAAAGCTGGCGGCACTCGGCAAATATGCGTTCTCCCGTAGCGAAGAGCACGTATGAGCAGAGACCCGGACACGGACAGTCTCTCAAGTCTCAACTGGATGCTCTACGAAGAATCGAGCTATCATTTGGTTCACCCTAGGCGTTACTCCATTAGACTGCACCACTCCATTACTCCTATAAATGGAGCTAGTGGGAAAACTTGCTAAATTAACGCTTTTCAACTTCGGACGTGATGATACATAATTTTTTTTAGCTAGCTACTAGCTACTAGTTCATGCATCATAGCTGGGGCTAAACAAAACATGATCGATTTTTTTAAAATGTTTAGTAGGCAAAAATAAGGTGCATAGTAGGAGACAGCAATGGACATGATTTTCTCACTAGTCACCAGTGGTGGTGGTGGTTGGACTAGCTCAGTGGCGGCCGGGTTGCTGCTAGACCTCGAGATGCGGGCTAGTAGGTAGCTGAAATATGGCACACCGTACCTCAGCAACCTCAACTATTACTGGGTCTTATTTAACTCCGGTAAAGTTTACATCATGTCCATTAAATATTTGACACATATATAAAATATTAAATATATATTATACGACATCCTCGTACAACTTTACATCTAGATGTAAACAGGCCCTAATCCTATTACTCCTATGTTTTTCTGGTCCCAGGATGTTACCTTAAGAGACGTCCTTAACTCGGTCAGTGGTGCTAGTGATCCTGCTGAAGACTGGTTCCTGCTAATCCGTCCCGTCCATCCAGGTAGGAAGAAGAAACCGATTCTGAGTTCACCCTCGTCGACTGGACAGTCCGTCAACTGAAAAGTGCCTACCTGCTCCTAGGAAAAAGATGGCTGCTGGGTACTGTAAAACCATATGGCGTCCAAATTGACGACGTCCATATGTAACTACTGCAGGTGTATGTATGGTATCTGTTCATTTTCTACCACATTGGTGATAGGATGTCGGATGTGGGATGCGGGATAAGGGGGGGCTAAAACAACAGAGATGTTGATTTGCACGAAGATTTAACGGTTTGTTTTTTGCTACAGTAATTAGCATTGATAGAAATTAGGGGGCTGGAGCGTTTGGATCCGCCACTGGTGAAGGATGTCATTGTCATGTTCGTTTAGGTTTATTTGGTTGATAAGTCGTGCCTGAGAGTACTGTTGGCTGATTTGGTGTGAGAGAAAAATATTATTCGTTGGCTAAAAAAGTACGGTTTATAAGCCAAACAAGCCCAAACGAATGGGCGCATAATTAGCAGATCGACACAGAAAACACCGGTCGCAAACCACCTGTGTCTCTCACCAGTTTTTTTTTTTTTTTGAATCAGTCTCTCTCACTAGTTACCAGTAGTAGTAGGCGCAGATGAAGTTTGGGTCAAATTTTTAAGAAGGTGATTGATCCATGATGCCAGGCAGAGAAGCCGGTGGGACGGGAGACAATAAGCTAGTAGGTGCCTAGGTGACGGCGACTGGGCTCTCTCGGCCTCTTGCCGCCTGTGGCTGGCGGACACAGGCGCAGCCGCACAGGCTGAACGAACGAGAGACAGCAAGACATGGCAAGTAGAGTAGCTCGGCATCGATTGGCTCGGAGTGTGGTGGTTACGTTCGTTTTCCCTATCCGAGGGCCTGGGCTGGAAACGGACGCAGACGGCGTACGAGACGAGAGTGGCCGACCGGGGCATGCAGCAGGGACCGGTGCTGCGGCGAGATCGGCCGGCAGGTCAGGTGACCTTGAATGCCGGCCGTGCCACGGCGTCACCTACCACTGGTGCATGAGAGCATGAGGCACGGCGGTGGTCGCCGTCCGTCCGTCCGGCCGGCCCTCCGCACCGCTGTGAGGGCTGCGCTGCGGCCTGCGGGCGGCTCTGGCTGCTCCACTGCACCTGCACGTCTGCACTCACCCGTCCCAGCTCGACGGACCGGCCGGCAACAGGCAGCTCCCCTCCCTCTCCACATCGGCGCAGGCTGCGCGGCAGAGCAGGCGCATTGATGGTAGTGACTGGTGTGGGTCGATCGGGGAGCTCCGGGGTCAGGACCGGGCCGCCCGGAGACCGGAGTCAAGATGGCAACGGCACCCCGATACCCGATACCGACGGTATTTGATCCATTAAGGGACGGGGATAGAATCATATTTTTTACCCGGGCATCTAAATAAGCGAATCCATCCCCGACGGGTATAGCGGGTACGGAAACGTTTCCTGTTTACCCGTCCCCGTTACCCGTTGGAGAACCCGACTATTTGAGCTGTCATGCGAGTATTAGGCCCAAAAAAGCTCAACATAGGTATTTTTGCCCAAATCTGAACAATCATATATATAGTTTGTGTGTTCTAGGAACCCTAGTTCAATTTTTCCTCACCATCTCCGCCAGCAGCACAAGCACGCCTGCCTCACGAGCGCTCGTGCCCCTCGCTTCCTCAGTTCAGTCTCTCTGCCATCTTTGCTCGTCCTCCTCGCAACCTCGCTCCTTCTCCTCGGCATCTCCGAGACTCCGACACTTATATCCGGGTGAAGAAGAAACGTCTCCGATTGCAAAGCTGCGACCCCAAGTGTCCTTGTTTATCGGGTATGTAGTACCCGTCGGGTATCTGTTACCCGATCGATGCCCGACGGGTACGGGGATAGGCAAGAATCTATACCCGAGACAGGTAACAGGGACGGGAATGGGATGAATTCTCCCTAACGGAGAAGAGAACATTCCGACGATACCCGACGGGTACATCCCGTTGCCATCCATATACCGGAGTAATGGCGCCACGGCATCGGTCTACCCACCCGGCGGCGTGGGTGCGCGGACCCGGTCCTCGTGGACCACGACCGCGCCACCAAACGGCTCGATGCCTCGTTCGATGGTCACTTGGTCAGTCCAAGTCAACCAAGTGACACGATATATGCCATGCCAGTGACGTACAGTACGGTTGGGTCGTCGTGTCGTACAAGGCCGGTCTTTTGCTGGGTGGCAGGACCGCATGCAGGAGAGCCGTGGATCTGGTCCAGGCACAGGCAGCGAGCCACAGAGGCAGCTAGCGGGCATTCGTTCCCGGTAGGCCAGGAAGGGGATGAGAAGGGTGCGAAGGGGAAGCAGCAGGCAGCAGGGCAGCAGGACAGGAGGAAGGTGGTCGTGCTGGTGGCAAAGGTGGTGTGGTGTGAGATAATCACCTTCCTTTGCTCGACGATCCTCGCTGCACTAAGTCGTCTAGGTGGCGGCAATCACCAAGAGAAACAAACGAATCTCACAGTGAAACACAATGAAGGAGTTTGGCCACAGTAATATATATATATATATATATATATATATATATATATGAGTATATTCAGTAGCCAGCTACAAAAATAAGTTATTTCGTAGCCACCTTCATTTATGATAATTTTATATACTAATTTACGATAATGTCAATACATATTTACGATAGTTGGGTTACTATAGCACATAGAGATATTTACCATAATATTATAGTAAACCACTTAGTATGAAGTTACTATAATCTCGTAAATTAACATAGTAATTATCGTAACTCAAAGTGGCTACAGAATAAGTTATTTTATAGCCAGCTACAGAGTAGTAGTTATATATATATATATATATATATATATATTTCTGGTTTAGTTCCTCCCCAAAAGTTTATATCCTATCCCATCAAATGTTTGGACATATGCATATAGTATTAAATATAGACTAAAAAATAATTAATTGCACAGTTTACGACGAATTTACGAGACGAATCTTTTAAGCCTAATTAGTACATGATTTGACAATGTGGTGCTACAGTACACATATGCTAATGACGGATTAATTAGGGTTAATAAATTTGTTTCACGGTTTACTGATGAATTCTATAATTTATTTTTTTATCAGTATTCGAACACCTCATATAATATTCCTATGTAACACCCTAAAACTTTACACACAATTTAAAGAAGGCCATAGTCTACCACCCACCGAGGAGAGGTTAGGGCGAGGAGAGGTTAGGGGGTAGGCAGTGCTTCAATAAAATCTGCGCACCTGCATCCTCCACTGTCCACTGCTCGGCTGCTCCTGCTCCTGCTCCTGCTCCTGCCTCTCGCATCGCATATGCATGCGCTGCGGGCGTACCGCGTACTAGCTACTACGGTCGTGCAGTGGCCGGCCGTTAGCTTTGCTTGCTACGTACATACATATATACCTCCATCTCGACCAGCTGGGTCCATCGGTCAAGGGTTGTCAATGCGGAGGGAGGAGTTACATTTATGCATGCATGTTCGCTGCTCGCTGGGGCTGGCTGACTGCTGCGTGCTTTTCTTCTCCCAGCGGCCAACAGTTTTACTTCTCATCGGCGTGGCTAGGTGCTGCGTGCTTTTCTTCTCCCAGCGGCCAGCGACGACAAGGCCGGCCACTGTAGTTGTACTCCTACGTACTACGTACCGTCGTACGTGCCACATTTCTTCGTCTTGACCATGGCTACAACGACGACGTCGTATTGTTCCAAAAAAAAAAAAAAACGGCGACGTCGTTGCACAAGTGAAAGTAGGTGCTGACAACAAGCTAAGTACTACCTGCTGCTGCTAGCCTACTACCTCTTCCTCCCTCATCTCTGCGCTAACAGCACGTGCATTCAGATGTATCCCGTTTCATTCAAACGGCACTAGCTATATATATAGTATATATTATTATATTAACAAACTGCTTGATTTCAAGTCTGTGAAATGGCCGGCCATGTTAGAGTGCATATGACTATATATATATATATATATATATATATATATATATATATATATATATATATATATATATATATATATATATATATATATATATATATATGTGTGTGTGTGTGTGTGTGTGTGTGTGTGTGTGTGTGTGTGTGTGTGTGTGTGTGTGTGTGTGTGTGTGTGTATTATAATGTATATTATTCCCATGTTTTATAGTGTATATTCTACAACTATTCCCATGATTTTAGTCTGTGTTGTAAGCCAAGAGCACACGTGCATTCAGATATGTTAGCTGAAAATAATGGTATATAATAAGTGGATTCGTCATCCACAAGTAGTTTGCATCCATTATGTACTCTTCTTCTGATGACAAAAGCACGTTGGTTGCCTGGTTCATGCATGCATGAGGATACCGATACCATCTCCAATATGAAACTTTGAC
The DNA here is from genome assembly GCA_904845875.1 of Miscanthus lutarioriparius. Lineage (NCBI taxonomy): Eukaryota > Viridiplantae > Streptophyta > Magnoliopsida > Poales > Poaceae > Miscanthus > Miscanthus lutarioriparius. The sequence goes on from CAJGYO010000009.1 coordinate 87,808,745, forward strand.
AAACAAAATCAATGGAAAATTAATTATATTACCCTGGATCGGGCACAAAATAAGTGTTGTATATCATGCATATGATTATACCTTTCCGTAACAGATCTAGTAAAATCGATCTTTGCTTTGTCAAGCTAGCTAGCTAGTAGCTAGGGTGAAAAACTAGATATTGATAGCTAAAGCTTATTACAAAAGTTTTAGAAACGTACGTACTAGTACATCATTTCATAATCTAAATGGACTTGTCCTTGTATATATACTCTTTCAATTAAGGAGATTATTGGTAGACATAAACCATGGTAGATGTGACGGCAACGGCATCAAATTAACCAAACATACTCAAACATGCATACATGCTTCTTCCAGGTTCTACCACACAATACAATGCATGCATGTGTTTCCTGATGGTCGATGTGACAGCGACGGCAACGGCGACACTATAGGCTCTATTCGCTCGAGGTTAGAAGCTAGAATCAGCCCTACTATTTCAGCCATAGAATAATGTTTCTCTCTTACAACAAATCAGTCCTACAAATCAGCCGTAGCAGTAATAAATCCTGCCGACCAGAGCTATAGTCGCCGGCGCGTGGACGGATGACGATGCTTCCTCCGATCCCTCCCTCAAGGTACGGTGACCACGCATGCTAAGCATTCGATCCCATTGGGACAGGTTGTACGGCACGTCGCCGTCTCCGTCTGCTACCCCGATCCGTCCATGGCCGCTTTTGTCAAACAGAAGCTCTGAAAACTGAGCCGACGATCGAAGAAGAAGACGACGATGAGACGAAGAGCGTACGTACGGCCGGTCGTCGTCATTGTCGCAGCGAGTGATCAAGAAAAAAGCAGTACGGACGCACACGCATTCATTGACGCTTCTTCCCTCGCAGCAGGCCGGCAGCCGCTGGAAGATAAAATCGAATCCCAGCGGTCGAATGGGTCGCCGGAAGCAACAGACGCCACTGGCCATGTTTTCTCTCCGTGTTTGGTGCGGACCTTGTCATCAGTCAGTCACTTGTTTTAACTACGGTGGTTTCTTGCTAGGGACTAGCTACAGAGAGTGTAGTGTCGTTATCTTCGTCTCTCTCTCTCTCTCTCTCTCTCTCTCTCTCTACAACAATCTTCGTCTCTTTTTAGATAATCAATCACACACTGTTATTGTCCGTGTGCTGTTCTTTTCTTTGTCTCTTGTCATTGGCTTTTCATGGATGTTGATGATACTCCAAGCGCGACATATTGCAAGCACTATTCTTTTCATGGATTTAGTAGCTACTAGTAGCTGGCTAGTATCATCTTTAGTTTTTGTCATGGAATAAGACTATAAGAGGCAGTTGTTGGTAATTGGTAGGGATATTACTATTAATATTAGTTCTAAGTAATCGTATTTTTTTTGAGGTTGTCTATCTACTACGGATTCGAGTGTTTTAGAAGCATATGTACACACAAGTGCTACAAGACAATTCTCGTAGTTGATTTATTCAGGTCACTTTCTCCGTCCCAAAATAAGTGTCGTTCTTGGTTTTCGAGGAGTTAAACACTTTTATCTTTAACCAAATATATACAAGAAAATATTAATATTTATAATACATAATTAGTATCATCATTAGATAGATCATTGAATCTATTTTCATAATAAATTTATTCAGACATACAAATATTGCTAATATTTTTTCCACAAGTCTAATCAAACTTTAAAAGTTTGATCGACACGGATATTAGAAACGCTTATTTGGGACGGAGGGAGTATACTACCTAGATTTCCTGCAGAAAGCAGCTTGCATTATTGGGAGTCTGGCACGCGAACAAGTCCTAAAGTGAAATTGTTGGTTTCAAGCTATCTGCAGTACCTATTTCAAATTTATGGTTGGTGGAAAGAGGGGACAATCTTTATTTTAATTTGTTAAGGTTTCGTACATCCACTGCACTGTTGCATCCACTGCACTGTTTGCTATTGAAACGAGTGAAGGTATTTGACGTGAGAGCGTTAGGTTTTTGCTCCCAAAAAGAAACGATCGATCCAACCCCGCAGCAAACACGCACTAACTTCAACCTCTGATGCATGCATGGTCGGACACACGGGCCGGGACGGCATGTCCTTGCCAAGAACGACAACAAAAAGTATGCATGATTACCTGCTGACTGCGCGTACACACTAGCTACACATGTACTCCTGCGTACTCCTAGCAAATACTCCGTCCATTCCAATTTATAAGACGTTTTTGCTATTTGTAGATATATTATTTTTATTATGCATCTAGACTAGTGTATATCTAAATAGATAGCAAAAACTATGTATTTAAAAAGCTAAAACATCTTATAATTTTGAACGTAGGGAGTACGTACGTACATATAGATTCAACACACCGTTGCTAAAAAAACTAGTATATATTTACTCTCTACGTCTATGAATAAATCAGTTTCTATAGTTGTCTTAAATAAGTTTTTTTTTGTGTTTGACTGAATTTTATAGTAAAAAGGTACAAATGCTTATGACATCAAACATGCTTATTATAAAAAATATATAATTTATAGTTTATCTAATGATATTGATTTGATTTTATAAATTTTGACATTTTTTCTATAAATTTGGTAAAAATTAGAAAAGTTTGACTTAAAATAACTCTAAGAATTCAATATAAATTCTACACATGCATATATATGCACGTACAATCTCTAGACATGGAAGAAGTCTGTCAAGTGTCTGAATAATCTAGTCCAACAGCATGGACACACACCAACAGTATCCTTTCTACACTGAATGCATGTGTTTATGACCGAAGACCGTTTCATCCATACACAGGACAGCAGTGTAGATTACAAGTTAGCAGATACTCTCTCTGTTCCAAATTATAAGATGTTTTGATTTTCTAGATTCATAACTTTTGCTATACACCTAGATATATATTATATCTAGATACATAATAAAAGTTATGAATCTAGAAGTACCAAAACGTCTTATCATTTAGGACACATGCGTGTGTGTGTATATATATATATATATATATATATATATATATATATATATATATATATATATATATATACATATACACGTCATAGCAATCCCAGCTGAAATGGACGACAGCTCAGAAGTACCTTTCATGTGCCTGGAATACAAATGGCCTGGATTCCAGGCTAAAATTGATGGGTCACCTAACAGTAAATAGTCTACCAAATTGAACTTGAGATGCTTTTCGATGCTTCTGTTTTGTCCTCTTTGGAGCACTACTCCAACCCAAGGCATATGGCAGTCCTTTTTGTTTGTTGTTGGATTCTAGAAGGCCTTTCTACCTAGCTACCTATCAAACCTAACTCAACTTGTTTGGCAATTGTTGGTTAGTATACTAGCCCTATTAGTATACTGACCACTCCTAAAGGTTGGAGAGCAGATAAGCCATTAGCCTGTGTGGCCCTCACATTTGGCAACCTATGCATGGTCCTAGGCCTAGTATAAGCTATGAAATGTCATACTCGATACTGACTATTACTAGTACTGTCGTCATCTAATGTGGGTTTTCCATGATTGTTTCCTAAATAATATATATAAGGATGTAAATGTAACTAGAATATATTAATTGTACATCAACGAACACATGAAAGTAATTTTAAGCAAGGACGTCTTTGTTTGCGGGAAAAAAGGACGTCTTTGGGGCTAACTAATATATAACCGGAATTTCTTACCTTTGTTATCTCTTTTTTTCGCACATTGTACACAATAATCATATAGATGATTTGTTACCAATTATACTACTCTATGTCCTAAATTGCTAGTTTTTCCCTCTTTGTCACATGCATCTCCATGCATGTTTGCCATGCGCTTAGCTGCAATATTAGTTTGCTAGATAGATAGTATGCATAGCTTGAGTTAATGTTTTTTTATTACCCTTGCGGCCATGTTAAGGGCGTGTTTGGATTTCCTCCTCTAAACTTTAGAGCTCTAATTAGAGTTAAAGCTTCAAATAAGTGGTCTAAAGTTAGCTCTAAACTTTAGCCACCCTCATTGGCCCCGTTCGCTTCGCTGAAAAAAAAGCCAAAACATTGTTCCGTCTGATTTATTGTGAGAGAAAAATACTGTTCCGGCTAAAAAAACAAACTGAAAAAGACGGATTATAAGAGAAGCGAACAGGACCAAAAGCTTTAGAGCTCAAAACTGAGCTAAAGTGTTATAAAGTTTAGAGGGAATCCAAACAGGCCCTAAGTCGATGACTTAACCAGGTGGATAAGTTACACCACAAGTAATCTGACAAGCTGATCAACGCTCATTTCGCAGATGCAATATCTTTATGTATAAGAACTAAGAAGAATGAAAAAAACAATGCACCAAATGTGAAGCTGGAGAGAGAGAGAGAGAGAGAGAGAGTACCTTAAAGGGTAAGGCTTGAGGCAAATAAATCCAAACAGTAGATCACGAGCAGGAAATAACAGTGGGTAAAAAGTTTCCCCGCTGACACCGAGGCACCGAGCACACATCACACAATTCACATGCCCATTGATCTATTCAACGAGAAAAGCCAAACCGGACTAAAAATAAGGCCGGCAGTGTCTGTTCCTTGCAGCCATCGCAATTTGCTATGCTTTACGTGTTCTTGGTGTAGGCTGAGAAGGGACTTTCCTCATGACACGCTAGATATACAAAAAGATATATGTTCTTTCCATGTGTATTTTTATCATCTTGATCTCAGGATCTCTCTGTTCACACTTCACACATGCTGAATGACTGAAATACTACCACCAAAACCAAAACATCCTATAGATTACCTCTGTTGCATGTCACGTCAAATCTTAGTCCTAGGCATGCATGACTGATAAAATATCGTATTGACGCCCTGTCATTAGATATCGGCTAATTATCTAGTGGAAGCCATCTATTTGTTTAAACCATGAAAGCCCTGAACGAATTGCAGAAAACGGTGATGATCTTATATGGAACTGATAAAAACTTGCAGACCAAACTGTGCTTATATGTAACTGATAACATAAAACCGCGTGAAAAGATTAGCAATGCCAAAGCAGGTATAAAAGACCACGGAAAAAATTGCCCAAGCTTTATTTATCTCTCCATCTCTTGATGAGCACATCGATAGCGAGTTTTTTCTCGATAATACGCCATTAAAACGCGCTTAGATTTAATGCATTGTCCTCAGAATCCCTGTGTTCACATTATCGCACAAGAGTACGACAACGCGGACGTTAATTTGAGATGGACAGAAATTGACAAGACCACACAAAATATTGCCTGTTTTCAGAAAGCAACCAGGCACCATGTAGCAACCACTCGTCCAATCAACCAAACTCCACGTTGCCATCAGGCTGCACCAATGACCCGTCCATGCAAAACCAGTCGGTTTAGCATTGACGTCATCTTTGCCACTGGGTTCATAACACATCAAAACTTTGAGATGTTTGTATACAAGCAGACCCTTAAACATCAAACACTATTTACAGGACAGAGATTATATACATGGTGTATGATACTGAGATAAATACTCTTGACACCAAAATGTACATACAAAATCTGCCTCCAGCTGATCTTCCAGCTCCAGCGCGCCAATAAATATCACAGCAGCAACATGCCAGATCCTGCAGCATTGTCATGTAATGCAGGTTCAAACCTTTTGCAGAAAAGCCTCGTTTTCCTTAAGTGAGGAATATACTTGTCTATTGTCAACTTAACATACTTAACTTCTGGTTTATAGACATGTGGAACCTGTTAATGTGAATAGTTAAATTAGTATTTCAGAAGAAACAATTTTACAAAAAAAAAAGATTATACAAAATTACCATCCTAGGACTAGCATGGTATTCAAATCTCTCACTGTTATGCAATAGCTTCCTCATGGTTCGACAATCTCCTTGTTTCTTTCTGTACCCCTGCAACTCTTGATCTTCATAAGCCAAAACCAGTATGAGCAGTTAAGGTAGCAAATGCCTAAGAAGGAAACTTGGTTAGCAATGTAACTTTTGAGCTTGAGAACTTGCTGTGCTCATCATCACAAAAGGATATCAACTCGCCCTTCATTCTTTCTCCCGGTTCTTCCCATCCGTTGAATCATCCTTAATGGTGAGACGTTGGCATCGAAACAGATCACGAGATCAACCTCAACAATATCTAGTCCTTCCTCGCCGATTGATGTTGCCACCAAAACATTATATACCCCAGATCGAAATTTCTGTAAATGATCTAGATGATGAGATGCCATAAGTACTTGTCAAGAACTGACAGGAGTTATTGTCTGATACCTGCAAAATAGCTTGTTGAGTTTTTTGGCTTTGCCCCTTCATTTGGTTATTACCTGTCAAAGACCAAAGCTTGAATTAGTAATGTGAAACAACTATCTGGATTCATGATTCATCTACTGCATTTTTAAATGCCCCACATCTTGTATAGATTTCTGCTGTAGAAGTACCTAGACAAAGGGGATAAGGGGGTATTCACTAGGTTCAACCATTGTGTTTCAATCGTCGCCTAGGCATACCCCAGATGCCGCAGGATGCCACAAGTTTTAGTTACACCATATCGCCTAGGCTACCAGGTGTACCCCCAGCACCACAGGACACCACAACACCTCAAAAATCATGGGTTCAACTGAACACAATCCCACACTCATGCCACATGTTTTTTCCTAGTATATCCTAAATAATCTTTGTAATGTAGTACAAACTTTAATGTTCAATCACAAATACATGTCATTTTGGACATACATGGAATCAAGATCTTCAAAATTTAACTATTGATAGCCTTTAAAGTATTTTTACGGAACATTATAATTTCATGTGTAGATTCATTCTGAAAGGTACTTCCATGATATTATGATTCTATAGGCTTTTACATATGTATAGAAAGAGAGACCATTGTCGAAGTTACATTTTGGAGAATGTGTCGACAGAACAACATGGTTTTATAACCAGAGGAAGTAAAACAATAGCTAATCAGAACTACAAAAATACATCTGCATGACCTACTTCTGCAGAATCAGAACTTATATGAAACGAGATCCTCCATACCTGCTGAGCTTTGACCAATGAATTTAACAGGTCTGATAAGTTTATCATCAATATCCTGTAGTGAGCAATTTATTTCACTGCATTGCAAAGCAATCACCAAAATATACAACCTTTATGATAAACTGACGAACAGAGGACAATTAAAGTGTTTTCAAAGCAAACATACAACAATAACTTTGTATGTTATATAAGGAATGTGAACAAAATTTAACAAAACAACCGTGCATACTTAATCTATAGATTACAGGAATTTGTCAAGGCAAAAGAGTGATTCAAGGACAGCTATGGCCAAACTTGTCAAAATACAAAACATTTTTTTCCCAATCATCAAATAGTTCAGAGTTCAGCAGATAAGTGCCAGAACAGGAATAGAAATGTATGAAAGAGCTATTTAGTAGTAGGAACAAAAACCAAGTTGAAAGGTTTGATTCTTACTTGACACTTTCTCAGTAATGGGAAAATATAATAATCCTCGAGTTCGTCAAATTGGAATCAGTACCTATGCCATTTACCGTAACGTGTAAACATAATGTGTTCAAGGACAAAAAACGTGTAAACATAATAAGCTATCATATGTGGATCGGTCTAGTTGATGTTAAGCAGCACTTGGAACTCCATGGCGGCATGAATTAAAACATAAGTCCTTCATAGGGGACATGCATAAATCAATGGGGTACAGTGCAGCGGTCACTCAAAACAGATGAAATAATTCCACATTTACCAGAATACTACTATTACTAGCATCATGTGTTCTGATAAATTGCAAACCGAACAGTCAAATCCAACAGACATAACACTACTTTGCTACAGAACAGTATACCATCATTACAACCTCTATTTCGAAAGGCGGTCCTAGGCACCAGCTCACTTAGCACCTAAGTGACTTGTCTAGGCACTTTCCCATCTAGACTGGTTTAGGCCTTTAGGGCATTGATCTATGTATGGAAGTGGGACAAATCGGAGATGGGGAAGATGAAATATGGTCATGGAACTCATGGATGCATGATGATGTCAAATTTCCTCTTTTTCACATGGCATTATTCTAGCTGACTGGAAAAAGGTACAAATGTCTACACCTAGGCAGAGCAAGACCAAAGGGGTTCAATTAGCTGACTGGAAAAAAGTAGAAATGTCTACACCAAGTGCTAATGTAATATAAGTTGTGTTTGTGTGCACGTAGTCTTATACTCTTCTCTTTAATGCAATCATGTGCAGCTTTCTTGCGTATCTGAGAGGGGAAAAAAGCCTGACCGCCTGCCTAAGTCCTTTTGAAACAATGCTTACAACATACAAATAAACAGAAGCACCATTGCCACACACACATAATACTCAATAGAAACAAGCTTTAAGCACAAGGTTTAAGATTTTGTGGTGATTAGTTGTCCTCAAAAATATGTTTCCTATTCATTATAAATCTACTGATACACCATTGAGTTCATAGAATAAAACATGCACTCCCTCTGTTCCAAATTGTAAGTTTTGTCCTAAGTCAAACTTCTCTAGCTTTAACAAGTTAATAGAAAAATGCACAAACATCTACAACATCAAACTAGATTCATTAGATACACCATCAAATATATGAGTGTATTTATTCAATATTATAGATGTTAATACATTTTTCCTATAAATTTGGTCAGAGTTAAACAAGTTTGATTTCATTAGATACATCATGTGTTTACACCAAAATTTGGGAAAGAAGAACGCCGGAACTCGAAGCTTCCAAGATTGTATCATCAAGGAATCGATTGCATAAGGATCGATATCAGCTGATTCAGATGCGGCACTGAAATCGGCTCTTTTCAGATGACGTCAGCAGATAACAACGACAAGCTACGGTTGGTGTCGGGAAAGACATGTCGGACTCTACAAAAAGGGAAAGATTATGGTCCAAGTTATCTTAAATTAGGAGTGTTTTCTCTTATTTCAAAGATTGTAATGAGTCGTACTTAAGCAGGATTCATGCTTAGGTTCCGAGTATAAATATTGAACCCCGGCTATTGTAAAGGATATCCAATCAATCAATATAAATTACTTTTTCGGCTTCACGCCAACCCTTAGGAGTAGGAGTAGTGTAGATCTCGGTGAGTTCTTCAACAAGCAGGGTTGCATCGGTCCGGCCGACCTCCGACTTGTCTATAAGTACCGTCATGGCTTATGCTTTGGTCTATAAGGCTGCATCGGTTAAGTTCGACCTCCAGTGCTAGCTCTAGCATAAGCTAGTTATCGATCTTTATTTAGTTCAAGTACGGCTACATCGGTTAAGTTCGACCTCCACTGCTCGAATTAGATTAAAGTCAAGTTATCGGCTCTACCTAAGGTGACATCCTTCTAGTAGATTCATTAAGTTACCGATCTTGCTGATGTTCTTATTGTCATTAGTTTTCAGCAATATCAATCTGCCCGATCGAGATCGATCTAGATCGGCCTCACATCCTTTTAATCCGTCTTTTACTTTGTTACAATACAATGTTTCTTACTTTAAGCGACGGGTTATGTTTCATCAGCTGTTCTACTTCGATCTTGATCTTGCATAGTACGCGGTTAAGGCATGTCTGATCTTGAGAAGGTTTGCTGGCTAGTTAAATCTGGTCTATAGTTCGTTATTATGGCTGTAACGATCCGATCGATCCCCACTGATGGCACTTTAGATCGGAGGATGCTAGTTGGTAGATTTGTTTTCGATCAGACATGACCTTGACTGTTTACTATGCCTGCATCGGCTAAATAACCGATCGCCCGCACTTTAACGTTCATAGCATGTTTTCATGACCCTGTTAAATATGAATAGATCCGTTTTCTTTAAAAGTTTAATCTGTTATCTTTATTATGGCTGCCATCGATCCGGTCGAACCCCACTGTTAAAGATAATAGATTGGATTTGAGGAGTTTATAGGTTTACTCGTACTGAATAGTCGATTGTTCATATGCTATGACCCTTTTTCTACTTGAATCGGCTATTTCAGCCGATTCGCCTGTGCTTTCACAGATATAACATGTCTTTCAGAAAACCTGTCAATGTATAGACGGTTTTATGGATTCTTCGGTTTTAGTTTGTTGTTATCATCATACCTGCCATCGATCCGGTCGAACATCACTGTTGACAGTAATAGATTATATTCAGAGCGTTTGTGGATCCATTTGTACTAGACAATCGATTTATTCGCATGTTATATCCTTTCTCGTTAGATTCATCGGCTCAATGCTTTACATTGGTAATACCCACCTAGCCGATGATTTTACTTATATCTGCGTGCATTGTACTTGTCAACATAAAATCAATCGCGACCCACGAGCTTTACAGTCCATAACAGCCGATTTCTTCGCGTATCAGCTATTTTGTTGATTTTCCCGTCTGCCTGCTCCCAAAGCGGCACACTTGGAACTGTCTAGGCAAAAACCGGCATGTTCCACCTTAAATTACTGATAAACTTTGTCTCCTTGTCAATTACAGGTCAAATTAACTGGCATGCCTCGAGAGGAGTTCACAGGGTCGACGGGTCCTGCGATTGAAGCCAAACGGATCTCCGGGCTCATCCTAAGCAGATCCTTCCGGCTTGTATGAGTGTATTTATTCGATATTGTAGATGTTAATACATTTTTTCTATAAACTTAGTCAGAGTTAGACAAGTTTAACTTAGGAGTTAGGACAAAGTTAAAAACAACTTAAATTTTGAAATGGATGGAGTACAACATTAAGAAAGAAGGTTACTTACTGAAGTGCTCAAGCATCAGCCTTTTCAATTCCTCTACTTTTGGAGTCGTACTCGTACCTTGAGATGAGGAAAGCTTCATCTTTTGTTTTAGTCGCCAAAAGAGGTCGTTCTTGCGCATCAAATTCAAAAACCTTCAATAAACAAGAACAGCGCTAAAGATGAACATAGATAAAAGCTTGCTTGCAAACTAACGCACAAAAGCAAGAATAAGTATCAACTCCGTAATCATCACAATCATAATTCTATCAGTATGCTCATATGACGAGGGCACAAGTTCAATACTAATCATCTTTGGGTATTAATTTATTAAGTTCTGGAATGGTCAAGTTTCCTGAATGGTAACTACAACTGCCAAAGTACCAATATCGCGCATCCATGCTGAAAATTTAGCTGGATGTTCATAAAACTTGTAATCCAGTTAGTTAAAAAAGAATTCTATGAAGTTGAAGAGGATAGGCAGAAATTATTTAACCACTAAGATGTATGTCATCAAAAAAAAATCACTAAGATGTTTATTATAAATTTATATCAATAAGACATTATGTACAATTTTAGAAATGCATGGACCCAGCGAGGAAATAGTGCCCTCTGTTTCTCTTCCCAAATTCCTTGCCTTAACCGTGTAATTTTCTTGAAGTAGACCTTTTTCTCAAAATTTTATTTAAATTTCCTAAGACTTCTAAATCCAAGAAAACATCAAACATTACCTAAATAAGTAAAAAGAGCAAACAACATATGGCAACTGGTTGCCGTGCAGCTACAGGTATCACAAGTAAACGTTGCTATTTGGTTAAATTTATAACCTTGAAGACAGCTCAAATGTGATTAAGTTGCACTGAACCATTCTACATGAAGATCACACTATGGCTGTCAACAATACGGACTAGTAACTACTGCTGCATCACGAAAACAGGTCTGTCAAGAATTTCCATACAGCTTTACCAAAGAAAATAGTCCTCAGTCCTCACATGCCTCATACTCCCTCCGTTCCAAATTATAAGTCACTTTGACTTGTTTGATACATCCATTTTGCTATGCATCTAGATATAACGTATTCTACATACATAACAAATTCTATGTACCAAAAAATACAAAGCGACTTATAATTTGGAACGAATGGAGTATTTATGAGCCTAGTATGCATCACTACAAATAAAAATTAAAAAGTACATTTATGTAGCAAAAGTGTGAAGACAGTACCCTCCCTTCAACTTCTTGTCAAGATACCCATGTGCAAATTGGGTTCCATGGCTCAAAGGCAACCTCCTTGTGTGACAAAGTGGGCCAAGAATTACAAAAGACCTTTCAGTTTCCCCTCTCTCAATTTCATGGATATTTGGTGGGGGTGCTTCCTTGAATTTATCCTTAAATTTCAGCAGTTCATATTGGGTCCACTGGTGAAATCATGTGAGCAACTAACGATCATCAGGGCACAAGTGGATAAATATTCTTATAATCAAACACATGTAAACATAATGATTGTGATTTTAAAGGTATGATAAACATACATTTGCATAATCCCGATGGTCAATCACACCAGCATCATGCAATCGATTAAGATGTGGGCGCACAATATCCAAAAGCATATCAGCAACTTGAGTAGCATCACTGCCAGAAGGGACCTACACTGGAACATGCGACTTTTACATCACAGAGGAACAGTGTATTGTCAACAAAAGTTCACACGTACCTGCACAACTTCAACTTTGCGTGTGTTAACATACTGGTTCACTCTAGAATCCTCTTCATCACAATAAATTAGCTCCGAAATGCTTAAATTGTCTATAACACTTTGGATCTTTGACTGCTTGGCTGAACCACAAGTAGGACAAGATTGCAAATTTAGATGGTGCCTTCATGATTGGGCAAGTAAGTCTATTTTAATGTAGAAACTTACATCCTGGTGTAGCAGTTAGAGCTAAAATCCTTAAAGGCACACGAGATGCCAGCAACTGCGAACGTGACAGAAAAATAAAGACTGATCAAGCCAAGTTGCACAGCATTCAAAAAACTAGTTGACTGATGTTCCCTCTAGTCAGCAATAAGTGACGTTATGGGGTTGTCTTAAGTCAACGATCCCGAACTTCAGTTACAGATTACTTTTTTATGTGTAAAGTTTAGATATTCGATTATTCAAATGATCTGAGTAACTTGTCACAAAATGTATTCATATAATTATACTTTTGATATGTTTAATAGCATTTTGTAACAAAAGGTACTAGTCAAAGTTGTGTTTGGAAACCATGTCAATTCAATGTCCAAAACACCACTTATTTTTGTGACTAAACAGAGTATTATAATGAATCAAAAGAGCTCACAATGGAGCAAAATGATGACAACAAAATAGGATTTCACATGCAGATAAAACAAATGAGTGTAGTACATGACCGTGAAACATACCTCTCGGATAACCATGCAGTAAGCATAATTTCCTGATGCTTTATGAGCCTCATCTATCACTAAGCAAACTATTTGCTGTACCATGCATATACCTGTTAAAACCAAAGTTCATAATGAAAAATTGGAGAATAATAAAAGTAAATTTTAAGCATATAACAAAAGTAAGAACATAAAACAAAAAATCAACTATATAGAGTAGTTCTTAAATGCTAATTTGGAAGTAAGTTTGTGTTCAGTTATCATTCTAAAAATAGTAAATGGACCTCCAACTGATATCAAGATGGATTAGCAATAAACAACCCAAGAATATCACTACCTCCAGACAATGGAAACAGCTTGTTTTCTTCTTGTTTTTGTTGTCTGAGCCTCTGAGGGTCAAGTTTAATTGACTGGAACTAGTAATAAAGATTGCCAGAAACAGTCAGAAATAATCACCAGATTGTATATCATTCTGAAGAACTTGTGGAGTGACAAAGAACACTCGCTTTGACTTCCAGTGAACTGATCGAGTGGAAGGGCAAAGACCTCCTTTCATATCTATTATCCACTCCTGAAAATACACAATTATGTCAGTTTCCAGCAGGCAGCACAGAAAAATGTGCAGCACAAAGCAAAAATGAGATTTATAGATACCAGACTAGTATTGCTCAAGTTTGTTTTTGACCATGGAACTCTAAAACTGGAAATTTTTTACCGCCGAACCATCAAGACCAGAGAAATTTGGCCACCTAACTTGTTTCAAAGGTGGTTTTGTATTTTCTGAAAACAATAAAGTTGGTTTATTTAAAAAAAAAATCATAACTAATTCAATTGATATCCGCAAAATATGAAACCAGTACCAAAATATTTCTAAAAATATAATCCATTTGTTGGTGCTCTATTTGAAGTTATTTGTTTTTATTTTTCCCATTACCAATGTTTTATTGCTCGTAGTCATGTCTATTACTTATTAAATCATCATTTTGCATTATATTATACCCGAGATTGAACTTAAGAATCCATAATAGATTATGAGTAAATAAAAGATATGGAAGATGGCACCAACCTTGCAGGTGCCATGCTCCACTAGATATATCATATTTAGCCATTGCAACTAGTATATCATCGCTAGCCTCCAAAAATAATTTGGTTAATTTAAACAACATATTTGGTTTGAGTACGGATTCTCTTGTCCGATATCTAGGTTTAATATAGCACAAAATGATGATTTAAATAAATAACAGGCATGACTACAAGCAATGAAACACTAGGAATGGCAAAAAATAAAATCCAAATAACTCCAAATCCAGCACCAATAGACACATTATATTTTTAGAAAAATGTCGGTACCGGTTTCATATTTTTATGATTTAAAATAACTTTTAGTTATCATTTAAAAAAAATAAACTAGCTTTATTATTTTCAGAAAATACAAACCCACCTTTGAAACCAGCTAGATGGCCAAATTTGTCCAGTATTGATAGTTCGGTGGTCAAGGATTACTAGTTTGAGAGTTGCATGGCCAAAAACAAACTCGGACAATAATTGGATGGCCAAAAATAGACTTCTCCCTAAATAAAATAAGAAAATCACCAACAGCAGATTTATTTGCAGTACCTGTGGTATTCCCACTGTATTGTAACATGCCTCAATTTGCTGAGTAACAAAAGGACGTGAAGGGCAAGTAAATATGATTTTCCCTAAATTTCCATTGTAAATAAGAACAAAGTTTCAGCATCAATTCCACGAGTTCATAAAATACAGCATCGGAGAGGTAAACGGTTAAAATGCGATGCAAAACATTACCTTCAGGAAACCATCGAAAGTAGTTGTACATCACTACCGCAGCAATAAAAGTTTTGCCAAGTCCAGTTGGCAAAGCTATTAACGTAAACAGAGCCTTTGCAACCATATACTTCTGGTACTCTCGGACTTCTACATTAGCTGCAACGCATAAAAATAATAGCCAAAATAAATTATAAAAGTTAGATATGCTGCTTGGATTACATATAACAAGATAACTATCTAGTATCTAGTGAAGTGTACCCTTAAATATTTAAAGAGCAAACATGGTTCTACAAGAACAAAACAATAACCATTAACCAGAAGAAAATGGAAATTCTGACAGGAATTTTTCATTGTCTATTTTCCAAATTGCTTAATTGCATCCAGTTATTTGCATCTGAGGAATGAAACTTTGTGCATCCATGTTGAAATATTGGGGTTTCCCTATGGTGTTTAGGCAGCTACCTGCTACAAAATCAAGGATTTCCTCAAATAGATAAAAGAAACTGGAAAAATTAGAAGTGATGCGCGTCAACAATTCACAATCAAGATATCATTTAGTAGAATGCATATATCAATCCCATGCTATACCACTATACTAAAATAGTGCTATTTAACAGTTGTTAGCAGATGCAATAGAATCAACCATGTGAGCAACAAACATGTAATCCAGTTGTACTCAGGAATACGACAACCACAATGCACTCAATACTTAATCTACAACAAAAAGCAGAAACCCTGACGGTGGTTTGGGGAACTCATGTGAAGGCCTAGTAAAACCTGCATTCTAAAGACATGGATAATTAAGCGAAGAGATTCCAAATAACCAACCTAAGTTGTTGCACCAATAACATCCCCAAAAAAATGGCATTTGCTTGATACAACAAAAAACATATTGCCAAGGGTGGACAGGCTCCTAGTCTATTCTATCCACTTCAACTAAAAGAGGTGCATGCTTCTATGGGTGTAGTGCTGTTCCAGCAAACTAAACTCCTTATCCTCATGTTTTAGTTTTTTGCTTGATTTCCTGTTGCAATCGCCTAACTAGTATGGCTTCTCACGTGCTTGACAAAACAAAGTTTAGAGTCGGGTTCCGCATCCCTGAGTATCTGGTAAACTTCAGTACCAACAAGAACTTCTGGGAATGTATATCATGAAGCAAGATGGCTGCCATTATTGACTAATAAAGTCCCAGCCATTCACTAAAGATAAAGATATCTATTTTCCAAGTTGGCTCCACCCATAAGCTGAATCTCAGCATGAAAACCAGAACAAAGAACAGCTATTGGCAAAATGCAGCAGAAACTCAAACCCCCTCACTTGGATAGATCCATGTCTTCACAGCCTCGTGGTCCAGGGCGACGGCGCAGGGATCATACTCAACCTCCACATTGGGCCGACGGGAGCATCCATTGCCAGCACGCTTGCCCCGACCCCGACCCGAGCACCCCTTGCCAGCACGAGCTGCAGGGTGCCCCCGGCCACCAGCCGGTGCCAGTGCCACCTCCGCTGCAGCCCTCTCCTTCTCCCGCTGCCTCCTGGTGAAGGATTCGATGAATCGGTCCCCCACGGCCTTGGACTCGTCCGCCTGTCGTGAGCACCCCTCGCCCGCGCGGACACCGCCCCCCCACGCCGCCGCCACCTGGGTCCACCCCCACGCCCCACGGCGCCGCCTGCGCGGGCGCTGGAGCGGGCCTCTCTTTCTCCAGCCGCCTCTTAGTGAATGAGTCGACGAAGCGGACGAGCGTCGACTGCCGCGCCGCGCCGCCGCCCGCCGCCGGTGGCCTGTGAAGCGGCGCCGTCGCCGATGGCTCGGGGGCGCGCGGCGGCAGCGGATGATGCACCGGCGCCGGGGCGGGGCGGGGGCGGGGCGGAGGCCGACGCGAGGGCGCAGGCTCGGTCGATCTCCTGCACGGCGGCCTCACAGTCGAAGCCCTGCGGTTAGGGTTACGTGAGCGGGGCGCGAGGAGAGGCGGGGAGATTTGGGGGAGGAGAAGAGCTTACGTCGTCATCGTAGAAGTCGTTGACGGCGAGCCGCGGTGGCGCAGACATCCACCGCCGGGGCATTGGAGAAGCTCGGCGAAAGGTCGGGGAATGGAGTTTTGGGGAGGGCGCGGGCAATTTGGGCGGGGAGATTGAAAGGTTTGGAGAGGGGCAGAGCCGCAGAGGGCGTAACGGAGAAGACGATGAGCCAGCTGGCAGCATGGGCCATTAGCCCACGGGTTTGGCGATCAGCCTGACAAAGTTTTGGAGTCCCGGCCCAATTTCTAGCGGGCTATCGGGCTCTGCTATGAATTGCACGTACTCTGTAGTATATCTATTTATTTATATAATAAAGAATATAAAAAAGAAACTTTCAAAAACTGAAAAGTTTTTTCCATATAAACACGCAAGACATATATCATTGTATTAAGACGAAGAAGAAATGGGTATAAACCCCTTACAACACTCAACACGAGCCAAGATATGCCTCACTAGAAATCCAAGAAGTACAAAAAAAAGCTAAATTGCAAAAAAAATCCTTTGATGATTGGTGGTCTGATGCAAATTCCAGGGTTGAAGTTGGCAGGGCCTCAATTCTTTGGTCATCTTGGTTGCTTGGTGTATTTAGAACCTCCGCAGCCGGTGTGTTTTCTATGGAGTCTCACTGAGTCTTTCCTTCATCATGGTCTAAATTAGGGATGAGCTGAGATTTCCAGGTTTAGTTGGGTCACGTGGTATTTCCTACCTCGATTCCCTAGCAGCTGAGGAATGCTAGGTCAGGGTTGTGGGGGTTGGTCTCGATTAGTTTTTTGAAAACTGAAAGATTTAGGTAGGTGCACTACCAGAGCAGCGGAAATTCCTGTCGTCCAGAAACCGTCAGGAAAAGGGTAAAAACCGTCACGAAACATATTCCTGTCGGCCAGTCGTCAGGAATGAACCGACAGGAACAACTCGACAGGAAAGATCACTATTTCCTGACGGTCTGAGGATAGCCCTGGACTAAAATGTTGGCCAATTCCTGACGGTTATGCCGTCAGGAAACCAACTAAGTAAAGTTAAAAAAAATATACAGAAGCAGACCTCATCCTTAATTAACCTCAGCTGCATTATTTATACATAAAGTTCAGATCCATCCATCAAGTTATTGGCATTAGAATGAAAAAATGAATACTACACAAAAGTCTGAATGAGAACTTCAAATCAATGACACCTCAATATGACTTCTAGTTAACTACACTAAAGGTTATCTACAGAAGTTGGTCTGAACTTGAACCGAAGCAATGCAAAAGGATGAGTTTGCAAGGTGCCCACAGCTATGAATTTGCTGCAATAAAATAAAATAAAATATATTAGATCAGCTATTTGCTTCGACATGTCATATACATATATTGGTTATGAATCTGCAAGGTGCCCAGAATATAACAAAGCATCCACCTTTGATATTTCTACAATGTGCCATGCCACCTATATTAGTTCTGAATTGAAATAAAAAAATTGAAGGCATCAGCATGTACCAACACAATGTAGACAATTTCAGTCACTTCTCAGATGTGAAGAAATAGAGCATGTGCATTTTTCACAGAAAATCTGATAATAAATTTGCAATGAGCTTCAGTACTAAATCACCAAGTATGTGCAGGCTCCTATCTCATAATCAAAATATACCAGATAACAATGACTGACCGTAGAAAAACTGATGCAGTAATTAATAGAAGAAAAGAGATGACAGCTATGAGAAAATTTGTATTTGATAAGAACAAATTGTACAGAAATTTGGTCATAGCACCCAACCCTACCTTTTGTATCAAATTATCACCAAGGTTCCTGGCGACAATACTCCCTTTTATTACTTTCACCATACTACTCTGAACAAGAAAAAAAACTAATGAAGCTGGAGCATTGTTATGTTGAGAAGGAACAGAATAAAAATAATGGACTTGCTTAAATTGCTAAAACTCATCAAGGTTAAGTTATACTAGCACATTGGGTGCGCTACGCTGCGCCGGCTTTTGCTGCTTGTAGACAGTGGCGGATGCACGATGCGGGATAAGGGGGGGCTAAAACAATGGAGATGTTGATTTGCATGAAGATTTAATGGTGAAATCAAGCTTTTGCTACAGTGATTAGGCTTGAAATCAAGACATTAGGGGGGGCTGGAGCCCCCCCAGCCCCCCCTTTGGGTCCGCCACTGCTTGTAGACACAGTAATAGACTGCGGGTTTTTTTTAGATAAAGTATAGACTGCTGGTTACAGATTGAATTCTAAAGCCACAACAATTAATCTTGAACTATTTGATCATTTGCCTTACGTTACCAATGAGTATAGTCGAAACCTTGAAAACGTAAATACACAAAAAATAATGCGCAACAATAGAAATTGTGTTGTTATGTCAAAACAAAGACATGGCGTGGATGAAATTTTCAGACCAGGTAGATATGTTTTCAAAGAGTACTACAAAGAAAATAGATTCCAGTTCAAGGAGTAACCGATCCAAAAGACAAAATAAGGTGTGGAGGACAATTAGCAACCTGGAAGTTTAAATTTAAAACCTAACACCAAAAAGAACCCATGAAGGAGTAACTGAGCAAACATAGTTACATGACAGAGAAAGGAAACCGATCTTTGGTGTGAAAAACATCAAACTATTTCACTCGCCATTTGTAACACATCAAGCAGCATTGTTTTTTTTCTCTGAACATTGTGCATTCTTTTTTTCTCTGAACATTGTGCATTCACATTTTACTCTAAAGTCATTGTGCATTCACATTTTACTCTGAACATCGAGCAAGATCTCAACCAAGATGAATCCTGATTTTTTATGTGATCAACCAATCTATCCTCTATATCTCAATCTGAACAAACCTAACTTGATCTAAAAGTTGCAGAATCATGATTATGGAAACTAAAAGAGGAGGAAATAATCTCGGTCCCTTCAGATAATTACCTTGTGGAGATAATACAAGCAACAGGATCTGAAAATCCATCCTGCTCCACTCTGGTCGACCGTCCTAGTCACAAGCTAGCACTAGATCTGCTTATGAAAAATCCAAGCTGCTCTGCTCCCAATCAGCAGCTAGCCCTAGATCAGAGAAGACATTAAGGATACGCTAGCACCAAATTTCAGTTATATTTTAGTTCATACAGATCATGGGAATTGTATCTTAGTTGTCTGCCATTGCAAAAACACTAATAAATCAAGCATGCATCTCGTCCATGGCAAAAATCAATTGCAACCAAATGCAAGAGCAGAGACAATTTTAATTTCGTTGAAATCGATGTGTACAGAGTTTCAACTTGCATATGGCAGTGCTCCAACTATTCAACAATAAAGTTCAATGCATGTACCGATTCATCCCTAGCAGATCTATGTATTTGAGAAAAAAAAAATGCCTAGCAGATCTGAGAAATAGCAGCAGGGCCTCACCTTCGGATGGGATGGGAGCACTGGCGTTCTGGAGGAGCTCGACATGTGCGGACCTGGAGGCGACACGGTGGCTTGGACGGACAAGCTCAGCCCCGGCCCGTGTTGCAGCACGGTCGTAGGCCTGCAGAACTCGCCTCTGGGGTGGGGGCGATGGTGAGATGAGATGCGCCCGAGCTGTAGCGGTGCTGGGCCGGGACGGGAAGCGAACCACTACCTCTCCCTCCGCTTGTGCCTCGCCTACGAATACGCGGCGGCGACGTCCTCTCATCTGGATCTGGGCGCCGGTTGGTGGAGATGACGACGGTCGGTGGAGCTGCCGCAGGTGGAGGTGCGCCCCTGCGTAGGGCTAGGGCGGCGACACTGTTGGAGCCCACGTCGTGGATGGGGAGGAAGCGTGGGTGGCGGCGTGGATGGGGAGGAGCCCGTGGCTGCGCGAAGGGGCGGCGGCGCGTAGGGAGCCGAAGCGGAACAATAAGATACGGTTAGGACTTCTGTGGATGGGGATATTTGTGTGCTGGGCGGCCCCATTTCGTGACGGTTTTCGTTTTCCTGACGGCAACTACACAACCGACAGGAGAAATAAGTGTATTTCCTGTCGGTTTTACTCAGCCGACAGGAACTACACCTAATCCTGTCCGTTTTCAGAAAACCGTCCGGAATACATAGAACCGTCAGGAATGGAGTCTGGTAGTGGTGGCCTTTCATTCGTTCTATCTACTAAGGTTGCTTTGGTACTCTTCTATATTTTAAATTATAAGTCGTTATAATTTTCTTAGATTATTGCTATGTACCTAAACATAATACATATCTAGTTGCTGCTATGTATTAAGACATAATACATATCTAGACCGTGCTAATGCGAACATTTATGTGCACCAACCAGCAAGGGGTGCGATCTCTAGAATTATCTTAAAGCCATCCTTTTTAGCCCAAAATTGAAAAACCGAGTTGTGATAAGTTCTACCAAAACAAGTAATCTTTGGTGCTGCAACCAACAACGGGTGTGGTCTATTTGGATGAGCTCTGACCTATGGAAAAGTTGTTGTGAGATGCGAAAAAGTTGTGAGCTATGAAGAGGTTGTAAGCTGTTTGGTTGAAACAACTATAAACATATCTCATCTCTTTATCTTTCTTGAAACAACTGTTAAATGTCTATCTATTTTCACCCATTTGAAAAAAGCTAAAAGCTAAAAGTATGGCCCAAGGTACTGCAAAAATTATACTACGCAAAATCTCCTACTTCTGAAAAAACAGCTTCAGATTCTACTCATTTGGGTTCTATTTTTTGGCAGTAGAAGCACTTTTGAGATGCTAAACCAAGAGGTCGTTTAGTACAGTGCTTCACTCGTAGAGTAGATTTTTAAGCTTCAAATCCATAAGCAGCTCCGGGTGAAGTTGAAGTTGTTTTAGTGAAGTGTTTGATAAAACATGTCCTAATGCTACATAATAAAGATAAAACAGCTCCATGCTCTTTGTTTTAGTGAAGCTGTTTTAGTTCATGTGCACAGCTAATGTGGCCGTTGAGTCGCGTCATTCGGCCTGGCGTGACCTTCTCTTGGTGATCCAAAATGAAAGACCTAGGGATCTCAAAAAATTGTTATTTTTTTTATGTAGATGCTAAAAATCAAGGACGGAGATATTCACAAACTGCCCCTTCGCTCTATCGTATAGAGAGGCAAGAGAAAAGAATAAGAAGAGAAAGAGATGAACCCGCATATAGTAGAGATTTTCTCTTCTTCATACTAGTAAAGTAGAAGAGAGATTTAGCTTTTGTTCTGTTTGTGAATAAGGCAGGTCCATTTCTATCATATCTTCTAGAGTTAGAAAGAACGAGTCTGGAGTTCAAAAGCGCAAGAAGAAGCTAGCTTATGATGGCAAGTTCTTAATAGCATGAAGGTATATAATTAATGAATTCGAAATACGTTTTGGTTATTTTTAATTCTTAGATATAGGGTCTCATTTTGTGTTTCTCTCAAAAACTTTGGTACGGCCTTGGTATCAGTCATTGCGGTCTAACTTTACTTGAGGATAGATTTGGCCCTCCCTTTGTGACATATATAGCCTTTAATTTCTAGCACCATGAATGACTCTCACTACTTATAACCAAAAGTATAGAGCTGACGGCTTGACGACGTGAGTAATCTGCTACAATATTCCTCAATCCAGCTTCACACGCAAATGGGGGGTGGGGGGCATCGAGTACTTTATCGCTCCACCGGCGCAGTTGACCTTCGAGCGTGCCACCTTTGCACGTCCGGTGAGGGTTTGTTCGCTGTCTCCGCCTCCCGACCTTCTCACCACGCTCCATCGGCGCAGCTGACCTTCGAGCGTGCCACCTGAACACACAGATAAAATAAACCAAACATGGGCACCCTCGTCACGGGGTGGCGCCTAGGATGAGGGCGGATTAGTCGAGCCAGCTCCAGGTCAAGGGTTAGGGGAGGAGTGGTGCCTAGGGTACCTCGCCCCAACAGCAGCCCCTTGAGGATCGGGCCTAGCGTGATTGGTTGGAGCAATGTTAATACTTGGGGAGGGAGGCACGCATGGATACCTAGCTTGCGGCCTCGGTCCAGCGAACACCCCTATCTTGCTCGATTGGAGCTGGGCCTTTGATTTATTTGGGTGAATGGGCCCGGTGTGGAGTTGGATGGCGCGCGGGATTTCTGGGTGTTTTCTGTTCGTGTTTTTCTCGGGGAGTTGTTCATGAATCTTTGGGATTTGTGCCGGCTTCTTTCCTTAGGTGTGGGTGCTTGGTGCCTATAAATAGTTACAGTGGGTTAGGGTTTTTATTGTTGCCTCTTCCATTTGTTGGCTGGTTGCTGCTGCTGAGCTTGTTGAGCGAGGGTTCGATTGTTGCGAGGGTTGCTTTTTCGAGGGTTCGTGCTTTTGTTGGCTTCATCTGCTTTGTTGCGCTTATTGAGGTACTTGCTTGTTCGATTGTACTTGTTGTATTTTGAGTTTTTTTTGTACTGAAGAGTGTGCTAGCGTGTTTTGTAGATGGATGGCTCACGTGAAGAAAACTGCAAGGCCTGTTGATAGTTCAGAGGTTGCTGACTCTGCTTTGGATGCTACAGTGACCTTCGAGTTTGGTCTGTCGAGGGTTACTTCGAGCGATTTGGATGAGTTCGCAAAGGCTGGTTGGTTCGGTCGGGATCTTGTGAGGCTGTCTGAGAGAGAGGTTGTTCCTGATCCTCGTGATGACGAGGTTGTTGTTTACAAGGCATTCTTCTTGGCTGGCTTGAGGTTTCTGACGCACCCTCTTGTTGTTGGTGTGCTGAAGAGGTTTCATCTTAAGTTTCATCAGTTGAACCCTCTAGTTTTGTGAAGCTCGGTATCTATGTTTGGGGTCGTAAGTCTCAAGGTGTTGAGCCAGATCTTGAGCGCTTTGTGCGACTTCACCAGGTCCATCCTCAGCCTCGGATGGTGACTGTTGATGGTAAGCCTATGCATTTGTAGTTTGGTGTTTATACCTTCATGTATCGTCATGGTGCTGAGGTTCCAGTTCAGGCTCAGAAAACAAGTGGGCTTCACCTTGGAACGAAAATTGGTTCTATATTAGGATGGAAGGCAAGCCTAGTCTTTGCGGGAAGCTGTTGAGGCTTGATAGTGTGACTACAGAGGGTATCATGACTGATGGTTGTGCCACCACTGTGGATGCGCTCAGGACTTTATCGCGTCATCAGTGTGCGCGCGATCTGGTTGAGGAGTTTGTTTGCGCGAAGGTTTTGCCTCTGAGGGCTAATTAATCATGGTTTGCTGTAAGGGATGATGAGTAGTATCGGGTGCGTGGTTTGAAGGGTCTTGGCCTGGATGTCCAGCAGGCTTGGTCGAAGGTGCTGTAGAAGAGTAACACCCTAGCAGCTAGGGTTAAGGTCGTGTATAAAAAGGTTGTGGAGGCTGTTTGTGGCTGAACCGTCCGAAATAACACGTTTTCGGAGGCGCTCGTCTTTCACTAGACACTAAGCACCTCGAAAGTGAGCTACATCGGACAGTTCCGTCGAGCACACCCCAAGGAAGAACTCGAAACAATCCACGTTTTATATCCAGAATCCAATAATGAGTACGAGCTTACAATACTTAGTCCATTTCATACAATAAGAGTTCTTGGAAATTATTTATTACAATACCAGAGTTCAGAGTGCGATAATTAAACAGCGGAATGAAAATAAATATCTAGCGGAACGATATAAGGATCCGACTGTGCCCACCAGAAGAATCCTCCACACAAGAGCTACTCCTCAAGCTGCTCCTGCAACAGGGATAAAATAAACCCTGAGTACATAATGTACTCGTAAGACTTACCCGACTAGTGGGAATAGTTTCCCGACTCCAAAGGG
Organism: Miscanthus lutarioriparius; assembly: GCA_904845875.1. Classification (NCBI taxonomy): domain Eukaryota; kingdom Viridiplantae; phylum Streptophyta; class Magnoliopsida; order Poales; family Poaceae; genus Miscanthus; species Miscanthus lutarioriparius. The sequence continues at coordinate 87,833,359 of CAJGYO010000009.1, forward strand.
GTATGATAGGCAATATGGGTTTGTTGTTTTCTTTTTGTTTGCAAAAAGCAGTACTGGAAGTACGTCCTTAAGATTAAGTTTAATTAGCAGTCATGATTACTTCATTAGCTAACCATTCTAGGTAAGCACATGTTCTACTTTCAAGCAAGGGTTGAGTAATCAGAACCAATTTATCATCTTTCACATTCTAGTTCTTACTACGGTGCTAAACCATAGCCAAGTCATACCGTCTCACGAAAATGGCAATTCACAAACCAATGTATCCTAGCTGGGTACCCCGAAACACACGCCCCATTTGTACCCTAGGCACAAACAAGACCAACTCATTTCACTCCTGTCAAGGGGTCTAGGTCCCCAATCAAACTTGGACTCCAAGCCCCCACACTTAAGACCTAATCTCAGCATGGTGCTTAGACCTCCACCTTTTCCCCGCCTCCAATCAGTCCTGTTCAAAAAGAGCCAAAACCCACGATAAGAGCATAACGAGCCTTCCCGCTCCCATAAGCAAGTATGTGCTCAGAATAATAAGTCTGTGACCTGACTACCATCCACAGCAATGGACGGTCCTTAATTGACACGAACATGGAAAACTAGTGTAACTAAGCTAAGCCCCGTTGGCCACGGAACCCAACCTGTTACACCCACCAATACTCATACCATATCCCTGTTCGGTCTCCATTTTCTTTTCATTATTTTATTATGAGAGTAATAATAATAATCACCTATTGTGAGTAATGGCAGGTTACTCACGCTACCGAAAACCTAAGCATAATAACTATTTGAACCTGCACTAGTAAGACCCTTAGGACAGGTATATCTATGCATGTGGTTTCCATAAAAATCCTATAACATAAATGCACATAACATATATCAACAGTGATTATAAAAAATAAGGGGTTATGCACTCGGGACTTGCCTTGGGCAGGCGCGGTGTCAGCTGAATCAGTCAGTGGTAGCTCCGGGACCTCCTCCTGCATGAGAATCTCCTCCTCGTACTCCTCGACAATCTCCTCAAACTCGTGATCGCCGGTGGTCACGATCTCAGCCAACTCATTCTCTACATGCATGCGATGATGATGCAACACTTAGCATTTAGGCAACAACAACTTTTAAACTAAGAATACACATACTAAGCTACTAGCTAGCTCTAATCACTAAGGTACTAAGCTAACTATCATCTTTACCAAGCAAAGTGTTGGGTTCAACTAACAAACACCTAAGCTTTACAAATTAAGGATATATCTTTATTTCTACTAATGATTTAATGTATATTGAAACAAAGAGCATTTAACTACCCTAATGTTTAGTCTATTCTATGGCTACAAAAATTACTATGAACATATAATAATACAATGAAGCTACTATAAAAATTTCAAGCCTAAAGCTATCACCAGTTTTACCACAAAAATTCCTACAATAATTATCCTAACAAAATTAAATATTTTCAAATGATTTAATAGCTCCTATTATCAACATATACATATATGAACTAAATACACTAACAGATAGAGCATAATTTTAGAAACTTAACAAAATTTGTTTCACAATTTTTGGACACCTACATGATTTTATATGATTTACCAAAGATCAGCTCAAAAATTAAATTAGAAAACTATTTCTAATTCCTTATGAAAAAGAAAAAATGAATTCTCCCGCTGGCCCATGCGACGCAGCGTGCGGGTGAGCGCACGGTGGCCCACAGTGTGGCCCACGAGAGGCTGGTCCGCTCATGAGGTGGCCCACGGCGGGAGAGTCCCGCGCGCGTTGGTGATTTTGTAAAAGAGACCTTGAACTCTTCCCAATTGACAACTAAGTACTAACACTATTTTTCTCTCTCAAACCTTCTCACTTAACCCCCTGGCTTTTTCCTAATTCACCCACGCGCACCCCCGGTGGCTCAGTGCATAGCGACGCAGCGGGCGGTGACACGGCACGACCGTGTCGGCCTCCAGAGGCTCACACTGGCCTTTCGATCGGGCCGACCTTCAACTGCGGTCCAACCACCTACACCAAGCAGCAACACGGAGTGGCGGGACGTGCGTGGCTGTCCGCGATGGTGTCGCAGCTGCCCCGGTGATCTAGAGCACCTAAGAACCTAACTGGCTAACGAGGGAGCATTAGTAGACTATCGTGGACCTAGCCGAGGTGATGGTTGGGGTGGAGGATGGCGAAGGAGGGGTAGCCACGTGTGGCGAGCCGTGCGGCGGTGCATCGCGATGGTGCGGTTGCGTTAGCGGCGATAGGGTGGTGGTAGCGGTTCCACTAGTGTGCACAAGGTGTCGACGGAGGCAAGGTGAAGCTAGTGGTGCAGGTGAATTGGTTCGGAAGGGACGGTAGGAGGGCTGCCCACATCCATGGCTGGACGCGCCCTTATCGGCACGGCGGTGGGGAAACTCCAAAATTGGAGCTTGGCAGTGCCTTCATCATGGCTAGGTGGGGTCGGGCAGCGAGAGCACCTGATGGTGAAGCCATGGATGCGATGAATTGAATGGAGATGATCGCTCGCTAGATAATTTGATGGCATGGCTCGACGGCGGCAGCAGAGGGAGAAAGAGAGAGAGACGGGCGACAAGTGGGCTCATCTCATCTTGCCTTGGTGGGACATGGTTGACATGATCATGGAGGCACACGCATAGACGCTTCGGACAAGCGCACGCGTCCTCGACCGGCATGGCTCGCGTGGCCGCAGTGCCATAAATGACAAGGCGATGGCGAAGCTCGGCCATGTGCGCGCAGCAGTGGCGACCTCGAACTAGGCTGATAGCGGGGCAGAGGGTAGAACGGATAGGCGTGGACACGATGACGATGCGACGACAACGGTAGCAGCTGTGTCGCGGCATGAGATGGGTCGGCAGTGCGGCGAGGCAGCAGGTACGTGGACGTGACGACGAGGTGATGGCGCCGGCAGTGGCTTCGTCGTGGCATGGGGTGGGGCAGGCGGCAGTAGCTCTACGCGGTAGGGCCAGCGGCAGCCAGGCCAGAGGTAGCCATGGTCGGCCACATGTGGCAGCATGCACACGCGCGACCAGCGTGACCAGCGTGGTGACGCTGAGCGCCCGAACGTGGCGACCGCGCTCACGCGGCCAAGCAACCCGAGACCGAGTCGCACATGAATTTTAAAGCGCCCATAACAACTAAACGGTTGCTTTAGGAGCCAAACCATCTTCACCATGCTCAAGATGGCATGTGAGGCTACCAAACGAAGCTAAAACTTAACACCTTTTCTTAACCCGATTTTGCAAAATAAATTGCCAAATATGGCATTGTCTTGCTGTCTATGAACTTGAAAATATTCTAAGTCTTTGAGCTGAACTTGATTCCAAGGTGCATTTCTAGGCAATTAGAAGTATTAGCTAGTAATGTTATTTTTCTACAGCAAGTATTTCATTGTCATCTATAAAGTTTATATTCCAAACTTTATTTAAGCGCCACATATATGTTCTATAGCATTTTTGTTCAATAAAAATTAGTTTTAAACCCTACTTGATACATATAAGTTATGGAATAGCTTATCATTTAACCTTTTTATTGATCATCTAAAGTTATAAAAATGCTATCTACACATTCCATCACATGCATTATCATATAAACATGATGCTCATGATATGGTTTAGTAGTTTGTTTAGGGTGTAACACCGAGGGTGTTACACTATTGAGGAACTCATCGAGGCTCTGGGGACTATTGAGAATAAGGCGATAAAGATTGCCTTGGGTGACCATCATCGTGTTAATCGATGCTTCGATTTGCTTGGGTTGGTTTACCCGGATTGGCCATCTGTGGAGCTGAAAGATTCTGAGGTTCACAAGAAGAGAAAGTGAGCAGGGGCTGGTGACACACTCACGAGTACATCTAAGCAAGGTGGGCGTGGTCGTGGGCGCGCTAGGGGATCTAAGGTTGATCGTGTTGCTGCGTCGAAAGTTGTTGCCTCGTCAGTGTCGACGGCGAGGCCAGGCGGCTACGGTTTCGCTAGCGCCGCGGCCGAACGTGGTTGGGGGGCTCTGCCTGGCCATAAAATGTCAAGTATTTCTTGTCTGCCTATTTTGCAAGTGATCTCGGATGACGATGGTGATGATGGTGAGGAGAAAGAGGGAAGCGAGGGTTCTGAGGAGGTGAAGATTGATGGTTCTAGTTCCTCTAGCAGTAGTAGCGAGTTTGGCGTGAGCGGTGATGATGATGATGAAGACGATGAAGGGCCCAACGAATTGGGTAACCCTCGGTTTGTTGGTTTTGAGGAGCTCGGGTTTCAGGGTGGCGGAGCTAAAGAGGAGAGGGAAATTGATTCTGGCCCGATCAGATCTGGTTCGATGCCTCACCATCGTCGCATGCATATCATGCATGAGGGACGTGAGGTTGCTATCGATGAAGATGAGCCTAGAGCTGGTATGAGGAAGCATGCTCTTGGCAAGGCTAGCCACAGTCGTTTGGGGTATTTGGATGTCTCATGTGGTGCTGATGAGCCTGAGATTGACCTCTTCACCAACCCTAACCTTTGAGATTGCCATCTTATTAGGACTAAAGAGGAGTGTCGATTCTTGGTGGGGACCAATCGTCGGATTTGCATGCCAGAGGCGGAGTTTTTGATGTCCCATGAGTCGGTAGATCATTTGACTGAGGACGTCGAGGTGGCTAGGGTTAGGGCCATTATGCTCGCTCGAGCTGCGCACCGATGCCATGGTCGTGTTGAGACTAAGCTGAAGGAGCGAATTGCCTCATTAGAGAAGGAGAAGGTTGATCTAAAGGCTAGAAACAAGGAGTTGTCTTGGCAAGTTGGGTCGCTTGAGGCCTCGATTGCAGGGAATAAAGCTTTGGTTGATGACGTGGGAAGCTTGTTTGAGTCATAATGTTGACCTTAACATGGAGCTAAAAAGAAAGGACGAGGATTTGAGGGAGGCTGAGGATTCTCACAAAAAGGCTGAGGAGTTGGCGGAGGAGAACGCTAAAAAGTTGGAAGGCTTGCATGCCGCTTTGCATGCATGTATGCAGGAGGCGAAGGTTGCCATTGATAATGCTTTTGTTAAAGGTGGCGTGGAGTCAAGCGGGGTGTTACCGAGGGTGATCCTGCTGCGTTCTCTATGTGCCTTTAGGTGGAGCTAGGCCAGTTTTCTCAATTGTTGGACAGCGTTGCTGATTTTGGGGCTTATGGCGCTGCCCTCGCCATTGCGCGGTCTTTTTAGGCTGCTGGGTGCGATCATTTGAAGAGGCTTAGGCGTGTTAACCATGGCTTTCCTAGTTTGGAGGATGTGTGATGTGCAGCCAGTGACCAGCTTTGCAAGAATGTTGTGGCATGTTTCTTGACGAAGTTTTGGATAGAGGGTGAGGGTCGGGCTCTGGCCTTTGATGAGGCGGCAGCTGACACTCATGAGGTACGTTGTGGCTTTAGTCTTGTTGTTGTTTGTCATTCCTTTCCCTTCCTTTTTATTCTACTTATGATTTTGTTCATTTTGTTAGCTGATGTAGCCTTGGGATGCTCCAACCTCAGCTGGCGGAACTGGTGAGGTAGGGACCTCTTTGACAAGCACAAGGGTCGCGACGTCTACTATCGGCGGGGTGTTTGCTAGCGAGGTCGCTGCTAGGGTTGGTCACAAAGGTGGTGAAGCGGGCCTTGGGACCAAGGAAGCATGAGTTGAAGGAGCGCCAGCCTTGGAAGCCATGGATGTCAATACAACAGGGTAGGTTTGACGTGCATGTGTGTCGTAGTTAGGATGGTGGTGCCTTTTAGAAAATAGTTTGTTCCCCTGCGAGGGTCTATTTTTGGTTGGTGATTGATTGTTGCCTTCATTGCATAGGTTCTTGTGGGGCCTGCGCATGAGGTGTTGGATGTTTTGCCCCTGATGTTGAATCGTCAGGATACGTTTATTTCTGGCACATCGTGGGCGCGCACTAAGTCTAAGTTTCCTTCATTGTAGTTCGATCATTTTTGGTGGGCAAAGGTTGGTTTGTATGATAAGAAGAATCAGGAAGCTAGTAGGTTTTGGCGGGATGTGGATCTTATGAATCGTTAGTCCGAGCACTAGCTTTTTGGTTTGGGGTCTACTTTGGGGATTTTGGACGATATTGATGATGAGGATGCTATAGACTTTATTTTTGGGCATGGGCGCCTAAGTCTGGATGTTGAGGGGGAGCTAAAGGTGCCAAAGCCTAAGCCATTGGAGCTTGATGAGCATGACCATATGCGTATGTACCACACGAGGGTTTTGGAAGGTGACCAGCCTTTGGTTCCCGTGGCACCCGTTCTTTGGGGGCCAATTGTAGGGGTCGAGGGGCCGGCAGGGGTGAGGGTTTGCAGGTGGTTGCGGATGATGTGGCTGAATCTGTGGAGGGTGTAGCAGATGAGCTAGTTGAGAGTGGAGATGGTGAGGGAGGTGGCATGCGAGGTGTGTTTTGAAGAGGATGCTCTCAATGTCTAGGAGTTTTAGCGCCGAGGGTCGACTTGATGTCTGTTTTTTATCGTTGTAACGATTGTTGTTGTATTTGTTTTAAATTTGGTGTGTTGTTGGGAACCTCTTCGAGGGTTCTAATTGTTATAAACATTATTTGGAGCTGTTTAATTGACTAGTCAGGATGTGGTGTGATTTGATTTTCTCTTTGGTTCGCAGCGACGCTCCCCATTTCTTTTAGGCGAGGCTCGCCATTTGTCGTTCTCTGAAACTTGATGTGCAACGATGCCCCCTTTCTTTCAGGCAAGACTCGCTGTTTTTCGTTTTCTAAACCTTACGTGCAGAACCCCCCTTTTCTCTCAGGCAAGGCTCATGTATTTTTTCCTAAAACTTGGCGCGCAGCGACGCCTCCCTTTTCTTTCAGGCGAGGCTCGCTTTTTTTTATTTTATTTTTTAAAACTTGGCACGCAGCGACGCCCCCCTTTTCTTTCAAGCGAGTCTCACTGTTTTTCCTTTTGTAGAACCTGACGCGCAGCGACGACCCCCTTTTCTTTTAGGCGAGGCTTGCTGTTTTTTTCGTTTTAACTTATCATGCAACAACGCCCCCTTTTCTTTTAGGCGAGGCTCACTGTTTTTTTTGTTTTCTGAAACTTGTCGCGCAGCGACGCCCCCTTTTCTTTTAGGCGAGGCTTGCTGTTTTTTTGTTTTGTAGAACCTGAAGCGCTTTGGGTGAAAATAGAATGAGAGAAGAATGTTGGGTTTTACTTTATTTTCTTTGACAGGGGTTACATAGCAGTGCTAGTTCTAAATACATCGAGGGTTTGAGTGGTGAACTTTTTCGATTGTCATCTTTGTGGAAGATGATGCGACAGCTTCGTTGCTACCCGTAGATTGATGATGAACCTTGGTGAGCCCTCGGTGATTTGTTATCGCCTTGGTGATGGAGGTACCGATTGATGCTGTCTTGGTTGGCCGTGGGGGTCACAAGTTTCCTTCTTGTGGAGCTTGGACCCCGTGAGGCTCCGCGCCACTTTGAACGCGAGTTTCTCCTAGAGCGACATCATGTTCTTATTCTTAGCAAAGGTTCTTTGGTTGCGGCTGATTGCCCACTTGTGGGAGGGTGGGATTGAAACCCCTCCTCTTGAATTATTGGTGGACAGCACCGTAGTCCTTGTCGACTTTGCTTCCATTGAACCTTTGCCCGAGGGTTGCTAGATATATGAGATCCTCGGGGCTCGCATAGTTGAGCGAAGGTGTTGGCTGGTGCGCACCAGCTTCTAGTAGGAGGTGTTGGTGGTCCCTTCGCTCCGAGGCTCGAGATTGGCTGCGAGGGAGCACTCGGGGGGATGTTACATTTTTTCTTGCGGTATCCCCCGAGTGCTCTAGGCTTTGCGACTGCGTTAGTTGGGCTCGCGGATGAGATTGTTTCAGCTGTCCCTAGCGTTACGTTTTTCTTGTGGTACCCTCGTTTGTATTGTCGAGGGTGGGGTCTGGTGGTTTTTTAGGCGGGGCTTTTCTCTTGCGAGGGTTTGGAGGTTTGGGAGGCATTTTTGAGTTTGGGGAGGTTGAGAATTGTGGTTGTTACTGTGGTTGCTGATCGACCCATTGGGTGGATTGGGGTGGTATTTATAGGGTGAACCGGCTGTTGGATTTTGGTGTGGTGATTTGTTTTTAGTGTGATTGGGTGGGTAGAGTATTTAATCCTAGTCGATTCATTTCTCGATGCAGTGGTGAATGTGGCTCGTTTATGAGAGATTGATGTTTTGTTGGTGAGGTTGGTGTGTGGAGTAAATGCCTCGTTTGAGATGATTGGACTTGTTTTTTGAATTTTGATGATTGATTTAGTATTCTTGTGGGCCCCTTTTGTTTTTGTGTTGTTGGATTTTGAGACAGCGGTGCGAGGATGCCATTTGGTTGGGGTTGTTTTGCTTTACGAGGCTGTTCGTGCCCTTTGACCCTCATTTTTGTCATCCGTTTGTTTTGAGGATGGGTGGCACTGTGTCCGTCTTTGTGTCTTGGGGATGTGGGGGTTTACGTTGTGAGCCCCTGGCATTTTTGCGAGGGTGCTGAATTGTTTTGACCTCCGCGTTCGTCCTCATCTTAAGGGGGTCGGGTTTGCTTTTTGTGAGCCCCTGGCTCTTTGCGAGGGTGCTCACTTGTTTTCAGCTCCGCGTCCGTCCTTATCTTAAGGGCGGGTGGGGTTTGCTTTTTTTGAGCCCCTGGCGCTTTGCAAGGGTGCTCACTTGTTTTGACCTCCGTGTCCATCCTTATCTTAAGGGCGGGTGGGGTTTGGTTTTTGTGTACCCCTAGAGCTTTGTGAGGGGTGCTCACTTGTTTTGACCTCCACGTTCATCCTTATCTTAAGGGCAAGTGGGGTTTGCTTTTGTGAGCCCTTGGTGCTTTGCGGGGGTGCTCACTTGTTTGGACCTCCACGTCCATCCTTATCTTAAGGTCAGGTGGGTTTTGCTTTTTGTGAGCCCCTGGTGTTTTGCGAGGGTGCTCACTTGTTTTGACCTCCGCGTCCATCCTTATCTTAAGGTCAGATGGGGTTTGCTTTTGTGAGCCCCTGGCATTTTGCGAGGGTGCTCACTTGTTTTGACCTCCACGTCCGTCCTTATCTTAAGGTCAGGTGGGGTTTGCTTTTGTTGGCCCTTGGCGATTTGCGAGGGTGCTCACTTGTTTTGACCTCCATGTCTGTCCTTACCTTAAGGTCGGGTGGGGTTCGCTTTTGTGAGGTTTGGAGGAATGTTTTGTACCGAGCGGGGGTTGATTGGTTAGGGACCCGGCTTGGTACAAATATTTACCTGTGCTTTTTCATCAATGAGGGTGGCTTGATCGTGACCCACACATTTTGACGGAGGTTGGAGTTTTGGGGAATAAATGTTACATTAGAGGGTGGAGCAACTACCTCATTAAAAAACCTAGGGCCCCTTCGCAAGGAAAAAGAGTGCAGCATTAAGTTTTTACATTGTTGAATGAAAAAAGGGAAATTACATTGTGTGAGCGCATGCTAAGGCGCTGCTAGGGATAGTATTTTCGAAGGTCGTATATGTTCCAAGTGTGAGGTAGTTGATTGCCCTCACTATCTTGGAGATTGTATGCTCTGAGTCTATTTGCTTGAGTGTCCAAGCATGGGCCTACCCATTTTGGTTGGAGCTTGCCCGCCATCTTCGCGTTTTGTTTTCTGATTAGCACCATGTCTCTTGTGCTGATTTGGTGAGGGTTCACTTTCTTGTCTCGCAACCAGACAATTTTAGCTTGGTATGAGCGAAGGTTGTTGACTGCTTGGCATCTGAGTTCTTCTACGAGGTCTTTTGTTAACTGTTCTTTGTCGAGGGTGTTTGTTTCATCTTTAGCGAAGGTCACTCTTGGTGATTTGTGAGTGAGCTCTTCTGGGAGGACGGCTTCTTCTCTGAAGAGTAGTTTGAAGGGGGTAAATTTTGTTGCCCTCGATTCGGAGGTATTGTGTGACCATATGACTGAGGTGAGTTCTTCTACCCATTTTCCCTTGGGTCTGCCATGCAATCTTCTTAAGATGCCTTGGAGGATTATACCGTTCGCTCTTTCGACAAGGCCATTGGATTGAGGGTGTCTTACCGAAGCAAAGCATAGCTTTGCTATTTGCATACAGAACTCCTTGAATGCTTCGCAGTCAAATTGGGTTTCGTTGTCTACTATGAGTTCTCTTGGCACTCCGAAGTGGTATATGATTTGTTGCTAGAAGAATCTTTTAATAGTCTGTGAGGTTATTGTATCTAGTGGCTTTGCTTCTATCCATTTGGTGAAGTACTCGACGGCGACCACTGCATAGCGGAGGTTTCCTGGAGCTATTAGCAATGGTCCGACTAGGTCCATTGCCCATCGCTGGAGAGGCCATGTTGGGCAAATTAGTGTTGTTTGAGCCCCTATTCTGTTTGAGTGCGTTGCTGAGGGTTGGCAACCTTCGCAATGCTATACTAGCGAGGCTACATCATTGATTGATGTTGGCCAGTAAAATCCTTGTCTGAACGCTTTGCCCACTAGAGCCCTGGATCTGTTGTGTGAACTTGTTTATACCAAAATTTGGAAGGAAGAATTGTAGGAACTCGAAGCTTCCAAGATCGTGTCATCAAGGAATCGATTGCATAAAGATGATATCAGCTGATTCAAATGCAGCGCTGGAATCGGCTCTCTTTAGATAGCGCCAGTGGATAACGACAAAAGCTACGGTTGGCGCCGGAAGAAATATGTCGGACTCTACAAAAAGGGAAAGAATAGGGTCTAAGTTATCTTAAATTAGGAATGTTTTATTCTATACCAAAGATTGTAATGAATCGTACTTAAGTAGGATTCATGTTTAGACTCAGGGTATAAATATTGGACCCCGGCTATTGTAAAAGGATATCCAATCAATCAAATACAAGTTATTTACTTTTTTGGCTCTAGCCAACCTTTAGGAGTAGGAGTAGAGTAGATCTCGGTGAGTTCTTCAGCAAGCAGGGCTGCATCGGTCCAACTAATCTCCGGTTTGTCTGTAAGTACCATCATGGTTTATACTTTGGTTTGTACGGCTGCATCAATCCGGTCGACCTCCACTACGAACTTCAGTATAAGCTAGTTATCGACTCTTGTCTAGTTCAAGTATGGCTGCATCGATCCGGTCGACCTCCACTGCTCGAACTAGATTAAGGTCAAGTTATTGGCTCTATCTAAGGGTGGTGTCCTTCGGGTAGATTCATTAAGTTACCGATCTTATTGATGTTTTCATTGTTACTAGTTTACAGCAACATCAATCCACCCGGTCAAGATCAAATTAGATCGGCCTTATATCCTTTCAGTCCATTGTTCGCTTTACTAGAACATGATGTTTCTTACTCTGAGCGACGGGTTATGTTTCATCGGCCGTTCTATCTTGATCCTAATCGTGCATAGTACGTGATTAATGTATGAATAATCTTGAAGAGGTTTGCTGGCTAGTTAAATCTAGTTTATAGTTCACCATTATGGCTGTAACGATCCGGTCGATCCCCACTGATGGCACTGATAGATTGGAGGATGCTAGTTAGTAGATTTGTTCCTGATTAGGCGTGACCTTAGCTATTTGCTATGCTTGCATCGGCTAAATAGCCGATCGCCTATGCGTTAACGCCTATAGTGTGAGTCCATGATTCTGTTAAGCGTGAATAGATCTATGCTCTTTAAGGGTTTGATTTGTTGTCTTTATCACGGCTGCATCGATCCGGTTGAACCCCACTATTAGAGATAGTAGGTTAGGTCTGATGAGTCCATAGGTTTGTCCATATGAAATAGTTGATTGTTCACACGCTGTAGTTCTCTTCACCTGAATCGGCTATTTTAGCCGATTCATCCGAGCCTTCACGTATAGCATGTTTTTCAAAAGCCTGTCGAAGTATGGATGTTTTATGGATTCTTCGGTTTTAGTTTGTTACTATCATCATAGCTGCCATCGATCCGGTCGAACCTCATTGTTGGTGGTAATAGATTAGATTCAGAGCGTTTATAGGCCCATTCATATCAGATAGTCGATTTGTTCGCATGCTATATCCTTTTCTTGTTAGATTCATCGGCACAATGCTTTATACTAGTAATATTTGTCTAGCTGATGATCTCATTTACATCTATGTGTATAGTACCTATCAACAAAAACTCAAATGCTACCCATGAGCTTTACAGTCCGTAATAGCCGATTTCTATGCGTATCGGCTATTTAGTTGCTTTTCACGTCTGGCTGCTTCCGAAGCGGCACAATTGGAACTGTCTAGGTACAGACCGGCATGTTCCACCTTAAATTACTGATAAACTTTCTCTCTTATCAATTGTAGGGTCAAATTGACTGGCATGTCTCGGGAGGAATTCGCAGGATCGGTTACCCCTGTGTTGAAGCCAAGCGGATCTCCGGCTCCATCAAGCAGATCCTTCTAGCTTGCCGTGTGTCGATGCATTTTTTTGCTTGACAGAACCGCATGAACCCTCGTGTATCTCCTTTAACAGTTGTTTTCCCTCACTGGATGCGATGCACTTGAGCAGTGGTGCTGTTACGCTAGACTTGTATAGTTTGTCATTGAAGATTTTGTACCCTCGTTCCCTTTGTTGTATCCTTTTTTCTTCCTCTTTGGTTTTTGGTTCATGATATCCTTTGAGATAGTCCATTATGGGCGCTCTCCAGTCTTCGCTGTGTATTGCGTTGATGAGCTTTGGTGTTTTTATGTTTAGTTCTATCGAGGGTTGATTGATGACCTCATAGGAAACATCCGAGGGTAAGGTGATGCCTTGAGCTGTGGCTTTTGCTAGTTCATCAGCCTCGTTGTTCTCTAATCTCGGTATTGGTTTGGTTGTGATTCCCGGAAGAAACCCTTGATCTTGCAGACTGTGTGCAAGTACTTTTGTAATTCAGGATCTCTGGCTTTGAAGCTTTTCTTCATATGTCCGGAGGTGACCTATGAGTCGGTTTTGATGATTGCTCGCCTTACTGAGAGTGCATGGAGCTTTGATAGAGCCAGTATGACTGCTTCGTATTCTGCGCTGTTGTTTCTGCATTGGAATTCTAGCCTCGCTGCATATCTGAGTTCGATATTGGACGGCGAGGTTAAGATTGCCACTATTCCAGCTCCTGCTGAACCCCATGCTCCGTCTGTGTGCACTGTCCATATTGGTTCTGTGACTTCCGCTGTATTGTGAGTGTCGGGGGTCCAATCTGCCAAGAAGTCTGTGAGGGCCTAAGATTTGATTATGTTTCTCCCGATGAACTCTATTGCGAAGTCGTTGATTTCAGTGGCCCATTTTCCTATTCAGCCTATGGCTTCTAGGTTCTTGAAGATGTTGTCAAGTGGGAAACTCGAGGGTATAGTGATCTTGTGCGCCTAGAAATAGTGCTTCAGTTTTCTAGAGGCCATGACGACTGTGTATGCTACCTTCTCCATTTCTATATAGAACTTTTTTGCTCCATTGAGGGTTTCGGATACGTAATACACTGGTAGCTGCTTCTTCTAATGCTCTTCTTGATTTTCTTTTACTAGTACTGCACTGATGGCATGTGGCGAGGCTGCGACATATAGGAGGAGTGGTTCACCCGGTTGGGGGCTGACGAGGGTTGTTAGGTTGTGTAGGTAGACCTTCAAATCCTCGAAAGCCTTTTGTTGTTGGGGTCCCCAGCTGTACGGATCCATGTTTTTTAGTACTTCAAAGAAGGGGAGTCCTCGCTCCGTGGACCTTGAAATGAATCTGTTTAATGCCGCCAGTCTTCCTGCAAGCCTCTGTGCTAGCTTTCTTGAGGTCGGGGGTTCCATGCTGAGGATTGCGTCAATTTTCTCTAGATTGGCCTCGATTCCTCTTGTTGAGACAAGGCAACTGAGCATCTTTCCCTTGCTTATGCCTAATATGCATTTCACTGGATTTAATTTGAGCCCCGCATAGCGGAGGTTGTTGAAAGCTCTGCGGAGGTCCTCGATGTGTTCTTGTTTGAGCTTGCTTTGCACAACGATATCATCGACATAAGCTGAGATTGCTTTGTCCTCTTTGAATACTTTTGCTGTCATGCGGGCGAAGGTTGACCCTGCGTTGCGTAACCCCTCTACCATTCCGAAAGGAGTGATGAAGCTTGTTTTTTCCTCATCTTCCTGGTTCATCCAAATTTGATGGTAACCTAAAAAGCAGTCCAGGTGTGACAAGAGCTCGCAACTGGTTGCTGAATTGATGAGGGTGCTTATTCTTGGTAATGGGAAATCATCCTTAGGGCAGGCATTGTTTAGGCTCGTGAAATCGACACACATTCTCCACTTGCCATTTTCCTTTTTAACTAGCACGACATTTGATAGCCAAGTGGGGTATTTAACTGGTCGGATGACCCCTGCATCGAGCAATCTTTGGACCTCTGCCTTGGCTATCTGCTTTCTTTCTTCAGACATTTTGCGAAGCTTTTGCTTTATTGGGGGGCTCATTTTTGTCGATGTCGAGTGTGTGCTCAATGATGGACCTGTCTACCACTCGGAGGTCCTCTGCGGACCATGTGAAGATGTCGTTGTTGTCACACAGGAAGTGGATGAGCTCGGCCTTGGTTTTGCCATCCAGCATAGCGAAGATGATAACCTGCTTGCTGGTGTTTCCTTCAAACAGTGGTACTTTCTTGGTTTCTTCTGCTGGCTTTGCCCTGGCTTGTTGTTCTGGTTCGTTTGGTGAGGGTATCTTGACTTTTGGCTTTTCTTTGCCTAGGTTGTGTACATTTTTCTATCCTAGGGTGGCTGTTTGTTCTGCTATTCTAGGGAGGTCTTGGTTGCTGCATATGGCAATGATGCCTCTGGCAGAGGGTAGCTTCATACAGAGATTGCCCGGGTGGAGGACTGTGCTGAAAATGTTTGTGACCCCTCCGTCGAAGATTGCATTGTAGTTATATAGCATGTCAACCACATCGAAGGTTATGTGCTCTGTCCTACTGTTGCTTTAGTCACCGAAGGTTACTGGGAGTGTGATTTTGCCTATGGCTTTCACTTGTTTGCCCCCGAATCCATATATCGGACGTCTAGCCGGTCGGAGAAGAATTCTGTCTAATTTCATGTTGTCGAAGGTTGAAGCAAATAGGATGTCGATGGAGCTGCTAGTGTCGACCAGGATCCTTGTTACTGCCCAACCAGCTAGATTTGTCTTGATGACCATGTCATCGGTGTGAGGGTAGTCTTTTAGTTTGAGATCCGTGCTGTCGAAGGTTATTGGGATGTGAGACCATTGCAAATTCCTATGTGGCCCTTCAGTGGCTAGGTGGTGTACTCGCCTCATATGCTCTTTGCGCTGTCTCTTGTTGCCGTGATCATCGTTGGATCCTTCGATGATTGCGAGTATCACACCGAAGGTTGCGGCTGGGTTGTTGATTGTTGTTTGATGGGGTTGGCTCGCGGGTTCTGGTTTTACTTGTTGTTGTTGCGGCTGGGTTGATGGTGGCAGGGGTGGTGGTGGTAAGGCTAGGTGCTGGCTTTGTATTTGTGGTGGGGTTGGTGGGTGAGTAACCGTGTATGGTTGGTTGTTGGAGCGATTGCTGTAGTCGTACGATGGCTGGGGGTTGTCGTAGGTGTTGTAATGGTGATAGGAGGGATTGTAGCCAGCGAAGGTTGGGTATTGCTGAGGATGTTGTTGCGACGGGATGTCGTTGTTTACTGGCGTGTATTGGTATGGGGTGGTCGTGGGGGTGGTTTGTCTCCTTATGTAGTTTAATAGGTTTTGGTGGGCCTAAAGTGGTGGCTTGCTGTGCTTCTTGATATTCTTTTCCCTTCACAAAACATGCACATTGCTTGTTGAGTGGCCTTTGCCTGGTCTACAGAAATGGCAGTATAGCTTCACTGGATCTCTTGGGTTGGGTCTGCTTTAGGTATTGTCTCTGTTGTTGTTCTGGCTGTTGGTGGGGGTCTATTGAGATGCTAGATTTGGTTGCTGTCTTTGGCGCTGCGGAGGTGTGGTCTCTATGGTGTTCACGTTGATTCTTTCATTGCGAGGGTACTGGTTGCGCTATGGTGGCCTCGGGGGTGATCGTGTTTGAGGTTTCAAAGCCTTAGTCTTCGAACGGAAGACAATGCCTGATCTGATGTACTTATCCATGACCTAGTGTAACTCTGCAATGGTTTGTGGTGGCTTCTGCACTAGCCTTGAGGAGCATGGCCCTAGTCTTACTCCATTGACTGCCGCTAGAATCACTACATCATCTGTTATATTTGGTGTTCTCGCTCTGAGTTGGATGAATCTTCACCAGAAGTCTCGAGGGGTTCTCTTTTGGCTTGAGTACAGGTGAACAATTCCATGGGATTGGTCACCGAGGGGCTGATACCTTTGAAATTGTTGCACGGTTTTTCATGGAGGCTCCCCCAGGAATCAATGGAGCCTAGTGGGAGGTTGCTGTACCAGCTTTGGGCGATGCCCCGTGCTATAATCGCGAATGATTTTGCCATGGTGTACTCATCCCCGCCTATCGCTGCCACTGCCGCTTCATAGTTCATTATGAATTGGCAAGGGTCTATGCTTCCATCATACCTTGGTAGGTTCTATGGTTTGTACTCAGCGGCCAGCTTTTGGTTTGGAGTATCTGGGTCAATGGGGATTTTGGATCATATGGCATTGCGAAGGTTGGTTTTTGTGGTGTTGCGGTTCGGCTAGGGGAATGTATTCTAGGTAGAGCAGGTGGAATCGAGGTGGTGGGGGTGGGGGTGGGTTTGGGTGGGGCGGAGGTGGATTTGGGTGGAGCAGAGGTGGCAAGTCATGCTATTCGGGTAGATAGTTTGGATTAGCTTCGATCGAAGCTAGGTACTCATCCATTTGCCTGAGTTGTTCTCTGGCTTCATCTGCTTTCTACCTTATCACTTGTAGGCGAGCCTGCCTCTAGTGGGCTTTGACTCGATGTCTTTTCTCCTAGAGTTCCTTGTGCATCTGGTTAAGGGCCTCGAGGCCTCTCGCCTCCGCACCTTTGTCATTGTCCTTCGGTACGTAATCGGTTTCTTCTGTTCTGGATGGTTCAAACTAGGAGTTGGCTCTGGCCTCGGCTGCCTCGGTTCCATCCGACTAGGGCTATGTTCTCATTAGTTGAACGATGGGTTGAAGTAACGGAGTCCCACCAGCTCCGCTTGTAGAGCTTCCTTTTGCTGAGTCCGACCCTCATGGCGGGGTGGATCCCTTTGGGTGTTTATTCTTGTTGTTGCCATGGTTTTCGAGGAGTGGCAGACTAGGGTCCCCATGAACGGCGCCAACTATGGGGTCACTCCTGGCCTCTCGCCCTCGCTGAGGGACATGGGGGGGAGGCCGAGGGTTTCCCATAGGTGAGTGACAAAATTGTCGTGAAGGGATGAGCGAGGGTATGGGAAAGCAAGGAAAAGTGCAGATTAAATGTCCATTAATTTGTCTAGAAAAAGTTCAACCTCTTTCTTACACGAGCGCCCCAGGCATTTATAGGCCATACCCGGTGGCGTGGTGGAATTATATTAGGGTCGAACCCTAACCGTTACATGCTATACAAGGGCTAGGGATACGATGGTAATCTCCTTTCCTCAGCCAACCACTCTCGGGTCCAGCTGTTGACGGGCCGGTCCCTTTCTGAGGCAGGCAGCGACCTTCGTGCGTCCTAGTGAGGGTTTGTTCACAGTCTTCGCCGCCCGACCGTCTCGCTACGCTCCACCGGCGCAGCTGACCTTCGAGCGTGCCACCTTCGTGTGTCCCGGCGAGGGTTTGTTTGCTATCTCCACCTCTCGACCTTCTCGCCATGCTCCACCAGCGTAGCTGACCTTTGAGTATGCCACCTGAACACACAGGCAAAATATACCAAACATGGGCACCCTCATCGCGGGGGTGGCGCCGAGGACGAGGGCGGATTAGTCAAGCTAGCTCCAGGTCGAGGGTTAGGGGAGGAGCGGTGCCGGAGGTACCTCCCCCAACAATATAAGTCATACTCCTAGGCCTTTCATGAGTATCTAGTGATCACCCAAATCTCATAGACTATGACTAGTAGTCGAACTCATATAGGTGTATTCCTCAAAAGATGTTCTATAGGACAACATCTTTGCTTCCGTAAGCCACTTGAAACACATTAAGGTAAAAGCCAACCTGCCTTACAGCAAAGGAAAAACGTGCATCTGACATGGGCTAAGTGAATGGTCTTTCCTCACAGTCTACCACTGGCTTGTTTCACCATCCTACTTCACGAGATCTCCGATCACATAGAATAGGTTACCACCATGATAGACTTCATGTAGGTCTCAAGCCCATTTCACTCGATGCACTATCAATCACATTACATGACAGTCCCTTAATGAATTGATCTGCCAGATTTTTAGATATGTGGACATAGTCCAACGCTATCACTCTGAAGTTTCTCAATTTTCTGACAGATTTTAATCTCCGCTTAACATGCCTTGTGGACTTCATGTTATTCTTAGAACTATTTACCTTAGTTATCATAGTTTGATTGTCACAGTTCATAGAAATAGCTGGTATAGGTTTCTCTACAATCAGTAAATCCATAAGGAGTTTACAAAGCCACTTGGCCTCAGTGCCAGCGGTGTCTAATGTTGTGAATTCTGCTTCCATAGTTGACTTCGTTAAAACGGTCTGCTTGCAAGACTTCTAGGAAAATAGCGCCACCTCCAAACAAGAACACATATCCGCTTGTGGCATAAAGCTCATCAGCATCAGATATCTAGTTAGCATCACAGAAACCCTCTAGTACCTTCGGGTACCCGGTATAGTGAATGCCATAGCTCATAGTATCTTTGAGATAACGCAGTACTCTCTCAAGAGCACGCCAATGATTATGTCCCAAATTTGACACAAACCGTCTTAGTTTGCTCACAACAAATGAGATATCAGGTACCCCAAAATTTATAATTAAGAATCTATATCCAACGCTGTGAATAGCATAACCAAAGAAAACACAATCAACAGTATTAGGTACAAGTTTGCGCTTTTTGTTAATTAACACATTCACTTTGGCCAAACAACCCTAAGTGCGCAAATATGAGAGATTTAATCTTTTATTTTTTTCATTCCTCAAATGGTGTGATTTCTTTATTTTTTTAGAAACTCTATTCAGGACATGACATGCTGTCAAAATAGCAACACCCCACCATTCCTTAGATAGACCCGTTGTCTCCAATATGGCGTTAACCAACTCAGTTAGAGTGCGGTTCTTTCTTTCGGCAATCTCATTAGACTGTGGTGAATATGGCATTGTCCTCTCATGAATAATTCCATGTTCTACACAGAAATAAAAAAATTTACTTGAAAAGTATTCTCCACCAAGATAAGACCTTAACCGTTTAACTTTTCTCTCAAGTTGATTTTCTACTTTAGCTTTATAGTTCTTAAAGTAATGCAACGCTTCATCTTTTGTTTTTAACAGGTACACATAGCAAAATCTAGTACAATCGTCTATAAAAGTCATGAAATATCTTTTGCCACCTTTAGTCAATTCACCATTCATCTTGCATAAATCGGAATGGACTAGTTCTAATGGCACCAGGTTCCTCGCCTCTGTAGCCTTGTGAGGTTTACGAGGTTGCTTAGATTGCACACACACATGGCATTTAGAACCTTTGACCAAATTAACTTTTGGGATTAAATTCAGATTTGTAAGCCGCTATAGACAACTAAAATTATCATGATAAAGACGTGAATGCCAAATATTTGACTCATTAGGGATAATAGCATTGTTCACAATCTTATTACATACATCATCATGCAAGGATAAGCGGAACAAGCCTCCGTAATCATAACCTTTACCAACAAAAGTTTCATACTTTGACAGTACACATTTATTGGACTCGAAGACAATTTTATAACCATCTCGAGAACGTTGAGAGCCGCTAACTAGATTCTTTTTGATGGAGGGAACATGCTGCACGTTCTTCAGCAGCACCGTCTTTCCCGAAGTGAACTTCAGAATGACCGTACCAATATTAAGAACACGCACATGGGACCCATTCCCCATCAGTAAGGCTCCAGTCTCGCCGACTTGATAAGAAGAAAACAAAGAGGCATTAGCACACATATGAATATTAGCCCCAGTGTCCATCCACCACTCAGGCGAATGACAAACTGAAAGAACAGTAGGTAAAAAATTACCATACCCAGATGTTCCTCTTTCAGCCTTGCTAATAACTATGTTTGCAGATTTCTTCTCTTGCTTAAATTTGTGGTCTGGGCATGAACTTGCCCAATGCTCATTACTCCCGCAAACAAAGCAACCACCATTTTTGTTCTTTTTCTTTTTAAAAGTGGTTGTTTGTTTAGGCTTATGAGTAGTTCTCTTGCTTGTTGTTCTTCTTCTTCTTATTACGAGATGCATTTGAATTTTTCTTCTGTACCATATTGGCACTAGAAGACTCAACGCCTTTTCACGCGTGTCTTTTGCTATCGCCCTCTCCTCAACATCAAGAGACCCAATAAGCTGAGCCACGCTAAACTCTTATCTCTTGTGTTTTAAAGAGGTAGCAAAATCCCTCCAAGAAGATGGCAGCTTAGCGATTATACCGCCGGCCACAAACTTATCGGGCAACACATGGGAACTGTTCGAGTTTCTTAGCTAGTGCATGTATCTCATGAGCTTGTTCGACCACAGAACGGTTGTCAACCATCTTGTAGTCAAATAGCTGCTCCATGAGGTACACCTCGCTACCAGCGTCAGAAACACCAAACTTAGCATCAAGTGTATCCCATAATTCCTTGCCTGACGTGTAATGAAGGTAGCTATCCTCATACTTGCTATGAAGTACACTAATCACGGCGTCTCAAAACATGTTATCGGCTATCTTGAACTTTTCCTCCTCCTAAGATGTCTTGTAATTTGTTTCATCAAAATCATTTGGCTTCAAAACAGCAGCAAAACTACTAACAGAAATTTGCCTAATATCAGGTTTTTGAATTATTAGTAATTTAGGCATTTTCATGTTAAAATTAATCCAAAAAATAATAACAAATTTGTGATGATAAATATGTGCACGTGTGTGATTTTACTATACCTCAGATTAGTAGCAAATATGTTCATAAACAACATACTGATCATAGCGAAAATGAGATTAAATTTAACCAATTTGAGAATAGAGATGTACCCTGCGGAGGGACCCATGCTCAAAACACCGGTGGCTTCAGTTCCACTCATGGTGAGTTGCTCGAAGTCACGGACCACAGTCGGTGTACGCAGTGCAGTCCCTCAAACGTCCACAGGAAAGTAGACGATCCGAGGAAGAAGAAGACGTCGGCAGTCATCAGGAAGAAGCGAGTAGTCGCGAAGACGCTCTCCAAAAACCTGATCGCCCGCACAGCCGAGCAGATGTCACAGACACAGACTCCGGTTCCGGAGGCCACTCTCCCAACTCTCCGTGCGCGTAGAGAGATCGGGACGGAAAACTTAGAAAACAATTCAGTAGTGAGAAGTGAAAAACACTAATTGACTATCTTAGGATTTTTCAAACTAGGAACTTCCAATGATAATTCTATTGTTGTTATATCTTTTCCCAGGAGGATCGGTACATGTATATATATAGGGATGAGAACTCCCTACCTCTAATCATGAATTTAAACAATAAAGCTCATTAAAAAACATATATATTGGACCTTTGAGATTTATTAGAATTTCAGAAATTTTATCCATATAAATTCTAACATTAGCCAACACGACACTCGACGACAGCTCCATCAATTAATTAATGAGTTTATGATCCGTGCCGTGCTCTCACCATCACGCGGAGCAGTTCATGATCTGTCGGTCGGTCCATGGGCCATGATGGGCCATGCCATGGCATTCATGGCAACAATGGCACCAGTCACCAGAGGCCCGGGCCCCACCACTGCGAGCGGTTTCGAATCCAGCGAGCGAGCGGTTCCCCTTTTCCGTTCCGCGTCTCCGCCCTCGCCTCGCCGCCGTGTCCGCAGTTCCATTCCCCCACATTCCCCTCCCGACAGCAGAAGCTGCCATTTCAACAAGGACGAGCCCGCTGCCATCGCCGTCCATAGGTCCCTCCCCCACCGCCGCGGCACCGCGCACACAGCCACCTGCTCCGCGTCGGATCTACAGCGAGCGAGCGAACGCCACCCGGGGCTCTCGTCGCCGTCACCGTCAGCGTCACCCACCCGCCGTCCTCTTGCCTCCCAAGTCAAGTCTCCTCCCCTCCCACCCCCGCACCCCCGAGCTATTCGGTGAGAGACCTTCGTGGGAAGTGGGCTTCGACGGAATATCATCCCGCAACGGGGCTTCGCCAGGATGTCATTATTAAGTGCGACATAACCGCTAGGATGCCATCCGAGAGAATTTGCAGCCTTTTATTCCCCTTCTACCCCTCCCTTCTCTCTTTTCCTTTCACGGTCGCGATTGGGACGGACGGAACGGGAACCATGAACGGATTGAGCTCTCGGGCTCTTCTCCATCGCCGAGGTACCCCACGGCCGCCCGCTCGATCACTTGGAGGCGGCGGGGCGGGGAGCTGCGTTTGCCGGGCGACGATCGCTACTATCGAGGCGTGGGGCCAGCCAATGCGCGGAGGGCGGCACGACGGATAGCGCGTTATCGCCGGGCGGCGACGGCGAAGCGTGGCGGGGCGGACGGTGCCGAAGCTTCGGTGACGGACATGAGGCCGTGGCGGAGAAGACGCCGACGGAGCTCGGGAGGAAGCGCACCACGCCCTCCACCGTGAGCCAAAGATAGCTTGTCATGGTCGGTGGCGGCGTACCACCTCTCCGATCGGCACGACGAAGCGTAGCGCGCCGCCCGAACGCGCTCCACCGCCTCAAAGACGCAGCCGACACAAAACGACCGACCCCATCGCCGATCACCAAAACACTCGATTCGGTCCGAAAATTTATTTGATGCACACGCAGGCGGCGGCGCGACCTCGCGTCCGGTCGATGCGTCGGACCGCTTTAGTAGCACGGCCAGCGGCAGCAGGTTGGAGAGCGTGGCTCGAGCGCGGCGGCGGGGGGACGCCAGTTATCATCGCTGCCACAGAGAGAAGAGCAACGCGTCGGCCATGCATACCCCGCCGCCACGCCGGACCCCTCGCTACCGTCCCCACACCGCCACGACCGCGTCGTCACGGCCCCCTCCGGCCTCCGTGTCGGCGATCGTGGACTACGGCGGCAGCCCACCTCGGTAGCCACGGCTTGCCGATGCAGAGTCCGACACTGGTGCGCTGGAGCAAATGCTCCACCATGTGTAAGCGTGCATGCACCGGCAAAGTGCGGTGCACGACGACATGAGGAGCCAGACTGGGAGCGGGCGGTGTGTGATGGGAAAAGGGAGAAGCTGGCGTTGCTCGATGAGCGGCGGTGGATGGTGGTGACTGGTGCGAGGTACGGTGGCGAGCTGGCTCCCGTTCCGTCCGTCCCAATCGCGACCGTGAAAGGAAAAGAGAGAAGGGAGGGGTAGAAGGGGAATAAAAGGCACCAAATTCTCTCGGATGGCATACCAGCGGTTGTGTCGCACTTAATAATAAAGATCCCGACGTTTCTCCGTTGTAGGATGGTATTCCATCGAAGCCTATTACCCGTAATGGTCTCTCACCGAATAGCTCCGCACCCCCAGTCACCACAGAATTCCAACCCAACCACCTCCGCGGCCGGGGCCAGCTGCTGCCCTCCGCTTTATTTAAACCAACCGTCCGCCTCCCCCGCCAGCTCCCCCTCACCGCCGACCATCCACGCCTCCAAGCGCCGCCGCCTCGGGAAACTCTCATCCGAAGGGCGGCGGGGGCTCCGCCCCACGCTGCCGCTCGTCGACGACTCCGCCTCCTCGTCTTTCTCAGCCGGAGGCGGCGGGGTTTGAGTTTGACCCGCTCGACCCGGACACTGACCCGCCCCCCAGGCTGCTCACGCCCGACGAGTAGAGGCGCTGCAAGAAGGCGCTCAAGGCGCTCGAGAACAAGCTCGGGAAGCCCGCTAAGCTTGCCAAGGAGTTCTACGGCCTCCCGGTATCCCCCACCCCGCCCCCCCCTCTTCCGCTATCTACATCATTTCCTTCAGATTTACTAGAATAAAGGGAACATAAATACATAAACCTTAATTAAGTGTGTTAACATGAGCCGAGGACCCCAACAAAATTGGGTTGCCAAAGAAAATGCAGAGGGCGAATTTTGTTCATTAGCTAGCATGAGCCTACCGTGGGATCTTAACTTTGTAGGCCAGTGCAGATTACTTCTATGTGAAGCATCTAGGTAGGCCCTGGTGTACACTTTACAGACACAATGATAAGTGTTGGACACAACGATTAGTTGATTACAATGATAAGTCTTAGGCCTTTTGACTTTCCTGAACTATATCATAACATAACGTGTAACATTATCTTCACTTCGAACCTAAGATTTGGACCAGCAAAGCGTATTGGATGAGTAGAGGCTTGTAGCTTCACAATACTGCTTCAGTCAAACTAGCACTTGGGCAAACAATTGCAAAACCTGGTCTAATTATACTCCCAGTCCCTCCTCTTCTGCGAACCAGTCGTTCCCATTGCCTGTAGCTTCTCTTTCAAGACATATGATTGCATAGTCCCCATGCTTCTTGTTCACTTCCTGTGAATTGATGTTCTAATCGTTTTTATCTATCAGAGTTAGAAGGAGATGTTTTTGAGGTAGAACTGATGCCATCCAATACTGAATTCTGTATAAACAGCTGAATTATCTGCTGTTAGCACATTGCTGTAACAAGTGCAGAAACCCATGCTGTTGAATTTATTTCAGTGAAAGAGATAGAACCAATCCTTTGTTATGCATTTTTTTTGTGTCAAGTCCAATGTACCAAGAAATCACACACTTGTCTCTTCCATTCCTTTCATTTTGTTTTATCGAATAAGTAGGAGAGCTGTGTATTATTGCACTAAAATAGAAGTTCAACAAATACAGCACACACAACATCCCCACAATTAGCTTTTGTTCATTTCTTCCAAATTGTCAAAGCAAGATTTTGTTGTTGTTGTTGTTGTAAAGATTTACAAGTTAGTTGTCATAGGAAATATTTTTTGAACTAAGACAAACAACCTTGTTTTCAGGATATAAGAACAGAGCTTCAGTCAGCACAAAAATTTAGTGTTGCTCGGAAACAAGAAAATAGGGGAAGAAACCGCTACACTGATGTGTTGCCATGTAAGCCCATGAATTTGTACAGGGTTGCAGGTGTAGATAGGAAGATCCCATATCGAATCATTAATTTTGTTTAACTTGATTTCTTTTCCGTAGTTGATCGAACCAGAGTACGGTTAGAGTCTTCAACAGGCAATGATTACATCAATGCCAGCCATATAGAGGTAAAATTGGCATGTTTCCTTGTACTATGTTTTTTTTATGCATATTTCCTTTTTGGTCCAGTAACTCCAATCATTGTCTGACTTGTGCCATATAAACTTTGCAGATTGCTGGCAGAAATCTAACAAAATTCATTTCTACTCAAGGACCGCTAGCCAATACGATTGAGGATTTTTGGCAGATGGTATATGATAATCACTGTCCTGTGATTGTTATGGTCACCAAATTTGATGGTCTTAAGGTGCTAAGATACAACATAATCTTGTTTTTGTACTTGAAATTTATTAGCTATTTCCTCTTAATTGATAATATAATTTTAAATAGTATCCACATTCAAATAATTGCAGTGTGATGAGTATCTACCATTGAGTAAGGGGCAGGATATTTTTGGAAAGTTTACCATTAAGACTACAAAGGTCAGGAAAGATGGTCAGTTAGTGTTGCGTGGCGTGGAGATTCGACGGGATGAGGTGAATATATATAAAGTTGTTTACATGCTTTCTGTTCTAGGTAAAGTGTAAGATAGGCAGGTCCACCATGGAGTCTACTATTCTGTATTTTACATCATAGTGTATACATTTCAAGATGAAGAATTATTTCTTGTGCCAAAAACATAGAAAGACAGACTTGAGTTCAGCTTTTGGAGGAGCTTGTAGCTGTGCATAAGCATTTCCCTTCCGGAGGAAAGACTATGGTTATAATCTGGTTCAATTAGATGTGTAGTTTATATTAGTTCTGGATTACTGTCTGGTCAACCTAGGGTGCTCATGCATACTTATGTGGTAGTGAAGGTTTTGGTTTAATATTTTTGGGCCTTTACCTATCATAGGCAAATCAGCCAGATAGTGGCATTGCAACGTGTCCTGGTAACAGTGTAATTAGTTAGTGAGATCAGTTGCCAATTCTTGCTGAGATAGTATTGCTGAGTGAGATGCCAAATCTTCTTATTGAGATCCTGCAGATTCTTTGGCCAGTAATTTTCAGTTTTTCACCTCATTTTCTTCCATGAGTTCTTTTGTTTCCTCACATTGTCTCTTTTTTTGTTTATCTTTCCCTATAGGTTTATCATCTTCTCGTTCTCCTTTGCATTATAGTATGGAATTCTTGCAATTTTTTGCTGAAGGATTATATCATTGAATTTTCTCCCTTCTGTGTTTCTTTATGTTTTAGTCAGATGAAGTGCGATCTCTTCTCCACATTGAGTATCCTGAGTGGCCTGACCATGGGGTACCAAATGGCAGTGCTGATGTAAGAAGGATTCTAAAAAGATTGTATTACATTCCAAGGGAACGGCCAATAGTTGCACATTGCAGGTTTGTTTCAAATCATGAAATCAATATTATGCTTTTTGGAGGTTTTTTTAAACGCCTTGCTTTCTGGTGGGACCTTTCCTATATGGCTATAACTTATTCACTATCTCAGTAAAATTGCTTTCTCTTGCAGCGCAGGCATTGGAAGAACAGGTGCTTATATCACCATCCATAATACAATATAGAGAGGATTTTACTTGGAGAACAGGGGGCTGTTGATCTTGTCGAAACTGTCAAAAAATTTAGATCACAGCGACCTGGAATGGTCCAAACAGAGGTATGGTTGATCTTTCTTTATTTTTTTCTCTGGGGCCTAGTTACATAATCCTCACTTGCACAGAGTAGCTTCCATACAGTGTCATCAGTACTTGCTTACCAAAAGACTTCAGAAAGTGTCTGCTCTGCATGATGGTTATTGTTACCTTTTTTCTGCTGAACAATTAGTGAATGCATGGTTGCTCATAACTATACTCTAAATGACTAAATCTGAACTTTAGCTATAATTTTAGAAGTGGTACAGAGTTATTTGTTATATATAAAGGTGGGTTTTCCAGGTCTAAGTGGTAGGTAGATATTCTTTTGCTTGGTAATTGCAGTATGCAGCTATCAGTTGCTCTGCGGAGGGGTCTATGGGAGTTGTGATATTCTGATCACTAGGGGTATTTCAGTCAAATTATATTATCCTTTGATCGAGCAATTCTGAAGAGTAACACATTAACAGATTTGCTAGAAGTGCTTCCATTTAGTTTCCCAAATGACTTCTGCTTTGCAGGAACAATACAAGTGTTGCCACCAGGCAATCATAGATGAATTGAAAGATCTTGTATCGAGTTCAAAACATTGAACCGCTTTTGAGGTAGGTCTCATGTGCACACTTGTCTGTGACAAACGTTTGCTTGACTGCATGAATAGTCCCAGAATCTTTGCATATCTTCTAATTTTGGTTCTATTTGCCTTCAGGAACGTGTAACACCAGCAGTGATGTTGTACTGATGTATCTGACAGCGTGATGCTTCTTTACTTGCTCCATTCTTCAAGCTTTGGTAAGAGCCTTCATGTACAGCATGAAGTCTGAAATGTTGGGTTTTATCTGGAGTCTGAAGCCTTTCTAACATTCCCTGGTCTCAAGTATTTGGGGTTCGATGGATATGTCCAACCTTCTGTGATCTAACATTCCCTGGATCACATAAAGATCGGCACACTATTATTCTCTCCCGGAATTAGAATTTAGATGATGTTAGGATATCAATATTGATCGTGGCATCGCCCCCCAGATTGTATTTTTGGTTAATGGTGTATGCATGAAATATAATGCACAAGAAAGATTTGATATTGGTGTTTTGTGGAGCGTGCACGTGCGCGCACACACAATCGTTTCTAGGAAAGATTGACGTGCGCACTATTCAGTCAAATATTCCGGTATGATCCATTGTTGGTGACTGCGTAACAAGTTGGGTATCACAAGGTTTGTATGTTGAAGAGTTTTTTTTTTGGTGAGATTACACAGAACCACGCTCACAACGCATGTACACTCACAACTATAAACACATGTATGTAAACACTACACTTAGCACTTTTAAAGACTGGGCTGGCAAATTCTTGAGACGAGATTGACGAAGTTATCATAGATGCCTCGCTGTCCCTGAAACGTCGTTGCCTACCAGGTTTGGTCTATGGAATCGTGCAAAGTAGACCAAGCTGGAGGTGAAGTAGACCAAGCTGGAGGTGACCTGTCCTCTAATACATCCTCGCTGTCGACGGAACGTCATTGCCTACCAGGTTTAGTCTATGGAATCGTGCAAAGTAGACCAAGTCGTTGCCTACCAGGTTTGGTCTATGGAATCGTGCAAAGTAGACCAAGCTGGAGGTGACTTGTCCTCTAATACATCGTGGAAGCATCTTGCGCAGGGTGAATTGTCTGGGTTTAGCTCAGAACTTGAGGGTACACATAAATTCGAAACGCATTCTGTAGTTGACTTACTGTAGAGCAAGAAGCTTACCACCCTGCATAACCTGCATGGTAGCATCGGTATCTGAAAGAGTAGCGTGTCCAGTGCCCCAATGGTATGCTGGATCAGACAGTATCAGTTCAATTCATATGGTTGACAGGAACACACGGACTGAAAAGTAGAAACTAGTGCCTCAATTTTCAAACACCGACACTCTCAAGCAGATACGTGAACGACATTTTCTGAAAAGAAGAGTTGTGAATCTTCAAGTGGGAATAGATCATACACTGCATGTTCAACTCAAAGAGAAGGTGTAAGTACCGAATGACACAAGGGAGAGAGGTTGAATTGGACTACTAAAAAATTAAAGTGATAACCGTAGCCTATGTAAATGGCAACCGAGTTTAATGAAAAGCACACTAATAAGTATTTAGGACCATCGTACTAAACAAGTCCTTAGCAAGAGTCCACAATAAGAATAATGCCCTTAGGACCCCCCCCCCCCCCCCAAAAAAAAGACCCTAAGTAATCTACCATGCTATCCTAGTTGTCACTCAAGTTAACACACACAACAACAAAGCCATAAGCTAAGACATGAAAGTAGTGCAAGAAAGAAAGACAGGCAAAGAGAATGAGAATTTTCCTATGGTGTCGGGTTGTTGCCACAACCTCTTCATCCATGTTGGAGCAC
Organism: Miscanthus lutarioriparius; assembly: GCA_904845875.1. Taxonomy (NCBI): domain Eukaryota; kingdom Viridiplantae; phylum Streptophyta; class Magnoliopsida; order Poales; family Poaceae; genus Miscanthus; species Miscanthus lutarioriparius. The sequence goes on from CAJGYO010000009.1 coordinate 87,862,439, forward strand.
CAAGAGTCACCACTCAATTAAGCTCCACCATGCACAACTTTTGGAGCCTTCTTAACAAGAATACTGAGAAAGCTCAGAAGTCCTGCACTGGTTTGTTTAGGTGATGGCAATCACGATTGACATGTCTTCAGGCAACACCTTCAAGAAATCCAAGCAAGAACACCAATAACGCTCAAGGATAACCCCGAATCTTCAATTCTTGGCTTGGATGGCTCTTTAAACACCCCACACTCAACCAGATCATAGGTCATAGTATAAAGACCTGTCTAGCTTGTCATGGACTTTGTAAGGAAAATGGCACCTAGCATGGGCCATATGTGATTTTGGTGTTTAATTGACAACATGATCAAATTGACTAATGTTGTTTGCTAGTATACAAGGTATTTAGTCTATTTGGATGTAAGGATGGCTTGGACAAAGGCAACATGAAGATCAAGTGATCAACACCTCAAGGAAGATCAAGGAGCAACATTGAAGATCATAAAAGACATGCTAGAAGTCCAAGACATCAAGTAGAAGAAACAAGAAAAAGAAGACGCGAAGAAACAGAGCCAAACATGCTCTATCCAGAGCCACCAAAATTCTCTGGTGTTGCCTCTCTATAGGCACCATAGCTTAGGCTTCAAAAGGTTTAGTCAGGCAATAGTTTGTAGAGAGTTTAGCTGAAGAACGGATAACTCCGGTGGTTGAAGAGGGAAGGCACCTGAGTAAAGGGTGTAGCTCCAGAAGAATATACAGAGAAGTTGGAGGCCTCGGTGAGGCACTAGATTTGTCAGATGCTAGGCACCGGAGAAAGGAAGAGTGTTTCGGTTCTCTCCAGAGAAGAAACTGAGAGCTCCTAGGGCCACTGGAACCTTCTAATGGCATTGGAGAATGGGCATGGGAGGAAGGTGAATGGGCCATGATGCCTAAGAGGCAGATTGAATTAGGCTTCTTAAAACTAAAACTCGGCCTCTAATTCTACTTATCAATACCTATGCAACAAATCTATCTAAATGTGCAACTAGGTTTTGCTAAGTATGTTTCTATTTCTATCACAAAAAAGTTATTCAACCTAGGTTCCAATCCTACCAACTAGCCTAGCAAGCTAAACTAGAAAGGTAAGCAAACAACCTAGAAAAAAGTAAAGTGCAGAAGCTTAATTGAGATAGAGTTGCGAACTCCTGTGAAGATAGTATTTTTCTAGAGGTATCGTGAAGCTCATGCTTCCCCTAGTCCTCATGGAGCCCTTGGCAAGGATGCCCTCACAAGGGCCAAGCTTCCGGTCAGGTAACTCTGTGGATTGCCCATGGTCCTTCTCCACGTGCAAGTGGGTCTCCATGATGCCCTTCTCTAGGACCGCTCCCACCGTCTTCACTATCGTGTTTCTGTCCCAAATGCCACAGGTCACATGTTCCTTTGAGTACACACTCGGTGGCCTCTCCACACGTTGGAGGGTCCTGCAAGACTACAAAGCCCCTAGTGTACAAGTGTGGTGTGTGCAAGCACCGGGTGACAAGAGGTATGCAAATCTCACTAAACACTAAGCCTAAGCCCAGAGCAAAGCACCAGTGCGGTGGTCTAGCTAGTCTAAGCACTTTATAAAGAACTACGCTAATCACCTAATATTTCCTTAAGCACTTTTGGTGGCTAGAGCACTTGGATCAGATCCTCAACCCTCCTACAACTTCAACACTACCAAAACAACATGCCAAGGGGGTATTTATAGCCGCAACTCACAAATATAGCCATTGCACAGAACTGCACACTCACAGTGAGCACTGGAAAGGTCTGTGACCCCACCGAAGATTTCCAATGACCGCTAAGAGACTAGCCATTGGAAAACTAGTCGTTGTCGACTGTTTCTGGCTTTAAGCTCCGGTAACCTTTTTTGGTACTACCACCAGCCCTATCTGGTGCCTTGTAGCTGTTTTCAAACCACACTACAACCCTCTCTGGACTAAATGTCCAGTGCATGCACTCTAGGTGGTTATAGTTCCTTTTTTCAGCCCGTGAACAGTGGACTCTAAGCTCCGGTGTTTGGATCTCCAGTGCTCACAGGAGATTTCTGATGAGTACTTGACACCTGTCTGTTGAACTATACCTATTCTCCGGTGCCTCTGTCCAGGAACCACCAGACCTTTCTGGTCCTTGCAAACAACCAGTAGTGAGCTTCATTTCTTTGTGACTTTTCTTCCGGGCTTCTTCCACTTGATGTCTTGGACTTCATGCATGTCTTCTAGCATATTCAACATTGCTCCATGGTCTTCCTTAAGTTGTTGATCACTTGATCTTCACGTTACCTAAGTCCAAGTCCATCCTTGAAGCCAAATGAACTAAACCTTGTATACTAGCAAACCACACCAGTCCATTTGATCATGCTGTCAATCAACCACCAAAATCACATATGTCCCTAGCATAGGTGCCATTTTCCTTATATAGTGTACAACAATGATGCATGCAAGCACTAGGTAACAATAGGTATGCAAACCTCACTGAACACTAATCCTAAGCCTAGAGCAAGCGCTAAAAGGTGGTCTAACTATCCTAAGCATTTTGCAAAGAATTACTACTAATCACCTAATATTTCTTTAAGCATTTTTGGTGTCTAGAGCACTTGGAATAAAGCCTCAACTCTTCTATACTTCAGCACACTCTAAAACCCTTGAATGGATCAACTATGGCGCATATATAGCCTTCACCCCTCAATATAGTTGTTGTGATCGAACTACAATTCTGAAGTGATGACTGGAACTTTCCAGTGACACCACATGGACTAGCCGTTCAAAATATTCATTACAGACCATTGGAGGGCCTTTTCTCCAGTGCTATTCTTTGGTGCCCTATCACTAGAAGGTTCCAGTGCCTTCTTCTTGTGCCCTGTTGTTGCCTGGTAGCCTAAGCTTCGGTGCTAACCAAGAGTGCATCAACGGAGTATTTTTCCGGTGTGCTCTTGATGGTATTGCATAGCCTCTGAGTGGCATGTTGATTATCCAGTGCCCTGTTATCGGAAGGTTTCAATGGCTTCTTCTTGTTGTCGCCTAGTAGCCTAAGCTCCGGTGCTAACCAAGAGTACATCACTAGAGAAATCCGGTGAGTACAACGACAGCCGGATCAATCCATATATAGCATAGCTTATTCTCCAATGCTCTCTCCTGGGTACCACAGGAGAATCCAGTGACCCTATGCAGCGCTCTTTGAGTTTTGTTTCTTTATGTCTTCTCATTCAGGCTTCTTCTATTTGATGTCTTGGACTTCATGCATGGATTCTATGATCTTCAACATAGCTTCTTGTCATTGCTTGAGGTGTTGATCACTTGATCTTCACATTTCCTTTGTCGAAGTCTATCCTTTCGTCCATAGAACTAAACACCTCGTATACTAGTAAACTATATTAGTCCTATTGATCATGTTGTCACTCAATCACCAAAACTATACATGGCCCTAGCTAGGTGCCATTTTCCTTTCAACTTCATTGGATACTGAGCCAGTGGGTGCGCATCCATTACATGAACACAAGGTGCCAATGTTGCCAACTGATGCCATCGAGTGGGGCAACCTCTGCTGAGGACCTCCAACAATAATAGTTAGGTGCTGGCTCTTAGATGTTATCTCATTCTGTATGCCCTATATGTAACTTGTTCTTTACTCATATATTCTCATGTCAAGTGAGAGATATCCCACGGGCTGTGACCTGGGCCCAAGAGGTCGTTCATGAGTTCACCATCACAATCATGGAACACAACCACGAGGGTTCACAATACTGATGTCAAACCACTCGATAAACACTAAATTTTAGAAATATCAGACTGAATTCAAACAAATTGAAATTGATTTTCTAAATGGCATTATTTCAGATTCATCATACATCGTAATCGCATATAAAACCAAGGAATAAACTCAACATATCACTAAGGTAGAGCAGTGGCGATGTGACAAACTAACAGTGAGTGAGCCACCATTGTTTGTGGGCATTGGGTGTGGGAGTAGGGAGGTGAAGTTGAATGAACTAGGAGGATACCGTGCACGTTGCTGCGGGACTTTTCTTAGAAATAAAACTGTTGCATATATGAGTTAAACTATATGTTCTTACATTCATTCTTATTAGAATTGAGCAAGGCAGTGAAAGAATCCAATAAAAAAACTAATAGAATTAGATCAAATTATAAGATGACGCAATAACAAAACAAATAGCAATATATGGATGCTTGGATAACTTACATTAAGAGATTGAAAGTTAGTGGGATAATATGACTATTAGTAGGAGATAAGGTGGATAGTTACTGGAAGATGGTGTGGATTACTGATATGTTGACATTGAACTTGTAGTGGAGATGAGCTTTATAAGAGATGTAGATTTAATAAAATTTAGGGCTTTGTTAGGGGTATAAGATGATCAGATGAGGAGAGCCATTTTATGTCTGTTTGGTGCAATTTTAAGATAGAAGATCAGTGCAACCGATAAAAAAATTGTTAGACTCAGTGAAGAGGACATATTTCGAAGATGTCGGTGAAATTTCGTTGGAAATTGTAAACCCTCGAGTCTCCGCGTGATTTGTCACTCATCATCGTGTGAAGCAGGAGTGGTGGTTGTTACTTCGTGGTTAAGTTTCCCTTGGGATTAGATCGGCAGCGTGTGGCCCTTCTTTCGTTTTCATAAATAAATAAATAAGAAAATATTTGGAGACCTTTTGTTCTCAGTTGACTTGATGGGTCTTCGTCTTCTCTAGGAGCATCATATACACTGCTCTCGGTAGTGGGCTCTGCACCATCCCGTCCTGATGGTTTCGCAGTACCCAACGCGGCCTTCAGCATCATCGAGCTAGCATCGGGTAATTCCTAGAATTTTACTATAATCAGATCCATTATCCACTCCATCTGTTGTGTTCATCTCTACTCAGTATATGTTTAGCACAATTTATCCCGGCCCCTTAGTTAGCTCTTTGATATGATTACGCCTTGTAGCTTGTTTGGAAGACTAGTTTTAGAACCAAAACGGATGTAAATCACCGGTCTGGAAACTTATACCTGCTACATCCAGAAAAGTTGTTTGGATGACTTGTGATGACAATTACACTCAGTTTTTGTCCTATCCAACCGGAAAAATAAAATCTCCTCCGAAGACCAATGAAAACTGCGCGACGGATGTCGGGCTCTCTTGTCGCCTCGCTCGCTGTTGGTGTGGAGATTCCTTCTCTTTCCCTCACCGTCCCCGAGAGTTCCGTGAGGTATGTCCTCACTCCTCAGCGACGGCGAAGAGGAAAGGCGCGCGGCCTCCACCGCGACTTACCCGTGCACCTGCTGCTGCTGCTGCTACCTGCAGCCTGCTATAGGACACGGGGGGCGACGGCGAGCCGTAGCTATTGATGGTGGCGGCGTACGTCAACCCGCCGCCGCCGCCAGCGAGCGTCTATCCACAGGGTCACCCTTCTTCCCCACGGCGTCACCCGCGCCCTGCTTGCCCACCTTCGCATCTTCGCCATAGCTGCATCTGCCTTGCCCCGGCACCTCGTGGACCTGGTTCACGCGGCGACCGGCGAGCTCGTTGGCCGTCTTCTGTGCCCTGTGTCGCGAACCGTGCAAGTTCCTCACGGCTCTTCTGCATGGTGTACGCCATCGCCATGGCACGAAGCCACCAAAGTGCTGATCAGGCTGACGCGGTGGTGGACATCGCGCTGCCAGCCGTGTATGAGACGGGGGTGACACGCGCGTACTCACACAGTCACACATGCACAGGCATGGTGTTCGACTCCTTGCCAAGTAGAATTAATTTACAATTGCAAAAGCACTTTGGTGTAAACAATTGCAAAGCATCCCAACGAGGCCACGGTATAGTTTACTATGATAATTTTACTAAAAACAAGGTGTTGATGATAAATCAATACTCCACAGGTGAAGATTCTCTCCCCCGGTGACAGTTAAAAAAAAGTTAATTTCCTTTGTCGTTTTGACACGTCCGTGCAATAATCTCTACCCTACTTGCGTTGGACTTTGGCCTTTTCACCTGTTGGATTTTACGATCCTTTGCTGGGAAGGTACCAAGAGGGCACCACAATTAATTTCAAATTTCTAAGGAGGTTGGGTACAAAGTTCGTTCCTTGTATATGTTACAATAATTCTGGCAGCTAATTAATACCTTCTCAAAGATGTAAAAGAAGTTATATATATATATATTCAAATGCTGCTATTGTATTGTGTATTTGTGTGTAGTGAACCAATACACACCTGGTCTGGTGTACAAGAATTTCACAATAACCAATGGGCCACAGAATCGGTATTGAATATAGCACTAGGAGGAAGTTGGAACTGCCATTGCAATATCTGAAAGACATCACAGACAATTTCTCTTCTGATAGAGAAATTGGTAGAGGGGGGTTTGGAGTGGTTTATAAGGTATATACTATCATATTTGACTATACTTCTTGTAACACTTTGAATAACATAAAAAATTAGCTATATCAACAAGTGAGTTTTTTTTTTAAATAAAGAGCAATATTAACAAGCAGAGCTGTTAAGCAGGGAATTGAAGTTCCATCTGGGGTTGAGATAGCTGTGAAGAAGCTCAGACGAATTCTAGGCGTACAAGATAAGCAGTTTAAGAATGAGGTCAATCATCTTGCAAGGGTCAATCACGATAATATAGTAAAACTAATAGGTTACTGTGATGAAACAAAAGAAAGACCTGTGTACGATGAGGATCGGCACAAGTATGTCTTGGCTGAAGTGCAAGAGAAGCTGCTGTGCTACGAGTACCTGTCGAACGGAAGCCTTGACAATATAATCTGTGGTAAGAGTGCAGCTACATTCAAGTAACAAAGTTCACTTTTGGCCTTTTTAATTTCTTTCATCGGTTCTAAACTTCCATTTACCACTACTTTTTTTACCCTACCTGACCTTAACATTTTAAGGAAAAAGAGTTCAGATACAGCTGTTATACACTACTGGAGACAAGGATTTTCCTGTCGGTGCACCAACAGGACAATTCGAGTTTGATAGTTATATACAACTCTACTGTATGTTAGAAATACTGAATTAGAATTTAGCCTCGTCGACTTCGAAAAACAGAACAAAACAGATCACTCGACTTGGCTTTTACAGTGTTTTTGCTTTGATGTCCAATAATGTGACTTTGCTGGTAAAAATCAAAGTAGCTATCCGTTTAACTTAGCTGTTGTCCCTAGAGCAATCACCCTTTAAATTGCCATCACTATTTATAAATAAACACATTTAGAGGCTTTTTGGTTGATAACCAGAACCTGCAATGCTGTGGTTTTGGTGAAATTTCATCTGCAGTTGTTTTGTTTTGTTAAGCAAATATTTGGTTGAATCACCAATTTGATGAAATACTGAAAACAATTCCGACATGTGTGTGTGTGTGTGGATCCACCTTTTTTATGTTGTATATGCTACATTTTGATATATAGCCAACATAACGACATCATGCAAACACAAGCTAAGTAATCATTACAAATATCATTTGTCACGAGGATATGAAATATTTCAGATGTTTTACTCTGCCTTTCTCCATTTTACTTTTGCAGATGAGTCTGGTAGACTAGATTGGCAGAAACGTTACAAAATAATCACAGGCATTTGCCAAGGTTTACGTTTCCTCCATGAGGGCCTTGATACCTCAATTATTCATATGGATCTAAAACCTAGCAATATATTGCTTGATGCCAATATGACGCCAAAAATCGCGGATTTTGGTCTCTCTAGGCTCTTTAGTGAAGAACAAACCAGAATTTACACCTTGCATCTTATGGGTTCAATGTAAGCTCACTTTCTCTTCAAACATTTGATTGCCTCCCCTTTTCATTTTTATCTTACCTATAATGAGAATGTATGATTTTAGACAGATGGATTGAAAAAATGTCATCCCTCCAACCACCTATCGTGCATAACATTACCTTTTGGAGATAGGCGAACATACATTTGTGATTATTTAATTTCAAGACACCAAAAGAAAATTGTTGTATATAAACTGGATTTATACAAAAGAACTAGTTTGCCAAGAAAACCATAAACCTTGTGTAACAATATGGATCTGAACAGCAGGTTCATGGCACAACCAGACCATATAATCACCATGTAAATAAAAGAATGTGGATTAGATTTAAACACCGTTCTTGTAGATTAACACATCAATAGACCTACTGATCATTAGGCACCACATGAATGAATAAAACATGCATTGCCAACCTGAATTTGTTGATCTAGCTACTAATAGCTTAAGTAGAGACTCACAATAAAGCACTCCTTCAATGGTTGTTGCATAGTCCTATCCATCAAAGAAGATGGTGTGCAACATAGTTGATGTAGGCAATCGATCTGAACATGACAATGATGGCACCTGAGGCTTGGTGAAAATGAGCCATGATAAAGATCATGGGCAGTTGACCGAGGTGCTTCTCAAAAGCCTTGTTTGTCCTTATCTAGTGTAGGATCACAAGAGTAAAGGGTGTAGAGATCTGCTCTCCCATTCACTGGTGTGCAACATAGTTGATGCAGGCAATCGACCCAAACACAACAATGATGGCACCTGAAGCTTGGTGAAGATGAGCCAGGATATAGATCATGGGCAATTGAACGAAGTGCTTCTCAAAAACCTTGTTTGTCCTTATCCAGTGTAGGATCACAAGAGTAAAGGGTGTAGAGATCTGCTCTCCCATTCACTGGTGCATGCCAACAAAGTGGGATGGGATACACTATGTAGGGACCATGACACCTATGGGGGGAGGGGGTAAATTTGGCAACTTAAAACTAATGGCCTCTAAATCCTACTTATCAAAACCTATGCAAGATACTATATGTCTAAATGTGCACTACGGTTTTGCTAAGTGTTGCTATGTCTTGTGCAAAAGAGTTATGCAACCTAGGTTCCAATACTATCAACTGAGGTCTGAGTGGACTTCTCAGTTCTCCTTTGGGATCCAAATCTTTTTGGTACTCTTCATGGTTGATTTGATATCCTTAGGTACTTAAATCAGTTTGGCCCAACCCTTGTTGGCTTGCTTGTTCACCTTGAGGGCCACAACGTTGTCATTCTTCTTCTTCAATAGAAAAGGTGTGGTAGCCTTCTTGTCCACCTTGTTGGTGTAGGTGTTGGAGAGCTTGCTTGTCTTCTTCTTGTCTCCCCCTTTCACCTTGCACTCAAAAGACTTGTGTCCTTCCTTGTGGCACAAGTAGCATGTCACGGTTGCCCCTCATCAAGCTTCTTCATGCCCTTGATAATGATCTTGATGAGGTTTGACTTACTTCCTTGTGCCTTTCAATACAATCAAGTTTTTACTGAGGCAATCTACTTGCTTGAAGAGCTCATTCTCCATTACAACTTTGTTGGTACATGAATCTACAACAACATGCTCAACACACATCTCGTTGCATGGGGGTGAGTCTAACTCAATAAGATCAATGCAAGAAGTAGAGGCATAATTTTTAATTATGTCAAAAAGAGATCTTTAAGGTACCTTTTTAGGGGTATTTGCACTAGCTTCAAGTTTCTCAATTTTGTTAGCTAGCTCAATATTATAATCCAAAAGAGAATAAAATTTGCTTTCTAGTTCTTGATAACTAGACATTGATCTAATTGACTTTTCTGTTAGTTATTTGATTGTCTTTTGTTGCTTAATGCAAGTTTTTTGAAAATTATGTAACAATTCAGCGAGATCATCATAACAAAGGAAGTTATCATGGCTACTTACATTGCTCTCACTTTCATTTTTTCATATTTAACTTTTGACATGAGGCAAATGTGTGAGGATCCTGATGAAGACTTGTGTCCATGCCTCTTGTGTTGGGCTTCATCATCACTTGAGGAACCATCCCAAGTCTTGATTGTTATGAGGGCTTGACCTCTTGCTTTGCTTGCCTTATTCTTGGCCTTAGGTGTGGGCTTGTTTGGACAATCATCCACAAAGTGCTTGATCTAATCACAACCAAAGCAGCCTTTCTTCCTTTGTTTCCTTCTTTGGTTGGTGAACATTACATCTTCAATGGTGATGGGAGCGCCCTTGGACCAGATCTTGCATAGAATTCTCCTCACTCCAACTATGAGTTGCGTGACTTCTTCATCATCAGAGGAAGAGGTGGAAGCTTGATCGTCATCTTCTTTATCATCCTCATCCTCATCCTCATCTTCATCTTCATCTTCATTTGAGCTTGAGCTTTATTCCACTTGCTTGTCCTTCTTCTTCATCTTTTTGTGCTCATCACAAGTACTGAGAGCAATGCTTTGCTTGATTGATGAAGTGGCATCTTCTTGACCCATCTTGCATGACATATCAAATGCCACAATCTTGCCAATGACATGTGACGGGGGTCATTGTGCTCAAATCACCCATGTTGTGGAGGATAGTAACAATGGATGCATATTTGTCCGTTGGTAGCACCGAGCTGATTTTCCGCAACACATCCATGTCGCTCACCTTGATCAAACATGTAGTGTTGAGATCATTGGCAATTATATTCAAACGAGAATACATGTATAATGTATTTTACAAGCTCGTTTGATTGCATAGTGAAGGAATGATAGGTTTGTTTAATCAATCAATACTTTTGTTCAAGAATGTTGTTAGAACCATCGTGAAGCTCTTCCAATTTTAACCAAATTTTATTAGCTTTAGTGAGCGTAAACACTTGATTAAACACATCAACACTAATTGGATTTATTTTTCATCACTAGAGGTAGGCTTATCGGGATTCTTAAGGGGTTCAATCCTGTATCTGTGACTCTCCAAACATCTAGATCAATAGCCTCTAGGTAGCAAGACATTCTAGCATGCTAGTTGGCGATTCAAAGGGTGGGGCATACTGGTGTCCGTCCTACCACTCTAGATATGTCTAGAGCTCAACGGTTAAGCCAAAGGTCCAAATTAAGCTATTAAGCTTTGATACCACTTGTTGGGAACATGATGCCTAAGAGGGAGGGGGTGAATTTGGCATTAAAACTAATGGCCTTTAAAACCTTATCAAAACCTGTGCAAAATACTATCTAAATGTGCACTATGGTTTTGCTAAGTGTTGCATCACTACTACAAAGAGTTTTGCAACCTAGGTTCCAACTCTATCAACTAGCCTAGCAAGCTAAACTACAAAAGGTAAGCACACAACCTAAAAAAGCAATTAAGTGCGGAAACATAAGTGAGGTAGAGAAATGCAAACTCCCATTGACGATGGTATTTTTCCTAAGGTATCGAGAAGCTCATGCTTCCCTCTAATCCCTGCTGGAGTCCCTCACAAAGATGCCACACAAGGGCCAAGCTCACGATCAGGTAACTCAATGGATAGCCCCAAGCCTTCCCACCACACAAGTGGTCCTCCGAGGTGGCCTCTCTCGGATCGCTTCCATCATCTTCACTATTGAGCTTCTAACGGCTCAAACATCATGGGCCTTGTTCTCTCCGGTACAACAATGGTGCACACCATAGTCGCAATTGGCATAATCTTGCAAGATTACAAGACCCTAGGGAACAACAATGGTGCACACTAGCATCAAGATAGCAAGAGGTATATGCAAACCTCACTAAACACTAGACCTAAGCCTAGAGCAAGCACCAATGTGATTGTCTAACTATCCTAAGCACTTCGCAGAGCACTATGCTAATCACCTAATATTTCCTTAAGAACTTTTGGTGGCTATAAGAATGAGTGTCAACTCACTAGAGATGTTCCTAAGCTCCAACAACCCTCAAATGGCTGGCCAAGAGGGTATATACAACCTCTCCCATGAAATATGGTAGTTGGTGGCGGTTTGCACTTTAGCAGACATGACCAGAAGGTCCGGTGACCCCACTGGAGTTTTCTAGTGGTCACCACATCAGCTAGCCATTGCTGACCATTGGGCCTTTTCTCTGGTGCTTCTTCTCTGGTGATCATCGGAGAAATCCAGTGCCCTTAAAAACCTCCTACAAAAACATTTTGGACTAGCCTTTTCTCTGGTACTCGCCTCAGGAACCACCAGAGTTTTCCTGTAACACCCTACATCCAAAATATACTTATATGGCCCAGCTCTGCATGTGGAATAGGCCTACATATGCATAGCGCCTCTCTTACACTTTGGTCCTCGCTTTGTACAAAAGGTTAACCCAAAGGTGATACGTTTGGAGCGACAAGGATTATAAGCTGGCCCTCACCCACCTAAACTTCCAAAGTGGTACTAAACCCACCAACTAATGCCTCATGTGCCACATCGGACAACAACACAACTACTACAGGCTTCTAATGGGCTGGGGTATTACATTCATCCCCTAAGTGCTAGCGCCCTCGGCAACTCACCACATACGCATTAGATGCCCAGAACCACCCCTTGGTACACCCCCCATGGACACACGCAACAAGGGTTGATGCTCTGAATACCATCTGTAACACTCCAGAAGGTTGTTTTTGTTGTTGTTCTTCTGGGATGTTACATTTTTGGTGCATGGAAAACTCTTCTATAGAAACATTGCCCATGTGTTGGCCCAGAGCCTAAGATCCGGTGCTAGCCACATCCACACCACCAAGGAATTTGGATGAGTGTTGGATGAGTGGACTAAACCCTAGGTCAGGGTTTTTGCCTAAGCTCCGGTGCTTAGCACTAGAGAATTTTGGTGATGCACTCTAGTGCCATTTCTCCTCTGTTTCTTCACATCTTCTTGCCCAAGCTTCGATCACTTGATGTCTTGGACGGCATGTAAGTCTTCCAGGGTCTTCATGTTAGCTCCTAGTCCATCTTTTAGGTGTTGTTCACTTGATCTTCATGTTGCCTTCTCCAAGTCCATCCTTGCATCCAATTGAATTAAATACCTTGTATACTAGCAAACCGCGTTAGTCCAATTGAATATGTTGTCATACAATCACCAAAATCAAACATGACCCTAATCAAGTGCAATTTTTCTTATAGACTATGGTGGTGGAGCAACAATGTAGAAGTAGCATGTAACACCCCAGCTCGTTAGAAGCCTATAGTAGTTGTGTTGTTGGCTCATGTGGCCCAAGTGGCACATGTGTCATTGTGGTTAGTGGGTTTAGTACCACATTGGAAGTTTAGGAGGGTGAGGGCCAGCTTATAATCCTTGTCGTTCTAAACATAGCACCTCTGGGTTAACCCTTTTACACGAAGCGAGGACGAAAGTGTAAGCGGGGTGCTACGCGTATGCAGGCCTGTTCCACGTGCGGAGCTAGGCCATATAAGTAGTTTTTGGATGCGGGGTGTTACAGATGGTATTAGATCATCAACCCTTGCTGAATGTGCCCGTGGAGGGGTGTACCAAGGGGTGGTCCTGGACATCTGCTGCATATTGTGGTGGGCTGCCAAGGGCGTCAGCCCTTAAGGGGGGTGAATGTAACACCCTAGCCCGTTAGAAGCCTGTAGTAGTTTTGTTGTTGGCCCATGTGGCCCAAGTGGCACATGTGTGGTTGTGGTTGGTGGGTTTAGTACCACCTTGGAAGTTTAGGAGGGTGAGGGCCAGCTTATAATCCTTGTCGTTCCAAACGTAGCACCTTCGGGTTAATCCTTTTACACGAAGTGAGAACGAAAGTGTAAGCGGGGTGCTACACGTATGCAGGCCCGTTCCACGTGCGAAGCTAGGCCATATAAGTAGTTTTTGGACGCGGGGTGTTATATAACAAAACTTAACTTATTTATAATACCTTGAGGGATTCTCAAATCTTGGGGCTCCTTCAATAAAAGTGTATGGCTTGGATTTTCCATTACTGGTATGGAAGAGAACTCCTCACCTCCACATTAGTTAGCAATATGGTAATAGATGATTCACCTCCCAATTTGCCTTCTTCACTTGATGAGTATTTGAGATTTATGGATAATTATTATATGGCTGCGAATATATATATATATATATATATATATATATATATAGACACACACACACACACACACACACAAAATTGAACATGCACTTAGAGCATCAAGCTACACTAATCCACAACTTGGACAATGGAATATGCCTTGTTTTACTTGGTTTGTGTTGACAAGTTTCACTTAAAATCAACTGATATATACATGGTTGCCTTTAGGCTACCCCATGGGTGTAGCATACATGCTGCAATCCTTAGTCCTCTTCACGAGTTTAGTAGTAGATATTGCCCAAGTCTCATAGACTATGCCTTACAATAGTTGGGATCATGTAGGTGTATTCTTTCAAGAACGATCTATAAGGTAGTGTCTTCTCTAACTAAAGCCAATGGAACACATTAAGGCAATGTCCTACTACCTCATAGATTTTGTACTATTGCCTCAACATAAAGAGTAGGTTGAAGTTCAGTCTCCTTGAATTAACCCCAACCTTGTTTTTCCTAGTTCCTAATTCAAGGGGCATCTCTGATCACATTAGTTGGGTTACGATTATGGTGTAGCTCTCGTATGGGTCTCAAACCCATCTTCCTTAATGCATCATGTATCTCATTCCATTATAGTTCCTTTGCTAACGAATCTTCCATGCACTTTGTTGTTTGGATATAGTCCAAGGCAATAACTTTGGAGTTTCTCATATTCCTTATAAACTTTAGTCATCTTCTCACATATAATGATGACTTTATTTTATCCTTAGACTTGTTCACCTTGACAATTACAATTTGATTGATATAGTAGATAAGAACAACACATAGTGTGTTTTAAAGCACCGTAGGCCCGTGAAGAGATCATGTAACCAATTGGCTTTAGTGGTAACAATATCTAATGTAGTTAGTTCTACCTCCATGGTAGACTGAATCAAGATGGTTTGTTTGCAATACCTCTAGATCACAACAGCTCCACCAAGAGTGAAAGCATCCATTTGTGGCATAAAGCACATCAACATCTGATACCCAATTGAAATCTCTGTGTGTGTGTGTGTGTGTGTGTGTGTGTCATATTGTTGGGTAAATCTTGTTGATCCATGGTCTACGTCAGTCACTTTTTTATAGTGATGTGTGTTGTTACAATGCATCCCTTTTTAGACATAAACATGATAGGATTTCCTTTGCTCTCGGTTCAGAGTTCATAAAGGTAACAAACCTTGTTTTCCGTCCATCAATAGATAGTCATTAGTGATGTGTGCCAATAGCCCATCACCTTTGCTCTCACAACTATTGTACATTTTTCGCATAGTAAACCTCATTAAAAAATATCATACCTCGTTCTCATGTGTTGTTTCTTGATTGTGTATGGGTTTTGATATTTTTGTGCTTCTGCATTAATCGATAGCCATCAGAATGTTGATATTTGGTTATTTCTAGTGGTATGTACTTTGCTGTCCTCTTATCATTCTATATAATGCAGAGGTTACATGGCCCCAGAATACTACCACAAAGGGGAAATCTCAACCAAGTCAGACATATACAGTTTGGGCATTCTAATCCTTGAGGTCGTTACAGGGGAAAGAAACCACAAAGCCAGAGGAGATTTATCAGGCGAGCAATTCATCGAGACAGTAAGAAAAACATTTATATTTTGCAGAAGACTTGCTACACATATAGGTAAAAAATATGTGTTACCTGTTTATTTTACTGTTTTTGTTGTTACTCTTCCTTTTAGGTACGTGAAAATTGGACCACAATGTCAACACTAATGTCAAAGTATCCGTCACTAGAATATGACTGCCTCCTGCAGATACAGAGATGCATTGAAATAGGGCTAAGTTGTGTGGAGACTGATCAGGAAAAAAGGCCTTCGGCTGGACAAATATTGGCGCAAATGCTTTTTGTTGAAAGTTCGTATGGGGTCGATGACCAGGTATAATTAGCTACATAAGACAAATGGCAGGCTTCAATGCTTTTTAACATTGACTTCAGAATTTCTTTGTCTACATTTATATGAGCTATCATTACTACAAAAACAATTGGCTGGTAAATATAGCCAGTCTAATAGATTTTGAAAATCCAAAAAATAGGAAATATCTATATATTATCTATTATCTATATCTCATCAAAGTATGGCTTTCTTGAGCTCTGGTTGCACCACATCATCTCAAATTGCGTGGAATACATGTTAGCGAATGGATAACATAGATCAAACCCAAAAATCACATGAATAGTACATACATAATATAAATAGTGCACAAGTTCTAAAATATATGTATACAAATGTAAATGTATGCATGCACAATGTAGGTGTATAAACTTAGCAAACATATATACATTATGTTCATGTATGTATAGATGGCCAATGGGTCGCCTAGCACGGCACGGTTCTGGGCCCGCTAAGGCATGGCCCGTTATGTGTCGGGTCGGCACAACACGCCTGGCTTAGCAGGTCGTGCCATACCTGGTCACCGGCTGCACCTCAGGCACGGGCACGATCCTTTAAGGCTCGAGCTGTGTCGGCCCGGCCTGGCGGCCCGCCATGCTCCTGTGCCCATCAACCTCTCGTGCCACCGCCGCTCGCGCTACCGGCGCTGCACCTCCACTCGTGCGCTGCTGGGGCCACCGCCCGCCCCGCCACTTGATGCACCGCCGCTTCCCAGTGGTGGACTGCGGGGTCGCGCCCCTGCGCCGCCACTCGATGCGCCGCCGCTTCTTGGTGGTGAAGAATGGTATGAGAAGCCCGCGTGGTAGAGAACTCGGTAGGGGAGCATGTGGTGGTTGAGAGAAATCGGGAGGGGGCGGTCGAGAAATCGGGAGAGAGAGGAAGTCACGACCTCGGCCTCATAGCACGACGAACACGAGGGGTGGCGGCTGGCGGCGGGAGAAGTTGAGTGGCTAGGGTTCGGTAGGATAGGGATAGAGAGAGATGTTGATTTGTATAGTTGGGGTTTCTAATCGGGCCGGGCTGGGCTAGCACGTCGTGCCAAGGTAGTGACCCATGCACCCTCTTGTTGGGCTGGGCCAGCACAGGCACAATGTCTATCGGGCTGTGCCGTGCTTGGACTGGGCCAAATCGATGGGCCATGGGCCGTGCCCATGGGCCTTGGGCCATATGGCCATCTATACATGTATGTATAGATACATACAAATAGTTACATGTATCTTATATACATATATACGTACGCGTACACATTCATTCATATATCCATATACACATACAAACTTAGAAAAGGCTAATAATGTTTGGCACTTGAAAAAGATTGATCACTTCCTATTTTATACCCTGTATGGTATGTACCCGTGAGCAAAGAAATTATGTCATTGGCATATTTCTAAGAGTAAGTTGCTTTTAATGTGTGTAACAGATTAAAATTGTGTACTCTAACATGAACTTCTCATGTCATCAACATAGAAAGGGCCACTGTTATGCATTATTGGTTATGAGCATGTATATATGGCCATGGAATTTAATTTAAATAGATAAAGCTTATATTTAATAAACATGGGAAACACAATATAATTTTCTTCTTCCACACCTTATTAGAAAAGTAAAATTTGAAATTACCATAACTATTACTTCATGACCCCATGTTTCTTAATTAGATACCTTGCAATCAATCATCTCACATTCTCTCTTTTCCCATGTAAATTCGTAACCGTCTTTGGTTGAATCCCATTTAATTTCAAAATAAAATGATGGCACTTCCTTTGATCTCAAATATAAGTCTATTGGGGTTTGTCCTAACTCAATTTTTTTGATCAGTTATATTGACTTTGATATAAGTTAATGACACACATGTGTGACAGTACTAGATTCCATACGGAAAATACTTATAAAATACAACTCTTTTCGTTAAGACAATATATTTTTATTGGTATTGTTAGTGAAAGTTGAAACATTTTGAGGGACAAACATAGATTGACTTATATTTGCAACCAGAGGAACTACGAAATTACCATAGTTAGTTAACTTCTTAACTAGTAGCATTGCTAACTTTTATTAGCCTACGGCACACTTATATGATGAAACAATAGCAACATAATTTTGAGTGACCTTTCTTCTCGTATTTACAACTGTGTTGATCCACTTAATGTACGTAGTGGATATAATTCTGCAAAATTCGTCTTTGTGATGATGTGTACTTCAACCTACTACTCAGTTTGTTTTCACTACCTTACATGGGTTAGACAATAAAGTGCATCGTTGCCAAGATCACCGCAATAACTTCTATTCGGTTTTTGTAATAACATGTAAAAGTCTGTAACAAATCCACGCTCTATGGCACAGAGCAACACACAATATTTTCTAGCGTTTTTGTTATGAGCTGTGTAGCAGTAAGCAAAACATATCGGTTAAGTCATGCTTAAGGGTTCATATAGTCGAGATCCAGTTGATATAAAATACAGCTGTGCCATTTTATACAGTTCTTATTACATATTTACATGGATATTTGGCTCCTCTCAACCTACAGGAATCACAAATCAGCACACTTCCCAGAAGCAGCACTGCAAACTTCAGGAATTCTGGCATTGATTTGAGCAGGGTCTTGAAAAGAGCAACATCAACCTCATTAACCGCATATATCTGCCGTGTGTTCACCTCTGCTAACAAAAGTCAGATAGGAATTCTGTCCTTTGAGGTTGCCAAAACAATTCTCAAGGGCTCAGATCTGATGAAAACTCTCTCCAAAGAAAGCATGAAGCATCTGAAAGAGGTGGTGTTTAGTTATGAAGGCATCCGCAGTTTGATTTCAGAAGATTACAGTCAGTTGTTGGGTCTTGTTGAAACTGACATAAGGTAGATGGCATCTGCTGAGTCTGTAATTACCAGTACTTTCACATTTACTTACATGCACTACGTTTGAATTATACAGAGAATATTTGAGTAAATTTTCTACAGAGGTTGCTCGCTTTGGAAATCGGTGCCAAGATCCTCAATGGCATAATTTGGATAGGTACTTCGAAAGGTAAAACATACTGATGCTATCACCTGATAAATTTATACTGAGTCCATGGCTTCAGAACACCTTATACTGTGTATTCTGTATTCTTATGCATTCTATTATTGTTAACGAATAGCTTAGAGTCTCAACTGATTCCTGGGGAAAACTTGAAAGAAAGAGTGTTTCGCCACATTCACTATCTGATAAAGCCTGCGCAGCCCACTTCGGTCAGTTGTTTAATTGCTTCTTTGCATAGCCGCACCAATGTTGTCATGGTGTATAATAAAACAATTCTTTTGCTACTAAGTCGTCCCCCACTCTTTGCATGTGCCACTGAAATGTTGCTCATTTTGTTGTTTGTCATTTTTGCTGCCTTTTGTGGCACTCTGACTGGAAGAATGTAAAAGACATCATCATCTCCGACATTCACTATCTGATAAAGCTTGCGCAGCGCACTTCGGTCAGTTGTTTAATTGCTTCTTTGCATAGCCTTACCAATGTTGTCATGGTGTATAATAAAACAATTCTTTTGCTACTAAGTCGTCCCCCACTCTTTGCATGTGCCACTGAAATGTTGCTCATTTTGTTGTTTGTCATTTTTGCTGCCTTTTGTGGCACTCTGACTGGAAGAATGAAAAAGACATCGTCATCTTTGAAATATCTCTTATTTATCATACCCCTGATGACGTAATGTAGTGGCAAGAACGAAATGAGCAAAATTTCTCTGAACACTAAAGAGTAGGGATCTTTTGTATGTTAATTATTCCTTTATGCAGGAACTGTATCAAGAAATGTTTGCACTGGACAAACTTTACATGGAACTGGAAGATCCAATTATGGGCGGTATGTGCTTCATACCCAAGTTTCTACTATATATATTGTCATATATATAACAACAAACTAAAGCGTATGGAGCTCTAATATACTCTCTCACGGCTGAACTGGCAAGTGCCACCGAATACTGCTTGCTGCCACGCTTTCTCATTAGAGTAAAACTTCTTAGTAATATTCAAGGCCAGAGGTGGAGGTTGGCTCTCTAGTAGCTGGTGGCGCAATAGTACATCAGAGATGGAAAGAGAGTGTTGGAAATAGGGGCATTTTTTGGTTTACTTTTATCCAGAATTGTACAAAATAACATGACATAAGTGTATGGATGGGAATGGGTCGGGTCGACCCATTGGATAGTTGACCCGATCCACAAAAATAGGGCCAATGGGTCATTGGGGCTGGCCCTAAATTCCAAAATGGGTCAATAGAGGCGGAACCTATTGACCCAATGGGTACCATGGGTTGACCCACTTGTCATATTAATAATCTTTTTCTTTAATTTATTGGTGTTCTTCATTTTTTCAAATAAATACGATTGGTCATAACTTGTGTAAGATTGTCTATGCTTGGAAGTACAGTGAGGAGTATCAATATTTTGGAAGTGAAAATTGATAAAATTAAAACCATGGTTCACTTGCAAACTTATTTAATTTGATGCATTGCTAATAATCTTAATATATTATTATGATATTTTTTAATCTTGTATCTTATCTTTTCTAAAAGTGTTGATAGTATAATCTTGGTTTACGATTGTAGAAAAATATTTGGGTCAACCCATACTACCCAATGGGCCATCGAGGCCATAGCATCTAGAGAAATGGGTCGACCCATGGCCCCTAAAATTGGCCTTGAGGCCATAGGGCCGGGTCTGCCCATTCCCATATTGACACAAGTGAACAAAAACATTTGACCAGTACTACTCGTACGGAACATGCTATTTGTTCGCTAACATCCACATTACAAACCACAATCAGTATTGGAATCATAGGAATGATCTGTAAAGAAGCCATAGCGATATACCCCAGAGAGTGACCAGTGCCAATCTTTGAACATCTTGATCTGAAGCTAGTTGATGAAGTTGATCAAGTTTATGCAGTGTGCAAAACATGATCATACACACAGTGCTAGAGTGCATATATCACAAAACAATGAACCCACGGCACCACTGCAGAAACCGGATCACTTGGTTTTAGAAACCGGATCCTCTGGTTTTCCCTAGAAAATTGTGAAAACCTACAAACACCTGCCCAGGAGGAACCCCATCATGGAAGGTGAACCTAGAGTTATTCTATAGGGTCAGCAAGAACTCTTCGCTGTACAGACGAAGAGCCCGGGGACAAAATTAGGGTTGGAAAAGGGTATTATGGTTTGGAGAAGCAAAAAATAGTAATTGTATTCGAGTTTTTTAATCAGTTTTGGATCCCCTTAATTGTCCATGCCCTTCGTATTTATAGGGTGGGGAGACCTTGCTCTAACGAAAAGTCTAATGCAAGTGAAATCATGCCTAATACAGCTTTTGCGAAGATTCAGCAGACACTAGACCATCTAGTTTCTGAATCCGGTCCACCGGATTTGCACAAGTATGCCACTTTTGACATATAACACATCGCCCCAATTTCTGGTAAAGCTTGCTTACCAAAAAAATATCTAGCTAGATCAATAGCATCTAAGGATGATGATCGGCATGCTTTATTGGTCCAACTTTGTTCTAATAGCGATATTCACATTATCATCCATAAGGATCGGTGCGTTATGACATACACTAGGATAATACCTTTTGAAACACTTATTGTCCATTGAGAGCTCTAGGAAAATGCTTATATTATAATGTCTCCATCATATATGAATCTTTACCACCTTGTACAAACCTTCCTAACTTGGATACCAAACTAGGAAACTTATTATATTTTGTTCTAAGAGGTAAAATTGTCTTGAGCTTGACTTCATTATTTTATACTCTGCAACTTCGCTTTATCTTTCTTAGTTTCCTTTAAAGCCTTCAACTAGTGCTTCGGTAACTTCATCAATATTGTCCATCATCAAATTATAATAATCAGCAAGGACAAATCATTTTGTTTAGCCAGCCAAAAAGAGTCTAGATTCACCTTAATAGCAAAGTGGTTCAACTCTTTTTATGCTTAGGGACTGTTTGGGACTGCTCCGCTTCACCTTTTTTAGCTCCTCTCTCAACTTCACTAGCCAAACAGAAACAACTCCACCAGCTATTCTCTAGAAAAAAAGGTGGAGCTCGTGAAGCACCTAAAGGGGTACTCCAGAAACTCTAGATTTTTTGTGAAGCTACTCTATGGTGGAGTTGGTGGATTAGTCCCAAATAGGCCCTTAGCAAGCTCTCGGTCCCATGAACATGAAGTATTATCCTATGTTGCAGCAGGGGCCATTTGTTGAGTAGCACTGATATGATCCTAGGAAAACTAGTGCTCCAATTTTATAAACTAGGTACACTGATTTGGACTTGTTTGTCCAAAGTTGTCGGTACTACTCCCACAACCTTTCAGGTATTGGCCTCATTGGAAAACATGCATGTACCTTCTGGTGGTATTGGGGGTGGATCATATGATATAGAACTATATTGAGGCACAAATTGTCGAGCTTATTAATTCCTCAAGTTAGAGCCATAGGTATGCTCAAATGGGTTTAGATTATGTTGGCTCGACAACCAACTCAACAGTGGGGCTACATTATGTGGGAAAACCATTTGGCTACTAAAGTAATTTATCAGCATTACATACGGTGGATCGGATTCATAGGTTTTGCTATCGATAAACTTGTAGCAAGTTTCTTAGATGATGACTCTCTATCTTTACTACTGATCCAATTAAGCCATATTGTATGTGCTCATCAATCAAGTTTTAACTAATCCAAAGTAACACCAGAAGATGGAACACTTATACTAGGTACAACCTCAGCATCCTTATTTATAGAGGAAGAACCAAAGTCAATCGCATTGACTAGTGATAGCACCACGTCGAATCGTCGATCCAACTTGAAACGTGCAAATCGGCTTCATCAACATTAGTCATGGAGGAGGTCAAAGGTTGAGTAGATCTAGCACGATGGTGAAAGGGGACCCATGGGCATGATTAGGGTATGTTGACTTGAGTTGACTAGGATTTAAACCATTTCAAAATGGAAGAGGCGAGAGCTGATAAGGTTCTCTTATCTATTAACAAGAGTTAAAAGTGAGGGCCAAACAATGGAAACAAATGATTTTTTCTTCAAATAAAAGTGATATTCAAAAAACAATATAATGCACATCACTTTTGTAGTGCGCACGAAGACCTATCACATTTAAATGGGCATTATCACATTTAAATGGGCATAAAGTGACCGGTCTTGTTGACAACCTTCACTATTATAAATAGTGACAGCTGTTATTACTTGCCAAAATTTGTTGGACTTTCTCCAGGGACCGGTCTTGTTGACAACCTTCACTATTATAAATAGTGACAGCTGTTATTACTTGCCAAAATTTGTTGGCCTTTCTCCAGGCCCAACTCAAGGGTCACATAATAGATGTGCCTTGTTGCCGTCCGTCACTAATTGGTGATGCGCCTCAAGAGCCCATCGCTTTTGTTTTGTCACTACTGTGAGTTGACATAGTGAGCAATTATTGTTGAATAATAAAAAAATTAACTTCAGCTTAATCATATTAGAGCTTATATATCCACTAACTGTCAAATCTCATCATGCAATTGTGCATTATATTATTCTACTTTCTTGAGAAGACATTACTTTAAGGATGACTAATTTTACATTATATGCAGAACAAATATGTATTTCAGTGAAGAACCAAAGGAATACTGTGAAGAAGTTGAAAAGAAAATCGCTCTGGTCTAAGACCATGGAAGAGGTAACCAACCGGCAACCACACTATATCAAAAGTCCAATCGGATGCATTTTTTTAGACAATTTTTAATACTAACCCATCAACCCATTATCCAGCACGGCCTAGAATCATTTGTTGCATAAGTAGTAAAAGTTTTATGGATAAATTTAGTACATAAATTGGATCAAAATTGATTATCTTTACTCTGTCTACTCATTTCCTGAAAACACAATACCCATTTACATACCCAACAATCTATATCCACTTGAATGAACTTACAAGTTACTCTATATGTGTTTTCATTATGTGCAGTGCACCTCTGTCTTTGTTTATATATATATATATATATAGAGGGTAAGGCTATTCTGCAGCTGGCCATAAAATAACTTATTCTATAGCCACCTTAATTTACCATAATGTTTGTACCAATTTACGATAACATGAATATGAATTTACGATACTCGTGTTACTATAACTCACGGTGATATTTACCATAATGTTATAGTAAACCACTTAGAAATGAGTTACTGTTGAACAGTAGTTCTATATATATATATATATATGTTATTGGGGGCTTAGGGCTCCCAATAATTATTGAAAGCCCTGACCCAAAGTCTAGGTAGCTGGTTCCACCAAACCAGCCTCCCACCAACCTGGTCCAGCTACCAGCCCACTAGCCCACCCTGTGGCCCACCCACCGGCCCAGCACGCCCAACCTTGATAGGCCAGATATAAACCCCTAAACCCTAATCCCCATCCATCCACCCCTAGCCACCAACCCCTACCATGCGCCGCACCCCACCTGGTGCGGCCGTCACCCAGCAACCCGCCCCTGGCCGCCGCCCGCTCTCCCCTCCCCCTAGCGATGGTAGGCTATGCGCTCCCTAGATGTGCGACGTGGAGGCGCCCGCCTCCCTTCTCCTCCACCCTG
Organism: Miscanthus lutarioriparius; assembly: GCA_904845875.1. Taxonomy (NCBI): domain Eukaryota; kingdom Viridiplantae; phylum Streptophyta; class Magnoliopsida; order Poales; family Poaceae; genus Miscanthus; species Miscanthus lutarioriparius. The sequence continues at coordinate 87,886,749 of CAJGYO010000009.1, forward strand.
GCGTGCAACGAGATGGCGGCAAGCTTGTGGCCATGGCGGGGACAACGGCGAGCTAGAGCGCCTCGGCCACCTCCCTAGAGCGAGCACCACCGCGCCCTGGAGCACCTACAGTGGGTGCGCGCGGGGATTGCGACAGCGATAGAGACGGTGCCCTGGAACTCATGGCCGCAGGCGGGGACGACTATGGCGAACGGGACACCGTGGAACTCCGCGCTTGTTCCATACTGGTGGCGCGGCCCTACCTTTTCCCCGACGCGCGACTTCCCCCTCACCAGCGGCACGCAGCCTTCCTCCCCCAAAGCGGCGCGCGCGGCGAGCCTCCCAGCTGCGACGACGCCGGCCTGGCACTGCTCCCTCCCGACGGTAAGCGACCTCCTCCCTCCCGGTGGCATACACTGTGGCCCTTGGAGGTGACGCGGATAGGCCCACGTACACAGCTTCGGCCGGTTGTGGCTCCTCACCTCGGTGGTGCCACAGGCCCGCAGCGGCCACCTGAACCACCACTAGCTACATTGGGGGTGACCCTACTCCCTCCCAGTGCCGGCCCTGAGCCTCCCAGCTACAACGGCAGCTAGGTCATCCCCGCACGGTGCCCTGGCTCCCCTCTCCACGCGACGAGCAGCGAGGTCATCGGGTCCGGAGGCGGCGATGGGCTCACAGGTCCGGGGACGGCTCGCGTTCGCGGCCGGTTACATGCTCGAACGACGGACGATGGCGTCATGGCGGCCACGAGGATTGCTACTACGTCGCTGTGGTCGCGCCAACGGCGACTGCGTTGCATTGGCTCGCTACCTGGAGGTCTGGGTGACTTCAGGACAGGACCTGGCGGCCAGGGCAGCATTTGTCATCTAGGTTTTTTTATGCATGCATAGGTTTTAATGTATGGTGAAACTGGGATTTTGAAGATGTTGGTTGATTTTTATGCTTAGTTGCATAGCTTCCCACACAAGTTGAATTCATCTTCATTGTTTTTGTTTGTTGATTTTGTGTGCCTATACTTGCGTGCATAAGTTTCTATAGAATGGCTAAACTGTAACTTGGTATACATTGTTGGTATATATTTCTATACATTGTTGATACATAATTCTATACATTGTTGGAACAATTTCTATGCGGTTTTTATGACGTAACAAAATTAATCTTTATTTATTGAACTACTAATTTCTATGCAATGTCGGTGTTAAAAACATTTATGTGCATCTTGACAACTGATTCTATGAATCCGATCGTCCATCATGTGCTATTTTTCAAATTTCAAATTTTGGGGAAGATGAGATCGTCTTCATGTTTTACTCTGCGGTCTCCGTGTTCGATGCATTGTCCCCATATTAATTATACACCCCTATAGTGGGAAGCATGGGGAGGCAATCACGGTTATCTCTGGTGGAATGTCCATCTCGTTGAGAGGTTTTACGCGATCACAAAATTAATTTTTATTCATCGAACCACTAATTTCTATGCAACGTCGGCATAAAAACTTTTCTCCGCATATTGATCAGTTATTCAATGCATCCAATTGGCCATCACGTGTCATGATTCAAATTTTAAATTTTGGAGAAGACGAGATCGTCTGCATGTTTTATGGTTGCGGTCTCCATGTTCTATGCATTGTTTCCATGTTAAATATACACATCTATAGTGGGAAGCATGATGTCGGTGGAGGCAATTACAGGTTGAATGTCCATCTTACGGATAGGTTTTTAGGTGGTAACAAAATTAATTTTTATTCATCCAACCACTAATTTCTATGTAACGTTGGCACCAAAAACTTTTCTACCCATCTTGACCATTGATTCTATGCATCCAATCAACCATCACATGCCACGATTCAAATTTCAAATTTTGGAGAAGACGAGATCATCTTCATGTTTTACGCTTGTGGTCTCCATGTTTTATGCATTGTTCCAATGTAAATTATAATCACGGCTGTGTCAGGTGGAATGTCCATCTCGCAGAGAGGTTTTTATGCGGTAACAAAATTAATTTTTATTCATCCAACTACTAATTTTTATGCAACGTCGGCGTAAAAAACTTTTTTTTGCATCTTGACAATTGTTTCTATGCATCCAATCGGCCACTACGTGTCATGATTCAATTTTCAAATTTATGATTTTTAATTTTTTTTTTCAAAAAATATTCACAATGGATCTTGAATCATGCACAAAAATGTCAGGAGTTCAATGGTGAAAACTGTTTTTGAATCGGATGCTTTCTTGAGGACACTACGCTGGACTAGACATCACTGTCGGTTCAAAAACCCCTTCACTGCTGGATTTTGAATCGAGAGTGACATATCGGTAGCGATGATGGATTGACATCACTTTCGGTTCTTAAAAACCGACACTGATCATTAGACAACAGTGTTGGTTCTTAAAAACCAACACCGGAATACGTATGAACCACAGAAACCTTGATAACCTGTGTATAGTCATGGTTCGATGAAAGGGCTCATGTACCTATGTGAAGAATGTATATTCCGCCTATGTAAAGGTACGTTTCTTTTTTGTTTTATCCTCTGAACGGGAGTAAATACATATAATTTATTGTAAAATAATACAAATATTTGTGTCTCGATTATTTAATTCCATGATAATTAATTAATGGTTTATAATTATCAAATAATAGTGTTTCTGAATATCATCTCAATATTTGATTACATAGTAAATTTTTTAATTTTAGAGAAGCGTACAAAATATAAATTAGATTACATAGTTGGTGAACAACGTCCGAATAATGATTACATAGTTAATAATAATCTAACTATCTTTAGGTGCATAAACAATGAGGGCCTCATTGTGATCAAGCCATACGTAAGCAGGTTCGTCACCCTCTTAAAGGATAGGTAGGGGTATGTTCGCCCCTAATGGAGACATTTCGTGATAGCCCATGTAGTCTTCTTCATCCGTTACTCCATCGATACTGACAATCTTTTTTTTCTCTTCTAGGACTACTTTTACCCTTTCTTTTGTCTTGTTATCCCTTGCATAGAAGACTTGCATAACATCTCTTGCAAGGACGAAGGGGTCGTCTCTGTATGTGGTCTTAGTGAGATCAACGGTAGTGAATCCTTCGCTGTCAGTGTTGATTTCCTCGAGCTGGACCCACTGGCAGTGAAAAAGTGCTGCCTTCAACAGACCATAGGCTAGCTCCCATATCTCCTCTATGAAACCATAGTATGTCGCCTACACATTGTCGTTTTCGTCGTGAGCATCAAAACGAACACCACAATTTTGGTATGTGCTCTTTCCATCTTGCTTTTTGTGTAAAATGTGAATCCATTGATCTCATACCTTGGTACTTAAGATATGTACTCGAAGGTCCCTTGGCTCAGGCATCTAGTTGATTACCCAACTTTATTCAAAGCAAGCGACGTCACAACCAATTGACAAATTCATCCTTATGTTTTTTATCCAGCCAAACCAATGACCTGCTCGGATACAGAGTTTGTAGCGATTGCCTGTGCTCGTCAATGTATGGCATCACACCCTCGGCTTGCTGGAGAACAGCGAACTATGCCTGTCTGAAAGAAATAGGGTCGTCTACTGTAACAGATTTCTCCCCGATCATTCCTTTGCCACGTAGTCTTCCCTCGTGACGAGATTCTGGAACTCTGACCCTTTTGATGTCCAGATAATATGTGCATAACTCAATTGCCTCCTCCATTGACCATCCTTCAATCATGCCCCCTTCTGGCCTGAATCTATTCCTAACATACCTCTTGAAAACTTTCATCAATCTTTCGAAAGGGAACATTTGATGCAGGTACATTGGGCCAAGTTCTCTAATTTGGTCAACAAGATGAATGAGCAGATGCAATGAGATATCAAAGTAAGTCGGCGGGAAATGCATCTCAAGCCTAACAAGAGTTTTGGCTATGTCCCGCTGCAGCTGCTCTAGCGTGGACACATTAATGACCTTTTTTGAGATCGCACACGGACCTTTGGGGGGAGAATACCACGCAGGGCAACAGGGAGCAGCTGAGTCATAATGACATGACAGTCATGGGCCTTCATAGGGCCATAGTTGAACTTGAGTTCTCTCATGTTCACTAGCCTCTTCGGGTTCACACAGTAGCCCGTCGAGACTTTGAGTTCATTGAAGAAAGAAATAAGCGCATGCTTTTCTTCCTTCTTCAATGTCCAAGACGCAACCGAAAGTTTGAACTGGCCATTCTCTAGCTCCATGGGATGCAACTCCTTCCTAATTCCCATGTGTTGTATGTCTAGGCATGTGGCCAGTGAATCATTCGATGTCCCCCCCGGTGTCCATCAAGGTGTTAAGAGTGTTAGCGCACATGTTTTTAGTGATGTGCATGGGATCAAGACAGTGGCGTACACTGAGAAAATGGCCAGTAAGGTAGTTTCTAGAAAACTGATTTTTTCTTCCAAACGCTCCCATCAGGCGCTACTACTGCATTATCCCCTTCCCAAGGACAACCTCCAGTTTGTTGAGTTCTCAAAGTATCGCAGGCCCATCTCGATATTTTGGAGCTAAGCGTTTCTCAATAGTACCATTGAAATCTTTTTTGTTCCTACGGTAAGGGTGATCCTTAGGTAGGAACCTACGGTGTCCCTTATAAACTATCTTTGAGTTATTTGGCAGATTTACCGCATCGGTGTTGTCCAAGCACTCGACACATCCAGTATAGCCTTTTGTCTTCTCTCCGGACAACAAACCTCGACTTGGTAGGTCGGTGATTGTAGCGATAAGTACTCCCTTGATCGTGACATGTTCCTTTTTGTACTTGTCCCAAACATCCGGCACATCCTTTTCAAATATCTCCACTAGTTCATCGATCACTGGTTCTAGAAACACATCGATGTCATTCCCAGGTTGTCTTGGCCCTTGGATCAGTAGTGGCATCTGAATGTACGACCGCTTCATACAGACCCAAGGTGGAATGTTGTATATACAGAGCGTCACTGGCCTAGTGCTATGATTGCTTCTAACTTGGTTGAAAGGATTCATCCCATCTGTGCTCAAAGCAAACCAAAGGTGCCTTACCTCTCCATCGATGTCCTTATAGAATATAGTATTGACAGTCCTCTAGTCATGCCCATCGGTGGGGTGCCTCATCATTATATCTTTCTTACGCTCTTCCCCATGCTAGCGCAACAGCTTGGCTGACTTTGCACATGCAAACAGCCTATGCACCCGGGGAGCTATAGGGAAATACCAAATGACCTTTACGGGACCTCTTCTGGTCTTGGTACCCTCATCTGACGGCCCTTCCTAATACCATGGAGCTTCACACTTGGGGTACAATATGCAATCATTGGAACACGTGTGGATTTTTTCAAGCTCAAGGCCGATGGGGCAGATCATTTGCTTGGCCAAGTATTTCTTTTCTGGCAACTTATTTTTTTCTGGGAGCATTTTCCTTATTATACCTAACAACTGATCGAAGCCTTTATCGCTCAATCCATTTGTCGATTTGAACTCTAACAACATGATGTCGGCTTCTAGTTTGCTCATTGGACAATTCCTATACAATGGTGTTTTACCATCTTGTCTCATTTTCTCTATCTTTCTCATCTGTCTTTCACTAAGACATCCGGTCTCTACGTTACGTAGCAGCTAAGAAATGCTATCGTTATCCTCGGTGTAGTCAGCTAGCGTGTTCCTAAACACATTATTAACTGTGGCCATAGGTTCTGTGTTGACACCGGGTTCCTCGTCAGCATCGTGGATGGCTACATCAGGCATGTCCACATCATGATTTTCCTGCAGAACATTCACGCCAACCTCGCCATGCATAGTCCATATCGTATAGTTTGGCATGAACCCCCTAGTAATCAAGAGCGATCGCATAGACTCAATTTGATGAAAGTTCTTTTGATTCTTGCAATCTTTGCATGGGCAGAAGACAGGGTTCTCATTCCCAGCACGGGCTTTGGCATCGGTCATAAACTAGCTGACGCCATGCATGTACCGCTTATCCGTATGGGATAGATGCATCCACTCTTGATCCATCTCTGCACAAAAAATACTGAGATAGTAATTACAAAGAATTAATAAGAAATCGAGCTTCATGAACAACAATTGTAGCTCAAAAGTACCATTTTTTGAAAATATTATTGTACACTAATTATTGGAAAATTGAAATTGGTAGCCCCGACCCTGTAAATTGAAAATCGTAGTAAAAAACAATTATTGCACAATAATAAAGAACATATATTCTACTCTACTTCTAAGAACTAATTATAACATCACATACTAACAATGATGATCTTAACACCCTGAAATAATTAGCTAGGAATTTAAATGTGTTCATAGACACCAACCTTTAGGACGATGAATTCACCATAATTTGAGCCTTGCATAAATGTCCAATTGGAAAAGTGCTCTCTAGAATGGAGAAAGAACTAGAATGAGAATCAAGCAATGTAGCCATCAAAACAAAGCTAATTAAGAAACAAAATCAAAGGAGTGGATGTTTGTTACTAACCTTAAACCAAAAAGATCAAGCCATTCTTCAAAATCCAAGCGCTAGCTTCACGGTGAAGAGCAGACGCAACAATAGAGGGAAGGGCCCAAACACGCGCCTCTGTTCTCAGGATGGAAGAGAGGAGGAAGAAGAGGACGGCTGCAATCTTTTTGTGCTGTAGGCTTATCACCGTCGGTTCTTAGCTAGAACCGACAGTGATAGATCCAAATCACTGTAGACTCTTGGCTTAAACCGGCAGTGATGAGTGGTCGCTAAAACACTATCGGTTCAAGACACAAACCGGCAGTGAAGTGGTCCTTTACTGTCGGTTTTAGCCCAGCCCCAATCATTTTCTCATTTTCAAACTCATAACCGACAGTGAAGATACATCACTGTCGGTTGTCACAAATCCGGCAGTGATGAGGCCGACAGTGATGTCCAAATCTGGGGTAGTGGGAATTATAACGAAAAAACAAAAGAGATTGGATTGGGTGCGTACACACATGCATGCGTCAGCTTTGTCAGGTTGTGTCAACTAGAAGTCCAGCTCGTGGATAGGTTTCTATAACGAATTAATTTTTATTCATCCAACTACTAGTTTGTATGCATCGTCACGACAAAAACCTTTCTACGTAGCTTGATCTGGAATTTTATGCATCCAATCGGCTGAGTCTGCAGGGATCCCCTAGCTGAGCGAACCTGAATGGTTGGGCTAGGGTGGGGTGGCTGGCTAGGGCTCTCCATTAGCTATTGGAAGCCCTGGGCTCCCAATAGCGGGGCCTATATATATATATATAGTTGAAACATTAATTTTAATTATATATGCTCTAGCAGTATCCATCTTTTAGAACATAGATCTATATTTTTTATTTCAACTTTTGATGTTATCCGTTGTTGTAATTCTTTCATCTACGTGTTAAGTTCAAATTCTAGTATGTATTAAATCTTTTATTCAAAATCTTCCCTGATATCTTAGTAAAAATGGATTCTAGCTCCTAGATTCCAATCCTAATTACTACAATGACATAGAGAATCGTTTCATCTTGTACCATGTTGAATTTCCTCTACCAAAGAATTCTATGGGTAGTAGTATTCTTTTATATAAAAATAGAGGGTGCTTAAATTAAACTATCCATATTGACATGTCATAATAATCCTATAAAAATTCATAAACTTATATAAAGTAATAATTTACAAATTTTATTATCATGGTGTGTTATATAATTTGAAATAAATTTCCAGTATCATTTGTATATGATTTGTTAAGGGAACAATTTTTCATAACATGTAAACTATAAACTATATATTTATCAATAATGCATGCATGTACACTTGGTATACATGGTGACACATGTTATTTATATTTATTTTAAATTTAAAATGAAATTGGGTAATTTAGAATCATATAGTGTACTTTATGGTTATTTAATTCTTTTCTATAATAGCTTATATTGGTAATTTAGATGTAGATTTGATGGATATTTTAGTTTTTGTTATATAATAGTAGATGCGGGTAATTTGGATGCAAATTAAGGAGGTTATTTCATATTATTTTGATAAAGCCAAATGAGGGTAATTTATAAGCAAATCTATGGGTTACTTGGAATTAACTTTAGGTTGGTAGTTCAGACATATATTTAGGGGGTTATTTATGTTTTTTTTTCATAATGATAGAAGTAGGTAATTTTTTAGAAAGTAGAATAGATCCAATGGCTACTAATCTATATGATTATAGTGTCAACAAAATTAATGGTAGGATGTTTCTAATTATTTTGATAATTGCTAAGATTTTTCTTTTCTAATAAATATTGTGAAGATTAATCTAGAGGCTTCGAGGGCCTTCAGTTAGTAATTAAGATATATGTTATATCATCCTTTGCATTGCACCTCTTTCGTATATAATTGAAACCTAAGCTTAAGTTATAATGTCATATCACCTCTTATTGCAACCCTTTCTATGACACCATGAATCTATATTTTAGCATTCAACTTTTGATCTTATTAGTTATTGCAATTTTTTATATACATGTTAGGGTTAAACTCTATGCTTATTGTATGTTTTATTCAAAATTTTCCTATTATATTGTACTAAAAATAGATTTTATGTCCTAGCCTACACTCTTAGTTGCTACAATGACATGAACAATCATTTTAGCCTACACTACAACACTCAAGATGTTGGTTTCATTTTCTATTTAAAAAAAACTATATGTGTATTTGTATTGTTTTGTAAAAGCAAAGAGTGTTCAAATTAAAATACCAGTTCTAATGATGTTTTAGTCAAAATATATAAACTTATCTAAAGTAACAATACATAAAATTTATTGTCATGGAGTATTAATACAATTTAAAGTGAATTGTTGGTGTCACTGGTTTGTGATTTTTGAAGGCAATAGTTTTTCATGATTATTGACAAACTACTAAAATACATGCATTTTTACATGGTGGTACATAAAATTTATGCTTACTTAGTTTTTATTTAGAACATAACACACACTTTATGGTTATTGAATTATTTTTCATAAAAACTTATTTCGGTATTTACTATTTAGACATAGATTTTAGGGCTATTCAGTTTAATTTTTATAATGATAGAGGTGGATAATTTAGATACAAATTAAAGGGGTTATTCTAAATTATCTTCCAAAATGGAGGTTGCAGGTAATTTAAAAGCAAATTCAAGTGTTACTTTGCATTATCCTTTCTAATGCTAGATGTGGGTAACTTAGATGCAAATTTATGGAGTTATTTGAAATTACCTTTGACAATGGCAAAATTTTTGTCTTACTTTATTGATTTTTTTATAATGGCAGAGGCGGATACATTTTAGAAAATAGAATACAATGGTTCTTGGTAAAGATGGTTAGAGTGTACCAAATTAATGGCTAGATATTTCTGATTTTTTATCAATTTGTAGGATTTTTCCAGGCACATCTCATGAGGACTAACATTGAGTCTCTGATGGAGGCCTCCATTGAAATGTCACTACAAACTTACATCTTATAAATATTTTTTGTGGACAATGTTTGAGAATATTTAATTTCCATGGTGTAGTGATTTTTTTGAGGTTCTTGAGACCTGTTATAAACAAGATTTTAAATCTATGCTAACCTTGCAACAACATGTTTGGTACAGCCTCTAGTTGACAGGTTGTCCAACAAGGTTTGAACGAGGGTGCCCATAAGTCTCCTCCTTGAAGTGTTTGATGCTCTCATCTCTTAACACAAACTAGTGGTGGGATGGTCGTGGGTGGGTAGTGTGTGTGTGGTTGGGGAGGAGGGATCTTCTTCCTTACGCGATTGAATTTTCTTGTAACCTAGAACCATTTACATGCCTTTCCAATAACTCAAGAATTCAATGAACTGATCCTTGATTACAAAGACTATTGTGAGTATTTTTTCTTTGTGTGGACATCCATATGGATATGATGTCATGTATTAACAAATGTGTTATAGTGTGTAGATACAACTTACCTAGTGTCTACAACTTCATAGATGCAGTTTACATAGAGGCAACTTGTATTTTAATGACAACTCTAAAATTATATGGATGACAAGAAATACTATTGATCGATCCTAGTGTATACGAAGATGCCACTGCATTTTATTATTCTTGTAGTCTACCATGGTACAAATCACTATCATATTGGGTAGCTAGGGTCCTCTATGTTCAATCATAGACCTCGCAAACAATTTAGTTAGTTTGAATTTCAACTAATTCTAAAAGTGACTCAACATTCCAACTTTTCCTAATAAAGGTAAGTGCTTATTTGTTTTGGTGTATGAAATTACAACAACACTCCTTGTTGTTAAGGATGGGCAGGGCATTCATTGGACCAACATGCATGAGCTGAGAATATGGGTGTTAGCCTTTCTTAGCATGCTGAAGTTCCACCATTAAGTAATTGTTGTTATGCTGTAGGTTGTACAGAAACTTGTAGAGTTCGTGTACTTCTTGCAACTGGAGATTAGCACAGCTTTCTTGAATAAGCAAGGATACCAATCTGTAAACCAAGCAAGCAACACTCAACAGATGTTAGGGCCTTCTGGACTCGCATTTCAGTACGCCAAAGTAATATTGCATATAAATACTTTGGTATGTCTTTGTTCCTTCGATATCAGCTTAGGGTTATGTAAAATAATAGTACTCATATTTTAATTTGTTTCATTTGATACTAATCGTCCACAAAATTTTAAGAAAAGTAGTGAGATACCTTGTGCCCCTTATTAAAGTTATGTTTTTTGTTAGGTCACTTGCTTGTCCCCTCAACAACGCCTCCTGCTTACAAATGAACAAATAGTTTATACTCATATAAAGTGGAGAAAATTACATGAGGAAGGGTCATTACTATAAAATGGAAGCATATATATCTTAATAGTATATAAGGTTTTCTAAAATCAATGCTTTCAACTATAATATTAAATAGAAATTGCTGGTTGCATCAATTAAGTGATATGATTTTATATGATACTACTTAATTTTATAGAACCTTACTCAAAGGAAAGTTAAACATTGATACAGATTTAGTTATAGTCTTAACAAAAATATTAGATGAGTATTCATTATACATAAAGTGATAATTAAAGAGGTTTATGAAGAATGCATATATATAGGCATCTGGGGACTTCAAGAAAAACATTATTTCTTGTCGTAGCTCTTACTTCGACACATGGATTGACTTTTTCTTATACGCTTACAACTTCATGATTATTAGGCATTCCCCTCATATGTGGGGGTTAATGGCACAGCTAGGGATGCGTTATACCAGGCACTGCCTCCTTGCATCAAATGGAGGTTACGCCAGCGTCCATGCATAGCGAAGGTAGCTAGCTAAACTTTTCACCAAACCTAACATCAGAACTATTATGTTGTTACGTTACACATATCTGGCAAAAATAAGAAGTTGCTATGTTACAAATATCTGCAAAAATAAGAAGTGTTGAAAATATGAATCATGATTCATGTTTTTTATTTGTTGTATATAATGCATGTAAATGCTCCACATTTTAATAATGGCACAACATTTTTGTTAAGCATTACAACTCACTTTGCTTCCGATATTTCCAAACACAGCTTCCAATAATAAACCTACAATGCCTGCATAAACCATTTTGAAATTTGAATTGTTCAAGATATACACCCACACTGTTCATCCATTTTTATTGTGACAATTGCTTCTTTGTCACAGACGGTAGGAGAGGCAAGGGCAGAAATAGACAAGATACTTCAATGGCTTGTGCCGGTTGCAGAATCGACGAGGTATAAAAAGTAACTAAAACATCACACAAATTTTAGTATTGCCAAAAATATTACTACTAGGATAGGTGAGGAACCTGTGCAATTTCACACATGTATCTTTGTTTAGAATACAACATAACAGCAATAAAATTTTCTAGTGGTATAGTTACTATTGATGTTTAAGGTGATGTCTTAAATTAAAGTTCCATAGGACTCAAGTGGCACAATCCATCTACAAACTGATTAGAAAAAATAGTTTAAATGACATAGATAACATAGAACTAGAAGTGTGACCGTGCTCAGCATGAGTGTGTTTGGCCGTGCCCCTAACATTGCCCTTCAAAGCGACGATGGATGTCTGGTACTCAACAAGGGCATTCAAGAGCGTGGGCACTGTTAATGGAAAAATCAACATGTTATATACAGATTAGCACCTTTTGAAATTACAGTATACTAGGTGAATTCCCCGCGCGTTGCTGCGGGAACAACAAAGATGCTATAGATAGAACTTTACGTGGAACAGGAGGATAGCTGAGCGCTCATGCAGCTCGCCGCTACCGGATGAGATGGAGCCGTGTTGATCCGGCAGGGGTGGTAGCTCGCTGCTGTTGCAGGAGACGGAGCCGCATGGGGCCAGCAGGGGTGGATGCGAACGATCTGGCAGCTCGCCACCGGGTGCCTTCAATCTGTGGCATGGAGGCTACTACTTCGTCGATATATATGGTACCCATTATGCTTTGCATTAGGGGATAAATTTGCCTCGATCCTATGCTACGGGAAGAAAAACAAAGAGATAGAGCCCTCTAAATACTGCAGAACATAGGGGATGCAAGAGAAGTATGAATAATGACGATTAATGGCAGAAGGGGAAGCGATGAGATCATGGTAGAGGGAGGCTGACATGTGCCATGGAAGTGAAAGAGGTGCATTGATATTTCTGAAAACTGCTATCCACTATGCAAGGATCAGAAGTGGAGGGTGCCGCACGGATGAATAGATGGAACTCGAATTAGCAATGAATGAATGAGGCTTAGTGGGAGATTACAGTTTTTGTGCGGCTTTGGGCTTGTGGGGCATGATGATGACGTGGCTTAAGGAGATGCTAGAGAATTAGGCTAGTGGGGTTTTACTTTATAGGAGTTATAGATGTGGTCATATAAATAGTTTGACGCCATCTTATGTGGAAAGGTATAATTGTTAATTATGAGCATGTGCACTTTACATAGATTGATGGAGGTTTTGCTATTTTCACCTGTTTGCTTTTCTGTATGGTTAGATTGTATTACAAGAATGGCACGATCAGAGAATCGGAGTTGAAAGGGTAGGTATATACAACAACCTAATATCAATATGGTTGTACGCATTGATACAGTAGATGGAATTACGGATTCTAAACCATGATTTACAATGCCAAAATTCCTTTATCAGGACGGAGGATGTTGATGTTGATGAAGCGGAAAATCATCAGATCACCGTTAGTACCATGCTGGCACATGAAAATGACACAGTGATCAGAATAAAGACACTGTATTACGCCAACAAGGAGAAGACTGATGGCTATGTATTGGACCTACTTTGGGCTCTTCAAGATTACATCGATGCCATATCAATGGCGTATCGACGGCCTATGGTGCATGGGTGAACTGTAGCTTGCATAGTTGCATGTACATTGGGTATCATTGGCCAAACCCAATGAATCCTATTACATGTGGTAATAAATATGTTGGGAGCCTGACATATGCCAGTAAGTTTATTTATTTACTTAATATTTACAACGTAACATATTGTGGTAATTAAGGTTGTACAAAATTTGTCCATATACCTCCGTTGTTACCGACGTCACTTTAGACTTCTGAATAATAAGATTATTTTTTTACCTGGCGATCTTCCGCTTCATCCACTGAACATCCTGATGAAGATTCATAGCAAGAGGAAGGTCACCAAAATTAATATTGTTGCCATGTACACAAAGAACATTAAAAAAAATCTATCTGATCATCTCATTTGCTCAGTCCAGATATGGCCGTGGAGGAGGACCAGCGACGCCAGATTCAGAGGCCCGTGGGCTGTGATTAGTGGATAACTGAAGATAGAGCTTGGGCAAGATATTTTACTATTGGGCCAACTTAAAAATATGTACCCCTTTGCATGTGGCCTAGCATGGTTGTGCATACATGTTGGTGCATAAAGTTTATTGTGATGAGTGGTGTTGATCCAAAACTCCAAAGTAATTTGAAATGTTTTTGAAAAGGATTTGAAAATGGCTTTGAAATAAAAGAAAAGAAAGAAAAGAAAATTTGAAGATAAAAGAATTCAAAAGGTTATAAAATTTATTTTTGGAAAACTTAACAAAATTTGCTCATTTTTGTTTGAATTGAAAAGTGTATTTGAAACCCTATTCAAACTTGATTTGGATCATATTTGAATGAGGTTTTGAAATAGGAAAAGAAATTGCAAAGGATTTAAAATTCTCCCTTTCTCTTATTAGGCCCGAAGGCCTGCTTCTCTTTTTTTTCCATCGCCCAGCTCTGCCTCCCGCAGCCCAGCCGCGCACGCAGGCCCACTCTTTTCCCTCTCTCGTGTTGGCCCAAGTCACCGCGCCGGCCCAACAGGACGGCCCGCCAGCATGCCTCCGCTTTCTCTGCCTCTGGCAGCTGGCCCCTCACTCGCCGACGCCAACAGGTGGTACCACCTTGTCAGCTCCATCCCCTCCACCAATTCGTGACCCGCTCGGACATCGCCGCTGTCCGAGTCCACGCCGCCCCCGTCTCCCACCGCTTGCCGTATCTCCCCAGGCTCCGGGGCCTTAAATACCGGATGCCCCGTGCCCGTGCCTCCCAATCCGAGCTCCAGCACTGTAGTCCCCTTCGCTGAGACGCCGAGCAGCCATAGCCCCCAAGCGCAACCGTCCGTCGTCCGCCTCGCCAAGCACAACGCCGCCTCCGCTTGCTACGCGCCGCCGAGATCCGCCGAAGTAGGTTCGGCGTTTTCCCCTCTGTCTTCCCGTGCTATTCGTTGAATCGATTGAGCCCGGAAATCACCGTTTTGGTTAACGCCGGTGAGGTCCGGCCATGGCGCCGCCGTGACCCTGCCCTGGCCACAGTTCTGACCGGTGGCTGGCTCCCCTCTCTCTTTTCCCATCTGATCTCAACCGTCCGCTCCTGATCCAAAGGCTCAAATGAGCCCATACCCTTCGACTGCTATTTTTGCATAAGAGCCCCTCCAGTTTTTTGTTTTCATACCCGTGGTCCAAAGCGCAATCACAGATTACATTTTCTTCTTGGAAAGCGTAGTTTCTTCGGTTTAGATCCAAAAATACGTTTTCACTTATTTACAGATTTGCCACTGATTTTGTTTTAGCCATAACTTGTCTGTTTTAACTCCGATTTGACCCGTTCAACTTGCGTTAGGTTCGTAATTTCATAATATACATGTTCATACTACTGTTAGATATGCTTTCAACTTTTAAAATTCGAGGTTAGATTTAATCTATTATTTTAATAAAGAAAATCGTGTTTATTTCATATCTTCTGCGTTTTAGCTCCGTTTTGACCCATTCAAGTTGCGTTAGATTCATAACAATGAGATCTACGCGTTAGTAACAGTGGTTACCATGTCACTATTTCTAGAATTTCATGGTTTAAACTCTAATTTGAATAATAATTATGCAACTGGATTTTATAAATAAAATATGATTTGTTTTACTTTAGTTTTATAATTTGAATCTAAATTTGACTTAATTCAATTTATATAAGCTTCTATATAGTTAAAATAAATGAAGCCTATAGTTTTCTTTTCCATGTATAAAGCAGATCTATCGGTAGATGTATCTTTTTCACTGAAGCTCTGATTAGCGTGCTTTTCGCGTCTGTGTGTTCATAGTGAGACATAGATACGTTTTACAAACTTTTCATCCTGATTTTATGTTTGGTGTACTGTTCTAATTTAGATCTATTGTTTGCTTCGTGTATGATTGCATAGATGCTTGTGTGGTGCTTTATGATCTTGTCCAGTCGGTGAGTTATACGTGGTGAATCAAGAAGTAGATCTTTGAAGTTTTGGACTTGAAGAAGGATCTAAGTTTAAGGCAAGTATAGCATGGGATCTTCCTTATTGTCCTATTCACCTTTAATCACTTAATTCATATTGCATGTGTCTACCTTGTTGCCAATAAGGATATCCTAGATATTTGATATCTTGTACCTCGACACCTTTGGGGTATTGCATTGGGTAGTATGATGCTAGTGCTCAATCAAAGACCATGATCTTGTAACTTGACTAATGGTATATGCAATAAACACTAAAAGATGCTTTTTAGCAACATGGAATTAGGGGGCTAGAGCATTGGGTTCACTACACCACAACACCAAGATTAGCGATGGACGGTCTGACGCTAAAAGCGGCTACAGCGACAGACATTTTGACGCTAAAAAGTTATAGCGACAGACTTCTACAGATGTTGTAAGTCCTGTCGCTAAAAATCTTTAGCGTCAGATAGTACTTTTAGCGTCAGACAGTCTGTTGCCCTGAATTTTTTTAGCGACAGATAGTCTGCTGCTACTCTTTAGTGACAGATACCCTCCCAGTACTCTATAGCGACAGACAATTTGAAGTTACAAATGTTTTCAGCGACTGATGGTTTGACGAGATCATTTAAATGCATTTGAAAAAAATAAAAGGCCATTTGGTTGCAAATTAATACAAAAGTAACATCATTGTGCACGTTTCTCATACAAATAGATTCATTCACGACCAAGTCCAAACACTCACTAAGACATACATATATGGTCAGCCATTACAAACATGAATCAATGATTCATCAATGATAAGTCTATAGTATCAGCTACATGTATCCAAATGAGATTGACTAGCACCTCATTGGCAATGCAGAAAATATGAGTGAATCCACTACAACTACTATCCACTACAAACCTAATTGGCTCCAGTAGTATCATCAACATGAAGCTCTAAGAGAACATCTGTTTTTCCTTGCATCTGGGTTTGTGCAACATCTGCTAGGGATACTGTACAGTATGAGTTTATAATCAGGTTTTGAGGATTTGAGATCTGTAAGAAATAAGGATTCATCAATAATATTAATCAAAGAGAACAAGAAATAATTACTACCTCCGATTCCAGATCTAGGTCATACTAGGATTGGATTTATCCAGTCAAAACTTTATCAACTTGGACAATCAATATGTGAAAAGTTACATAGATTCACAACACATGTTGATGTTATCATATTCATCATGGAATATACTTTTGCAGTATATTTTTTTTTCACTATTTAAAATGGTACATTTTAATAAAAAAATTACAATTCAAAGTGTCACATTGGAGTCCATGTCCATTTCCTAAACAACCTACATTTGGAATCAGAGGGAGTATATTACCTTTTGCATTGCTGCAGGAATTGTTATGATTTTCTGAATAGCTGAACTTAGGCGTTGCTTGTAGTAAGACAAATCAACAATAGATCGAATGCTTGCATCAGAGGAGATTCTATACCATTTCCTTAAATAATGCTTTGCAATCTCTGAAAGGTACATGGACAGCATGAGGGTAAGTAAATTGAACAGTTTGACTGATGCAGAAGGAGCAGTTTTTATGTAAAATGGTACCAGGATCTGTCTCGAATATAGCTACTGGAACAGCATGCTCGCTCACTGGAGTACCCTAAATATTTTAAGAAAGTCAAGTTAACCATAGGAAAGATAAATACAAATAATTCAACTCACCTAATATTACATGGGCAAACTAATGCCACAAAATCTTTGCCAACAACAAAAAAGAACTAATGCCACCAAAAAGAATCAAGGGATGTTCCTCTAGTTCCTTGATAGGATCACATGAAGGATACCTGGTGCAGCACAAAAGTATCACTGTTTTCTTCCATAGAAGTCACAGTTCCTTGATGTGATGATCCATCCCGAAGCTGACAAGCACAAACGAATTAGGAGAGCAACAAAAGATAATGTATAAGATAACCCACCTACTTGTACATTGGTATTGATACAAATGCCAAATGATCTATAATAGACAAAAGGGGAAAATATTCTGGTTTTCCAATGGTACTGCATCTGCATTGCAGTACTTCAAGAATAAGATACAAGTACAGTCAACTAAAAACAAGCCAACAGTCTATATAGAAAAACAAAATCAAATCAAATAAGAAAGATATACGTGAAAGCATGATAACAAGCAGAAATGATGCCCGTCTAGAATGCTGATATCACACCCTAAATATAATTCAACAAATGAGGTTCGGACATTATTTTGCAAACTAGATACCAGTACCACAACCTTGTTCTTCACTTGTAAAACCGTATACTTCACAGACCAAAAATATTGGAATTTACCTGGTAGAAAAGAGTGGTTTTGCCACTGCCACTAAGCCCGGATAGCACTATGGTGTTTGGTTTTGAGGATTTCAAACAAGATGCTGCAGAAAAAGAAACATAAAAAAGGAATTGCTTGTCATTTACCACTCTCATGTAATGAATTGTATGATAGAGCAGACATCGTAACAAACAACACAGCAGCACCTCATGTATTGAACCATAAGGTATCTCCAGTGGGTGGAGCCAGGACCCAGGCTCCAGCCCTGGTTTGAGGCCTAAAATTACATCGAAGCAAACTTAAGAAAATGTACAAATGTTGAAGCTAAAATTACATCGAAGCAAACTTTTATGAGCTTCAGCTCACCTCTACGCTTGATTTCAAAATCTTCTGCCAAGGTGCCATCTTCATTGAAGACAGCATACCTCTTCTTTATCAGAATCCCTTCCTCTATAGAGGCAGGTAAGATCATGGCCTATTATGTTAAGATGTGTTTCAAGGTTAACAAAGTAATTAAGTTTGATCAGTATTTTATAATAAAAAATTAGACCAAGGAACAGAATTACTACAAAAATGAGACTAAACTAAACAGTAATACCATTTAAGTACTCACCTTGTAAGGTCCATCAACCTCAAACTCAATGGAACACTCACTGTGTGTTGTATATGTCTTATTTACTGGGTCTTTCAATGTCTAGTAGAACAAAGAAACCAAGCGATTAATAACACTAGGATCAACCATGACAATATAGAACTTGAATAATGATTTGAAGTATAACTTGAATAATCGAGTATAAAGGCTTGTGTTGAGAATTTCCATCTTCAAAAACTGCAAATGAATCACTTGAGAATAGATAGTTTCAGCAGTTATTTTGTGCTACGTCCAGTCCAAAACACAAGCACTATGATACAAATGTAGGCAACACTCGGCACTTTGGCCATTAACAAATACTTAGATTTACGACATAAAAGTAGCGGAAGTACAAAAAAAATATTTCATGGCATCACTCTTCTGTCGTCTTGTTGATTTTTCTTAACTATTGTGATGAGAATTAGTAGTCAAAATTCTGCCTTCAGAATCTTCAATGTACAGTAAAAAAATGGCAACTACTTCTGGAATTATGCTGATTTTATGTTTATTTAATTAGCTTCCCGGTAACTTCAATGCTCAAACTCCTTGATCAAATCACAAGTAGTAGCACATACTGAAAAGCTAGAAACCACAAGGATTAAAAGCAATCCAGCAAATACTACACTCAAGACCCAACTCTGGCAATCATTTCAACAGAAATGTCTAGGATAGATGATCCAGCCTTGAATTAGTGAGAGCAGCTATAGGAGAGTTTCATAATAATAAAACAAAACAGCTTGTTTGAAAATTACTTTTAATTGCTGTAGTTTACTCACTTTGTCTTGAAAGTAAAGTTTTCTGGAAATGAGCCAGGCAAAACACACCAAATGACGTCTGTATCCACTTTGATGAACCAACTGAATGCTGATTGCAATGAAAACATGAGTTGTAACACTCCATACTTAGCATTCAATATACAAGTATAGAAGAAACTCATTAAATCAGGTCCAGCTTGAAATATGATCAACATATGATGATATAAACAAACTTATATATGTTATCTCCTACTCATATACTAAAATAACACAAATATTGTTAAAAAAAAATAGCACTTCAATGAAATGGAATCCTATGGAATGCTGATAGTGATTGAAGACATTAGTTCTAGCACTCAACTAATACTTTGCAAGCACACAGTGACACAGGAGATACACTACTGATTAGGAGTTTAAGACTGCATTGTATAGAATACTTAGCAGGTATAAAAAAGCAAGGGAAAGAGATCAAACTTAGTGTTTGGTAATAATAGATCAAAAAGAGACACATAATTAAAGTGCGATTCAGTGAACTTTGCTTAGATGTACGTGGTAAGCATATACCTTCTTCAGCGTCAGCTTTCTCCGAAGACCAGCAAATCCGGACACCCAAGCGCTGATGCGAAAACTAGCAAATCTGGACAAAAATGCATTGTACCAACCACCAATTGCTCCAAAATATGCCAACATGCGGAGTCGCTTCACAGCTACATGTCGCAGAAGTGGAGGAGAAATCGGAGTGGGAAAGGAAACCCTAACCTGATCTCGAGCGCTTGGCCGAGGCAGTCTACGGCTTCGATGAAGTCCTCGTCCTCGATGGCCTTGGCGCCCTTGTCGAAGAGCTCCTACGCCCGCTCTAGGGTTTGCGGCTCCTCCTCCGCCTTGCCAGGCACCGCCGCCTCAGTAGGCCCCGGGTTTGGCGTCGGCGGGGCCTGGGGCTGCTCCTCCCCCAGCGGCACGCCCGTGTTCTGCGACGAGGAGGCCATGGGCGGTGTGCTGCGCGGCGGCGGCGGCTGGGTTCCCCTTCTAGGCACGGGGAGCTGCGGGTGGAAGGGGAGGGGGAGGAAATGGGGAGGCTTGTTGCGGCTGTGAGTGTGGGCCATGATGGGCTATTTGTCTTGATCCATATTGTGGGGCACGCGAGGTCAGCGTGGGGCCCATTTTTTTAGCGACAGACAGATTGACGGTACACTTGGCTTTAGCGACAGACGGTTCAACGCTAAATATGAATACCTATAGCGACAAACACTAAATCGCTAAATGAGGATTTAGCGTCAGATGGTCTCTGAGTTATCTTTAGCGTCAGATCATCCATCGCCAAATATAATTTTTAGCGTCAGATGTCTGATGGGGAAGCGGTGTTGTGGTGTAGTGGTTGTTTTTATGGTGCTCTAGATTCCTCTCCCTAAGGACTTTTCTGTAAGTGATCATCCAGGACTTACAGTACAACCGTGAGGGCCATATGGCTCTAGCTTTAGCTCAGTATGAGAACCTTTTCTAGCTTGTTAGTGGTCACCTTTATGGCACAAGAGGGGTGTGTTCCGGGTTGGATATAGTGCGGCCTCTGTCCGTCGATGTATAGGCTGTGCGTTAATGTGCCTGTCGAAAGGGGAGCTCTACATTCGCAGGCCACAGAAACTTAGCGGCCCTAACTTGTTAGATGAACCTTTGAAAGGCTTCATAGTGAACCCTGCCGACCTTCCTTGAAAGTGGGTCAAGAGATTAGCTACCTCGGGTGAAAGGGTAAATTACGACTCACAATGAAAGTGTACAACCACTGTAGAGTGTAAAACTGGTATATCAGCCGAGCTCACGGTCACAAGCGGCCTTGGAACCCTGATGGAATGGATGATCACTAATGGTTAATGATGATGAACATGGATGATACTAATGATGAAGATGCTCATTAATGATTACTGTTTTTACTATTAATTATTCATGATTACCTGATCATGTGTTTATATGGGCTTGTGATAAACTTGTTGCTACTCCTATGCTAAAATTGTGACAATTAAAAGCTAATCGCAGTTAAACCAGTGTCCGCCTTTTTGAGCCTCATGAACCCCTTATTATATTTGTTGAGTACGACATGTACTTACGCTTGCTCTATTTTTCAATCATTTGGATAAAAATCCTGGATGGGTACCAGATTGCTAGAGTTTTGAGGAATTAGGCTTGTGATCAACCAGTCAGTTGTACCTGTGGAATTGGAGTCTTCACCTAAAGATTGGAGTTGTCTTTCCGCTATCTGTACTCTGAGGTTATATTCTTTATACTAATATGTTATGTATTTAAGCATTGTCTATTGATATTACCCTTATTTATAGCTATATGTGAGATTTGACTTCCTGGGCTCATATATGGTGTGTATCTGGTTTTGTCTTTAAAATCAGGTGCTACAAAGTGGTATCAAAGCAATGCTGACTGTAGGACGTAAGCCTAGTAGAAACTGGTTGTTTTAAGGTTTGAAAGTTGCTACAAAAACCCCTGCTCTATGAACCTTGATATTTTCTTCTCTACTATATCTCTACCCTTGCTATTCATCTCTACCTTGGTGCTTATTTTAAAGTCTTTGTTTTCATCTTCACTCCTTGGATTGATATGCTTTTAGAACTGTTCCTCACCACCTTCTTGCATAATCTAAAGATAAGTCTTAGGATTGTTACCCCTAGTACAATAAGGACGATAGTATCGCAAGTTGAGTCCATGATTGAATTGTGCATCTTTATTGCTGGTTGAATTGTCATTATTCTTATGATTGTTTTGCATCTTTGTAATGATTGCAATGATCTTGTTGGGTGTTCCCACAATTTTATTTAGTTTATAGGCCTAAGGTATAAGGATTAATGGAATAAATAGTTGGGTAATGGTTTTCTTCTGTTTCTTCTATCCTATCTTTTCGGAATAGCCTGCACTCTTCGGCTTATATCTCTGATTTGGGACGATCCGAAATCATGAGAAAATTATGAACAATAGTAGACTTCAATATCTTTCTCTGACCACAAGAACCACCCTTATAGCCGTTATGGGTTGGGAGTTATGAAAATCACAAGATGATGTAACCGCGCTGTTTAAAATCTGGAGTAGTTTCTGTGGTGCACTGTTTTCGACCACCTAAACTGTAGAATTTGGAAAAGTGTTCTATAAGGAAGTTGTGGAGAATTTTATACGCTTTCCAACGGTATAAGCTATAACTTCATTGGATTAACAGAATGAGAGTTATAGCTATTTTACTGCGCTGCTGTTTTTCTGCTCGCGAGAAATTTTAGAGTTCTTGTTCTTGCCCATATACGAGAGTATCATTGGGATGTCAGCGTCTTGATACTAGTTAGCTCATACGGAAGGAAGATGCAAGCTACCTTTTGTGTCCCCTAGTTTATCTTTTCTTAAGGGGGTAGCCAAGTGGTAGAATTTGTAAGATGAAGTATCCTATGTTCTAATTTGTGCAGCGGAAGCGTGGTGGTACCCAAAGATGTGAGAGAAACTCAGAGTTACAATAAGGTTTGGTTAAAGGTTCAAAGAAGGTTTAACCAAGATCATCAAGATATTGATAGTGTTACTGGAGAAGGTTTAAGTTCGGATCAAGAAACCTTAGGTACGTGTTTGAAGGAATCCAAGAAGAGGTTGGAGTAAAACCTAAGTATTAGCTTTGCCAGATCCGGACAAGAGCTTCATATCTACAATGATGCACCTTGTCAGGGTGTGGGATGCATCCTTAAAGCAGAAGAAAAGTAGTGGCTTGTTCATTAAGTCAACTAAGGAGGCGTGAGATGAACTACCTAATATGTTATCTGAAGTTATCCATTATGGGGCATGGAAGTAATAACTTCTTGGAAGTAAAAGTGACATATAGGAGGATCACAAGAATCTACAGGACATCTTCACTAAGTTGGTCTTGAGCTTGTGATATCCTCGTTGGAATGAAATTGGTTATGACTTGGAAAAGTGCTATTACTTCAAGGAGCAAAGTCATGGCCGATGCCCTTAGCAACGGAGAATTGTGCTAAGAAGGTTCGGGTGACACCAAGGACTAAGAATTGTATTCTAAGTTCGAGCAACTTAATCAGAATCATTAAATGTTTTAAAGTTGGTAAAAGAACCTACTTTAGACCAAGAAAGTAAGAAGGCCTAATAAGTATGGACTAAAAAGGAAAGGTGGCCTAGTGATTGAAGTTACCTGAGTATTGTTTGGAGTACCTTTCAGAATCTCGGAATCAGTTTGGTAAGTTACTTGGAGTAAGGTTAACAAGTATGCAAAGTAAAGTAGGATTCTTATCGAGACGATGGAACTACATTAGGAAGTAAAGAAAAGTCTAAAGACGAAGTATTCTTATCTCCTAGTCGACGTTTTCTGAATCTCGGGGACGAGATTCATTTTAAGGGGAGTAGAATTGTAACACCCTAAAATTTGCTCCTTTTGAAATAGGTGTAAATTGAGGTAATTTTGAATTTTTGTGCTCATGAAAACATAGGAAAATAATTTTTTTTAATAAATTAAAATTCATCATAAGGTTTAGGAACTGGTTGTGCATACATGTTGGAGCATAAAGTTTATTGTGATGAGTGGTGTTGACCCAAAACTCCAAAGTAATTTGAAATGTTTTTGAAAAGGATTTGAAAATGGCTTTGAAATAAAAGAAAAGAAAGAAAAGAAAATTTGAAGATAAAAGAATTCAAAAGGTTATAAAATTTATTTTTGGAAAACTTAACAAAATTTGCTCATTTTTGGTTGAATTGAAAAGTGTATTTGAAACCCTATTGAAACTTGATTTGGATCATATTTGAATGAGGTTTTGAAATTGGAAAAGAAATTACAAAGGAATTAAAATTCTCCCTTTCTCTTATTAGGCCTGAAGGCCTGCTTCTCTTTTTCTTTCCGTGGCCCAGCTCTGCCTCCCGCAGCCTAGCCACACGCACAGGCCCACTCCTTCCCCTCTCTCACGCTGGCCCAAGTCACTGCGCCGACCCAACAGGACGGCCCGCCAGCACGCCTCCTCCTTCTCTGCCTCTGGCAGTTGGCCCCTCACTCGCCAATGCCGACAGGTGGGACCACCCTGTCACCTCCATCCCCTCCACCAGTTCGTGACCCGCTCGGACACCACCGCCGTCCGAGTGTGCGCCGCCCCCCTCTCCCTCCGCTTGCCGTGTCTCCCAAGGCTCCAAGGCCTTAAATACCGAATGCCCCGTGCCCGTGCCTCCCAATCCGAGTTCCAGCACCGCAGTCCCCTTCGCCGAGACGCCAAGCAGCCATAGCCCCCAAGCGCCACTGTCCGCCGTCCGCCTCGCCAAGCATAGCGCCGCCTCCACTTGCTTCGCGCCGCTGAGATCCACCGAAGTAAGTTCACCGTTTTCCCCTCTGTCTTCCCTTGCTATTCGTTGAATCGATTGAGCCCGGAAATCACCGTTTTTGTTAACACCGGTGAGGTCCAGCCATAGCACCGGCGTGACCCTGCCCTGGCCACTGTTCCAACCAGTGGCCGGCTCCCCTCTCTCTTTTCCCATCTGATCTCAACCGTCCGCTCCTGATCCAAAGGCTCAAATGAGCCCATACCCCTTTGGCTGCTATTTTTGCATAAGAGCCCCTCCAGTTTTCTGTTTTCAAACCCGCGGTCCAAACCGCAATCACAGATTACATTTTCTTCTCTGGAAAGCGTAGTTTCTTCGGTTTAGATCTAAAATACGTTTTCACTTATTTACAGATTTGCCACTGATTTTGTTTTAGCCATAACTTGTCCGTTTTAACTCCGATTTGACCCGTTCAACTTGCGTTAGGTTTGTAATTTCATAATCTACATGTTCATACTACTGTTAGATAAGTTTCAACTTTTAAAATTTGAGGTTAGATTTAATCTATTATTTTAATAAAGGGAATCTTGTTTATTTCATATCTTCTGCGTTTTAGCTCCGTTTTGACCCATTCAAGTTGCGTTAGATTCATAGCAACAAGATCTACCCGTTAGTAACAGTGGTTACCATGTCAGTATTTCTAGAATTTCATGGTTTAAACTCTAATTTGAATAATAATTATGCAACTGGATTTTATAAATAAAATATGATTTGTTTTACTTTAGTTTTATAATTCGAATCTAAATTTGACTTAATTCAATTTATATAAGTTTCTATATAGTTAAAATAAATGAAGCCTATAGTTTTATTTTCCGTGTATAAAGCAGATCTATTGGTAGATGTATCTTTTTCACCGAAGCTCCGATTAGCGTGCTTTTCGCGTCTATGTGTTCATAGTGAGACGTAGATTCGTTTTACAAACTTTTCATCTTGATTTTATGTTTGGTGTACTGTTCTAATTTAGATCTATTGTTTGCTTCGTGTATGATTGCATAAATGCTTGTGTGGTGCTTTATGATCTTGTCCAGTCGGTGAGTTATACGTGGTGAATCAAGAAGCAGATCTTTAAAGTTTTGGACTTGAAGAAGGATCTAAGTTTAAGGCAAGTATAGCATGGGATCTTCTTTGTTGTCCTATTCACCTTTAATCACTTAACTCATATTTCATGTGTCTACCTTATTGCCAATAAGGATATCCTAGATATTTGATATCTTGTACCTTGACACCTTTGGGGTATTGCATTGGGTAGTATGATGCTAGTGCTCAATCAAAGACCATGATCTTGTAACTTGACTAATGGTATATGCAATCAACACTAAAAGATGCTTTTTAGCAACATGGAACCAGGGGGCTAGAGCATTGGGCTGATTTTATGGTGCTCTAGATTTCTCTCCCTAAGGACTTTTCTGTAAGTGATTATCCGGGACTTACAATATAACTGTGAGGGCTATATGGCTCTGGCTTTAGTGCTCTAGATTCCTCTCCCTAAAGACCATGAACCTTTTCTAGCTTGCTTTTTAGTGGTTACTTTTATGGCGCAAGAGGGGTGTGTTCCAGGTTGGATATAGTGCGGCCTCTGTCCGTTAGTGTATAGGTTGCGCGTTAATGTGCCTGTCGGAAGGGGAGCTCTACATTCGCAGGCCACAGAAACCAAGCAGCCCTGACTTGTTAGACGAACCTTTGAAAGGCTTTATAGTGAACCCTGCCGACCTTCCTTGGAAGTGGGTCAAAGATTAGCTACCTCAGGCGAAAGGGTAAATCACGACTCACAGTGAAAGTGTAAAACCTCTATAGAGTGTAAAACAGGTATATCAGCCGAGCTCATGGTCATGAGTGGCCTTGGAACCCTTACGAAATAGATGATCACTAATGGTTAATGATGATGAACATGGATGATACTGATGATTAAGATGCTCATTAATTATTACTGTTTTTGCTATTCATTATTCATGTTTACCTGATCTTGTGTTTATATGGTCTTGTGATAAACTTGTTGCTACTCCTATGCTAAAGTTGTGACAATTAAAAGCTAATCGCAGTTAAACCAGTGTCAGCCTTTTTGAGCCACATGAACCCCTTGTTATATTTGTTGAGTACGACATGTACTTACACTTGCTCTATTTTTCAATCATTTGGATAAAAATTCCAGATGGGTACCAGATTGCTAGAGTTTGGAGGAATTAGGCTTGTGATCAACCAGTCAGTTGTCCCTATGGAATTGGAGTCTTCGTCTGAAGATCGGAGTTGTCTTTCCACTGTCTATACTCTGAGGTTATATTCTTTATACTAATACGTTATGTATTTAAGCATTGTCTATTGATATTACCCTTATTTGTAGCTATATGTGAGATTTGACTTCCTGGGCTCACATATGGTGTGTATATGGTTTTGTCCTTAAAACTGGGTGCTACAGTAGAGGGGTGGTGTTGAGTTGTATTAAAGAGAGAATGAGCAAAGGAGAGAGTAGCAAACTTGTAAATGAAACTCTCACATTCTAAATCTTGTCCTCACTGAACATCTTCTTCTTCCTTCCCACGCAACTCCTCTCTTCCAATGTTCCACGGTTTTCATTTCAAAAAAGCAACTTGGTATCAGATACTCATTCACAACAACCACACAACCACTTCAATTGATTTCAATGAGCTCAAGGTGCTATGGATCTAAATCTCAAAGTAGACCTTGATGAGCTCGGTCGCCACTTCGATGACCACAACACCAAGTGGGAGCTCCGCTTTGCAGATCTTGATCATGAGCATGCCACCCGTCAAGTAGCCATCAATGAATGCCTAGGCTCTCTTGAGACCGTTTGCGTGGATTTGGCATCTCTCTGCGTCGAGCACTCCAACGCCAAGAGTAATGAATGCGTCGATGCTTTGGAGGGTTGCCGCCTCCGATCTCGATACATGGCGGCTAGAGGTCGAGGTGATCATCGATGATCTCAAGTTGGAAGTATAGAAGATAGCCGCACATTGGGACCGCGCGGTGTTCGACATCTCGTGGCACCAGCTCAGCCTTATGCCTTCCCCTACATCGATGATTGTGCGCCCATCACCGCCGGTTGTGTTGTGTTGTGTTGTGTTAATACTACTACAGAAATCCCATCACCACTGGCCTTATGGTAGTCGCGTTAACACTACTACAACAAGTTCATCACCGCTAGTTCCAAAACCCCTTCGCCGATGGTTTTGGCTGCCATTGGTGAAAGTCGTTGGTGATAGTCGCTGCTGATCACTGCCGGTTTCGAGTCGTCGATGGCATTGTTCATCACCGCCGTACCAACATTCAATCCGGTGGTGCTGCTGTTATCATCACTGCCGCGCCGACGTTCGATCCGGCGGTGATGTGGAGACATCAATGCCGATTTGGCGTACCATCCGGTGGTGATGATGTAGACATCAACGTAGGACTGGGTGTACTGTCTGACGGTGATGGGGAGACATCAATGCCGATCCAGCATACGATTCGGTGGTGATGATGTAACATCAACGCTGGACTAGTGTATCGTCCGACGGTGATGGTAGAGGCATCAACACCGGATTGGCATACCATCTAATGGTGATGTATACATCAACATCGGACAGGAGTACCATCCGGCGGCGACAATGGATACATCAGCGCGATTGTGTCGTACCTCTAATGGAGAAATGACCAAAACTAAAGTTATAGTACTCGATGGTATCAACAACTTATAGTTAAAACCTTTTTCATTTGAATTTGCTTAGCAAAATACTCATTTCGAAATCGGGTAAAGTGGATACGAGAGAAATGAATATGCTCTATAAACACTTGTGACTTGCTACGGCACATGTGTGTGGCTGCCTTGTGGAGTCTCCCCGGATTAAATATTTTTTTTTGCTAGCCGCCTATACAAACTCAATTTATAAAGATGACTCTTGTTCCAAGCCGTTCCTAGAAATCTGATTTGTAGATGTAGCTAGATAATTGCCTCTACTAATAATTGATTTGTAGAAATTAAACAAAAAAGTAAAAGTAGACGCTTCGTAGCCGCTTCTACAAATTCTCTCAGAAGTAGTGTCTTCTGGCCGCGCATGCCCCATAACGTGTTATATCACCTTATTGGTACAATGTTTTGTGTTGTTTTTTGAAGTCAAATAGTTTGGAGATATTCTATAAGCTTTTTTCCTTTTAAGTTTCTGAATATTTTTCCTATCACTGAGAGATTTCTGATATTCATTTCCATTTATCAGTCACCATCGTTATTTTCAAATATCGATAATGTAAACCTTACATGGCATTGGTACTCAGTAAAATGTTGAGGCAACTTAAGCGTCACCATAACAAGATGATCACCACAAAAGAGGTGGTCTATTTCGCTTTCTTGGTGAATCATTCCCTTGATCAGCAGTTCACCAATACGAAGGATCAGGATAAGGACTAACCACTAACTGAGGACTAGTTAGAAATCCCAAATGCATTCTGCACGTACAAACCTGCAGTAGCAACAACCTGAGTTATATTTTATCAGATAGTTTCCAGAGCATATTGAAAACAAAAGATACAAGATTATACATGATTGAAATAATCTTAGTCCATTCATGCATCAGTTTATTCATTTGAGCGTATGGTTCATGGTTGGAATTAAAACAAGAAAGTGGGCTACACACAAATCACTACCGGACACCCTCTCTTTGCCGAGTGCCTGCGGCACTCGGCAAAGCTCGAAATACACTCGGCAAAGGCTTTGCCGAGTGCCGCACTCGGCAAAAAATTAATCGGCAAAGAAGCCTTTGCCGAGTGTTTTTTGTCGGGCACTCGGCAAAGCCTTTGAGGGCACTCGGCAAAGATTTACACTCGGCAAAATGAAAATGTGAAAAAACCCAAAAATAATAGCAAATTTTTTTTTCGAGGGAGGCCGCCACTAGCCAGCGCCCGCCCGTTGCCATCGAAGTCGTTGTATTTTTTGCGCAAAATTCGCAGCTAACGCGGCCAGCGGGATTCGAACTCACGACCTCTCCCTCGCGTGTCTGTTGCTCTACCACTGCACTACACTGTCACTTTTGTCTAGATTCTGTTATCTATCCTCATATATTATACTAAACCGAGAGTAAATTGCTTGTTTGAGGCTCTAAACGAATTCCAATCAAAAAGTGGTCAACTACAAAGTTTCATAACTTTTCGAGATATACAATTTTCATTTAGGAAGTTTTTTTCCATCCGAGGTCGTTTGAAAAATTCGAATTTCAAATTTAAGAGATTCAAACGTAGTTTTGCATGATAAGATGATTTCAAATCAAAAAGTTGTCAACTACATAGTTTCATAACTTTTGGAGATCTACAATTTTCATTTGGGAAGTTTTTCCATCCGAGGTCTTTTGAAAAATTCAAATTTTAAAATTTTCAAATTCAAACGTCATTTTTGCATGACAAGATTTCAAATCAAAATGTTGCCAACTACAAAATTTCATAACTTCTCAAGATCTATAAAGTTTATTTTGGTCATTTGTTCATCTGACATAGTGGTAGTAACATTGTTCACAAATCTTATATATCTTTCTTCTACTTTCATGAAACTAATATGAGAGATGTAGATTTTATGAACAACGTTATTATCGCTTTGTCAAATGAAGAAATGACCAAAATAAACTTTGTAGATTTTGAGAAGTTATACAACTTTGTAGTTGAAAAGTTTTTCATTTGAATTCATTTAGGGCCTCAAAAATTGCTTTGAAAAAAATAATTTGCCGAGGGCCAAAAAAGATGCACACGGCAAAATGCCTCTTTGCCGAGTGCCAGAAAAAGACACTCGGCAAAGACGCATTTTGCTGAGTGCCAAAAAATTGCACTCGGCAAAATACATCTTTGCCGAGTGCTAGAAAAAGGCACTCGGCAAAGACGCATTTTGTCGAGTGCCGAAAAATGGCACTCGGTAAAATACATCTTTGCCGAGTGCAAAAAAAAACACTCGGCAAAGCCATCTTTGCCGAGTGTATTTTATTTAGCACTCGGTAAAGACTGTCTTTACCGAGTGCCCGATAAAATACACTCGGCAAAGCCTCCGGCACTCGGCAAAGTGCCGATTTCCGATAGTGGCTATATGCCACCAAATGCAAAATCAATATTGGAACCTTCAGTTTTCCTGGACCACTGAAGAAGTAGCATGCCCAATTGGCATGGTGGACCAGAAAATAGATAGTGGGGTCTGACAAGAACACACACACACTCACAGTCACAGGTAAAAGTTAAAGCTATATATTGCCTCAGTTTTAAAATAGCAACATAATCTGGATCAGATTTTTGGAAGACCTTTTCCGAAAGCTTCTATTGGACACACAGATCACGCATGGTATAAGCTGAAAAAGAAAAGGCAAGCACTCTGCGACGAAGCATGCTTCAAAGCCATTATTGACACCATTGTTGTGATGTTGTCTTGGTAAAGCTTATCGCACCCAGTCAGGGCTAGGTGGCCAGCTAGTGCATGACGTAGAAGTCGTACTCGACGGTGGCGTCGCCGGTGCTGAACTCGAGTCAGTGGGTGCGCAGCAGCGCGTAGCCCCGGGCGAAGCGGAACGCCCCGGTGCCGCCGCCGACGGGGAGCTCGCGGACCGATAAGATGATCCGATGAGGAGAGCCATTTTATGTCTGTTTGGTGCAATTTTAAGATACAAGATCAGTGCAACCGATAAAAAAATTGTTAGACTCAGTGAAGAGGACATATTTCGAAGATGTCGGTGAAATTTCGTTGGAAATTGTAAACCCTCGAGTCTCCGCGTGACTTGTCACTCATCATCGTGTGAAGCAGGAGTTGTGGTTGTTACTTCGTGGTCCCTTGGGATTAGATCAGCAGCGTGTGGCCCTTCTTTCGTTTTCATAAATAAATAAATAAGAAAATATTTGGAGACCTTTTGTTCTCAGTTGACTTGATGGGTCTTCGTCTTCTCTAGGAGCATGATATCCTGCTCTCGGTAGTGGGCTCTGCACCTTCCCGTCCTCATGGTTTCGCAGTACCCAACGCGGCCTTCAGCATCATCGAGCTAGCATCGGGTAATTCCTAGAATTTTACTATAATCAGATCCATTATCCACTCCATCTGTTGTGCTCATCTCTACTCAGTATATGTTTGGCACAATTTATCCCGGCCCCTTAGTTAGCTCTTTGATATGATTACGCCTTGTAGCTTGTTTGGAAGACTAGTTTTAGAACCAAAACGGATGTAAATCACCGGTCTGGAAACTTATACCTGCTACATCCAGAAAAGTTGTTTGGATGACTTATGAAGACAATTACACTCAGTTTTTGTCCTATCCAACCGGAAAAATAAAATCTCCTCCGAAGACCAATGAAAACTGCGACGGATGTCGGGCTCTCTTGTCGCCTCGCTCGCTGTTGGTGTGGAGATTCCTTCTCTTTCCCTCACCGTCCCCGAGAGTTCTCCGTGAGGTAGGTCCTCACTCCTCAGCGACGGCGAAGAGGAAAGGCGTGCGGTCTCCACCGCGACTTGCCCGTGCACCTGCTGCTGCTGCTGCTACTTGCAGCCTGCTATAGGACACGGGGGGCAACGGCGAGCCGTAGCTATTGATGGTGGCGGCGTACGTCAACCCGCCGCCGCCGCCAGCGAGCGTATATCCACAGGGTCACCCTTCTTCCCCACAGCGTCACCCGCGCCCTGCTTGCCCACCTTCGCAGCTTCGCCATAGCTGCATCTGCCTTGCCCCGGCACCTCGTGGACCTGGTTCACGCGGCGACCGGCGAGCTCGTTGGCCATCTTCTGTGCCCTGTGTCGCGAACCGTGCAAGTTCCTCACGGCTCTTCTGCATGGTGTACGCCATCGCCATGGCACGAAGCCACCAAAGTGCTGCTCAGGATGACGCGGTGGCGGACATCGCGCTGCCAGCCGTGTATGAGACGGGGGTGACACGCGTGTACTCACACAGTCACACATGCACAGGTATGGTGTTCGACTCCTTCCCAAGTAGAATTAATTTTCAATTGCAAAAGCACTTTGGTGTAAACAATTGCAAAGCATCCCAACGAGGCCACGGTTTAGTTTAATATGATAATTTTACTAAAAACAAGGTGTTGATGATAAATCAATACTCCACAGGTGAAGATTCTCTCCCCCGGTGACAGTTAAAAAAAAGTTAATTTCCTTTGTCGTTTTGACACGTCCGTGCAATAATCTCTACCCTTGCGTTGGATCTGGAGGGTCTCATTGCGAGTCTATCGATCAAGTTCACCTTCAAGGTCCTCTCGTTGCTGTTTGAGCTCTTCGCACTTAGCCTCTATTTGGTTGAGCCGTCCTTGAAGTCGGTTGGCCTGAGGGGACCTAAGCTAGCTACTATGTCCATGGAGGAATTCGGACGCATGTTTTGTGATAGTTAGACGTGTCAATAGCTGGATTATATCACTGCCGACTCGTAGCATGAGTCGGCAGCGGATATCATAGCTATCACTGTTGATTTTTATCTTGAACCAACTGTGATATATCGCTTCTGGGACAGATTCCATCACTGTAGGGTGAAAGGTTCTTCCCACCTATTTTCTGGATCATCGGCTTACAACCCAGGAATAATAAGTAATCACTGCCTACTGCAGCACAACCGGCTGTGATGCTTTGGCAATGATTGCATGTTATGGTAGTGTGTCATACCATGCTTACCAAAATGACTTTGGATTAAACCCCAAGAAGTTCTTGTAACAAAAAAGAAAATAAAACCGAGCTGGGTAGTGTTAGTGTTAGCCCACCATTTGGCCCAAGTTGGAGCCTATGTTCATTTAGGCCGCTGGACAGATTAGGCACACTACTGCTTGTGCTCTGCACTTGCGTTTTTCTCTATTTCTTTCCGGGATGTAAATGAACTGTACAACTTGTAGATTATAGTATAGATACTGTCGCTGAGCAGAGCATGAATGTACGATGTCTTCCCCACGGACGGCGCCAACTGTCAGTGCAGAAAAGTGACCAACACGTAAATATTTGTAGTTTTGCCGTACGTTATGAACGGATGTGGCCTAACACTCAATGACACAGGATTTATACTGGTTCAGGCAACGTGCCCTGCGTCCAGTTTGAGTCGGTCGGTGACTTTATTCCTGAGCCTAGGTGCTCGAAGTTTGCTGTGGGGTTACAAACGGAAGGGAGTAAGATGGGGGGTGCAAGGTTTCTGGTCGGACTCCGGTCCGAAGGGCCGAGAGAGACGGGAGCTCCTACGTGTGCTAAGTATTTGAGCGTGTGCTCGAGGTTTGAACCTGGTGGTTCTGTTGTTGTCTGTTGAATCGATGGAGAGTCGATCCTCCCTTATTGGGAGGGAGCGCATCCCCTTTTATAGATGAAGGGGACGGCCTTACAAGCGAGAGAGAGAGAGAGAGTACGTCTACTAAGTTTTGTTGCCCACGCCGTCGGGTACAAGAGGATGGTAGGCTCCCACAACACTGTTGTTGTCAGACGCATGTGGGAGGTTTTACCGCATTCACCATGTATGGTAAATGACGGCGCCCACAATATTGTTGATGCCCAGAGGCATGTGGGGAGTCTTACCGTGTTTGCCTGGTATAGGAATTGATGGCGCCCATAACACTGTAGGGTAAAAACGTCGGCGCCCACAACACTGCTTGGGTTCTAACATGTCCGGAAGGTTGCAGGGCACCCCTTCGGACATGCCCTGTCGGTACTGTCCTGCAGGTGCACAGGGTACGGCCCTTGGTATTGCGGTTTGACTTGAGCGTCCTGCTTTACTTGCTCGGCCCCTTTTCCTGGTCCTCACCGAGTGGGCGTCCCCAGTCGGTTGGTCCCAGTCGGCTCCGACTGCGCTAGTCGGTGAAGGGCTGTAAGCAGAGGTTCGATGCATCCCCGGTCAGAGACGCGGGTTGGAATCGGAGGGGGCGTTGCCCAGGCCTTTCGGTCGGAGAGGCGGGCCGGAGTTCAGAAGCGAGCGCCGTTCCTCCTCTGCCAGGCCTTCCGCTCGAATATTGGATCGCCCTTTGGCCTATCGCTTGGTATTTGGGCCGACCCAGGAGTTGCGCGTTATTCGCAACGTCGTCTGCTGGGCCGAGCCTTTGCTGGGAAGCTGGTCCATGAAGGACCCCGGGTTTATGAACCCGACAGGAGCCCTGGAGCCCCCGGGCGATTCGGATAGAATCGTCTGGGGTTTTTTCATCTTGACGGCGGGTGCGCGTGAGCGCATCTGCGGGTGTAGTCCCCGAGCCACCGGGCGATTTGGGCAGAATTGCCTTGGGGGTGTTTTTCGTGTTTCTAGCGGGGGAATTTTTGTTTTGCAGCGGGTGCGCGCGAGCGCACCCGCGGGTGTAGCCCCCGAGGCCCCGGGCGATTTGGGCAGAATTGCCTGGGGGGTTTTGTCAACGGGTGTGTGTGTGCACCTTGGTCGAGACAGAGTCGTCAACGAGATGGACTCGCAGACCCATCGTGCGTAGCTGAGGTAGTTAGTTTTTAGGGATCGAGTGAGACGAGCTCGCAGACTCAGGCGTCGAGCGCAGCCGAGGGATCAGGCGAGATGGACTCGCGGACCCATCGTGTGCAGCCGAGGCAGTTTTAAGGGTCGGGCGAGATGAGCTCGCGGACCCAGGCATCGGGCACAACCGAGGGATCAGGCGAGACAGACTCGCGGACCCATCGTGCGCAACCAAGGCAGTTTTTATGGATCGGGCGAGACGAGCTTGCGAACCCAGGCATCGGGCGTAGCTGAGGGATCAAGCGAGACGGACTCGTGGAACCGTCGTGCACAGCCGAGGCAGTTTTTAGGGATCGGGCGAGATGAGCTCGCGGACCCAGGTGTCGGGCGCAGCCGAGGGATCAGGTGAGACGGACTCACGGACCCGTCGTGCGCAGCCGAGGCAGTTTTTAGGGATCGGGCGAGACGAGCTCGCGGACCTAGGCGTCGGGCGCAGCCGAGGGATCAGGCAAGAAGGACTCACGGACCCGTCATGCGTAGCCGAGGCAGTTTTAGGGGTCGGGCGAGACGAGCTCGCAGACCTAGGTGCCGGGCGTAGCCGAGGGATCAGGCGAGACAGACTCACGGACCCATCGTGCGCAGCCGAGGCAGTTTTTAGGGATCGGGCGAGAAGAGCTCGCGGACCCAGGCGTCGGGCACAGCCGAGGGATCAGGCAAGACGGACTCGCGGACCCGTCGTGCGCAGCCAAGGCAGTTTTTAGGGATCGTGCGAGACGAGCTCGCGGACCCAGGCATTGGGCGTAACTGAGGGATCAGGCGAGATGGACTCGCGGACCCGTCGTGTGCAACCGAGGTAGTGTTAGGGGTCGGGCTAGACGAGCTCGTGGACCTAGGCGTTGGGCGCAGCCGAGGGATCAGGCGAGACGGACTCACGGACCCATTGTGCGCAGACGAGGCAGTTTTTAGGGATCGGGCGAGACGAGCTCGCGGACCTAGGCGTCGGGCGCAGCCGAGGGATCAGGCAAGAAGGACTTGCGGACCCGTCATGCGTAGCCAAGGCAGTTTTAGGGGTCGGGCAAGACGAGCTCGCAGACCTAGGTGTCGGGCGTAGCCGAGGGATCAGGCGAGACGGACTCGTGGACCCGTTGTGCGCAGCCGAGGCAGTTTTTAGGGATCGGGCGAGAAGAGCTCGCGGACCTAGGCATCGGGCGCAGTCGAGGGATCAAGCAAGCCGGACTCGCGGACCCGTCATGCGCAGCCAAGGCAGTTTTTAGGGATCAGGCGAGACGAGCTCGCGGACCCAGGCATTGGGCGTAGCTGAGGGATCAGGCGAGATGGACTCGCGGACCCGTCGTGCGCAGCCGAGGTAGTGTTAGGGGTCGGGCAAGACGAGCTCGTGGATCCAGGTGTCGGGCACAGCCGAGGGATTAGGCGAGATGGACTCGCGAACCCGTCATGCGTAGCCGAGGTAGTTTTAGGGGTCAGGCGAGATGAGCTCGTGGACCCAGGCGTCGGGCGCAGCCGAGGGATCAGGCGAGATGGACTCACGGACCCGTCATGCGTAGCCGAGACAGTTTTAAGGGATCGGGCGAGATGAGCTCATGGACCCAGGCATCGGGCACAGCCGAGGGATCAGGCGAGACGGACTCACAAACCCATCGTGCGCAACCGAGGCAGATTTTAGGGATCAGGCGAGACGAGCTCGTGGACCCAGGCGTCGGGCGTAGCCAAGGGATCGAAGGGATCAGGCGAGATGGACTCACAGACCCATCGTGCGCAGCTGAGGCAGTTTAGGGGTCAGGCGAGACGAGCTCATGGACTCAGGTGTTGGGCACAGTCGAGGGATCAGGCAAGATGAACTCGTGGACCCATCGTGCGCAGCCGAGGTAGTTTTTAGGGATCAGGCGAGACGAGCTCACGGACCTAGGCGTCGGGCACAACCGAGGGATCAGGCGCGAGGCAGTTATTAGGGATCGGGCGAGACGAGCTCGTGGACCCAGGCGTCGGGCGCAGCCGAGGGATCAGGCGAGACGGACTCACGAACCCGTCGTGCGCAGTCGAGGTAGTTTTTACGGATCGAGCGAGACGAGCTCACGGACCCAGGCATCGGGCGCAGCCGAGGGATCAGGCGAGACGGACTCATGGACCCATCATGCACAGCCGAGGCAGTTTGAGGGATCGGGCGAGACGAGCTCGCAGACCCAGGCGTCGGGCGTAGCCGAGGGATCAAGCGAGATGGACTCGTGGACCCGTCGTGCGAGGCCGAGGCAGTTTTTAGGGATCTGGTGAGACGAGATTGTGGACCCAGGCGTCGGGCGTAGCCGAGGGATCAGGCAAGATGGACTCGCGGACCCGTCGTGCGCAGCCGAGGCAGTTTTAGGGATTGAGCGAGATGAGCTCCCGGACCTAGGCGTTGAGCGCAGCCGAGGGATCGGGTGAGACGGTCTCGCGGATTCGGGCGTCGGGTGCGCCATGGGATCAGACAAGTCGGAGTCACAGATCTAGGCGTCGGGCGCATCGTGGGCTTGTGTGAGTCGGAGTCGCGGACCCAGGCGCAGCCGAGGCGTTTGGGTGTCTTGAGCCCCTGAGCCCCATTGGGCTTGGTAGGGGTCAGTTGAGTTTTGTGTGTTACCCTGTCCATGGTTTCTTGCAACTGGAGGGGCTGAGCTAACGTCGCTTGCCTCGATGGCTCAAATGATGCGCTCGGTGAGCTCACTAACGGGCACGTTCGAGTGAAGTCTGGGTCCGTCGTTCATGATGGGGTCGGCATAGCCCTCATGTGGCACTCCACTGCTCCTTAACCTGCAACCTGGCAGATGCCTGGGTCATTCCGGAGACTGACCCGGGTGGCCCATTGGCCTCCCCTCGATGGAGCTTCTGTGGGTTTCACTCGAGGCTAGGATCGAACGAGAAGGTTGAGATGACCCTGTCTGCTATGGAGTAGACTGGGCGAGGGCCGCTCGGGGCTCATCTGTGTTTTCTCCCCTGGCTCTGTTTGACACGAGGTGGCCTCGAGCCCTTTGTGGGTCGATCTTATAACCCCGGTCGATCGTTGCTCATGTTGAATGAGGAAACTACCACTTCGTGATGCAATACGAAGCGTTGAGATGCATTAACTGCATATGTGATCCTTTGGATGTATGGGATGCATGAATGAATGCGTGTAAATAAATGAAATAGAAGGCTTTGGTAAAGTTACCTTAATTACTCGAGTGATGGGTTTGAATAGTTTTTAGCGGATATGTCCGATCGGGACCCGTGCTTGTCGTTCATGACGGAGTCGAGGTGGCCCACATGGGGCATCCCTTTGCTCCTTACCTATCTCTCGGCGTTTGCTTGAGCCATCCGATCGACTCAAGAAGCCCGTTGGTCTCTCCTCGACGGAGATCCCATCGTTGGGCTCTTCCAAGGCCTGCCTGGGAAGGCGGAGGGCCGCCTATGCATGGTGGCGCTTTGTTTCCCACGCCCGGCGTGCAGTAGTGGTGGGCCATGCCCAGACCACGTTCCGCCTAACCAGGCGGTGTCTCGTCGGGCAGGGTGCATCTTATCGGTCAGGGCTCGTCCCATCGTATCCCATCTGTATTGAATGGGGGAAGAGAGAGAGTTTCTCGCCCCAATCCTTTTGCCTTTCCTCAACTGCTCCGCCTCTTCTTTAAATAAGGGAAGGGAGAGGGAAAGGAGAACTCACAGACCCGTTTGTGATTCCGGAGCGCAATGCCAAGTTGGAGGTTACCCAACGTAGATAAGATGGTGCTGGCCACCTTCACTGAGAAGGGGCTGCTTCCATCGATGGAGGTGGCACAATAGAGGGTACTGCACATCGTCGGTTTTGTCATCGTCTGCGAGGCCTTCGTGGGGATGGAACCGTATGTGGACTCCTTCTGGCAAATCTTCTTTGGGCAAGTCTTGTCGGAGGGGAAGCCGCTCGGGACTACGCTGGTGGGGGGTTTCGCCCTTGCAGCTGCTCAGGTAGGCCAGTTCATAAAGTTTGATGAGACATCCTCTAGCCACGGTGGCCATACTTTGGCGGGCAGCATCCCTGTCCAGGAGCTGCCTCGACTGCACGAGAAGGTTCGGAGCTCCATGTTGTTCTGCCGAGCATGTATAGGTGCGACACCCTTGAGGTACCCGTTGTGCTCGCTGAAGTCGAGGGAGCGGAACCAGGCGGGGTCATTGCGGTGGCGGTTATGCCTGGTGGCCTATGCCGTGGCCTCACCTTTGGCAGTAGCCGATGCCGTCGAGCGTCCACGATAGCATTTAGAGTAGAAGTAGTCAGCAAATGTAATTGTTAAGTTTGTGGGGGGAGCCCCCGTGTGAATAGTTTTTGTATCAATGAATACATCAGTTCTGCTTTGTGATAGAATCACTATCCGTTCCTTGTTTTTTTATCCTAGCATAGCTTTGTTTTTATCCTTTCTTTTTCACACCTGCCCATTCATTTCATAGGCTGCAACTTTAAAAACCCAGGAGTGGCCTGCGAGGCTCGGTTGCACGTAACCGTAGGTCGGGGCGGGGTGCGCTCGGTCGGGAGTAAAAACAAAGTCATGTAGGGTAATCAAAGGAATGGAATGCCCTTTCGTTCGAGGAACGCCCTTTCGTTCGGGCAAAAAGTTTTTACCATGTGATAGTAAAAAGAGAGGTGGTATTGTACCCTCATGGAGCCCCCGAGCGACCTAGGCCGAAAGTGTTCAGGCTGGGGCACTTTACAAGATCAAGCGTTGAATAAAAGCGGTAAGACCGAATTTAGGGAAAAAATGACGTAGCTGTTCAATATTCCAAGTGTTGGTGAGAACATCGCCGTTGTCGTCCTTCAGTCGGTAGGCACCCGGTCAGATCACCTCGGCCACCGTATAGGGACCTTCCCATGGTGGAGAGAGTTTGTGCTTCTCCTTCGTTGATTAGGTCCTCCGGAGTACGAGATCACTGACTTCAAGGATC
Source organism: Miscanthus lutarioriparius (assembly GCA_904845875.1). Classification (NCBI taxonomy): domain Eukaryota; kingdom Viridiplantae; phylum Streptophyta; class Magnoliopsida; order Poales; family Poaceae; genus Miscanthus; species Miscanthus lutarioriparius. Next base: position 87,926,793 of record CAJGYO010000009.1, read on the forward strand.
CTCCCCCTGATCTTCCTTTCATGGTACTTACGGAGAGTTTGCTAGTAGCGAGCGGAGCGGATGACGGTTGTCTCGCAGGCCTCCTCGAGCAGGTCGACTGTGTCTTGCTGAGCTTCCACGGCTCGATCGCGGTTGAAAGCCTTTACTCTTGGGGCACCGTGGTCGAGGTCGGTGGGCAGCACTGCTTTAGCTCCATAGTCCAGGAAGAAGGGTGTGAACCCTGTAGATCGATTCGGGGTCGTTCTCAGGCTCCAGAGGATCGCTGGGACCTCTGCAACCTATCGCCCGGCGTACTTGTTGAGTCGGTCGAAGATGCGTGTCTTAAGTCCTTGGAGGACCATGCCATTAGCACGCTCGACCTGACCGTTAGTACGTGGATGTCCGACCAAGGCCCAGTCGATCCTGATGCCGTATCCATCACTGAAGTCCAGGAGATCTTTCCGGTGAAGTTAGTTCCGTGGTCAGTGATGATACAATTAGGAACGCCGAACCGATAGATGATGTCGAGGAAGAATTTGACCACCTTTTCCGAGTGGATGTTGGTGATGGGTTTAGCCTCTATCCACTTGGTAAACTTGTCAATTGCTACGAGTAGGTGAGTGAAGCCACCTGGGCCTCTTTTGAGGGGTCCTACCATGTCGAGGCTCCAGACCGCGAATGGCCAGGTGATGGGGATGGTTTGAAGCTCTTATGCCGGCAAATGGGTTTACCGAGCGTAGAATTGGCATCCTTCACACCTGCGGACGACCTCCTCTGCATCTCGTAGCGCGGTGGGCCACTAAAAACCTTGACGAAAGGATTTTCCGACCAGCGACCTCAGGGCCGCGTGATGTCCGTAGATTTCGGCATGGACCTCGAGGAGGAGCTGTTTCCCTTGGTTGGTAGGGATGCACTTCATGAGTACCCTTGATGGACTTCGTTTGTAGAGTTTGTCACCAAGCGCGATGAAGGTCTTGGTGCGTTGAGCGATCCATCATGCTTTAGTCCTATCAGGCAGGAGAACCTCCTCAAGGAGGTAGGCGAGTAGCGGTGCTCGCCAGTTGGTTTGATCGAGTGCCATCACGGCGATGTCGGCGGGTGACGCCATCACGGAGGTACTAGGGTCGGAGCCCCTGAGCGCCGGGTTGGCGTCGGGGTGTGTCTGGATTGGCCCTTCCAGGATGCGGGTGGATGGCTCGTGGAGGTCGTTGACGAAGACCCCATCCGGGGACAGAATCCGTCTGGCAGCCAGTTTCACAAGAAAATGGGCGACGTCATTGTCCTTTCAGGGGACATGATGTAGCTCGATCCCCTAGAATTGGTCCTCAAGCTTGAGCACCTCCTGGTAGTATGCTGCCATGAGGGGGCTTTTGCAGGAGGACTCCATCATGACTTGCTCAACGACTAACTTTGAGTCGTCGTGAATGTTGAGTCGCGTAGCGCCGAGCTCGATGGCGATGCGTAGTCCGTTGATGAGGGCCTCGTATTCCACGGCGTTGTTTGAGGCCAAAAAATGGAGGCATATGGCGTAGCGGAGCCTACTCCTGTCGGGGGAGATTAGAACCACTCCAGCTCCCGAGCCGGGCGCCATTACGGACCCGTCGAAGTACATTGTCCAGTACTCATGGGTGATGTCCGCGGTCGGTAGCTGGACCTCCGTCCATTCGGCGACAAAATCCACGAGAGCCTGAGACTTAATAGCGGTATGGGGGATATACCAGATGTCGTGGCCCATGAGTTCGAGTGCCCACTTGGAGATCCGTCCCGCGGCATCGTGGTTGCGGACGATGTCTCCGAGCAGGTATGAAGTGACGACCGCGACTTCGTAGTCGGTGAAGTAGTGCAGGAGCTTCTGGGTCGTCATCAGCATGGCGTATAGGAGTTTCTGCACCTAGAGGTACCAGACCTTGGGGTTGGTGAGTACCTCCCTGACGAAGTATACGGGTCGCTGGATGTTAAGGTGGTGTCCCAGTTCCTCCCTTTCGATGACCAGGGCGGCCCTCACCACATGGTTGCTTGCTGTGACATAGAGGAGGAGGGGTTCTCCCTGTTCGGGAGCGATGAGGATCGGGGTGGACGTCAGTGACGCTTTGAGGCTCTTTAGAGCCTGCTGAGCTTCCTCAGTCTAGACGAAGGCGTCCGTATTTTTGAGGAGCTTGTAGAGTGGCATCCCCCGTTCGCCGAGCCGGGAGATGAACTGGCTTAGGGTGGCTAGGTAGCCAGTGAGCCTCTATACACCCTTGACATTGCGTATGGGGCCCATGTTGGAGATGGTCGTGATCTTTTCGGGGTTGGCCTCGATGCTGCGCTCGGATACGATGTATCTAAGCAGCTTCCCCCTCGAACCCCGAAAACACATTTTTTGGGATTTAGTTTGATGTTGAACCTTCGAAGGTTCACGAATGTCGCAGCCAAGTTTGCGATTAGGTCACAAGCTTGAGCCATTTTGACTACTATGTCATCAACATAGACATCAATGGTCGGTTTTGGCCGGTCGACCTGATCAGGTTGGTCGAGCGGGTCGATTTGGTCGGTTAAGCATTGCTGCATGCACCATTGATAGGTGGCGCCAGCGTTCTTCAGGCCAAAAGGCATGGTTACGTAGCAGTATGAACCATACGGGGTGATGAACGAGGTTGCGAGCTGATCGGATTCTTTCATCGCAATCTAGTGATAGCCTGAGTAGGCATCCAGAAAAGAGAGGATCTCGCAACCCGAGGTGGAGTCGACTATCTGGTCTATGCATGGTAAGGGAAAGTGATCCTTCGGACATGCTTTGTTGAGGCCAGTATAATCAACGCGTATTCTCCATTTCCCGGTCTTCTTTTTAAGAAGAACAGGATTGGCAAGCCAGTCAGAGTGGTATACCTCTCTGATGAATCCGGCTGCTAGGAGTTTGGCGATCTCTTCGCCTATGGCCATGCGCCTCTCATCGTCAAAGCGTCGCATGCGCTACTTAGCGGGCTTCGAGCCCGGGATGAGGCGCAATGCATGCTCGGCGACGTCCCACGGTATGCCCGGCATGTCGGATGGCTTCCATGCGAAGACATCACGATTGGGGCGCAGGAAGTCGACGAGCTCGCATTCCTATTTGGCTAGGAGCTAGGTCTCGATCCACACCATCTTGCTTGGGTTAGTGGGGTCGACCCCTACTGCCCTGGTTTCGTCGAGTGGGCAGAAGGCCATCGAGGAGGTTGGTTTGTTGCTGTCTAGGACTGCCGGGGTCAATGACTCCCCGAGCCGCGGGAGCTCGGACGAGTTGATGATGGCCGTGGTGAGCTCAAAATGCTCGCGGTCGCACGTGAAGGCGCTACCCACAGTGATGATGCCGTTTGGTCCTGGCATCTTCGACTTCAGGTAGGTGTAGTTGGGGACCGCCATGAACTTGGCGTAGCATAGCCACCCCAAGATGGCGTGGTAAGACCCAGGAAGTCCAGCACCTTGAAGGTAAGCACCTCCGAGCGGAAGTTGGCTCGGTCGCCAAACGTGATGGGCAGGTCGATCTGCCCGAGCGGGTACGCCTGTGCTCCCGGGATCACGCCATGGAAGGGAGAGCTCGCCGGTCGGAGCTCCGATCGGGGGATGAGCATGGCGTCGAGGGTGTCGACATAGAGGATGTTGAGGCCGCTGCCTTCATCCATCAGCACCTTGGTGAGGTGCTTCTTGCGGACGATGGGGTCAATGACGAGCGGGTAGCGCCCTGATTTGGTGATGTGGGTTGGATGGTCCCTCTGATCGAAGGTGATCGGAGATTCCGACCAGCGGAGGAAGGTGGGGACGGCCGTTTCAGCAACGCACGCCTCTCGGTAGTGCACTTTGTGCTGGCACTTGGAGTAGACGGCATTAGACCCCCCGAAGATCATGATGCACTCCTCGGGGTCAGGAAAATTGTCCCCATCCTTGCCGCTGTGCCTCCGTTCTTAGCCGCTGCCTCCTTGTCTTTTCCTTCTTTTGGCCTGTCAGCCTATCGGAGGAAGCGCTTGAGAAGCTCACAGTCTTTGAAGAGGTGTTTCACGGGAAAGGTGTGGTTGGTGCACGGGCTCTTCATGAGCTTGTCGAAGTGGTCAGGAAGCCCCTGTTGGGGCTGCTTGCCCGTGCGATCCTTTTTGTTCTTTTTGCCCCTCAGCGTGGAGGGGCCCTCGTCTTTGTCTTGGTGCTTGGTCTTGCCCTTGTCCCGGCCTCCGTTGAAGACCACTCCGACCACCTCCTCACCAAAGGCGTGGTTTGTGGCGACGTCGAGCAGGTCGCGGGTGGTCTGGGGCTTCAGGCAGCCAAGCTTATGGATCAGGGACTCGCAGGTCGTCCCAAAGAGAAATGCGCTAATGATGTCCGTGTTGACGACATCAAGGAGGGAGTTGCATCATTGGGAGAACCTACGGATGTAATCCCACAGGGACTCGCTGGGCTCCTGCTGGTAGCTCTTGAGGTCCTAGGAGTTCCTAGGGTGGACATACGTCCCCTGGAAGTTCCCGACAAAGACCCTCTTGAGGTCCGCCCAGTTGCGGATGCTGTCGTGAGGGAGGAATTGAAGCCATGCTCGAACATGTTCCCCCACGCAGATGGGGAGATATTGAATGGTGAAATGGTCATCATCCACCCCTCTGGCTCGGCAGGCGAGCCGGAAATCTTCGAGCCATATTCCGGGGTTCATCTCCCCGGTGTACTTGGCGATGTTGGTGGGCGGTCGGAAGCGCTATGGGAATGGCGCTCTCCGGATGCATCGACCAAAGGCCCGTGGTCCTGGGCCATCTGGGCTGGGACTCCGGTCATCTGGCCGGTGACCATGCCTGGGGCGTGTTTCACCGCTCCCCTTGATGGTCCGGTCGAGGCCCATGTCGCCTACCCTCACCGCCGCCCAATGGATGTAATCATCATCCCAGGCCTGATGCCGGTTGCTGATGACGCTGCGGGCGTCCTGGTTCTGACCGAGCCGTTCACGTACCGGCGGTCGGTGTGGAGCAGACGCCGGGTCGGACCGCGGCGTCGCTGCGGCCTCTTGTGCCACGCTTCGCGGCTGTAGCGGTGAGCGGATGGAGCGATCCGTCTAGTGCGTCCCCACTCCCCTGGTGGGGAGAGAGGGCGCGAGCCGGAGTCGCAATGCGGAGCTCTCCGCCTGTTGAACGGTGGCGGCTTCCACCAGCGCCCGGAGGTTCCGGTGGACCGTCCGCTCCTGGGGGTCGACAGGCTCGGGAACACCGCATAGATGCATCGCCGCAGCGGCGATGTTCTGGCTTGCCCGAGCGAACTACGGGGGATCGTTTCCCCCATCCATGATGTCGCGTTGGACCTGACGGGTGTGCCCCCGGGCGCTGCTCGCTGGGTCATGCGCGCGCGGCGCAACGTGCTGCGCCGAGCACGCTAGCCCAGGTGGCGGCTAGTTCTGCCGCCTTTGTCGTAGCCCCTCGCCGTGGTCTCATGCACATGCGAGGGCCCCCGCGCGAGGGTCTAGAGGGGTGTGAGTCTACAAGGACTCCGCTACCACCGGCGGCTGTCCCGGAGCGTCCGCCATAGCGCACTCCTAGGACAGACGGTGGCTGGGTGCCACGTCGCCGATGCTGGAACCATCGCTCTCAACCTCGTCATCCAGGAGCTCGTGGAAAGCGGTGGGAGCGTAGCTCGCCATTCCCACAAATTCAGATGTGAGAGGGGGCGGCGCCAACATCCTTCGGAGCCCCCGGGCGTACGCGTCCATGGGGGACGCGAGGCCGTAGGGGAACCGGTCGTACGGTAATTGCGGTGCAGACAACGCGGTCCCTCTGGATAATCGGCGGAAGATAGTAAATAACAAGTAAATAACAGCATGTACATTACTCACAGTGGGGTTTGAGCAGAGCGTTTGCTCGGAATGAAGCGCAGACGCCTCGTCGTTGAAGTCGTCGGGTGTCCCGGAGCTGACGGAGGGCGCCCCTCCGACGGGCGTCGAAACAAGTGCCTCCTCGCTGAGGTGTAGTACGCCGAGCCGGTCAGCGACGAAGTCCAGGCTTCCGAAGAGAAAGGCCTGGGACGGCTTGAAGACGGGTGGAACCCATGTCCCAATAGGTGGAAGTGCGGGAAACTCCAACGAGCCAAAGCGAGTCGTATCGCTTGAGCCCGCCATGGCGAAGGTGGCGAAAAAGTGGGCCATCTGATGACTAAAAGCGTGAACGTATGATGTCTTCCCCACGGACGGCGCCAACTGTCGGTGCAGAAAGTGACCAACACGTAAATATTTGTAGTTTTGCCGTATGTTGTGATCGGATGTGGCCTAGCACTCAATGACACATGGTTTATACTAGTTCAGGCAATGTGCCCTACGTCCAGTTTGAGTCGGTCGGTGATTTTATTCCTGAGCCTAGGTGCTCGAAGTTTGCTGTGGGGTTACAAATGGAAGGGAGTAAGATGGGGGTGCAAGGTTTCTGGTCGGACTCCGATCCGAAGGGCCGAGAGAGACGGGAGCTCCTACGTGCGATAAGTATTTGAGCGTGTGCTCGAGGTTCAAACCTGGTGGTTCTGTTGTTGTCTGTTGAATCGATGGAGAGTCGATCCTCCCATATTGGGAGGGAGCGCATCCCCTTTTATAGATGAAGGGGACGACCTTACAAGCGAGAGAGAGAGTACATCTGCTAAGTCTTGTTGCCCACGCCGTCGGGTACAAGAGGATGGTTGGCGCCCACAACACTGTTGTTGTCAGACGCATGTGGGAGGTTTTACCGCATTCACCATGTATGTTAAATGACAGCGCTCACAACACTGTTGATGCCCAGAGACATGTGGGGAGTCTTACCGTGTTTGCCTGGTATGGGAATTGATGGCGCCCATAACACTGTAGGGTTAAAACGTCGGCGCCCACAACACTGCTTGGGTTCTGACATATCCAGAAGGTTGCAAGCCGGGCACCCCTTCTGACATGCCCTGTCGGTACTGTCCCGTAGGTGCACAGGGTATGGCCCTTGGTGTTGCGGTTTGACTTGAGCGTCCTGCTTTACTTGCTCCGCCTGTTTCCTGGTCCTCACCGAGCGGGCGTCCCCGGTCGGTTGGTCCCAGTCGGCTCCGACTGCGCTAGTCGGAGAAGGGCTGTAAGCAGAGGTTCGGTGCATCTCCGGTCGGAGACGCGGGTCAGAGTCGGAGGCGGCGTTGCCCAGGCCTTCCGGTCGGAGAAACGGCCGAAGTCGGAAGTGAAGCCTTGCGGTCAGAGAGGCGGGTCGGAGTCGGAAGCGAGCGCCTTTCCTCCTCTGTCAGGCCTTTCGGTCGGAGATTGGATCGCCCTTTGGCCTGTCGCTTGGTATTTGGGCCGGCCCAGGAGTTGCATGTTGTTCGCAATGTCGTCTGCTGGGCCGAGCCTTTGCTGAGAAGCTGGTCCATAAGGGACCCCAGGTTTATAAACCCGACATATACCCTACCTATAAGAACCGAATATAGCAGCATCTTTATGTCTAGTTGGCCTGATGCTGCTTTCCTCGAAGACAGGCACCACACGATCAAGTCATCTCCACGTAACCCAAGGGCCGGCTAAATGATTTGTTATATTCATATGATTAGTACCAAGTGGATTTAATTTGTTTTGTACAGTCTGTGCGAGTCTGGTTCACGATGCGCGACAAAGTGTCATGGTGAAATAATAGATATATACCTTAGTATATTAGTAGAGCCGTAGAGGACCACTAATGAGTATACGACAACCAAGGTTGTATATCATTGTATGCAGGACGCCTCAGGAAGCATATATAGGAAAATCCAGCAGCTACAGATATACGCATGTTCATGGCAGGTGGGGTGGGACATTTATTTTGCAGGATTAGGTGCCTCGAGAGTGGACCCGGGGAGGATCACGGAAGATGAGAGACTATATAATTCCTAGGAGCAAGTCGTAACATGTCTTGGTTCCATGTCGTCATGTGCATACCACTACCTGTTGTTGTCTCATGCGTGTGTACACAGGAATATTTACCAGCTGGCCGGGTTTTGTGCCTATTGGTCGAGTTGGATCAAATAGCTTTGCGTCCAGTTCCCCCCTCGTTTTCTTAAAGATTTTTAGGCCAAACCCATGCGCTTTCTTTAGGATCCTTGTGCTGCTTTATTACTCAAAGATCGGAACCACTCAGGTCTACACCTAACAAATATGAATGTATGATTTTTACCTCCCGCAACCGATGGATGTAGAGTATATTCCGTGCAAGTCTCCACCGAACCCAATGGCTGAATGATTCGTTTTGTTTTGAAGCATTAGGTGCCTCGATGTGCGTGCTTTGTTTGATGCGTTCGTGGATACAGGAATATCCACCAACTGGGCTTTGCATTCGGCCCATTATTTATATAACCTTATAGCTTGGGTTAGTGCTAACAGTAGTCTGTATATATGCCTGTTTGGCTGCTTGTGAAAGTAGTGGTTGCTGGCATTATGTGGGAGACAGAGGTGAAGCATCATCATCAGCATCTAAAACAACAGCTGCCGAACAGGCCTATATGTATCAGATAACAATAAAGTTTATGTGTTCTTTATTTGTTCATTTTGTAACACAATATGCATAATGAATATACATAGTTTTTTATCCATATACATAGTTTTGTTCTATATGCATGGCACTTCGGTGTATCGTTAATATGCATTTAGTTGAAACCTTGTACGGGCTACAATCTAAAAAAGTTATTGTTCAATACCTCTAACAAAAAACTATTTATATTAAATTTTACGTGTTTTCTCGATCTTTGTTCATTTTCTAACTCAATATGCACAATAGATACATTGTAGTTTCTATCTAGTAATGATAAACTTATCAATTACTCATCTTTATCCTTATCCATAGCCTTTCTCTTTTGCATGGCACCTTGGTGTATCTTTAATATAAATTTTATTGAAACCTTACCTATTTGTAGCCCATATCTTATGACATTATGAATCTAATTTTTTATTTTTAAATATTATTCTTTTTTATTGCAACATAGCTTTTATCCTCGAGTTAAGTTGAAACTATAATACTTATTATATCTTTTATTAACAATCCTTTTATACTTTTAAAAAATAATGACTTTAGGTTGTATACTGCAATCTTAAGTACTATGATGGTATAAGTGGTCATTTAAAGTATTCACCACGTTGTTTAAGATTTGTGGTAGAGCTTGAAGGAATATCTAGGATGATTAGTAGTGCTAACCTTAAGTGGGTATTAAATTTGCGAACACATAGTGGATATGTGCCCATGTTTGTGAGATTGTCAAGAGGTGATCAATCTTTGGTTTAGTGCGTTGAGACTAACCATGGCTTTAGTAATGTACGTACAACATGCATGTCCCTTGTCGTGTGATGTGTAGTTGTTGAGCGTTGAGATGGCCGAAGACAATGGAAAAGGTCAACAGAGTCCGTGCGAGATGGGTCATACCTGGTGAATGGCGTTCATGGAGGCTTGGACCGAGGGACCGAGGCCTGGAGGATGGACTATGGACGGCTAGCACTTGGCTCCATCGACGAGCAAGTGTACATGTGAATATGGTGTAGACAATATTGACCGAAGTCAAGATCCAGATTGACCAAGTCAAGGCGAGGGCGCAAGCACTTGGTGATCGGGCGGTCAAGGATGAGCGGGACACGCGTTGATATAGTGGAGGAGTCATAGCAGATACGTGATTCCAGTTGGGTTTGGCAGTTTCAGCCTCAAAATTAAATCACAGGCGATAGGTTTGTCGGGGTTGGGCCTCAAGCCGGGGGCGGATCTCGGGGTGACACATGGCGTCATCAGAGAGTTTGCATTGAGGTGAAGCTTCTTCATGAAGGGCTTGGGGCCGTCAGATGCAAGGAGCTCAACTTGGACCATTTTGCCCTATGGTTACGTGGTTCAAGAAAAATACCTATGGTTATTCTTAGAATTTTTAATAGCCTATAAATAAGGATATAGGTTGTCCAAGATAAACTTCTTTCCCACTTAAGTCATTTCATTAGGCTAGCCAAGGTCTCAACTGTCTATGGAATTAGCAGTAGAGAGGGTGAATGCCTCTGACTTCTATCTAGTTTCTGCTGTAAGAGGGAGGACGAAGGGTGGAGGCTAGACCTCTTGTAAACTTGTTTTTGAATTCAATAAATCAAGTTGACCTTTGGTCTTTTGGAATCAATCTCTCCCCTTGTTTAGGTGATTTTTTGTTTGGCTATTGCTTCATTTTAATTGAAGTTGAGAGCTTCACTTTTGGCTTTCGGAGAGTTTCAGTCAAACGCTTGGTTTTTTGCAGTGGTGAATGTCCCGGTGTCTCTGGTCATCACTGAGAACATCCAGCCACCAGTTGGCTCGAGGGCACCACATTTGTGAGTTTTGGTGGTTTGGAGGGTTATTTGGCATATAACGGCCATTTCGAAAGAAATTTTGTTTGGCTCCCATTCACCCTCGTTCTGGTCGCCTTTCTCGGTCCTTCACCTATTCCTGCAACTAAGAGTAAGAGTGGAATTTTGTATCCACGCCACACCCGGTGGGTAGAATACTCGCGGGTAGGATTGTCATCCCCACGTTCGAGGAGCGAGTTCACATGGAAAAGTTATGATTTTTTTTCTCAAGGTACATTGTGAAGTTGAAAAGAGATAACACTCATATATTAAGATCGTCATATCATTGGTGATGGAAGTATAGATATAAGAATTTTCTTGGTACAATTATTTGTTTCTGCAAAAAAAGAAGGATTTAGAAAGGATCAAAATAAAATTTTGAAAGGGTCTAGCAAATGTATCCAAAGCAAACATAAATTCTTTCTCCTCAGCCTTGTCTGGTGTTCCATCACTCGTCCCCTTTCTTCTCCGGTTGTTGCTGCCCTTCCTCGGCTGTCCTGCGCTAACGGAGAATGAGTCGGTGACCTGGCGACCTGCCCTCCAAGTTGACGCTGATATGATGATCATGTGGATCAAGCACGTAACAGGACAAGCCACCCCACACATGTCTACCACTCCCCACACCTTCCGTCCGATTCCATGCATTGACACGTGCATTTCAGTGGATTGTCGTCATCTTCGTCTGCTCCTTTACCTTAACAAGTATCCTGGAGCCTTGAATGCATCTCAGCATTTATGTACAAATTTCCTTGTCGGCGTCTCCTGTCGTCGTCGCGTCTCCGCTGAATTTCGATTCCCTGATGGCTAGCAGCTGTGAGGGGTGATGGGACATTATTGCAGTTGCCGGTTTGGTTTTTCCTGGCCGCATGTGCCCTCTTGCTAATGCATGCTTGTCCTGTTCCCGGTCAGCCTTCGCTCAACTTTTGATTTTTCTATTGCTAGGCTCCCACTTGCACGTTGTGTCTTCCTCTACCAACGAACACCGCACCGCGCGTCACTAATTGAACGGCAAAAGCGAGAAGAGCATCCAATCCAATTATTTGACGGTCCACCCACCGGCACAGCCTGGTGCCGGCTAACGGTTCCGGTCCTCCTGTTCAGTACTGCTTAGGGTTTTCTTTAAGTTGATAGTTTTTTTTTCCAAGCAAGTCTTGTTGATGGTGCATGATAAGTGTCACCGATGCCAGCAGCTCTCTGCCTCTCTGGTGAACTATATCATGACTCATCGATATTTGTTTTGAAAACACTATTTTTCAGTCCCCTATTATCAGCGGGACTAGTTAAATACTGCTTTGCACCATAATTAGGTGCCTCAATGTTCGTGCTTTTTGTTTGATGCGTTCTTTTTTTAGAATTACATAGTACGATTTAGACGCTCATAACACACACGCACGCACCACAGGCGCCTCGCTATCGAGGGAGACATCGCCTACCACCGTTAAATCCTGCAATAATAAATTCCTGGAATAATAAATCTAGAAAAATGCGAGTACCCGTGCCAACTCAAGGACTTAAACCCGGGTGGACACACTACCGGAAACAACATATTTGCCGAGTTCAAAAATGTTTGCCGAGTGCATTCTATCGGCCACTTGGCAAACAAGCTCTTTGCCGAGTGCTGCAAAAAGCACACTCGGCAAAATAATAGCACTCGGCAAACAAATTCTTTGTCGAGTACTGGAAAAAACACTCGGCAAACTAAGAAAAAACACTCGGCAAAACGGAAACACTCGGCAAAAAATCGCCACGTGGACATCCGTTAGTTAGTGTGCCGGCCGTTAGGAGTTTGCCGAGTGTCCGTTAGTGGCACTCGGCAAAGAAATAAGTTTATCGAGTGTTTTTTTTCAGCACTCGGCAAAGAAATAAGTTTGCCGAGTGTTTTTTTCTACACTCGGCAAATAAATAAGTTTTTTTTTCTTCTGACCTTGAAACTTTTTTCACTCCCTACATACAATATGTGGTACTCCATGTTAAGATTTGGTATATTTTTGGATCTGTTTACTATATTTAATTAATTAATAGCATTTCAAGGAATTTTTTGGTATAAGTCAAATTTGAACTACAAGTGATTCAAATAATAGAATAAAATGAGTAGAAAAATAATATTCATATTATTGAGTCCAGTGTGAGGCCTTACTCGAGAAATGAAAAGAAATTTCGAACATCTTGTTCATGAAACACGACCACGGACGTGTGGCCGAATGGTTTTTAAATTCTAAAAAAAGCAAACGAAGTATAAAAATAATGAGATTTGTCAAGATCTCATGATATCATACGTGGAAGCTGTGGTAAAAAATTGAGAAGGTCACGTACGATGTTTACAAACCGAAGCATCTCAGGAGAAGAATCGTAGCGTTGAGAAGGATTCGGTAAGATTTGGAGTCAAAGTGACTGTCAAATTGGGGTTCGGCTTCAAAAGCTTTTGTATAGGCAATAGAGAACATAGATTGTTTTTTGTGAAATTTTGGTAATTTTTTGGATCCGTTTGATAATTTTAATTTATTAAGTGTAATAATAGAATTTTAATTGATATAAATTGAATTTGAGTTATAACTACATGAAATAATGGAATAATATTCATAGAAAAATCAAATATATACTGTTGAGTGAATTTGACAAGGTATTTTTAAAGTACATCGGAAAAAATTTAGAAAAACACAGTATGAAAAAGAAGGAAAATAAAAAAAAACTGGGTTTGCAGAGTGCCCCAAATCTGGCACTCGGCAAACTGGGGGTTGCCAAGTGTCAGGTCTGGGACACTCAGCAACCCCCCCAACCGGCCGCACACACGCACAGTGTGAAAATGAAATAAATGGGTTTGCCGAGTGCCCCTGATCTGGAACTCGGCAAAGCTGGGGTTTGCCGAGTGTCAGATCAGGGGCACTCGACAAACCCCCCCTCATATCCACCCCAACCAGGCTAGCCGTACGCACACACACACACCCACCCGCGCCCGTCCGCCTGCCCCGTGCCCGCTGCCTGCCCTGCTCGCGTGCCAGCGCCGCCTGCTCCGCACCCGCCTCCTGCCCCGCCCCCGTCGCCTGCTCCACGCCCGCTGCCTGCCCCGCGCCCGCACCCCACCGCCTGCTCCACGCCCGCCGCCGACGCTTGGCCCCCGCCGCCTACACCCATTGCTCCGCGCCCGCCGCCGGCACCGCTCGCACGCCAGCGCCGCAGGCACCCGCTGCCGGCTCCCTACGCCGGTCCCCTCGCTGGCCCCTGGCCCCCCGGCGGCCGGCGCCCTCCCCTCGGCAGCTTATACCTGCAACATCTATAGGCACCGTAGCTTAGGCTTCAAAAGGTTCAGTCAGGCAATAGTTTGTAGAGAGTTTAGCTGAAGAACGGATAACTCCGGTGGTTGAAGAGGGAAGGCTCCTGAGTAAAGGGTGTAGCTCTAGAAGAATATGCAGAGAAGTTGGAGGCCTCGGTGAGGCACCAGATTTGTCAGATGCTAGGCACCAGAGAAAGGAAGAGTGTTCCGGTTCTCTCCATAGAAGAAACTGAGAGCTCCTAGGGTCACTGGAACCTTCCAATGGCATTGGAGAATGGGCATGGGAGGAAGGTGAATGGACCATGATGCCTAAGAGGCGGATTCAATTAGGCTTCTTAAAACTAAAACTCAGCCTCTAATTCTACTTATCAATACCTATGCAACAAATCTATCTAAATGTGCAACTAGGTTTTGCTAAGTATGTTTCTATTTCTATCACAAAAAAGTTATTCAACCTAGGTTCCAATCCTACCAACTAGCCTAGCAAGCTAAACTAGAAAGGTAAGCACACAACCTAGAAAAAAGTAAAGCGCAGAAGCTTAATTGAGATAGAGTTGTAAACTTCTGTGAAGATAGTATTTTTCTAGAGGTATCGCGAAGCTCGCGCTTCCCATAGTCCTTGATGGAGTCCCTCGCAAGGATGCCCTCACAAGGGCCAAGCTTCCGGTCAGGTAACTCTGTGGATTGCCCATGGTCCTTCTCCACATGCAAGTGGGTCTCCATGATGGCCTTCTCTAGGACCGCTCCCACCGTCTTCACTATCGTGTTTCTGTCCCAAACACCATAGGTCACATGTTCCTTTTAGTACACGCTCGGTGGCCTCTCCACACGTTGGAGGGTCCTGCAAGACTACAAAGCCCCTAGTGTACAAGTGTGGTGTGTGCAAGCACCAGGTGACAAGAGGTATGCAAATCTCACTAAACACTAAGCCTAAACCCAGAGCAAAGCACCAGTGCGGTGGTCTAGCTAGTCTAAGCACTTTATAAAGAACTACGCTAGTCATCAAATATTTCCTTAAGCACTTTTGGTGGCTAGAGCACTTGGATGAGATCCTCAACCCTCCTACAACTTCAACACTACCAAAACAACCTGCCAAGGGGGTATTTATAGCCGCAACTCACAAATATAGCCATTGCACAGAACTGCACACTCACAGTGAGCACCAGAAAGGTCTGTGACCCCACTGAAGATTTCCAATGACTGCTAAGAGACTAGCCATTGGAAAACTTGTCGTTGTCGACTGTTTCTGGCTTGAAGCTCCGGTAACCTTGTTTGGTACTACCACCAGCCCTATCCGGAGCCTTGTAGCTGTTTTCAAACCACACTGCAACCCTCTCTGGACTAAATGTCTAGTGCATGCACTCTAGGTGGTTATAGTTCCTTTTTTCAGCCCATGAATAGTGGACTCTAAGCTCCGATGTTTGGATCTCCAGTGCTCACAGGAGATTTTCGATGAGTACTTGACACCTATCTGTTGAACTATACCTATTCTCCGGTGCCTTTGTCCAGGAACCACCAGACCTTTCTAGTCCTTGCAAACAACCAGTAGTGAGCTTCGTTTCTTTGTGACTTTTCTTCCGGGCTTCTTCCACTTGATGTCTTGGACTTCATGCATGTCTTCTAGCATATTCAACATTGCTCCATGGTCTTCCTTAAGGTGTTGATCACTTAATCTTCACATTGCCTAAGTCCAAGTCCATCCTTGAAGCCAAATGAACTAAACCTTGTATACTAGCAAACCACACCAGTCCATTTGATCATGATGTCAATCAACCACCAAAATCAGATGTGGCCCTAGCATAGGTGCCATTTTCCTTATATAGTGTATAACAATGATGCATGCAAGCACTGGGTAACAAGAGGTATGCAAACCTCACTGAACACTAATCCTAATCCTAGAGCAAGCGCTAAGAGGTGGTCTAACTATTCTAAGCATTTTGCAAAGAATTACTACAAATCACCTAATATTTCTTTAATCACTTTTGGTGTCTAGAGCACTTGGAATAAAGCCTCAACTCTTCTATACTTCAGCACACTCTAAAACCCTTGAATGGTTCAACTATGGGGCATATATAGCCTTCACCCTTCAATATAGTTGTTGTGATCAAACTACAATATTCTGAAGTGATGACTGGAACTTTCCAGTGACACCACATGGACTAGCCATTCGAAATATTCATTGCAGACCATTGGAGGGCCTTTTCTCCAGTGCTATTCTTTGGTGCCCTTTCACTAGAAGGTTCCAGTGCCTTCTTCTTGTGCCCTGTTGTTGCCTGGTAGCCTAAGCTCTGGTGCTAACCAAGAGTGCATCAACGGAGTTTTTTTTCTGGTGCCCTCTCGATGGTATTGCATAGCCTCTGAGTGGCATGTTGATTATCCAGTGCCCTGTGACCGGAAGGTTTCAATGGCTTCTTCTTCTGCCCTGTTGTCGCCCAGTAGCCTAAGCTCCGGTGCTAACCAAGAGTACATCACTGGAGAAATCCGGTGAGTACAACGACAGCCGGATCAATCCATATATAGCATAGCTTATTCTCTAGTGCTCTCTCCTGGGTACCACAGGAGAAATCCGGTGACCGTATGCAGCGCTCTTTGAGTTTCGTTTCTTTATGTCTTCTCGTCCAGGCTTCTTCTATTTGATGTCTTAGACTTCTTGCATGGATTCTATGATCTTCAACATAGCTTCTTGTCATTGCTTGAGGTGTTGATCACTTGATCTTCACATTTCCTTTGTCGAAGTCTATCCTTTCGTCCATAGAACTAAACACCTCGTATACTAGTAAACTATATTAGTCCTATTGATAATGTTGTCACTCAATCACCAAAACTATACATGGCCCTAGCTAGGTGCCATTTTCCTTTCAACTTCATTGGATACTGAGCCAGTGGGTGCGCATCCATTACATGAACACAAGGTGCCAATGTTGCCAACTGATGCCATCAAGTGGGGGCAACCTCTGCTGAGGACCTCCAAAAATAATAGTTAGGTGCTGGCTCTTAGATGTTATCTCATTCTGTATGCCCTATATGTAACTTGTTCTTTACTCATATATTCTCATGTCAAGTGAGAGATATCCCACGGGCTGTGACCTGGGCCCAAGAGGTCGTTCATGAGTTCACCATCACAATCATGGAACACAACCACGAGGGTTCACAATACTGATGTCAAACCACTCGATAAACACTAAATTTCAGAAATATCAGACTGAATTCAAACAAATTGAAATTGATTTTCTAAATGGCATTATTCCAGATTCATCATACATCATAATCGCATATAAAACCAAGGAATAGACTCAACATATCACTAAGGTTGAGCAGTGGCGATGTGACAAACTAACAGTGAGTGAGCCACCATTGTTTGTGGGCATTGGGTGTGGGAGTAGGGAGGTGAAGTTCAATGAACTAGGAGGATACCATGCACGTTGCTGCGGGACTTTTCTTAGAAATAAAACTGTTGCATGTATGAGTTAAACTATATGTTCTTACATTCATTCTTATTAGAATTGAGCAAGGCAGTGAAAGAATCCAATAAAAAAACTAATAGAATTAGATCGAATTATAAGATGACGCAATAACAAAACAAATAGCAATATATGGATGCTTGGATAACTTACATTAAGAGATTGAAAGTTAGTGGGATAATATGGCTATTAATAGGAGATAAGGTGGATAGTTACTGGAATATGGTGTGGATGACTGATATGTTGACATTGAACTTGTAGTGGAGATGAGCTTTATAAGAGATGTAGATTTAATAAAATTTAGGGCTCTGTTAGGGGTATAAGATGATCCGATGAGGAGAGCCATTTTATGTCTGTTTGGTGCAATTTTAAGATAGAAGATCAGTGCAACCGATAAAAAAATTGTTAGACTCAGTGAAGAGGACATATTTCGAAGATGTCGGTGAAATTTCGTTGGAAATTGTAAACCCTCGAGTCTCCGCGTGATTTGTCACTCATCATCGTGTGAAGCAGGAGTGGTGGTTGTTACTTCGTGGTTGAGATTCCCTTGGGATTAGATCGGGAGCGTGTGGCCCTTCTTTCGTTTTGATAAATAAATAAATAAGAAAATATTTGGAGACCTTTTGTTCTCAGTTGACTTGATGGGTCTTCGTCTTCTCTAGGAGCATCATATACACTGCTCTCGGTAGTGGGCTCTGCACCTTCCCGTCCTCATGGTTTCGCAGTACCCAACGCGGCCTTCAGCATCATCGAGCTAGCATCGGGTAATTCCTTGAATTTTACTATAATCAGATCTATTATCCACTCCATCTGTTGTGCTCATCTCTACTCAGTCTATGTTTAGCACAATTTATCCCGGCCCCTTAGTTAGCTCTTTGATATGATTACGCCTTGTAGCTTGTTTGGAAGACTAGTTTTAGAACCAAAACGGATGTAAAGCACCGGTCTGGAAACTTATACCTGCTACATCCAGAAAAGTTGTTTGGATGACTTGTGAAGACAATTACACTCAGTTTTTGTCCTATCCAACCGGAAAAATAAAATCTCCTCCGAAGACCAATGAAAACTGCGCGACGGATGTCGGGCTCTCTTGTCGCCTCGCTCGCTGTTGGTGTGGAGATTCCTTCTCTTTCCCTCACCGTCCCCGAGAGTTCTCCGTGGGGTAGGTCCTCACTCCTCAGCGACGGCGAAGAGGAAAGGCGTGCGGCCTCCACCGCGACTTGCCCGTGCTCCTGCTGCTGCTGCTGCTACCTGCAGCCTGCTATAGGACACGGGGGGCGACGGCGAGCCGTAGCTATTGATGGTGGCGTCGTACGTCAACCCGCCGCCGCCGCCAGCGAGCATCTATCCACAGGGTCACCCTTCTTCCCCACGGCGTCACCCGCGCCCTGCTTGCCCACCTTCGCAGCTTCGCCATAGCTGCATCTGCCTTGCCCCGGCACCTCGTGGACCTGGTTCACGCGGCGACCGGCGAGCTCGTTGGCCGTCTTCTGTGCCCTGTGTCGCGAACCGTGCAAGTTCCTCACGGCTCTTCTGCATGGTGTACGCCATCGCCATGGCACGAAGCCACCAAAGTGCTGATCAGGCTGACGCGGTGGTGGACATCGCGCTGCCAGCCGTGTATGAGACGGGGGTGACACGCGCGTACTCACACAGTCACACATGCACAGGCATGGTGTTCGACTCCTTGCCAAGTAGAATTAATTTTCAATTGCAAAAGCACTTTGGTGTAAACAATTGCAAAGCATCCCAACGAGGCCACGGTTTAGTTTACTATGATAATTTTACTAAAAAGAAGGTGTTGATGATAAATCAATACTCCACAGGTGAAGATTCTCTCCCCCGGTGACAGTTAAAAAAAAAGTTAATTTCCTTTGTCGTTTTGACACGTCCGTTCAATAATCTCTACCCTACTTGCGTTGGACTTTGGCCTTTTCACCTGTTGGATTTTACGATCCTTTGCTGGGAAGGTACCAAGAGGGTACCACAATTAATTTCAAATTTCTAAGGAGGTTGGGTACAAAGTTCGTTCCTTGTATATGTTACAATAATTCTGGCAGCAAATTAATACCTTCTCAAAGATGTAAAAGAAGTTATATATATATATATATATATATATATATATATATATATATATATATATTCAAATGCTGCTATTGTATTGTGTATTTGTGTGTAGTGAACCAATACACACCTGGTCTGGTGTACAAGAATTTCACAATAACCAATGGGCCACAGAATCGGTATTGAATATAACACTGGGAGGAAGTCGGAACTGCCATTGCAATATCTGAAAGACATCACAGACAATTTCTCTTCTGATAGAGAAATTGGTAGAGGGGGGTTTGGAGTGGTTTATAAGGTATATACTATCATATTTGACTATACTTCTTGTAACACTTTGAATAACATAAAAAATTAGCTATATCAACAAGTGAGTTTTTTTAAATAAAGTGCAATATTAACAAGCAGAGCTGTTAAGCAGGGAATTGAAGTTCCATCTGGGGTTGAGATAGCTGTGAAGAAGCTCAGACGAATTCTAGGCGTACAAGATAAGCAGTTTAAGAATGAGGTCAATCATCTCGCAAGGGTCAATCACGATAATATAGTAAAACTAATAGGCTACTGTGATGAAACAAAAGAAAGACCTGTGTACGATGAGGATCGGCACAAGTATGTCTTGGCTGAAGTGCAAGAGAAGCTGCTGTGCTACGAGTACCTGTCGAACGGAAGCCTTGACAATATAATCTGTGGTAAGAGTGCAGCTACATTCAAGTAACAAAGTTCACTTTTGGCCTTTTTCTTTCATCGGTTCTAAACTTCCATTTACCACTACTTTTTTTACCCTACCTGACCTTAACATTTTAAGGAAAAAGAGTTCAGATCCAGCTGTTATACACTACTGGAGACAAGGATTTCCCTGTCGGTGCACCAACAGGACAATTCGAGTTTCCAGTGGTGATAGTTATATACAACTCTACTGTATGTTAGAAATACTGAATTAGAATTTAGCCTCGTCGACTTCGAAAAACAGAACAAAACAGATCACTCGACTTGGCTTTTACAGTGTTTTTGCTTTGCTGTCCAATAATGTGACTTTGCTGGTAAAAATCAAAGTAGCTATCCGTTTAACCTAGCTGTTGTCCCTAGAGCAATCACCCTTTAAATTGCCATCACTATTTATAAATAAACACATTTAGAGGCTTTTTGGTTGATAACCAGAACCTGCAATGCTGTGGTTTTGGTGAAATTTCATCTGTAGTTGTTTTGTTTTGTTAAGCAAATATTTGGTTGAATCACCAATTTGATGAAATACTGAAAACAATTCTGACATGTGTGTGTGTGGATCCACCTTTTTTATGGTGTATATGCTACATTTTGATATATAGCCAACATAACGACATCATGCAAACACAAGCTAAGTAATCATTACAAATATCATTTGTCACGCAAGGATATGAAATATTTCAGATGTTTTACTCTGCCTTTCTCCATTTTACTTTTGCAGATGAGTCTGGTAGACTAGACTGGCAGAAACGTTACAAAATAATCACAGGCATTTGCCAAGGTTTACGTTTCCTCCATGAGGGCCTTGATACCTCAATTATTCATATGGATCTAAAACCTAGCAATATATTGCTTGATGCCAATATGACGCCAAAAATCGCGGATTTTGGTCTCTCTAGGCTCTTTAGTGAAGAACAAACCAGAACTTACACCATGCATCTTATGGGTTCAATGTAAGCTCACTTTCTCTTCAAACATTTGATTGCCTCCCCTTTTCATTTTTATCTTACCTATAACGAGAATGTATGATTTTAGACAGATGGATTGAAAAAAACTCATCCCTCCAACCACCTATCGTGCATAACATTACCTTTTGTAGATAGGAGGACATACATTTGTGATTATTTAATTTCAAGACACCAAAAGAAAATTGTTGTATATAAACTGGATTTATACAAAAGAACTAGTTTGCCAAGAAAACCATAAACCTTGTGTAACAATATGGATCTGAACAGCAGGTTCATGGCACAACCAGACCATATAATCACCATGTAAATAAAAGAATGTGGATTAGATTTAAACACAGTTCTTGTAGATTAACACATCAATAGACCTACTGATCATTAGGCACCACATGAATGAATAAAACATGCATTGCCAACCTGAATTTGTTGATCTAGCTACTAATATCTTAAGTAGAGACTCACAATAAAGCACTCCTTCAACGGTTGTTGCATAGTCCTATCCATCAAAGAAGATGGTGTGCAACATAGTTGATGTAGGCAATCAATCCAAACATGACAATGATGGCACCTGAGGCTTGGTGAAAATGAGCCATGATAAAGATCATGGGCAGTTGACCGAAGTGCTTCTCAAAAGCCTTGTTCATCCTTATCCAGTGTAGGATCACAAGAGTAAAGGGTGTAGAGATCTGTTCTCACATTCACTGGTGTGCAACATAGTTGATGTAGGCAATCAACCCAACACGACAATGATGGCACCTGAAGCTTGGTGAAGATGAGCCAGGATATAGATCATGGGCAATTGAACAAAATGCTTCTCAAAAACCTTGTTTGTCCTTATCCAGTGTAGGATCACAAGAGTAAAGGGTGTAGAGATCTGCTCTCCCATTCATTGGTGCATGCCAACAAAGTGGGATGGGATACACTATGTAGGGACCATGACACCTATGGCGGGAGGGGGTAAATTTGGCAACTTAAAACTAATGGCCTCTAAAGCCTACTTATCAAAACCTATGCAAGATACTATATATCTAAATGTGCACTATGATTTTGCTAAGTGTTGCTATCTCTAGTGCAAAAGAGTTATGCAACCTAGGTTCCAATACTATCAACTATCAACTGAGGTTTGAGTGGACTTCTCGGTTCTCCTTTGGGATCCAAATATTTTTGGTACTCTTCATGGTTGATTTGATATCCTTAGGTACTTAAATCAGTTTGGCCCAACCCTTGTTGGCTTGCTTGTTCACCTTGAGGGCCACAACCTTGTCATTCTTCTTCTTCAATAGAAAAGGTGTGGTAGCCTTCTTGTCCACCTTGTTGGTGTTGGTGTTGGAGAGCTTGCTTGTCTTCTTCTTGTCTCCCCCTTTCACCTTGCACTCAAAAGACTTGTGTCCTTCCTTGTGGCACAAGTAGCATGTCATGGTTGCCCCTCATCAAGCTTCTTCATGCCCTTGATAATGATCTTGATGAGGTTCAACTTACTTCCTTTTGCCTTTCAATACAATCAAGTTTTTACTGAGGCAATCTACTTCTTGCTTGAAGAGCTCATTCTCAATTGCAACTTCGTTGGTGCATGAATCTACAACAACATGCTCAACACACATCTCGTTGCATGGGGGTGAGTCTAACTCAATAAGATCAATGCAAGAAGTAGAGGCATAATTTTTAATTATGTCAAAAAGAGATCTTTAAGGTGCCCTTTTAGGGGTATTTGCACTAGCTTCAAGTTTCTCAATTTTGTTAGCTAGCTCAATATTATAATTCACAAGAGAATAAAATTTGCTTGCTAGTTCTTGATAACTAGACATTGATCTAATTGACTTTTCTGTTAGTTATTTGATTGTCTTTTGTTGCTTAATGCAAGTTTTTTGAAAATTCTGTAACAATTCAGCGAGATCATCATAAGAAAGGAAGTTATCATGGCTACTTACATCGCTCTCACTTTCATTTTTTCATATTTAACTTTTGACATGAGGCAAATGTGTGAGGATCCTAATGAAGACTTGCGGCCATGCCTCTTGTGTTGGGCTTCATCATCACTTGAGGAACCATCCTAAGTCTTGATTGTTATGAGGGCTTGACCTCTTGCTTTGCTTGCCTTCTTCTTGGCCTTAGGTGTGGGCTTGTTTAGACAATCATCCACAAAGTGCTTGATCTAATCACAACCAAAGCAGCCTTTCTTCCTTTGTTTCCTTCTTTGGTTGGTGAACATTACATCTTCAATGGTGATGGGAGCGCCCTTAGACCAGATCTTGCCTAGAATTCTCCTCACTCCAACTATGAGTTGCGTGACTTCTTCATCATCAAAGGAAGAGGTGGAAGCTTGATCGTCATCTTCTTTATCATCCTCATCCTCATCCTCATCCTCATCTTCATCTTCACTTGAGCTTGAGCTTTATTCCACTTGCTTGTCCTTCTTCTTCATCTTTTTGTGCTCATCACAAGTACTGAGAGCAATGCTTTGCTTGATTGATGAAGTGGCATCTTCTTAACCCATCTTGCATGACATATCAAATGCCACAATTTTGCCAATGACATGTGACGGGGTCATTGTGCTCAAATCACCCATGTTGTGGAGGATAGTAACGATGGATGCATATTTGCCCATTGGTAGCACCGAGATGATCTTCCGCAACACATCCATGTCACTCACCTTGATCAAACCTGTAGTGTTGAGATCATTGTCAATTATATTCAAATAAGAATGCATGTATAATGTATTTTACAAGCTCATTTGATTGCATAGTGAAGGAATCATAGGTTTGTTTAATCAAGCAATACTTTTGTTCAAGAATGTTGTTAGACCCATCATGAAGCTCTTCCAATTTTAACCAAATTTCATTAGCTTTGGTGAGTGTGAACACTTGATTAAACACATCAACACTAATTGGATTTATTTTTCATCACTAGAGGTAGGCTTATCGGGATTCTTAAGGGGTTCAATCCTGTATCTAGTGACTCTCCAAACATCTAGATCAATAGCCTCTAGGTAGCAAGACATTCTAGCATGCTAGTTGGTGATTCAAAGTGCGGGGCATACTGGTGTCCATCCTACCACTCTAGATATGTCTAGAGCCCAACGGTTAAGCCAAAGGTCCAAATTAAGCTATTAAGCTTTGATACCACTTGTTGGGAACATGACACCTAAGAGGGAGGGGGGTGAATTTGGCATTAAAACTAATGGCCTCTAAAACCTTATCAAAACCTATGCAAGATACTATCTAAATGTGCACTATGGTTTTGCTAAGTGTTGCATCACTACTGCAAAGAGTTTTGCAACCTAGGTTCCAACTCTATCAACTAGCCTAGCAAGCTAAACTACAAAAGGTAAGCACACAACCTAGAAAAGCAATTAAGTGTGGAAACATAAGTGAGGTAGAGAATGCAAACTCCCATTGACGATGGTATTTTTCCCGAGGTATCGAGAAGCTCATGCTTCCCTCTAATCCCTGTTGGAGTCCCTTGCAAGGATGCCACACAAGGGCTAAGCTCATGATCGGGTAACTCAGTGGATAGCCCCAAGCCTTCTCACCACACAAGTGGTCCTCCGAGGTGGCCTCTCCGGATCGCTCCCATCATCTTCACTATTGAGCTTCCAACGGCTCAAACATCGTGGGCCTTGTTCTCTCCGGTACAACAATGGTGCACACCATAGTCACAATTGGCATAATCTTGCAAGATTACAAGACCATAGGGAACAACAATGGTGCACACTAGCATCAAGATAGCAAGAGGTATATGCAAACCTCACTAAACACTAGACCTAAGCCTAGAGCAAGTGCCAATGTGATTGTCTAATTAGCCTAAGCACTTCACAAAGCACTACGCTAATCACCTAATATTTCCTTAAGAACTTTTGGTGGCTATAAGAATGAGTGTCAACTCACTAGAGATGTTCCTCAACTCCAACAACCCTAAAATGGCTGGCCAAGGGGGTATATACAACCTCTCCCATGAAATATGGTAGTTGGTGGCAGTTTGCACTTTAGCAGACATGACCAGAAGGTCCGGTGACCCCACTAGAGTTTTCCAGTGGTCACCACATCAGCTAGCCATTGCTGACCATTAGGCCTTTTCTCTGGTGCTTCTTCTCTGGTGATCATCGGAGAAATCCAGTGCCCTTCAAAACCTCCTGCAAAAACATTTTGGACTAGCCTTTTCTCTGGTACTCATCCTCAGAAACCACCAGAGTTTTCCTATAACACCCTACATCCAAAATATACTTATATAGCCCAGCTCTGCATGTGGAACGGGCCTACATATGCATAGCGCCTCTCTTACATTTTGGTCCTCTCTTTGTGCAAAAGGTTAACCCAAAGGTGATACATTTGGAGAGATAAGGATTATAAGCTGGCCCTCACCCACCTAAACTTCCAAAGTGGTACTAAACCCACCAACTAATGCCTCATGTGCCACATGGGACAACAACACAACTACTACATGCTTCTAATGGGCTGGGGTATTACATTCACCCCCTAAGTGCTAGCGTCCTCGGCAGCTCACCACATACGCATTAGATGCCCAGAACCACCCCTTGGTACACCCCCACGGACACACGTAACAAGGGTTGATGCTCTGAATACCATCTGTAACACTCCAGAAGGTTGTTTTTGTTGTTTTCTTCTAGGATGTTACATTTTCGGTGCATGGAAAACTCTTCTGTAGAAACATTGCCCATTTGTTGGCCTAGAGCCTAAGATCCGGTGCTAGCCACATCCACACCACCAAGGAATTTGGATGAGTGTTGGATGAGTGGACTAAACCCTAGGTTAGGGTTTTTGCCTAAGCTCCAGTGCTTAGCACTAGAGAATTTCGGTGATGCACTCTAGTGCCATTTCTCCTCCGTTTCTTCACGTCTTCTTGCCCAAGCTTTGATCACTTGATGTCTTGGATGGCATGTAAGTCTTCTAGGGTCTTCATGTTAGCTCCTAGTCCATCTTTTAGGTGTTGTTCACTTGATCTTCACATTGCCTTCTCCAAGTCCATCCTTGCATCCAATTGAATTAAATACCTTGTATACTAGCAAACCGCATGAGTCCAATTGAATATGTTGTCATACAATCACCAAAATCAAACATGACCCTAGACAAGTGCAATTTTCCTTATAGACTATGGTGGTGGAGCCTCAATGTAGAAGTAGCATGTAACACCCTAGCCCGTTAGAAGCATGTAGTAGTTGTGTTGTTGGCTCATGTGGCCCAAGTGGCACATGTGTCGTTGTGGTTAGTGGGTTTAGTACCACATTGGAAGTTTAGGAGGGTGAGGGTCAGCTTATAATCCTTGTCATTCTAAATGTAGCACCTCCGGGTTAACCGTTTTACACGAAGCGAGGACGAAAGTGTAAGTGGGGTGCTATGCATATGCAGGCCTCTTCCACATGCGGAGATAGGCCATATAAGTAGTTTTTGGACGTGGGGTGTTACAGATGGTATTAGATCATCAACCCTTGCTAAATGTGCCCGTGGAGGGGTGTACCAAGGGGTGGTCCTAGACATCTGCTACATATTGTGGTGAGCTGCCGAGGACTTCAGCCCTTAAGGAGGCGAATGTAACACCCTAGCCCATTAGAAGCCTGTAGTAGTTGTGTTGTTGGCCCATGTGGCTCAAGTGGCACATGCGCGGTTGTGGTTGGTGGGTTTAGTACTACCTTGGAAGTTTAGGAGGGTGAGGGCCAGCTTATAATCCTTGTCGTTCCAAACGTAGCACCTCCGGGTTAATCTTTTTACACGAAGCGAGGACAAAAGTGTAAGCGGGGTGCTACACGTATGCAGGCCCGTTCCACGTGCGGAGCTGGGCCATATAAGCAGTTTTTGGACACGGGGTGTTACATAGCAAAACTTAACTTATTTATAGTACCTTGAGGGATTCCCAAATCTTGGGGCTCCTTCAATAAAAGTTTATGGCTTGGATTTTCCATTACTGGCATGGAAGAGAAGTCCTCACCTCCACATTAGTTAGCAACATGGTAACAGATGATTCACCTCCCAATTTGCCTTCTTCACTTGATGAGTATTTGAGATTTATGGATAATTATTATATGGATGTGAATATATATATATATATATATACTAAATTGAACATCCACTTAGAGCATCAAGCTACACTAATCCACAACTTGGACAATGGAATATGCCTTGTTTTACTTGGTTTTTGTTGACAAGTTTCACTTAAAAATCAACTGATATATACATGGTTGCCTATAGGCTACCCCATGGGTGTACCATACATGCTGCAATCCTTAGTCCTCTTCACAAGTTTAGTAGTAGATATTGCCCAAGTCTCATAGACTATGCCTTACAATAGTTGGGATCATGTAGGTGTATTCTTTCAAGAACGATCTATAAGGTAGTGTCTTCTCTAACTAAAGCCAATGGAACACATTAAGGCAATGTCCTACTACCTCATGGATTTTGTACTATTGCCTCAACATAAAAAGTAGGTTGAAGTTCAGCCTCCTTGAATTAACCCCAACCTTGTTTTTCCTAGTTCCTAATTCAAGGGGCATCTCTGATCACATTAGTTGGGTTACGATTATGGTGTAGCTCTCATATGGGTCTCAAACCCATCTTCCTTAATGCATCATGTATCTCATTCCATTATAGTTCCTTTGCTAATGAATCTTCCATGCACTTTGTTGTTTGGATATAGTCCAAGGCAATAACTTTGGAGTTGCTCATATTCCTTATAAACTTTAGTCATCTTCTCACATATAATGATGACTTTATTTTATCCTTAGACTTGTTCACCTTGACAATTACAATTTGATTGATATAGTAGATAAAGAACAACACATAGTGTGTTTTAAAGCACCGTAGGCCCGTGAAGAGATCATGTGACCAATTGGCTTTAGTGGTAACAATATCTAATGTAGTTAGTTCTACCTCCATGGTAGACTGAATCAAGATGGTTTGTTTGCAATACCTCTAGATCACAACAGCTCCACCAAGAGTGAAAGCATCCATTTGTGGCATAAAGCACATCAACATCTGATACCCAATTGAAATCTCTCTCTCTCTCTCTGTGTGTGTGTGTGTGTGTGTGTGTGTGTCATATTGTTGGGTAAATCTTGTTGATCCATGGTCTACGTCAGTCACTTTTTTATAGTGATGTGTGTTGTTACAACGCATCCCTTTTTAGACATAAACATGATAGGATTTCCTTTGCTCTCGTTCAGAGTTCATAAAGGTAACAAACCTTGTTTTCCGTCCATCAATAGATAGTCATTAGTGATGTGTGCCAATAGCCCATCACCTTTGCTCTCACAACTATTGTACATTTTTCACATAGTAAACCTCATTAAAAAATATCATACCTCGTTCTCATGTGTTGTTTCTTGATTGTGTATGGGTTTTGATATTTTTGTGCTTCTGCATTAATCGATAGCCATCAGAATGTTGATATTTGGTTATTTCTAGTAGTATGTACTTTGCTGTCCTCTTATCATTCTATATAATGCAGAGGTTACATGGCCCCAGAATACTACCACAAAGGGGAAATCTCAACCAAGTCAGACATATACAGTTTGGGCATTCTAATCCTTGAGGTCGTTACAGGGGAAAGAAACCACAAAGCCAGAGGAGATATATCAGGCGAGCAATTCATCGAGACAGTAAGAAAAACATTTATATTTTGCAGAAGACTTGCTACACATATATGTAAAAAATATGTGTTACCTGTTTATTTTACTGTTTTTGTTGTTACTCTTCCTTTTAGGTACGTGAAAATTGGACCACAATGTCAACACTAATGTCAAAGTATCCGTCGCTAGAATATGACTGCCTCCTGCAGATACAGAGATGCATTGAAATAGGGCTAAGTTGTGTGGAGACTGATCAGGAAAAAAGGCCTTCGGCTGGACAAATATTGGCGCAAATGCTTTTTGTTGAAAGTTCGTATGGGGTCGATGACCAGGTATAATTAGCTACATAAGACAAATGGCAGGCTTCAATGCTTTTTAACATTGACTTCAGAATTTCTTTGTCTACATTTACATGAGCTATCATTACTACAAAAACAATAGGCTGGCAAATATACCCAGTCTAATAGATTTTGAAAATCCAAAAAATAGGAAATATCTATATATTATCTATTATCTATATCTCATCAAAGTATGGCTTTCTTGAGCTCTGGTTGCACCACATCATCTCAAATTGCGTGGAATACATGTTAGCGAATGGATAACATAGATCAAACCCAAAAATCACATGAATAGTACATACATAATATAAATAGTGCACAAGTTCTAAAATATATGTATACAAATGTAAATGTATGCATGCACAATGTAGGTGTATAAACTTAGCAAACATATATACATTATGTTCATGTATGTATAGATGGCCAACGGGTCGCCTAGCACGGCATGGTCCTGGGCCCGCTAAGGCATGGGCCGTTATGTGTCGGGTCGGCACAACATGCCAGGCTTAGCAGGTCGTGCCATACCTGGTCACGGCTGCACCTCAGGCACGGAGCACGATCTTTGAAGGCTCAAGTTGTGTCGGCCTGGCCGGCGGCCCGCCGTGCTCCTGTGCCCATCAACCTCTCGTGCCACTATGTAACACCCTAAAATTTGCATTCTTTTAAAATAGTAAATTTGATTTATTTATGCAATTATGTGTGCATTAAAACATAGGAATATAATAATTTTTGTGAAATTAAAATCAATCATAAGGATAGATACGTGTTGATGCACTCATGCTGCAGCATTTTATTTAATATGTTGAGTGGTTTTGATTTAAACTTAAAAGAAATCAAAAATCAATTGGAAATGAATTTGGAAATTTGATTTGGAAAAAGAAATAAGAAACTCATTTCTCTCCCATCCCTTCCTCATTCTGGCCCGCCGGCCCAACTCTCCCCGCCGGCCCGCTCGCCCCTTCCCCTTCTCCCCCTCCTCCCGTTTCCTTCCTGGGCCGACCCAGCTCGGGCGGAACCGCCGCCGCCGCGCCCTCCCCCTTCTCTCTGCCGCTGATGGCCTGGGCCCACGTGTCGGCGCCGTCTCCAACCTCCCGCATCACGCGGTCAAGGCCGCAACCTTCGCCTGCGCCCACTCGCGTCGTGTGAGCGTCCTCCCCCACGCCCCGGCCCCTTCAAAAGGCGGTCCAGAACCGTTGCCGCCCTCCCCCTGCTCCCTCCCGCTCATTTTCGCTTTCGATGAGCACACGGAAGCCAAGAACCACCCGCAGACCGAAAGAACGCCGAGGTCCGCCGTCCGCCCCTCCACGCGGTCCGCCGTCCCCGAGCCGTCTCCGTCCTTGTTTTCCTCCACGGTGAGACCCCCTTGCTCCCCTCCTTCTCCCCGTGCCATTATTTTCCAATTGCATGGCCTCTAGGGCCCAATCCGCAAGCGCCATGGAGTTTCCCGCCGCCGGCCATGGCCACCACCGCCAAGACCGTGTCCTCCGGCCGCATTCTCGGCCTGGCCGAGGTCGCCTGCACCCCCTCTCTCCCCCGGTGCCCTCGGTTCGTCGAACCGTGGCCCGTAGCCCCTGAACCGAGCGCGCCGGCGAGCTCCATGTCGCCGGCCATGGTGCCCCGCCACGGGAGCACTGTTCCCGGCCGCCGTCCTCCTTCTCTCTCCCACCAGAGCTCTAATCTGAACCGTCCAATGCTTGATCAACGGCCACCGATGGCGATACCCCTTCGTGGGTCATTTTTCTAAAGAGACCCCCAAGTTTTGCCAAATAGAACCCATAGTCCTTGGCCGTTTTAAGTATTCCGAGATTGATTTTATTTAAATTCAGAAATAGTTCATTCTATTTACAGAAATGCCACTGCACTGTTTTGCTTATAAAATCACCGTTTTAGCTCCGAATCGACCCGTTCAAATTGCGTTAGTTTTGTAATTGCATAGTCTACGTGTTAGTACCACTGTTAACCATGTTTGCAACTTTTAAATTTTATGGTTAGGTTTAATTAAATAAATTGCTATAGGAAACACCGTTTAATTCATAACTTTTGTGTTTTAGCTCCGTTTTTCGTGAACTTCGAGTTGACGTAATCGTAGCGAGACGTAGATTCTTTTCATAAACATTTTATCTTGTTTTCTATACTGCTGGTGTACTGTTCTAACTATAGGATTATTTGCTTTGCATGAATGCATTTGGAATGCTTGTATGTTGCTTTGTTGGTCGAGTTCAGACGGTGAGGAGAACGTTGGAGACCAAGAGTTCTTCGGAGACCAGTAGGACCAGCAGGAGTTTGTTAACCAAGGCAAGTATAGCATGGGATCTACCTTGATGTCCTATTCACCATTTATTAATTACTTATTTGCATGTGTCTAATTTTGATACCCGTAAGGACATCCTAGTGATTGATTATCCTGTTTCCTTGTCTCCTACGAGTTATATGCATATGGGTAGTTTGCTAGCGCTCAATATAACTGTACATGATCCAAATAATGAATAATGGTTCTATGGAACGAAAAGGTAAAATTTGCTTTTAAACAACTGAATTATAGGGCGCAGGAGCAAATGACTTTCGATCATGATGCCCTCGGCCCTCCATAAGGACTTATCTATCGGCAAAAGCTGGGACTGACAGTGCAACCGTGAGGGTCACATGGCTCTGACTTTAGGTCAGTAATAGGACCTTTTCTAGCTTGTTAGAGGTTACCTTTATGGCGCAAAAGGGGCTTGCCACATTGGGTATAGGACTGCCCCTGTTCTTATGTGTATAGCCGCGAAGGATTTGTGCCATAGGAAAGGGGGGTTCCTACATCTGCCTACCGAGGAAACCTAGCAGCCCTAACTTGTTAGAGAAACCTATGAAATTGCTTCATAGTGTACCCCGCCCGCTCACCTTGGCAGTGATATGGGATTAATTAACCCGGACATAGGGGAAACACGACTCATGGTGAATGTGCACAACCTCTGCAGAGGGTTACAAACTGTTATAACAGCCGTGCTCACGGTCACGAGCGGCCCGGAAAACTCATAGAATAACTGGTTATTTATTGTTGCTCATTTATGATGTTCTATGATGATAAAATGATACAATTGATTCTGATATCTGATCACATGGGTTTAATTGGAGCTTAAGCATAACTTGATAATAGTTAATGATAAAATCCTGACTTACTAAAAGTGCTAACCGCAGTAAACCAGAGTCATCCTTTTTGAGCTTTCATAACCCCATGTTATCTTGTTAAGTACGGGAAGTACTTACGCTTGTTTACTTTCTATATTTGGATAAAAATCCCGGATGGGTAACAGATGTCAATGAGTATGAGGAGTTTCCAGAGGACTTTTAGGCTTGTGGTCAACCAGTTGACCGTCCCTGTGTTGGAGCTTCCACGAGAGAGCTACTTTCTTTTATTTTCCGCTGCGTTGTGTAAGACTATGTTATGGTCTTAACCGTGATGTAAGATACACCGTGATGATACTTTTATAATTTGTCAACTTATGTGTGTGACTGATCCCTGGGCACACATGAGTTTAGTGCATTCAATTTTATCCTTAAAATTAGGTGTGACACACCGCCGCTCGCGCTACCGGCGCTGCACCTCCACTCGTGCGTTGCTCGGGCCACCGCCCGCGCCGCCACTTGATGCACCACCGCTTCCCAGTGGTGGAGTGCCGGGTCATGCCCCTACGCCGCCACTCGATGCGCCGCCACTTCTTGGTGGTGAAGAATGGTATGAGAAGCCCGCATGGTAGAGAACTCGGTAGGGGAGCATGTGGTGGTTGAGAGAAATCGGGAGGGGGCGGTCGAGAAATCGGGAGAGAGAGGGAGTCACGACCTCGGCCTCATAGCGTGATGAACATGAGGGGTGGCGGCTGGCGGCGGGACAAGTTGAGTGGGTAGGGTTCGGTAGGACAGGAATAGAGAGAGAAGTTGATTTGTATAGTTGGGGTTTCTAATCGGGCCGGGGTGGGCTAGCACGTCGTGCCAAGGTAGTGACCTAGGCACCCTCTCGTTGGGCTGGGCCAGCACAGGCACGATGTCTATCGGGCTGTGCCATGCTTGGACTGGGCCAAATCGACGGGCCATGTGCCGTGCCCATGGGACTTGGGCCATATGGCCATCTATACATGTATGTATAGATACATACAAATAGTTACATGTATCTTATATACAAATATACGTATGCGTACACATTCATTCATATATCCATATACACATACAAACTTAGAAAAGGCTAATAATGTTTGGCACATGAAAAAGATCGATCACTTCCTATTTTATACCCTGTATGGTAATGTACCCGTGAGCAAAGAAATTATGTCATTGTCATATTTCTAAGAGTAAGTTGCTTTTAATGTGTGTAACAGATTAAAATTGTGTACTCTAACATGAACTTCTCATGTCATCAACATAGAAAGGGCCACTGTTATGCATTATTGGTTATGAGCATGTATATATGGCCATGCAATTTAATTTAAATAGATAAAGCTTATATTTAATAAACATGGAAACACAATATAATTTTCTTCTTCCACACCTTATTAGAAAAGTAACATTTGAAATTACCATAACTATTACTTCATGACCCCATGTTTCTTAATTAGATACCTTACAATCAATCATCTCACATTCTCTCTTTTCCCATGTAAATTCGTAACCGTCTTTGGTTGAATCCCATTTAATTTCAAAATAAAATGATGGCACTTTCTTTGATCTCAAATATAAGTCTATTGGGGTTTGTCCTAACTCAATTTTTTTGACCAGTTATATTGACTTTGATATAAGTTAATGACACACATGTGTGACAGTACTAGATTCCATACGGAAAATACTTATAAAATACAACTCTTTTCGTTAAGACAATATATTTTTATTGGTGTTGTTAGTCAAAGTTGAAACATTTTGAGGGACAAACATAGATTGACTTATATTTGCGACCAGAGGAACTACTAAATTACCCTAGTTAGTTAACTTCTTAACTACTAGCATTGCTAACTTTTATTAGCCTACGGCACACTTATATGATGAAACAATAGCAACATAGTTTTGAGTGACCTTTCTTCTCGTATTTACAGCTGTGTGGATCCACTTAATGTACGTAGTGGATATAATTCTGCAAAATTCGTCTTTGTGATGAATGTGTACTTCAACCTACTACTCAGTTTGTTTTCACTACCTTACATGGGTTAGACAATAAAGTGCATCATTGCCAAGATCACCGCAATAACTTCTATTCGGTTTTTGTAATAACATGTAAAAGTCTGTAACAAATCCACGCTCTATGGCACAGAGCAACACACAATATTTTCTAGCGTTTTTGTTATGAGCTGTGTAGCAGTAAGCAAAACATATCGGTTAAGTCATGCTTAAGGGTTCATATAGTCGAAATCCAGTTGATATAAAATACAGCTGTGCCATTTTATACAGTTCTTATTACATATTTACATGGATATTTGGCTCCTCTCAACCTACAGGAATCACAAATCAGCACACTTCCCAGAAGCAGCACTGCAAACTTCAGGAATTCTGGCATTGATTCGAGCAGGGTCTTGAAAAGAGCAACATCAACCTCATTAACCGCATATATCTTCCGTGTGTTCACCTCTGCTAACAAAAGTCAGATAGGAATTCTGTCCTTTGAGGTTGCCAAAACAATTCTCAAGGGCTCAGATCTGATGAAAACTCTCTCCAAAGAAAGCATGAAGCATCTGAAAGAGGTGGTGTTTAGTTATGAAGGCATCCGCAGTTTGATTTCAGAAGATTACAGTCAGTTGTTGGGTATTGTTGAAACTGACATAAGGTAGATGGCATCTGCTGAGTCTGTAATTACCAGTACTTTCAGATTTACTTACATGCACTACGTTTGAATTATACAGAGAAGATTTGAGTAAATTTTCTACAGAGGTTGCTCGCTTTGGAAATCGGTGCCAAGATCCTAGACGGCATTGTTTGGATAGGTACTTCAAAAGGTAAAACATACTGATGCTATCACCTGATAAATTTATACTGAGTCTATGGCTTCAGAACACCTTATACTGTGTATTCTGTATTCTTATGCATTCTATTATTGTTAACGAATAGATCAGAGTCTCAACTGATACCTGGGGAAAACTTGGAAGAAACAGTGGTTTCCGACATTCACTATCTGATAAAGCTTGCGCAGCGCACTTCGGTCAGTTGTTTAATTGCTTCTTTGCATAGCCGTACCAATGTTGTCATGGTGTATAATAAAACAATTCTTTTGCTACTATGTCGTCCCCCACTCTTTGCATGTGCCACTGAAATGTTGCTCATTTTGTTGTTTGTCATTTTTGCTGCCTTTTGTGGCACTCTGACTGGAAGAATGAAAAAGACATCATCTTTGAAATATCTCTTATTTATCATACCCTT
Organism: Miscanthus lutarioriparius; assembly: GCA_904845875.1. Classification (NCBI taxonomy): domain Eukaryota; kingdom Viridiplantae; phylum Streptophyta; class Magnoliopsida; order Poales; family Poaceae; genus Miscanthus; species Miscanthus lutarioriparius. Next base: position 87,961,833 of record CAJGYO010000009.1, read on the forward strand.
GATGACGTAATGTAGTGGCAAGAACGAAATGAGCAAAATTTCTCTGCACACTAAAGAGTAGGGATCTTTTGTATGTTAATTATTCCTTTATGCAGGAACTGTATCAAGAAATGTTTGCACTGGACAAACTTTACATGCAACTGGAAGATCCAATTATGGGCGGTATGTGCTTCATACCCAAGTTTCTACTATATATATTGTCATATATATAACAACAAACTAAAGCATATGGAGCTCTAATATACTCTCCCACGGCTGAACTGGCAAGTGCCACCGAATACTGCTTGCTGCCACGCTTTCTCATTAGAGTAAAACTTCTTAGTAATATTCAAGGCCAGAGGTGGAGGTTGGCTCTCTAGTAGCTGGTGGCGCAATAGTACATCAGAGATGGAAAGAGAGTGTTGGAAATAGGGGCATTTTTTGGTTTACTTTTATCCAGAATTGTACAAAATAACATGACATAAGTGTATGGATGGGAATGGGTCGGGTCGACCCATTGGATAGTTGACCCGACCCACAAAAATAGGGCCAATGGGTCATCGGGGCTGGCCCTAAATTCCAAAATGGGTCAATAGAGCCGGAACCTATTGACCCAATAGGTACCATGGGTCAACCCACTTGTCATATTAATAATCTTTTTCTTTAATTTATTGGTGTTCTTCATTTTTTCAAATAAATACGATTGGTCATAACTTGTGTAAGATTGTCTGTGCTTGGAAGTACAGTGAGGAATATCAATATTTTGGAAGTGAAAATTGATAAAATTAAAATCATGGTTCACTTGCAAACTTATTTAATTTGATGCATTGCTAATAATCTTAATATATTATTATGATATTTTTTAATCTTGTATCTTATCTTTTCTAAAAGTGTTGATAGTATTCATGGTTTATGATTGTAGAAAAATATTTGGGTCAACCCATACTATCCAATGGGCCATCGAGGCCATAGCATCTAGGGAAATGGGTCGACCCATGGCCCTTAAAATTGGCCCTGAGGCCACAGGGCCGGGTCAGCCCATTCCCATATTGACATAAGTGAAAAAAACATTTGACCAGTACTACTCGTACGGAACATGCTTTGTTCCCTAACATGCACATTACAAACCACAATCAGTATTGGAATCATAGGAATGATCTGTAAAGAAGCCATATAGCGATATACCCCAGAGAGTGACCAGTGCCAATCTTTGAACATCTTGATCTGAAGCTAGTTGATGAAGTTGATCAAGTTTATGCAGTGTGCAAAACATGGTCATAGACACAGTGCTAGAGTGCATATATCACAAAACAATGAACCCACGGCACCACCTGCAGAAACCGGATCACTTGGTTTTAGAAACCGGATCCTCTGGTTTTCCCTAGAAAATTGTGAAAACCTACAAACACCTGCCCAGGAGGAACCCCATCATGGAAGGTGAACCTAGAGTTATTCTATAGGGTCAGCAAGAACTCTTCGCTGTAGAGACAAAGAGCCCGGGGACAAAATTAGGGTTGGAGAACGGTATTATGGTTTGGAGAGGCAAAAAATAGTAATTGTATTCGAGTTTTTTAATCAGTTTTGGATCCCCTTAATTGTCCATGTCCTTCATATTTATAGGGTGGGGAGGCCTTGCTCTAACGAAAAGTTTAATGCACGTGAAATCATGCCTAATACAGCTTTTGTGACGATTCAGCAGAAACTAGACCATCTAGTTTCTGAATCCGGTCCACTGGATTTGCACAAGTATGTCACTTTTGACATATAACACATCGCCCCTATTTCTGGTAAAGCTTGCATACCAAAAAAATATCTAGCTAGATCAATAGCATCTAAGGATGATGATCGACATGCTTTATTGGTCCAATTTTGTTCTAATAGCGATATTCACATTATCATCCATAAGGATCGGTGCGTTATGACATACACTAGGATAATACCTTTTGAAACACTTATTGTCCATTGAGAGCTCTAGGAAAATGCTTATATTATAATGTCTCCATCATATATGAATCTTTACCACCTTGTACAAACCTTCCTAACTTGGATACCAAACTAGGAAACTTATTATATTTTGTTCTAAGAGGTAAAATTGTCTTGAGCTTGACTTCATTATTTTATACTCTGGCAACTTCGCTTTTATCTTTCTTAGTTTCCTTTAAAGCCTTCAACTAGTGCTTCGGTAACTTCATCAATATTGTCCATCATCAAATTATAATAATCAGCAAGGACAAATCATTTTATTTAGCCAGCCAAAAAGAGTCTAGATTCACCTTAATATCAAAGTGGTTCAACTCTTTTTATGCTTAGGGACTGTTTGGGACTGCTCTGCTTCACCTTTTTTAGCTCTGCTCTCAACTTCACTAGCCAAACAAAAACAGCTCCACCAGCTATTCTCTAGAAAAAAAGGTGGAGCTCGTGAAGCACCTAAAGGGGTACTCCAGAAACTCCAGATTTTTTGTGAACCTGCTCTATGGTGGAGTTGGTGGATTAGTCCCAAACAGGCCCTTAGCAAGCTCTCGGTCCCATGAACATGAAGTATTATCCTATGTAGCAGCAGGGGCCATTTGTTGAGTAGCACTGATATGATCCTAGGAAAACTAGTGCTCCAATTTTAGGAACTAGGTACATCGATTTGGACTTGTTTGTCCAAAGCTGTCGGTACTACTCCCACAACCTTTCAGGTATTGGCGTCATTGGAAAACATGCATGTACGTTCTGGTGGTGTTGGAGGTGGATCATATGATATAGAAGTATATTGAGGCACAAATTGTCAAGCTTATTAATTCCTCAAGTTAGAGCCATAGGTATGCTCAAATGGGTTTAGATTATGTTGGCTCGACAGCCAACTCAACAGTAGGGCTACATTATGTGGGAAAACCATTTGGCTACTAAAGTAATTTATCAGCATGACATACGGTGGATCGGATTCATAGGTTTTGCTATTGATAAACTTGTAGCAAGTTTCATAGATGATGACTCTCTATCTTTACTACTGATCCAATTAAGCCATATTGTATGTGCTCATCAATCAAGTTTTAACTAATCCAAAGTAACACAAGAAGATGGAACACTTATACTAGGTACAACCTCAGCATCCTTATTTATAGAGGAAGAACCAAAGTCAATCGCATTCACTAGTGATAGCACCACGTCGAATCGTCGATCCAACTTGAAACGTGCAAATCGGCTTCATCAACATTAGTCATGGAGGAGGTCAAAGGTTGAGTAGTTCTAGCACGATGGTGGTGAAAGGGAACCCATGGGCATGATTAGGGTATGTTGACTTGAGTTGACTAGGATTTAAACCATTTCAAAATGGAAGAGGCGAGAGCTGATAAGGTTCTCTTATATATTAACAAGAGTTAAAAGTGAGGGGCAAACAATGGAAACAAATGGTTTTTTCTTCAAATAAAAGTGATATGCAAAAAACAATATAATGCCCATCACTTTTGTGGTGCGCACGAAGACCTATCACATTTAAATGGGCATAAAGTGACCGGTCTTGATGACAACCTTCACTATTATAAATAGTGACAGCTGTTATTACTTGCCAAAATTTGTTGGTCTTTCTCCAGGCCCAACTCAAGGGTCACATAATAGATGTGCCTTGCTGCTGTCCGTCACTAATTGGTGATGTGCCTCAAGAGCCCATCGCTTTCGTTTTGTCACTACTGTGAGTTGACATAGTGAGCAATTATTGTTGAATAATAAAAAAAATTAACTTCAGCTTAATCATATTAGAGCTTATATATCCACTAACTGTCAAATCTCATCATGCAATTGTGCATTATATTATTCTACTTTCTTAAGAAGACATTACTTTAAGGATGACTAATTTTACATTATATGCAGAACAAATATGTATTTCAGTGAAGAACCAAAGGAATACTGTGAAGAAGTTGAAAAGAAAATCGCTCTGGTCTAAGACCATGGAAGAGGTAACCAACCGGCAACCACACTATATCAAAAGTCCAATCGGATGCATTTTTTTAGACAATTTTTAATACTAACCCATCAACCCATTATCCAGCACGGCCTAGAATCATTTGTTGCATAAGTAGTAAAAGTTTTATGGATAAATTTAGTACATAAATTGGATCAAAATTGATTATCTTTACTCTGTCTACTCATTTCCTGACAACACAATACCCATTTACATACCCTACAATCTATATCCACTTGCAATGAACTTACAAGTTACTCTATATGTGTTTTCATTATGTGCAGTGCACCTCTGTGTTTTTATATATATATATATATATATATATATATATATATATATATATATATATATATAACACACGTACTGTACTGTTCTGTAGCTGGCCGCATAATAAGTTATTCTGTGACCACTTTGAGTTACGATAATTACTATACTAATTTACGAGATTATGGTAACTCCCTCGTAAGTGATTTACTATAGCATTATGGTAAGTATCATCTTGAATTATAGTAACCCATGTATCGTAAATGTGTATTGTCATTATCGTAAATTGTTACAAACATTACCGTAAATCAAGGTGGCCATGGACAGCTGCAGAATAGCCTTATCGTGTATATATATATATATATATATATATATATATATATATATATATATATATATATATATATATATATATATATTGGGAGCTTAGGGCTCCCAATAATTATTGAAAGCCCTGACCCAAAGTCCAGGTAGCTGGTTCCACCAAACCAGCCTCCCACCAACCTGGTCCAGCCACCAGCCCGCTAGACCACCCTGTGGCCCACCCACCGGCCCAGCAGGCCCAACCCTGACATGCCGTATATAAACCCCTAAACCCTAATCCCCATCCATCCACCCCTTACACCAGCCCCTACCACACGCCGCACCCCACCTAGAGCGGTCGTCACCGAGCAACCCGCCCCCGGCCGCCGCCCGCTCTCCCCTCCCCCAGCGATGGTAGGCTTTGCGCTCCATGGATGTGCGATGTGGAGGCGCCCGCCTCCCTTCTCCTCCACCCTAGTGCGCAATGAGATGGCGGCAAGCTCGTGGCCATGGCGGGGACGACGACGAGCTGGAGCGCGTCGGCCGCCTCCATGGAGTGAGCACCGCCGCGCCCTGGAGCACCTACGGTGGGTGCGCACGGGGACTGCGACAGCGATGGAGACGACGCCCTGGAATTCGAGGCCGCGGGCGGGGACGACTACGGCGAACGGGACACTATGGAACTCCGCGCTCATTCCATACCGGCGACGCGGCCCTACCCTTTCCCTGGCGCGCGACTTCCTCCCCCACCAGCGGCGCGCAGCCTTCCTCCCACAGGGCGGTGCGTGTGGCGAGCTTCCGAGCTGCGACGGCACCGGCCCGGCCCGGCCCTGCTCCCTCCCGACGGCGCGCGGCATCCTCCCTCCCGATGGCATACACGGCGGCCCTTGGAGGCGACATGGATGGGCCCACACGCATAGCTTCGACCGGCTGTGGTTCCTCTCCTCGGTGGCACCACAGGCCCACAACGGCCTCCCCTACCCCACCGGCGGCAGATCCGGTCCGCAGCGGCCTCCCCCACCACCACTAGCTATGTTGGCGGTGACCCTGCTCCCTCCCGGCAAGTGCTGGCCCTAAGCCTCCCAGCTGCAACGGCTGCCAGGTCATCCCCGCACGGTGCCCTGGCTCCCCTCTCCACGCGATGAGTAGCGAGGCCACCGGGTCCGGAGGCGGTGATGGGCTCAAAGGTCCGGGGATGGCTCGCGTTCGCGTCCGGCTACATGCTTGGACGACGGACAATGGCATCATGGCGGCCACGGGGACTGCTACTACGTCGTTGTGGTCTCGCCAACGGCGACTGCGTCGCGCTGGCTCACTACCTGGCGGTCTGGGTGACTTCGGGACAGGGCCTGGCGGCCAGGGCAGCATTTGTCATCTAGGTTTTTGTATGCATGCATAGGTTTTTATGTATGGTGAAACTGAGATTTCGAAGATGTTGGTTGATTTTTATGCTTAGTTGCATAGCTTTCCACACAAGTTGAATTCATCTTCATTGTTTTTGTTTGTTGATTTTGTGTGCCTATACTTGTGTGCATAAGTTTCTATAGAATGGCTAAACCATAACTTGGTATACATTGTTGGTATATATTTCTATACATTGTTGATACATAATTCTATACATTGTTGGAGCAGTTTCTATGCGGTTTTTATCATGTAACAAAATTAATCTTTATTCATTGAACTAATGATTTTTATGCAATGTCGGCTCCAAAAACATTTATGCGCATCTTGACAACTTATTCTATGAATCCGATCATCCATCATGTGGTATTTTTGAAATTTCAAATTTTGGGGAAGATGAGATCGTCTTCATGTTTTACTCTGTGGTCTCCATGTTCAATGCATTATCCCCATGTTAATTATACACCCCTATAGTGGGAAACATGGGGAGGCAATCACGGTTATCTCCGGTGGAATGTCCATCTCGTGGAGAGGTTTTACGCGGTCACAAAATTAATTTTTATTCATCGAACCACTAATTTCTATGCAATGTTGGCATAAAAACTTTTCTCCACATATTGATCAGTTATTCTAAGAATCCAATCGGCCATCACGTGCTATGAATCAAATTTTAAATTTTAGAGAAGACGAGATCGTCTGCATGTTTTACATCTGTGGTCTCCATGTTCTATGCATTGTTTCCATGTTAATTATATACATCTATAGTGGGAAGCATGATGTCGGTGGAGGCAATTACAGTTGTGTCAGGTTGAATGTCCATTTCACGGATATGTTTTTAGGTGGTAACAAAATTAATTTTTATTCATCCAACCACTAATTTCTATGTAACGTTGACGCCAAAAACTTTTCTACGCATCTTGACCATTGATTCTATGCATCCAATCGGCCATCATGTGCCATGATTCAAATTTCAAATTTTGGAGAAGACGAGATCATCTTTATGTTTTACGCTTGTGGTCTCCATGTTTTATGCATTGTTCCAATGTAAATTATAATCAAGGTTGTGTCAGGTGGAATGTCTATCTCGTAGAGAGGCTTTTACGCGGTAACAAAATTAATTTTTATTCATCCAACTACTAATTTTTATGCAACGTCGGCGCAAAAAACTTTTTTTTGCATCTTGACAATTGTTTCTATGCATCCAATCGGCCACCACGTGTCATGATTCAAATTTTAAATTTATGATTTTTATTTTTTTTCAAAAAATATTCACAATAGATCTTGAATCGTGCATAAAAATGTTAGGAGTTCAATGGTGAAAACTGTTTTTGAATCGGATGCTTCCTCGAGGAATTATAACGAAAAAACAAAAGAGATTAGATTGGACGCGTGCACACATGCATGTGTCAGCTTTGTCTGGTTGTGTCAGCTAGAAGTCTAGCTCGTGGATAGGTTTCTATAACGAATTAATTTTCATTGATCCAACTACTAATTTTTATGTATCGTCGCGACAAAAACCTTTCTGCGCTCCTTGATCTAGAATTTTATGCATCCGATCGGCTGGGTCTGTAGGGATCCCCCACCTGCGCGCGCGTGTCAGCTGAGCGAACCTAAATGGTTGGGCTAGGGTGGGGTGGCTATCTAGGGCTCTCCATTAGCTATTGGAAACCCTGGGCTCCCAATAGCGGGGTCCTATATATATATATATATATATATAGAGTTGAAACATTAATTTTAATTATATATGCTCTAGCTGTATCCATTTTTGAGAACATAGATCTATATTTTTTATTTCAACTTTTGATCTTATCTGTTGTTGTAATTCTTTTATCTACGTGTTAAGTTCAAATTCTAGTATGTATTATATCTTTTATTCAAAATCTCCCCTGATATCTTAGTAAAAATGGATTCTAGCTCCTATATTACATTCCTAATTACTACAATGACATAGACAATCGTTTCATCTTGTACCATGTTGAATTTCCTCTACCAAACAATTCTATGGGTAGTAGTATTCTTTTATATAAAAATAGAGAGTGCTTAAATTAAACTATCCATATTGACATGTCATAATAATCCTATCAAAATTCATAAACTTATATAAAGTAATAATTTACAAATTTTATTATCATAGTGTTTTATATAATTTGAAATAAATTTCCAGTATCATTTGTATATGATTTGTTATGGGAACATTTTTTCATAACATGTAAACCATAAACTATATATTTATCAATAATGCATGCATGTACACTTGGTATACATGGTGACACATGTTATTTATATTTATTTTAAATTTAAAATGAAATTGGATAATTTAGAATCATATAGTGTACTTTATGGTTATTTAATTCTTTTCTATAATAGCTTATATCGGTAATTTAGATGTAGATTTGATGGATATTTTAGTTTATGTTATATAATAGTAGATGCGGGTAATTTGGATGCAAATTAAGGAGGTTATTTCATATTATTTTGATAAAGCCAAATGTGGGTAATTTATAAGCAAATCTATGGGTTACTTAGAATTAACTTTAGGTTGGTAGTTCAAACATATATTTAGGGGGTTATTTATGTTTTTTTTCATAATGATAGAAGTAGGTAATTTTTTAGAAAGTAGAATAGATCCAATGGCTACTAATCTATATGATTATAGTGTCAACAAAATTAATGGTAGGATGTTTCTAATTATTTTGATAATTGCTAAGATTTTTCTTTTCCAACAAATATTGTGAAGATTAATCTAGAGGCTTCGAAGGCCAGTTAGTAATTAAGATATATGTTATATCATCCTTCGCATTGCACCTCTTTCGTATATAATTGAAACCTAAGCTTAAGTTATAATGTCATATCACCTCTTATTGCAACACTTTCTATGACACCATGAATCTATATTTTAGCATTCAACTTTTGATCTTATTAGTTATTGCAATTTTTATATACATGTTAGGGTTAAACTCTATGCTTATTGTATGTTTTATTCAAAATTTTCTTATTCTATTTTCCTAAAATAGATTTTATGTCCTAGACTACACTCTTAGTTGCTACAATGACATGAACAATCATTTTAGCCTACACTACAACACTCAAGATGTTGATTTCATTTTCTATTTAAAAAAAACTATATGTGTATTTGTATTGTTTTGTAAAAGCAAAGAGTGTTTAAATTAAAATACCAGTTCTAATAATGTTTGTCAAAATATATAAACTTATCTAAAGTAACGATACATAAAATTTATTGTCATGGAGTATTAATACAATTTAAAGTGAATTGTTGGTGTCACTGGTTTGTGATTTTTGAAGGCAATAGTTTTTCATGATTATTGACAAACTACTAAAATACATGCATGTTTACATGGTGGTACATAGAATTTATGCTTACTTAGTTTTTATTTATTGGGGGTAGAAATGTGTTATTTAGAACACAACACACACTTTATGGTTATTGAATTATTTTTCATAAAAACTTATATCGGTATTTACTATTTAGACATAGATTTTAGGGCTATTCAGTTTAATTTTTATAATTATAGAGGCGGATAATTTAGATACAAATTAAAGGGGTTATTCAAAATTATCTTCCAAAATGGAGGTTGCAGGTAATTTAAAAAAAATTCAAGGGTTACTTTGCATTATCCTTTCTAATCCTAGATGTGGATAACTTAGATGCAAATTTATGGAGTTATTTGAAATTACCTTTGACAAAGGCAAAATTTTTGTCTTACTTTATTGATTTTTTATAATGGCAGAGGTGGATACATTTTAGAAAATAGAATAAATCCAATGGTTCTCGGCAAAGATGGTTAGAGTGTACCAAATTAATGGCTAGATATTTCTGATTTTTTATCAATTTGTAGGATTTTTCCAGGCACATCTCATGAGGACTAACATTGAGGTTCTGATGGAGGCCTCCATTGAAATGTCACTACAAACTTACATCTTATAAATATTTTTTGTGGACAATGTTTGAGAATATTTAATTTCCATGGTGTAGTGATTTTTTGAGGTGCTTGAGGCCTGTTATAAACAAGATTTTAAATCTATAACAACCTTGCAACAATATGTTTGGTACAGCCTCTAGTTGACAGGTTGTCCAACAAGGTTTGAACGAGGGTGCCCATAAGTCTCCTCCTTGAAGTGTTTGATGCTCTCATCTCTTAACACAAACTAGTGGTGGGATGGTCGTGGGTGGGTAGTGTGTGTGTGGTTGGGGAGGAGGGATCTTCTTCCTTACGTGATTGAATTTTCTTGTAACCTAGAACCATTTACATGCCTTTCCAATAACTCAAGAATTCAATGAACTGATCCTTGATTACAAAGACTATTGTGAGTATTTTTTCTTTGTGTGGACATCCATATGGATATGATGTCATGTATTAACAAATGTGTTATAGTGTGTAGATACAACTTACCGAGTGTCTAGAGGCAACTTGTATTTTAATGACAACTCTAAAATTATATGGATGACAAGAAATACTATTGATCGATCCTAGTGTATACGAAGATGCCACTGCATTTTATTATTCTTGTAGTCTACCATGGTACAAATCACTATCCTATTGGGTAGCTAGGGTCCTCTATGTCCAATCATAGACCTCGCTAACAATTTAGTTAGTTTGAATTTCAACTAATTCTAAAAGTGACTCAACATTCCAACTTTTCCTAATAAAGGTAAGTGCTTATTTGTTTTGGTGTATGAAATTACAACAGCACTCCTTGTTGTTAAGGATGGGCAGGGCTTTCATTGGACCAACATGCATGAGCTGAGAATATGGGTGTTAGCCTTTCTTAGCATGCTGAAGTTCCACCATTAATTAATTGTTGTTATGCTGTAGGTTGTAGATAAACTTGTAGAGTTCGTGTACTTCTTGCAACTGGAGATTAGCACAGCTTTCTTGAATAAGCAAGGATACCAATCTGTAAACCAAGCAAGCAGCACTCAACAGATGTTAGGACCTTCTGGACTCGCATTTCAGTACGCCAAAGTAATATTGCATATAAATACTTTGGTATGTCTTTGTTCCTTCGATATCAGCTTAGGGTTATGTAAAATAATAGTACTCATATTTTAATTTGTTTCATTTGATACTAATCGTCCACAAAATTTTAAGAAAAGTAGTGAGATACCTTGTGCCCCTTATTAAAGTTATGTTTTTTGTTACGTCACTTGCTTGTCCCCTCAACAACGCCTCCTGCTTACAAATGAACAAATAGTTTATACTCATATAAAATGGAGAAATTACATGAGGAAGGGTCATTACTATAAAATGGAAGCATATATATCTTAATAGTATATAAGGTTTTCTAAAATCAATGTTTTCAACTATAATATTAAATAGAAATTTCTGGTTGCATCAATTAAGTGATATGATTTTATATGATACTACTTAATTTTATAGAACCTTACTCAAAGGAAAGTTAAACATTGATACAGATTTAGTTATAGTCTTAACAAAAATATTAGATGAGTATTCATTATACATAAAGTGATAATTAAAGAGGTTTATGTGAAGAATGCATATATATATAGGCATCTGGGGACTTCAAGAAAAACATTATTTCTTGTCGTAGCTCTTACTTCGACACATGGATTGACTTTTTCTTATACGCTTACAACTTCATGATTATTAGGCATTCCCCTCATATGTGGGGGTTAATGGCACAGCTAGGGATGCGTTATACCAGGCACTGCCTCCTTGCATCAAATGGAGGTTACGCCAGCGTCCATGCATAGCGAAGGTAGCTAGCTAAACTTTTCACCAAACCTAACATCAGAACTATTATGTTGTTACGTTACACATATCTGGCAAAAATAAGAAGTTGCTATGTTACAAATATCTGGCAAAAATAAGAAGTGTTGAAAATATGAATCATGATTCATGTTTTTTATTTGTTGTATATAATGCATGTAAATGCTCCACATTTTAATAATGGCACAACATTTTTGTTAAGCATTACAACTCACTTTGCTTCCGATATTTCCAAACACTGCTTCCAATAATAAACCTACAATGACTGCATAAACCATTTTGAAATTTGAATTGTTCAAGATATGCACCCACACTGTTCATCTATTTTGATTGTGACAATTGCTTCTTTGTCACAGACGGTAGGAGAGGCAAGAGCAGAAATAGACAAGATACTACAATGGCTTGTGCCGGTTGCAGAATCGACGAGGTATAAAAAGTAACTAAAACATCACACAAATTTTAGTATTGCCAAAAATATTACTACTAGGATAGGTGAGGAACCCGTGCAATTTCACACATGTATCTTTGTTTAGAATACAACATAACAGCAATAAAATTTTCTAGTGGTATAGTTACTATTGATGTTTAAGGTGATGACTTAAATTAAAGTTCCACAGGACTCAAGTGGCACAATCCATCTACAAACTGATTAGAAAAAATAGTTTAAATGACATAGATAACATAGAACTAGAAGTGTGACCGTGCTCAGCATGAGTGTGTTTGGCCGTGCCCCTAACATTGCCCATCTCCACACTAGTGCCATCCACCACCTCTCTTACTCGCTTCAAAGCGACGATGGTTGTCTGGTACTCGACAAGGGCATTCAAGAGCGTGGGCACTGTTAATACAGTATACTAGGAGATGGAGCCGTGTTGATCCGGCAGGGGTGGTAGCTCGCTGCTGTTGCAGGAGACGGAGCCGCATGGGGGGCCAGCAGGGGTGGATGCGAACGATCTGGCAGCTCGCCACCGGGTGCCTCCAATCTGTGGCATGAAGGCTACTACTTCGTCGATATATATGGTACCCATTATGCTTTGCATTAGCGGATAAATTTGCCTCGATCCTATGCTACGGGAAGAAAAACAAAGAGATAGAGCCCTCTAAATACTGCAGAACATAGGGGATGCAAGAGAAGTATGAATAATGACGATTAATGGCAGAAGGGGAAGCGATGAGATCATGGTAGAGGGAGGCTGACATGTGCCATGGAAGTGAAAGAGGTGCATTAATATTTCTGAAAACTGCTATCCACTATGCAAGGATCAGAAGTGGAGGGTGCCGCACGGATGAATAGATGGAAGTCGAATTAGCAATGAATGAATGAGGCTTAGTGGGAGATTACAGTTTTTGTGCGGCTGTGGGCTTGTGGGGCATGATGATGACGTGGCTTAAGGAGATGCTAGAGAATTAGGCTAGTGGGTTTTGCTTTATAGGAGTTATTATAGATGTGGTCATATAAATAGTTTGACGCCATCTTATGTGGAAAGGTATAATTGTTAATTATGAGCATGTGCACTTTACATAGATTGATGGAGGTTTTGTTATTTTCACCTGTTTGCTTTTCTGTATGGTTAGATTGTATTACAAGAATGGCACAATCAGAGAATCGGAGTTGAAAGGGTAGGTATATACAACAACCTAATATCAATATGGTTGTACGCATTGATACAGTAGATGGAATTACGGATTCTAGACCATGATTTACAATGCCAAAATTCCTTTATCAGGACGGAGGATGTTGATGTTGATGAAGCGGAAAATCATCAGATCACTGTTAGTACCATGCTGGCACATGAAAATGACACAGTGATAAAAATAAACACACTGTATTACGCCAACAAGGAGAAGGCTGATGGCTATGTATTGCACCTACTTTGGGCTCTTCAAGATTACATCGATGCCATATCAATGGCGTATCGACGGCCTATGGTGCATGGGTGAACTGTAGCTTGCATAGTTGCATGTACATTGGGTATCATTGGCCAAACCCAATGAATCCTATGAAATGTGGTAATAAATATGTTGGGAGCCTGATATGCCAGTAAGTTTATTTATTTACTTAATATTTACAACGTAACATATTGTGGTAATTAAGGTTGTACAAAATTTGTCCATATACCTCCGTTATTACCGACGTCACTTTAGACTTCTGAATAGTAAGATTATTTTTTTTACCTGGCGATCTTCTGCAGTTCCGCTTCATCCACTGAACATCCTGATGAAGATTCATAGCAAGAGGAAGGTCACCAAAATTAATATTGTTGACATGTACACAAAGAACATTAAAAAAAATCTATCTGATCATCTCATTTGCTCAGTCCAGATATGGCCGTTGAGGAGGACCAGCGACGCCAGATTCAGAGGCCTGTGGGCTGTGATTAGTGGATAACTGAAGATAGAGCTTGGGCCAGATATTATACTATTGGGCCAACTTAAAAATATGTACCCCTTTGCATGTGGCCTAGCATGGTCCTTTGTCTTCCTGGGCTCGCTCGGATGCAGGCAAACAACACCACCGTAACACCGTTGCCGCCAACTGAAAAAAATTCGATAGGTACAATCCCCATGGAACAACTATAGACACCCGTGACACATGCCCCATCTCCATATGCATGCACCTAACGTATAAGAGAGTTGCAATTTTTCTTTCTAACTATTCCTTCTAAATTTAGGCAACAGTTCCATGCATTTAGAGATAGCAACAGGCCAGATAAAGTGTGAGTAGAGTAAATACCCCGCCCGCGACAAATTGCCTATTGGTTAAAATTTTATATCCATACCCATGGGTAGAATTTTGTACCCATGCCCCGCACCTGACAGGTACAATATACAAGGACCTGTATCCGCGAGTTAGATTATCACAAGAATAGATAGGCTTCTTTGTATTTTTAGCATTAACGGTTGAAGTGACAAACCCGCACGTGCTGGTGATATTTTGTAACCACGCCCACACTTCTGCTACAAGAAGATATTCGAATGCTGAAGAGAATAGAGTGTTGCTCGTTGTCTGACCATAGCTCACGGACTGGTGGCTTCTTCTAAAGAGGAGGCTGGGCGAGCAGAGGATCCTGGAGACCAGCCCATTTGCACTTGTTGTCCAAACCCACGGGTCATGGGCCTGGAGTGGCAGTAGAGGGGTGGTGTTGAGTTGTATTAAAGAGAGAATGAGCAAAGGAGAGAGTAGCAAACTTGTAAACGAAACTCTCACATTCTAAATCTTGTCCTCGCCGAACATCTTCTTCTTCCTTCCCACGCAACTCCTCTCTACCAATGTTCCACGGTTTTCATTTCAAAAAAGCAACTTGGTATCAGATACTCATTCGCAACAACCACACAACCACTTCAATAGATTTCAATGAGCTCAAGGTGCTATGGATCTAAATCTCAAAGTAGACCTTGATGAGCTCGGTCGCCACTTCGATGACCACGACACCAAGTGGGAGCTCCGCTTTGCAGATCTTGATCATGAGCATGCCACCCGTGAAGTAGCCATCGATGAATGCCTAGGCTCTCTTGAGACCGTTTGCGTGGATTTGGCATCTCTCTGTGTCGAGCACTCCAACGCCAAGAGTAATGAATGCGTCGATGCTTTGGAGGGTTGCCGCCATCGATCTCGATGCCTGGCGGCTAGAGGTCGAGGCGATCATCGATGATCTCAAGTTGGAAGTATAGAAGATAGCCGCATATTGGGACCGCGCGGTGTTCGACATCTCGTGGCACCAGCTCGGCCTTATGCCTTCCCCTACATCGACGATTGTGCGCTGTAACACCCTAAAATTTGCATTGTTTTAAAATAAGAGAAAATGAATTAATTATGCATTTTGGGAGCATTTTTATTTAGGAAAATAATAAATTTTACCAAATTAAAATCAAATATAAGGTTTACCTACATGTCTATGCATTCATGCTGCGGTATATTATTTTTGTATTGTGTGGTTTGAAATCAAATTTCAAATTGATTTGAATTTGTATTCAAAATTTGTATGGAAAAATAGTTTAGAAAATAGAAAAGCATTCTATTCTTCCCTTCTTGGATTTCAGCACGCTGCAGCCCAGCTCGGCCTGCCTTCCCGCGCGGCCTGCTCTCCCTCCCACAACGGCCCATTTAGCTCGGCCCAGCAACCAGCAGCCAGCAGCCCAGCGCAGCCGCCTCTCCCCTTTCCCCCTCTGTTCCGCTGATAGCCAGGCCTGCGCCCTTCACTAACCAACATGATGGTCCCAGCAGTCAGTTGTCTCCCTCCTCCAGCATGAGTCCAGGCTAGACTCAACTCCGACCGGGAGTCCGCCTCCGCCCCGATTCGATAGGATGGCGTGCGCCCCACACCTCTAGCCCTCATATAAGCCGGCCCGCACTGCGCCGTCCTCACCAAACCCTAAAGCGCCAGCCGCCGCCCTCGCTTTTGCTCCAACCGCCGTGAAACCCTAGCAGCTCGAGTCGCCGCCGTCGCCGTCCGCTTCACTGAGTCCCACGCCACCGCAGTCCCACCTTCGTTCGTGAAAAGCCCTTCGGTGAGTCCTCCGTCATCTTCTCTCTCTCCTCGTGCTCTTGGTTCGCCAAACGGTGGCACGTAGGCCCTAAACCACGAACGCCGGTGAGCTCTTCGCCGCCGTCCATGGAGATCCGTCGTGCCCGGCCCTGTTCCGGTGACTGCGTTCCTCCGATCTGATCTGCACCATCTAATCCAAAATCAAGGGCCAAGATTAGAACATACTCCTTCGTCTGCTGTTTTGCAAAAAGGCCCTTATAATTATTTGGATCTCAACCCGCCGTCCCTGCAATTTTGTTCAAGAGCCCCTGTATTTCTTCGTTTTCATGCCCACAGTCCTTGGTTCGGTTTAAAATCCGATTTTATTTATTCAAATTCAAAAATTAAGTTTCATCTATTTACAAAACTGCCACTACCTTCTATAGGTCATAAAATCTTCGATTTAACTCCGATTTGATTCGTTCAAGTTGTTTTAGGTTCGTAATTGAGTAATCTACATGTTTATATTACTGTTAAGTATGTTTTTAACTTTTAAAATTTGAGGTTGGATTTAATCTATTATTTCATTAAAGGAAATCTTGTTTAATTCATAACTTCTTCGTTTTAGCTCTAATTTTTGTGATCTTCGCGTCTGTGTGATCGTAGCGAGACGTAGATTCATTTTACAAACTTTTAATCTTGATTTTATGCTAATTGATGTATTGTTCTAATCTATATCTTTTGTTTGCTATGCATGATTGCTTCTGGACGCTTGTATGTTGCTGTGATTATCGAGTATAGACGGTGAGCAATTCGTGGGTGATCCAGAGTACTACTTTGATGAGCAGGAACAGCAGGAGCACTTTATTCAAGGCAAGTATAGCATAGGATTATTCTTGTTTCCTATTAACTTTAATACATTTAATTCAGGTTGCATGTGTCACCTTGATAGGGATTCCCTAGAATTGAACTTATATCTTGTCACCTATGAGATATGCATTGGGTAGCTATGCTAGTGCTCAACTAAACCATGATCTTGTAACTTGACTAATGGTATATGCAATAAACATTAAAATGTGACTTTTTAGCAACTTGAAAACAGGGGGCTGGACTGTTTAGCTAATTTCTAAATGCTTCAGATTCCTTTTCCTAAGGACTTATCTGTAAGTGATTATCCGAGACTTATAGTACAACTGTGAGGGCTATATAGCTCTGGCTTTAGCTCAGTATGATGACCTTTTCTACCTTGTTAGATGTTATCTTTATTGGCGTAAGAATAGCTTGCCGAATCGGGTATAGGACAACCTCTACTCTTATGTGTATAGCCGTGATAGAATTGTGCCATTCGACATGTTTGCCGAGTGAATCTAATGGCCCTAACTTGTTAGACGAACCTTAGAAAGGCTTCATAGTGACCCCTGCCTGCTCACCTTGGAAGTGTTTTGGGAGTAATTAACCCGGGCATATGGGTATCACGACTCACAGTGAAAGTGTACAACCTTTGTAATGTGTAAAACTGGTATATCAGTCGTGCTCACGGTCACGAGCGACCTTGGAACATTTACGGAATAGATGATCATTAAGAATTATCCGTTTATGCTATTCATTATTCATGTTTACATTGATCATGTGTTTTACTTTGGGACTGAAACAACTTGTTGCTACTCTTATGCTAAAATTGTGACAATTAAAAGCTAAATGTTGTTAAACCTGTGTTAAGCCTTTTGAGCCTCATGAACCCCATGTTACACTCGTTGAGTACGACACATACTTACGCTTGTTTATTTTCATTATTTAGATAAAAATCCCGGATGGGTAACAGATGGCCATGGTAATGACGACTTTCCTGAGGAATACTAGACTTATGGTCAACCAGTTGACGTCCTTATGATATGGAGCTTCCGTGAGAGATTTTTCTTTATACTTTCGCTATATTTATGTGAAGACTATGTCTTATTATTCGTGATGTAATAAACACTTGTGATGATACTATTTATAATTTATCGGCTTATGTGTGTGACTGATCTCTGGGCACACATAAGATTTTACATCCCATTTTATCCTTAAAATTGGGTGTGACATGCGCCCATCACTGCCGGTTGTGGTGTGTTGTGTAAATACTACTACAGAAAGCCCATCACCACCGGCCTTATGGTAGTCGCATTAACACTACTACAGAAAGTTCATCACCGCTGGTTCAAAAACCCCTTCGCCGACGGTTTTGGCTGCCATTGGTGATAGTCGTTGCTGATCACCGCCGGTTTCGAACCATCGATGGCATTGTTCATCACCACTGGACCAGTGTTCAATCCGGCGGTGCTGCTGTTATCATCACCGCCGCGCCGACATTCGATCCGGCGGTGATGTGGAGACATCAATGCCGGTTTGGCGTACCATCCAGCGGTGATGACGTAGACATCAACGTAGGACCGGGTGTACTGTCTGACGGTGATGGGGAGACATCAATGCCGATCCAGCGTATGATTTGGTGGTGATGATGTAGACATCAATGCTGGACTAGTGGATCGTCCGACGGTGATGGTGGAGGCATCAACACCGGATAGGCATACCATCTAATGGTGATGTATGCATCAATGTCGGACAGGAGTACCATCCGGTGGCGACGATGGATACATTAGCGCGATTGTGTCGTACCTCTAATGGAGAAACGACCAAAACTAAAGTTATAGTACTCGATGATATCAACAACTTATAGTTAAAACCACTTTCATTTGAATTTGCTTAGGGAAATACTCATTTCGAAATCGAGTAAAGTGGATACGAGAGAAATGAATATGTTCTATAAACACTTGTGACTTGCTACGGCACATGTGTGTGGCTGCCTAGTGGAGTCTCCCCGGATTAATTTTTTTTTTGCTAGCCGCTTATACAAACTCAATTTATAAAGATGACTCTTGTTCCCAGCCGTTCCTCGAAATCTGTTTGTAGATGCAGCTAGATAATCGCCTCTACTAATAATTGATTTGTAGAAATTAAACGAAAAAGTAAAGGTAGAGGCTTCGTAGCCGCTTCTACAAATTCTCTCAGAAGTAGTGTCTTCTGGCCTCGCAAGCCCCAAAACGTGTTATATCACCTTATTCGTACAATGTTTTGTGTTGTTTTTTGAAGTCAAATAGTTTGGAGATGTTCTATAAGCTTTTTTCCTTTTAAGTTTCTGAATATTTTTCCTATCACTGATAGATTTCTGATATTCATTTCCGTTTATCAGTCACCATCGCTATTTTCAAATATCGATAATGTAAACCTTACATGGCATTGCTACTCAGTAAAATGTTGAGGCAACATAAGCGTCACCATAACAAGATGATCACCACAAAAGAGGTGGTCTATTTCGCTTTCTTGGTGAATCATTCCCTTGATAAGCAGTTCAGCAATACGAAGGATCAGGATAAGGAATAACCACTAACTGAGGACTAGTTAGCGAAATCCCAAATGCATTCTGCACGTACAAACCTGCAGTAGCAACAACCTGAGTTATATTTTATCAGATAGTTATATTTCATGTGTGCATACGGGGATGCGGAGGAACTTTAGTTCCCATTTTGCTAGTCGAAGTGGAGATTGTCGTTAATATGGAAAAGCCCTCTCCACTTTTCCAAGTCTAGTACAGGGAGAGAGAAGGGAAACCCACACACTCGCTCGCTCGCCTAGTTGGGTCAGAGCTAAGAGTGCAAGCATGCGGCACCTGCGTGAATGGTCCACCAAAATCAAATCCATGACCTTGTCGGGCGCAACCTACTTTTGAAGTTTTAGTTTTTGATTACTTGGCTTTTAAGTCTATGGATTGGAAATGTAGCTAATCGGTTTAGATCGTGATCACAACTCGAGATCATGATCGAGGGGCTTCCCTATATAAACGCCACCGCCAAAAATACACCTATTCAAGTTAGGGTTTTTGCCTCTTATCCACTGCTATGTTGTCATCGTAGTCTCTCCATCTTGAGCGTACGCGTACACTGGCGATCGGGAGAGCACGTCTCCAAAAGCACTCATCCCTGCGATCATGCACTAGGAGTGGATGAATAAGGTTTTGGGAAGCACCTTCGCGTGACTGCTCCAGACCTCCATGACTGCTCGTCTTCCATCCAAGTCTGGAGGTGATATGTACCACCATCTCCGCCATCGGCTGCATTGATCAGTCTTAGTCAACATTGTCACTATCCTCGACCACCAGTCACGACACTTTTACCACTAGCCAAGTCGCCTTCATCTGCAAACGAGAAGTACGTACGTCGTGATCCCATCTATTATTTCAATATGTCTGATATTTGTGTTATACTGCTGTTCATTTTGATGATGCTCATTTCACCTAATATATTAGAAATTTAGATGCTAGAATCTATGTTCTCCATGATTTATATTTCAAAATTAATCATGAAATTCCCTACTTATTCAACAATCCAAAAACCTATTTGTAGGCATTTTCTTGAATTAACTATGATTGGTTTTGCTGATGCATAGAGGCTAGAAAAATTTATTGGTGTGGACTTTAAGAGGTGGCAAGTCAAAGTCACGCTTTGGTTGTGGGCCATAAAAGTATTCTGGGTTAATAATGGCATGCTTGAAGGAAATATTTGTGATGAAGATTATTAGAGAAAATTGAAAGAAGTCAATACTATCTTTGTGAGATGCGCTCTTGGTGTTGTTTTTGATCATCTGGTAGATGTGTACATGCACATAAAAGACAAAAAGAAGTTGTGGGATGAACTAAATGATAAAGTTGGTGCATCAGATGTAGACATTTTTTTAGTCACAAAAAAGAAGTACACATTTTTTAATCTATTTTCCAGAGGTGAACATTTGACCACTGTTGATGATACTTTCGTCATAAGTTTAACAGTCAAAACCATCAATAAAGTGTCATTTCGGAAGGAAATGTGCAAAGTAGTAATGATTTTTGAACAAATAACATGGTTCCACTTATACATATCATTTATTTGGTTGTATATACAAAATGGAGAAAATACAAGGTTGTGGGCCCACAACCACCAATCCTTGTGAAGCCACCAAACACACTTCTAAGTGATGTCCACCTTTGAGTTCACTTTGTGTTTTCTCTGAACGGTCGGAAATGATCTCACATGGATTATTGAGGGCCCACCATCAACGTACTGAAGATCTCCATGCATGTGGCCCTAACACTTTACACTCACTAGAGGGAAGATGGAAACCTCCCCTGGTATTCATTTTTCCTCGGATTTTCCCCACAGACATCTATCCTCATCCATGCAAGGAAGCACAAGTGCAAGCCATCACCACCATCCATTTTATGGTGGTTTGATCCATCGGCCCACACCAAAAATGCTATAAATACCCCCTACCCCCTCAGTCTCAATTCATGACCACAAATGAGGAGCTACACATCTATATCTCTTATAAAGCTAATACTCATAACCAATTCTATCTAATCCCACATCGGTCCACATCATCAACTAATCTAAACCGTTTGATTTCATATTACAAGCCAAAAACCTGTCCGTCAGTACTTGATGGCTATTCTTGTCTTCTTCCCACTAACAACACCCACTAAGTGTGTCCCATAACTCTTTTGCTTCCTTGCACTGTCTATTCTGTACTACTCTTTATTGCATTCCGTCTCCTACTAGAAGTGAGACATTGTTGAAACCAATCTATCGTCCTACAAGGTTTATATATACCCCCTAAGCCACGATATGAGACTCCAAATGGTCACTCCATTATTCGGTCCTCGCTACATCAATGATTGTTTCTATCATAAACACCAAACTATATGTGTTGCTATGACTCTACCATGGTACCAGGGCTGTTCCTGAGTTTTTCTAGGCCTAGGTCGACAACCAATACTGAGGCCTAATCCACAATCTCAAAATATTTATATATATTTCTATATGTATATAGATAGTAGTCTTATAAATACACATCAATTAATAATAAGAAGATAATATTCAATGCACTAAAATAACTTATATAGAATATCTCAAAGTTCATAAATGGACAAATGTAATAATAAATTACTTACTTGGAACTTGGCATTATTTTAATCAATTTATTCTAAGATTTCGAGATGCAAAGTCATTGATTATACTATTGATATCGATCTCATCCAATAACTTCTTCTCGATGCACAAAGCCACCAAACCATTTAACCTTTCTTGAGACATTGTTGACCTTAAATAGTTCTTCAACAATTTCAACTTTGAAAAGCTTCTTTCAGCCGACGCGACAGTCACATGCACAGTAAATAAGATCCAGTAAGCAATGGAAATATTTATATAATAATCTTCAATTCAGAAATAAGATCATGTACCTCAACATCAGATGATCATCAACCGAGAAAGTTTTTGCAAATAAATTAATCATCATTATGTGCAGCAACGATGCTTACCTAGGATGGATGCGATCATTTCTGTCCTCTGTCGACTGTCGTGGTGCGATCTTATGCGATGAGGCCACGAATGGATCATGGATCACTGACGATTGATAGGATCATGGGATCGTCATCAGATCGAATAGAATAGTCAGGGCGGCCTGAGAAGTGTAGAATTGCTCGATTACCTCCTGATGTGTTGCGACATTGCGTTGCGTTCGCCGCCGCACCGCAGATTTGCAGTTTGCCAAGTTCGCTTCGGCTTCCGAGTGGAATAGGGCAACACAACACCAGAGTCGAAGCCTATAGACCTGAGACATATGGCTGCTTGCTGTATTGTGCCATAGGACTAATAGGAGCCCATGTACATATCTATATCTATATCTATACCTAACAATAAAGAGGCAAAATTTTAACCTATTTTTTTGGTCCGTCCATTTTTTTTGTCCGTCTCTCTCTAACTACCGCACAATAGAGATTTTTTTTTCCGTCCGGACTTATATATAACACGGGCTCGTATGAGTTAGAATAACTCTTGTCTAGCACGATACGGAGTCTGATTCTAAAACGTATTGGATCGTGTATGTCACGCGGGCCTATAAGCCGACCAAACCATAAACTGAGATGTTGAGCTGTTTGTTATCTATATCGGTATAAATAAATATACTCCCAAGCTATATGCATGTACCAGTGCAATTCTCATAGAGGGACACAACATGGAAAGTCGAGATAGATCACCCTCATATTCATCTATGGATAAACTAATCCTTAACATGTCGGCAAAAAACTCCTAGCTGACTTATGAAAGATTAGAACTACAATGTGGGGAGAAACAAGGAGAGCATTCCCTATTCTTCTTATTTTAATAACTTTGTTTTTTCTGTTGCAACATACGGGCATGTTTGCTAGTACACAATAATAGTATACTAATGCACTATATGGGGTGAGGCCTATGTCAATCCGAGGCCTAGAGCGGTGGCACACCCTGCCCACCCAAGCGCCGGCCCTGCATGGTACCATATAGTATGGCTTAGGAGATGCGTGGTCCTCCCTCAAGTCAGCCATGGTGACAGTGTTGCCCTTGCTTTGCAGCCTCATCGTTTTAGCACAGCCACTAGACTTGCCAATTGCAACCTCTAGAGTGCCCTGCAACCCTCAAGTCAGGCCAACAGCGTACATGTTTAAGAACTTCTCCTAGCAGCTGGCGTACATGCAAGGACTGCTCCTAGGCAGCGAACTGAGTAGCCTTATACGTCAAGGAGAAATTAATATATCAATTCGTGCCTACCCGATCATGTATTCTATTGTTTTCAGTGGCCTTTGCTTTTCCAATCTATGCATTGTGATTCATGATTTCAATATTTTTTACTGTGTCATCCTCATTCCATAAAAGATACACGTAGCAACACGTGGGGCACCGTCTAGTTTCATACATAGGCGAAGTCCTGCCCTAGTAGTAGCATAGAAAATAGGGAGAGAGTGTGGGAAGTGTGGTGAAAGGTCCGCATCTGTTGGTGTCTTCTCTGGTACCTTGACGGATGCGATCTTCTGTGTAAGTGAGCATTCGGGATCTATATGGTAACTGATCTCTGATTCTAGTAAGTTGGTATTTAATTTGTTCACAGGTACAACTTTACTTTGGTAGTGTGCTCTAGCCTCGCTAAGGGAACTTAGTGGGCTATGGTTAGAGTAGTGAGTTATAGTCTGGACGTGGTGTGTAGGCTATCTTACCTGTGTATACAGCTTGTCGCACGGATTTGTTTGTGGTAGCAAGTAGGTGGTGACAGCCCTCTCTGTTCTTTGTAATCCATCACGATTTGTTAGGCAAGTTGTTAAAATAGTAGGACCACCCCACTAGGAGCCTTGGTAGAGATTTTGTCTTTTGCCTTTTCTTGTCCAGTGGTCCTAAAGTGAACAACCCTTGTATCTATCTTATCTTGACAATTATTATAACTATAGAAATCCTTTCTATCCAATATATATCATAAACCCCTTGTGTCATCATAGGACGAACTAGATTTTCTATTAGTACACTTCGCGTTTCCCATCAAAATTAATACCTTGGAATACTCCCGGATGAAAGTTACCTTGACAGACATACGCTTGCGGTTTACCCGTTTGCTATCTTTGGTGTGAACAACCTCCTCTGGAAATCCTGATTTTTAGTGACCTTAACCTAGAGGCGGATTATCTGTACGCCTCTGAAAATCACTTTCGCTCGCCTCAGAAAACCTTGAATGTAGTAGTGAATAGGAGTGACACTGACACCTGGCGGATCATCCTCCGGTGACATTGTGCCTAGGGTAGTTAAGACTTAGCATAATAAATGAGTGTTCAGTGTATGATCTTGTGTGACTTCCTGACACCCGTGGATCATCCAATGAAGCCTAGCCCTTGGCTGCGGCTAAGTGGCTAACCTACTTATGTGCACAGTATATACGATCCGGTGGTGACTTCATGGCACCCTAGCGGATCGACTCCTCCGCTTCAATATGCATTGCACCACCGGACACTTGCAAACCGTGCACCTAAACAGTGGAACACCACCAGAACAATTGAGATATGCAGTGGAAGAGCTGGATTATTGAGCCATTACCATCAGTTTGAGGGAGGCGTGGTAGCAGCGATGATGTCCAGAATGGGAGAGAGTGAGTGGGGAAGAAGGAAGAGGATGGGGTGAAGTGGAAGGGAGAGGGAACCATAGGGGGTACTAGCAAAAAACAATAATGCCCACTTGGCCCTCACAAGCGTGACCGACCCTTACATGCAGTTCACGTGACCCACGTGCTGTGTTGGCTGATGACATTGACTATCACATCGGATTTATTTCCCAAATGAAGGGGTAAAGGACCTACAGTGAACAACTTAAAAAGTTTATGGACCCAAACTGCAGTTTTAGAGTTGATCTACATGAATGATATAACCCAAAAGGTTAATGGGCCTATGGTGCATTCACGTGCAAGCTCAGGTGACCCATGCGCCATGCTGGCTGATGACATAGACTGCCACGTCAAATCTATTCCCCAAATAAAGGGGTATGGACCTACTTAAAAAGTTTATGGACCTAGATCTATAATTTCAGAGTTAATGACCTGAATGACACAATCCAAAAAGTTAATTGACCTACCGTACATTTATCTCTTTACAAATTTTCCTTCCAACTCTTAGTTATACAATTATTTATTGAAATACTATTATTTTGAAAATTTTCATCGATCAACAGCAATCAGAAAGTGCGTCCTCAATCTAGATGCGTGAAATCCACGTTGCAGTGAGGATAGCATCGCATTCAACGATCACCCATGTATTGTGTAATTTCGTTAGGCCTTTTCCGGAACACAGGAGAACATTTCCTAATTTCTATGTTTTTTTCTAAAACTAGCAAATATGCTCGTGCGTTGCAACAGAACCCGATACGTCTTGGAATCGTACTTTCGCACTATTGTTGGACGCCAGTTCTTCTAATCTAACCTATATGACCACAGATCATGAGTCAGGGTCATATATGAAACACATAGGGTGTAAGGGCATGTTAGGGTTATCATATCGGATTTGTATTAGGTTTATTGACACGTGGAGGATGAACTCGAATCCCGAGGTGAGTTTCTAGAAGTGGCGGTAATTTCTTTCTCCCTCTTAGATATATATAAAGGGATTAGGTTGGATGACAAATTGCTTAAGGTATTAGCAGCCATGGTTTGTTTATTAGGCAAGAATAAAAGTTCGAATGGATAACCATAATACTATATTTATTAGTTATTATTTATGTTTCTATTTATAAGAAAACAAGAGGCAAAAAAGAGAAATAGAAAGTGTCATTGAACCATAAGTAAATAGATATAGGTCATATTATTAGATGATAAATTATTTAAGATTTTAGTCACTTATTATTTATTCTTTCTGTTTATAAGAAAAAATAGAGACGAAAAGAGAGAAAAACAAAAAATAGGTAATATATAGATATAGATTAGATTAGATGATAAATTATTTAATATTTAGTCACTGATTATTTATTAGATTAGAGAAGGATAAATAGTTCAAAGACCCATAAGACTACATTTGTTATTATTATTTTATTTATAATAAAATGGAAAAAGAGAAAAAAAGTCACGTACATAAAGTCAACGTGGGGTTTCCATCGAACGGAGAAAAAACTGACGGTTCCATATGAAGAAAAACCAAAAAAACTGACGGAAAGAAACATCTCCCACCGAAAAAACTGACGGTTCCATATGAAGAAAAACCGAAGCGGAACTTTTGCGGAGAAAGTGGAGACTGAGCCACTTTAGGATTATTAGGTTGGACGAAAAATTATTAGTGGCATAAAATTTGCCTGTTTAGTATTACTGGCAACAATGCCCGTGCGTTGCAACGGGAGAAAAAAAACTATCAAACATTAATAGGAGGAATGCTACATTTTACATTTTACTCTTTCTATAAAATTTAAAAGCTATAATTTATTTTGTGATAATTTTGACATTCATCGTGATATGGCAATGTCATATTAAGAGCAACTCTCTTTGTATCTTGTATAATACGTTTTGGCGAAAAATACCCTCCAACATGCTCTTTAATTGGATCTCCAAATAAAAACATCATCCATTCCATAGTTCTGCTAGCCAAAGGTAGAGAGCGAAAATGACTCTCTAGATTGCGCACGTAATATAGAAAAGTGTTGGAGGGTAAAAAGATATAGAAAGCGATTTTAATCAAATGACTCTCGGGATAATAATTTTGAGAGTAAATTTTAAATTAGATTATATGGCAATCTATTTAAGATTTCAGGTCACGGTGTGATTAGTTGGAACATCGACTGATCTAGATTTTAATAATAATATGTTTTATTCTAGTTAAAACTGCATCAATAATATAAAAAAGGGAAAGTATTATTTTTTATGCATATAAGAAAAACAGGAGATACTCCATTTATATTTATATAAATTTATTTAAAAAGAAAAATCACAGAACAAGCAGCTCATGAAAGTCCGATGAAAAAAATGGTCGCGGGCAAGGAAACAAAAAAGAGAAAATGTCATGGAACCAACATCACATGAAAGTCCTATGAAAAAATGAACGATTGCAAGAAAAATAAAAGGAGATAAGTCACGGAAGAACGAACACGGTCCAACAAAAACGAAAAAAACTGAAGCTAGCGGAACGACCGTCCGACAAAAAAGAAATGGATTGAGGAAACCCGGTGGCCAAGCCACTCGCTAACGAAATTATTATTTAACAGCAAAACTTTTGGCTCTCTAATATTTGGTATAAATATAGATTAGATTGCTAACAAACTATTCAATAATTTAATTCACAGTCTCATTATTAGTTAGACCATCCACTGATAAAGTTCTAATAATAATAAAATTTTTATTTCTAATCAACACTCCATCTACAATTTAGTGATGTGAATATTTATTTATAGGAAAGAGTTTGGAGTTGAAAGAGCTATTTATTATCTATTTTTATTGTTTATGTAGAGAAAACAGGAAAAGAAAAAGGACACGGATGGAACCAACGAAAAAAGAAAAAAAAAGCGTTTCTGTGGGTGGACGGGCCGGGGTTTTGTGGCTGACTGTGAGCTTGTGGGTAACGGACACAGAAGAAAAGAGAGTTACAATGGGTGGCCGATTCATGGGTGGTTAGCTTCCACGGCAACAAAAATAAAAAAATAAATACGGTTGCATGATTGCCAAGCCGAGCCACTTTAGGATTATTAGGTTGGACGAAAATTTATGTGTGGCAAGAAATTTTACCTCTTTAGTATTAATCAAGGGATAGAGATAGATGTATGGGTATAGATATAAATGAACTGATTCTTGTGAAATTTGTACATTCTAAAGAGGCTCTTTAAAAAAAAATCCTAAACTTTGTTTCTTCTAAGCCGGCGTTGTGTCACGATGTGTTTGGCGTGGCAATGGGTATTCTTTTCCAGGAAACTATGTAAAGCCTTGAGCTTGTCATGTCGGATGTGTCTGGCACGTACGATGTGTTCTGATCTCGCAGCGACTTGGCGTATAGCGTTACAGGGAATTATATAGTCAAAATAAAAAAAAAACCTACTGGCCATGCCCATCATATCATTTTCCCCCTATATACTAGTATATATTGCAGTGTATTGTGGAGTCGACGATTTGGATCGAGCAAATACAAGGCGAGGCCCTGCAGCCTTCGTTCGCCTTCGTCCATCGATCCCACACCGGCATGCTTTAATTTGTCCAGGTTAGTAAAATCTTCACGCCGCATGCATGAGTCCCTCTACCCATTCCTGTAAGAACCGTAGTTTCAAGCGTCTTTTTTGTACGATTTTCTGCGTGCAGTTAAGCCTTTTGACATGGATTATGGTCAGGTACTGTATAAAGCACAAAAGGGCCGGATCTTCTCAGCTGGTACTCTATCGGTCTACCACTTGGTCTCGTGCGTTTGTGTTTTCTTGCTGTGATCTGGCTTGCCTCAGAAAGAGAGCTGAAGAATCAATTGAGAATCATGTCTAAGTTTTAAGGCTGTGCTAATAATGGTGATTCAGGTTCAAAATTCTTATAACGTACGGAGCTCAAATTTGGACTAGATCCTCCAAATTTCTGGAGTGATCGTCTTCGAACACTTCAGTAACTGTATGTAGCCTTTTTCTAGCCTTGGGCACCATAGAGTGATGCTTTGCCTTACCTTCAGGTAGTATATATATAGAAGTAAAATTGTATTCTTGCACCTGCAGTTTCTTCATTTATAATGAGAGTTCCATTTATTCTGGATGGGCCGAGGGAGGGAGGAGCTGAATTGCGGGGACAAAATACACATTATCCTAGGTGAATATAATCTCATATATACAAAATAATAACAAAAGTTAGTTATCTCTTCAATAATTTATCTATGAGTACTTAATTTGTCACCTCATTCCCGTTTTCTAACTCCGCCCCGGTTAGTAGTGAGACTACATCTATGATTCGGCGGCCACCACAACAATCCGGAGACTTTAGTGTATTGGAGAGCATGCTACTAGATCAATCAGCAACCCCGATTTGTCTACCAATGGATTTTCTGACAGCCATCACGAGTGATTTCTCCAAGGAGCGAGAATTGGGAAGAGGTGGCTTTGGAGTAGTTTACAAGGTGTGTCTACACATGCATCTCTCTCAATTTGTCTTTCTTCCATCAGTTTTATATGCTATAATATATACATATATAAGGGGATGATACAGGGTGTTCTTCCAAATGGGAAGACGATTGCTGTCAAGAAGCTTTCTGAAAAATAACGAACCTTGATGACGATCAGTTTCAAAAAGAAGTTACTAATCTTTTTGGGTTGAAGCACAAAAATATAGTCCAGCTAGTAGGCTATTGTGCTGAATCACGGTGGGAAGCGACCGAAACAAGTGGGAAATATGTCATGGCTGAAGTTCGAAAAAGGCTGATATGCTTCGAGTATGTAAATAACAAGAGCCTTGATAAGCACCTTCCCGGTAAAACTTCTAAATTCACAAACACAATTGTATATTGTAACTTGTAGTATTCTTTTTCAATCTGAGCATTGGTTAAATTTCTCAAGATGGAACATTTATACCTCAAGTCATAGACTTCCAAATTTACTCTAGGAAGAATTTATATTTGCATTTTGAGATGTCTTTATGTGCCCACGCTATATAATGCCACTCCAATTTTGCGTAGCCATGTGCTAGGGAGGCACCTGCACGGTCATGTGGGTGTGTGGATGTATGGTGTTTGTGAGTGCGCCTATGTATCCAACCTAATTGTTATGTGTGTCGAGAGTATGATTAAAGTTCAGTTACAGTTAGATTTGTGTTGTATTAGGAGATATCACAGAGTTGCAGTTAAAATTTGTATGTTAGGGGGCCATAAATATGAGACAATCTTTGTTGTAACTATCAAACGACTCGGCGGCTGGTTTGGATGATGACGAAGGAGCGGGAGCGCCTGGATGCCTGTGTAGCTACTGTTTTATGAGTAGGGATGCCCGTTGTCATGTTCGGAGGACGTAGACACATCGCTGAACGTTGTTAAAACATCATACCTCGGTGTCCTTCTCACCTGCATATTTTCTTTTTCCGTGTTCTTCGGTTAATACACCCGTTTGTGTCTAGATCAAACCATATACTCTGGCAAGTAGTATCAGAGCCACAGCCAAAAAACTTAAAAATTCTTAGGATCACATGGTGCAACACTTGTATTGTGTAAAACATTTTTTTTGTTAACTTTTATCTTTAGATATGGCTGCAACAGTATCAGAACCATATGTCCCAAGGTCTCATAAGTTCTTTAATTTATCTGTTCCTACAGCTGAATCTTATGGGCTAGAGTGGTATATGGGATATGAGATTGTTAAAGGGATTTGCCGTGGTTTGCATTATCTTCATACAGAATGCCAAATTGTCCATTTGGACATCAAGCCTCAGAATATATTGCTGGATGAAAATATGGAGCCAAAAATTGCAGATTTTGGAATGTCCAGGCTATTTGGCCCACAACAATCCCGAATTGTCACACAAAGTCGTGGAGGGACATGGTGAGTTAACTACTACCTCCGTTTCAAATTAAAAGATGTTTTTCTTTTTTAAAATATATATTACTTTTACTATGTATTTAGATATAGTGTATATGTAATTTAGTGCATAAGGTCAAAACTTCTTATAATTTGGAATGGAGGAAGTAGTTGCCTTTTCACAGTGTGGTAGGAGCTTTCTTTTTAATTCATTCCATGCATGACCATAAGTATATATTCTCCTGTTACAATGCAGTGGATACATGTCACCAGAATACGTAGATAATGGGTTGATTTCAGTCAAGGCAGATATTTTCAGTTTGGGAGTTATAATCATAGAGCTAATGAGTGGAGACAGGGATTATCCAACTACTGAAGAATCTCACGAGCAGTTTATTGACTATGTAAGCCGAAACAGGCCTTCCAATTTTTCTCACACTGAAGAATGTTCTATGATTGGATTTTTAAATATAATGACACGATCATTTGGGTAAACGATAGGTGGTTGGAAGTTGGAGGAAGAGAATGGAGGAGGCAGGAAGGTACACACCGTTAGAGAAGTATGTTGAGCAAGTCAAGACGTGCACATTGATAGCACTAATGTGTGTAAACGCTGAACCAAGTAAAAGGCCCACCGCACAGGATATTGTTGAAAGGCTTACCGACGCAGATGTTTCGACCACGAACGTAGGGCCACAAGGAAGTGGTGGGGATGCAAGTGAGATTGACAATAAGCCTACAAATAGGCCACTTTTAAAAAGGTTTCACCGGCTGTTTAAAAATAACCTATTTACGAGTTCACGGACAAACCCGCTTACATCACAACCAGAAAGCCACCAGCCACAGGTACGTGGTCTAACACATTCTTGACAAATATTCATGCCCATACGTGTAGTTCTCTACTTAATTTTTAGTGATACTATGGCCCTGTTTGGATTGGCTAAATTTTTATAAGCTGTATTACCGAGCTAATGGCTTTTATAAGGTGTGTAGTTGAATATTTAAGATGGGCTATAAGATGAACTATAAGCTAGGCTATTTGGATCAGTTAGAGCCTTTTTTTAGCAGTTAGTAACTTATTTTAACCAACCCAAACAGGGTATGTAACAGCAGAACAAAAAATCTGGCCAAGGAAAATAGTCAAGAAGTCGATTATGTATGTATCTAGAGTATGCTTAACATGTGGATCGGACTGGCCACGGGTGCATTGAGATGTGTGAAGCAAGATAATGGTTCCAATTATTCTTTGTAATTCGTTCTGAAACTAGTGTTATAAAGAATAAACATTTCAGTTGCCATGTCTTTTTTTTATGGAACTGGAGGGGTTTTGAGCCCCTACAGGAATTTATTTAATTAAAAACAGCGAGCAGTACAAAGCGGGAAGGAATTAAGAAACAAAGAAAAAGAAAGAAAGAAAGAAAATAAGACCAAACAGAGAAATTACAACAGATTTTGGATTCATAAATCAAAGGTGATTGAAATTGAAGCCTTAGCCATTAAGGAGAGCAGGGATAATTCCTTTCTGAAGATTTCTTTAGCTGCTTCAACGTTTGGCTGAACATTCTTGAAAATGAAATCATTTCTCACTGTCCAGATTGCCCAGCTCATTAATATTGCAACCATCATGAAGAAAATTGGGTGGAACTGGTTTTTGATCTGTAGAATGCATTCATTGATGGTGTAGAACCATTCTGAAAGTTGATGCCCCACAGGTTCCAGCAGACCTTGGCAAAGTGGCAACGGAAGGCTTGCTTGGAGGGATTGTAGAAGTCCTTGGGACGGGCATGTATGGGACAGTGTACAAGCATATACTGGAGCACGACAGCATCTGGGCAGTTAAGACGCTCAGGCAAGATTTGATCAAGGACCACAAGGAGTTGAAGGCCGAGATGGCGGTGCTTGGCAAGGTCCGACATCCCAATTTGCTGGGTGTCAGGGCCTACCACCTGGGACAATACAGAGCCTTCCTTGTCTTCGATTACATGCCCAAGGGCAGCCTCGCCGACTTGTTGCATGGTCAGATATCTGGACTATACATGCCCAAGGGCAGCCTCGCCGACTTGTTGCATGGTCAGATATCTGGACTACTACTTTTCTTTCACATACCAGCAAGCATTCATGTGTGGACCCTCACAAATACGAATAAGTTCCACTACTACATAAAGTAGTTTTAATTAATGACCAAAGTGGATATTTTATATGCAAATTTAAAGGGTTGCATATATTATTTATTATAATAGCATGTGGTTAATTAGATGCAAATTTAGTTTTACTTTAGATGATGTTTCTTAGTGGCATAGATGAGTAATTTATATATAGATTCACGGGTCAACTTATGGTAATTTACAAAATCATAGATGTGAGTAATTATTTAGAAAATATAACAGAGGCAATGTCTATTATTAGCAATGGTGGTGACTAGAGTCTATAGAATTAATGGTCAAATGTTTCTGATTTTTATGGGTTATCTTCTTTTTTCTAGCGGGCCTCATGAGGATTAACATGGAGGTTCCATTAGGGACCTCTAGCACGATACCTAAGTTATATAAGCTCTAATTGCATCCCTTACTATAGTATCATGAATTTATAGTTTCATTCTTAACTTTTAATCTAGTTGCTGATTTTTTTATCCATGAGTTAAGTTGAAACTCTAATGCTTATTGTATCTTTTATTCAATTTTTTATTTTGTTCAAAAATATTATAGGTCCTAGGTTACCCTTTTGGTTCTTATGATGACATGAATAGTCATTTTAGCTTGGACTAAAGCATTGAACTTGTTGAATTTGTTATTTTATAGAATTATATATAGCTTTGTTTTTATAAAACAAGGAGTGCTTAAATTACCAATATTGATGTGGAGAAATGATTGAATCCAAATGTTTAAACTCACTTTTTATATGTTTAATACTATTAAAATAAATATTTATCCTAATGTATACACATTTACTTGGTTTACATGGTGGAGCGTAACATTATGCTTATTTTTAACTTAATGGCGGTAGAAGTGTGTAATTTAAAAATATATGCGTACTTTATCGATATTATATTATATTTCATCATAGCTTTTATTAGTGTTGATATGTAGATATGGGTGATATTTTGGTTATTTTTATGACGGTTGAGGTGGGTATTTTAGATAGAAATTAAAACATATTACTTTATATTTTCTTTCACAATGACACATATGTCTAATTGGAATGTAAACGTAAGGGTTATTTTATATTATGTTTTATAATGGCAGGTGTGGATAATTTATAAAAAAGTATTTACATGGTATTTTAAATTATCTTTCATAATGATGGAGGTGCCGGTAATTTAGATGCAAATTATGAATTATCTTTTAAAATGGAAAAGTCTACTTAACCCCCCAGAACTATTAGTAATCATCTATTATCCCCTCAGCTACTAAACTATGTATTATACCCCTTAAACTATTGAGAATCGTCTAAATAACCTCCTAAGATGGTTTTGGAAGTGGTTTCACTGACATGATATATTGAAGAGTCTACATAACAACCTAACATAAGGTTGAACAATATTAGATATTTTAAGGCCTATAATATCACATTTTATATTTGGGGGGTTATGCAGTCAACCCTTGGTATTAGAGAGTTATATAGACTTTTAAATATGCCATGTCAACGAAACTACCGTCAAAACCACCTGCGGAGGTTATTTAGACCTTTTCCAATAGTTTAAGGGGTAGAATATATGGCTTTTTAGATGGGAGGGTGAAGTAGACAATCACCCATAGTTGAGGGGTTTAAGTAGACTTTTTCCCTTCATAATAAAAAAGGTGGGTAATTTACATTCAAATTTAGGTGGTTATTTTGAATTATCTTCGATAATGACGAAGGTGGGTAATTCATAAATAAATTTAGGGTGTTATTTTGATTTATCTTTCATAATGACAAACCTGTGTAATTTAGATGTACAATCAGGGGGCTACTTTATATTTTCTCATAATGATATAGGTGGGTAAATTTTTAGTAAAAGAGAATAATCAATGGCTATTGTTGGCAATAATGATTACAATCTACCAAATTAAAGGCTAGATGTTTTTAATTATTGTTAGAATTTTTATAATTTATTTTTGGCTTGAGTAGTAGTAAGATTTGACTTGACCAAGTTGACACCATGGGTTTGTGCTTTTATTACAATTTCTAGAATTTACTTCCTTCGTTTCTAAAAATAAACATTTAAAGCGCTCATTTGTCCCTAAATATAAGCATTTCTTGTAATTCAAAACGACCCAACACCATAAGTAATAAGTAATTAGTTGGTGATGTACTTTTGTGAGGAATTGTTAGGTAACTCCCTTTGGCTAGTTTCAGTGAAAATTTCATGTGAGTTTTATTTGTATTAAATAGATTGTCACATAGACATTTTGGAAGACATCACAGTGTATTTAAGAACATAGGAAAGAAATAAAACTCTCATAGCAAGATTACTAGCTCCCTATAAGTCCTGAAATTAAATGAAACTATATAATAAAACTTTGCATTGAGGGTGGATGTTTCATCCATGTTTTATTTCATTGTATATGGCGTGGCAGTCTTGGCAATGACTGGCCTTACTAACAGTTTAGTTCCCACTAGACAATTTTATTGACAACGTGAAACAGTTGCACTAACACACATATTACATGTTTCATTAGGGCACTCATCAGCTCGCGCTACAAAGTCGCGAGTGGATTGGGCGACGCGGATGGCAATCGCTAAGGGCATAGCTCGTGGCCTGGCCTACCTCCACGACGTCGTGGGCATCACCGACGACGGATATCTCACCGCCAGAAACGTCCTCCTCGATGAGCAATCCCAACCAAAGATCGCTGATTTTGGGTTGTTCCGCCTCATGACAACTGCTGCCAACTTCAACGTGCTCGCCGCGGCACGTGAACAGGGCTACCGTGCGCCGGAGCTGACCAGTCTGATGGAGGCCAGCACCAAGACCGATGTGTACAGCCTGGGCACCATCATTCTCGAGCTCCTTACCGGCAGGTCGCCCAGTGAGACAGACCTGCCTCGGTGGGTGGCGTTCGTGTTGAAGGAGGAGTGGACGAGCGCGGTGTTCGACGTGGAGCTGCGGCCGTACCTGGAGGACGCGGGGCCTTCAGATGACGAACACGAACTCATGGGCACGTTGACGCTGGCCCTGCAATGCGTGGACCCGTCGCCCTCGGTACGTCCCCAGGCACGGGAGGTGCTGCGGGAGCTGGAGAGGATCCGTCCGGGACCGGTAAATGCCACCGGGCAAAGCCAACACTCGTCGCCTCCCGTGCAGCTCGAGGCCCGGGAGGAGCTGAAACAGGTCCGGCCGTCGCCGGAGGATGGGGCAGAAACAAGTGATGAGAACCATTCTCCATCGACGATGAGGAGCAGAGCCATATATACTATAGAGGTGGCAGAGCAACTGGGGAGACCGGGACTTGAGCCAGCTGAGCAGCTGGAACAGGTCCGGTTGCCACTGGAGGATGTCACCGGAAGAAGTGGGAACCATTCCCCCTCGGCGACAGACAGGGCCATATATAACATAGAGGTGGGGGAGCAGCTGAGGAGACTGGGACGTGAGCCAGCTGAGCAGCCGGAACAGGTCCGGTCGCCACTGGAGGATGGCGCTCGAACAAGTGAGAACCATTCCCCCGAGGCCCAGGAGGTGCTGGAGCACATCTGGTCCGGACAGGAAGATGCCCAGGAGGACGCGTTCGAGCAGCTGGGGCAGATCGTGTCGACACCGGAGGATGACACGGTGGCGAGTGAGGACGAGTCGCCGGTTGTGCCAATCGTGACCCAGGCTGAGGTGCTAGAGCAGCTCTCGTCGACATCAGAGGATGGTGCCAGTCCGAGTGGTGGCCTGTTAGCGTTGGTGCAGATCGCGGGCTCGGAGGTGTCGCCCCAGCCGGAGCATATCCACGCGGGACAAGAGGATGGCACCAGGCCAAGCAACCCGTCGTCGTCTTCCATGCAGCCGGAGCATCGGGACGTATTGCAGTTGCAGCTACTGGATGAGAATATCCGGTCGGGACAAGACAACGGTGCCAGGCCGACTGCGGACCAGCTAACGTCGAAGCAGCCTGAGGAACGGGAGGTGCAGGTGCTGGAGGTGGAGCAGAGCCGACCAGGACCTGAGCCAGGTGACTACACGAGCCGGGACCTATCATCGGTGCTGGAACAGCAGGAGGCCCAGGCGGCTGAGCAGGAGCAGCTAGAGGAGGGTGACACGGGACCAGAGGGTGGCACTGCTCCGAGTGACGACTCACCTCCATCGTTGCGGCCAGAGGACCCGGAGGTGGTGTCACAGCAACGGGAGCATGTACAACCAGAAGCCGACGATGTCTCCAGACAGAGCGAGGAAGGTAGTGCCGCAAATGCACATACAACAAGACCGGTCATCTTTTCTTTCTTTTTTATATGTTTTCCTTTTCTAGTGAGAGAGTAGAATATTTGTATCAAGTATATCTCCCTTCTTCGAGAGGCATACTTTATTTCTTCCAATGGACAAAGTTTTTGACCAGTAACAATAACCTTATTAGTTATAAATTTGTTACTTGGTGTAACACCCTAAAATTTGCAATATTTTAAAATAGAAGAATTTGATTTATTATGCATTTTTGTGGGAATTTGAATTTAGAAAAATAATAAAATTTTATCAAATTAAAATCAAATATAAGGTTACCTACATGTATGTGCATTCATGATGCTGCATATTGTTTTTGTATTGTGTGATTTGAAATTAAATTTTAAGTTGATTTGAATTTGCATTTCAAAATTGGTTTGGAAAATGTGAAAAGAAAAGAAAACCCTTCCCTCTCTCCCTATTCGGCCTGTAGGCCCGCTTCTCCGCCCCGGCCCAGTCCCACCGCGCGCCCCGCTTCTCCCGCTTGCAGCCCAGCAGCAGCGTTGGCCCGCTCCTTCCCCTCCGCACGGCCCAGCAAGTAGGTAGCCCAGTTCCCCATCATGCCGCGCGTCTCTTCTCTCTTTTCTTCCACTGACAGCCGAGCCCCACCTGTCAGGCGCACTGTTTCTCTTCCTCTGCGCCATATCCGCCTCGGGCACGACTGCCGCCTCCACCTCCAACTCCGCACCGGCCACGCCTCTCCTTGTCGTGACTCCCAAGGCTCTAGGGCCTTAAATAGTGGATGTTCGTGCCCGCCGCTTCCAATCCTGAGCTCTAGAGACGCAGCCACCCTCGCCGAGACGCCGAGCCGCCGCCTAACCCTAGCCGCCGCCATTGACGTCCGCCTCGCCGTGTGCCGCGCTGCCCTCGTCCGCTTCACGCCGAGGTAAATCACCTATACGAGTTCGCCGTCGTCTCCTCTAGCTTCTCGAGCTTTGGGTTCGTCAAACGGTGGTCCGTAGACCGAGTTCGCTGAGCACCGTCCATGGCGCCGCCGTGGACCTTGCCGTTGACCCGCCGCCGGCCAGCCAGCTCTCTCTCTCCCCTTTCCGTTTGATCGTAGTCGTCCGATCTGGATCGGACGATCCCAAATAGAAGATACCCCTTCGCTGGCATTTTTATAAAAAGGCCATTATAATTATTTGAGTCTTAACCCGCAGTCCCTGTCTTTTTTCTAAAGAGCCCTCGGGATTTTGAATAACTTAACCCATAGTCCACAGCATCTTTCAGAGTACGTTTTCTTCTTTAGAAAGCGCAGTTTCTTCGGTTTAGATCCAGAATACGTTTCCATCTATTTACAGTTTTGCCACTGGTTTCTATAGGCCATAACTTTCACGTTTTAGCTCCGATTTGATCCGTTCCACTTGCGTTAGGTTTGTAATTCCAAAATCTACGTGTTCATACTACTGTTAAGTAAGTTTTCAACTTTTAAAATTCAAGGTTAGATTTAATCTGTTATTTTACTCAGAGAAATCTTGTTTAATTCATAACTTCTCCGATTTGAGTGATTCTCGCGTCTGCGTGTTCGTAGCATCATGTAGAACAGTTTTAAAACCTTTTTAACTTCTATTTCTACTGTTTGGTGTATTGTTCTAATTAGCTTTTATTTGTTTGCTATGCATGTATGTATGGATGCCTGTGTGGTGCTGTTTGATCTCGAGTAGACAGTGAGTTTTGTGTTGGTGATCTGGAGCAACTCTTTGAAGATCAAGACCAGTAACGATACTTTGAATTAAGGCAAGTATAATATGAGGCTCCTTGTTACCTATTCACTTTAATGCAAACTCAATTCATATGCATATGTTAATGAACCACTTGGTGTCTACTTACCTTGATATTGATTATCTTGTCCTTGATTTACCTATGGGTTTTGCATGTGGGTAGTATGCTCAGTTTGCTTCAACCGATATTGATTAAAGAATACAATTAAAGATATATGCAACATGGTATTAAAAGATGCTTTTTAGGAACATGGAACCAAGGGGGCTAGAGCATTGGGCCTTTTCTATGGTACTCTAGTTTCTCTCCATAAGGACTCATCTTTAAGTGACAACCCAGGACTTACAGTACAACCATGAGGACCACATGGCTCTGGTCTTAGTCTAGTACATTGCTCTTTCTAGTTTGTACCAGTTGACCAAAAGGGCAAGAGGGGCATACCAAGCTGGGTATGGGCCTCATCCCTAGAGTGTGTACTATGCTACGGTATGTGTGCCACTTTTGGAGATGACTCCATAACACTTGAGAGATGGAAATCCTTAATGGCTGCTCCTTATTAGAACGATTGAGGAAAAGCTTCGTAGTGTATCCTGCCTGCTCACCTTGGATGTATTTTGGGAGATGCAAACCCGGACATATGGGTAACATGACTCGTGGTGAAAGTGTACAATCTCTGCAGAGTGTAAAACTGGTATATCAGCCATTCTCACGGACATGAGCGACTTGGATCCTTACTTAATAGTTGGTTACTTGGATGGTTTGGGTTATGATTAAAATTGCTAATATCTCTAATTATTCATATTCGGGAGCCTAACCATAACATAGCAACTTATGATTAATAATAAAATGTGACCAACTAAAAGTGCTTACTGCACTTCAGTCGTGTCAAGCATTTTGAGCCTGCATCCCCTCATGTTATGCTTGCTAAGCGGTAGTAGCTTACGCTTGTTTTATTTCAATACTTTGGCAAAATCCCGGATGGATACTAGATGGAGGTTCTTCCGTGGAGTTTTCCAAGAGGTGTTAGGTTTGTGATCAACCAGTTGACGATTCCTGTGGTGTTGGAGGCTTCGCCAGAAGAATAGAGTTATACTATACACTGTAAAGTAAGACTATGTCTTTTGTAACAAATACTTATGCGCTATGTAATAAAGGCATTGTCTTTGATATTACCCCTTCATTTGTAACTATATGTGTGAATTGAATTTTCTGGCACACATATGGTGTGTATCTGGTTTTATCCTTAAAACCAGGTGCTACACTTGGCCGGTGATTAGTGTAACTATATGCAGGAATATGCGCTATTGTAGAATTAGACATCACTGCTGTCTCATCACTACTGGATTTTGAGAAACCGACAGTGATAGCCCATCACTTTATTTTTTGACTAAACCGGCAGTGATAGAACACTGATAGCCCAACCGACACTGATATTTCGGTCTTCACTGTTGGTTCATATCACTGTCGGTTTTAGCCAAGAACCGACAGTGATATTGGGTCATCACTGTTGATTTTAGTTAAAAACCGACAATAATACTATCACTGTCGGTTCGTGTCTTGAACCGATAGTGATATACCGGCAGTGATAGGACATTGATAGCCCAACTGACACTAATATTCAGGTCTTCACTGTTGGTTCATATTATTGTCGGTTTTAGCCAAGATCCAACAGCGATATTGGGTCATCACTATTGGTTTTAGCTAAAAACCAACATTGATACTATCACTGTCGGTTCGTGCCTTGAACCGACAGTGATATATTGCAAGAAAACTTCATAAGTTTCTTATATGATGTCTGATGAGGACGAACTTTATATCAAAGTTGTAGTACTCGATGAGATCTACAACTTTGCAGTTCAAACTTTTTTAATTTAATATCAGTTGAATGTCCCAATATTTTTATTTAAAATCATCTATCTAACGAAAATTACGTTTAATTTCTAAAATTTGAAATTTGAATTTTACAAACGATATGGGATGGAGAAACACCCAAAACAAAAGTTGTAGATCTTGAAAAGTTATGCAACTTTATAGTTGACAACTTTTTCATTTGAAATCATTTACTACATTAAAATGTGATTGAAATTAAATTTTGAAATTATTGAAGAACTCTGATTTCTCTTTTTAATTTCTGGCTAAAACTTGTAACTAGTCTTTTTTCCCTCATACTAACTTCAAATTTGATGATTTTTTTCCTAAAATTTTTAAAATAATGCTCTATCAATTTTTTGTTTTGTTCTAGCTATTATTTTATCTATCTTTTCATGTGACTGTGTTTTATATATTTGAATTTTGAATTTCAAAAAATTGTAACTTCAAACGTTATTTTGGAATACTAAATGATTTCAACTGAAAAAATCATGAACATAGAAGTTGTAGAACTTATCAAGATCTATAACTTTTATTTTAGTCATTTCTTCATCCGATAAAGTGGTAGTAACATTGTTCACAAAATATTACATATCCCTCTTATAGTTTCATAAAAAAAGCAACTTGGTATCAGATACTCATTCGCAACAACCACACAACCACTTCAATAAATTTCAATGAGCTCAAGGTGCTATGGATCTAAAGCTCAAAGTAGACCTTGATGAGCTCGATCGCCACTTCGATGACCATGACACCAAGTGGGAGCACCGCTTTGTAGATCTTGATCGTGAGCATGCCACCCGTGAAGTAGCCATCGATGAATGCCTAGTCTCTCTTGAGACCGTTTGCGTGGATTTGGCGTCTCTCTGTGTCGAGCACTCCAACGCCAAGAGTAATGAATGCGTCGATGCTTTGGAGGGTTGCCGCCACCGATCTTGATACCTGGCGGCTAGAGGTCAAGGCGATCATCGATGATCTCAAGTTGGAAGTATAGAAGATAGCCGCACATTGGGACCGCGCGGTGTTCAACATCTCGTGGCACCAGCTCGGCCTTATGCTTTCACCTACATCGATGATTGTGCGCCCATCACCGCCGGTTGTGGTGTGTTGTCTTAATACTACTACAGAAAGCCCATCACCACCGGCCTTATGGTAGTCGCGTTAACAATACTACAGAAAGTTCATCACCGCCAGTTCCAAAACCCCTTCGCCGACGGTTTTGGCTGCCATTGGTGAAAGTTGTTGGTGATAGTCGTTGCTAATCACCGCCGGTTTTGAACCGTCGATGGCATTGTTCATCACCGCCGGACCAGCGTTCAATCCGGCGGTGCTGCTGTTATCATCACCACCGCGCCGACATTCGATCCGGCGGTGATGTGGAGACATCAATGCCAGTTTGGCGTACCATCCGGCGGTGATGACATAGACATCAACGTAGGACCTGGTGTACTGTTTGGCGGTGATGGGGAGACATCAATGCCGATCCAGCGTACAATTCGGTGGTGATGATGTAGACATCAACGCTGGACTAGTGTATCATCCAACGGTGATGGTGGAGGCATCAACACCGGATAGGCATACCATCTAATGGTGATGTATACATCAACGTCGGACAGGAGTACCATCCGACGGCGACGATGGATACATCAGTGTGATTGTGTCGTACCTCTAATGGAGAAACGACCAAAACTAAAGTTATAGTACTCGATAATATCAACAACTTATAGTTAAAACCTTTTTCATTTGAATTTGCTTAGGGAAATACTCATTTCGAAATCGGGTAAAGTGGATACGAAATGAATATGCTCTATAAACACTTGTGACTTGCTACGGCACATGTGTGTGGCTGCCTGGTGGAGTCTCCCCGGATTAAATACTTTTTTTTTGCTAGCCGCCTATACAACTCAATTTATAAAGATGACTCTTGTTCCCAGCCGTTCCTAGAAATCTGATTTGTAGATGCAGCTGGATAATCGCCTCTTCTAATAATTGATTTGTAGAAATTAAACAAAAAAGTAAAGGTAGAGGCGTCGTAGCCGCTTCTACAAATTCTCTCAGAAGTAGTGTCTTCTGGCCGTGCATGCCCCAAAACGTGTTATATCACCTTATTCGTACAATGTTTTGTGTTGTTTTTTGAAGTCAAATAGTTTGGAGATATTCTATCAGCTTTTTTCCTTTTTAGTTTCTGAATATTTTTCCTATCACTGATAGATTTCTAATATTTATTTCCGTTTATCAGTCACCATCGCTATTTTCAAATATTGATAATGTAAACCTTACATGGCATTGCTACTCCGTAAAATGTTGAGGCAACATAAGCATGACCATAACAAGATGATCACCACAAAAGAGGTGGTCTATTTCGCTTTCTTGGTGAATCATTCCCTTGATCAGCAGTTCACCAATACGAAGGATCGGGGATAAGGACTAACCACTAACTGAGGACTAGTTAGAAATCCCAAATGCATTCTGCACGTACAAACCTGCAGTAGCAACAACCTGAGTTATATTTTATCAGATAGTTTCCAGAGCATATTGAAAACAAAACATACAAGATTATACATGACTGGAATAATCTTAGTCCATTCATGCATCAGCTTATTCATTTGAGCGTATGGTTCATGGTTGGAATTAAAACAAGAAAGTGGGCTACACACATATGCCACCAAATGCAAAATCAATATTGGAACCTTCAGTTTTCCTGGACCTCTGAAGAAGTAGCATGCCCAATTGGCATGGTGGACCCGAAAATAGATAGTGGGGTCTGACAGGAACACACACACACTCACAGTCACAGGTAAAAGTTAAAGCTATATATTGCCTCAGTTTTAAAATAGCAACATAATCTGTATCAGATTTTTGGAAGACCTTTTCCGAAAGCTTCTATTGGACACACAGATCACGCATGGTATAAGCTGAAAAAGAAAAGGCAAGCACTCTGCGACGAAGCATGCTTCAAAGCCATTATTGACACCATTGTTGTGGTGATGTCTTGGTAAAACTTATCGCACCCAGTCAGGGCTAGGTGGCCAGCTAGTGCATGACGTAGACGTCGTACTCGACGGTGGCGTCGCCGGTGCTGAAGTCGAGCCAGTGGGTGCGCAGCAGCGCGTAGCCCCGGGCGAAGCGGAACGCCCCCGTGCCGCCGACGACGGGGAGCTCGCGGACGGCGTCGAACGGGCAGTTGCGGCCCAGCAGCGCGAGCGTGCTGCCGCTGTAGTCCCCCGCAGTGAACACCAGGTTCATGGCCTGCAGGAAGCCGAGCTTGGCCTGGTCGGACCCCATGTACAGGCCCTGGGCGCGGCCGATGACGGCGGCGGACCCCTGGTCGGGCCCCTCCGTCAGCGGGTCGTCCATCACGTTCACCATCCCGAACAGGGGCGACGGCGACGACGCCGGCGGGCTCACCACGCGCACCGCGGTGGGGGACTTGCCGCTCACCGTGTCGTGGAAGTAGAAGTGGAGGTGCGTCGGTGCGGCGGCGGCGGCGGCGGCCTTCGCCCGCAGCTTCCCGGCGTGGCCGACGGCGGCCGTAGGCTCGTCGTCTTGCAGCTGGGCCTCGACTGCGACGACTGCCAGCACGAGGAAGAGCAGGAACGTCGTCACTCCTTTCTGCTTGATGGCCATTGTTGATGTGGGGTGTGGGCTGTGAAGCTAGCGTTGTAGTGTCAAGCAGTGTGAGTGTGACCTGGGTGAATTTATAGTGGAATTAATGGAGTGTTGTAGGTGTGAAAAAGATTGGTGACACGTTGCGGGCGCTCATTGGAGGCTTCATAAGGCTGGTGCAAGAATACGAACAAAGCGAGACTAGTGGTACGGTTCGCGCGGCACTGCTTTGCTTGGCCAACCATGAAAAGGCACCACACCACTGGATGGCCTCTGGTGGTGGGGACTGGGGAGCACAATGCAGAGGGAGCAGATCGCATCCGCGGATATGAATTGCTTGTCCTTTTCGAGGAGATCGA
This sequence comes from Miscanthus lutarioriparius, assembly GCA_904845875.1. Lineage (NCBI taxonomy): Eukaryota > Viridiplantae > Streptophyta > Magnoliopsida > Poales > Poaceae > Miscanthus > Miscanthus lutarioriparius. Next base: position 88,006,753 of record CAJGYO010000009.1, read on the forward strand.
GTTTCTGAACGGATGCTCATCACTGCTCTGTGCACTTGTTGGTAGATGGCAAACGAGAGAGGTTAAAACACTTCTGAGAGCGGATTGTTTCTTCTGTTTGTGCATGTTGTGCGTGCGTCGCTTCCACGCACGGCAATTATCTGACGTTCTGACCTGGTATAGTGGTAGATTTCCATGTTGCCTACAAGGCTACAAGGCTTGCAGTGCATCGATGCAATGCCACCACCTGGAGGCAGAAATAATGCGAGCTTGGTTACGCCGACCGCGCACTAGGTACTGTTCCAAATTTGTGCACAGAAGAAGGAACGTTCAATTACAACTCATATGATGCTGTTCTTCTAAAAAAAACTCACATTATACTGCTGTAAGAACATTTTCATAGTCTTTTTTTGCGAACAAACATTTTCATAGTCTTAGGAGTATACTTTAGACTATAATACGGTTGTTTTGTGAAACAATTATCTCCTTATCGCACTTCTATTTCCTCCCCAATATAAAAGCTTATAATCTTATCTCAAATTACGTAAGACGATATATGAGACCGCCGGTGAAAAACAAATTTTTGTTGAAACATATGGGCTTTGCCCAATAGAGAGCTCTCGATAATTCCAAATAAATCTTAAAGGTTTGAAATATATAGGCTTGGCCAAATAGAGAATTCATGATGATAATTCCAACTTAAATCTTAAAGGCCTATTTCATGTGTGCATACGGGGATGCGGAGGAACTTTAGTTCCCATTTTGCTAGTCGAAGTGGAGATTGCCATTAATATGGAAAAGCCCTCTCCACTTTTCCAAGTCTAGTACAGGGAGAGAGAAGGGAAACCCACACACTTGTTCGCTCGCCTCGTTGGAACAGAGCTAAGAGTGCAAGCGTGCGGCACCTGCGTGAATGGTCCACCAAAATCAAATCCATGACCTTGTCAGGCGCAACCTACTTTTGAAGTTTTAGTTTTTGATTACTTGGCTTTTAAGTCTATGGATTGGAAATGTAGCTAATCGGTTTAGATCGTGATCACAACTCAAGATCATGATCGAGGGACTTCCCTATATAAATGCCACCGCCAAAAATACACCTATTCAAGTTAGGGTTTTTGCCTCTTTCCACTGCTATGTTGTCATCGTAGTCTCTCCATCTTGAGCGTACGCGTACACTGGCGATCGGGAGAGCACGTCTCCAAAAGCACTCGTCCCTGCGATCATGCACTAGGAGTGGATGAATAAGGTTTTGGGAAGCACCTTCGCGTGACTGCTCCAGACCTCCATGACGGCTCGTCTTCCATCCAAGTCTGGAGGTGATATGTACCACCATCTCCGCCATCAGCTGCATCGATCAGTCTTAGTCAACATCGTCACTCTCCTCGACCACCAGTCACGACACTTTCACCACTAGCCAAGTCGCCTTCATCTGCAAACGAGAAGTACGTACGTCGTGATCCCATCTATTATTTCAATATGTCTGATATTTGTGTTATCCTGCTGTTCATTTTGATGATGCTCATTTCACCTAATATATTAGAAATTTAGATGCTAGAATCTATGTTCTCCATGATTTATATTTCAAAATTAATCATGAAATTCCCTACTTATTCAACAATCCAAAAACCTATTTGTAGGCATTTTCTTGAATTAACTATGATTGGTTTTGCTGATGCATAGAGGCTAGAAAAATTTATTGGTGTGCACTTTAAGAGGTGGCAAGTCAAAGTCACGCTTTGGTTGTGGGCCATAAAAGTATTCTGGGTGAGTAATGGCATGCTTGAAGGAAATATTTGTGATGAAGATTATTAGAGAAAATTGAAAGAAGTCAATACTATCTTTGTGAGATGCGCTCTTGGTGTTGTTGTTGATCGTCTGGTAGATGTGTACATGCACATAAAAGACAAAAAGAAGTTGTGGGATGAACTAAATGATAAAGTTGGTGCATCAGATGTAGACATTTTTTTAGTCACAAAAAAGAAGTAGACATTTTTAATCTATTTTCCAGAGGTGAACAATTGACCACTGTTGATGATACTTTCGTCATAAGTTTAACAGTCAAAACCATCAATAAAGTGTCATTTCGGAAGGAAATGTGCAAAGTAGTAATGATTTTTGAACAAATAACATGGTTCCACTTATACATATCATTTATTTGGTTGTATATACAAAATGGAGAAAATACATGGTTGTGGGCCCACAACCACCAATCCTTGTGAAGCCACCAAACACACTTCTAAGTGATATCCACCTTTGAGTTCACTTTGTGTTTTCTCTGAACGGTCGGAAATGATCTCACATGGATTATTGAGGGCCCACCATCAACGTACTGAAGATCTCCATGTGGCCCTAACACTTTACACTCACTAGAGGGAAGATGGAAGCCTCCCCTGGTATTCATTTTTCCTCGGATTTTCCCCACAGACATCTATCCTCATCCATGCAAGGAAGCACAAGTGCAAGCCATCACCACCATCCATTTTATGGTGGTTTGATCCATCGGCCCACACCAAAAGTGCTATAAATACCCCCTACCCCCTCAGTCTCAATTCACGACCACAAAGGAGGAGCTACACATCTATATCTCTTATAAAGCTAATACTCATAACCAATTCTATCTAATCCCACATCGGTCCACATCATCAACTAATCTAAACCGTTTGATTTCATATTGCAAGACAAAAACCTGTCCGTCAGTACTTGATGGCTATTCTTGTCTTCTTCCCACTAACAACACCCACTAAGTGTGTCCCAAAACTCTTTTGCTTCCTTGCACTGTCTATTCTTTACTACTCTTTATTGAATTCCGTCTCCTACTAGAAGTGAGACGTTGTCGAAACCAATCTATCGTCCTACATGGTTTATATATACCCACTAAGCCACGATATGAGACTCCAAATGGTCACTCCATTATTTGGTCCTCGCTACGTCAATGATTGTTTCTATCATAAACACCAAACTATATGTGTTGCTATGACTCTACCATGGTACCAGGGCTGTTCCTGAGTTTTTCTAGGCCTAGGTTGACAACCAATACTGAGGCCTAATCCACAATCTCAAAATATTTATATATATTTCTATATGTATATAGATAGTAGTCTTATAAATACACATCAATTAATAATAAGAAGATAATATTCAATGCACTAAAATAACTTATATAGAATATCTCAAAGTTCATAAATGGACAAATGTAATAATAAATTACTTACTTGGAACTTGGCATTATTTTAATCATTTTATTCTAAGATTTCGAGATGCAAAGTCATTGATTATACTATTGATATTGATCTCATCCAATAACTTCTTCTCGATGCACAAAGCCACCAAACCATTTAACCTTTCTTGAGACATTGTTGACCTTAAATAGTTCTTCAACAATTTCAACTTTGAAAAGCTCAGCTGATGTGACAGTCACATGCACAGTAAATAAGATCCAATAAGCAATGGAAATATTTATATAATAATCTTCAATTCAGAAATAAGATCATGTACCTCAACATCAGATGATCATCAACCGAGAAAGTTTTTGCAAATAAATTAATCATCAATATGTGCAGCAACGATGCTTACCTAGGATGGATGCGATCTTTTCTGTCCTCCGTCGACTGCCGTGGGGCGATCTTACGCGATGAATCCACGAACAGATCACAGATCACTGACGATTGATAGGATCATGGGATCGTCATCGGATCGAATAGAATAGTCAGGGGGGGGGGCTGAGAAGTGTAGAATTGCTCGATTACCTCCTGATGTGTTGCGACGTTGCGTTGCGTTCGCCGCCGCGCCGCACATTTGCAGTTTGCCAAGTTCGCTTCGGCTTCCGAGTGGAATAGGGCAACACAACACCAGAATCGAAGCCTATAGACCTGAGACATGGCTGCTTGCTGTATTGTGCCATAGGACTAATAGGAGCCCATGTACATATCTATATCTATATCTATATCTATATCTATATCTATATCTATATCTATATCTATACCTAACAATAAAGAGGCAAAATTTCAACCTATTTTTTTTTGTCCGTCCATTTTTTTTTGTCTGTCTCTCTCTAACTACCGCACAATAGAGATTTTTTTTTCCATCCGGACTTATATATAACACGGAATCGTATGAGTTATTAGAATAACTCTTGTCTAGCGCGATACGGAGTCTGATTCTAAAATGTATTGGATCGTGTATGTCACGCGGACCTATAAGCCGATCAAACCATAAACTGAGATCTTGAGCAGTTTGTTATCTATATCGGTATAAATAAATATACTCCCAATCTATATGCATGTACCAGTGCAATTCTCATAGAGGGACACAACATGGAAAGTCGAGATAGATCTCACTCATATTCATCTATGGATAAACTAATCCTTAACATGTCGGCAAAAAACTCCTAGCTGACTTATGAAAGATTAGAACTACAATGTGGGGAGAAACAAGGAGAGCATTCCCTATTCTTCTTATTTTAATAACTTTGTTTTTCCTGTTGCAACGCACGAGCATGTTTGCTAGTACACAATAATAGTATACTAATGCACTATATGGGGTGAGGCCTATGTCAATCCGAGGCCTAGAGCGGTGGCACACCCTGCCCACCCAAGCGCTGGCCCTGCATGGTACCATATAGTATGGCTTAGGAGATGCGTGGTCCTCCCTCAAGTCAGCCATGGTGACAGTGTTGCCCTTGCTTTGCAGCCTCATCGCTTTAGCACAGCCACTAGACTTGCCAATTGCAACCTCTAGAGTGCCCTGCAACCCTCAAGTCAGGCCAACAGCGTACATGTTTAAGAACTTCTCCTAGCAGCTGGCGTACATGCAAGGACTGCTCCTAGGCAGCGAACTGAGTAGCCTTATACGTCAAGGAGAAATTAATATATCAATTCGTGCCTACCCGATCATGTATTCTATTGTTTTCAGTGGCCTTTGCTTTCCCAATCTATGCATTGTGATTCATGATTTCAATATTTTTTTACTGTGTCAACCTCATTCCATAAAAGATACACATAGCAACACGTGGGGCACCGTCTAGTTTCATACATAGGCGAAGTCCTGCCCTAGTAGTAGCATAGAAAATAGGGAGAGATTGTGGGAAGTGTGGTGAAAGGTCCGCATCTGTTGGTGTCTTCTCCGGTACCTTGACGGATGCGATCTTCTGTGTAAGTGAGCATTCGGGATCTATATGGTAACTGATCCCTGAGTCTAGTAAGTTGGTATTTAATTTGTTCACTGGTACAACTTTACTTTGGTAGTGTGCTCTAGCCTCGCTAAGGGAACTTAGTGGGCTATGGTTAGAGTAGTGAGTTATAGTCTGGACGTGGTGTGTAGACTATCTTACCTGTGTATACAGCTTGTCGCACAGATTTGTTTGTGGTAGCAAGTATGTGGTGACAGCCCTCTCTGTTCTTTGTAATCCATCACGTGTTGTTAGGCAAGTTGTTAAAATAGTAGGACCACCCCACTGGGAGCCCTGGTAGAGATTTTGTCTTTTGCCTTTTCTTGTCCAGTGGTCCTAAAGTGAACAACCCTTGTATCTATCTTATCTTGACAATTATTATAACTATAGAAATCCTTTCTATCCAATATATATCATAAACCCCTTGTGTCATCATAGGACGAACTTGATTTTCTATTAGTACACTTCACGTTTCCCATGAAAATTAATACCTTGGAATACTCCTGGATGAAAGCTACCTTGACAGACATACGCTTGTGGTTTACCCGTTTGCTATCTTTGGTGTGAACAACCTCCTCTGGAAATCCTGATTTTTAGTGACCTTAACCTAGAGGCGGATTATCTGTACGCCTCTGAAATTCACTTTCACTCGCCTAAAAAAACCTTGAATGTAGGAGTGAATAGGAGTGACACTGACACCTGGCGGATCATCCTCTGGTGACATTGTGCCTAGGGTAGCTAAGACTTAGCACAATAAATGAGTGTTCAGTGTATGATCATGTGTGACTTCCTGACACCCATGGATCATCCAGTGAAGCCTAGCCCTTGGCTCCGGCTAAGTGGCTAACCTACTTATGTGCACAGTATATACGATCCGGTGGTGACTTCATGACACCCAAGCGGATCGACTCCTCCGCTTCAATATGCATTGCACCACCGGACACTTGCAAACCGTGCACCTAAACAGTGGAACACCACCAGAACAATTGAGATATGCAGTGGAAGAGCTGGATTATTGAGCCATTGCCATCAGTTTGAGGGAGGCGTGGTAGTAGCGACGATGTCCAGAATGGGAGAGAGCGAGTGGGGAAGAAGGAAGAGGATGGGGTGAAGTGGAAGGGAGAGGTAACCATAGGGGGTACTAGCAAAAAACAATAATGCCCACTTGGCCCTCACAAGCGTGACTGACCCTTACATGCAGTTCACGTGACCCACGTGCCGTGCTGGCTGATGACATGGACTATCACATCGGATTTATTTCCCAAATGAAGGGGTAAAGGACCTACATTGAACGACTTAAAAAGTTTATGGACCCAAACTGCAGTTTTAGAGTTGATCTACATGAATGATATAACCCAAAAGGTTAATGGGCCTATGGTGCATTCACGTGCAAGCTCAGGTGACCCATGCGCCATGCTGGCTGATGACATAGACTGCCACGTCAAATCTATTCCCCAAATAAGGGGTATGGACCTACTTAAAAGTTTATGGACCCAGATCTATAATTTCAGAGTTAATGACCTGAATGACACAATCCAAAAAGTTAATGGACCTACCGTACATTTATATCTTTACAAATTTTCCTTTCAACTCTTAGCTATACAATTATTTATTGAAATAATATTATTTGGAAAATTTTCATCGATCAACAGCAATCAGAAAGTGCGGCCTCAATCAGATGCGTGAAATCCACGTTGCAGTGAGGATAGCATCGCATTCTGCGATCACCCATGTATTGTGTAATTTCGTTAGGCCTTTTCCGGAACACAGGAGAACATTTCCTAATTTATATATTTTTTCTAAAACTAGCAAATATGCTCGTGCATTACAACAAAACCCGATACGTCTTGGAATTGTACTTTCGTACTATTGTTGGATGCCAGTTCTTCTAATCTAACCTATATGACCACGGATCATGAGTCAGGGTCATATATGGAACACATAGGGTGTAAGGGCATGTTAGGGTTATCATATCGGATTTGTATTAGGTTTATTGACATGTGGAGGATGAACTTGAACCCCGAGGTGAGTTTCTAGAAGTGGCGGTAATTTCTTTCTCCCTCTTAGATATATATAAAGGGATTAGGTTGGATGAAAATTGCTTAAGGTATTAGCAGCCATGGTTTGTTTATTAGGCAAGAATAAAAGTTCGAATGAATAACCATAATACTATATTATTAGTTATTATTTATTTTTCTATTTATAAGAAAACAAGAAGCAAAAAAGAGAAATAGAAAGTGTCATCGAACCATAAGTAAATAGATATAGGTCATACTATTAGATGATAAATTATTTAAGATTTTAGTCACTTATTATTTATTCTTTCTGTTTATAAGAAAAAATAGAGACGAAAAGAGAGAAAAACAAAAAATAGGTAATATATAGATATAGATTAGATTAGATGATAAATTATTTAAGATTTAGTCATGGATTATTTATTAGATTAGAGAAGGATAAATAGTTCAAAGACCCGTAAGACTACATTTGTTATTATTATTTTATTTATAATAAAATGGAAAAAGAGAAAAAAAGTCACGTACATAAAGTCAACGTGGGGTTTCCATCGAACGGAGAAAAAACCAGAAAAAAAGAAAGGGAAAAGGACACACGGACAGAAACATCTCCCACCCAAAAAACTGACGGTTACATATGAAGAAAAACCGAAGCGGAACTTTTGCGGAGAAAATGGAGACTGAGCCACTCTAGGATTATTAGGTTGGACAAAAAATATTAGTGGCATAAATTTTGCCTGTTTAGTATTACTGGCAACAATGCTCGTGCGTTGCAACGGGAGAAAAAAAACTATCAAACATTAATAGGAGGAATGCTACATTTTACATTATACTCTTTCTATAAAATTTAAAAGCTATGATTTATTTTGTGATAATTTTGACATTCATTGTGATATGGCAATGTCATATTAAGAGCAACTCTCTTTGTATCTTATATAATACGTTTTGGCGAAAAATACCCTCCAACATACTCTTTAATTGGATCTCCAAATAAAAACATCTTCCATTCCATAGTTCTTCCTAGCCAAAGGTGGAGAGCGAGAATGACTCTCTAGATTGCGCACGTAATATAGAAAAGTGTTGGAGGGTAAAAAGATATAGAAATCGATTTTAATCAAATGACTCTCGGGATGATAATTTTGAGAGTAAATTTTAAATTAGATTATATGGCAATCTATTTAAGATTTCAGGTCACGGTGTGATTAGTTGGAACATCAACTGATCCAGATTTTAATAATAATAAGTTTTATTCTAGTTAAAACTGCATCAATAATATAAAAAAGGGAAAGTATTATTTTTTATGCATATAAGAAAAACAGGAGATACTCCATTTATATTTATATAAATTTATTTAAAAAGAAAAATCACAGAACAAGCAGCTCATGAAAGTCCGATGAAAAAATGGTCACGGGCAAGGAAACAAAAAAGAGAAAAAATCATGGAACCAACATCACATGAAAGTCCTATGAAAAAATGAACGCTTGCAAGAAAAATAAAAGGAGATAAGTCACGGAAGAACGAACACGGTCCAACAAAAACGAAAAAAACTGAAGCTAGCGGAACGACCGTCCGACGAAAAAGAAATGGATCGAGGAAAGCCGGTGGTCAAGCCACTCGCTAACGAAATTATTTAACGGCAAAACTTTTGGCTCTCTAATATTTGGTATAAATATAGATTAGATTGCTAATAAACTATTCAATAATTTAATTCACAGTCTCATTATTAGTTGGACCATCCACTGCTAAAGTTCTAATAATAATAAAAATTTTATTTCTAATCAACACTCCATCAACAATTTAGTGATGTGAATATTTATTTATAGGAAAGAGTTTGAGTTGAAAGAGCTATTTATTATATATTTTTATTGTTTATGTAGAGAAAACAGGAAAAGAAAAAGGACACGGATGGAACCAACGAAAAAAGAAAAAAAAAAGCGTTCCTGTGGGTGGACGGGCCGGGGTTTTGTGGCTGACTGTGAGAGCTTGTGGGTAACGGACACGGAACAAAAGAGAGTTACAATGGGTGGCCGATTCATGGGTGGTTAGCTTCCATGGCAAAAAAATAAAAAAATAAATACGGTTGCATGATTGCAAAGCCGAGCCACTTTAGGATTATTAGGTTGGACGAAAATTTATATGTGGCAAGAAATTTTACCTCTTTAGTATTAATTAAGAGATAGAGATAGATGTATGGATATAGATGTAAATGAACTGATTCTTGTGAAGTTCGTACATTCTAAAGAGGCTCTTTAAAAAAAAAATCCTAAACTTTGTTTCTTCTCAGCCGGCGTTGTGGCACGATGTGTTTGGCGTGGCTATGGGTATTCTTTTCCAGGAAACTATGTAAAGCCTTGAGCTTGTCATGTTGGATGTGTCTGGCACGTACGATGTGTTCTGATCTCGCAGCGACTTGGCGTATAGCGTTACAGGGAATTATATAGTCAAAATCAAAAATATCTACTGGCCATACCCATCATATCATTTTTCCCCTATATACTAGTAGATTGCAGTGTATAGGGGAGTCGACGATTGCGATCGAGCAAATACAAGGCGAGGCCCTGCAGCCTTCGTTCGCCTTCGTCCATCGATCCCACACCGGCATGCATTAATTTGTCCAGGTTAGTAAAATCTTCTCGCCGCATGCATGAGTCCCTCTACCCATTCCTGTAAGAACCGTAGTTTCAAGCGTCCTTTTTGTACGATTTTGTGCGTGCAGTTAAGCCTTTTGACACGGATTATTTTCAGGTACTGTATAAAGCACAAAAGGGCCGGATCTTCTCAGGTACTCTATCGGTCTACCCCTTGGTCTCGTGCGTTTGTGTTTTCTTGCTGGGGTCTGGCTTGCCTCAGAAAGAGAGGTGAAGAATCAATTGAGAATCATGTCTAAGTTTTAAGGCAGTGCTAATAATGGTGATTCAGGTTCAAAATTCTTATAACGTACGGAGCTCAAATTTGGACTAGATCCTCCAAATTTCTGGAGTGATCGTCTTCGAACACTTCAGTAACTGTATGTAGCCTTTTCTAGCCTTGGGCACCATAGAGTGATGCTTTGCCTTACCTTCAGGTAGTATATATATAGAAGTAAAATTGTATTCTTGCACCTGCAGTTTCTTCTTTATAATGAGAGTTCCATTTATTCTGGATGGGCCGAGCGAGGGAGGAGCTGAATTGCGGGGACAAAATACACATTATCCTAGGTGAATATAATCCCATATATACAAAATAATATCAAAAGTTAGTTATCTCTTCAATAATTTATCTATGAGTACTTAATTTATTACCTCATTCCCGTTTTCTAACTCCGCCCCGGTTAGTAGTGAGACTACATCTATGATTCGGCGGCCACCACAACAATCTGGAGACTTTAGTGTATTGGAGAGCATGCTACTAGATCAATCAGCAACCCCGATTTGTCTACCAATGGATTTTCTGACAGCCATCACGAGTGATTTCTCCAAGGAGCGAGAATTGGGAAGAGGTGGCTTTGGAATAGTTTACAAGGTGTGTCTACACATGCATCTCTCTCAATTTGTCTTTCTTCCATCAGTTTTATATGCTATAATAATATACATATATAAGGGGATGATACAGGGTGTTCTTCCAAATGGGAAGACGATTGCTGTCAAGAAGCTTTCTGAAATAACGAACCTTGATGTCGATCAGTTCCAAAAAGAAGTTACTAATCTTTTCGGGTTGAAGCACAAAAATATAGTCCAGCTAGTAGGCTATTGTGCTGAATCACGGTGGGAAGCGACCGAAACAAGTGGGAAATATGTCATGGCTGAAGTTCGAAAAAGGCTGATATGCTTCGAGTATGTAAATAACAAGAGCCTTGATAAGCACCTTCCCGGTAAAACTTCTAAATTCACAAACACAATTGTATATTGTAACTTGTAGTATTCTTTTTCAATCTGAGCATTGGTTAAATTTCTCAAGATGGAACATTTATACCTCAAGTCATATACTTCCAAGATATCACAGAGTTGCAGTTAAAATTTGTATGTTAGGGGGCCATAAATATGAGACAATCTTTGTTGTAACTATCAAACGACTCGGCGGCTGGTTTGGATGATGACGAAGGAGCGGGAGCACCTGGATGCCTGTGTAGCTACTGTTTTATGAGCAGGAATGCCTGTTGTCATGTTCGGAGGATGTAGACACATCGTTGAACGTTGTTAAAACATCATGCCTCGGTGTCCTTCTCACCTGCGTATTTTCTTTTTCCGTGTTCTTCGGTTAATACACCTGTTTGTGTCTAGATCTAACCATATACTCTGGCAAGTAGTATTAGAGCCACCGCAAAAAAACCTAAAAAATTCTCAGGATCACATGGTGCAACACTTGTATTGTGTAAAACATTTTTTTTTGTTAACTTTTATCTTTCGATATGGATGCAACAGTATCAGAACCATATGTCCCAAGGTCTCATAAGTTCTCTAATTTATCTGTTCCTACAGCTGAATCTTTAAAATTTGCCTCTTTTGAAAACAGAATTAAAATAATTTATTTGTGAATTTTTGTGCACATGAAATAGGAAAATAAAATTTTTCATTAAATTAAAATTCATCATAAGGTAGCAACATGTTTGAGCATACATGTCCTTGCATTTGGTTTATTTGGTTGAGTGGTTTTGATTGAAAATTTAAAATGGATGAAATTGTTTTTGCAAATGAAATTAAAAATGGCTTTGAAACAAAAGAAAAGAAAATTTGAAAGTAAAAGGAATTAAAAAGTTGTATAATTTATTTTTGGAAAACATACCAAAATGGCTCCTTTTTATTTGAGTTGAAAAGTATATTCAAAACTCTATTTGAATTTGATTTGGCTTACATTTGAAATTGGTTTTAAAAACAAAATATACAAAAATAGAAATTGGGAAAACTCCTCCTCTCATTCGTGGCCTGAAGGCCTGCTCGGCCTGCTTCTCTCCGCGGCCCAGTTCTACTTCCCGCTCCCCATTTCCCCTCTCGGCTTTTGCTTCCGTTGGCCCATCCCCGTCTCTTCCCTTGGCCCAGCAGCACCAGAGCCTCGCTTCCCCGCGGCCCACCCCGCACATCAGCCCAGCCCGGACGCGCTGGCTTTCCTTCTCCCTCGGCCGCTTCCAGCGCCGGCCGCCCTCCCTCCCGCGCCGCTCCACATGGCCCAACAGCACGCGTCCGGCCCAGCCAGACGCCCGCGCCGCGCGTCCTCTCTCCGCCCCACTAACGTGCCGGGCCCACCCATCAGGTCTCCTTCCTCCTCTGTCTCGTGACCGGCTCGGACATCACCGCGCCGACGTCGCCCGATGTCCGACCCCGCCACGCCTCATGCGCCGAGCCTCCCAAGTCTCCGTGCCCCATAAATACCGCCTGCGCCCACCGCCTCCAACCCGAGAGCACGCCGCCCTTGCCCCGAGCTAGCCAGCGCCGCCTCCTGGATCCCGCCGGGTGGAGCTCGACGCCGCCGAGTCGCCTCCGTGCTTCCTCTGCCGCCGAAATCCCCCTAGGTGAGCTCGCCTCAACCTCCTCTCCTCCCCCGTGTTCTCCCCGTCGAAAACCGTGGCGTAAATCGTCGTATTTGTGAACTCCGGTGAGCTCGTCCATGGCGCCGCCGCGGATACCTCGCCGCCGGCCCTGTTCCGGCTAGCCTTCCCCGCCTGGTTCAATCTCAACCGGCCGCATCTAATCCGACGGCCGATATTCATCCATACCGGTTCGTAGGCACAATTGCTAAAGAGCCCCTCAGTTTCTTCAAAATAGAACCCACGGTGCATTGCGTATTTAACAGATTACGTCTTTTTCTTTGGAAAGCGTAGTTTCGTCGGTTTAGATCCAAAATATGCTTTCACTTATTTACAGATTTGCCACTGATTTTGTTTGTCATAACTTCTCCTTTTAACTCCGATTTGACCCATTCAACTTGCGTTAGGTTTGTAATTTCATAATCTACATGGTCATAGTACTGTTAAATATGTTTTCAACTTTTAAAATTCGAGGTTAGATTTAATCTATTATTTTAATAAAGGAAATCTTGTTTATTTCATATCTTCTACGTTTTAGCTCCGAATTGACCCGTTCAAGTTGTGCTAGATTCATAGCAACGAGATCTACGCGTTAGTAACAGTGGTTACCATGTCACTATTTCTAAAATTTTATGGTTTAAACTCTAATTTGAATAATAGTTTTGCAACTGGTTTTTATAAATAAAATATGATTTGTTTTACTTTAGTTTTATAATTCGAATCTAAATTTGACTTAATTCAATTTATATAAGCTTTTATATAGTTAAAATAAATAAAGTCTATAGTTTTCTTTTCCGCGCATAAACCAGATCTATCGGTAGATGTATCTTTTTCACCGAAGCTCCGATTAGCGTGCTTTTCGTGTCTGTGTGTTCGTAGTGAGACATTGATTCATTTTACAAACTTGTCATCTTGATTTTATGATTGGTGTACTATTCTAATCTAGATCTATTGTTTGCTTCATGTATGATTGCCTTGATGCTTGTGTGGTGCTTTATGATCATGTCCAGTAGGTGAGTTATACGTGGTGAATCAAGAAGCAGATCTTTGAAGTTTTAGACTTGAAGAAGGATCTAAGTTTAAGGCAAGTATAGCATGGGACCATCCTTATTACCTATTCACTTTTAATCACTTAATTCATATTGCATGTGTCTACCTTGTTGCCAATAAGGATATCATTGATATTTGATATCTTGTACCTTGATACCTATGGGGTATTGCATTGGGTAGTATGATGCTAGTGCTTAACTATAATCATGATCTTGTAACTTGACTAATGGTATATGCAATAAACACTAAAAGATGTTTTTAGCAACATGGAACAAGGGGGCTAGAGCATTGGGTTGTTTTAAGGTGCTTTAGATTCCTCTCCCTAAGGACTTATCTATAAGTAATCATCTGGGACTTACAGTACAACTATGAGGGCTATATGGCTCTGGCTTTAGCTCAGTATGAGGACCTTTCTAGCTTGTTAGAGGTTACCTTTATTGGCGTAAGAATGGCTTGACGAATCGGGTATAGGACAGCCTCTACTCTTATGTGTATAGCCGTGATGGAATTGTGCCATTCGACAGGGAGGTTCCTATATCTGTTTGTCGAGTGAATCTAATGGCCCTAACTTGTTAGATGAACCGCCTCAGAAGGGTAAATCACGACTCACAGTGAAAGTGTACAACCTCTACAGACTGTAAAACTGATATATCAGCCGTGCTCATGGTCACAAGCGGCCTTGGAACCCTTAGGGAATATATGATGAACACAGATGATACTGATGATAAAGATGCTCACTAATGATTATTGTTTATGCTATTCTTCATTATTCATGTGTTACCTGATCATGTGTCGATGGGCTTGTGATAAACTTGTTGCTACTCAATTACTAAAATTGTGACAATTAAAAGCTAATCGTAGTTAAACCAGTGTCAGCCTTTTGAGCCTCGTGAACCCCATGATATATTTGTTGAGTACGACATGTACTTACGTTTGCTTTATTTTTCACATATTTGGAAAAAATCCCGGATGGGTACCAGATTGCTAGAGTTTGAAGAAATTAGGCTTGTGACCAACCAATCAGTTGTCCCTGTGGAATTGAAGTCTTCATCCGAAGATCGGAGTTGTCTTTCCGCTGTTTGCTGTCTAAGGTTATATCCTTTATACTAAGTACGTTATATATTGAGCATTGTCTTTCGATATTACCTTTATTTGTAGTTATATGTGAGATTTGACTTCCTAGGCTCACATATGGTGTGTATCTGATTTTGCTCTTAAAACCGGGTGCTACAATCTTATGGGCTAGAGTGGCATATGGGATATGAGGTTGTTAAAGGGATTTGCCGTGGTTTGCATTATCTTCGTACAGAATGCCAAATTGTCCATTTGGACATCAAGCCTCAGAATATATTGCTGGATGAAAATATGGAGCCAAAAATTGTAGATTTTGGAATGTCCAGGCTATTTGGCCCACAACAATCCCAAATTGTCACACAAAGTCATGGAGGGACATGGTGAGTTAACTACTACCTCCGTTTCAAATTAAAAAACGTTTTTCTTTTTTTAAATATATATTACTTTTACTATGTATTTAGATATAGTGTATATGTAATTTAGTGCATAAGGTCAAAACGTCTTATAATTTGGAATGGAGAAAGTAGTTGCCTTTTCACAGTGTGGTAGGAGCTTTCTTTTTAATTCATTCCATTCATGACCATAAGTATATATTCTCCTGTTACAATGCAGTGGATACATGTCACCAGAATACGTAGATAATGGGTTGATTTCAGTCAAGGCAGACATTTTCAGTTTGGGAGTTATAATCATAGAGCTAATGAGTGGAGACTATCCAACTACTGAAAAATCTCACGAGCAGTTTATTGACTATGTAGCCGAAACAGGCCTTCCAATTTTTCTCACACTGAAGAATGTTCTATGATTGGATTTTTAAATATAATGACACGATCATTGGGGTAAACGATAGGTGGTTGGAAGTTGGAGGAAGAGGATGGAGGAGGCAGGAAGGTACACACCGTTAGAGAAGTATGTTGAGCAAGTCAAGACGTGCACATTGATAGCACTAATGTGTGTAAACGCTGAACCAAGTAAAAGGCCCACCGCACAGGATATTGTTGAAAGGCTTACCGACGCAGATGTTTCGACCACGGACGTAGAGCCACAAGGAAGAGGTGGGATGCAAGTGTAACATCCTAAAATTTGCCTCTTTTGAAAACATGTTTAAAAAGATTTATTTATGAATTTATGTGCTCATGAAAACATAGGAAAATAAAAATTTTCATTAAATTCAAATTCACCATAAGGTAGCAACATGTTTGAGCATACATGCTTCTGCATTTTGTTTAATGTACTGAGTGGTTTTGACCAAAATTCAAAATGAATTCAAATTCGCTTTTGAATTGGTTTTGAAAATGGCTCTGAAATAAAAGAAAAGAAGGAAAAAAGAATTTAAAAATTAAAAGAGTTTCAAAAGTTTGAAAAGTTCAGTTTTGAAAGCCTATCAAAAGTGCTCATTCTGATTTGAATTGAAAAGTGTATTTGAAACCATATTCAAACTTGAGTTGGTTCATATTTGAAATTGAATTTGAAAAAAAAAGAAAAGGAGAAAACCTTCCCTTTGGCTTCTGGCCCAAGCGGCCTAGCCTCCTCCTCTCTCGGCCCGCTCTCTCCTTCCACTTTGGAGCACATCACCAGCAGGCCAGCCCGAAGGCCCAGTTTTCTCTCCCCACCCCCGCAGGCCCAGTGTCCTCAGCCCAGTCATAGCCGCCCACGCACCCGTCTTCCCCTTCCTCTCTCTGGCTGACGTCCTGCCCCGCACCTTCTCTCGCCGATAGATGGGCCGCCCTATCAGCCGCATCCCCTACCTCGCGTTGTGCCCAGCTTGGATTTGGCCGAGCAGAAGTAGCCACGTGCAATCCCGATTTATCCGGGATTTTTGCCTTGCTCCCCACGCCATCCGTTCCATAAATAGCAGCCACCGCCTCCTTCCGTGTTCCCCTTTCCCATCTACAAGCCACCACCGTGCCCTAGCTGCCGTACCCGAGAGCCGCAAACCCTAGCACCCGCCGCCGCATGCGATTCCGCCACGGCCGTGCTCCGCCGTCGATCTAAGCTGCTCTCTGGTCTTTGTAGCTCGGTAAGGAAGCCTCCAGGTGCCTGCGCTCGCCCTCTCTTGCTCTCATCTACCGCAGCACCGCCGCTGCGCTGCAGTTTCGTTAGAGCTCCTAGCCGCCAAACCGAGCCTAGGCTCGTCTCTGCTAGCCCGCTGCCACTTCTGAACCCCTAGCCACGTTAGCCACTTCCTCCTCTAGCTTCCCGTGCTTCTCCTGTGGCTTATGACATCCGGAACGTCGAAATCTACGAACTCAGGTGAGCTTTCTCGTCGCCGGCAATGGCCAACCGCCGCACTGTCTACTATGCCCGGTCGGCAGCGCCGCTCTCCCTCTGCATCTTCTAATCTCACCCGTCCAGAGCCGATCCGACGGTTCTTAGAGCCCGTACCCCTTCGCCTGTCATTTTTACAAAAGAGACCCTCTGTTTTTTTAAAATAGAACCCGCAGTCCATGGCGTATTCTTAGAATACGTTTTCTCTTTCTGAAAGCGTAAAATTACTCTGTAGATTCAAATACTTTTTCCCTTCAGAAAATGTTGAGAGGATTAGTATCCAGTACATTTGCACTACCTCCGGTGATATCCAAAGAGTATGGATACTGTTTAATTTGGTTCATATATAGTCTCTTGTTCGCATACAACTTCCAGCATAATAGATCCTGATGCGACATACGTCATTATACCATTTTTTTTTGGGACTTAGCTTTTGCTATGAATCTAAATATATGCTATGTCTTTTTTTTTAGATTAGATATATGCTATGTCTAGAACATAGATTTTACTATATATGTATCTAGAAAAGCCAGAACGACATTTTATAATTTGCAATGGAGAGAGGAGTAAAATAATAGCATCAGAAACCTACGCCGACTAAGTAAATTTAAAAAGTTGTCAATTATATTTGTAATTGTCAAACCTTAAAGACAATGTGATGGCACACACATGCTAGCTTGGACGCAATTTGTTTTATCAGAAGTATTCATGTAGGTCTTTGAGAAATTGAAATCATCCTGGCCTTGCATAATGCAACGCATACAAACTTTGGGCTGAGTAATGATAACTGAACTTCCACTCATGTTGCGAATGCAATACTAACCACATAGTTTATCGCATAATGCACACTGTCCAGTCGCTTGGCAGGCCTGTTGCCTTACCCTGTTTGCAGTCTGTATGGCCGGCAATAAATATCGCTCATTTCACTGTCCAGTACTCCGTCAGTCGCTTGCCGGCCGGCCGGATCATGCTGATTTGATTTATAAGGCGGAATAGAACAAGTGTGCCACTGAAGGATGTATAAAAAGATTCACATGTCAAATACAGTACGTGTACGTGTGTGCTATTCGCCTTAGCTTAAGAACGACACTGCTTTTGCAAGGCATAATAAACAAATGCCTCACGATCGACTGACAACTCTGCTACCAGCAGTTGAGGTGGGAAAATATCAGAAGGCGGCCTCTCGTGTCGACAATGGGCGCTCGTGGACAGTAAAGTTTCTTATTATATATACAAATGGCTATATATATCCTCGTAGACAGTTCATATATATATATATATATATATATATATATATATATATATATATATATATATATATACTACCCTGTAGCTGGCTACAAAATAACTTATTCTGTAGCCACTTTAAGTTGTGATAATTACTATGTTAATTTATGAGATTATAGTAACTCCTTACTAAGTGGTTTACTATAATGTTATGGTAAATATCCCCAATGTATTATAGTAACCCAACTATAGTAAATATGTATTGACATTATCGTAAATTAGTATATAAAATTATCGTAAATAGAGATGGCTATAGAATAACTTATTTTGTAGCTGGCTACTGAATATACTCTCCCTATATAACACACACACAAATGTTGTTTCATGGGTCGTGCACCATTGTATTATTATCATAATATTATCCAATGTTAGCCTCTGATCGATACATAATGATTTTGTAGCTTAAAAGCAGTGGACCATAGCGTGACATCCTTGCACCACCATGCTAGCTGCCTTTTTGGCACGAACTAGCTAGCTGTGCCGTGCCGTGCCAGCTGTCGTTCCCGGGGTCAGGCCCAGGCACGGCAATAAGAGCATGTAACCGTGTCGTGCCGGCCAGATAAGCCTGGTGGCCTCGCTTTCCTGTCAATGCCAACACAACGGATCGGACCAACAAATGAAATCAAGATACGACATGATGCATGGGAGAATGAAAACGATCGAAACATGCATGCATATAGCCGTCGTCATATATATACTCATACACTGGTACAAAACAGAGCTTTACTCCTGGTGGGGAACCCCCTCTAGTCCCGGTTCCCCACCCGGGAGTAAGCATCCGGGACTAAAGGGGGTCCTTTAGTCCCGGATCAGGAACCGGGACTAAAGGGGACCTTTAGTCCCGGTGGGTAACACCAACCGGGACTAAAGGTCCTCCCAGCTTTAAAAAAAATAATGCCTCCCACCGCTGTGTCCCGTGAGATTCGAACCCAAGACCCTATGCATTGCCTCGCGCGTAGCTTACCACCCCACCTACACAATACATCTAACAATGGATGTGATGCTTCCCTTTTGAACTAACCCATCAGGGGACCTTTAGTCCGGGTTGGTGTTACCAATCGGGACTAAAGGGTCTACCTTTAGTCCCGGTTTGTGTTACCAACCGGGACTAAAGGTTGAGGACTTTTAGTCCCGGTTGGTGGCTCCAACCGGGAGTAAAGGTCCACCTTTAGTCCCGGTTGGTGTCTACAACCGGGACTAAAGGTACTCTGCCACTGTGCCGAGTGCAGTAGCTGTTGGGCAGGGACCTTTAGTCCTGGTTGGAGACACCAACCGGGACTAAAGGTCTCTCTAGTCCCGGGCGTAAAAAATGCCGGGACTAGAGCCCATTTTAGCATCGGATGAAAGGTCTGTTCTCTACTAGTGATATATGCATCGACCATTGCAACACATCAGTCTTCCGGGCGTGGCTTCGCTTCATTCGCGCTAGCAGCACCTCACCTGCACACGGGCGGCCGGTGTGCATGGCCACCGGAAGACACGTAGAAAGCGCGAGGGGCACGCGGCGGCGAAATGCATGGAGACGACGACTCTGTGGCCTATCAGGGCACAAAGCCCGAGCCCGTGAGCTTGACACGGAGCCTGCTATTTAGGCCCGGCCCTAGCCCGGCCCGGGCTGGCACGGCACGGGGGTGCAGGCCGTGCTTGGGCCGCACCCTAGGCCCACAGGCCGGCACGGCACGGCCCGCAAAATAACGGCGGGGCCCGTGGCGGCCCATCGCAAGCAAGCAGGCGGCCACGCCCAAGAACTCCCCTCTCTCCCCATATATAAACCGCGACCCCCCAAGCCCCCCCCCCCACCCTAACCCTAACCCCATTCCCCTCCCAACCGCCGCCAAGCACTTCGACACCCGCTCGGTCGCTCGTCGCTCTCGCTCGTCGCCACTCGCCTCCTCTCGTCGATCCATCTTCGCCGCCGGTGCGACCGTCATCCTTGGATCCGGTGATATCGCCGCCGCTCCATCATCTCTCCCTGAGTTCCCTGCTCCCTCAGTCCCTCTCCGTCTTCCTTTTTACTCCTTCTCCTCTGTTTGTCGATGAACATGTGAGTCCACCTCCCCGTCTCTCTTCCGCCGTCGCTGGGCGACGCCGTCCTTCTTAATCCCGTCTTGCCCTTGTGTGGCCCTCGTCTTCTCCGGTGCCGGGCTCCGGTTGCGCAGGCAAGTTCATCCCCATTCATAACCCTAACCCTAGCCCCCTAGATCTATACGTTTCTCAGTGTTTTGATTCTGTTTTTGGGATCATTTTTTCATCCTTTTCTTCTTTTCGTGTTCTTTTTGTTTGCAGGTCTGCTGTCGATGTCTCGTCGTCAACTAGCCTTGGCATAGACGGACGACGGGCAATGGCACCGCGGCCAAGCCGTAGCCGCACACCGTTGAGGAATGGTGCTGGAGTTCAGCCGTCCGCGGCCGAGGGCCCCATGGCGTGTGACCCGTAGGGCGACGATGCCATGTTCCCTGTGACTGGCGACGATGACTTGGTCGTGGCTGGGCTGTCCCCGGAGCACGACGACGACGGCCGTGACCCCTTTGCGGTGTTTGATGATGCCACCCACGGGACACAGCCGGCGATCGACGTCGATGCCGTCGATGCAGGGGCAATGGGGACAGGGACGGTGGACTCCAACACCCACTCCAACAGCACTGGTGTTAATGGTAATGCTGATGGTAATGGTACTCGTACTCCTTCCTCTGGTGCTGTTTCTGGACTTGGTAAGCGCAAGTCTAAGTGCTAGGGTGACTTTGAGGAGGTTTATGAGAAGATTAATGGTGTCGATGTGCGTGTTAGAGCTATATGTAAGATGTGTAGAACTGTGTTGAGTGCTAGATCTGCTGCTGGTACTGGTCACATTCTTAGGCACCAAAAATCTTGCAAACAAAAACTTGATAATGCTTCTAGGGTTCAGTCTCGACTAGCTTTTAATGCTGATGGGTCTTTGCATAATTGGAACTATGATCCTGCTGTTGCTAGAACTGAACTGTGTAGATTGATTGCTAGGCTTGATCTTCCTCTTGGTTTTGGTGACACTGATGCATTTGAGAAATATATTAAAAATTCTCATAACCCAAGATTTGTTAGATCATCTAGAAGAACCACCACT
The DNA here is from genome assembly GCA_904845875.1 of Miscanthus lutarioriparius. NCBI lineage: Eukaryota > Viridiplantae > Streptophyta > Magnoliopsida > Poales > Poaceae > Miscanthus > Miscanthus lutarioriparius. The sequence continues at coordinate 88,028,190 of CAJGYO010000009.1, forward strand.
AGAGATCTGGATAAGTTATTTGCTGAACGTCGTGCTATGATTAGGAACTGTGTGCATGCTTCTGCATCTGTTGCTTTGACTTCTGACATATGGTCTGGTAATGCTAAAGAGGATTACATATCTATTGTTGCTCACTATGTGAATGCTGATTGGGAATTGCAAAAGAAGATTGTTGGTCTTAGGTTGATTCAAGTTAAGCATTCTGGTGAAAACATTTCTGCTTCCATTGCATCTGTTGTTGAGGAGTATGACTTGGTTGATAAAATCTTTTCTATCACTTTAGATAATGCATCTTCTAATGCTAAGGCTATGGAAACTTTGACACCCATGTTTGCTGGTTATCTTGGTTGTGATCCTACACCTGATGAACCTGCACCTGGTTACAGTCTTGTGCATCAACGCTGTGCTTGTCACATTATTAATCTGATAGTCAAATCTGGACTAAAAAGAATCAAACCTTGTATAGAGGATTTTAGAACTGCAATTAATTTCTTGAACTCCTCTAATCAAAGAATTGCTATGTTTAGAAACTACTGTGAAGCTAAAGGTATGAGACCTAGAAAATTTGGCTTAGACATGGATGTTAGATGGAATGCTACTTATCTCATGCTAAAACACTTGGTTCCTTACAGTGAAGTATTTTCTGTGTTCATAAATTCAAATTATGGTTCTGCACTGTTGTCTCCAGCCCATTGGCACGTGGCTAGGAAAATATTGGAGTTCCTGGAAGTATTTTATGACTCTACTGTTACACTGTCTGGTGTTTATTATCCTACCAGTCCTCTTATGCTGCACCATGTTCTGGAGATTGCAACCCATTTGCATGCATGTGAAAGGGATGTTAATCTTAGACCCTTTGTGTACCCTATGCAAAGATAAATTTCTTAGGTATTGAAGGACATTCCTCTCTTATACTCGATTGCATTCATTCTTGACCCTAGAGCAAAGCTCGAGGTATGCAAAGGTCCTCCATTTACTTCATCGAATATCTGATACTTGATTACACTACTTACTATGTTGATTTGAAAACTGAGTTGCATAAAATGTTTGAGAAATATTTGAGAAAGTTTGGTGCAACCAGGTCACAAAGGGTTGCTGGTCCTACCCCACCCACTGGTAAGAGAAAACATGCTTGGGGGATAATTTTTGGAGGATCAGTCTCTGCTGGTCCTTCCAAAGGGCACCGCCTCTGTTCTTCTTCTCACTCTACTGCTTCTGAACTTTCAAGCTATTTGGACAGCGACTGCACGATAACTGCTTATGAGGATGGTTTTGACATTCTTCTGTGGTGGAAGGACCACAAACTAACCTATCCCATCCTGGCTATTATGGCCAGAGATATCATGTCAGTTCCTATTTCCACTTGTTCTTCAGAGTCTTGTTTCAGCTTAGCAGGAAAGATCCTAGAAGAACGGCGCCGGAGCTTGAAACCAGAACATGTTGAGATGCTGACCTTGTTGAAGGACTGGGAGCTAGGAGAGAAGAGGGAACAACATGAAGCTGCTGATACCAAGGAAATTGAAGATGCATTCGAGAATTTGTTCCTGGATGAACCAGAAGGTGAAGATGATGCATCTGGTGGCTGAGAGTGGCATTGGTTGGTTGGGAGTGTTGGAGTACTTTTGTGTGAGTTGAGAGTGGATGTGTCCCTCACTCACTTGCTTAGTTTTCATTTGAACATTTGAACAATGGTCTGTAATAACTATGTAAGATTAAGACATTTGGAGCTGGCTGCACTCTTTTTTCCTGCCTAGGGTTTCTCACAAGGGTGAGTTTTACCTAGGTAGGTTTTTAATGAGACAGCATTGCACAAAATAGCTCTTTTTGATATTTAAATCTGTTGTCTTCATCTTGCTGTTGCTGCTGTTTATTGCCTAAGTGTCCTAAATGGCTAAGGGTGAAAAAATTGTGTTGGTCAAAATTCATACTTATGTGTTCATGGTTGAAAAAAATGGATTGAGATGTTTATTTGGAGGTGTTTTAGATTTAACGGGCTGTGGGCTGGCATGGCCTGCTATTTTTGCCGTGCCTCACGGGCCAGCACGGCACGAAAAATGGCCCACAGGCCCGTGCCTGGGCCGAAGGCCAGGCCCGCAGACCGATGAGGCACGGCCCGCAGGGCACGGTGTGCCTCCTTGGCCCGATAGCCATCGTGCCATGCCGGCCCGTGACCGTGCCGTGCCGGGCCAGGCCGGCCCGATGCCCAGATATGGTGGGGGTGGATGGATGGTGCGTGTGGTGTACCTGGTATATGCACTACCTGCTGTCTGCAACGAATGGATCGAGTGCTGCATTCTCTTCAATTTTGATCCATCCCATTCACATGTGTATACGTGACGTGCGTCGTTCTTATATTATCGGATCGGAGAAGAATACGTGCACAGACTACAGAGAGCTGCACGCAAGCATGGACTACGTACTCCATCTAAATGCACCGGCCGGCATGCTAGCTTCTGACGTTTTTGTGCTGGCAAGCTGCTAAGCATTTGTGCCAGGCCAATGCAGAGGCGACTATTGTGTGTGGAATATGCAGGTGCAGCATCATGTGCCTTGCCTACTCCTGCGTCCGGGAACGAACAAGTGCAATATATACCCGATATGATAGCTAAGCTTCAGATGCATCCATACTTCCACGCACTTAGCTCGTCAGTATGCATGCATATGCATGTTGAGTGCGTGTGCTAATAGATAGTCTTTTGTATTGGTGAGCCAGCTAGCAAAGCTTTCTGGGTTCTCCTGGTTTGGCCACGGCCAAATGAGTGTGTCTGTGTCCGATCCACTACGTACTTTAGTTCGTGGCGTCCATGCTAATTGCTTGTCACGGATGATGGACCGCAGGTAGACTGATGACCATTCAACGTACGTACAAATATGTGCTAGCTTTTGTCCTAGTTCCTATGAGATGGATCGCTGAGAGAGATGACCAAGCCTGCTTGTGGTTAGCATTGTGCTCGACGACCATTCAACGTCGTACAAAGTAGCTAATGCTTGTCGCTCGTGTGCGTGCCATGTAGAGTATCCAGCTATTTTTTCGGTACACGCCTTTTAATCATCTTTAGCAACACCCTCTACTTGACCTTCTACTTCCAATTTGAGTAGTGGGGGTAAAAAAAACCCTGCCCCTACTACACCCTCTATTTCTGTTGTACCTCACTTTTTCTCTCTCACCCCTACTTTTGTTGGCCCCCTACTCCACTCCCTCACTCCACTCCTTCGCTGTTTCTCTTCCGCACCGCGACCTCGCGACTGGTTCCACTGCCCCGCCAGCCTCTCCCCCAGGCGCGACGGCCCTCTCGACGCCGGCGCGGCGGCCCTCTCCCTTCCCCAGGCGCAGATCTCTGGCGTGGCTGCCCTTCCCCGTGGTGGCGTCCCTCCCTGACGCTGCACGCCGCAGGCGGAGAGGTCCTCACCAGTGGCGGCGCCCCGTGACGGAAACTAAGAAATCCTTCCATTAGTTCCAAAATGCTTGCTGTTTTTTGGTCTCGTCCTATGTTAAACTTCTTTAATTCTGATCGAACTTGTAAAAAAATGTATTAGTATCAATGATGTCTTCTAGCTAATAAGTACAATATATCAAGTCGTACGTAGATTCAGACGACAGCCCAAGCCAAATCTCAGCCCAGTCTTTGTGTATCTAGCTCAGAAATCACCGTAACTGCATTCGCAGTCACTACCAGCATGCCACGGAGAGCGAAACGCCGGCCCACTCACCCAGGCGACGGCGCTGGCGCGCTGCACAGAGATACGGAGTATATAATAAGAGAAAATTAGTTCCTTGGTCTAAAAGAAGTTTTTGCTTAGTTTCTTAATCTTTTTCGATTGAACTTGCTTATCTGGCCCTAAAAATTCGTTTTGGTTATTGGCACTTCCATTAGTTTGATAAAGTAATGGTGTTAAAAGCAACGCGAAATGACTCTTTTACCCGTGACGCCGAATGCAACAGTACAGCAGCCCATAGAGAGTCATACAGGTTTTTCAGGCTACCTACTACCAATAATATATATAAAAAATAATAATTTCATGCTTGAAAAATATATATATAAAATAATAATTTCATGCTTGAAAAAAAATTGTACCTTATTTTGAGAAACTATTGATTTTTTAGAAAAAGGAATATTATATTCGAGCATCTGCAAGAGTTTTACAATTTAGCTGAAAAAACTAAACTAGCAAGAGGCAATAAGACGCTGGAAACAAAAAGAGACTTCAAAAGCCAACTAAGCCTCTAGCCTATTAGAAGACATCCACCCATGCTGGGCGAAGATCTCCAACACAGTTGTTTCAAGAAGACGACATGCCCACTTCATGGTCACCTGAACGCTTTCCTTCTGTAATTGGGACCAAAATTGAGTCCAACATGTAGCTCTGAAGATAACCTGCATATAAGAATTATTCATTTTTTATCAAAAATTATATCGTTCCTACTTATAGATAGACCAACAAACCGCAATTGCTCCCACCCAAACTTGGAAGCGTGTTTTTTTTTGTCTATCCCTTGCAACCAATTCCCAAATAAATGAGCTACACTATGTGGTGGTCTTAAACCAAAAGCAACATGAATAGTTCTCCAAATAAAATGTGAAACATGACAATCGAAAAGCAAGTGTTGGATAGTTTCATTGTTGTTACAAAAACAACAACGCTCACCACTACTAGGAATCAGGCCTTGGCCAACGCCTATATTTGGTTGCAATATGGCTATTTTGGTTGCAACTGGAATCAATTGCATCTAAGTCTGGTGGTCGATAGATGGTTGCAGTTGGAACGGTGCAATAGCCTCAGGCAACCACTGAAGATGTGGTGTTGCAACAGATTTTGCTATTGCAATGTAAAAAAAAAGCCTACTGCAACCAATACTTGGTTGCAAGAACAAATATTGCAACGATTAGATTGGTTGCCTAAGGTTCTATAGCCACGAAACACTTGGCTGCAATATTTCATGATTGCCACGAACGAAAGTGTTGCAATAGAAAAGTATTGCCACTCCAAAATTACGTGGCCATATGGTCATATTACTGCAAAGTGTGATCCATTGCATCAAAGTGCTTTTGCAACGTATCAGATATGGTTGCGATAGATGATATGGTAATGCAACGAACTAGTCTTCGAGGTAATATATGTAGGTTGCAACGAATTTGTGTTGGTGGTAATAGAGGCCACATGCAACAAACAATTGTTGGTGGCGATAGATGATATCATAATGCAACAAACTAGTATTCGAGGTAATATATGGAAGTTGCAACGAATTTGTGTTGGTGGTAATAGAGGCCACATGCAACAAACAATTGTTGGTGGCGATAGATGATATGATAATGCAACAAACTAGTATTCGAGGTAATATATGGAAGTTGCAACAAATTTGTGTTGGTGGTAATAGAGGGCACATGCAACAAACAATTGTTGGTGTCAATAGATGATATGGTAATGCAACACATAAAGTTCGTCGCAATAATGCATATTGCAACCAAAATCAATGGTTGCCTATTATTCTATCGCAACGAGGGGAATTTGAATAGCAGTTTTTAGATTATTTTCTCAGCATGCACATCACATATAACCAACTGATACATTCATTAATTCAAATTTTGTCTCAAACCAAAGTAACACACAATGACCAGAATTGTGCTTTAAAGAACATGACTACAACTAACAAAATAAAGAAACCATATTTAACTTAGTTCACAACATTGTTTAGCATATAATAAATCGATCTAATAATGAGTTCGCTGGTTGCTCCATCGACAATCAGCTACACAACCACAAATAAGCATCTTTGTAACTTGTCATTCTTGTTGTGGCCGGCCATCAACATTAAGCCATAGAAGCTTTCTCTAATTGTTTTGGCTGTCCGAGTTTCTCTGCGATTCATGAAAACATATATGATTAAATTAAAGGAGTAATTAGCAATCATAGAACAAGAGAAATTGAGATCAACCCTAGAAGGAGAACAACTGTGTCTTGTCACTGCTAGGAAAAAATGTTTAACAATTCAATCTATAAATAAATTCTGTGAGAATCCAATGGGACACTAGAGTTGTCAAATGTAGTTTATTTATCCCCACATGTTAAACAAAAGCAATAGCGATCAGTTACTGAATCATCTTAAATGTCAAGTGCAAAACAACCGTAGTCAGTAAAGAAATTGGAATGGCAAAGTTTATTAAATAGACATGGTAAACATCACTTGTTTCTTTACTGGAGGGCATACACAACAGAAGGCATAGGAAAAAATCTAGCAATGACATGGTAAACATCACGTGCAGATCAAGTTATGAGGATTCAAATCAAAACATTATTCATACCTGCTGATTCTTTAACTGATTACGAGTCCTCAATAGCTGATCGGAACTAACAAAACTCATCGTTGATCCAGCAGCAGCATTAGTTTTTGTAAAAATATTCCTAGCTGAAGTACTCTTTGCTTTTATGGTGTGAGGTGCAACAACTTCCTTTTCTGTAGTCATTACGCTTTGTGGTTCAGCAGTCTGCCACAAAGAAACTTTGGTGTAAACAAAATGCATTTCATTTGGAAGCATGTGTCGGGATCATACAACAGATTACCTGTACAGCATCAGCCTCTAAGCGTGGTGGTGTGATGAAGTTCTGGTTAGTAGGTCCATTTGAAACCTGTGTGGGGATCATGGTTCCAGACATAGCCTGTGCAGGACAGAAGGCAAGGGAAATTAGAGGAATACGGAGCTAAAACAATAGTTGAAACATGTTTCAAAGGGGATACCTGTTGCAAAAGCTGACGGAATTCTACCCTCATTTCATCCATTTGTTTCTTACTTTCTTCCTTATCTTTTTGCCTTGCTGAAACTTCATTTGCAAGCTGTTCTTTTAGTTCTCGAACCTCTTCTTGGTGCTGCATTCTTTCTTCTTGGGCATCCAATTCAGCACGAGCTGCATCTTCTTCTTTTTGTTTCAGTAGAGCTCTTCGTGTTGGATATTTCGCCATGTAGCCACGTCCATGAGACTTGTATGATTTTGTTCCAAGAGTTTTTGAGTAGTTGAGTTGGAAAACTAAGTTTTCCTCCTCAGCTGTAAGAAAAGGCCTATCCTTCCCTCTTTCTACATTTGTAACTTCGATGCAAGCTTTTTCCTAAGTGTAACATGTCAAACAAATTAGGAGCATGTAAGATTAAGAAGTTCCAAATTTTAAGGTAAACATGCTGTAATTTTAATGATGCAAACATACACAAAGAACTCACATAAACATCCCTAGCTTCATCAGTTGACCATTCCCCATTCTTGGTGTGAGTTTTCATCCAAAGTTGCAGATCAGTAGGTTGTTCACCTGTAGCACGGTTTGTCTAAGGTGCCAAAAATGTAGCATTAGGTGATGGCCATATATTTCAGAAAGTAATCTACATATTATTTAATGTAGTTATTACCTGTTCGAAACGAATCTGGGAAAATGGTTTCGCTCCCATGAGATGCTTAGTCTTTTGTTTCTTTCGGTTTTCTGAATTCTTTGTGCTAAGTTTCTGCAAAAGGTGAATGAGCATAGTGCTGTTAATTGCATTACAAAACCGGGATTAGTAACAAATTTGGTCACAAACAAACCTGGAATTGCTCAGATCCAAAGTATTGGATCAAGTAGTACCACTCCACGATGTCTAAGTCTTCAGGCTTATGCTTCATACGTTCAGCATCAGTGGAGTATGCCTTGTATGTAGAACTGAATGAAGTTCTCCATCCTTTGTACCTCTCTTTGGCAATTGCCAATATCTTTTCACTAGCATCTTCAACAGTGTCTAAGTCCCAAATTTTCTGTTTCAATGTAATGACCAATATAAGAGTAAAGTAGAGGCGTTGAAATCATTAGATTAGGCTAAAGCTCAAAATTTACTTACCATCATCTCTTGTACTATTGATTCTTTTACAATTTCCTTGACTTTCTTCCAAGATTTCACTCCTATAAGTGGAGTCTTTTTCCTAGTGAACACTACAATCTCATCCACAAATGTACGACTGTTGTCACCACAGGGTCCTCCCGTCAAGGCATCAAATTCAACTTTTAATTTCTGAGTTCCGCCCCTGATTCTTTTAGCAGCTGCTTTGTAACCTTTGAGACATCCACGTCGACGGGTTTTGGATACACCTAATTCACATTTGAGACAAATATAACACGCATGGTCAGCAAAAGAGTTTACAACATACATTTTAAAAATAAGAGACAAGCATATACCATTCCCTTCCTTTGGTTTTCTTGCATGAGATGGCCGATTATTATTATTGTTTGTTGTTCTCCTTTCCTGATTTCCCTCACCTCCCTCACCTTGAGACAAATGATCATTATCTGTATCTGAATGTTCTTGTAATAACGAGACTACACACAACAAAAAAAAGAGCATATATCAATTAATTTATTCAATGAACAAGTATTTGATGATGTGAATAAAGAAATTTATTTACGCATATGGCGACGCCGGCCTGTGTGCCTGAGCCACTCCTTGTACGTATCAATTGTTTCGTCCCTGAAGTCATCCCTGAAGTCTGTGAACCATGTTTAACCAAATGCAATTGTCAAAACAACATTATATCTGATCCTAACCGATTTAATGAGTTATGGAAATAATGAGTATACCTATTTCTGGGTCTTCCTCTTGCATTTCTACTAACCAAACCTTGTAGGCATCAAGTTGCTGCCTATCAGTTCCAGTATCAGCATGTCTTCGCTTCCCCCCATGTTGTTTAATTGGCGTTATGCTGACATCTCCCTGAACTTCGGGCTCCTTTGACATTATCAACCTGATTTAATTATAAAACTACAATTAAATTTGGTTGAACAAGGACATGCAGCAACAAAGTCTAGTATAAAAGAGATAATTCAGAACTGTATATGACTAAACTAACTATAAACATGCAGCAAAAAAACAAAGTCCCTGATCATCAAACATTATCAACCTGATTTCCTTTTCCTTAGCATTGTCATGTAGCATTTTATCTGCATCTCGTAAATATTCAATGGGCTCAATTGTAGCTACATTGCCTCCGCAACGCTTCTTGTAGTATAAATAATCCCTTGATCCATAGCCAAACTGTTCCTTGAAATACATCAGGTTATGAAATGTGAGATGAACTCTATCGACTTCAAGTTCGATAAGTTCATCTTCCTCAGAATGCCCCTTCAATTGTAAATAAATTGTCCACATTTCATCCGTCAATGGTTCCCTGCATATAAAACATAGTAACATTAGTCCTGCTTATTATATTATGAGTTCTCACAATATGATCTAATTGTAAAAATATAATTAAATTTGGTTTAGCAAGGACATGCATGCACACTGTATATGTATACGTACACTGTTGGTGCTGGTTAAATAGAGACAGGAAGCGCACTTGTATATGTATATGTATACCCAACTAGAAGTCTGTTTGAAACTATTATGGCTGAGACAGTAAAAAAAAACTGGAGTTCTTCAACAACAACTAGGGGCAATCCAAATGAAGGTAGCTAGCAGATTTATTTAGTACCTCGTGTGCAGGAAGCGTAGTACCCCCAAGCCGTCATCTTCATCTTCGTCATCAGTATCATCGTGTTGGTGTGGGCGCATCTCCTCTGAAGCAGGCTCGGCGAAGCTGACGCTTCTGCGTGTGGTGTTTGAAGATCGACAACTTTTCTTCATGGTGCCCAGCCGTGGTCGCGCGCCGTCGCTGCCGTCGTCGCCGTCGCCGTGGTCGCGCGTCGTCGCCGTCTTCATGGTGAGAGTGGCAGCGCCGTCTCTTGACCTAACTGGTGAAGACGAACAGTCGATGTGTGCCGCATTTGGTTTTAGGAGTAAGGCGGCAGGAGAGTAAATGTAAAGGCCGCTCGAGGACTTTAGGCGTGAATTTCGCATCCAATCGATGCTTTGGCGGGCTCCTAAAAAATGACGGAAAATTTAGTACGGGACTTCATATATGTACAGGAAACGAAATTTTCATATGTGTACACATAAACGAAATTTTCATATGTGTACACATAAACGAAATTTTCATATGTGAAATTACACAATAATGAATTTTTCATATGTACAAGTCCACGCTTTGTCTCGTCGTGCAGTACTTTGAATAAATTTTCACATAAACGATATCAAGAGTGAATGCCAAACTTTGAATATTAAGTTGTGCCATATTTTGTCTCGTGTACTCCAAAGATAGTTTTCCTCGTGGCAAAGACGCGACCGGGAGCGGGCGCGTCCTGCGGCGTGGCGCTTGACCGCTTCATTGGCGGGTGTGGTGGCGCGTCACGGAGCTCCTAGTCAAGGGCGACGACCATGACACGGCGGCACTATCAGGCACGGCGGCAGGCACGGCGGCACTATCAGGCACGGCGGCACTATCAGGCATGGCGGCACTATCAGGCACGGCACGGCGGGCCGCGTCGACTGCGTGCTCGTGCTCGCGCCGAGCCGGTGCGTGCCGTGCGTGCGTGCGCGTCGGGCCGACCGATTGAAACACTATATACTCGGCGTAAAGCGTAAACCGAAAACAAGAAGGACAGCGAGTTCCTAGTCAAGGGCCACGACCATGACACGGCGACACTATCAGGCATGGCGGCACTATCAGGCACGGCACGGCGGGCCGCCGTGCCGACCGTGCTCGTGCCTCGCCGTGCCCGTGCCGTGCCGTGCCGGGCGGACCGATTGAAACACTATATACTCGGCGTAAAGCGTAAACCGAAAACAAGGACAGCGAGTTCCTAGTCAAGGGCCACGACCATGACACGGCGGCACTATTAGGCACGGCGGCACTATCAGGCACGGCACTATCATATCGCCGTGCCCGTGCCTAGCCGTGCCCGTGCCGTGCCGGGCGGCCCGTTTGAAAAAATGTATACTCGTAAAGCGTAAACCGAAAACATATATTCGAACAACTTAAATATTCGAACAAACTCATTCCAATAGATTAAATATTATATTGGGCCTCTAAGAATTCAAGTTGGCTTAAAGTTGGGTGGGTTCATGCAAGAGACTACACAGTAGATACAAATTGTAGTTTGTATAATTAAAATATACAGTTGGACAAGAAAAAAAGGTGAGGCAAATTTAGAATGTGATTTAGTTGGACAAGAAAAAAAGGTGTGGCAAATTTAGAATGTGATTTAATAGGGTAAATGTTAATACGAAAAATATGAATTAAAATAATTGCAATGGGCTATAGGTATAATGAAAAAGAGGGAAAAAAATTGTGCTATAGGGCCAGCCAGGCAACATCGTTACAGGCTCAACCGGCGAGCGGGAGCTCCAACGGAGCCAGCCAGCCCATTAAACCCATAGCACAGGAAGAGACCAAGCGTTGATGGATATGACTCAGTTCGGAATTCGGAAGCGCAGCCATGCCCTCCCTTTTAAGCAGTGCTACGCACTCCTCAGTGTCCGGTGTGGTACTAAATGGAGATGATTGCGACGCCGCTGCAAACAACGCTAATGGGCCGGTGCAAACAACGCTAATGGGCCGCTGCAAACAACGCACTCCTCAGTGGCCGCTGCAAACAACGAAAAGAACAGGCCAAGTCGTCTCTAGGTCACGCCGCCACGCTCCTCTTTCCGCCGCCGCCACGCTCCTTTTCCGGCGCAGCCCCGCCACGCCGAGCTCACCTCGCCACGGCTGCGCGACCTCTTCGACAGAGCACGCCGGGGAGAACCACGCCGCCTCCTCCTCTCTGCGCCGCTCGCCGCGCCGCCTTCTCCATCCCAACAGCGCCGCCGCCACTGCTTCTCCTGTTCCCGAGCCGACGCGCGCCGCGCCTAGCTCCGCTCCTGCGCCGTTTAACGCGGCGCGCGCTTTGCACCTCACCAGCTCCACGCCGCGCAGCTCGCCGCCTCCTGGAACGCCATCTTCGACCTCGCCGCCTCGTCATCGACGCACTGCATCAACGCGTCGTCCTCGCCGTCGCGCTCTGCGCCGAGCCTGCCATAGACCACGCCGACGCGCCCAACCTCGCCGACCCGGAGCACCAGCACGCCGCCTCCTTCGTTCGCCGCCACCTGCACCTCGAGCTCGCGTCGCCGGCCAGCACCTCCTCATCAGCCTCGCCGGGCCACGTCGTCCACCGCTCTGTCTCACCGGCGCCCTGTCCTCGACGCCGTCGCGCTCTTCACCACCACTGCATAGCCGCCTCGCAGCCGGTAAAACGAAACGGCTGAGCAGCGGCAAAGAGGCACCCGCCCCTGTTCCCCTCCGGCGACCCCAGCTTGCTCCCCCTCAGCTGGCTTTTATTGTGCTTCAAACAAGGTGAGCAGAAAACACAGGGGTCCTAGTTAATTTTCCTCTCCTTGGTGAACTTTTGAAGAACTTCGAACTCTTGGGGAGAGCTGCAAAGGCATATCATGCTCATTAGGAAAGAAACTTTTCAATTCATAATGTTAGCTTGATAGTGGGTATTTATTCTGTGGATTCGTGCTCACTGTAGGGATGTCAAATGAAGATAAGAGCTGGATGCGGATGTCCAGATATACATCTGATTGGCAGGCAGGATTCAAGAATTTTTTACAGAGTGTATTTGGGGGCACATCTAGTGAAGAAACAGCTCCATGTCCGTGTACTCGATGTCGCTGCATGTCTTATCGAAGTGAAAAGGAGGTTCGAACTCATGTGGCACTGAGAGGGTTTGATGAGAGTTTCATTCAAGGAGAAGGTAATTCCGAGCCTTCGTTAGTTGAGAATGATAACAATGATGGCCCTGCGGTAGATCATGCTGAAAGTTCCCATGATTTAGTTTCTTCACTAATTAGAGGTGTTATACATGGAGAAATCACAGGAAGAGATGAGGACGAGCCAAATGCAACTGCAAAAAAACTTTTCAGGCTACTAGAAGAGGCAAAGAAAGAGTTGTATCCAGGTTGCAAAGAGGTTACAAAGATTTCTTTCATTGTCATGCTATTTCAGATTAAATGCATGGATGGCATTAGTAATAGCAGTTTAGAACGCATACTTCGGTTGTTCTTGCTTGTGCTTCCTGCTGGCCATTGTCTCCCAGCTTCCTTGGAAAAAGTGGAGAAGGTTGTTCGAGATCTTGGCCTGCATTACGATAAGATTCATGCCTGTGTCAATGACTGTGTGTTATTTCGTGGAGATTATGCTAAATTGGATAAGTGTCCAACATGTGGAGAATCTAGATGGAAAGAGACAGGCGGTACTGAAAAGGATGATCATGTTGACATTGATTGTGGAAAGAAGCAGAAGTGTTTTGCACGTAAGATCCTTCGTTATTTTCCACTTATTCCTCGCTTGCAAAGATTGTATATGAGATCATCGACATCAAAGCTGATGCGTTGGCATGAGGAAGAACTAGTAAATGATGGGAAAATGCGTCACCCGGCAGACTCATTGGCATGGAAGCATGTGAATAGCGAGTATAAGGATTTTCCTAAGGACCCTCGCAACATACGGCTCGGTCTTGCAGCTGATGGCTTCAATCCGTTTGGGATGTTGAATGTTGCATATACTACATGGCCTGTCATCCTAATCCCTTACAACTTGCCTCCTTGGTTGTGTTTGAAGCAACCCTATTGGATGATGTCTATGTTGATTCCAGGGCCAAAATCACCTGGAATGAATATTGATGTCTATTTGCAACCTCTAATTGATGAGTTCATAGAGTTATGGGTGACAGGTGTTGAAACATGGGATGAGAATAAGAAGGAGACGCTTTACTCTTCATGCGCTTGTTGGGACTATAAATGACTTCCCTGCCTATGCCATGCTATCTGGTTGGAGTACTAAAGGAAAGTTTGCATGCCCATACCGCCACAAAGATACAGAGTACTTATGGTTGAAATTTGGGTCAAAGCATTGTTACATGGGTCATCGTCGATTTCTCCTCGTAACCATAGGTGGCGCAAGAGCAAAACAAGCTTCAACAACATGACAGAGATGAGGGAGGCACCTATGCCACTAACCGGTGCTCGTGTTCTACAACAAGATGAAAGTTTTGAGCAACTGAATTTGGGAAAGCAACAAGGAAGAGGAAGCAACGTGAAGAAGACAATAGGTGGCACACAACCGGAGGAAGAAGAGTATATTTTTTCAGCTTCCTCCTTATCGGGAAAAATTGCTTGTAAGGCATAACTTGGATGTTATGCACATCGAGAAAAATGTCTGTGAAAGCATTATTGGGACATTGCTTCACATAGATGGTAAGAGTAAGGATAGTGAAAAGGCGAGGCTTGACATGCAACATCTTGGGATACGGCAGGATCAGCATCCGGTGGTGAAGAATGGAAAGTATATTTTGCCATCATCATTGTACTCCTTAAACAGGGACCAGAAGAAGATGCTATGCACATTCTTAGAAGGAGTGAGGATGCCTGATGGTTACGCGTCTAATATAAAGAGATGTGTGGATGTGAATGGATGTAAGGTTTCTGGACTAAAATCACATGACTATCATGTTATTTTACAGAAACTGTTGCCCTTAGTTGCAAGGCATATCTTGCCTGAAGCTGTTGCTAGACCATTGATTGAGCTTAGCAGGTTTTTCAATGCGCTGTGTTCAAAGGAGCTGGTGCAAACTCATTTAGAAACACTAAGCTCTTCAATTGCAGAGACTTTATGTAAGCTTGAGATGATATTTCCACCAGCATTCTTTGACATTATGATGCATTTGCCGGTTCATTTAGCTGAGGAGGCTAAATTTGGTGGACCTGTGTGTTATCGGTGGATGTATCCAATCGAGAGGTATCTACGTACACTTAAAGGATATGTTAGGAACAAGGCACATCCAGAAGGTTCGATAGCAGAGGGATATATCTTAGAGGAGTGCATGACATTCTGCTCTCGCTTCCTAGAAGACATTGAAACGAAGCTGGATCGACCAATGCGCCATGAGAGGAGCGTGGTCAATGAACCACCGGCTGGGTCTAGCATAGTTGGCAGCATCGACTACAGTAAGAAAGGCTGCAAATTAGAGCATCTTCCTAAATCTGAAATGTTGCGGATGCGGCACTATATGTTATCAAACTGTGATGAGGCACTGAGATGGATCGAGTAAGTGTTAGAAACATTTTTCTTTGTGTTTTTACACAGTTTATAGTTGAATGCATACTAATATGTTTTTCCCAAAATAAATGTATAGGAAGCATAAGGAGCTGTTGAGAAGAACTAGCGCACAAGGCGTTGATAAGCGTCACAGGGAGCATTTTGTTGGATGGTTTGAACGTAAGGTGAGTAATGTGCACTTGAGTAGCCTCTCGCAATGTTAATTTTCAGTTCTCGAACTCTTCAAATGTTGTGGGGAAACTGAAGTGATGTATTGTCATCCCCTATTGCTATCTGTGCAATGCTAGGGAATGCCATGAGTGTCAGCAGGCTTAACTCTCATTGTGAGATGCTTTTTCAACATGTTTGCTGGCTCACATTGCTGACTTACTGTACACTATTTTATCAGTTACAATAAGATGTAGTACTATGTCAATAATCGCCATATACAGCTGTATTTGTGTCCATCATGTATGTCTTTCCATGGAACTAGGACCATTAGGTTTAAATTCCAGCCATCACAGTTGCCTTGTTGGTCATTGCACTACTATATCCCTCATGTTACCTGTGATAACTTCCCTCATGTGCTCTTCTTGTTCCTAAACAATCTCTTGTCAATATAAATATGTGAAGAGATGCTACCCCATTGGCTCAGCATTTGAGTTATTGCTCCCGTCTCAATTTAGGTACTGGAGTTAAACAGGCTGACCTCCAACTAATCCCCCTTGCTGAAGAAGGATTAGTCATCATCAGTTGCTTTCTCAAGTTAAGAATCTCAAATATACTTACAAAAAATAATCCCCCTGTTGTGGAGCCTTTAACCAATCTGAGTAGAGTTAAGCCCACTCCAGTAAAGGGTTACTAAGAAAATAATATCTCTTTGCTGCTAGAAATTAATATCTCTTTGCCCGCTCCAGTAAATCTCTCTTCACTACTACTTGACCAACCACATAGCAGAATTCTAGCAGTATATACTAGAATGAAATCTGTATGAAAATAATATATAGTAGAATTCTGCTATGTGGTTGGTCAAAGTAGAATTCTGCTAGAATTTTACATTTCTGAAATCTGCTATGTGGTTGGTCAAAGTAATCTCTCTTACTGCTAGAAAATAATATCTCTTTGCTGCGTTTGGGTGTGATCTTTTGTTATCTGTCATCGGTGGAGAGTTAAGAATAATGCATTGATATATAGTGTCAGGGTTCAAGGTACTTTATGCATTGATATATATATATAGTGTCACTTTTAAAATACAGCAGTCCTTATATTTTTTTCTTGCGTGTAGGCCAAGGAACTTTATGAAGAGCGGAAGATCAGTGAAGAGCTATATGATCTTTCACAGGGTCCTCATTATGTGGCTCGGGTTTTCAACAGATGCGTAATTAATGATTTTTTTTTCCGAACCGCTGCTATAGAGGCTAGCTTCAATACACAAAATTCAGGAGTTCTAGTGAAGGGTGATGATAGTACGAGCAATATGGATTGGTACGGTGTCCTTAATAAGGTAATCGCACTAGATTTCCCTGGTGAAAAAGAAGTCATATTGTTTGAGTGTGATTGGTTTGATGTTCCTGCCGCATCCAAGAGTAAAAGTAAAGGGTTCAGTAAGGATCAATATGGGATTATAGATATTGATACAACTCGTCGTCGATATATGAATGATCCTTACGTTCTGGGGACTCAAGTGGAGCAGGTTTTTTACGTTAAATGTGCAAATAAATCCAAATGGAGTAGTGTTGTTAGAATGAAGCCTAGGACCTTGTTTTCCATGCCAGAACAAGGAGAAACTGAACAACAGGGACAGATTGATATTGACTCAGTCGATGTAGGTGTGGAGGACATGGACATTTGTATCCAGCTTAGAGAGTTGAGAAATTGGACAAGGAATGACCTCGATGGAGTGACTGGAGATGCCAGCATTATTCAAAGTGCTATACCTGTGCCAGAACCAGATCAAGATGACATACCTGATGATGATGATGAGAATGATGACACCTACATCAACGACGGGCATGTTGCACCTGTCAACACTTTAGGCCAGGGAGAGGAAGATGAGCTTTTTACATAATTGTGATACTATATGTATTAATGTGATATTTGTTTCTTTTAATTGGTATCTAGTATGCAAACTTTTGTTTAATTTAGACCGTGTGTTGAGCTTAAATTATGATTTTACTTGAATTCTGCAATTTAAGTGGTGCGTAAATTTGTGCTGGATGTCGTCAGGTGTTACTTCAATTTTGCAAGCTGAAAATGCAATTCGTTGCCTTTTGCAATTGTATTTTAGATGCTCATTCTAAAAGTGAAGCAATAGTAGTCAGCTTCCTGTACAAATGAACAGCACCTTCTTGTGCATTTTCTTTGGTGTTGACTGTGCATTTTCTTGTGAGAACCAAGGAGCCAAGGAGCCCTTTCACAGGCAACGATGTGGTGTGATGGTCTGTCGCACTTTGCTGTAGTCCGAGGTCCTGGGTGTCCAGTGACATGGCGAAGCGTGTGGCAAAACTGTATACAAAAAAGTTGAATGCAAGGACTACGAGCAAAGTGATTTGTAGCGCAGTGGTAAGGACCATTTCAAGTAGAAATGGAGGTGGGTTCGAAGTTCGACTCCTCTATTTGCATGTTTTTACATGCAGTTTTTTTTCTCTATTTTTTTCTAATAAATATGCAGTTTTTTCTCTATTTTTTTCTAATAAATAATAAATGAAGTTCTAAAATTGAGCGTTTGATTCTAGTAATTAGAGCTCTATAGTCTCTAAAGTTTTTAAACTTTAAATTGTTTTGATGATTAGGCAATTCAAACTAAAGCAAATAAATTGTTTTTAAACTATAAATTGTTTTCTAGATGCAACAGGCACATGAGCTATCGAAACAAAGGTTAAGTTTTAGACAACGTTATTTCATCGTGGCCACAACCAGGCATAATCGCAACCAACTAAATATTCATGGCAACAAACACAAATCAAACGCAACGAATTGTTTTCTGGATGCAACAGGCACATGAGCTATCGCAACAAAGGTTAAGTTTTAGACAACGTTATTTCATCGTGGCCACAACCAGGCATAATCGCAACCAACTAAATATTCATGGCAACAAACACAAATCAAACGCAACGAATTGTTTTCTGGATGCAACAGGCACATGAGCTATCGCAACAAAGGTTAAGTTTTAGACAACGTTATTTCATCGTGGCCACAACCAGGCATAATCGCAACCAACTAAATAATCATGGCAACAAACACAAATCAAACGCAACGAATTGTTTTCTGGATGCAACAGGCACATAAGCTATCGCAACAAAGGTTAAGTTTTAGACAACGCTATTTCATCGTGGCCACAAGCAGGCATAATCGCAACCAACTAAATATTCATGGCAACAAACACAAATCTATCGCAACACTAAATCAATATTATCGCAATGCACAATTAGTTGTGGCAATAGGTACCCAAAAAGGCAACCACCTTGTTCACTGTGGCATTAACACCAACTTATTGCAACGAATGTTTTAACTGACGCAACCCACATTTTTTGTGGCCATAAGATCCAGATATCGCAACCCATTAATATGTTGGTTGCTATAAAACAAAATATTGCAACCAAATGTGTGGTGTTGCGAAAAAAATGGTGCTCTAAGGGTCAATTCCTAGTAGTGCACTCCCTATCCAGTTTCGCTTTACTAGATTATCTTTGGTTAAAATTACACCTTTGATTAAGAACCAAACAAAAACCTTAATCTTAAGAGGTAGTTTTAACTTCCACATATGTTTATTTGTGGGCACAAAGTTGCTATGTATATAATAGTTATACATTGATTGTACTGTAAAAACATCATGTCTTGTAAGATTCCATTTCAGAGTATCCGGTTGATCCTCAAGTTGTACAAATACAACTTTTGCCACAAGTTCATTCCACTTAGTTAATTTGTCCCCAACCAAAGCTCTGCAGAACGATATGTTTAAAGGTACACTACTAAAGACAAGCCCCGGTGAAGATTCGGCGACGCGGCACGAGCTAGATAAAGCGAGAAAAAGAGAGAGAAGGGGCTCGGTGGCTTCGCAAGCTTGACGCGAATCTCGGAATCAGCTTCCGGTGGCAGAGGAGTGGCTAGGCAAGCACGGCGGCGGCGAGCTCCTTCTCGGCGAGATTCAAACGGCGCGACGACTTGGGTGGAGGCGATGCGGCTTGCTCTAGGGCATAGTAGGGAGGCGGTGGACACAGGGGCACTATTTATGAGAGCCTCGGCGTGCGGGTCACGCCAAAACCCCCGCGGATTGCGGCGCATGGCGGTGGAACTCGACTCGAGCAGAGTCCTGATCGGTGCCAACCGGAGGTAGGGGACGACGTTGACGCGTGGGCTCCAGCCGGCAGAGACACATGGTTGTGGGGCCTGGACATCAACCAAACATTGAAGAGGGAGAGGCTCCACGCGCGCGGGCCTGATGCCAGCTGGGCTCGGCTTGCTGTTGGGCTGCGCAAGCTTGCCGGTTCGGTTGTGTGCTAGGGTGAGGGAGAGAGCGGCCTTCAGAGGGATAGAGCAGGCCTTCAGCCAAAAGGGAGACAGGGAGCATTTTCCTTTTTATTTTGTTTTCTTTTTCTTAAACCATTTTCAAATATGAACCAAATCGAATTCAAATATAGTTTCAAATATACTTTTCAAGATGAGAACTTTTGGGAGGTTTCCAAAACTGAGCTTTTGAAAAAAAAATGGAAAACTCTTTCATTTTCCAATTCTTTTTTTTTTCTTTTCTTTTATTTCAGAGCCCTTTTCAAACTTATTTTCAAAAGCGATTTAAATTCATTTTGAATTTTGGATTCGACCACTCATTGCAATAAATCAAATGCACCGGCATGTATGCACATCCATGTTGCTACTCCATATGATGAATTTTAATATAATGAAAAATATTCTTTTTCCTATTTTTCATGTGCATAAAAATTCATAAATAAAGCATTTTAATCATATTTTCAAAAGTATAAATTTTAGGGTGTTACAAATAATAGTATACTAATGCACTATATGGGGTGAGGCCTATGTCAATCCGAGGCCTAGAGCGGTGGCACACCCTGCCCACCCAAGCGCCGGCCCTGCATGGTACCATATATTATGGCTTAGGAGATGCGTGGTCCTCCCTCAAGTCAGCCATGGTGACAGTGTTGCCCTTGCTTTGCAGCCTCATCGTTTTAGCACAGCCACTAGACTTGCCAATTGCAACCTCTAGAGTGCCCTGCAACCCTCAAGTCAGGCCAACAGCGTACATGTTTAAGAACTTCTAGCAGCTGGCGTACATGCAAGGACTGCTTCTAGGCAGCGAACTGAGTAGCCTTATACGTCAAGGAGAAATTAATATATCAATTCGTGCCTACCCGATCATGTATTCTATTGTTTTCAGTGGCCTTTGCTTTCCCAAACTATGCATTGTCATTCATGATTTCAATATTTTTTACTGTGTCGTCCTCATTCCATAAAAGATACACATAGCAACACGCGGGGCACCGTCTAGTTTCATACATAGGCGAAGTCCTGCCCTAGTAGTAGCATAGAAAATAGGGAGAGAGTGTGGGAAGTGTGGTGAAAGGTCTGCATGTCGGTGTCTTCTCCGGTACCTTGACGGATGCGATCTTTTGTGTAAGTGAGCATTCGGGATCTATATGGTAACTAATCTCTGATTCTAGTAAGTTGGTATTTAATTTGTTCACTGGTACAACTTTACTTTGGTAGTGTGCTCTAGCCTCGCTAAGGGAACTTAGTGGGCTATGGTTAGAGTAGTGAGTTATAGTCTGGACATGGTGTGTGTATACAGCTTGTCGCACGGATTTGTTTGTGGTAGCAAGTAGGTGGTGACAGCCCTCTCTGTTCTTTGTAATCCATCACGTGTTGTTAGGCAAGTTGTTAAAATAGTAGGACCACCCCACTGGGAGCCTTGGTAGAGATTTTGTCTTTTGCCTTTTCTTGTCTAGTGGTCCTGAAGTGAACAACCCTTGTATCTATCTTATCTTGACAATTATTATAACTATAGAAATCCTTTCTATCCAATATATATCATAAACCCCTTGTGTCATCATAGGACGAACTTGATTTTCTATTAGTACACTTCGCATTTCCCATGAAAATTAATACCTTGGAATACTCCTAGATGAAAGCTACCTTGACAGACATACGCTTGCGGTTTACACGTTTGCTATCTTTGGTGTGAACAACCTCCTCTGGAAATCCTGATTTTTAGTGACCTTAACCTAGAGGCGGATTATCTGTGCGCCTCTGAAAATCACTTTCGCTGGCCTCAGAAAACCTCGAATGTAGTAGTGAATAGGAGTGACACTAACACCTGGCGGATCATCCTCTGGTGACATTGTGCCTAGGGTAGTTAAGACTTAGCACAATAAATGAGTGTTCAGTGTATGATCTTGTGTGACTTCCTGACACCCATGGATCATCCAGTGAAGCCTAGCCCTTGGCTGCGGCTAAGTGGCTAACCTACTTATGTGCACAGTATGTACGATCCGGTGGTGACTTCATGACACCCTAGCGGATTGACTCCTCCACTTCAATATGCATTGCACCACCGGACACTTGCAAACCGTGCACCTAAACAGTGGAACACCACCAGAACAATTGAGATATGCAGTGGAAGAGCTGGATTATTGAGCCATTGCCATCAGTTTGAGGGAGGCGTGGTAGTAGCGACGATGTCCAGAATGGGAGAGAGCGAGTGGGGAAGAAGGAAGAGGATGGGGTGAAGTGGAAGGGAGAGGGAACCATAGGGGGTACTAGCAAAAAACAATAATGCCCACTTGGCCCTCACAAGCGTGACCCACCCTTACATGCAGTTCACGTGACCCACGTGCCGTGCTGGCTGATGACATGGACTATCACATCGGATTTATTTCCCAAATGAAGGGGTAAAGGACCTACAGTGAACGACTTAAAAAGTTTATGGACCCAAACTGCAGTTTTAGAGTTGATCTACATGAATGATATATAACCCAAAAGGTTAATGGGCCTATGGTGCATTCACGTGCAAGCTCAGGTGACCCATGCGCCATGCTGGCTGATGACATAGACTGCCACGTCAAATCTATTCCCCAAATAAGGGGTATGGACCTACTTAAAAAGTTTATGGACCCAGATCTATAATTTCAGAGTTAATGACCTGAATGACACAATCCAAAAAGTTATTGGACATACTGTACATTTATATCTTTACAAATTTTCCTTCCAACTCTTAGTTATACAATTATTTATTGAAATAATATTATTTTGAAAATTTTCATCGATCAACAGCAATCAGAAAGTGCGGCCTCAATCAGATGCGTGAAATCCACGTTGCAGTGAGGATAGCATCGCATTCTGCGATCACCCATGTATTGTGTAATTTCGTTAGGCCTTTTCCGGAACACAGGAGAACATTTCCTAATTTCTATGTTTTTTCTAAAACTAGCAAATATGCTCGTGCGTTGCAACAGAACCCGATACGTCTAGGAATCGTACTTTCGTACTATTGTTGGACGCCAGTTCTTCTAATCTAACCTATATGACCACAGATCATGAGTCAGGGTCATATATGGAACACATAGGGTGTAAGGGCATGTTAAGGTTATCATATCAGATTTGTATTAGGTTTATTGACACGTGGAGGATGAACTCGAACCCCGAGGTAAGAGGTAAGTTTCTCGAAGTGGCGGTAATTTCTTTCTCCCTCTTAGATATATATAAAGGGATTAGGTTGGATGACAAATTGCTTAAGGTATTAGCAGCCATGGTTTGTTTATTAGGCAAGAATAAAAGTTCGAATGAATAACCATAATACTATATTTATTAGTTATTATTTATTTTTCTATTTATAAGAAAACAAGAAGCAAAAAAGAGAAATAGAAAGTGTCATCGAACCATAAGTAAATAGATATAGGTCATACTATTAGATGATAAATTATTTAAGATTTTAGTCACTTATTATTTATTCTTTCTGTTTATAAGAAAAAATAGAGACGAAAAGAGACAAAAACAAAAAATAGGTAATATATAGATATAGATTAGATTAGAGAAGGATAAATAGTTCAAAGACCCGTAAGACTACATTTGTTATTATTATTTTATTTACAATAAAATGGAAAAAGAGAAAAAAGTCACGTACATAAAGTCAACGTGGGGTTTCCATCGAACGGAGAAAAAACCAGAAAAAAAGAAAGGGAAAAGGACACACGGACAGAAACATCTCCCACCGAGAAAACTGACGGTTCCATATGAAGAAAAACCGAAGCGGAACTTTTGCGGAGAAAATGGAGACTGAGCCACTCTAGGATTATTAGATTGGACGAAAAATTATTAGTGGCATAAATTTTGCCTGTTTAGTATTACTGGCAACAATGCCCGTGCATTATAACGGGAGAAAAAAAAACTATCAAACATTAATAGGAGGAATGCTACATTTTACATTTCACTCTTTCTATAAAATTTAAAAGCTATAATTTATTTTGTGATAATTTTGACATTCATCGTGATATGGCAATGTCATATTAAGAGCAACTCTCTTTGTATCTTATATAATACGTTTTGGCGAAAAATACCCTCCAACATGCTCTTTAATTGGATCTCCAAATAAAAACATCCTCCATTCCATAGTTCTTGCTAGCCAAAGGTGGAGAACGAGAATGACTCTCTAGATTGCGCACGTAATATAGAAAAGTGTTGGAGGGTAAAAAGATATAGAAAGCGATTTTAATCAAATGACTCTCGGGATGATAATTTTGAGAGTAAATTTTAAATTAGATTATATGGCAATCTATTTAAGATTTCAGGTCACGGTGTGATTAGTTGGAACATCAACTGATCTAGATTTTAATAATAATAAGTTTTATTCTAGTTAAAACTGCATCAATAATATAAAAAAGGGAAAGTATTATTTTTTATGCATATAAGAAAAACAGGAGATACTCCATTTATATTTATATAAATTTATTTAAAAAGAAAAATCACAGAACAAGCAGCTCATGAAAGTCCGATGAAAAAAATGGTCGCGGGCAAGGAAACAAAAAAGAGAAAAAATCATGGAACCAACATCACATGAAAGTCCTATGAAAAAATGAACGCTTGCAAGAAAAATAAAAGGAGATAAGTCACGGAAGAACGAACACGGTCCAACAAAAACGAAAAAAACTGAAGCTAGCGGAACGACCGTCCGACGAAAAAGAAATGGATCGAGGAAAGCCGGTGGCCAAGCCACTCGCTAACGAAATTATTTAACGGCAATACTTTTGGCTCTCTAATATTTGGTATAAATATAGATTAGATTGCTAATAAACTATTCAATAATTTAATTCACAGTCTCATTATTAGTTGGACCATCCACTGATAAAGTTCTAATAATAATAAAAATTTTATTTCTAATCAACACTCCATCAACAATTTAGTGATGTGAATATTTATTTATAGGAAAGAGTTTGGAGTTGAAAGAGCTATTTATTATCTATTTTTATTGTTTATGTAGAGAAAACACGTGAGATGTCTAGGTTTCTAACCATCCTACATGACAACGTGCGCGAAATGTTCTCAAATTTTTACCATAGCCTCCACATGTGATGTAAAGACGCGTCACCAAGTTTCATGATTTTTGAACTTCGTTTGCATTTTATATAATTAAAAAACACTTCACCTGCAATTTTGTCGCCATGTTTCGTGCGTGAGATGTTTGAAACTTCGGGCGTGCTCCTGGAAACGGCCTCAAAATACAATAAGTAACGCGAATATCATTTTTCCACTCGTCGAATTTCATGATTCGATGCACCTGCAGCTCAAACTTACATTTCCCGGAAAAATGCAATTAAATGAAATAAATTAAGGATATATAGCAAAAAGATCGAGAAATGTGCCAAATTTGAGGATGTACTTCAACTTAATGTGTAAGGGCTCAAGAAAAAGTTTGGAGGCAAAAACAAAATAAAATATGCTTTGCCGAGTGCCCAGCAAAGACTCTTTGTTGAGTGCCTAAAGGGGGGGCACTTTAAGCAAAGGTGAAAGTTTTTAAAAAAAACGCGGACGATTTCAGATTTTTTAATCGAGCTTTGCGAGTGCTAGATCCATGCACTCGGCAAAAGAGGTAAAGGTTTTTTTCTTTTAAATACGGTTGTTTCCTTTTTTTTTAAAAACTCTTTGCCGAAAGCGCCATATCTCTACGGCACTCGGCAAAAGATATTTGAAAAAAAATTAAAATCTTTTGGTTGAGTGCCGTTCACGGGCACTCGGCAAAGGAAAGGAAATGTCCTACGGCCGGCCCACCCCAAGCCCCATCGGCCACACACACACCAACATGCCCCAAGACCTGCCTCTCTGCGGACTCCGCCGCCCGCCCGCCCGCCCCCAGCGTGAGCCCGCCACCACACGCCATGCCCCAAGCTTCCCATCCCCGCGTCGCGTCCCGCCACCGCCCAAGGTATATGCACCGTCCTTTGTGAATGTCGGCCTTGTTGCGTGAATGTCGGCCTTCGCCTGCTGTTGAATGAATGTCGTGAATGTCGGCCTTCGTGCCTTTGTGAATGTCACCGTGCTGTTATTTTTTAGAGTTTGGAAACCTCCTGCATGGGGAGGTTATGCCAAATTTTCAACTTATAGTGTTGTGTTTCTTGTTTTGCAGAGCAGGACCTATCGGAGGGGACCCGTAGTACCTAGGCGACACCGATCGTCTTCGTCGGTGCTGCGGTTCTGCCTGCACAACCTCGCCTCGCCACTGCATCGACTCGCCACTGCCCTGCTAGCCTGACTCCACCGCCACCTTAGGTATAAATAACCTCTCTTCCTTATTGTTGTCGTAGATCAGTGTAACCCAGTTAGGCGTCTCCCGTCCGAAAAAGATACGGTTGGAAGTATACAGATCTTTGCATATGTATAACCGTGATCTGCTTCGGGATTGTCCACGTTTTACGGACAGCCACGGATCGTGAGATTTGAGGTTAGTTTCCATGGTTCCGCCCAATCTGAGATAGAGTTTTGGCATCACCTCCGTGTTGTTCTCTGCATACACACTCTCCCTGCCAGGACGTGTATCTGGAGAACAGCGGGGAGGTGCTGCCGAAATTCTGTCTCAGCTCGGAGTAGACCATGGAAACTAACCTCGTCTACGCATCCGCGGGTGGGATTAGGACCTATCCTCACCTATTAGATAGTAGGAACACCACGTAGATGCAGAAAGAGATACGTTACTCATTGATATCTATTTTAGAGGATGGATGACCGTGAGTGGATGTACACGGGATACGAAGTTAGAGTGATTTCAAAGATCGAATGGGGGGCGTAAGACCGAGGCTTTCTTGGACCATGCATTCGGCAGGGGTGCGAATAGAGCGCATCTAATGAAGTGTCCCTGCAGCATGTGTGCAAACAGAAAATGGCAAAAGAAGGACAACATGGGTATACATCTTCAGAAGCATGGCTTTATGCCGCCGGACTATACCCGGTGGATCCAGCACGGTGAAGCCCATCGGATGAGAGAGGAAGTGGTGAGACCATGCCTCGAGCATGTTGATGATGATGGCGGGGTTGCAGACATGTCAAATGACTATCAACAAGCACAGATCCCTGATGGACGTGAGGAGGAGACGGAGGCATCCGCAAAGGCGTTCTATGACATGATGTCTTCGGCACAAAAACCCCTTCATGATCGGACAATGGTTTGTCAACTCGATGCCATTGGACGTGTGATGGGGTTCAAGGCCGAGATCAACATGGGTCGACAACACTTCGATGGTATGTTGGCCTTGATTGCTAGCATGCTTCCGGAGGGCCACGTTCTGCCAAAGAGCCTATACGAGTGCCAGAAATTCCTTGATGGACTCAAGATGCCTTACGAGCAGATACATGCTTGTCCGAATGGGTGTGTCCTCTTTAGGAAAGAACATGAGCATGAAAAGTACTGTTCGAAGTGCAAATCCTCCAGGTACCTGGAGGTAGACTTTGGGGATGGCCACAAGAAGCAGCTTACCGTCCCGATGAAAATCTTACGGTACCTCCCGTTCGTGCCGAGGATCCAACGGCTATACATGAGCGAGGAATCCGCTAAGCAGATGACGTGGCACAAACAGGGCACATGATACAATCCTGACAAGATGGTACATCCATCCGATGGTGAAGCATGGAACCACTTTGATGGCATTCATCATGAGAAAGCATCAGAGCCTCGTAACGTACGTGTTGCGTTGGCAACAGATGGTTTCAATCCTTATGGTTTGATGGCTGCACCCTACACATGTTGGCCCGTGTTCGTCATCCCCCTCAATCTCCCCCCGGCGTCGCATTTGAACGTCAGAACGTATTCTTGTCATTGATAATTCCTGGACACCCGGGGAAGAAGATGGGTGTCTTCATGGAGCCTCTGATTGATGAATTGGTTAGTGCTTGGGAGGATGGGGTATGGACATACGACAGAGCTACAAAGACACCCTTCAAAATGCATGTTTGGTACCAGTACTCCATGCATGACTTCCTAGCGTATGAGATATTCTTCGGTTGGTGTGTCCACGGGAAGTTCCCATGTCCATTATGCAAGGATCGCTAGAGGTTCATCTGGCTCAAGAAGGGTGGCAAGTATTCGTCGTTCGACAAACATCATCAATTCCTCCCTCCCGAGCATCCATTCAGGCAAGACACCAAGAACTTTACGAAAGGTGTCGTAGTGATAGAACCTACACCACAGATGATGACTGGTGCCGAAGTTCATGCTCAGATAGATGCTCTCGTGGAGAATTAAGAAGGTGATGGCTTCGTGGGATACAGCGAGGAACACATGTGGACTCATAAGTCGGGCTTGACGAGGCTCCCCTATTTTGATGACCTTCTTATGCCACATTACATTGATGTCATGCACACGGAAAAGAATGTCGCCGAGGCACTCTGGGGTACAATCATGGAAACTAAAAAGTCAAAGGACAACCCTAAGGCTAGAGTGGACCTGGCAGAGTTGTGTGATAGACCACATCAAGAGATGCGTGCTCCTGGAGGTGGCAAGACATGGAAAAGGCCTAAGGCAGATTTCGTCTTGACCCCCAGACAAAGGAGGGAAGTACTCCAATGGATCCAGACGTTAATGTTCCCTGATGGGTATGCAGCGAATTTGAGGAGGGGAGTGAACTTAACTACTCTCCGAGTGAACGGGATGAAGAGTCACGACTACCACATATGGATTGAGCGGCTTCTTTCGACGATGGTTTGAGGCTTTGTCCCTGAGCACATATGGACAGTGCTGGCAGAGTTGAGCTACTTCTTCTGCCAGCTCTGTGCCAAGGAGTTATCTCGGACCGTGATTGCTGACTTGGAAAAAGTGGCACCTGTCTTGCTTTGCAAGTTGGAGAAGATCTTTCCACCCGGCTTCTTCAATCCGATGCAGCATCTGATATTGCACCTCCCGTATAAGGCACGAACGGGGGGGGCCCGTGCAGGCCCGTTGGTGCTATCCAATCGAGAGATGCCTAAAGATACTTCGGAAAAGTGTAAAAACAAAGGCAAAATTGAGGCTTCCATTGCAAGTGCATTCACTATGGAGGAGGTGTCAAACTTCACAACATTTTATTATTCTGACAACCTTCCAAGTGTGCATAATCCACCTCCTCGTTACAATGCTGACGAAAATGCCTCGAGCCTCTGCCTTTTCTGAGGGCAACTTGGAAGAGCAGGTGCATCGACCAATAAGCCCCTGACAAATGTGGAGTGGCACAAAATCATGTTATATGTGCTGACCAACCTTGAAGAGGTGGACCCATATATTGCGTAAGTTCTCAACGGACTTGTTTCAATAATCCCGCACTATTCTACATCCAACCCCCTTGTTTGTCGTTACGGGAATTCATTCATGAATATTGGCCCCATTCAAGGGAACCAACCCCACCGGAATGTGATACCCTTCTTTCTAAGGGTGCGGGACAAGGGAGCCCCAATTTTATTTCCTGGTTCAAAACCAAGGTACCGTCCAATTTAGCCCCGATTTGTTGTTGCTCGTACGTCCGATTAATATAACGATGTATCCTGCTTGAGCTTGTAGGCCCGAACCGATGCATCTATCAGTGCCGAGTTGAGACAGGTTGCCAACGGCTGTGACCAAAGGGTCAAGTCATTGGACGCCTACGACGTGAATGGATATCGATTTCACACAGGAATCTACGAGCGGAGGCGCCCAATCGAAGAACCACAAATAGCGGGGTTTTTACGCCCATCACTGATGGCGTAGACTATTATGGAAGAATTGAAGAAATATATGAACTTTCATTCCGTGGTAGCACAAATCTTTATCCTGTCGTATTCAGATGCCATTGGTTTGATCCGGGAGTAACAAGGAAGACCCCTCATCTTGGTCTAGTCGAAATTCGACAGGATTCTGACTATCCAAGAGACGATGTGTACATTGTGGCGCAACAGGCCACACAGGTTTATTATACATCATATGCTTGCAAGACTAGATCGGATCTTAGTGGTTGGTTTGTTGTGCACAAGGTCTTGCCACACGGCCGACTACCTGTCCCAAACGATGAAGATTACAACTTCAACCCAAGCACGTATGACGGAGAGTTCTATCAAGAAGATGGGCTACAAGGGAGGTTTGAGATAGACTTAACCGGCGAGATAGGAATGGATGTAGACAATGTAATGGTTGATGATGATGATGATGATGGAGATGAAGTGCGAAATGCAAAGGACTTACAAATGCTTGAGCGATTACGTGTAGGCAATGACAATGAAGACAACATTCCTCCATCGGATAGTGTTGATTATTTCGACATGGTTGATAGTGATGATGAGACTTATGATCCAGCTAATCCTGATCATGAAGATTATTTGTAACATACATGTAATACTTTGTAATTTTGTTTTGTTTTGTTTATTTTGCATCTATTTCTAATTACTTCTTTCTTCTTTTTAATTGCAGGTGACTGAACAAAAATGTTGAGTGGCCGGCAGAGGAACCTGAGCTCGTTCTACCATGGAGCCTCCGGTGTAGGAGCCTCTAGCGGAGGGGGCGAGGAGGAGCAGGGGACGTCTTCGACGAGGCGGAGGAGCACGAGGACCACGACCAGGAGGAACAGGAGGACCACGCCTACGGTCTAGCAGCAGCAGGAGGAGGAGGAGGAGGAGCAGGTGCAGCAGGAGGCGGGCGAGGAGGAGGAGACACCGGTCCAGGAGGCGGCAGACGAGGACGAGGACGGGGGTGGGACGGGAGCTACCGCTTTCTCTAGTTCGTCAGGTGTCTACTTGCGAGGACCCTCCACCCTCCCTAACCGACTGCATACTCGTCTACGCCCAGTGATTTGCCTAGAGGGGCAAAGGTAAGTGCCTTTGCATGTTATCACTTTTACTTCATATGCTATGTTCGATATCGAAATAGAGACTAATATGTATTCTTAATCACTTCTGCAGGGGGTGGGAGATTGTGTCAGGGAACACTGCCTCCCGCCATGTCAATGGCATCCTAGGTCTCCTGTGCAGGACCCACTTCCCTAGCATGGTCATGCATGCCGGGAACCTCGAGCCACCTTCACGTTTGCCCACTACGAGTCCGCCCCGCACGTGGAAGCAGGCACCGTGGCTGTGCTCGTCATTCGGGAGTTCTGGGTAAGTCTTCCTCATACTACATGGCTCAATACAACGCATTCATTGGACTCTACTTGAAATAAATAATGCATACATCGTGTCTGTATATGCAGGAGTACTTCAAACTTGACGACAGATTCGAGGGCACGGCGGAGGCAGTGGCTAAGCGAGCTTGCACGAAACGCGTCGTCGACGTCCATCATGAGGCGCGACTCCAGGTCATCATAGATTACTATGGGACGAAGCTCGGACAGAATGTCACCAAGAAGGACATCCGAGAACAAGACTTGACGCTGACCAAACCCCAGTTCCTTGAGGTAGCTAAAGAACATTAAAATTGGTTCCTTTTGAGATTAAGTACGAATCACTTGTTTTTCTAATATGTCAACTACTTGATGATGTGTAGGTGATTCCTTGGTGGTGCAACGGGTGCCCCGTGGCTTGGGCGAAGATGGTGGACAGGTGGTTAAGCGCGGAGTGGGCCGCTCAGCACGCGGCTGCCCGGCAGCGGCGTTTGTTCATGCTAGGTGTATCACACCATCAAGGCAACCGCGACCTCTTCGGATACGCCCGAGCATGGGTACGTGGTCATGTTTCTATTCTTCTTGCTTTCGTTGAACTCGGCAAAGAATTCTAATCATCTT
This sequence comes from Miscanthus lutarioriparius, assembly GCA_904845875.1. Classification (NCBI taxonomy): domain Eukaryota; kingdom Viridiplantae; phylum Streptophyta; class Magnoliopsida; order Poales; family Poaceae; genus Miscanthus; species Miscanthus lutarioriparius. Next base: position 88,059,371 of record CAJGYO010000009.1, read on the forward strand.
GTTTTCGTTCTTGCAGTCGGCGGCACATCAAGGCCAAGAGTGCTCCAACTTCGCCGCATTTGCCATGGCACACAAGGGCAAGGCGTCGTCCGACATCTCCTTCAACCCAGACGACCCGGCCGAGGCGTACACAAACTCGAGCGCCTACGAGAAAATCACAGAGTACACGGCGGCGGCAAGGTCGATCCATGGGCCGGAGTACGATCCACGGACCGACAACATTGATGCAAACACCGTCATGAGGATTGGACAAGGCAAGAAGCATGGCCACTACTGGATTGGCGACAGCGTGATCGACACGGCCTCTACTCCCACTCTCTCCCAGATCCGAGCACAGAGCACGATCGCCTCCTCACTCCCGGCGATACGCTCACGGCCGAGCACTTCACAGCACCGGGTCGACACACTCCATGTTATTCATGTTTTACTCGTCGTACATTGATCTTTACACAACTCTATTTCCTTTGCATTATTGTAACATTAGCTTTGCAACAATTTGTAGGCCCAGGTGGAAGAAGCAAACAGGAGGGACCAGGAGCTGGAGCTAGGGTTGGCGGCCGAGCGGGCCGAGCGGGAGGCCGACAAACTCGCCCATGAGAAAAGGTTGGCGGACATTATTGCCTGGATGAAAACTACGACGGGTGCTGCTATGCCTCCTGGGTTAATGGGTCCACCTCAGCCTCCTCACTCCGCTACTCCAGTGAGTAATGTCACACATGCAAGGAATTGCTACAATCGCTATTCAACTAATCTTGTCTCATGCAATCTCTTCTCCTGTGTGCAGCCTCAGTCGGCGGGTTCGAACAACCCAGCTCAAGGCACTCCGAACGAGCAGATGTTTCCTTCCCCGTCGTCAGCAGGATGGCCACATCAAGGGCCGCTTCAGTGAGTAGCGCTTGTAGTTTCATGTCTTGTTCTCTTCGCAATGGATTTCTGTCCGAGACAATGTTGTTTTCATGCATGTGTTATTGTGACATGTGGTGATGGATTTGAACTACTTGTTGAATGATGTGGAATCCTGTCGAATAATGGATGGAATTACTGTGACATGTGGTGAACGGATGTGATTCATGTGGTATGTGTGATGGATTGTGACATATAAGATGCTGGATGTGGTATATATGTGATGGATGTGATATATATGTCATATGTTGTGTTTGCAGTGATCGAAAGCAAAAAAACAAAAAAAACAAAAAATTTTGGTCACTTTGCCGAGTGTAACACTCGGCAAAGAGCCTTTGCCGAGTGCCTTTTGCCCTGGCACTCGGCAAAGCTGCCAAAAAATGCACTACCAGGTCTCTTTGCCGAGTGCCAGTACCCTGGCACTCGGCAAAGCTGTGTACACTACCATGTGTTTCACAGCTTTGCCGAGTGCCAGGGCTCTGGCACTCGGCAAAGAATTTTCCAAAAAAATATATTTTTTCTTTGCCGAGTGCCGTCTCAGCTAGGCACTCGGCAAAGATTTTTTTTAAAAAAACATTTTTTTTCTTTGTCGAGTACCGGGTCAAGAAGGCACTCGGCAAAGGATTTTTCAAAAAAAAAGGGAAAAGCTTTGCCGAGTGCCTTCCTGACCCGGCACTCGGCAAAGACGCCGTCAACGGCTGACGGCCAATTTTCTTTGCCGAGTGCCGTCCTGGCACTCGGCAAAGCCTTTGCCGAGTGCCCGACAAACGGCACTCGGCAAAGAACCATTCGCCGGATGCGGCTTTGCCGTTTGCTCTTTGCCAAGTGTGGCACTCGGCAAAGCCTTTGCCGAGTGCAATAGGGCCTTTGCCGAGTGCCCCAGGCACTCGGCAAAGAGCGCATCTCCAGTAGTGCGGAGCTCAAATTTGGACTAGATCCTCCAAATTTCTGGAGTGATCGTCTTCGAACACTTCAGTAACTGTATGTAGCCTTTTCTTGCCTTGGGCACCATAGAGTGATGCTTTGCCTTACCTTCAGGTAGTATATATATAGAAGTAAAATTGTATTCTTGCACCTGCAGTTTCTTCTTTATAATGAGAGTTCCATTTATTCTGGATGGGCCAAGGGAGGGAGGAGCTGAATTGCGGGGACAAAATACACATTATCCTAGGTGAATATAATCCCATATATACAAAATAATAACAAAAGTTAGTTATCTCTTCAATAATTTATCTATGAGTACTTAATTTGTCACCTCATTCCCGTTTTCTAACTCCGCCCCGGTTAGTAGTGAGACTACATCTATGATTCGGCGGCCACCACAACAATCCGGAGACTTTAGTGTATTGGAGAGCATGCTACTAGATCAATCAGCAACCCCGATTTGTCTACCAATGGATTTTCTGACAGCCATCACGAGTGATTTCTCCAAGGAGCGAGAATTGGGAAGAGGTGGTTTTGGAGTAGTTTACAAGGTGTGTCTACACATGCATCTCTCTCAATTTGTCTTTCTTCCATCAGTTTTATATGCTATAATAATATACATATATAAGGGGATGATACAGGGTGTTCTTCCAAATGGTAAGACGATTGCTGTCAAGAAGCTTTCTGAAATAACGAACCTTGATGTCGATCAGTTCCAAAAAGAAGTTACTAATCTTTTCGGGTTGAAGCACAAAAATATAGCCCAGCTAGTAGGCTATTGTGCTGAATCACGGTGGGAAGCGACCGAAACAAGTGGGAAATATGTCATGGCTGAAGCACAAAATTTTGCTTCGAGTATGTAAATAACAAGAGCCTTGATAAGCACCTTCACGGTAAAACTTCTAAATTCACAAACACAATTGTATATTGTAACTTGTAGTATTCTTTTTCAATCTGAGCATTGGTTAAATTTCTCAAGATGGAACATTCATACCTCAAGTCATATACTTCCAAATTTACTCTAGGAAGAATTTATATTTGCATTTTGAGATATGTCTTTGTGTGCCCACGCTATGTAATGCCACTCCAATTTTGCGTAGACATGTGCTAGGGAGGCACCTGCGCGGTCGTGTGGGTGTGTGGATGTATGGTGTTTCTGAGTGCGCCTATGTATCCAACCTAATTGTTATGTGTGTCGAGAGTATGATTAAAGTTCAGTTACAGTTAGATTTGTGTTGTATTAGGAGATATCACATAGTTGCAGTTAAAATTTGTATGTTAGGGGCCATAAATATGAGACAATCTTTGTTGTAACTATCAAACGACTCGGCGGCTGGTTTGGATGATGACTAAGGAGCGGTGTAACACCCTAAAATTTTTACTTTTGAAAGTAGAGTTAAAATAATTTATTTATGAATTTTTGTGCTCATGAAAACATAGGAAAATAAAAATTTTCATTAAATTAAGATTCATCATAGGAGTAGCAACATGGATGTGCATACATGCCGATGCATTTGATTTATTGATATGAGTGGCTTTGTCCAAAATTCAAATGAATTTAAAACTGTTTTAAAATGGATTTGAAAATTTCTTTAACATAAAAGAAAAGGAAAGGAAATTAGAAAACCCTCTTCCAATCTCTGTTCGGCCGGGTGGCCTAGCTAGCCTGGCCTGTTCCACAACCGGCGGCCCACTCTCCCTCTCTCTCTTGGCGCCTCCTCACTCCAATCCCGCAGGCCCCACCGTAGAAGCCCAGCAGCGCCGCGTCGCCCGCTCCCGTTCCTAGCGGCCCAACCCCGCTCTCTCCTCTCTGTTGAGCCAGCCCAAGTCGAAGCCACGTCGCCTGCGCGTTTCCCTCTCCTCTCTCTCTCTCGGACGCCGATAGGTGGGCCATCCCTGTCAGCTCTATCCCTCACCTCCGGTCGTACTGACTTGGACTCACACGTTGCCAAGGCCGTGTCCGCGCCGCTCTCGACCCCTCCCTTGCCTTGTGCCCTACGCTGCCCGACCCTAAAATAGCGAGCCCCCGCACTCCGCCACCTCCCTACTGAACCCTAGCTCGTGCTGCCTCACCTCAAGCTGCCCCGCCACCGCCGTGGAAACCCTAGCGTCATCGTCACCATCTGCTCCACCGTGACCCGTGCCCTTCTGTGCCTCACCGTCGACGATAACCTCCTAGGTGAGTTCATTGTGCTCGCTCTCTCTCCCGGTGTCTTCCCCATGTCGTAGCATGGCCCGTAGGCGTTTTCCCGTGCACGCCGACAAGTTTCTCAACACTGGCCATGGCGCCGTCGCCTAGAAGCAGCACACCGGTGACCTCATCTCCCCCTTTCGCTCACGGCCGTCCAATCTGAGATCAAGGGCTAGGATTAGAACCTACCGATTCGCCTGGCAACTTTGCAAAAAGGCCCTTATAATTATTTGGATCTCAACCCACCATCACTGGTTTCTTTCAATAGAGCCTCTATCTTTCTTCAAAATAGGATCCGCAGTCCTTGGCCAGATTTAAAAATCAGATTTTATTTATTTTAATTCAAAATTAAGTTTCATCTATTTACAAAATTGCCACTACCTTCTGTAGGCTATATTTTATCCGCTTTAACTCCGATTTGACCTGTTCAACTTGTGTTAGGTTCGTAATTTCATAATCTACATGTTCATACTACTGTTAGGTATGTTTTCAACTTTTAAAATTCGAGGTTAGATTTAATCTATTATTTTAATAAAGGAATCTTGTTTATTTCATATCTTCTATGTTTTAGCTCCGATTTGACCTGTTCAAGTTACGCTAGATTCATTACAATGAGATCTACGTGTTAGTAACAATGTTTATCATGTCACTATTTCTAGAATTTTAGGGTTTAAACTCTAATTTGAATAATAATTATGCAATTGGATTTTATAAATAAAATATGATTTGTTTTAGTTTAGTTTTATAATTCAAATCTAAATTTGACTTAATTCAATTTATATTAAAATATGATTTGTTTTAGTTTAGTTTTATAATTCAAATCTAAATTTGACTTAATTCAATTTGTTTTAGCTTATATTTTTATATTTTCTCTTATGAATGGATCTTTTGGTAGTCGTTTCTCTCAAACCGTAGCTCCGATTAGCGTGTCTCTCACGACTGTGTGTTCGTAACGATGCGTAGAATCATGTTTCAAACTCTTTCACTTATTTTTCTATGATTGGTGTATTGTTCTAATGTAGATGTAATTGTGTGTTATGCATGTATGTGTATGAATGTTTGTGTGGTGTTCTACGATTATGTCCAGTCGGTGAGATATACGTGGTGATCGAGAAGAAGAAGAAGAAGGACGTTGAAGATTAAAGCTTACCGAAGGATCGGTGTTTAAGGCAAGTATAGCATGGGATCTTCCTTGTTGTCCTATACACCTTTAATCATTTAATTCATGTTGCATGTGTCTATCTTAACTACCACTAAGGATTTTCTAGTGATTTGTTACCTTGTGCCTTGTTACCTTTGGGTATTGCATTGGGTAGTATGATGCTAGTGCTCAACTACAACCATGATCTTGTAACTTGACTAATGGTATATGCAATAAACACTAAAAGATACTTTTTAGTAACATGGAATCAGAGGCTAGAGCATTGGGTTGTTTTATGGTGCTCTAGATTCATCTCCCTAAGGACTTATCTGTAAGCGAACATCCGGGACTTACAGTACAGCTGTGAGGGCTACATGGCTCTGGCTTTAGCTCAGTATGGGGACCTTTTCTAGCTTATTAGAGGTTACCTTTATGGCGCAAGAGGGGCTCCGACAGGTATGATCTTGGCCTGCCAAGAGGGTGCACTTTGGTTTCTTGGTATTTTGTTAGTCACTTCTTGGAGGGGGGTTCATGTTTATTGATGGGGAAACCTAAGCGGCCCTAACTTGTTAGACGAACCTTTGAAAGGCTTCATAGTGAACCCTACCGACCTTCCTTGGTAGTGGGTCAAGAGGCTGATCACCTCGAGCGAAAGGGTAAATCACGACTCACAGTGAAAGTGTACAACTTTTGCAGAGTGTAAAACTGTTATATCAGTCATGCTCACGGTCACGAGCGGCCTTGGACCCTTACGGAATAGATGATGAACACGGATGATACTGATGATAAAGATGCTCACTAATGATTACTGTTTATGCTATCCATTATTCATGTTTACCTGATCATGTGTTTATATGGGCTTGTGAATAAACTTGTTGCCACCGTATTGCTAAAATCATGACTCATTAAAAGCTAATCGCAGTTAACCAGTGTCAGCCTTTTGAACCTCATGAACCCCATGTTATATTTGTTGAGTACGACATGTACTTACGCTTGCTTTATTTTTTAAATCTTTGGAAAAATCCTGGATGGGTACCAGATTGCTAGAGTTTGGAGGAATTAGGCTTGTAATCAACCAGTCACTTGTCCCTGTGAAATTGGAGTCTTCACCCGAAGATCGGAGTTGTCTTTCTGCTATTTAATGTCTAAGGTTATATCTTTATATTAAGTATACTGTATATTAAGCATTGTCTATTGATATTACCTTTATTTGTAGCTATATGTGAGATTTGACTTTCTTAGCTCATATATAGTGTGTATCTGGTTTTGTTCTTAAAACTGGGTGCTACAAAGTGGTATCAGAGTTATACTGATTGTAGGATGCAAGCCTAGTTAGAATTGGACGTTTTAGCATGCTTTCATCTTTGCTTAGTTTTTGCTTTCTCTCCAACCTTGTTATTTGCTAAAGCTATGCTCACTTCGGCCTCTGTTCTGTTATGAAAACCTTGTCTCTATTCTGAGCCCTCTCTCTTCATCTAAATAGATGGGTCATAATGAGGAGACCGCCAGCATCAGAGGTCAGGAGGACCAAGCTACGTTGTCCTTGATTGCATTCAACAAGGAGAAGCTTTTAGCTATGTAGCAACAAGTATTAGAAGGAATGACTCAACATGGGAGTTCTCAATGGTGCTTGCCACAGGGTCAAACCAACATACCAAAGGGACCAGTGAAGAGACAAGTGGCAGAAGCTTGGAAGAAAATGAAGTTCAATGAAGGTGCTGGTAGTAATACGCTCGGAAGTCAGTATCAATGTCAATGCTGCAAGCATTATGGTTTTCCCTGTCTTCAGAACAAGTCCACTAAGAGGGAAGTCAAGGTGAACCCGAGTTGTGAAGCTAATGTGGATAAGAAGAGGAAGACGGTCTCACCAGAGCCAGAATTAGGGAGCAATCAACATTCGAGTTCCACTACATTGTCACATCCAGCTCCAATCCCTGGTCAGATAAACTCAGACTCTAAAGAGTCAGAAGTTTCTCAAGCTAAGATTACTCCACTCTTTCCATATCAGGTATGCATAGATGAGTGGATGATCACCTATAAGGAGTTTCAACCCCAAAAGATCAAGTGAGCTAGAAAGCAGTCCAGTCTAACAAAGATGAACCTTCAGAGTCAGCAAGCTGACAACACACTAAGCAACAATTCTTTGGAGTATGACATCACAAAAGATCCAGCTAAGATCATGTGTTATCGTTTGCCAATAGGAAGGATAATATGTTAAACTTTGCCGACAAAAGAATCAACAATTGTACCATGGAAGTGGCCAGAGTCGGATCACTACAAGGTTGCTACCAGAAAGTGTCAGTGCTACCCAACTCGAAAGAAGCATTCGGTGAGAGTGACGAATGAAGAAGTCATGCTAGACTACCCAAGATCTTTAGTTAAGGAATAGGAGTTTGTGCCCTTTCTGTAATAAAAATGATAGTATCGCAAGTTGAGTCAATGATTGAGTTGTGCACCTTTATTGCTTTGTTGATTTGTCATTATGCTTATGCTTGTTTTGAATCTTTGTAATGATTGCAATGATCTTGTTGGGTGTTCCCATAATTTCATTTAGCTTATAGGTCTAATGTATAAGGATTAATGAGATAAATAGTCGGGTTTTGGTTTTCTTCTATTTTCCATATCCTGCCTTTCGGAGTAGTCTGCACTCTTCGGCTTATATCTCTGAATTTGGTCGATCAGAAATCATGAGAAAATTCTAGACAATAGTAGGCTTTGATATCTTTCTATGACCACAAGAATCACCTTGATAGCTATTTTAGTTATGGAGTTATGAAAATCACAAGATGATGCAACCGCGCTGTCTAAAATCTGGAGTAGTTTCTATTGTGCACTATTTTTTACTATCTGAACTATAGAATTTGGAAAAATGTTTTATAAGGAAGTTGTGGAGGATTTGATAAGATTTCCAACAGTATAAGCTACAACTTCATTGGATTAACAGAATGAGAGTTACAACTATTTTATTGGGCTGTTGTTTTTCTGCTTGCAAGGAATTCTAGATTTCTTGTTCTTGCCCATACACGGGAGTATCATTGGGATGTCAGAATGTCATGATACTAGTTAGCTCATCTGGAAGAAGGTGCAAGCTACCCTTCTTATATCCCCTAGTTGATCTTTTCTTAAGGGGGTAGCCAAGTTGAAGGATTTGTAAGATGAAGTATCATACGTTCTAGTTTACGCAGCGGAAGCATGGTGGGCCCATAACCCACAGGTTCCAAGATCAAAACCTTTAGAGGAACAAACACATTTGGAGGAGATCAATAAGATAGACAATCACGCCTGTGCAAACTATCCAACTAAGAAGGGTTTGGATGCTCAAGGTGCCATATGAAGTTCAGTTATGCTCTCTAGCTCTCACTTGGAAGAATTGGTTAATCTGATGGGAAAGGTGGTACTCAAGGATGTGAGAGAGAAACTTAGAGTCTTTAATAATCAGGTTTGATTAGAGGTTCAAAGGAAGTTTATCCAAGACCACCAAGATATTGAAGAAGCTTTTAAGTTGCTTGGATCAAGAGACATCAGCTAAGTATTTGAAGGAGTCCAAGAAGAGGTTGAAGTAAAACCTATGTATTAGCTTTACCAGATCAGGACAAGAGCTTTATATCCACTAGGATGCACCATGTCAAGGTGTGGGATGTGTCCTTATACAAGAAACCATAAGATAGAACATCTGACGTATGATCTGGAGTTATCCATTGTAGAGCATGGAAGTACTATCTTTTGGGCGTAAAAGTGATATCAACACACAGACGCGAAGATCACAAAAATCAGAGCTAAAACAAAGAAGTTATGAATAAAACAAGATTTTCTTTAGTAAAATAATATATTAAATCTAACCTCAAATTTTAAAAGTTGAAAACATGCTTAACAGTAGTATGAACATGCAGAATTACTCAATTACGAACCTAACGCAACTTGAACGGACCAAATCGGAGTTAAAACAGAGATTTTATGGCCTATAGAAGGTAGTGGCAATTTTGTAAATAGATGAAACTTAATTTTCAAATTTAAAATAATTAAAACCTGATTTTAAATCTGCCTAAGGACTGCGAACATGATTTAAAGAAAAGATAGGGGCTCTTTAGAATAAAAGCAGGGACAACGGGTTCTATAATCAAAAACCCGAGGGGTTCTTTAGTAAAAATGACCCACGAAGGGGTATCTTAAGATCTAGACCATTGGATTGGGATTGGACGGCGCAGATTGGATCGGACGGGAAGAGAGAGAATGCTATTGGTGGTGTTGATAGGGACAGCGGCGCCATGGCCGGATAACGGCCGACCTTGCCTGCGTTGGTCGAATCGGTGACTTCTGCCACCGTTGGACACGGGGAGAAAGAGGAGATCTAGGCGAACTCACCGAAGCGAGTTTTGTCGGTGAAAGCGGGACTACGGCGTCGGCTTGCTCGGTGAGGCGGACGGTGACGATGATGGCGCTAGGGTTGCGACGGCTGCTGCTCAAATGAGGGCGGCGGCTAGCAAAGAGGATTGTGAATGGGGTGGCGCACCTAGGGCTGCTATTTATAAGGGCCTCGACGTGTGGATCAAGCCAGGCGTGGTGGAGTCGGGGTGGAGGCGGACTTAGCGGCGGTGAGGACTCCGGGTCGAAGCCGACTCTAGGTAGAGGGCGACGCTGATAGAGTGAGCTCACCTGTCAGCGACTCAAGTAGAGGGTCTCAGCGGTCAACCAAAGGGAGAGAGGGAAGAGCGCGCCTGCGCTCAAGAGCTAGGCCGCCCGCTAGTTGGGCCGCGGGGGAACTGGGCCTGCGGGGCGGGCTGAAGCGGGAGAGAGGGCATGCCGTGCGGGGAAAGCGGTCGCGCAGGAAGCCAGGCCAAGCGGGAGCTGGGCCAACAGGCCGAAAGCAAGGGAGGGAGAAAAGAAAAATACAACTCATTTTCTATTTTCTTAACACAATTTCAAATCCAATTTAAACTCAAATTCAAATTCTTTTGCAAATTCCAATCAAACCAAAGCATCACAAAATAATTATGCAGCAACATGGATGCACACACATATATGTAGACCTATATTCAATTTTATTTTTAACAAAGTTATTATTTTCCTAAATTTAAATGCTCACAAAATACATAATTAATTCATTTTCTCCTATTTTAAAATCATACAAATTTTTAGGTGTTACAATTGTACCCCCTTAAAATGAATCTCGTCCTCGAGATTTAGACGATGCTTACTCAAAAAAGTTACGGTATGTTTTCCTTAGATCATTTTCTCTTTCCCATGTAGCCTCATCTTCTGTATACCGATTCCACTGAACCTTATATATCTTTATAACTCAGCTCCTGGTAACCCTTTCTGCCGCCTCCAAAAATCTTTACCAGAAATTCCTCATATATAAGATCTTCCTTAACTATAAGTTCGTCTAACGGTATCTGCTCCTCATGTACACGCAAACACTTCTTTAATTGAGACACATGAAACACATTATATACACCTGACAAGCTCTCAGGCAATATCAACTGATAAGCTACTTCACCATGTCTCTCTAAAACCTTGAAAGGCCCAATATACCTTGGTGCTAACTTTCCTTTTATGTTAAACCTTCTCACACTTCTCATAGGTGATACTTTTAGGTAAACATAATCCCCTATTTCGAAAACCAATTCTCTTCTCCAAGATTGTGCCACTCTCAAGTTATCCCTAATCATCCTTACTTGCTCTTCTGCATCTCTTAAAACATCCGGTCCGAACACTTGAGTTTCTCCCGTTTGATTCCAAAACAATGGGGTTCTACACTTTCATCCATACAAAGCTTCAAAAGGTGTCATCTTGAGATTCTTCTAATAACTATTGTTATAGAAAAACTCAGCATAAGGCAAGCTCTTGTCCCAACTTGTACCGTACTACAATGCATAAGCTCTCAACATGTCCTCCAATATCTAATTAATCCTCTCAGTTTGTCCATCTGTCTGAGGATGATATGCTGTTCTGAAATTCAACTTTGTTCCCAATGAGGCATGTACTGTTTGCCAAAAGTGTGACGTGAATTGAGTACCTCTGTCAGACACGATCTTCTTTGGAACACCATGCAAACATACTATTCTTTCCATATATAATGCAGCCAATTGGGGTCTAGTATAGGTGGTCTTGATCGGTAAGAAATGAGCAACTTTAGTTAACCGATCCACTATCACCTAAATTGAGTCATAACCTCTCTGGGTGTGTGGTAACCCCACAATAAAATCTATACCAACTTCCTCCCACTTCCACTCAGGTATCTTCATTGGTTGTAATAATCCTATAGGTCTTTGATGTTTAGCTTTGACTCTTTGACAGGTATCACATATAGCAACATACTCAGCAACATCTCTCTTCAGTCCGTACCACCAATACTTCTCTTTCAGATCCAAGTACATCTTGGTACTTCCGGGATGAATAGAGTAAGCACACTCATGGGCCTCACAAAGAATCGCATCTCGTATAGCCTTATTCTCAGGCACACATAATCTTTTTCCAAACCACAGGGTCCCATTATCATCCATATGGAATCCTGGTGCCTTACCAATCACTATGTTCTCCGCTATCTCTTTCAACTTCGTATCCTGTAACTGGCCCTTACGTATTTCTTGCTCTAGTGTGAGTTCTATCACCAACTCCACTGCATTAGTGACAAAGCCCAAGTTCAGTTGCTCAAATTCAGCACACAACTCACTTGACATAGCTGCCACTTGCACTTCATTGGCATAACTCTTCCTACTAAGAGCATCGGTGACTACATTCGCCTTTCCAGGATGATAGTGTACCTCTAGATCATAATCTTTAATCAACTCTAACCATCGACGCTACCTCAAGTTTAGTTCCATCTGAGTGAAGATGTACTTCAAGCTCTTGTGATCAGTATAGATGTCACTCTTATGTCCGATAAGATAGCGCCTCCATATCTTCAGAGCATGAACCACTGCTGCTAATTCCAAATTGTGAGTAGGATAGTTTAGCTCATGCTTTCTCAACTGCCAGGATGCATAGGCCACTACTCTTCCTTCTTGCATAAGAACACATCCAAGACCTTGATGAGATGCATCACAATAGATAGAGAAATTCTTTAGAAAATGAAATAAATTCAACACCTTAAGTAGTGGTGACCATGGATCCTGTTTTTTTAATTACTTTGGAGTAACTGGTGATTGTTATGCTTACACATTATTTATAATCCCTTGAGGTTAGCACTAATACTGGCATGCCCCTAAATCTCATTTCTAGCTCCACTGAAATCTTTAGCGGTATGGTGCAGGCTCAATTGCGGTTCATTCCATCATAGTAATTATAAGAGTGCAATAATATAAAACCTAAAATCCTAATTATCAATAAAATCCTAAAGGTGGTCCTGAATAAAAGATACTCCATCCATCCCAAATTACAAAGCTATTCTAACTTTCTTGGAGAGTCAGCATCTCAAGTTTGACCAAATTTACATAATAAAGTAATAACATTTATGAGATCAAATAAGTATCATTAGATTCTTTATTAATTATATTTCATAATATACCTATTTGATGTTATAAATCTTTGTAATTCTCTCTATAATTTTGGTCAAACTTGAGATGCTTTGACTCTCCAAGAAAGTTGAAATGACTTATAATTTTGAATTGAGAGAGTACAATAACTACAAGAGTTGCAATCTAATTAGATCAAAGTTTACAAGGAAAAAACTAGAATCATTATTGTTGATGTCGAATTGGTCACACACTAGCTAGGGCTAGATCGCCCTGGTCGTCATGGACCAAAGAACGTAGCGAGAATCACACTTATGTGGTAAAGAACAGAGAGGTTTACAAGCAAACCTCCAAAGGGTAACCAATCGTGCTTATGTAACAAAGAACGGCTAGTTTTCGGGCAAACTAGTAAAGCAACCGTTGAAGCTCTCGCCCTAAAGGGACCTCGTCAGGGCAAGGACGTCGCCGGGTTGGCCTAAGTCGGCCAGCAAGCCTAGGGCTCCATCCTCGGTCGTCAAATCAAGCAATGACCAGCAACATGAGGTTCGGAGATAGATTAGGGCAAAAAGAGATAGGAGTAGATTGTTTTTTTGCCGATTGTGTGTGTTGGGCACCTCAATCGGCCATGCACCTTATATCTCCTATCTCCTATTCCTAAATAGGAGATCCCCACTAGCAGATTTCTTTACGATTTTATGAAGCCACATCATCATCTAAGGACCCCACAACCACCAAAGTCACTACGAAGTGTCCTCACCCACCCCATCGGTGTTCACAGTTCAGGTGACTCTATTTCCAAACCTGGTGGCGAACAGAAGAGCCATCAATTCTCCGTTCCCAAACCTGGTAGTGGAAGTGAACTGAATAGCCATCTCTGTCTTCTCTACTTCCCTAGCCATGAGCTGCCACCCCTTTAAAGGTGAACCATTCCTTGCCGTGCTCATACGTTTTTGCCTGCTAATGTGCCACCGCTGAAAATTGAAGTTCTTCCTCATCAAGAGCTCTCAGTTCCGTAATGTGTCCAGCATGTTGGAGCTGTTAAATGATGAGATATTCAGTTAGGAGTTGATATGCTCTGGTGATTGTAAACGTGGTGATATTATCCCACAATTGTAGCTAGGGTTTGTTGTAGTCTAACTGCTTCATGTAATCCCTGTACAATACCTCTATATAATGAAACACCGAGAGCCCTGAGGGGTATCTCATTGCTGCATATTTCCTTATATGGTATCAGACGCCTTCTGTTCCTAACGGACATCGATCCGATCTGCATCGCCTCCTTGCAATGGCGGCCTCCTCCTCCATTGCGCCGCTTGCTTTTGGCCTTCTCCCCGTCGTCTCAGAGAAGCTCACCCGCGGGAACTACAACATGTGGCACGCCACCGTGTCGTCTGCGCTCAAGGGTGCTCGCCTCGCTGGTTACATCTAGAGCACGGCTGCGCCCCCATCTCCGTTCCTCACCGATGCATCTGCATCTCCTGCGGATGGCAAGACGGTGGACCCTCAGCCCAATCCGGCGTATGAAAAGTGGGTGGCTGAGGACTAGATCGTCCTTAGCTACCTGTTCAACTCCCTCTCCAGGGAGGTTTTCGGCTAGGTCGCGACGGCGACCACAGTGGCGGAACTTTGGGCCGCGATTCAAGATCTTCATGCTTCGCAGTCGAGGGCGCGCGTCATGTCCACGCGCATGGCCCTAACCACGGCGTCCAAGGGAACGTCGTCTGTATCCGAGTTCTTTGTGAAGATGAAAGGCCTCACCGACGACATGGCTTCGGCGGGCCACAAGCTGGAGGACGAGGAACTTGTCTCCTTCATCCTCACCGGCCTTGGCGAGGACTTTGAGTCCATCGTGACCGCCATGGCCTCTCACATGGAACCGATCTCCGTCAACGAGCTGTATGCCCAGCTCATTGCCTTTGAGCAGCACAAGGAGATTACCAGCGGCGGGTCGCAATCTTCCGCTAATATGGCCGCCAAGGGTGGTCGCGGGGGAGGGGGGAACTCCCCCAACTCCAACTCCAACCAGTCTCGCGACCGCAATGATGGTGGCCGTGGAGGTTTTTGTCGCAGCGGCGGTGGCGCGGCGGTGGCCGTGGCAATGGTGGCCGTAGCAACAGTGGTGGCGCGGCGGTGGCCGCAACTTCCTTCAAGGTGTCTTCTGCCAGCTGTGTGGGAAGGAGGGCCACACGGTGGTGCGCTGCTTCAAGCGATTTGACGCCAACTTCACGAGGCCACCGCAAAAGAGCACTTCGTCCGCAAGCACGGCACCCTGTGGGGCGGACACCAACTGGTATGTTGATTCCGGCGCAATGGATCACATAACCGGTGAATTGGAGAAGCTTTCCTTCCGCGACAAGTACTGTGGCGGAGAACAAGTGCTTACGGTCAATGGGGCAGGTATGACAATTAATCACATTGGTCATAGTACTTTGCGTTTCCCAGTTCATGATATCCATTTAAACAATGTTCTTCATGTTCCGAGTGTAAGTAAAAATCATGTCTCTGCTCATCGTCTTGTTAAAGACAACAATGCCTTTCTTGAACTTCACCCACGCCATTTTTCTCTTAAGGACCAGGTGACAAGGAAGACACTCCTAGAAGGGCGATGTGAGGGAGGTCTTTATCCATTGAAGCCACATACACAAAATCATTCTCCACCGAATAAACAAGTTCTTGGCGCCTTCAAGCCTTCCACCTCCTTGTGGCATAGTCGCCTAGGTCATGCTTCATCACCCGTCGTTCAGAGGATTCTTAGTCGTCATAAGCTTTCTTTTTCTAGTGATTCAAATAAAAGTGTGATTTGTGATGCGTGTCTGATGGGGAAAAGCCATCAGTTACCCTATCCTAAGTCAAACAGTGTGTCATCCAAACCTTTTGAGCTTGTGTTCACTGATGTATGGGGACCGGCACCAATCTCGGTGGGTCGGCATTCTTATTATGTCAGTTTTATTGATGCTTTTAGCAAATTCACCTGGATCTATTTGTTGCATTATAAGTCTAAAGTTTTCCAATGCTTCCATGATTTTCAACACATGGTTGAGCGCCAGTTTGATCATAAAATTCTTGCAGTGCAGTCGGACTGGGGAGGAGAATAACAGTCCCTCAATTCCTTCTTTAAGCGCCTAGGCATTGTTCACCATGTTTCTTGCCCACATGCACACCAACAAAATGGATCCGCTGAACGCAAACACTGCCATATAGTCGAAGTCGGTCTCTCCCTTCTTGCACACGCATCCATGCCACTAAAATATTGGGATGAAGCCTTCCTAACAACTGTTTTCATCATTAACCGCCTACCGTCTAAAGTCATCACTAATGATACACCACACGATCGTCTCATTGGCACTCCTCCGGACTACTCCTTCTTTAGAACCTTTGGATGTGCGGTATGGCCGAACTTGAGGCCTTACAATGCTAAGAAACTCCAATTTTGTTCTATACGTTGTGTTTTCCTTGGGTATAGCAACTTACACAAGGGTTTCAAGTGCCTCGATCCCTCTACAGGTCGTGTGTATGTCTCATGTGATGTGGTCTTTGATGAATCGGTATATCCTTTCTCTCAACTCCATCCTAACGCCGGGGCCCGTCTCCGCGCCAACCTTGAACTCCTACTCGATGCACTTAAGAACCCATCACCTGAATTTGGGAATGCTCATGTACATGATCAATGCTTGGTTAATTCTGACCCCACTAATGTTGTGTCAAGTTCTTCTTCCTCTCTGGATGCAACAGGAACAAGTCCGGTGGAAAACGACGAAGAAACAAGGGCATTTGAGCGCTATTTCATGTGGTCCATGGATTCGGCGCGTCGCGACAACGCCGGCACGCCCTCCGGGGCAGATTCTCCTGCTCCTCGGACTAACGTGGGATCGGAGGCAGATACAATCCCGGTTGCGTCTGGGTCGGTCGCGTCCGGGTCTAGTCCTGCTGCCTCGACTGCGCCCATGGCTCCTAGACCGTCTACTGGCACACCGGGTCCCGATCTTGATCCCGGTCTCGGTGCCACCTCGCCGCCCGTGTCTTCATTGATGTCAGGAGATCTTTCTTCTGGATCCCCTACGGCTACTGCTCCTTCAGCCTCGTCTGTGCCAGCTACAGTTGCTCCGCCTCCACATCATCATGGCACACGGTTACAACATGGTGTCACCAAGCCCAAGCAATACACTGATGGCACAGTGCGCTGGGGTCTTCACAGCTCCGTTGATGCAGCCGAACCAACCAGTGTTAAAGCCGCTTTGCAAGATGATCGCTGGGCTTCGGCCATGAACAAGGAGTACACTGCCTTGATGAACAATCGAACCTGGCATCTGGTTCCTGCACCGAGAGACAAGAATATCATAGGGAGCAAGTGGGTATACAAAGTCAAACGAAAAGCTGATGGCACAATCGATCGGTACAAGGCACGTCTTGTCGCAAAGGGTTACAAGCAGCGTTATGGGATTGATTACGAGGATACCTTCAGTCCAGTTGTTAAGGCTGCAACCATCCGCCTTGTCTTGTCAGTGGCAGTCTCAAAGGGTTGGTCTTTGCGCCAGCTGGATGTACAGAATGCCTTTCTTCATGGTGTTCTTGAGGAAGAGGTCTATATGAGTCAGCCTCAGGGATACGAAGATGAGAAACATCCAACCTATGTTTGCAAACTGGATAAGGCTCTTTATGGTCTCAAACAGGCTCCATGTGCTTGGTATGCACGACTTTGCGGCAAGCTAGTTTAGCTGGGGTTCACACCGTCCAAGGGGGACACATCTCTATTCTTTTATCACAAAGGGACAGTTACTATGTTTGTGCTGGTGTACATTGACGATATCATTGTGGCGAGTTCATCTTTGGCAGCAACCAAGGCGTTGCTCACAGATCTTGAGGCTGAGTTTGCACTCAAGGATCTTGGTGATCTCCACTACTTTCTTGGCATCAAGGTGAAGAGAAGCAGTGATGGCCTGGTCATGTCTCAACAGTGGTATGCCACTGATGTTGTGAAGTGCGCCAACATGTGGAATTGCAAGCCGGTTGACACCCCTATCTCTACAGCCGAGAAGCTCAGTCTCACTAAGGGTGACAGTCTTGTGGAAGCAGACTCCACCAAGTACCGGAGTGTGGTTGGTGCTCTTCAGTACTTAACGCTCACCAGACCAGACTTATCCTTTGCGGTGAACAAAGTTTGCCAATTCCTTCATTCACCAACGACAGTGCATTGGAGTGTTGTGAAAAGAATTCTGCGCTATGTCAAAGGGACTCTCACGATGGGTCTGAAACTACGGAAATCCAATTCCACTCTTGTAAGTGCGTTCTCTGATGCCGATTGGGCAGGATGTGTTGATGACAGGAGATCAACGGGGGGATTTGCAGTGTTCTTTGGGCCAAATCTTGTGTCATGGAGCGCTCGCAAACAACCCACAGTGTCCCGTTCTAGTACTGAAGCCGAGTACAAGTCTTTAGCCAATGCGACGGCGGAGATGATGTGGATTCAAAGATTGTTAACAGAACTTGGTATATCACACTCCCAGGTGGCTCGGTTGTGGTGTGACAACATTGGTGCTAAGTACTTGTCTGCTAATCCAGTTTTCCATGCCAGGACGAAGCACATAGAAATCGATTTTCACTTTGTGCGTGAACGGGTGGCGCAAAAACTGTTGGACATCAGATTTATTAACACTGGTGATCAGGTAGCTGATGGTTTTACAAAGCCTATTTCTGCAGCAAAGTTACGAGAATTTAGATTCAATCTCAACCTTGTAAGTGGCTGAGATTACGGGAGGATGTTAAATGATGAGATATTCAGTTAGGAGTTGATATGCTCCGGTGATTGTAAACGTGGTGATATTATCCCACAATTGTAGCTAGGGTTTGTTGTAGTCTAACTGCTTCATGTAATCCCTGTACAATACCTCTATATAATGAAACACCGAGAGCCCTGAGGGTTATTTCATTGCTGCATATTTCCTTATAGGAGCAGCCCAGCTGCCCCCTGTTGCTCATCGGTCGCCACGGGTCAGGGGATTGTCCCAAGGTCGCAACAGTGCCATCTCAATCCCCTTCTCCTTGCACCTCTTTGCTGAGCCCATCTCCAGTGGCCACGGCTATCGCCGCCAAAGAGGCCTGCATCCCTTTCGTGTGCCACAAAATTCGTGGTGCGACTCTCATGTGCACGGAGTTCGTGGCACCCGAAAAGGTGCGGGCCTCTTTGGCGGCGATAGCCGTGTCCACTGGAGGTAGGCGCAACAAAGAGGTGCAGGGGAGAAGGGGATCGAGATGGCACTGTTGCGACCTTGGGACAATCCCATGACCTGTGGCGACCAGCGAGCAACCGGGGGCAACTGGGCTGCTCTGACGTGCTGGACTCGTTACGGAACTGAGAGCTCTTGATGAGGAAGAACTTTAATTTTCAGCGGTGGCACAATAGCAGGCAAAAACGTATGAGCACGGCAAGGAATGGTTCAGCTTTAAAGGGGTGGCATCTCGTGGCTGGTGAAGTAGAGAAGACAGAGATGGCTATTCAGTTTGCTTCCACTACCAAGTTTGGGAACGGAGAATCAATGGCTCTTCAGTTCGCCACTAGGGTTGGAAACAGAGAGTTGCCTGAACTGTGAACACAGATGGGGTGGGAGGGGACACTTCGTAGTGACTTTGGTGGTTGTGGGGTCCCAGATGACGTGGCTTACAAAATCTCAGAGAAATCTGCTAGTGGTAGGAGATAGGAGATAGGAGATTCATCCATACTCCAAATAAGGTGATCCATATATGTTTTTCTATCAGATCGATAAGAGGAACGCAATGGTGTAGTCCATTCTTGCATTTGAGAAAGTTGGGATAAGCCGATTCTGACTGGGTCAGCCCCAAAAAGTTGTTTTCTTCATTCGGGCTCCAAATGCGATGATCCAAGTATGCTTTCTCGCCATCTTGACGATAGAAACATGATGGTGGAGTCCATTATGCACTTTGGACAATTTTGGTTGTCAACGATTACATTATGTGGTACCAACTGCATCAAGAGCCATCATAACTTCATATTAGATTTCAACTAAATACAAATCAAAGACATCAGTTGGTGTCATGCAAAGAGTGAACACTACGGACATGGATGATAAAAAATATATATATATATATATATATATATATATATATATATATATATATATATATATATATATATAGAGAGAGAGAGAGAGAGAGAGAGAGAGAGAGACACACACACACACACGTTAGAAAATGAATAAAGAGTGTAATTCTGGTTAGGTGTAGGCACTAAGCATGATCTTCTAATACTTATGTTTCTTATAAGTATCTGTCACATGCAGGAGCACAGGTTGATAGACTATTGCACAATATTTAGTAAATTTATCACAACTATGTAGAAATTACCAAGAGCCAATGTGGGTATTGTTTTAGAAATGAACAAACAACGTCTATATGTGCGTACAAAGATGAGTGAATTTCAATTAGTTGTAGGCACTGAATCCATTCATAATTTCCAAATAATGAAAGTTGTGCAAACTATATTTTTGAAAAAAGTAGTATTAGGTACTGCCATTGCAGTAACCATAGCATGAGAATGGTAAAACAAATCTGTCTATTTTTGTTTCTACAGATGAATCATGCGGCCTGGAGTGGCACATCAGATACAAGGTATTCCGAGGAATTTGTTGCGGTTTGCATTACCTACACACGGAATGCAATATGGTACATTTGGACCTCAAACCCACAAATATTTTGCTGGATGACAGTATGGTGCCAAAAGTTGCAGATTTTGGTATATCTCGACTCTTTGGTGATCAGCAATGCAGAATTATCACCACTACAATTAAGGGAACGTTGTAAGCTACTCATCCAATCATCTTCATACTGCCGTTGCTTTTTAATCTTAATAGTAAAGGATCTCTGTCTGATATGTAAAACATGCAGTGGTTACATGACACCGGAATACATAAACAATGGTTTGATCTCATATGAGGCAGATATATTCAGCTTGGGCGTTATAATCATAGAGGTGACGACAGGGTGCAGGGGTTACCCATATAGCACTGGCGGTGAGGATTCTTCCGTACCCTTCGCTGAGAAGGTAAGATAAGCTAGCTAGTCAGCCTTCACATATTTTGTACTATGTTCTCGAAATAATATACATTAGGAAAACTGAAGAATCGTTGCATGGCAAATTTGTAGGTTATTGCAAATTGGAGAAAAAGGCTCAAAACAAAGGCGAGGCACATATCAGAAGAAAAATATATTGAACAAGTAAAGACATGTATCACAATTGGACTGATGTGTGTCAACCGTGAACCAAATGAGAGGCCTTCTGTAGGGGACATCAATAGAATGCTCAATATCATCATACCTCAGACGTAAACAAAGAAGCAAGCACCGGTCGCAGTCGCAGGACCGTGACATATATATCCTACTTCTCCCTAACGTCTGAGATTTATCCCCTTCGGTTAAGTTATACATGACGTCTGAGACAGGGAAAACAGCTTGATTTTAGGTTGTTTTTCTTGTATGTCTTAAACACATAATGGGAGGTTGTATACATGCTAACCTCATGGAGCTATCTCTACTATAATGGACCAATCCAAATTATTTTAGGTACACCAAACAATATGTCCCCCGCTGAAAGAGTCTAACCACTGTGTACCCAGAAAATTTACACCCAAGATTTTAACATCATTAAAATATATGGCTCCTAATCTTTCCTCGCAGGCTTAAACCCGATCCGATGGCCAATGTTACTTGGATCTCCAGGCTTCAACGCACAAGGCTTCAACGCACCCGCACCTCCCCTGCACGCGCTCAGCCCTCCGCGCTCCCTCAGCGGCCAGTGATCGAATCCCACGCCGTCGTGCCTCGCGAACCCTGCTAGCACCGGAAAAAAGAGAAAAATGAAAAAACAAATCGCCGTCAGACCCTACGGCCTACGCCGGACGCGCGACATCCTCCGCCTCCGCCGCGACGGACAGGAGCGCTGCCGACGACCTCACCCGAGCGAGCACAGCCTCCGCCGCGAAGGACAGGAGCGCTACCGGTGACCTCACCCAAGCGAGCACAGCGCGGAGGTTCCTCTCTTTTTCCCGTCGCCCTCCTCTCTCTTGCAGACCCATGTCCGGCCCTTCTCCTCCCGCGCGCCATGCTGCCATCGCTGACGGGCGAGGCCGCGAGGGGCCGCTGCCGGGCGACGCGAGGATGCGGCGGGGCGCGAAGCCGGGCGGGGCCACCGCCGTTGCAGCCGTCACGGTGCTAACCCGAGCTGCTCCTGTGGGGATGGGCGGTGACGAGCCGCTGTTGCTGCGGCAGCGGAGGTGAGGGTTGGCTTGTCGCAGAGGTATATGCTACTAATTCATGATTGAGAAAATTGCAGCACCTATGATATTTTTTTTCTTTGTTGTGGCTGAGAATTTGGGATATGTAGCAGGCCGTGGTGCTCGCCAATTTTTGCTACCGGGAGCAAGTGAGAATTATTTTTATGGGGCCCTGACGGGGTAATTTGGTTGCTAGATGGATGTTGTTATCTCTTTCAATTGTATTTGCCAAAAATCTACTGCTGAATTCCCCCTTCACTATATATTGATTCATTTTCTTTCATTGTTTTTTGGATCAGTCATGACTCATGAGTATGAACCTACTCTTGGTGAGGTGACCAATTGCATCAGTTCACAAGACGTTATGAGTTGGACATGGAATTTATAGCCATGGACTGCTTTTTTAGCGGTTGCTGTTTCAATAATTTGACTTTTGTGTCTAATATTTTAAAAGAACATAATACACTGTGCTAGCAGTAAATTAGTGTTGAATAATCTACTGCACACATAAGTATCTCCTGATTTATTCTGTTAATTAACTTTTACTAAAACAGGCTACAGTGGGCTGGTTAGAAACAAGAATGGAGGATCAAGGAGTTTTCAACACAATTAGAGAAGCTGTCAATTTGCATCTATTGGGTACTTTAAATGAATAGCTAATCATCTATTGGGTACTGAAAGACATACAAAATTCATTGCTGCCTTTTTTTTCTACTGCATGCAGCTTGCCAACACCGAGGAGTACATTCATGGGCAATTCTCTAGAAACCTGGGAGAGATCTGATCAAGTAATGTTTCTTGTTCTCTTCTTTCAAGCTTATGTCAAGTAGTGTTGTTTTGTAATAAATCTAGATATAAAACTGGGAAAAACTAGCATACATCCTGTCATCCTGCTTCCCTACTCCAAGTACTGATACTTAGTACTATGGTATTGTTGATCAAGTTACATGTGAAGGAAGTCTAGGGCTTCAAAACTTAAATTGGTGTCAACTTTTTACAACTTGGATGTTTGGCCGATAGTATTTGATCAAACAAAGCCCTGTTGAATTGCATAATCATTTGGCCCTTGTATGATTCCATTTTATGTTTGTACATCTACATACAGGTGCAACAACGTTCTGTATCTCTGAGGCGTTCCAGAGGATGCAGAGATAGAGGATGCAGAGTGAGAAGATGTGATCCATATTAGATTGATAAATGTAATATGATTCTGGCATGTATGTTCGAATATCCCGGTGACAACTAGATCTACCGGATCCTAGCTTTGTACTTTTGAGTGATGAAACATGATGGTAGTAGGGCTAGAGGGTCAAACTGCTTTTAGTTAGACTATGTCGTCATTCTGCTAAATGTGAGTATTAGATTTCTTGAACATTTCGTCTTGCCTCACTGCCTTAGGTTCAGACTAGCATTAGGGATACATTTAGCCCAACAACAATAACAAAGCCTTTAAGTCCCAAACAAGATACATTTAGCCCAAAATGCGCACAAAAATATTGTCTTTTAGCTTTTACCGTAGCGTTAGCATGGGTATATCCTGATCCGATCTGCCCTGCAGTAGCGATGACGGCTATGACATCTTCCGCGGTGCATGGATGACGACGACTGCGACTACCTCGAGAAGGGCAAGCGGTGCACTGGGGAGCTGTCGGCGATGGCCAGCCGCAGGACCCATGGTGAGTAGTCCCGATACCGACCCCCCCATCTCGTTCCCCTCAACTCTAGCGCGTCTCCGGGGCCCTTCCCGGTCATGATCTGTGCGTCCTGGGCTAATCCACTCCCGATCTATGGTCACAGTCGCTTTGTAGGAATGTGTGTAGGAATGTATACCTTTGATTGAATTTGTAATCATGTAAAGGTGATCATGATGTAACCCTTTTGGCTTTTCTGGATGACTTGGCAGTGACCTAATTTGCATATGTTTTACTTATGTTCTTAGACATTGGGCTAGGCAGGGCAGTATAAGTATAAATACTATGTTACGCCACACCGAACTGTGATCAGGCGATGAATTAGAAGGTTCTGGCTAGGGAGGCAAGAACATCCAGGAGAGTGCATGCCGAGAAGTTAAGGTGTTCATTTATCAGCCTTGGTTGGTTGAGTACCTGAAGAATAAAGGTGAGCATTTATCTGGAATGTTTGAGCACTGTAGGTGGCAAAGTTAATGGGATTTTTTAATGGTGTCCCTACCTAATTGCTGAATTCCATCTATTTATGTTTAATCCACTATTGAATTCCATCTATTTTTGTTTAATACACTATATGATAGAATTGTCTGATTCATGATTCAGAGTCTTTTGCCGGGAACAAACAGTACCTGTCATTATCATGTTCTGTGGGATGTGAACAAATTTGCCGCTGATAGACACTGTATTTGCAGTGGTCCATTCAGGGAGTATAACAGTTAGTCTAAATCATGTGTGTATGTGTTTTTGTTTTTTGCAGTTGATCTAGGAAAGCAAGGACACAGTTGGCTTTTTCCCTAGAAGGAGCAGACATTTATTTGGTAATAAGCTTATTTTGAGCCATTGTAATTTCCTCTTATCTATTAATTGGACAATGTTCTTTTCAATGATTTTGGAAAAAAAAAATTCTTAGCTGGTGGCTCTAAATACTTTTAGGATAACAATTCAATTTGGTATATTTTAGCTTACCCTTTCTTGTAGAAGAAATATAGAATTGGAAAATTCACCTGAATCTTACTAAACATTTGCGGGGATGTTCAGTTACATGATTACTGAACATTTGCAGATTTATGTGCAGGGACTATTGTTTGGGGAATGGAACTACATGGAAGCACTGTTGGTATGGTGTTCATTCTTTCAGGTTTAATTTATTGAGTATCCATCTATAGAAGAAAGAAAGGCGTCATGTGCACTGTTGGAGCTGGGCGGAGCTCGGATAGATATGGAGGAGGAGCTACCACCGGATCGACGCCCGCCGCTGGCAGATCGACAGAGATGGAGGAGCTCGTTGCCCACCGCCGGCAGATCGACAGAGACGGAGGAGCTCGTTTCACTGGCATCTCAGGAATTGGAGGGAAATGGGACCATCATTCATATTCATCATATATAGTTCATCAAATGATTTCAATAGAGAATGGTTTTAAACACACGATACGTGCCAATGAGAAGTCTGTCATCATTCATATGGATGAGGGCACTACTACTGGTTATAATGGTATTATCTCCTGTATTGTGGTAACTATGGAAAGAAATATCGTCATTTGGTTGTTTTAATGTGCATCAGGTAATTGCTTCCTCACTGTGGCTTCCATAGCTCAGTCACAGGCACACATGCTTCATACATAGCTCAGTCACAGCCTCACAGGCACACTTCACTGCTTGTGCATAAGCAAATCGTGCTGGGCTCAGCACACACATATTTTCTTCAGAATCATGATGAGTTAAATACTGAGCTACTAAGTTGTACTTTCGATTTCAAAATTTAGCACTAACCTTTTCGTTTTCATTGCAGACAGCTTGATTATTTCTCAGTCTTAAAACTGATGATGCCGGTTCTTGTTTAATCAACTTGATTCAGAGATATATCAGCTATGGGTGATCTGAATCATGGAAGCTCTCTCCCTCTACTTCTCTGTCTACATCTTTTGTTGCCACTACTTCTGTTTGCATCATTCAGGATTGGGACCTAAACAAAAGGACTTGGGAACATCATTTGAAGATAGATATTTGATTATTTTTCTACCTTATTGATTGTGTTTGGTTACAAATATAACTGTATATGCATGAAAGATTTAAATGTTTGGATTGTGCTGTTAACATGTGCTTTCATTGGTTAATTTCTCGATGGATTTGTGCTGTTTTGATATTAATTACTAGCAAATTTCAGCATGTAGTAGGTTTTGGAGGCATTTTTAATAATGTCTCTATCAATGTTTGAAGGCTTATACAGAATGCCTTTAAAAACTATTATAGGCAGCTACAAAATGCCTTTATATATTGATATTGGAAGGCATTTTGAAAAAATGCCTCAAAAGACCTTTTGAGTCCAGTTTATAGCAGGCATTCTCAAGTACGCCTAAAAAGGTTTTTGAAGGCACTTTGATGACTTTTAAAGGCATTTTTAAACACCTTCTATAAAACAGCCATGCTGTAGTGTTTGTTTCTTGCTTGTTATGTTAATTTGATGTAACATCCCAGATTTGTGCAATACAAGACAAATTTTATAGTAGTCGCGGGGGGCATGGAACGACCATCCGTCAAACGATAATGCTGGGTATAGGGCGTCCGTCTGCCTGGATGGTGACGATGGTGGGCCGCGACGTAGCTGAACATTGCTCATCCACTCGCCCTCGCCCTTCCCCCCAATCGTTCTATAAAAAAGGAAAAACCTTCTTATCCCTTCCACTCTCTCCTCTCCACCTCATTGCCTAGCAGCTTGCCACTCCGTTCATCCCGTCTCGAACACGGATGCCACTCGCCTTCGCTGCTGCCACACACCCCATCCGGCGCCGTTCGCTCGCCCCTTCCTGTCGCGCTCGTCGCCCGCCTGGTCGAGCCAAGACCGGTGCTGGTGGCACTAGTGCGCGCGTGCGCTGCTGATGCTAGTGTGCCCGCCCAGCCAAGCCAAGCCCGCTGCTGGTGGCGGTGGTGTTCGCGCATCGCCGCTCGCTGCCGGCTCTGACCCCGGCGGCGGAATTGAATCGACACCGGCCTTCCCCTCCCCTATGTTGCATATATATGTTTCAATTGTTTTAGACGTTTCAGATGTGTGTTGCAATTGTTCCATTTTGATGTTGCAAAAGTAGATCGGGGGATGTTGCACATGTTGCATATGTTGCAAGTGTTTCAGATGCATGTTGCAAGCGTTTGTTCAAAATATGTCATTTGTTTCCAGACATATGTTGCAAATTATTTTTTATCTGGATGTTGCATATGTTTCACACATATGTTGCAACAGTATGTTCCAAAATGTTTTAGCTGTTTCAGTCTTATATTGTGCTAGTGGTTTCATGTTGGAAGTTGCAAATGTTATTTTTTGGATGTTTCATATGTTCCACACACATGTTGCAAGTACATGTTCCAAGTGTTTCATCCATTTTCAGACATACATTGCATTCAAATTTTTTTCATGGTGCAAGTGTTTTATGTTGTTCGGCCAGGGGAGAACTAGGGGCAGGATGTTTCTTGTATGTTCCACACACATGTTGCTCTCTGTTTGGTACATGTTCCAAGTGTTTCATCCATTTGATGCATTTGCTTTGTTAGTTGGAATATCCGATCCTCTAACCACGCCATCTGTCAAAGGATGGAAAAATAGGAGATACCTGAATAAAACTATTTCAAAATACGAACTAGTATCAAAATAATTTTTGTTTCTAAAAGTCTAATAAGGATCAATTTGTGCATTTGCTTTGTTAGTTGGAATAGATCCCTCACAATGGTGGCTACCGTTGGGGCAATGGGATCCGCCTCATTGCCGGATATCATTGTTTGTCTTCATTTACCTAGCTCTCCCCCTTCCCTTCTCTCACTCATCCCTAGTTTGGTTTTAGTAATTAAGTGCGAACCATGTGGACTAATGCTTTTGTTGAGTATGATTGACTAGTGCCCACTTGATGAGCATAGAGAGAGTGGGGAAAAGGAAAAGGGAGAGGCAAAGTAGGAGGGAGAAGGAACCATAGGGGGTTATCGGCAAAAAAATGATGCCCACTCAACTCTCATGTGCAGCTCACATGACCCACGCGCTATAATGGCTAATGCCATGGATTGTCACGATGGATCTATTACCTAAACGAAGGGTTATGGACTTGTAGTGAACGACTTGATAAAAAGTTTATGAACATATACTTGTAGTTTTAGAGTTAGTGGACCTAAATGACACAACCTCAAAACTTAATGGACCTATGGTGCATTCACGTGCAGCTCATGTAACCCATGTGCCATGCTGGCAGATGACATAGACTACCACATCGGATTTGAGTGAGAAAGGGAAGAAAACATGTGAGTTAATGAGTCATGGGCAAAATCGTCTATTCCCCTTTGAAAGCATCTAGGCCTCTAGTTGGGTTTTAGTGATTAATGACGATACGAGATTACTGTGACTAATGTGTGTTTTGTAGAGGTAATTTGAGTTAGGTCATGGTAGTGATGATAGTTTGGGCAATTATGGTTTTCATGTCCCTATCGATGGAAATCGTTTCAATTTTCAAAGGATGGACAATAAGGTTAAGGACAGACTAGTTCTAAGTGTCATTTGGTGTTGGATAGATACTTAGAGTAGTTTAGAACTTTGTTTTTTATTTGGCCGTACTATTAAGGAGGGTATGAACTAGTAGCTTGACCTAGGTGAGTCTAATTGGTTAGGTATGGTGCACACTTGTCAAACTTAGCACTAGGTAGCTCAGGAATAGGCCAAAGATCAATTGGAGTCAACCTCATTCGCAAAGGATTTTGAATTGAAAGTGAGTGGAGGATCAAATGTTGACCGGACGCTGTTTTAGTATTGACCGGACTCATAGGTGCTGCGTTCGGTCAAGTGA
This sequence comes from Miscanthus lutarioriparius, assembly GCA_904845875.1. Lineage (NCBI taxonomy): Eukaryota > Viridiplantae > Streptophyta > Magnoliopsida > Poales > Poaceae > Miscanthus > Miscanthus lutarioriparius. Next base: position 88,087,773 of record CAJGYO010000009.1, read on the forward strand.
CCAGCATGCACAGTAGAATCCATGGTGCGACCGGACGTTGCATAGTGATTGAAACCGGACATGCTTCTAGTCATATCTATAGTAGTAAAGGCCTTGCTGTCAGTGAGGACCAGACGTTGAATAGTAAATGACCGGACGCTAAGTTTGCAGCGTCAGGTCAACAACAGAGAGGGTCCAGAGACTAAAATTCCTGACCAGATGCGTTCGGTGGATGTTGACCAGACGCTGCCCAGCATCAGGTCACTCCAACAACCTTCTTTGACATGTCGACGCCATGTAGCCGTTGGCTACTGACCGGACGCGTCCGGTCACTTCGACCGATGCGTCCAGTCACCCCGAAAACTGCTAAGTTGGACCATCCCGGTTATGTTTTAAAGTGGGGAGTATATATACTTCTCCTACTTGTCCAACTTACTACTCTTGCCCATTTGTTCAGTTGAGAAACACCTTTGGAGTGCAAGGGAGAGCAAGAACCTAGTGGGGTGATTGAAATTTGATAATCCAAGATTAAGGACCTCATTAGTGCATAGGGAGTAGCAAGTGTGCATCCATCTTTCTTATTAGGCTTGTCTTGGTCAAGTGAGAGTTTGTGCTTGTTACTCTTGGTGATCGCCATCACTTGTCCAAACTTAGCGTGATTGGGCGATTCACCTTGGAGCTTGTGGATGACCCAAGAATCAGCCCATAGAGAGATTCACCTTGACGGAGTGTCAAAGAATCAGCCCATAGAGAGCACTTGGTCGTTGCGTAGATCAATGGGGAGCTACACCTTTGCGCTGGTGCTCCAACAAAAACATCACCGTGTTCCTCTCCTTCACTTTACTTTGAGCATTTATATTTGAGCAATTCAATTCATGCCTTTACAGAGTAGGATTGAAACCTAGGGGACAAAACTTTTGTGCGGTAGAACAATAGAAACACTTCTAGGCACAAGGGAGTGAAATGGGCTAAGTGTAGGGCTAAATTATTGAAAGAAATTTAGAATTAGCCAAATTCACCTCTCCTCTTGGGCATCTTGATCCTTTCAATTAGTATACATGTGTGTTTAATTTTCAGTAATTTTCTTTCAAGTATTGCATTGCATATGCATGTGTGTTGCTTTGTCGTTTCTTTTCGGTTATCTTTTGAGCATCTGCTGTGTTCATCAACAAATAGGGACAGCATTTGAAGCACCTATTGGTTATAAACCCTATTGAGTTGCCACATGTTGCTCCTCGACTCTCTTGTTGCCTATTTTTCTAGAAAGAATTATAGCCAAAGGCAAATTATTTTGAAAATTTTGAGGGTTTGAGAGAGGTCTCTCATATTATCCCAATTGGCATTTATTTTGATCTTATCGAAATTGGGACTTGATTGGGAGAAAGTGTCATGGAGAAAGGAGAAACAACTTAAGAGGGACCGAACGCAGGGACCGGACTCACCCATTGTAGCATCCGGTCACTACAACAGGACGAGATGCATATGCTGAAGAAAGACCGGATGATGAACAGTGTTTCAAACGCGTCTGGTGAAAACTTGAATCTACGTCCAGTCCGAGCGAGTTGGATCACAAGATTGACCGGACTTAGCTCTGTGTCTGGTCATGAGAAATCAGACATGTCTGGTCGCTGTCCGAGGCATTCTGGAGCTCTCTGTTTGTGATCGGACTCTAGAGGAGCAGCATCAGGTCATTTGCATCTGCGCGTCCGGTCGCAACTATGTTCGTGAGATCTACTTCAAAATACGACTGACGCATGGGGGCCACCTCTTCTTTCTCTCTTGACCACACCCGTCCTTCTCTCTGTGCGTCGCACCGCCACCGCTCTTACGCTAACCTCCCTCGCCACGCCCGCACTTCCCTCGCCATGCTCCCCCCCCACCGCCGTGCCTACACCACCGCTCCCGCACTCGCCGTGCCCACGGCCACGCTTCTCTGGCCACCATGCCAACCATCACCGCTCGCGCAACCCTAGCCACCACACTTGCCACTCCGGCCACATGTGCCATCAGTAGCTTCGGCTGCCTCATCCGCCCGCTCGCGCAGCACCGTCACCACGGCCGCCCGTTCACCCCGCGCTCGCGCCACCCTCGTGTCCGCATTCTGCCACGTCCCTGCTTACCGCGACGAGGGCAGTCACCACCACCTCCGGGATCTCAGTGCTCGTGTTCATGGGTGTCCAGAGCTCCATGTCTAGCGTGTCCTCGGTCCGCTGCTGATTTCTTCATGCCGTGATTGTGTGGTGCCCCAACGTGTTCAGTTCTTACCTTTTCACAGGGATTTCTCAGGTGGCAAGCCATTACTCAGTCCTTTCTTATCCATTTGCTTGCTTCAATAGGACCTTGCTCATCTCAAGGTTAATATGTTGCTTATATATACCTACAATTCCATCTATTGCAGCGAGTTTGGGCAGTAAGTTGCTTGGTCAGTGTTTCTGTGGTAGGTTAACTCGGGGCCAAGCCCACGAGTAAGGATTGAGGCCAAGTCTCTAAAGTGTTAGTAATTAGTTGTTCTTGTCAGGGGTAGTGCTGGCTTAAGGGATTTCTGATTGTCAGTGGATCTCTCTTCTTAGTAGCAGTGAGTTAGGGGGAGCACTTGTGATTTTCAGTGGCAGTTATTCTCTCAATTATCAGTCATGGCTAGGTGCAAGAATGTCGAGGGTGGTCCAAACGATGATGAGAGGCATCCGCCTCGCCTGATAGAGCAGGAAAAGGGAAAGGGGCTAAAGAAGACCACTACAAAGAAGAAGCGCAAGAGAGTTGATATAGAGGCAGAGAGAGTAGCAGCAGTGGCCGCCGCCGCAGAGCATGCTGAGAGAGGTGGTAGAAGTAGTGGTATTCGCATTGGCGATCAATTATCACTAGCTTATAGGACTGCGGTCGAGCAGCTTGAGGCCAGTCTTGGTAGTCCACATGTTACTATCATGCTTGGAGGTCGGCGTGTATCTCTGGATGATGCACCAGAGGGCGCTCGGGTGGAGGAGATTGAGCCTTAGGAGGAATCGGGCAGCACCAGGAGCAGACAGAGCGCCCAGAGTAGGCAGAGCAGATAGAGTAGGCACAGCAGCCATGGCTTCGACGTTCTAGTCATACTCGCACCTAGGTGTCACTGAATCCTGAGACACAGAGACATGGTTCTTGTCCACCTCCTAGACCACAGGGTCCACCTCTAGTGGTACACTTGGACCTATGGGAGCCACAGGTGTAGCAGCTCTATTTTGTGGAGTTTGAGCAGTGGTTTCCGCTGAGGTAGGATGAGCGTGCTTCAGAGCAGTTCTACACAATGTTGCAGGAGGACTTCTACAATGCCTACCTCAACAGTGGTGTGGCATTTAGATCTCAAAGAGTATGCTCCTTAGAGGCTATAGTTGCTGTTGTAGGAGAGCAGATCCATCCCCACCTCAGCTACCTACCAGGTCTAGCAGATCTTCTAGGATGGACTGGTCGGTACGTTCCATCATGGGTCAAAGAGTTCTATGCTTCTTTATGGATTGACCCAAGGCATAGGTATATTCAATTTGCCTTTAGAGGCCATGACTACAGGCTACAGAGCTCGAGGGATAGAGAGATATTGAGGATTCCAGAGTCTCCTATTCGGATTCACGAGATCTGTTATGGAGAGACAGAGCCACCGAGGCGCCCTCCCGGTAGACTTGTACCACCCACAGACTTCATCAGAGCTTGTTTCACTGAGCTGTTTGGAGAGGGATCAAGCTATACACTGTGTGACCTTACACCTATAGCTCATATCCTTGATGCAGTCATGAGGAGGTCTTTGCTCCCGAGGAGTGGCTATCGTGAAGGGTTGACACGTATTCTGCTTTGGCTAGTCCACCACATGATCTCTCAGACTGTGTTTGATATTTGGGATGTGATGCTCTCAGAGATGGAGGACACCATAGCATAGGGTTTTAGAGGTCATCGTCAGTTACCATATGCTCACTAGATCACATTTCTTATCTTACAGGCAGTTTCACAGATGTCCCCAGAGACAGTGGCTGAGTGGAGTGGTGCTACTACAGAGTTCCCACAGTACAACATTAGCTAGCTACTGCGTCATAGTCATGGGAGGACTCCTAACCAGCCGCGCCGTAGACTAGAGGTGCCAGATACTACAGCTGAGTAGGACGAAGCCATCAGGGCCATTGCTGAGATAGAGTTAGAGCATCTAGAGGCACAGCAGGAGGACGTGGTCGAGAGAGATCCAACTAATAGCTCAGAGGAGGACTACCAGCCCATCCCGCATATGCCACCACGTGCACACAATAGTGAGGCTGGTGGCTCTAGCTCAGCTCCACCACAGCCACAGCCACCATAGACAGACCCCGCCTTGCTAGCTATACTTGAGCGCATGTAGTAGGACTAGGCTCATCAGGCATAGGAGACAGCAGCTGCCATTGCTCAGGTGCAGGCACATTAGGATCAGTTCCAGCAGTAGCAGCAGTCATGCAGCAGTAGCAACTAGTCATGTAGCAGCAGCTTCTTGGATTCATGTAGTGTGTCTTTTCAGCTATAGGGATTGCTCCTCACTAGCCCACATTGTAGCTCGGTCAGCTTGCTACTACTACCCTAGTGCATCCAGCTATACAGCCCAGTGGGCTTCAAAGTCAGGGCCAGCCGACTACACAGTTTGCATCTCCTACCGAGCAGGTGTCTCAGTGGTTTGCTTCACTAGAGACAGAGCAGGCTCAGCACTTCACTCCTATAGTCATGGGCTTCACTCCTACTCAGTCCACGTTAGTGCTAGTGATGAACACCTCTGTTTCTAGGAGTCTAGGTGCTACTTTTAGTGAGCTCATAGGACAACCTACACCACCTGAGTTACGAGTCCTTGCTCCTACCATAGCCACTCCGGTCATAGGGACTACTGAGACGATCCCGTCCTCTGTTGCTTCATCCGAGTTGTCTCTAACAGTCACTCCCACCCTTGAGGTTTCAGCGACAGCGACAGCGGCAGTTGTGGCTCCACTTCCTACAGTAACACCTTCTGAGCCACAGGTTTAGGCTACTACCATAGCTTCAGTGTTACCACAGGTCGACCCAGCTATCGAGTCCACCGAGTAGACCCAGACCGCTTCACCACCACTTCTAGTGACAGAGGGTCCAACCGCTCAGAGTTCAGGGTCCGAGGATGATGCAGCTCAGTTTTAGATCTCTCACCGCACCTCAGCGCCCGACTCGTCTGCTTCTACCCCGCCTTCCTACCCTTAGGTTTTGGTGCTTGACGCCAAAGGAGGAGAGGCAGCGAGTATGTTAGACTTAGGGGGAGCGTGTGAGATGGACTCGTTCTTTTGCGTGCTACTTCATGCATTCATGTTTACTTTCATGCATTGTGATATATGTGGTATATGTATGATTGTGAGACTTATGTGACATGTGTGCTCTCTACTGTGATATATATATGTCATGTCACTTTGTTATGCTCATTTGCTTTGCTTCCACGTTTTACTCTGATATAAATGAGCTTTACTTTGTGTACTCATACGTATTTCATATCTTGTGAGTACATTGCGTTGGCTTGGATCATATAAGCATGCCTAACCCCCTTTGTTCTCATTGTCAATTGCTTATATGACCAAGCATGTTGAAAACCTCACTCATCTCTTATACATACTTGAGGTTGTGTTGTCATCAATCACCAAAAAGGAGAAGATTGAAAGCATCTAGGCCCCTAGTTGGGTTTTGGTGATTAATGACGACATGAGATTACTGTAACTAACGTGTGTTTTGTAGAGGTAATTTGAGTTAGGTCATGGTAATGATGATTGTTTGGGAAATTATGGTTTTTATGCCCCTATCGATGGAAATCGTTTCGGTTTTCAAAGGATGGACGTAAAGGTTAAGGATGGACTAGTTCTAAGTGTCATTTAGCGTTGGAGAGACACTTAGAGTAGTTTAGGACTTTGTTTTTCATTTGGCCGTACTATTAAGGGGGGTATGAACTAGTAGCTTAACCTAGGTGAATCTAATGGGTTAGGTGTGGTGCACACTTGTCAAAGTTAGCACTAGGTAGCTCAGGAATAGCCCAAAGATCAATTGGAGTCAACCTCATTCACAAAGCATTTTGAATTGTAAGTGAATGGAGGGTTAAATGTTGACCGGACGTTGTTTTAGTATTGACTGGACTCAGAGGTGCTGCGTCCGGTCAAGTGATCAGCGCGCACAGCAGAAGCCGTGGTGCAACCGGACACTACACAGTGATTGGAACCGGACGTGCCTCTAGTCGTATCTGTAGCAGTAAAGGCCTCGCTATCAGTGAGGACCGGACGCTGAGTTTGCAGCGTTAGGTCAACAACAAAGAGGGTCCAAAGACCAAAATTCCTGACCGGACATGTCCAGTGGATGTTGACTGGACGCTGGCCAGCGTCAGGTCACTCCAAAGGCTAACGCCACGTAGCCATTGGCTACTGACCGGACGCGTCCTGTCACTTCGACCGATGCGTCCGGTCACCCTAAAAACTGCTGAGTTGGACCATAACAGTTATGTTTTAAAGTGGGGAGTATATATACTTCTTCTACTTGTCCAACTTACTACTCTTGCCCATTTGTTCAACTGAGAAACACCTTTGGAGTGTAAGGGAGAGCAAGAGCCTAGTGGGGTGATTGAAATTTGATAATCCAAGATTAAGCACCTCATTAGTGCATAGGGAGTAGCAAGTGTGCATCTATCTTTCTCATTAGGCTTGTCTTGGTCAAGTAAGAGTTTATGCTTGTTACTCTTGGTGATCGTCATCACCTAGATATCTTGGTGGTGATTGAAAACTTGGTGATCATCCGGTGAAGCTTGTGGATGACCAAAGTCATGGTGTGAGTGGTTGTGGACGATTCACCGCGACGGAGTGTTAAAGAATCAGCTCGTAGAGAGCACTTGATCCTTATGTGGATCATACGCCTCCAACGAGGACTAGTGGGGAGTGGCTCTCCCTTCATCTTTCCTCTCCTTCACTTTACTTTTAGCATTTACATTTGAGCAATTCAATTTATATCTTTACATTCTAAAAATTGCCATGCTAGAGTAGGATTGGAACCTACGGTGCAAAACTTTTGTGCGGTAGAACAATAAAAACACTTCTAGGCATAAAGGCGGTGAAATGGGCTAAGTGTAGAGCTAAATTATTAAAAGAAATTTAAAATTAGTCCAATTCATCCCCTCTTGGACATCTTGATCCTTTCACCCTTCCTTACTCTCTTCTAGATTTGAGTAATTAAAATTTTAATGGGTGTGGTGTCTTGGGGCAAACAACCACAATTTCGTAATGGTACCTAATAAACTAAATATTGGAGTTGGTGGTGTGAAATAGCTAATTTTATTAAAGTTGAGTTCGCTGCAGCAAAATTTGGATATTTCATTTACATGGTGATGGCGATAATGTTAAGATAATAATATATACTAATAATAGCAATAATGTATTAGAAACGGATACAACTACAGAGACCATCTTTAGATACGGCTATATATGTGTTTTGAACTCATGACCTTAGGCCTCGCGTGTAGATGCGCTGACCACTCCACCCCAAACTTATTTGTCACTAGAGGGCGACAAGACATTCCCTCATGGCACTTTACCCAATTGTGAAATGAGTATTTAGGATTTCGGACATATTGGGCTGGCGGGATACCTCTACGGCCGTATATCCTGCTCATGCATGTCTACTAGGCCGAAGACGGCAAGGAATAAAGCCCACACATGCCGAGGTATCAACAGGCTTGGAGATCAAGTTATTCTAAGGATATCTGGCTCCGTCATATCTAGGTGATAGGATCAATCATTCTGTTATGTTTTTCATATAACAAACTAGGAAATATATCTGTTAACCGATCGGATCTACTGTAACCCTACCCCTAGACTGTATAAGGAGGGGCAGGGAACCCCGGTCGGGATCTAATCCTTTACATTCTAGCGCATAGCTACAATCAGCAACCCTATTGACCGAGCATACAAATACAGAGAGAGCTACTTCAAATCGAACGTAGAGCACCACGTGCCTGAACCAGTATAATCCTTGTGTCTTGTGTACTACCCATTTGATTCTCTGTATGCGAATACGCTGATCGATATTGTCGGAGTAAATTCTTCCGACAGGTACCCTACACGAATTCAAATGAAAAAGGTTTCATCTACAAAGCTGTAGAGTATCGTCGAGTACTACAACTTCGATTTTGGTCATTTCTTCATCCGAGGTCATTTGGAAAATTTGAATTTTAATTATAAAATACAAACATATTTTCCGTGGATAATTCATTTCAAATAAAAAAGTTGTCAACTACAAAGTTGTATAACTCTTTGAGATCTACAACTTTGGTTTTTATTGTTTCTCCATCTGAAGCTATTTGAAAATTTTGAATTCCAACATGTGAGGACTTTAAACTAAATTTTGGGACCACAAATTATTTCAAGTGTAAAAGTGATCAGCTGCAATATTTTATATCTTTTGGAGATCTATAACTTCGGTTTTGGTCATTTCTCAATCTGAGGTGGTTTGGAAATTTAAAACATATGAATTTCAAAATATGAGAACTTCAAACAGAATTTTCTAGTTCCAAATAATTTTAAATAAAAAATTGACAACTACAAAGTTGTAGATCTCATGAGATATACAACTTTGATAAGAAGATTACCTTTATCCAACTTTGTTTAAAAATATTATGAATTTTACTGTGTTGCACCTAACTTTTGAGACATCCTAAAATTTGCATTCTTTAAAATTAGTAAATATGATCTATTTAAGCAAAGGTGTGTGCATTAAAGATAGGGAAATAATAAATTTTGTGGAATTAAAATTTAAAATACTTAGCTTTTTGATGCATCCCTACAAATGTTTTTTTATTAAGATTTCAAAAGAATGGCTTTGATTTTAAAAAACCATTTTTAAAATTGTAGAAAAGAAAAAAGAAAAGAATCATTTTTCCTCGCATAGAGCCACCTCTGTTCAAAAGGAGGAGAGAGCAAGGTACAGTACACCATGAGACAATATCAAGGGTAGAATTGGAGCCGCTAGAGATGCTATACTATCATATGGCAAAAGAATTTACTGACAGACAATATCAGGAGGTGTTTCAAACTGCTTCACTCCACGTTTTTAGCTTTACTCCACGTTTTTAAGCCAAACAAGTTTAGCTCCACGCAACTCTGTTTTTGGAAAAAAGATGAAGTTATGAGAACACCTAAAGGAGTGCTCTATGAACTCTAGGTTTTTTATAGATCTGCTCCACACGTAGTGTTTGTGGGGCAGAGTTTGTGAAACAATCCCATCCTTATTGGGCTTTCTTTTCTCAAGTGGACTTTTGCTCTAGCCTGACTACTCCGTTTTAAAATAACTGCACGTATTATTTCTTAAGAAATTATTTGTAATGTAGCTAAATTCAAAAAAAATTATCAAGATTTATATCTCCTAATATATTAGTTATAGAAATATATTTTACTGTTAATTGAATAATGTTTACTATCACGTATCTTAAATATTAGTATATTTTTATGAGCATATATATATATTTTGGCGAGGTTTTACTAGCATAGCTGGTGTGGAATATGTTCATGAGGTCCAAGTTCTTGACTTAACACATGTGTTTGCATTTTTCCTGGATTTCTTAAATATTTAACTTGTTTAAGTTATAGGCGATGTACCCATCGCCAATGAGATGTCTATAGTATTTTTCTCAATCTTAAGGTGAGCTCAGTCCTTCAAATGTGCTTATATTAAGGTAGGTTGTGTGTGTGTGAATTCATGGGAATATGAATTTGCTCCTGTGTATATCTTTGGGTTTTGTGAAATAAAATATTAGTACGTATATTTGGTTAAACTTAAAAAAAAAGATTTGACTGAAAAACGAAACGTGCATTGTGCGTGGTAGGGGAGTAGCGAACTGGGGGATCGAACGGCAGCAGCAGCACTGTAGGATCTTTCTCCTCTGCCGTCCGCCGCCCCTCGGCTAGTCGGCGGAACCAGATCCTCTGCAGTCAGGGGCATCCGACCCTTCCCTGAGATCGAACGGCAACCGGCTCCCAGCACTTCCTTTGCACCTGAGACTTCGAAGCGCCGCTGGGCCTTGGCCCAACCGCCCAACCAGCACAACGTTGTTGCTGGCGTTTTTGGCGCGAGGTGTGCATGCTCTTCAGTTCCTGGCGCGAGGGTAAGCCTCAATCGATGATTTTTCTTGAGCCCGGTGGCCGCCCAGCCATCCCTGCCGCTCGGAGGCCGCCGTCCGGCCATCGGCGCGACTGCTTCTTTCACGACGCTGCCGCAGCCATCTGCGCCACCTGCGACTCTGCGAGGACGCCGCCACAGCCATCCACGCTTCCCACGAGGATGGCGCAGCCATCCGCGTCTCCTGCGAGGACGCCACCATAGCCATCCGCGCGGCCCGCCACCATCTGCACGCCGAGCACGAGGAAGAAGCTCGAAGTCGATCCGTGAAGATGAGGCCGATTCGAGACGGCGGGGGTCCGATCTGGACGGAGAAGGAACAAGGGGAGGCAGCAGGAACGAGCGGTAGTGTGGAAGGAACGAGTCGCCGAGGAAGATACACGACAAGCAAGACGGCAGCGGCGGCAAGGAAGACAGCCTGCTCAAGCGTCGCGTGTCGTGGGCTTTAGATGGGCTGCCGGACTGCCTCCCGTGTTAATATGGTCCTTTGGATGGCAGCGAACGGCACAGATGCGCCGACTGCAGACTGCAGTCGATGAGGCCGATTGCAGGGGATCTCGTTCCTCCTACTCGGCCTCCATAAGCAAACGGCTCCTTGCTCCAAAATCTGGTCAAACCCGGTCCCTACTGCCCCAAACTCCTGTCACCCTTGCGGCCTTGCTCTTGGCTCTACCTCCTCGTGTCGTGTCTGTGTCCTTTCCATCTCTACGGAACCACCGTTGACCGCGTCTGCTTCCCCCCACATTGCCCCTTTCTTGGCAGCACCGGCGGAAGGGACTCCGTCACTCGTTCCGCCGCCACCTCTGTGTTGCCACCATTGCGGAACGCTCGGTTTACTTTCACCGTTACGGAGAAGGAACGAGTCGCTCACCTGGCATCGACAGCGGCCATATTTGCCTGCTCTTGTCGCGTGTCGTGGGCTTTAGTTCCACCCCACTTTTCAAAATGGCAGCGAACGGCACAGATGCGCCGACTGCAGACTGCACGATCGAATGATTGCAGGGGATCTCGTTCCTCCTACTCGGCCTCCATAAGAAACGGCTCCTTAAAATGTAGAAACCCGGTCCCTACTGAAAAAAACTCCTGTCACCCTTTGCGGCCTTGCTCTTGGCTCTTCCTCGTGTCGTGTCGTTTTTCCACTCTACGGAACCACCGTCCATGTTTGAACATTATTTGTCAAATAAAAACTCCGTCAGGTGCTACCACCTCTGTGTTGCCCCAAACGCCAAATTTCACCGTTTTCTGCTCACCTGGCATCGACGAACCATATTTGATTCGAAACATCCACAGAAAGAACTACAGAATAAGTACAGATCTACGGATATTGGCTGATCTAGAAGTTGTCGACTGGTGAGCAGAGTGAAGACCGCCAGCACGAAAGGTACAAGGTCACCGTATTCGCCTTTGGCACCTGAAGACCTGCAGATAATCTTTGTTGTGGTGAACCATGTAATTTTTAATCTGCTTCATCACGTCATACGCAACTGACAGGTCAGCTCCCCGATTCCCCCCGTGTATCAGCTCCACGATTCCCCCCGTGTATGGATCTCCAGACTAAGATCTCCCTCAATGGCGATGTCACTGAGCAATCACTGAACAGTCCCAGCAGCCTTCAGACTTATTTCAGGTTAGCGGTCGTAACAATGCTCTACAGAATCCAGCCTGCAGACTTCTTTCAGGTTAGCAGATGTAACACCAGCAGTGAGCGTATTCGATAGCTTTATGGAGTATTTGTGCTCTTTGGCAATCCCAGATGTGTTTTTCTGCGCTCGATAGCTTTATGGAGTGTTTGTGCTCTTTGGCAATCCCAGATGTGTTGCTCTGCGCAAATCCTAACTCTCACTGTTGTTCCATATGTAACCTGATATCTACTGTCTATCACTATCAGTCCATGGAACAACCAAGCACAAAATTGTTCATTGCACACGGCTCCCCCCTAATGTTTGATAGTTACAGTTGGTGTGTTTTCGTGAATTTTGTGAAAATAAGAGGAGTTAGATATCTAGAAGAAGAAAATCCAATTGATCACGGATTTTCAATTAGTATTCTACTATCTGTTAAATCAAACATGTATTTAATTCATCTCATACAACATATGGTTTTTATTACTGTACATAGCAGGAAAGCCACAGGATGGATCATTCAAGCAGTGGGTTGCCAAGGGACATCACATTCCATTTATTGGAAGAAATTACAGATGGCTTCTCAAAGGAGCGCAAACTTGGTAGTGGTGCGTTTGGAAAAGTCTATATGGTAAGATATATTGTTCAGAGAAGAAAGAGGTAAGAGTGGCCAGATCGTGAATGGTGCATTATGTGATGAACAGATTAGTCACTTTTCGTAACTGTGGATTGGTTCACTGGGCAAAGGGGCTATTTCTAGTGAAGCAATTACTACTCTTCTAGTCTTTACAATCTCTTCTTCCATGGTAAAACAAAATGGCATCAATAAAGCACAGGGCTAACAGACTAACATTATCAATACATAAATAAATAAAGCATAGGGCTGTTCAGACCCAGGTTCGAATGGTTGTCCGAGCGCTAGAAAGGAGAGCTTTAATTTTCAAATTTGGTTACAGCCTGGTAAAGGATATGCATGGATCACAAAGTAGGCCCAAAGCAAAATGTGGAAGCAGATCCTTTATACCTAATAACAGGCTAAAATTTGTTCTTTATACATGTGACATATCACTATATGCAGAATATTAAACAATGTGAAATGATGAACAGGGAGTGCATAACAATGGGGAGAAGATTGCTGTGAAGATGCTTTATGACATGCCAGGACTTGAAGAGGAGCAGTTTCTGAATGAGTTTAACAATCTTGCAAGTCTCCAGCACCCAAATATAGTGCGACTTGTTGGCTATTGCCATGAAATTCAGAACAAATGTGTTGAGCACAATGGAAGATTAGTTTTTGCTGAAAGAATTTGTAGGGCGCTCTGTTTCGAGTATATGTGTTATGGAAGCCTTGACAAATATCTTTCTGGTATATGATGGAGGTCTACTTGTAGCATCTTTAAGCAAGTTAGCGAATCCTACTTCAAACAATAATATTCTCTTTATTTGTTGCTACAGATGAATACCATGGATTTGATTGGAACATGCGCTATGCAATAATAAAGGGAATTTGCAATGGTTTGAAATACCTTCATGAGGAATTGAAATCTCCTATTTATCACTTGGACTTAAAACCAGCTAATATATTGATGGATGAGAACATGATGCCAAAAATCTGTGATTTTGGCTTATCAAGGTTCTTTGGGGAAGAATCAACTCAAATCACAAGAAGTTGTATAGGAACACAGTAAGTTTTATATTACTGTTTGAGTTTAACTTAATTTTTCTTTAAGCAGAATGCTGTGTTTGCACTAATGAGTTATCAGTAACCATGTATAGTGTGTAATGCAGTGGATACCTACCGCCGGAATACATTGAAAGGAACATAATCTCTAAGTTTGACATCTTTAGCTTAGGTGTCGTAATCATAAAGATAATGACAGGGCGTAAAGGCTACATCAAAAGTGCTGAAATGTCTCCCCAAGAATTCGTTGAGCTTGTAAGTAAAACCATTTTGCTCTTACCATTTACAAGTTGTCGTAAATAACCTGTACTTCGTTTTGACAATAATAGTGAGGTTTTCCTCCTCCTAATATTTACATTTCTTTATGTTCTAAATTGATAGGTACACAAAAATTGGATGGATAGACTACATGCAACAATCCCAGTGCACTTCTTAGAATCATTCTCCAAACAAGTGAAGAGATGTGTCCAGCTGTCCAAGTAGCTTTAAGCTGTGTGGAGGTTGATCGGCACAAAAGGCCCAGTGTAGGGGATATTGTCAAAAATCTAAATGAGACAGAGACTATGATTCACAGATCCTCACAATTTTCTCACCGGTCAGGACATGATGATCGAGGGTCATCAACAGACCAGGTCTGCTCAGTTCCACTAATCATTTCATCACTTTTATTTTTCTTTTTGGGTACCATCCACAAAAAAGTAATGTGCCAATGTTCAAGGCAATAAACAAGATTACATCTGAAAGAGCCTAACAAACATGTGGACAATCATCTGAAAGAAACCCACAAGAAAACAAGATTACATAGGTTTTGAAGAGAACAATGTAACAATATACTATTTCTGTTTTTTTTTTAAAAGTTTGACATTTTTATTATTGATGGGAGCCTTCTTGGATGATGTATTAATGTTATTAGGTATGCTCCTTGGTGTGAATGCATGAACAAAACTGATCATTGATAGAACTTCATGAAAAGTGATTGTATATGCATGTTCCTAGTTGAAATTCAAGGCATGCAGATCATGTTTAGAATCAAACTTTATGCTTCTTCACAATACTAGAGTACTCATGTTTAGGTATGCTTTACATGGAGCTTTAGGTCCATTTTGTCTAGTAAATACGAAAAATGCAAAATGGAAGATCTGATTTTTAATGTTTTGGACGATTTTTTATAAAAAATATCCCATCATACACTCTTTAGTTTTAAAAACATTGGACATAGTAACGAAAGCGCATAGGGAACGACAAATAAATTCATTCCTCCTGCCTATACAAGGGAAGGATAAGTGCTGACGGCGACTTTGTAATTTCTAGGTGAGCAGGTTGGTAGAGCGAATGGGTATTTCTGTGGAGCCATTCTAAGTGCCACATTTCGCATTCAGCCGGGTCACGTTGCAGCAGTGCCTCAAGGCCATCATCGAGGGCTCCATTGATGATGCCTGGACCTACACCATCCTCTGGCAGTCCTCCAGCGACGCCATCACCGGCTCCTCCTGCCTTAGTTGGGGTGACGGCTACTACAAAGGCTGTGACGAAGATGAAAAGGGTCCCAGCAAGCGCCAGCCTACCACCCCAGCAAGTCCAGGCCGAGCAGGAGCATCGCAAGCGCGTCTTACGCGAGCTCAACTCCCTTATCGAGGAGCAAAACGCCGCTTCTGCTCCAACTCCTGCCATCCGGGAGGAGGAAGTCAGCGATGAGCTATGGTCCAACCTCATGTCCATGGTGCAGTCCTTCGTGGACAGCTCAGGAGTGACGAATCAGGATCAGGAGCACCGAAAGCATGTCCTCCACGAGCTCAGCTCCCTCCTCTCGGGCTACTCCGCCGCCTGCAGCCCTAGCAAGGACCCTGAGATTGAGGAGGTTAGCGACACCGAATGGTTCTTCCTCATCTCAATGATACAGTCCTTCCCAGCTGGTTCTGGCCTCCCGGGCAATGCGCTGCTCGCCGCCACACCCATATGGATCGCCACTGCCCTCTCCGATGCCCCCTGTCAACGGGCCCGCCAAGCCTATGCCTTTGGCGTCCGCACCATGGTCTGTGTCCCCATTAGCGCCGGCCTGCTCGAGCTTGCCTCCACCAAATTTATCTTCCAGACCACAGAAAGCATTCCCAGGATCCTCTCGTTGTTTAATCAGGCCACGACTGAGCTGTGAGCTCGTCGATTAGCATATGTCTAAGGCTGTCGATCAGGACATGGCTGACCTCGTTGTGTGGAAATATGTTGCATTTCTACATCCTATATCTGTTCATTGCAATAACTAGCAAGGACTGCAAGGTGAGTTGCACAGATAGCACGGGTAGCTAATTTTTTTATTATAATGTTTATTTTTTTTACTTGAGCTAAAAATAAAAATTATAAATATTTTGTAAAAGGTTGCCTTCAATTTTCTTCTGGCAACATTTTTTTATTGTCATTTTGCTAGATTTATTTGGAATACTGTGCATACCATATTTGGAATTCAACCGCCATCTAGCATGGGTAATATGTTTGGTTCTTGGCTTTTGGGTTTTTGGCCTAAGTATAAAAATCAAATTATATTAGGAACAACTGCTATTTGTTAGGCTATATGATTATTGAATAGAAATGATATGGTATTCAGCAAAGCTAAACGAAACATCTTTTTGCAGGTAGTTTCCAGAGCAACATATTGGATCCAAATATGGTCGCTGCTACATAAAGAAGATGAAAGATTGAACATCAAGAACAATTGCTGGATCTTGGAAATAGTCATTGTGGAGTTCTTTACTAAGTTTGGATGGAAGTTCCGGAATAGAATTGAAACTTAGTCTTGGTTCTTTTCCTTTTCTTTGAACCTTGTGTTTTGTTTTTTGTTTATCCTCTTTTTTGAGAGCTGAGCTTGAGTGCTCCTGGTTGTAATGCTCTTCAAAGTGTAGAGGCTGGAACTTCATTCCATTGTTAACAAAAAAAACTCGATTCATCAATTAAACCACTGACTAATATCTCGAAAATTAAATGTTTAGTTCCTTGCTCTCTTTCAAATTTAGATTTGACATCATCTTGTATAGATATCTTGTGATTTTATTGTGGAGTCGTAATTGTCTTTTTTTTATCTAAATTAAAACATAACGGATTCATCACCTCAAGCCTTGCTAAAAAGACTGCAACCATCGCTGGTGATCTGCTCATCTCAAGTCTACTACCCATACTGCTTTTGCCGTATTATATATTGTGTTTGCCACGATGTGACTGTATTTCTGTCCACTTATGCCTAGCATGCATCTCGTAACGAAAAGGTTGAACCATGTCTGCTTACGCTCCTCGCGAGCTTTTTTACATGTGCGTCGAACACCAGCAGAGTTCCCTCGTTAGTTACGCGGTGATAACTAATTCAGAGTCGGTGAGTCGCCATTATTTTTTGAGAGGGAGACTTGTCTTCGGCTAGCTCGGCCATCACAATTATGCACACCCTTAAGCTTAAAAAAAAAAGTATGCACAGCCTTGGAGTCAGTCAGCCAGTCGGGTCAACGATTAGTCCATGTCCATCCATCCTTCGTTCAGTTGGCTCGCACTCGCACGAACCATTTTCACAGACATCCGATTGGGTTTCATTCCTCACCTCACGCTTGGAGACGACGCCGCACACGCCACACATCATTGCTGGAGAGATGCTCCCAAGGTACTCCGTAAGCCTTTTCTTCCACATGCCATGAGTTTGGAACGCAGCTCTGCTCGAAATCTTGTGAAATTCCTGTTGTGTCTCAAAAGAGTCCTAAGTTTACTGGTAAGCGCGAGAGACATGGTCTCTGATTTGCCTTTGTTGAACCTCTAGGTTTTTTCACCGTATAACTGGCAGTGGCAGTGAAGCTCGCAAGCGTGCTTTTTTACCGAAATCTACAGATTTTAGCGTATTGGAGAGCATGCTACAAGATCCACGGTGCGGCACCGATGTGTCTGCCGATGGATTTTCTAAAGGCCATCACGCAAGATTTCTCCCAGGAACGAGAAGTCGGAAGAGGTGGGTATGGAGTGGTTTACAAGGTACCCTGCTGCTTCTCTCTTTTCTTTTTTTTCTACAGTGGGTTTTCCTAATTCTATATTGCACTCAAAATTACACCTCCAACTCCAAGCATACTTCACATAGAGCTAGTCGATGTCCGCGTTGTTGTCTGTAGGCATCTTTTGTGTGAAAGTCGTTTAGCGTGCAAAATTATGGCCACTAACCTACAATGATTGATTGACCGCACCTTATGTTCGCAAAATTATGGCCACTAACCCTTGAATTTCTTCCTTTCCTTGACAAAATTAGACGTGGATAGAGATTATGATTGGTTGCTTGTACTAGTCTTAGTGTGTATTAGGTTTTATATAGGACAAGAGAAACCAGTATTAGTATTTGGTTTTCTTGCACATGCAAATTGTGTTTAGTAAGATCAAGAGCAGAGCCAGGATTTGGAATAGAGAGGCCATTGGTCAATGCCAACAAATATGAACCTATCAGAAACCTATAAGGGATCTAGCAAAAGCTATTTCAATTAAGTATGTTTTTCTAAAATGTTTTCACGATTCCAACGAGTAGAGGGTTTACGCTGAATATCCCAAATAATTGCTTATATTTTTTTACACGTGGTTATCTCTATGGTTTAATTAAGGTTGGAAAGGTGAGATTTTATTTTTATGGACCCTATCAATTTGTGTGCATTACTTAGTACGAGAAAAAAAATGATGTACTAGATAATATGGGGGTGTTTGGCACGGCTCTTCTTGAGGGCTCCTCCATAGGAGACGGAGCCATTTTGGAGGAGCTATAATTTGTGGCTCCTCCAAAACAGCTCTGACTCTTCTGATTTTCACTAAAAAATGGCTCTTTCAAGAAAACGTTTGGTAGGGCTCCTCCACAGGAGCTAGAGCCGGAGTTGAGGAGGAGCCCTACCAAACAGGCCCTATATCATTTTGACCTGTGCTTTGAGCAGTATACAACCTGCATAAAGATATCCGTGGGTAACAAAACAGGGTTAACTGCAGCACGTAAGCTTGCAGACCGACTAAGAGCATCTCCTATATTTGTTAAATCTACTCGTAACCTTATATTTTTGGCAAATATAATAGAAAGAACACCACTCCAACATCTTGTTATCCTAACTCCCAGTTTTATCTGTGCCTGGAAAAACTGAGACATCCAACAAAAAAAAATTCGTGGACGACCGATACTCTTTATCGTTGTTGGCGCCCTTGATGCCTTTTTTTCCTTGGCACTCTATGTTGCCCCCACCGCTGCTGCTGCCGCCTTCTCCTAGATTTCACTAGAATTGAGTCCTTGGCACTATTTTCATATATAAGAACACTAGTAGATAAAGCAGGTAATGGAGATTTCGTTTTGGAGGTTCTGTGTGTGAGTTATGGTGCCGTGATGGCGGATGATTGTCCACTAGCCCGACACTCGTCACCGCCTAGGAGGTTTGAAGTTGGATCTTCACTATTTTCATATATGAGAATATTGAGAGATAGAGCAAGCGATGAAAAAATTATTCTGAGAATTTTGGGGTGAGCTAGGGTGTTGTCCATAGTCAGCGGCTTGGTGTGTACAGGAAATGACGATGTGTACTCCCTCCGGCCCTTTTCTAAATGTTGCCTAGATTTTTGTGCCAACTAAATTTATAGAAAATATTTATAATATTTCTATCTCCAAATAAGGATACTATAAAAATATATTTAATGATTAATCTAATGATACTCGTTACACGTCACAAATATTAGTAATCTCTTATATATATTTGATCAAAGTTAAGTATGTTTGACTCATCAATATGTGAGAACGGGATCTCCCCATGGTTTTTTTTGTTCAAAAAAAGATATGTGAGAACGATATTTAAAAAGAGACGGATGGAGTACTTTATAATTATAATAAGGATCAAATAAAAGAAACTATTGATGGAGTGTATTGTTTATATCCATTACTTTTTAGAAAGGTTTCAACTTTCAAAGTCAATATTTAGACTCAAATTTAGTATTATGGAAGATGCTACAAGCAACCATAGCTATAACCATTTTTTTTTATGCCTCGTTCCTTTAAATACAAGCTGTAATATCTGAACTTACGCGCGCACACACACCATGCAAGCTAGATCCTACAACCTACACCTAGAGAACTCATGGGACTAAGAAATACCCGAAGTCAACAGGCTTCGAGCGTGACGAGCACGTCACCCCTGACTGCTGTGGAACGTCCGCGTGTGAGGCTTCCACAGAGCGTGCAGAACGGGGATCGAACCCCGGCCGGCCAGCTCAGAGCTTGCCACTGCGCTACACGCGCGCCTGCCATAGCCACAGCCATTAATTGCACACGACACAGGTAACAAAGCGCATTAGCGCTGGGCTAGCCAAAAGGGCGAAGGCCCAGCCCAGCCCAGTCTGTGACAGTGTCCCCCACCTCGGCCAGCGCCAGTGCGCGGCGCGGGTGCCTGTCGGCCGCCGCGGCGCCGCCGGCGCCGCGTCTCAGCGAGCAGATTCACCACTCTGTTGCGTCAGCTCCGATCGATTTATTCATCATCAGACTCATGCGTCACCATTGCAGCTCCCTCCGCTTTCCCGCTGCAACCCCTTGCCTCATGCCCTCACCTCTCCGTCGCGCTCAAGGTGAACTTAATCTCATTTCCAATCCTCCTCCCAAGGATTTCCACCACTTCATTGTCTATTTTCTTTCTGTGACCAACTTCATGGGCTAGTTCAGTTTATCTTTGGTTGGCCGATGTGGGAGCCATACCCCATTACCAAATCGTTTGGTCAAAACATTTGTAGGTACAGATTAAGATAGTTGGCCAATGAAAAACGTCGTGAATTGATGCAGTGACTTCCTGAAATTCAAAATCTGTGCTTAATAATATGCGATTCTTGGATTCAATCGAACATATCCAGAAATAGATGTTTAATTTGCTCTGCGTTTTGACATACAGAGATCCGATTTAAAAGATATGCTTGACTTGATACAGGGCTGACATGTGGGACACGTTAGCATCTCCAAGAGCATTTCTAAATCTCACTCTCTAAATCATCATTTGGAGAGTCATTTACATAAAAATCGCTTTCTATATCTTATCACTCCCCAACAGTTTTTCTATATCTCGTGTGTTAGAGAGTCATTCTGATAGGACCTGATGCCCTACCGGTGTTACTGCGTAGGTTATAGGGGTGGAAGAGAGGAGGACGTGGTCTGTACTCTCGACGCCGGCGAGGGGCCGTGGCGGCGAGAGCGCGGTGGCTGCTGCTGCAGCCCTAGAATTCTCGCGGTGCCACAGTAGCGGCGGCACTGTTCACGCGAGACACGGCAGGAGGCGGCTAGGGTTAGGAAATCTCGGCTCCCTTCAGGAAGCCGGAAACAATTCTTGTTTCTGCTTGACTATAACTGATACAAGGTTCTCTTTTTATAGAGATGACTTACTTGACCCCTAAGGAAATATTCTAACCGAATCAATCTAACATATCTCTTTCCTAGCAAACCAAACCAAACCAATCTAATCTTCACGCGCTACAGTACCGCGTGGCCCCTGGGCCGGCTCCACTTGTCATAACATGGGCCTACGCCTTGTATAATGGGTGCCGGTCATAACACATTCTTGTTTTCTACTTTTAGTTAGCAAAAAATCAGGAATAGAAGACGGTTATATTTGCATAACCATTTAGAGAAGCTGTTGGAAGGTAGTTTTTCATCAAAATCTCTATTCCTAGCATTGAGGAAGGATATAGAGAGACTCTTTGAGTGGGACCAATTTGGGCAATATGGAAAGCTTAACATTACAGAAAAATGAACTGGAAGCAATGTTATGGCAGGCCTTTTTTTTAATATATATAGTGGCACGTAAGGAGCATCTGTGTTGCAGTGTATTGTAGGGATGTAGGAACCTTTTAGTAGCATATATGATACATATAAAACATTTCCATGATTCTCAAAGGCTAATGTCAGTATTGCAAATATGAGTTTGAACAGGGAGTTCTTCAAAATGGGAAGGCAATTGCTGTGAAGAAGCTTTCGGAGATGCACCTAGACGATGGTCCATTTCAGAATGAAGTTATTTATCTAATTGGGTTGAAGCACAAGAATATTGTAAAACTTGTAGGCTACTGTGCTGAATCACGGTGGGAGGCAACTCAACTAAGCGGGAAATATGTCATGGCTGAAATACCAAAGAGGCTGCTTTGCTTTGAGTACCTAAATAACAAGAGCCTTCATAAGCACCTTTCGGGTATGCAAGCGTTCTGAGTTCTGGCATGCTTCCTAGCTGTCCTTTTTTTTGTCCTCCTGTTGAAAGTACGTTAGTATGGCACAAATGGTACAATATTTTGTGCACAAAATGCTGTTATTCACGCCATTGTGGTGCCACAACCCATATGTTGGATGACCTCACATATCTTGTCTATTTACCTGTATCTACAGATGAATCTTGTGGACTCAAGTGGAATATGAGATATCAGATAATTAGAGGAATTTGCTCTGGTTTGCATTACCTTCACACGGAATGGCATATTGTTCATTTGGACCTCAAACCTGAGAATATATTGCTTGATGATGGTATGGTGCCAAAAATTGCAGATTTTGGTATGTCAAGACTCTTTGGCCAACAACAGTCTCGAATAATCACTGAAAGTCGCGGGGGGACACGGTAAGCTAATCCTCTTTAGACATCCGCTGTGTTCTTATCCAATTTAAAATATGATGGCATTTCTTGTTATAATGTAGTGGATACATGGCACCAGAATACTTGACAAATGGGTTCATATCGACCAAGTCGGATATATTCAGTTTGGGCGTTATAATTATAGAGCTAATGACAGGATATAGGGACTATCCCCCAAGTAATGAAGCGCCATTTGAGCGGTTCATCAAGAAGGTAAGATGACTTAGACAGCCTTTACAGATTTCCCATAGTGTGATCATCTCAAAAATATTTTTTGTTCTGACACATTTACTGTGCCAAATTTAGGTTGTTCAAAATTGGAGGAAGAACTTAGAAAAGGCACCAATGCATATACCCCTGGAAACAGAAAGTCAACAAGTAAACACATGCATTGTAATAGGACTAAACTGTGTTGATTCTGACCCCAAAAAGAGGCCGTCTGCGCTGGATATAATTCAAATGCTCAATGCAGTAGAGAGTACAAATAAGCATACATTGGTACGTGTGCTAGCTCTTCCCTAATAGGCATAAAAAATAAATGTACGTACCAAATCCATATTACATGGAGTTATTTTATCTATGGCCTCCTCATCCTACAGGACACAGAATTTGGTACGTTAGGCTGTTCAGTTGCGACTACGGATCATATCACAATGTTGCATAGATCATCCACCTCAAAAACTGCAAATATCAGCAGTCTGTTCACCTTCTCTGCCAAAGGAAGTAAAATAAGTATTCTGGCCTTCGAGGTTGCCAATAATACAATTGACAAGAGCTTCAGTCTGATTAAAATAATCTCCAAACAAAGCATGGAGCATCTCAAAGAAGGGGTGCTTAGGTCAGAAGGTGTTCGTCGTCTGATCTCCGAAGATCACAATCAGTTGGTTCTTCTTGTTGAAGCTGACATACGGTGATGGGAATTTGCTGTGCTTGTAATCACCAGTACGTTTTCAAGATTTACTTATGTGAATTTGATTTTAATTGCCCAGACAGAAGTTTAGGCGATTTTGCTCAGAGGTTAGCCGGTTTGGAGATCTGTGTGTAGATCTTTCTTGGCACAATTTGGTTAGGTATTTCGACAGGTAAAACCTAGTATTATGATTTATGACACCTAAGTTACTATCGAGTTCTGGACTCCAGGACCTCATGATGCCTTATGTTGTGTGTTTTGTGTATGCTATTCTTGATAATGAATAGGTTGATATATCAAGAGACGACAACTCAGAAAAAATTGCTGAACGAAGAATTGCTTTCCAATATACAGTATCTTAGAAAGCATGAAAAGTATACATGGGTCAGTTTATTTCTTGGCACAATCACAAATCTTCTAGTTCGTTCTTCATCAGACATCACTGAAACTTGGTTGCTTCTTTAATTTTTCTTTGTTCAGGAACTGCATGGAGAATTACTTGTGTTGGACAAGTGTGCAGAAAGATTTCAGCGCGAATTGATGGAGCATAATGGCAGTGGAAGATCTGAGCGTGATCAAAGAAGTTAGTATTTTGCACTTATATTCATTTTTCATGTAATAAGACAAGATGCTATAAAAGAAAAACATTTTGGGATCGCAGTTGACTTTTCCTCATTGCCCAAAGAGAGATGATATTCGTGCGGTGCCTAGTGTGGAATATATTTGTATTCCTAGTGTGGAAGTATGTATAAATGATTTACATGTCTTGCTCTACTGGCTTAGGTATTTTGGGCCCATTGGCTGTGCATGCACCTTAATATATATGATATTAGAGCCATAGGTCTTGAGTTCGAGTGAGGTGGAGTGTCAAATAAGTGAGTTGTCTGTCTTTCTCGATTGAATTAGGCCTTGAGCTCAACTGAATGGTGCATGCAGCTTGATACCCAAATCTAGCCACCCAATTGTGTGGGCTATTTTGTCAGTCTAAAAAAAAGGGCGTACCCAGTGCAGAGAGCTCCCGCTCTGTGCGTGGTCTGGGGAAGGGTGTCAGTGGCAAGCCTTACCCTCGCCTGTGCAATGCGAGGAGACCGCGACTCGAACCCGGGACCTTCCGGTCACAGGCGGTAAGACTCTACCGCTTGCACCAAAAAACATAGAAAAAGGCTGAATGTAACCTAGACACTTCCATTGTTAGTGATACCAATGAGAGATATACAACTTTTAAAGCTGATTTAATGGTCCTTATGAGATACCACAAAATTATACCCATGGGAGTTAAAAAGCAATTTGGGTACTTAGTTGCTAAATTTTCTAGCTTCCTAGTTATAATTTGGTTGTACCTCACATGGACTGAAAAAGGGATCTACTTTTAAAGATTTCAAACCATACATGAATTGTTTGCAGATATGATTCAAACCATGCATCGTTCAGTGAAGCATCAAAGATCGGTCGCAAAGAATTTGAAAAATAAATCACTTTGGACCAAGACGATGGAAGATGTAATCTAGCACAGTAAATATTAAGTGTTTAAATTATCTATGTTGTGGACTAACAACTCTATGTTCTGTTGTAGATTGTAGCAAAACTTGTAGACATTGCGTATGTCTTAAATTTTGAGATCAGAAGTGCTTTCTTGAAGAACAACGGAGATCAATCTGTAGCGCCAGTGACCAACCTTCATCAAACATTAGGGCCTACTGGCCTTGCGTTGCATTATGCCAATGTCATTCTGCAGATAAATACATTGGTATGAACATGTTCTTCTTATATCAGTTTATAATAGTGTAACATAATTGGGTGAAAGTACCCTTTTAAAGCTTCTATTGCTACTCTCTGCTTTGAATTTTTGTAAGCCTGCCTCTTCAAATTGAATTTTGACTAGCAATTTTCATTTACCATATATTGCTAGTAAGTACAAAAGTATAGTCACTGAAAGTACTCCAAATCGAATATAGTGGCACCTTTTGTTTTGCCGAACATGGATACTATTGCTATTTGTTAGTCAAAATTATGAAGTTTGAATCCTAAAATGCTTTGGAGCCGTATATAAATCTGTGGAGGGAATACATTTGGATCATTTTGAATTTTTGAAAAGAACCTTTAACCTTAAGAAAAGTGTTATGAGCAGCCAGCTGGGCTGGCACTGTAGCAGAGCCATTTAAGTAGCGCTCCCTTTCTCAAGTTAGTAGTAGATTAGATCTATTCCTTAGGAGTCAAGTAAATTTCTCTATAAAAGGAGATAAGATGTATCAATCAAAGGAAAGCAAGAAACAATCCATCTAGACTCATCTTGTGTTCATCCTTCTCATCTATGATCTTAGACCTCAGCTCCAACAAAACTGATGCAGCGATGCCACCCGGCCATCTTCCAGATGGTGGCCATGACAAAAAACAGAATGGTGAAAGAGTTATTTCAAAAAATAGGGTCACTCAAGAACATGTTGGGAAGCAGAAGCAGTATTCCAATGTTGTCCGAGAACTTTCCTGGATTTATATTCTCTTATGTTTTAATGACTTGGTCATTTTCAGGTATTGACCTCACCTGCGGCTGTTTCTTACAAAGCTAGGGGTGCATTGTACCAGGCACTGCCTCCATGCATCAAATCAAAGTTGCGAGATTGTTGTCGCCGAGAGAAAGTAACTCATTCTGATCTTAACATGTCAACATATTTATCACCTAAACAGTATTGTTCATTCATTCTGATCTTTGTAATGGCTTGTAGACGATGACAGTAGCAGAGGTCAGAGCTGAAATGGACAGTATACTTCAGTGGCTTGTGCCAGTTGCAGAATCCACAATGTACTTTATGCTCTATTTAATTAATGGGTGCTATATACACCTGAAATACCACTGCAGATAACTTCCTTAGAGTTCTAGTATTGCCTCAAACCATCCTTATAACAGAGTGTGTGCTATGTACATCTAAATACCTAATTGCTTTCTGTATGGACAGATTGTACTACAAGAATGGGGCATTCGGTGAATGGATGAACATGTGCGTGAACACAACCCTCATCCCTCATATTGTTATGCAATGTTTGCAAGGTGAGTTTTTTGTTCTTAGACACTGATTGCCAATGATTTCCTGTATCAGGGTGATGCCAGAGGATATAGATGTTGAGGAACCACATTGGCCTGGAGAAGAAGAACGTCAGACCATTGCTGGTGCCTCTGCCATTCAAAGGCATGTGGTGAACAAGATAGAGACATTGTACTACGCTGATAAGCGGAGGACCGAAGGTTACATCCTGGACCTAATTCGAGGTCTGCATCGTCTTGTTTGCTAGTCAGACTTACTATGGGTGAACAAGACCTTCCATTTTCCTTGGATATGTATTCACCAAATTTCAATAAGGTTGGACCTTTAAGCATTTTTAGAACGTAATTTGGTCCATTCTACTGGTCAAAATGCAATGAACAATTGAGGTTTTCTTTCCGCTGGAACTTTTAAAATTGGTTTTTTTAATCAACTTTTAAAGTTGTTTAATCCAGACGTCCGCACATTATCTATATGGTCCGTTTGGATTGTTGGAATTGAATTTGTTCTAACAAATTATAATTTAGGCACATATTAATTAAGCTAATATGATTGTATATGGAATATATTTGTATGCTATTGTTAGCTATTTAAGGGAGATGCTTATATGTTGCATTTCTCGTTTAGTGAAACGAGTTGGAGAGCGTGCTATAAGTTAAAGAGTATAAACATAGCATGTTGATCTATAAATTAATTTTCATCTCACACCCTATAAATTTGAGATAGGCTTATATGACTCATATGAAAACTCTAGAAAGTTATGGAATCTCAAATTTCAAGCCAAATAGCATAATTCACGAAGTAGATTCTAATTCCTCCAAAATGAAAGGATCTAAACGGCCCCTAAGAGGAAATACACAACTTTTGCAGCTGAAGTTCTTGCAGTTTCTTGTTTTTGTTCTCTCAGCTCTTGCACACTCAACTCAGACGCTAAGTCTTCATCTTCTTTTTTGTAACTGCTTGATTAACTTAAACGTCTTATAGAAATGGGCCTTAAAGGTAAAGGCTAATTTACAGAGGTGAGTGCATCCATAATAAGGCCATAACTGGGCACCATTGTGTGTACAAGTGAACACGATGAGATACGTTATCGACCCCTTTTGCTTGGTGAGCAAGGATGTCTTTTTAGATAATGTAATGAGATTCTAGCCTCTACATTCCGAAGATGTGTACAATCAAGCTAACTCTTTTAAAAGAGGATAAACAAAAGACAAACACAAGGTTCAAACAAAAGGAAAAGAACAAGACTAGACCTCTGAAAGGATCAAAATGTCTAACAGGGGGTAAATTGGGCTAATTCTAATTTTTTTTGCAATAATTAAGCCCTACACTTAGCCCATTGCACCTCTTGTGTCTAAAATGTGTTTCTATTGTTCTACCGTATAAAAGTTTTGCACCCTAGATTCTAATCCTACTCTAGCATGGCAATTCTAGGAATGTAAAGACATGAAATGAATTGCTCAAATGTAAATACTTAAAGTAAAGAGAGAGAAAGGAATACGGCGATGTTTTCTCGAGGTATCGAAGAGTCGCCACTCCCCACTAGTCCTCGTTGGAGCACCCACGCAGGGGTGTAGCTCCCCCTTGATCCGTGCAAGGATCAAGTGCTCTCTACGGGCTGATTCTTTGACACTCCGTCGCGGTGAATCGTCCACAACCGCTCACAAAGTGACTTAGGTCATCCACAAGCTCCGTCGGATGATCACCAAGCTCCCAATCACCACCGAGCCGTCTAGATGATGGCGATCACCAAGAGTAACAAGCACAAACTCTCACTTGACCAAGACAAGCCTAATGAGTAAGGTGGATGCACACTTGCTACTCCCTATGCACTAATGAGGTCCTTAATCTTGGATTATCAAATCTCAATCACCCCACTAGGCTTTTGCTCTCCCTTGCACTCCGGCGGTGTTTCTCAGCTGAACAAATGGGCAAGAGACCTCAAATGGACGAGTGGGATATGTATTTATACCACCCCCATTCAAAACATAACGGTTGAGGTCCAACTCAGCGAGTATCGGGGTGATCGGACGCTTCGGTCTAGGTGACCGAATGCATCGGTCAGTGTAATACGTCAGCGTGTCAGAAAGAGCCGTTTGCTCTGACCGGACTCTGGCCTGCGTCCGGTCAGCACCCACCGGACGCGTCCGGTCATCAAAAACCCTCTCTGGAACCTTACTGATGTTGATCGGACGCTGGCCCCCAGAGTCCAGACACTTCTTTGTTCAGCGTCCAGTCTGTGGTCAACAGCCTGTTCACGCTGCTACAGATACGGCTAGCGTCGCGTCCGGTGAGCACTGGTGTCCAGTGTCCGATCGCACTCTGACAGCTGCTGCCGATCAAATGAACTGATCGGACTCTCCAAGCTACGTCCGATCACAACCAAACCAGTATCCGGTCAGTCATTTGACTCTTCATTCACTTCCAATTCGAAATTCTTTGTGAATGAAGTTGACTTCTATCGATCTTAGGGCTATTCCTAAGCTACCTAGTGCTAAGTGTGATAAGTGTGCATCACACCTAATCCATTAGACTCACCTAGGTTAAGCTACTAATACATACCCCCCTTAATAGTACGGCCAGAGAAAAAACAAAGTCCTAAACTACTCTAAGTGTCTCTCCAACACCAAACGACACTTAGAACTAGTCCGTCCTTAACATTGTCGTCCATCCTTTGAAAACCAAAATGATTTCCATCGACAGGGGCATGACAACCATGATTGCCCAATCAATTTCCATTACCATGACCTAACTAAAATTGCCTCTACAAAACACACGTTAGTTATAGTAATCTCGTGTCGTCATTAATCACCGAAACCCAACTAGGGGCCTAGATGCTTTTAATCTCCCCCTTTTTAGTGATTGATGACAACACAACCTCGAGTATGTAAAGGAGATGAGTGAGGTTTTCAACATGCTTGGTTCATATAAGCTTTTGATAATAAGAGCAAAAGAATTAGGCATGCTTATATGACCCAAGCCAAAATGGTGTACTCAAAAGATATGAATTAAGTATGAGTACATGAAGTAAAGCTCATTTGAATCAGAGTAAAACGCGAAAGCACAACCAATGAGCATAACCAAGTGACATGACATATATAAAACAATGTAGAGAGCACACATGTCACATAAGTCTCACCATCACATGTATATAATACAATGTATGAAAGTAAACGTGAATGCACGAAGTATCACACACGAAAGACCAAAAGAATCGAGTCCATCTCACATGCTCCCCCTAAAACTAACATACTCGGTCCCTCTCCTCCTTTGGCGTCAAGCGCCAAAACCTAAAGGTCGAACGGTAGGACAGGAGCAGTCGAGTCGGGGCGCAGAGGTGCGGTGAGAGACCTAGAACTGAGCTGCATCATCCTCTGACCCTGAATTTTGAGGGGTCTGACCCTCTGTAGCTAGAAGTGAAGGTGAAGCAGTCTGGGTCTGGTCAGTAACTGGCACGGCCTGTGACTCTACAGGTGTCACTATAGGAAGGGGAGCCACATCTACCGCTGTCGCTGTCGCTGAAGCCTCATGTGTAGGACTGACTGTCTGAGGTGGCTCGGATGATGCAACAGACGATGGAATCATCTCGGTAGTCTCGGTAACTGGAGTAGTTGTGGTAGGACCAGAGACTCAGAACACTGGAGGTATAGGCTGCCCTATAAGCTCATTAAAGGTAGCGCCAAGACTCCTGAAGACTAGGGTGTCCGTCACTAACGCTGAAGAAGTTTGAGTCGGAGTGAAGCCCGTAATAATAGGAGTAAAGTGTGGACCCTGAGCTGTCCCGGGTGAAGCAAACCACTGAGACACCTACTCTGTAGGTGAGGCAAACTGAGGAGTTGGCTGTCTCTAACTCGAAAGCCCATTGGGCTATACAGCTGGAGTCACTGGAGTGGTGGTGGCAGCTGGCCTATCTAAAATGTAGACTTCGGAGGATCAACCCCAATAGCAGTGAATACATGCTGCATGAAGCCGAGTAACTGCTGCTGAATCTTAAGCTACTGCTGCTGCATGGCCTGCTGCTGTCGCTGAAACTCATCCTATCATGCCTGAACCTGAGCAAGTGTAGCTGCGGTCTCCTGTGCCTGGCGTGCCTGATCCTGCCTCGTCCGCTCAAGTACAGCTCGAAGTGTCGGGTCTATCTATGGTGGCTATGGTGGAGCTGAGCTGGAGCCACTAGCCTCTCTATCGTGTGGACGAGGTGCCATCTACAGAATCGGCTGATAGCCATCGTCTAAGCTGTCACTCGGGTTGCTCTCGACCTCATCTTCCTGCTGTGCATCAAACTCCTCCTCCTCTGTCTCTACGATGCCTCTAATGATCTCATCCTGCTAAGCTGCTATCTCTGGTACGTTGGGGCGACGACTAGGCTGGCGAGGTGTCCTCGCATGACTATGACATAGCATCTGGCTCAAGTCATACTGTGGAAACTCAGTAGTAGCACCTGTCCACTCTGCCATTGTCTCTGGGGACTTGTGTGTAACTGCCTTCCGGAGTAAGAAAGTGATCCAATGAGCATAAGGCAGCTGACGGTGACCTTTGAAGCCCTCTGCTAGTGTGTCCTCCATCTCTGAAAGCATCATATCCCAAATATCAAAGATAGTTTGAGACACTAGGTAATGCACTAGCCACAGTTGAATTCAAGTTAGACCCTCGCGGTAGCCCATCCTCGGAATCAGAGTCCTCCTTATAATAGCATCAAGAAGCTGAGCTGTAGGTGTAAGGTCACGTGGTGTCCTGCTCGACCCCTTGCCAAATGGCTCTGTGAAGCATGGTCTGACAAGATCTGTAGGTGGCACAAGTCCGCCGTGAGGGCATCTCGAAGGCTCTATCTATCCATAGCATGTCTCGTGAAGACGATTAGGTGATTCTGGAATCCTTAGTATCTCTCTGACCCTTGAGCTCTGGAGCCTGTAGTCACACCCTCAGAAAGCAAAATGAATAAACCTGTGTCTCAGGTCAGTCCACAAGGAGGAGTAGAACTCACGGACCCAAGATGGAACATATCGTCCAGTCTATCCAAGGAGATCTAACAAGCCTAGCAGAAAAGAGAGGTGAGGATGGATATGCTCGCCTGCGGCTGCAACTAGAGACTCTAAGGGGCAGACCTGCTGAGATCTGAAAGCAACACCGCTGTTGAGATATGCACTATAGAATTCCTCCTGCAACACAGTGTAGAAGTGCTCTAAGGCACGCTCATCCCGCCTCGGCGAAAACCAATCCTCAAAATGTACGAACTGTAGCTGTTGCACCTGTCTGGCTGTGGCTGCCCTTAGGTCAAGGTGAACCACGGGAGGCAGACCCTGTGGTCTGGAGGAGGACGAGAGCCCCTCCTCTATGTCTGAGGCCTCGGTGACACCTGAGTGCGTGTGTGACTAGAACATCGAAGCTGTGGCTATGCTGCCTGCTCTGTCTCCTCAGCCTGCTCTCCCTACTGAGCGTCCTCTGTCTACTCTATCGTCTGTGTCTGCTGCTCAGTCACCCCCTGAGTCTGACTCTCCTCTAAAGAGACACGCCATCCTCCAAGCATGATGGTCCTGGGTGGACTACCAAGATTAGCCTCAATCCTCACGACGGCAGCCCTCTGAGCCGATGACAACTGATCGCCTATACGAATGCCACTACTAGATCCACCTATCTCGGCTCGCTCTGCGGCGGCTGCCACTGCTGCTACTCTCTCTGACTCAACATCATCGAACTTGCGCTTCTTCTTTGTAGTCTTTTTTGCCTTTCCTTTTTGCTGAGCAGTCAGGCGAGGCGGAGGAGTTAGATCCTCATTGCTGGGACCCCCCCCCGATGTTCTTGCAACGAGCCATCTCTGAAGTTGACAAGAATCATTGCCACTAATGAGGAACAACTGCCAACTGACACTAGTGAGGCTTGGCCTCAATCCATACTCGCAAGGTTGGACCCGAGTAAATCTATCAACTGCCCAATCAGCCAAGCCGACTCACTGCCCAAACTGACTGCACAATAGAATAGGAAGTATGCCCTCTTCTCTGGTGGCATGGAGGTCACAGAGGGAGGGAGGAAGGGAGGGAGGGAGAGGCGGCTCGCCAGAAGCCACCGTCATCACCCTCCTCTCCTAGGACATGGAGGTCGAGGAGGGAAGGAAGGAGGGGGGAGGGAGAGAGGGGCGGCTCACCAGAAGCCGCCGCCGTCGCCCTCTCTCCGGTGGCATGGGGTTGCGGAGGGAAGGAGGGAGGGGGTGGGAGAGAGGGGCAGCTCGTCGGAAGCCGCCGCCATCGCCCTTCTCTCCGGTGGCATGGGGGTCGTAGAGGGAGGGAGGGGCGACGGGCGGGGGATGCACGGCTCGGGCGGGACGGCGCCGCAAGCGGCTCGGGAGGGAGCGGCGGCGAGCGTCTCCGTATGGAGCGGGCTGAGCGACGTGAGGCAGGTGGATGAGGATAAGGTGAGGGGAGCGAGTGGAGGAGCGCTAGCCACGTCCGAAGGTGAAGAAGTGCGTCGCACGCCAGACATATAGCATTACCGTTAAAGGTATGTACGAGCATTTCAAGCCTGAAGATGGAAGTTGCTGATCAGGTCGCCTCTGCACGCGCCGCCCCAGCGACCAATGAGAGCAACAAGTGGTCTGCGGGGCTGTCTCGCGCCAGCGCCGTCGCTATGTCCGCCACGTCATTGTTGTTTGCTTGGCTGGCGGCAGGGACGCTGCGCCACTGCGGCGCCATGGACGAAGAGGAGGTGTTCTCAAGCGTCCTGTGGGGGCTGTCGTCGCTGATCTAGGCCTACCTCTACTCCTAGACCGCCGCGCTCTGTCCGGCTCCTTATCGCCGCGGCACCGTATTTGTGGGCACCGTGTGCCTGCTCCTTATCGCCGCTGCAACGAACAAGCTGATTGCCCCCATCGCCGGCACCGCTGCTATTGTGCTCGCCCCGCTATGCTCCGCCTGTGCCTGCGGGCGCGCCCTCACTGAGCGCCGGAAGCGCGCCAGCACGGAGCGTTGGTCGGCCACCACGGTGGCGTCCACCCCGAGCTACTAGAGCCACACGGAGGAGCAGAAGGAGCGCGAGGGCAAGGTCCACGCCATCTCCGCCTTGGAAATTGCCGCGGTCGCCGTCACGGCGACCGTGTGGTTAGTGTCAAGGACTTCGCCGGAGACGAAGTAGGAGGCCCCACCGACGGAGGTAGTCCTCTATACTACTACAGAATTTAACTGTAGGGGCGGCTCTAGAGCCTCTGTAGGGGCGGCTACGCCAGCCACCCTTCCCAGGGTGTTCCTATAGAGGGTGCCTCTGTAGGGGCGGTTTCCTGACCGCTCCTGCAGTGCCCTCTGTAGGGGCAGCTAGTGTTTTCAGTCGCCCCTACAGTGCCCTCTGTAGGGGCGGCTAGTGTTTTCAGCCGCCCCTACAGTGCCCTCTGTAGGGGTGGCTGGTAATATCAGCTGCCCCTGTAGTGGACTTCTATAAGGGCGACTGTATCACCAGCCACCCCTACAGTGGATTTTCCAGCAAAAAAAAAATAATTCAAATTCAAATCTGACCACACACATATATATATATATATATATATAATTCAAATCAAGTAACAACAATCTTTTCTCAACTCTGACATATATTTAAGCATTTTCAGGAAGTACACCAATTCACACTAAACATTTTGACACTGGTTTCACAAAATCACAGCAAGTAAATACAACTAGAATAATAAAGTTCAAACATTTGCTCTAGCCAATACTGAAAATTCAGTACATTTGATGCAGTCACAACTACACATGCAGATATTGCTACTGCTAAAAAATCTCCATGGAGACAAATAATTGTTAAGAACAATCATGCAAGGACAGCTACAGGGAAAACCAATTTCAACAGAGATACATTCATTACATATGAAAGCCCTCACCATATGAAAGCCCTCACCTTGAGGATTTGTACTTAACATTGTCAAATATTTTGGATACAAACTTTCCTACAAATCAACATGTCTGATGTCTGCTGTTGGGCCATGGAATAGTGAGACATGAGAATTACGTATAGTATTTAATTATTGGATAAAGAACAATAATTAGCAAACATAGAAGTTCCTAGTAGTGAAAACATATATACACCTGTAGCTATAAATTAAAATATACTGACAAATGAAAAGATATAGATTGTTTGCCTCCTGAAAATGATTCATGTTCAGAACAGATAATAAGAGTTTGAAATCTAAAGTTTTGTGGCATTCTGTAATAGAAGAAATCACTAGGAATCACTTTTGTTTACACTAGTGCATGTCTGGTCAAAATATCTATACTTGGGCTATTGAGATCTGAACCAAAGCATACAGTACTACTACACATGCTTTCAGAAAAGTATACTACGCCGGATTTCAGTTTTCAGCGATGGAATGTACTTCCTGTAATGACAGATAATAATCAGCACCCAAAGCAAATAGATGCTGGTCCTTACCTTGCCATATGGCGGAGACTAGCTACTAAAGTGTCGTGATCTTGTCCCCCAGCTTGTGGCTCCTCATACATGGTGCCTAACATAAAGTAAAACCAGAAAAAAAATTAGAATTAGAAAAGGAAAACAAAAAGACAAGCCTCCTGAAATGTTTAGCAGTATTGACTAATAATTGTTCCATAGGCACCGTGGATATGGTGCAAAGCACTGAACTCATCACAGAGTCCATAGGCATTGTGGACAGATATTCACATGTAGTGACATTATCTGACAAAGAAGTGCAAAGTAGCAGTGCACGAATAGTGGCGAATCAGCAAAATAAAACAAAAGGATTTGCTCTGAAACATAGGTGTACCCAGCTGTAGTAGCACCTTTCTCTTATCAGTGTCCCAATGTATGGCAGGGCTACATGATGTTCAGTAAAAGAAAAGGAATTTTACTTTCTTGCAGCAGCAGTGTACTTCAAAAATAGAAGAATCCTATCCAAACTAATGAGTCCAAATTAAAGGCACTCTGTAAATTTTGGCATACTTCATAAGATGGACCGAATATAACTTGAGAATCAGATAATTGAGACCCCAATATGATGTAATGATGAATTATTTCCTGATGACATAATTTCCGGCATAACTGGAAACAGAAGCATCAATAAAGGCAGCAACAGCGCCACTACAATCTCATCTCGTCTGGGATAGAATCTAATTTTCATCATACTGAATTCCACTTACTGGTATTAAGCAAGTGAACACAATCGAGCAAAGTATCCTAAAATCATAATTTGTATCATCAATATAGGAAGGTTCTCATAACTGTGAATCCAATGTAAGACAACTCGTGTAGGAAGACGTTGGCAGTAGGTAAGAAGTCATGGTGGATGATATAGTGCACACCCTATTTGAATTATGTGGGATGCACTCAAGCTAACACCAACAGGAATCACATGAACTGAGCAACAACTTTTATTAACAGTAAGCAAAATTATGGTAGTACATTGAATCTGTAATGCACCTAGATAATTTACCTTGGCAAGTTGCAACGCTATTAGATGATCATACACCTCTGAAAATGAAGCAAAACTGTAAGCATTACGATAAAGTTAATTTGTTTAAGAACGTGTAAAACTGAATCCTGTGATCCTTGTTGGAGGACATGTACATAGACACACCATATGCAATCAATGAAGAGAACTAATTTGACTGTGATATATGTGCATCTTTTAACCTTAAAAGTAACATATTCATCGAAACATGTTTGGCTGTGGCAAAGTGGAAACAAATATTATGGAATAGATCAAAGAAGCAAAACCGAAAAGCCTAACACTGTTTTTTTGACAACCGTGGTAGCAGCTTGCACACACGCGTCATCTCCCTTTTGTGTTCTTCATCAGGAAATGAGCACATATAATTTAATGAAAGCGAGAGGAAAATCTGAAGCAGAATGTACAACATGAGGGGAACTGTAGACCATAACTCCATCTAAGGTAAACAATACCTGCATCTGGTCGCATCGGAGGCATCACGCGCGCCGATGGCAGGGTCGCCGGCTCCTGGAGGTCGCGTGCGCCGGCTGCCGGACGCCTGCTACTGCTGGGCTGGGCCGCTAGAGGTTGACCCGGCCTTCATCGCAGCGCCCGACGCCCGGGCTGCGCCAAGGGGTTTGCCCGCGTCCTGGCCTCCCGTCTTTGGCGGCCGCGACAAAGATCGGGCACTGGAGCCGGAAGAGGGAGCGGTGGAGCGAACCTCGCTGGAGAGAGGCGGCGCATTGGCAAGTCGAGGCGGGCGGAGAGGGCGGCAATGACATCCCGTGTCGTGGCGACCAGCCACCGGCGCCACAAAGAACCCGGGGAGGGAGGGTGCGGCGGCGCTGCTTGCTGCTGCGGTGCACCACGCGCGTCGCCGGCGGATTCGAGCAGCGGCGGGGTTTCTCAGTGGCGTCGCCATGGGTGAGGCGTGGATTTTTTTTTTCTCATGCTGCGTTGTCCTGGCGTCTCTACTTCTTTAGGTGCGGCGGCAATGCGGGGGAGGGGCTGCCGCGGTGGGCAGCGTGGAGCATGCGTGGCGGGCATCAGATGCCTAGAGGGACGATCGGACGGTAAGGGAGGTGCACTGTGGATGAATAGGATAACAGTATTTGCTGCAGTTAACTTTCTATTGGATGTTGTATTTGCATCATGTAAATAATAAATAATACAGTACAAAATTTTATAAATATTTTTTATAGATATATTTACATATACAATAACTAAAACAACTACAACAGTTTAAAATTACACAATTGAACATTTAAAAATAGGAAAAAATTTGAAAATTTTAAAAAATTAAAATCAAAACTACTAAAATAATTTTGAGATACCAAATGATCTCAAATGAAAATTTGATAAACATCAAAGTTGTAGAGGTTATGAAGATCTACAACTTTTATTTTGGTTATCTTGTCATTTGACAAAATTTGAACCTTTCAAATTTGAAATTTTAAAAAATGACAAGTTCGAACCAAAATTTGAGACTCAAAATGATTTTAACATAAAAAGTGATGAATACCAAAGTTGTTCAACTCATTAATATCTACAACTTTTATTTTAGTCATCTTGTCATTTGACAAAATTTGAACCTTTCAAATTTGAAATTTTGAAAAACAACAAGTTCGAACCAAAATTTGAGACCCAAATTAATTTCAACATAAAAAGTAATGAATATCAAAGTTGTTCAACTCATGAATATCTACAACTTTTATTTTGATCATTTCTTCATTTGACAAATTTCTTAGCACACATTGTTCACTAATCTTACACATGTCTCATATAGTTTATAAAACCCTATGAGAGATGTGTCACATTTGTGAACAATGTCATTACCACTTTGTCATATTAAGAAATGACCAATACAAAAGTTGTAGATCTTGATGAGTTATTCAACTTTGATATTTATCACTTTTTCAGCTGAAATCATTTGGGGTACCAAAATCTTGTCTGAAGTTGTATTTTTTTGAAATTCAAAATTTAAATTGCTCAAACTTTTCATATGGATATATTGACAAAACCAATAAAATAAATTGATAAAGAATGATTTTAGAAAATTTTAGGAAAAAAAATTATCAGATTTGGAGTTAGTACGAGGAAGAAAAACTAGTTACAAAGTTGACCCACAGATTAAAAAAATAAAATCACACTGTTCTCTATGATCATGTAAGGATCATCTGGAACAGTGTGATTTCTCTTTTTAATCTATGGATAAACTTTGTAACTAGTTGTTCTCCCTCATACTAACTCTAAATGTGATGGTTTTTGTTTTCCTAAAAATTTCTAAAATCTTGCTTCAGCATTTAAGTTTGATCAAACTTGGATGTGACAATGTTTTACACATTTTAAAAATTGAAATTTGAAATTAAACAAGTTCAAATCAAATTTTCAAACCCTAAATGATTTCAGATGTAAAAGTGATGAATACAAAAGTTGTTCAACTCATCAAGATATACAACTTTTATTTTGGTTATCTTGTCATTTGACTAAATTTGAACTTTTCAAATTTGAAATTTTAAAAAATGACAAGTTCGAACCAAAATTTGAGACCCAAAATGATTTCAACATAAAAAGTGATGAATACCATAGTTGTTCAACTCATTAATATCTACAACTTTTATTTTAGTCATCTTGTCATTTAACAAAATTTGAATCTTTCAAATTTAAAATTTTAAAAAACGACAAATAGACACTACAGGGGCGGCTGGTGATTGAGCCGCCCTACAGATTAGCCCCAACGGTAGGGGCGGCTCAAGTTACCAGCCACCCCTACAGTGCCATCTATAGGGGCGGCTAGGCTGCTGGGGCCCGAGAACGCTCACTGTAGGGGCGTCATCAACTCCAGCCGCTCCTACAGTAAAAATGTCTATATTCTTACGGTAAGAATCTGGCGTAGTGCTACCTCGCTGGCCCCTTGATCCTGGCCACGCGGTTGATGCTGCCGTCCCTGGTCGGGAGTCCTGTGCTGGCCAACATAGATGATATGCGCGTCTTGGCCGCCGTGATTGGGGACGCCTCCGGCTTGCTGGACGGACGCGACAGTGGCGACGCCTGTTCAGCTCATATCGACGCCGCCGCCGGCGGCCTTTGCGTTGATTGTGTTTGCAAGTGCAAATGTGGAAGCCACATCATAAGCTAGCTAGCACATTGTGTCGTTTGATTTGCTCGCAGTAGCTCACGATCCTGTTTTGCTCTAGTCCTCCCTTGCTCCAAAAGAAACAATTCTACGTTTGATTATCTCTCTAAATAGATTTATATTATAAAAACATATACATATTCTATCATTAAATCTCATGATATTTATTCAGTATCATGACTATTAACAATTTTTTTATATATATTCAATCAAATTTTAAATTGTTTGACTTCTTAAAATAAAAATAAAATATTTTTTTGAACAGAGAGTATTTTTTTTCTTGCTTATTCTCGCATATTGCTTTGTGTGTTTCTGTCTTTTATTCGCATATTGCTTTGTGTGTCTGTCTTCTAATCACAGTACATTTGTAGACACTAACAGATACGGTTATAATAGTACTTAAAAACGACGTGCACACCCTACCATATGAGCTTGTTTAAAATTAAATCGACAGATGTTGAGACTGATGAATTCACTAGATGGAACGTCCCTAAAAAGTTAGAAGTTTCAAAGGGAATTCTTATCAAAACTTAAAAAGAAACATATTGTGTGATGAACAAATTATGTAAACACTGCTATCAGCTTGATCTGACTGAGTCTCGTCCATCCCAATTCTGTCACGTACATATGTAACACTCGGCTAAAAGTTCAAACTACACCAAATACTGTATGTACTCGTTTCTATTTTCTAAGGTCACCTACTTCTTGCCGGCCTGGTTTAGTCCGTGCCAAGCCATACTTTCTTCACCTACTACTACTGCTGCTGCAAGTGAGCAAGTCTCTACGTGCCGCCGTGTGCATGGTCAAAGTCCAGTCACCGACCAACTCCATTCAAAAGGGCAGCAACACAATGTTGGGCCTAGCCCAGTGTGATGATTATTGCTTTTCAGCCCAACTATTATGCTGCTAACTTCTTCACCGGGTCGGTCTGAGGCCGTATGTTTTCCTTTCTTCTCAACAGGAGATGAGGACAACGGCCCAAACGGTTAATCTTCATTTTACCGTGGTACAGGCTACAGTAAAAACGTCAGCGTTTGTCTAGTCTTTTTGGCAGGGTTTATTCAAGTTAGTGTCTGTTTGATACACACATGGATAATTACTCCTTGAGGCTAAAACTTAGCTATGGTTAACTAACTTGTTGCCTAACAATTAGTTGGAAACTTGACTAGAAAATTAGCTCAACTATTAACCATCATGTTTGGATGCACTAGAGCTAGTTTTAGCTAGCTAACAATTAACCCTTGTATGAAACAGGCCCTTAATCTTGAAAAAAAAACACAATTCCGTTGTCATCCTACAGTGCAGTAGCTGAAGCCAAGTGGAGCCCTGTAAAATAAGGCCTAAAAATAATTGCCCTTGTTAAAGACAAATTTCTACCGCAACGAACCTCTTTGGTTCTGTGTGCGCATTGCCGCTAACACCGCAATATTCCACACTAAAATACTATTACAGTGCTTTGTAAATGAATTGTTCGTTATTCCCTTCAGCTTTAAGTTTCCTCATGCTTGCTGGTTGGTGCATGCTACAGATTTTGACAACCGGCTCTGCTTTCACATATGTCTTGCGGTTTGAGTTTTTGATCGGTGGGCTCTTGTGAGAGGAATTCACGGTGACGTGGCAATCAGATTCAGCTGCAACTGCAAGCAAGGGAGAGATATATATATATATATATATATATATATATATATATATATATATATATATATATATATATATACTGTTGTGCAGTTGGCCATAGAATAACTTATTCTGTGGCGACTTTGAGTTACGATAATTACCATGCTAATTTACGAGATTACAGTAACTCCTTACTAAGTGATTTACTATAACATTATCGTAAATATCACCGTGAGTTGTAGTAACACGAGTATCGTAAATGCATATTCATGTTATCGTAAATTGGTATAAATATTATCGTAAATCAAGGTGGCTATAGAATAAATTATTCTATGGCCAGCTGCAGAATAGCCTTACCCTATATATATATATTCAGTAGCCAGCTACAAAATAAGTTATTTTTGTAGCCACCTCTATTTACGATAATTTTATATACTAATTTACGATAATGTCAATACATATTTACGATAGTTGGGTTACTATAACACATGGGGGATATTTACCATAACGTTATAGTAAACCACTTAGTAAAGAGTTACTATAATCTCGTAAATTAACATAGTAATTATCGTAACTCAAAGTGGCTACATAATAAGTTATTTTTGTAGCCAGCTACCGGGTAGTAGTTATATATATATATATATATATATATATATATATATATATATATATATATATATATATATATATATATATATATATATATATATATATATATATATATTCAAGGAAGGTGAGAACCAAAATGTTGCTACAAGGACTGCACTCTCTACCGCGGCGCCTGCCTCTTTGCACAAGTACGAGTAGGTTCCTTCCTTGAAGTAGGGGCAACAGGGAGGTGCTCAACAACAAAGTGTACAAGACACCAACCACTCAATTCAATGTGGAGCTCTAAGGATACACCGGGACCTCTAAGGGCTTGTTCAGCAGGAGAGATGATTGGGAGTCGAATTTTGTCTTGCAGGGGATTGAAATCCTCTCTATCCCCTCTACTACCTTCGGAATGGAGACTAACCGAAGAAACCTTAAGGACATATGCATATTGACGCACACGATTATTTCTCCATGTCCTGTATTTATTTTCTTCCTCACATCTCTTCGTCTCCGGCTGCCTCTAGTATTGCCGCTGGCACGCCGCATACCCACCACTCACCTCTCCCACCGTTGCTACCGCAGGCCCGTCCTTCTGTCATCTCTCTTCCTATAATAGAGACCCTATTTAATTTCATCGTATTGCCTTGCTATCGCCACCTCGACCGCTGCTATGCCCGTCGGCGACCTCATCGCCTATCCTACCACCGTTACATGCGTTGCATCTTTGACAAACCGGTAAGTGCACTGTAAGTTGGACCTTGCCAAATCATGAACAGGACCATGAAATTTTGCCCCATTGTTTGTCATGTCCGTAACCTCTCTGTCACGCGTGTAAAGGTCATATATCCGTGCATTTGCAATGCAAAATCATGAACTGGACCATCAAGCTTTGGTCTACTATTTGTCATACCCGTACCTCTGTCACGCGTGAAGGTCAAACGTGCCCCAGCCCAGTCCCATGGATATCCGGTGCTCCCACCGCCTTCCCATGCTTCCCATGCTCCCATTTTCCAAAAAAAAGGAATCACCTAAATGTGCTAAAAAAAGTTGGGCGAGGTTATCGTCTACACGTCCGGACACTAGCCCCCATTCAGACAAAAATATAAAGATAGACATTGAGAAGTTCTATGCTCACGTAAAATTTAAGATGCAACAAAAACTTACGCAAGGAGATAAAAAAAAGTGAAATCAGCACTTAAATAGTTATGGGTTTTGAACAACGTGAAGACAAAAACAATGTCTAAAAAACAACTTAGTCTTCCTTGCGACCATTTTGATAGCTTTTATTTTTATTTATGAAATTTATTTATTTATCCCTGACCTCGCGTCAACGTGACCACATCCATCATTGTGCTGCGGGTACTACATGGAAATTAAATATATATAACTATAAAGTTGCATGCAAATTAAATAAAGGGGTCGAACGGACGGGATGCAAAGCATGGGAGGAAGACGATGGCGACCTCACCTACCGGACCAACTACGACAGGCGCGGCAGACGACCTGCCCCTCCAGAGCCCAAACCGACCAGATGCCACTGCCCCCGCCACCGGCCCACCCCTGCTCTTTACCAACCACTCCCACCACCCACCCACCGTTACATATCCAGTGGCCGCTACCCCATCTCACCCGCTCGCCTCCACCACCATCCATCGCCATGGCCGCCACCACCACCAGAAGCCGGGCAGCTTCCACCACGCTCCTCCTGCTGCTGTGCGCCGCCGCCTTGCTCGCGTCCGGCGCCACGGCGGCCGACGACAACGGGTTCACGACGTTCAAGCTCTACTTCCACGACATCGTGGCGGGCACGTCGTCCCCAACAGCCGTCCGCATCGCGCAGGCGGCGTCGTCCAACACCTCGTCGACCTCCTTCGGCGCCGTGGTGGCCATCGACGACCCGCTCACCACGGGCCCGACGAGCGCGTCGGGCACCGAGATCGGCCGCGCGCAGGGCACCTACACGTTCGCGGACCAGAAGACGTTCGGCCTCCTGATGGTGATGAACTTCGTGTTCACGGGCGGGGAGCACAACGGCAGCACGCTCTCCATCGTGGGGCGGAACGAGGTGCTCAGCGACGTCCGCGAGATGAGCATCGTCGGCGGCAGCGGCAAGTTCCGCATGGCGCGAGGGTACGTGCAAGCGCACACCATCGACTCCGGCGCCACCTCCGGGGAGACCGTCGTCCAGTACACCGTCAACGTCAAGGCCTAGGTGATGATGCTCCGGCCACCGGCCGGGCCTGCTGCCATGGCTTGTTGTATTGTACGTCTCCGCATGCTTTGTACACACACCTTGCCGTTCTTCGGTGTTACATGTAGTAGATTGAGATTTCAGATCGACTTGATCTTCATTACTGTTGAGCGGGATTTGAATTTACTGTTGAATATATTATGGGCTCGGCCCGTATAATATTTAATAAATCAAATAAAACTCTATGGTACGTAACATTAAGTGTTATATGGTTTAATACCGTATGGGATTTTAACTGAACGTTTACTCAACTTATTTGGTTGGAAATTATCCATCTTAACTGAGAAGCTGAGAAAAGGACAAAGGAGTGCCACGCGCGCATGAGCAGCCGCCGCCGGCCACACCCACGGCCGTGGCGAGGCAGGCGAGCGAGCGGGCGGGCGTGGCCAGGTTTTGCCACTTAATCCACATAATCACGGGAGTTTCTCTCCTTTACGGTGGAGGCGAACTAATTGCGCGAGTTACCGTCTCTTT
Source organism: Miscanthus lutarioriparius (assembly GCA_904845875.1). Taxonomy (NCBI): domain Eukaryota; kingdom Viridiplantae; phylum Streptophyta; class Magnoliopsida; order Poales; family Poaceae; genus Miscanthus; species Miscanthus lutarioriparius. The sequence continues at coordinate 88,131,269 of CAJGYO010000009.1, forward strand.
GTCTCCTGGGATCCTCCGCAGCCTTTCTCCCTTCCCGTCGCAGCCATAAATCTAAAGTCCTCTGTCAGTCTTCTTCCTGCTTCTGCTTCGCTTCAGAGAGAGAGACCACATCTCTGCCGCCCTTAGGTCTTCCCCATCCCGTACCCCTGTGCACATGAAGTAGCGGGAGAGCAGGTGCCTCTGGAACTCTTGGCCGCCTGCGAACCTTGCACGGGGTGTGCGGCGATTAAGTTTTTGGGGAGCGAATCCGCGACTGCTCGTCCGACGTCTTCTTTTTGTGATCGCTCGCGGAACCCGTCTTCTTCCTGGTGATCGTTCGTGGGACTGCACTGCGAACATCTTCCTGCATCGACTATGGTCCACGACTTCGAACAACACACTATGTCGACTAGTGCGAATGGAGCCTCCGATGCCCTCGGCATGTGACCCTCCGTTGGGTACAATTTTAATTCTGTGATTACCATACTTTGCGTTCTTACTATATCAACCTATATGTCATACTTGCATACTGTAGCACTTGTCACAGATATACACATGCACATATACGTCGTCACAAACCTGCCTGATGTTTTATTTTTGGATTAAATTGACCATGAAAATGCCTAATTATCTAACAATCCAAAAACCTAATGTTAGACAATTTTCTGTCAGTGGTTTTGCTGCTGCTTTGAAGCCGAACAATTTTGATGGCAAGAATTTTATGATATGGCGTGCAAAGATGGTGTTGTGGTTGGCTGCTATGAATTGCTATTATGCCGCACAGGGGAAGCCTGAACAATTTACTCCTAAGGAGGAGCAAAAGTTCTTGGCTGCGGATAACCTATTTCGAGGCGTCGTGATTAGTGCACTTCATCCTAAATATGAGAAAAACTACATATCTTGCACATCAGACAAAGAGTTATAGGGTGCTCTTGAGGCAAAGTTTGAAGTTTCTGATGCTGGTAGTGAGCCGTACCTTATGGAACAGCTGTATGACTACAAAATGGTTGAAAACCATTCTGTAGTGGAACAGACTCATGAGATACAGGCGCTAGAAAAGAAACTAGAACATTTTCCATGTCTGTTACCCGACAAGTTTGTGGCCGGCGGTATAATCGCTAAGCTACCACCTTCTTAGAGGGATTTTGCTACTTCTCTAAAACACAAGAGACAAGAGTTTAGCGTGGCTGAGCTTATTGAATCTCTTGATGTTGAGGAGAGGGCGAGAGCAAAAGACAATCGTGGAAAAGGAGTTGAGTCTTCCGCTGCCAATATGGTGCAGAAGAAAAACTCATTTGCATCCCGTAATAAAAAGAAGAAGAACATGCAAGAGAACAATAATATAAAGCCTAAGCAAACTGCACAGTTTAAGAAGAAAAACAACAAGAAAGGTGGAGGTTGCTTTGTTTAAGGGAGTGATGAGCATTGGGCAAGTGCGTGCCCAGACCGCAAATATAAGCAAGAAAGGAAATCAGCAAACATGGTGATTAGCGAGACTGGAGGAGGAACATCTGGGTATGGTAATTCTTTACCTTTTGTTCTTTCAGTTTGTCTTTCACCTGAGTGGTGGATGGATAGCGGTGCTAATATTCAAGAGTGTGCTGATGTTTCTTTGTTTACTTCCTATCAGGCCGGCAGGACTGGAGCCTTGCTGATGAGAAACGGTTCGCATGCGCGTGTTCTTGGTGCTGGTACGGTCGTTCTATAGTTTACTTCGGGAAAGACGGTGCTATTAAAGAATGTGCAGCATGTCCCCTCCATCAAGAAGAATCTTGTTAGCGGTTCTCAAATATATCGCGATGGCTTTAAAATTGTGCTTGAGTCCAATAAGTGTGTTGTGTCGAGACATAGAACATTTGTTGGAAAATGTTATGATTGCGGAGGCTTGTTTCGCTTATCTTTGCTTAATGATATGTGTAATAAAGTAGTGAACAATATTAATGTTTCGGATGAGTCGAATATATGGCATTCACGACTTTGTCACATTAATTTTGGGTGTCTCACGCGGCTTGCAAATTTGAATTTAATCCCAAATTTTAACTTAGTCAAAGATTCTAAGTGCCAGATGTGTGTGCAATCGAAGCAACCACGCAAGCCTCACAAGGCTGCTGAGGCGAGGAACCTGGCACCATTAGAACTCGTTCATTCTAATTTATGCGAAATGAATGGCGAATTGACTAAAGGCGGTAAATGATACTTCATGACATTTATAGATGATTGTACTTGATTTTGCTGTGTATTTATTGAAAACTAAAGATGAAGCGTTGTATTATTTTAAAGTCTATAAAGCTGAGGTAGAAAATCAACTTGAGAAGAAAATCAAGCGTTTGCGGTCCGATCACAGGGGAGAATATTTCTCAAATGAATTTTCTAAGTTTTGCGCGGTGCATGGAATTATTCATGAGAGGGCGTCACCATACTCACCACAGTCCAATGGGATTACGGAGAGAAAGAACCATACTCTAACTGATTTGGTTAATGCCATGTTAGAGACTGTGGGACTATCTAAGGAATGGTGGGGTGAGGCTATATTGACAGCGTGTCATGTCCTGAATAGGGTGCCCACAAAGAACAAAGAAATTACACCATTCAAAGAATGGGAGAAGAAGAGATTAAATCTCTCTTACCTGCGAACTTGGGGTTGTTTGGCAAAGGTGAATGTGCCAATAAACAAAAAGCGAAAGCTTGAACCAAAGACCGTTGATTGTGTTTTTCTTGGTTGTGCTATTCACAGCGTGGGTTATAGATTTTTAATTATAAATTCTAGTGTTCCAAAGATGGTTGTTGATACAATCATGGAATCTAGAGACACTACATTTTTTAAGAATGAATTTCCCATGAAAAATACACCTAGCATGACTAGTCATGAATTTATAATTCCCCGTGAGCATAAAAATTTTACTCCGATAGAACAAATTAAGGAACCCTATATGCAAAATTCTAAGGAGGATGACTCTATAGTCACTAGGAAAAGTAAAAGACAGAGGACTGCAAAGTCTTTTGGTGATGACTATATTGTGTACCTTGTGGATGACACACCAACGACCATTGAAGAGGCATATTCCTCTCCTGATGCTGACTCGTGGAAGCAAGCAGTACAAAGTGAGATGGATTCTATTATGTCTAATAGAACTTGGGAAATAGTTGATCGTCCCTATGGGTGCAAGCCTATAGGGTGCAAATGGGTGTTCAGAAAAAAGCTTAGGCCTGATGGTACTATCGAGAGGTACAAGGTAAGATTTGTGGCCAAGGGTTATACTCAAAAGGAAGGTGAGGGTTTCTTTGATACTTATTCACCGGTTGCTCGATTGACTACAATTCGAGTTTTGTTTTCCCTAGCAGCCTCTTATGGTCTTATCGTTCATCAAATGGACGTTAAGACAGCTTTCCTAAACGGAGAGTTAGAGAAGATCTATATGGATCAGCCGGATGGGTTTGTAGCAAATGGTCAAGAAGGCAAGGTGTGTAAATTATTAAAGTCATTATATGACCTAAAACAAGCTCCTAAGCAGTGGCATGAGAAGTTCGACAGAACTTTAACATCTGCTGGCTTTGTTGTGAATGAAGCTGACAAATATGTGTACTATCGGTATGGTGGGGGTGAAGGAGTTATTTTGTACTTATATGTTGATGACATACTGATCTTTGGATCTAGCCTCAAAGTGATTGAGGAGGTGAAGGAATTTTTATCTAATAATTTTGAAATAAAAGATTTGGTAGAGGCTGATGTTATTCTTAATATCAAGCTTCTGAGAGAATGTGATGGTGGGGTAACTCTGTTACAATCCCACTATGTGGAAAATGTGCTGAGTCGCTTTGGGTTTAGTGACTGTGAACCTGCTCCTACACCTTATGACCCGAGTGTGCTATTGAGGAAAAATCGGAGAATAGCAAGAGATCAATTGAGATATTCTCAGATCATTGGTTCGCTCACGTATCTTGCTAGTGCAACAAGGCCTGACGTCTCATTTGCTGTGTGCAAGCTGAGCCGGTTTGTATCAAACCCGGGAGATGATAACTAGCGTGCTCTTGAGAGAGTGATGCGCTATCTAAAATGCACTATGAGCTATGGTATTCGTTATATCGGACACCCGAAGGTGCTGGAAGGCTATTGTGATGCCAACTGGATCTCTGATGCTGAGAGCTTTTTGCCACAAGTGGATATGTGTTTTCGCTTGGAGGCGGTGCTGTTTCCTAGAAGTCTTGCGAGCAGACTATCTTAACGAAGTCTACAATGGAAGCAGAACTCACAGCATTAGACATCGCTGGCTCTGAGGCCGAGTGGCTTCATGATCTCCTTATGGATTTACCAGTTGTTGAAAACCCCATACCGGCTATTTCTATGAACTACGATAACCAGACTGTGATTACAAAGGTTAACAGTTCTAAGGATAACATGAAGTCTACAAGGCATGTTAAGAGATGACTAAAATATGTCAGAAATTTGAGAAACTCCGGAGTAATATCGTTGGACTATGTTCACACGTCTAACAATCTGACAGATCAATTCACTAAGGGTCTGTCACGCAATGTGATAGAAAGTGCATCGAGAGAGATGGGTTTAAGAACCACAAGAAATTTACTATAGTGGTAACCTGTTCTATGTGATTGGAGATCCCATGAAGTAGGATGGTGAAACAAGCTAGTAGTAAATTGTGAGGAAAGATCCTTAGTAAGACTCATTTCTGATGCATATCTTTCCTTTCTGTAAGGCATATCAGTTTTTACCTTAATGTGTTCCAAGTGGATTGCTAAAGCAAAGATGTTGCCCTACATAACATCTTTTGAGGAACACACCTATATGAGTCAGACTGCTGGCCACAGTTTATGAGATTTGGGTGATCTCTAAATACTCATGAAAGACACTGGAGTATGACTTATATGCTTCAAATAGAGGGGATGCCTTTTGCAGCCTAGCATCAGCTAAGGACTTTAGTGACATTCACCTCACACAAAACTGTCAATTCAAGGCTTAGTCCATTGTTCAGTTGTGACTGAGTGAAACTATTGCTTAGATGGATGTTCAACTTAACAATGTCCATCGAAACACTGGTATGTAAAAGAAATATGGTTCTGAGACTACTTTGTTACAAACCCTAGAGTTTGGTGGGGATTGTTGGATATATTATGGGCTTGGTGAAAGCTCTAGTTTGGTTTTGGTGAATTGATGAAGCCCTAAGTGCTAACCTAGTTTATCAAGTGATCATGATATAGGTAGCACACTCCAAGTGGTGAAGCAAATGAAGATCATAACATGATGATGGTGATGCCATGGTGATTATCAAGTGCTCGGACTTGGAAAGAAGAAAGAGGAAAACAAAAGGCTTAAGGCAAATGTATAAATTGTAGGAGCCATTTTGTTTTGGTGATCAAGACACTTAGTGAGTGTGATCACGTTTAGGATCGATAGCCGTACTATTAAGAGGGGTGAAACTCGTATCGGAATGCGGTTATCAAAGTGTCACTAGATGCTCTAACTCATTGCATATGCATTTAGGATCTAGTGGAGCGCTGACACCCTTGAAAATGTTTGCGAAAATATGCTAACATATGTGCACAAGGTGATACACTTGGTGGTTGGCACATTTGATCAAGGGTGGTGAAGTTTGGGTGCAAGGGTAAGAAACTCTACCGACGGAGTGTCCGCCCGTAGAGTGCGGACAGTCCGACGGTGCCACCGGCGCCCTAGATAGAAAAGACAAAGGTCACTGTAAGTGACCGGACGCTGGTCTTAGTTGGACCGGCACGTCCGGTCAGTGGCAGCAGAGGGCGTGCGTTTCGGTCTCATGACCGGACGCTGTGTCGCTCAGCGACCGGACGCTGACGGGGTGCGTCCGGTCAGTGCTGATGTATGGTGACATAGGGCATACAGAGGAGACGTTGTGTGACCGGACGCTGGCTGTGTCCGGTCAAGCATGACCGGACGCGTCCGGTCGAGAAAAAACGCATTTGGAACCTTACTGGAAACGACCGGACGCTGAAGTCCAGCGTCCGGTCACTTTCTAACTAACGCGTCCGGTCAGCAGACGACCATTGAAATCTGACGAACAGTATTTGAAGCAGGGGACACGTGGCGTGAATCACATGACCGGACGCTGAGGGCCAGCGTCCGGTCGATCGGACCGGAGCATCCGGTCACCCCGCGCTGTGCCCAGTGAAGGGGTACAACGGCTCTATTTTGTGGGGGCTTCTATTTAAGCCCCATGGCTGGCTCAATCTCACTCCCTTGGCCATTAGCATTGACATAGCAACCTTGTGAGCTTAGCCAAAGCCCTTCCACTTATTTCCATCATTGATTCATCATCTTTGTGAGATTGGGAGAGAATCCAAGTGCATTGCTTGAGTGTTTGCATCTAGACGCACTTGGTGTTCGTGTTTCGCTGCAGGATTCGCTTGTTACTCTTGGTCGTTGCTGCCACCTAGACGGTTTGGAGCAGCGAGGATCATCGAGCGGAAGGTGGTGATTGTCTCCGGCTCCGATCGTGGTGATTGTGAGGGGTTCTTGACCTTTCCCCAGCGGAGCGCCAAAAGGTACTCTAGTGGATTGCTCATGGCTTGTGTGATCCTCACCTTGTGTTGGTTGTGCGGCACCCTATTGAGGGTTTGGTGTGTGAAGCCAATTAGCGCGTGAACCTCCAAGTGAGTGAATCGCCACAACGACGACTAGCTTGCCGGCAAGCAAGTGAACCTTGGTAAAAAATAATTGTGTTCATCATTGATTCCGAGGTGATTGGTCTTTATTGTTATCCACACTTGTGATTGATTGGTTCATACATCTACACTGCGGTATAACCTTCTTGCCTACTCATTACATTACTGCAAACTAGTTGTCAAGCTCTTTAGTGTAACTAGTTGTGAGAGCTTGTTAACTTGATTAGTGTGGCTCTTTAGTTAGCTTTTGAGAGCACACTAACTTAGTGTAGTGATATAGCTATTGTGTGGATATACTTCATCTAAACTAGAATTATGGTAGGTGGCTTGCATTTTGGCAGGCTAGCGTATAACTCGCTTCGCCTCATAATTGTCTAATCCTTTTCTTAAGTGTTGTTGTAGAAATTTTATTAGGCTATTCACCCCCCTCTAGCCATTAGGACCTTTCTAGTGGTATCAGAGCTGAGGTCACCGTGATTTGAGGCTTAACAACCTTCGGTGTAAAAATGGCTCAAATCAACAACACAAAGAAGCCACTCCAATTTGATGGCTCAAATTATCCCTATTGGAAGGCTAAGATGACAACATATATCAAGTCAATCAATAGGAAGATTTGGAAGGTGGTAGAAACAAAAATTGAGATAGAAGATGAAGAGGCTCCCACCGCCGCCGAAGAATTGCTACTCCAAAACAATGACATTGCTCTTAGTGCCTTCCATGATGCTTTGGATGAGAGAACATTTGAGCAAATCAAGAACATTGAGAGAGCTCATGAGGCATGGAAGAAATTGGAAGAATCATTTGAGGGCACCTAGGCAATCAAGGGTGCAAAGGCATACATTCTCAAGGATAAATTTGCTAGTTTCAAGATGAAAGAAGATGAGAGTGTGCCGGACATGTTCCATCGGATGGAAGTGATTGTAAATGATCTCAAGGCACTTGGTGAGAAGATAGAGGACAAGGAATTCTCAAATAAGTTCTTGAGATGCTTACCCTCAAGATTTGGTACATTGGTCACTATTCTAGTGAGGTCCGGTTTGGATACAATGACACCAAATCAAATCTTGGGAGATATCATGACCGATGATGCTTATAGAGATGATGATGAGAAGGAAGAAAAGAGGGAGAAGAAAGATGAGAAGAAGGATGACAAGAAGAAGAGTGTGGCATTCAAAGCCACATCATCCAAGGGAAAAGCTAAGCAAGAAACATCTAGTGAAGAAGATGATTCATGGGATGATGATGATGATGAGAAGATGGCTCTCTTTGTCAAGAGATTTGGCAAGTTCATGGTGAAGAAGGGCTACCGTGCTAGAAGAAAGAAGTCTTCATCCAAGAACAAAGAAGAGTCAAGAAGGTGCTTCAAGTGTGGAAGCAAAGATCATCTTGTTGCTCAATGTCCATACAATAGCGACAATGATGATGACAAGAAGAAGAACAAGAAGAAGGACAAGAAGGAAAAGAAAGAGAAGGACAAGATGACCTTCAAGAAGAAGAAGGGTGGTTCATATGTGGTCACTTGGAATAGTGATGCTTCCTCAAGTGATGATGATGACAGTAATGATCACAAGACCACCAAGAAGAAGGCACTTGCAAGCATTGCTATAAATGAGAAGCCTTCTCTCTTCGAATCTTCATCATGCTTCATGGCTAAGGCCACTAAGGTACAATCTTGTGATGATGAAAGTGATGAAGAACATGATGATGAAAATGAACATGAAAATGAGAATGATAGTGATAGTGATAATGATGAACCTACTAAAGATGAATTATTTGACATGCTAGAAGATGCTAGAGAACACTTTGACATTAAGAGAAGAGAATGCAAAAGCTTGCATAAGGAAATTAAAGCTCTTAAGCAAGCCTTTGATGAGCTCAATGCATCTCATGAGAGGCAAGAGGAAGCCCTTGAGAAGCTTGGCAAGGCTCACAAGAAGCTTGAAAAAGCTCATTCTTCTTTGCTTGATGAGCAAAATAAAAAGAAGCATGTTGAAACTTACAATGTAGGTTTAACTTGTGATATAATTGATGAATCATTATCTATGCCTATCATTATTGCTCCCACTAACCCTTCTTGTAGTACTTCCACTTCCACCTCATCTAGTAGTGATGGTCTCACTTGTGATGCCTCACTAGTGGTTGAGAATGAGAATCTCAAGAAGGAAGTTAACAAGCTCACTCACACTTTGGCTAAAGCCTATGGTGGTGAGGACCGCTTGCTTATGTGCTTAGGTAGCCAAAGAGTTTCTCTCTACAAAGAGGGATTGGGCTATACCTCCAAGAAAGGCAAGGCGGCCTTTGCTCCTCACAAGACTTGTTTTGTGAAGAACAATGGTCGGTTTTACATTAGTTGCAAGCAAGTGGGTCATAAAGAGCATGAATGCACCAACAAGAGCAAAAATGCTAATGTATCCTTCCTTAAGCTTAATTCATCCTATATGCTTACTAAGGGTACAAATGGTGTGAAGGCTAAGTTCATTGGTAAACCATGGATGGGCTCAAAGAAGAAAGTCATTTGGGTACCAAAGAGCTTAGTGACTAACCTTCAAGGACCCAAGCAAGTTTGGGTACCTAAAAGGAATTGATCTTCTTTTGTTGGTCAATTATAAAGCCGGAGGAAGGCATTGGGTTCTTGATAGTGGGTGCACTCAACACATGACTGGTGATGCAAGAATGTTCAACTCAATCAACACCAATGGCAATGATGGTTTTGATAGTATCACATTTGGTGACAATGGCAAAGGCAAGGTCAAAGGGCTTAGTAAGATTGCAATATCCAATGACATGAGCATATCCAATATATTGCTAGTAGAGAGCTTGAAGTTTAATTTGCTATTTGTGGCTCAATTGTGTGATCTTGGATTCAAATGCATATTTGGAGTAGATGATGTAGAGATCATAAGTGTAGATGGCTCTAATTTGATCTTCAAAGGCTTTAGATATGAGAATCCATACTTTGTTGATTTCAATGCTAGTGAAGCTAGATTATCTACATGCTTGTTCACTAAGTCTAGTATGGGTTGGTTATGGCATAGAAGGCTTGGTCATGTTGGAATGAAACAATTGAATAGATTGGTTAAGCATGACTTGGTTAGAGGCTTGAAAGATGTTGTGTTTGAAAAGGATAAGCTTTGTAGCTCTTGTCAAGCCGGCAAACAAGTTGGAAACACCCATCCTAAGAAAAGCATGATGAGCACTAGTAAAGCATTTGAGTTATTGCACATGGATTTGTTTGGGCCAACACAATATACTAGCATTGGTGGTAATAAATGTGGCTTTGTGATAGTGGATGATTACACTAGATACATATGGGTATTCTTTCTAATGGACAAAAGTGATGTGTTTGCAACATTCAAAGCATTCACAATGAGTTTGAAACAACCATCAAGAGAGTTAGAAGTGACAATGGTAGTGAGTTCAAGAACACTAGAATTGATGAGTTGTGTGATGAATTTGGAATTAGACATCAATTCTCGGCCAAGTACACTCCACAATCAAATGGCCTTGTTGAGAGGAAGAATAGAACACTTATTGATATGGCAAGGTCTATGCTTAGTGAGTACAATGTGAGTCAATCTTTTTGGGCCGAAGCTATCAACATGGCTTGCTATTGTAGCAACCGCCTCTATTGTCACCGATTGAAAGAGAAGACACCATATGAGCTCTTGAATGGTAGAAAGCCCAACATTGCATATTTTTGGGTCTTTGGTTGCAAATGCTATATCTTGAAGAAAGGCACTAGATTGGGCAAGTTTGACAAGAAATGTGATGAAGGATTCCTACTTGGTTATTCCACTACAAGCAAAGCATATAGAGTTTGGAATTTGGATAGTGGTACTCTTGAGAAAGTTCATGATGTTGAATTTGATAAAACCAAGGGTTCACAAGTAGAGAATGAGAACTTGGAAGATGTTAGAGGCATTCAAATTTCAAATGCCATGAAGAACATGGATGTTGGTGAATTAAGGCCTAGGCAAGTGAAGGATGATGAAGATGATCAAGTGCAAGTGCTCTGCAACTCAAATATGCAAGATGATACAAATCAAGCTAGTACATGTGGCTCTCATGATAATGAACAAGATCAAGTGGCTAGTACATCATCTCAACCCACTGGTCAAGTAAATGCAAGCAATCAAGTTCCAATCCTTCAACCATCCAATGTTGCAAGAGATCATCTATTAGACACTATCATTGGTGATATCTCTAGAGGTGTACAAACAAGATCAAGAGTGGCTTCATTTTATGAGCATTTCTCATTTGTGTCATCCATTGAACCAAAGAAGATAGATGAAGCATTGAAGTATGTTGATTGGGTGAATGCTATGCATGAAGAATTAAACAACTTCACAAGAAATCAAGTATGGGAGTTAGTAGAAAAACCAAAGGAACACAATGTGATTGGAACCAAATGGGTCTTTAGAAATAAGCAAGATCAAGATGGGATAGTAGTAAGGAACAAAGCAAGATTAGTAGCACAAGGCTATACACAAGTGGAAGGTCTTGACTTTGGAGAAACATATGCCCCGGTTGCTAGATTGGAAGCAATTAGAATCTTACTAGCCTATGCTTGTGCCCACAACATTAAGCTCTATCAAATGGATGTCAAGAGTGCATTTCTGTAACACCCTGAAATTTGCAATCTTTTAAAATAGTAAATTTGATTTATTTATGTTATATTGTGTGCATTCAAATATAGGAAATTAATAATTTTTGTGGAATTAAAATCAATCATAAGTATAGCAACATGTATGTGCATTCATGCCGTTGCATATTATTTTGTGAATGTTTGGTATTGATCAAAATTTCAAAGAGAATTAGAATTTGAATTGGAATTGGTTTTGAAAATATGTTTTAGGAAATAGAAAAGGAGTTTTATTTTTTTTTCTTCTTCACCCTTCTTTGTTTTCGGCCCGAGCAGCTGCGCAGCCCAGCTCCCTCTCCCGCTGGCCCAGTTGGCTGCTGGCCCGTTTCTTTCCCCGCCAGCCCAGCAACCGCTGCCCCTCCCTCGGCCCAGCAAGCCCCGTCGGCCCACTCGGCCGCCAACCGTTGCCGCGCGCCTGTGCCCGTGCCCAGCCGCTGACCACCTGACCCCACCTGTCGGTGCCGCCCCCAACCTCCCGCTCGCCCCGCGCTAGTCAAGTCGCGAAGCCGCAACCGTCGCCCACGAACGGCGTCGTGGGAGCGCCCCCTCCTCGTGCCTCGGCCGCTTCAAATAGCAGCCAGACCCCTGCGCGCACCCAGCTGCCCCCCGCTCTCGTTTTCGCGCTTGCCAAGCACCGAGGAAGGCCGCAACTGCCGCAGCCATGGTCATCGGGATCCGCCATCGTCGAGCTCGGGACCTCCGCGCGAACCACCGTCACCGAGCCGTCTCCGCTCCGGTTTTCACCGTGGTGAGCCTCGCCGTTCTTCTCTCTCTCTCCCCGTGCAGCTTATTTCTCGTTTCTTGGCTTCTCGAGCCTTGGCCGCGAGCTCCGTGAGCCATGGTCGCCGGCCATGGCGGCCACCGTGCTATTAGCCGTTCCCGGCCGCCGTAACGGCATGGCCGCGACCCCCTTCCTCCCCCGCGCCCTCCAGTGCACTCGGTTTTCTGTTTGGTGAACCCTAGCCCCCCTAACCGAGCTCACCGGTGAGGCTTCGCCTCCGACCATGGCGCCTGGCCGTCTGGGGCACTGTTCCGGCCGGCCGTTCCTCCCCAGGCCGATCCTAACCGCCCATCGCGAGATCAACGGCCAGGATTAGAAGTTACCCCTTCGCGGGTAATTTTGCTAAAGAGTCCCTAGACTTTTCTAAGTCCTAACCCGCAGTCCAAAGCGTATTTCCCCGAATGCGCAATCCCGTTTGGAAAGCGTAAACTCCACGGCTTAAGTCAAAATTACGTTTTCAGTATTTACAGAAATGCCATTTGAACTGTTTCGCTTACAAAATTGTCGTTTTAGCTCCGATTTGATCCATTCAAATCGCGTTAGCTTCGTAATTTCATAAGCTACATGTTAGAACTACTGTTAGTCAAGTTTGAAACTTTTTAATTTCATGATTAGATTTAATTAAATATATGGCTATAGGAAAAACCGTTTAAATCATAACTTTCGCTATTTAGCTCTGATTTTCGTGAACTTCGCGTTGACGTGATCGTAGCGAGACGTAGAATATGTTTACAAATATTTTATCTTGTTTTCAATACTGTTGGTGTACTGATCTAATGATAGGAATGTTTGCTTTGCATGAATGCTTTTGGAATGTTGTATGTTGCCGTGTTGGTCGCGTTCAGACGGTGAGGAAAACGTTGGAGACCAAGAATTCTTTGACGACCAGTAGGACCAGCACGAGTTTGTGAACCAAGGCAAGTATAGCATGGGCCTACCTTGATGTCCTATTTCACTTTAATCAATTACTCATTTGCATGTGTCTAATTTTGATACCCGTAAGGACATCCTAGTGATTGTTTATCCTGTTCCTTGTCTCCTATGGGTTAAATGCATGTGGGTAGATTGCTAGTGCTCTAACTGAACTTGACATACATGTTGATGAATGATACTATGGTACAAAGTGAGTAACATGATTTATAACAACTGTTCCATAGGGCGAAAGTGCAAATGACCTTTGTTCATGTTGCTCCCGGCCCTCCATAAGGACTTATCTGTTGGCAAAAGCTGGGACTGACAGTGCAACCATGAGGGTCATATGGCTCTGACTTTAGCTCAGTAATAGGACCTTTTCTAGCTTGTTAGAGGTTACCTTTATGGCATAAAAGGGGCTTGCCACGTTGGGTATAGGACTGCCTCTGTTCCTATGTGTATAGCCGCGATGGATATATGTCATAGGAAAGGGGGGTTCCTACATCTGCCTGCCAAGGAAACCTAGCGGCCCTAACTTGTTAGAGAAACCTATGAAATAGCTTCATAGTGTACCCTGCCCGCTCACCTTGGCAGTGATATGGGGGTAATTAACCCGGGCATATGGGAATCATGACTCGCGGTGAATGTGCACCACCTCTGCAGAGGGTAACAAACTATTATAACAGCCGTGCTCACGGTCACGAGCGGCCCGGAAAACTCACAGAATAGATGGCTACTTATAATGTTGTTTATACGAGATGATTATGATGATGTCACATGGCTCAATTGGATCGGATATATGATCACGTGGGTTTAAATGGGAGCTTAAGCATAACTTGATAATAGTTGAGGATAAAATCTTGACTTACTAAAAGTGCTAACTACAGTAAACCAGTGTCAACCTTTTTGAGCTTCATAACCCCATGTTATCTTGTTGAGTACGGGACGTACTTACGCTTGGTTACTTTCTATATTTGGATAAAAATCCTGGATGGGTAACAGATGACAACGGATATGAGGAGTTTCCTGAGGATTATTAGGCTTGTGGTCAACCAGTCGACCGTCCCTGTGATGGAGTTCCACGAGAGAGTTATCTTTTTATCTTCCGCTGTGTTATGTAAGACAATGTGATGCTATTATTTGTTATGTAAGATACACCGTGATGATACTTTTTATAATTTGTCAACTTATGTGTGTGACTGATCCCTGGGCACACATGAGTTTAGTGCATTCAATTTTATCCTTAAAATTGGGTGTGACAAATTTGTATCAGAGCAGTGTTGACTGTAGGACGCAAGCCTAGTTAGAAATTGGTTGTCTTAAGGATTTGAAATTGCTATAAAACTCTTGATTTATGAACCTTGATATTTTCTTCTCTACTATATCTCTATCTTTGCTATTCGTCTCTACCTTGGTGCTTATTTTAAAATATTTGTTCTCATCTCCACTCCTTGATTTGACATGCTTTTAGAACTATTCCTCATCACCTTCTTGCGTGATCTGAACAAGAGTCTTAGGATTGTTATCCCTAGTATAATAAGGACGATAGTATCGCAAGTTGAGTCAATGATTGAGTTGTGCATCTTTATTGATTGTTGAATTGTCATCATGTTTATGATTGTTTTGAATCTTTGTAATGATTGCAATGATCTTGTTGGGTGTTCCCACAATTTCATTTAGTTATAGGCCTAAGGTATAAGGATTAATGAAATAAATAGTTGGGTTTTGGTTTTCTTCTATTTTTCCTATCCTGTCTTTTTGGAGCAGCCTGCACTCTTTGGCATATATCTCTATTTTTGGATGACCAAAAAAATCATGAGAAAATTTTGGACAATAGTAGACTTCAACATCTTTCTCTGAGCGAAAGAATTACCTTGATAGCTATTTTGGTTATGGAGATACGAAAATCACAAGGCGATGCATCTGTGCTGTTTGGAATCTGGAATAGTTTCTGTTGTGTACTGTTTTCGACCAAGTGAACTGCAGAATTTGGAAAAGTGTTCTATAAGGAAGTTGTGGAGAATTTTATGAGCTTTCGAACAGTATAAGCTACAACTTCATTGGATTAACAGAATGAGAGTTACAGCCGTTTTACGACGCTGCTGTTTTTCTACTCGCGAAGAATTCTAGATTTCTTGTTCTTGCCTATATACAAGAGTATCAATGTGATGACAGAACGTCTTGATATTAGTTAGCTCATCTAGAAGGAGATGCAAGCTATACTTTGGTGTCGCCTGGTTTATCTTTTCTTAAGGGGGGTAGTCAAGTTGAAGAATTTGTAAGATGAAGTACCATGCGTTCTGGTTTGCGCAGCGGAAGCGTGGTGGTACCCAAAGATGTGAGAGAAACTCAGAGTCTCAATAAGGTTTGGTTAAAGGTTCAACGAAGGTTTATCCAAGATCATCAAAATTTTGGTAGAACTACCGGAGAAGTTCTCAAGTTAGTTGGATTAAGAGACCTCAGGTAAATATTTGAAGGAGTCCCAGAAGAGGTTGAAGTAAAACCTAAGTATTAGCTTGGTCAGATCTGGGCGAGAGCTTCATATCTACAAGGATGCACCTTGTCAAGGTGTAGAATGTGTCCTTATGCAAGAAGAAAAATGTAGTACCTTGTTCATTAAGTTAATTAAGGAAGCGTGAGTTGAACTACCTAACAAGTTATCTGAAGTTAACCATTGTGGAGCATGAAAGTACTATCTTCTTGGAAGTACAAATGACATCTAGGAGGATCCCAAGAATCTACAGGACATCTTCACTAAGGTGGTCTTGAGCTTGTGAAATCCTTGTTGGAATGAAAATTGAATACGACTTGGACAAGTGCTATTACTTTAAGGAGCAAAGTCATGACCGATGTCCTTAGCAACGGAGAATTGTGCTAAGAAGGTTCGGGTGACACCAAGGACTAAGAACGGCATTCCAAGTTCGAGCAGACGATGGAACTACGCGATGAAGTTAAGAAGAATATATAGACAAAGTATCTCTATCTCCTAGCCGACTTCTTCCGAATCTCGAGGACGAGATTCATCTTAAGGGGGGTAGAATTGTAACACCCTAAAATTTGCAATCTTTTAAAATAGTAAATTTGATTTATTTATGTTATATTGTGTGCATTCAAATATAGGAAATTAATAATTTTTGTGGAATTAAAATCAATCATAAGTATAGCAACATGTATGTGCATTCATGCCGTTGCATATTATTTTGTGAATGTTTGGTATTGATCAAAATTTCAAAGAGAATTAGAATTTGAATTGGAATTGGTTTTGAAAATATGTTTTAGGAAATAGAAAAGGAGTTTTATTTTTTTTTCTTCTTCACCCTTCTCTGTTTTCGGCCCGAGCAGCTGCGCAGCCCAGCTCCCTCTCCCGCTGGCCCAGTTGGCTGCTGGCCCGTTTCTTTCCCCGCCAGCCCAGCAACCGCTGCCGCTCCCTCGGCCCAGCAAGCCCCGCTGGCCTACTCGGCCGCCAACCGTTGCCGCGCGCCTGCGCTCGCGCCCAGCCGCTGACCGCCTGACCCCACCTGTCGGCGCCGCCCCCAACCTCCCGCTCGCCCCGTGCTAGTCAAGTCGCGAAGCCGCAACCGTCGCCCACGAACGGCGTCGTGGGAGCGCCCCCTCCTCGTGCCTCGGCCGCTTCAAATAGCAGCCAGACCCCCGCGCGCACCCGGCTGCCCCCCCGCTCTCATTTTCGCGCTTGCCAAGCACCGAGGAAGGCCGCAACCGCCGCAGCCGTGGTCACCGGGATCCGCCATCGTCGAGCTCGGGACCTCCGCGTGAACCACCATCACCGAGCCGTCTCCGCTCCGGTTTTCACCGTGGTGAGCCTTGCCGTTCTTCTCTCTCTCTCCCCGTGCAGCTTATTTCTCGTTTCTTGGCTTCTCGAGCCTTGGTCGCGAGCTTCGCGAGCCATGGTCGCCGGCCATGGCGGCCACCGTGCTATCAGCCGTTCCCGGCCGCCGTAACGGCATGGCCGCGACCCCCTTCCTCTCCCGCGCCCTCCAGTGCACTCGGTTTTCTGTTTGGTGAACCCTAGCCCCCCTAACCGAGCTCACTGGTGAGGCTTCGCCTCCGGTCATGGTGCCTGGCCGTCTGGGGCACTGTTCCAGCCGGCCGTTCCTCCCCAGGCCGATCCTAACCGCCCATCGCGAGATCAACGGCCAGGATTAGAAGTTACCCCTTCGCGGGTAATTTTGCTAAAGAGTCCCTGGACTTTTCTAAGTCCTAACCCACAGTCCAAAGCGTATTTCTCCGAATGCGCAATCCCATTTTGAAAGCGTAAACTCCACGGCTTAAGTCAAAATTATGTTTTCAGTATTTACAGAAATGCCATTTGAACTGTTTCGCTTACAAAATTGTCGTTTTAGCTCTGATTTGATCCATTCAAATCGCGTTAGCTTCGTAATTTCATAAGCTACATGTTAGAACTACTGTTAGTCAAGTTTGAAACTTTTTAATTTCATGATTAGATTTAATTAAATATATGGCTATAGGAAAAACCGTTTAAATCATAACTTTCGCTATTTAGCTCTGATTTTCGTGAACTTCGCGTTGACGTGATCGTAGCGAGACGTAGAATATGTTTACAAATATTTTATCTTGTTTTCAATACTGTTGGTGTACAGATCTAATGATAGGAATGTTTGCTTTGCATGAATGCTTTTGGAATGTTGTATGTTGCCGTGTTGGTCGCGTTCAGACGGTGAGGAAAACATTGGAGACCAAGAATTCTTCGACGACCAGCAGGACCAGCATGAGTTTGTGAACCAAGGCAAGTATAGCATGGGCCTACCTTGATGTCCTATTTCACTTTAATCAATTACTCATTTGCATGTGTCTAATTTTGATACCCGTAAGGACATCCTAGTGATTGTTTATCCTGTTCCTTGTCTCCTATGGGTTAAATGCATGTGGGTAGATTGCTAGTGCTCTAACTGAACTTGACATACATGTTGATGAATGATACTATGGAACAAAGTGAGTAACATGATTTATAACAACTGTTCCATAGGGCGAAAGTGCAAATGACCTTTGTTCATGTTGCTCCCGGCCCTCCATAAGGACTTATCTGTCGGCAAAAGCTGGGACTGACAGTGCAATTGTGAGGGTCATATGGCTCTGACTTTAGCTCAGTAATAGGACCTTTTCTAGCTTGTTAGAGGTTACCCTTATGGCGCAAAAGGGGCTTGCCACATTGGGTATAGGACTGCCTCTGTTCCTATGTGTATAGCCGCGATGGATATGTGCCATAGGAAAGGGGGGTTCCTACATCTGCCTGCCAAGGAAACCTAGCGGCCCTAACTTGTTAGAGAAACCTATGAAATGGCTTCATAGTGTACCCTGCCCGCTCACCTTGGCAGTGATATGGGGTAAATTAACCCGGGCATATGGGAATCACGACTCGTGGTGAATGTGCACCACCTCTGCAGAGGGTAACAATCTATTATAACAGCCGTGCTCACGGTCACGAGCGGCCCGGAAAACTCACAGAATAGATGGCTACTTATAATGTTGTTTATACGAGATGATTATGATGATGTCACATGACTCAATTGGATCGGATATATGATCACGTGGGTTTAAATGGGAGCTTAAACATAACTTGATAATAGTTGAGGATAAAATCTTGACTTACTAAAAGTGCTAACTACAGTAAACCAGTGTCAACCTTTTTGAGCTTCATAACCCCATGTTATCTTGTTGAGTACGGGACGTACTTACGCTTGTTTACTTTCTATATTTGGATAAAAATCCCGGATGGGTAACAGATGACAACGGATATGAGGAGTTTCCTGAGGATTATTAGGCTTATGGTCAACCAGTCGACCGTCCCTGTGATGGAGTTCCACGAGAGAGTTATCTTTTTATCTTCCGCTGTGTTATGTAAGACAATGTGATGCTATTATTCGTTATGTAAGATACACCGTGATGATACTTTTTATAATTTGTCAACTTATGTGTGTGACTGATCCCTGGGCACACATGAGTTTAGTGCATTCAATTTTATCCTTAAAATTGGGTGTAACAATTTCTCAATGGCTACATCAATGAAGAAGTATATGTTGAGCAACCTCCCGGTTTTGAAGATGACAAGAAGCCCAACCATGTGTACAAGTTGAAGAAGGCATTGTATGGCTTGAAGCAAGCACCTAGAGCATGGTATGAGAGATTGAGGGACTTCCTACTCTCTAAAGGGTTCATGATGGGCAAGGTTGACACCACTCTTTTCATCAAGAAGACTGGAAAAGATTTATTTGTGTTGCAAATCTATGTTGATGACATCATATTTGGATCAACCAATCAAGATTTTTGTGATGAGTTTGGAAAGATGATGGCTAATAAGTTTGAGATGTCCATGATTGGAGAATTGAGTTACTTTCTTGGTCTTCAAATCAAGAAATTGAAGAATAGTACTTTTGTGAGTCAAGGCAAGTATATCAAGGACATGATCAAGAAGTTTGGCATGAGTGATAGCAAAGTCATTAGCACACCAATGGGAACCAATGGCAACTTGGATAGTGATGCAAGTGGAAATATGGTGGATCAAAAGTTGTATCGGTCTATGAATGGAAGCCTACTCTATGTGATCGCATCAAGGCCGGATGTCATGTTTAGTGTATGCATATGTGCTAGATTTCAAGCCTCACTAAGAGAAAGTCATTTGAAGGCTACAAAGAGGATATTGAGGTACTTGAAGCATACACAAAATATTAGTTTATGGTATCCCAAAGGAGCAAAGTTTGAATTAGTTGGTTACTCCGACTCGGATTATGCGGGATGCAAGGTTGAAAGGAAGAGCACCTCGGACACATGTCAATTGTTGGGAAGATCACTTGTTTCATGGTCATCAAAGAAGCAAAATAGTGTTGCATTATCAACCGCCGAAGCCGAATACATATCCGCCGATAGTTGTTGTGCACAAATACTTTGGATGAAGGCCACTTTGAGTGACTTTGGAATCAAGTTCAAGAAAGTGCCATTGCTATGTGACAATGAGAGTGCTATTAAGCTAACAAACAATCTGGTTCAACATGCAAGAACAAAGCACATTGATGTCCGCCACCATTTCATAAGAGATCACCAACAAAAAGGGGACATTTGCATTGAGAGTGTAGGCACCGAAGATCAACTTGCCGATATATTCACCAAGCCATTGGATGAGAAAAGGTTTTGCATGCTAAGGAATGAGTTGAACATATTGGATTTCACAAATATGTGTTGATGCACCCCCCACTTATATGACATGTCTCTCCTTCGAGCAATCCAAGGTAAAAGTTGATTGACATGGCATACATCCTTGCTAAGGACACGTTTAGTGCATCTAGTCATCTCTTCATTTTATTAGGCTCATTCATGAAAATCAAATGAATTTGATGTTTATATGGTATCGCTATTGCTTCTATGCTTGACTTGATCTAGTGATAGCATATGACTTGTTTATGGGCTTGTAAACCTAGTGTTTGATCTAGAAAATACGCTTTAAGTGTTCAACTCAACATGGTACAAGATAACCCTTATTTGGAGGTGTGAAGAAGCTTGTCCTTGGATCAAACCGAGTTAAATATCTTTGGCAAATATTCTAGTTTGAACCAAATTTGGGAATATAATCCTCACCCCATTGATTGACATTGATAATCTCAACCTATCTACCTTTTAAACCTTTATGCTCATTGATGACAAAGGGGGAGAGAAACAAAGATATAAGTGATAGGGGAAATAACAAAGAAATTAGTACATGGGAGAGAAACAAAAGATATTAGTGTATTAAGATGGTGAGAAGACAACAAAGAGGAAGAACTTGACATAGGGGGAGAGATATGATAAAGGAAAGGAATCAATTAATATTTTGAGCACACAAGTAGGGGGAGCAAGCTCATGAACTTGTATGGTGCATTTGAATGTGCATTTCATATGTTTGCTTACATGGCACAAGTTTTAAATTTTAATATCCATGCTTGTGTGGTCTATGTTAGTTGTAGGTTTGAATGACGAATTGAAAAACTAGCATGCATAGGACATCTAATGATTTCATTTCCAAAATATTGTTTCCAAGTGGTATCAAGCTAACCATGGTGCTAAGGATGGTATAATGGTGCACTCCGATTGGTATCACGCTTCAAAGGTCCATCTTTTATACCTTAGCATCACTTGGTAGACATTGTCTCCTATATTTCCTATCTAAGCATATGTGCAAGCTAAAATCTAAACTCTTAGCACATATGTAGGGGGAGCAATTGCTACCATTTGGGGTTCATGAAACTCGTCCATATCCTTTTACAAATGGTAAAAATGCTTGGACAAGCAACATGGATTCCATTGAATTTTAATTCATATCTTTGTATAAGGGTTGTCATCAATTACCACAGAGGGGGAGATTGAAAGCTCTAGTTTGGTTTTGGTGAATTGATGAAACCCTAAGTGCTAACCTAGTTTATCAAGTGATCATGATATAGGTAGCACACTTTGTCGGTGTTTCACCACCGATAGCCTGCCTCGGGGGTACCCGGGGCAGTGTTGTTCGGGCTTCGGCGTATGCTGAACTCGATGGTAAACGCAAGAGACAGTCGATTTATCCTGGTTCAGGCCCTCGATCGTAGATCGAGTAACGACCCTATGTCCAGTTGGCGTTTGCCTTTTGCGTTGGATTGATTATGAAGTGTTATGTTGTACAATTACCATCTCTTTCAGGAGCCCTGTCCTCCTTTATATTGTCAGGAGGCCAGAGTCCTAGTCAGTTTACAATGAGATTTCCTAGTAGGATTACTTAATAGTTCTACTATTAAGATTACATGGGAAGAATCCTAATTGAACTAGATCTTTTATCTTTCTTGCGGGGTATCCTGTGGGTCCCGCATCGACAAGCCCCCGAGCACTTCATGGTTGAGCTCTGAAAGTCTTGCTTTGCTCCTTCAGGTCTTGTTAGGTAGGAACAAAATGTTATCCGAGTGCTTTCTGGAGTGAAACCTTGTAGCGCTTCTTGGGACCTTCGAGTGGTGAGTGTTTTGTGAAGAAAAAGTACATCCATCTGGTTGTAGCCCCCGAGCCTCTTGCTATTTGGAACAAGGAGCTGGAGGATCTTTTCTTGAAGTTGCTCTGATTGTTCGCTGAAGTTTTGTCAAAAAGAACTCGAATATGGCTCGTTCCGGGTTCTTTTTGTCACAATGCCTTGAAGTGGTCTGCGTTGAGGAAGTCTTTTGGTGACGTGCGCTTTTTCGAAGAAAAAGTGCACTCACTGAGTGTAGCCCCCGAGCCTCTTGCTATTTGGAACAAAAAGTTGGAGGGTCTTGATCCTTTATGTTGTTTGAAAATCTGTGTTCTGAAGTAGTCCCCAAGACTTGAATTTTGTCATCATCCGAGTAGTTTTTTGTGGTATCTTTCCGAAGCGGCCCTTTAGTCTTGGATTAAACCATCATCCGAGTAGTTTCTGTGGTATCTTTCTGAAGCGGCCCTTTAGTCTTGGATTAAACCATCATCCGAGTAGTTTCGCGGCGTGCAGCCTCCGAGCCTATGTCCGGGTTCTTTTTGGTGGGTGCAATTTTTCATGAAAATTGCACTCACTGAGTGTAGCCCCTGAGCCTCTTGCTTTTGCTTGCAAAAGTTGGAGGGTCCAGATTCCTGTCTTCAAAAAATTCTGGGGCTATGTATCCCGCAGCCTCATGCTTTCTCCGAGTTCTTTTCTTTTGGAAAAGAAGTCAGATGAAGAGTCTTGATGCGTCGTCGTCGTCGTTGTAGTCTTGAGTTTCTTGTACTTTTTGTCTTTTGTCTTTGGTTCCGAGCCCCGAGCGTATATCCGTGTTGTTTTGTTCAGAAGAACTTCGGATGCGTGGTCTTATGCATACTCTTTGATAGTCTGTCTGGCATGTCGATGTAGTTGTATGGTGGTGGTTGAGTGTAAATGCCTTTTGTTCACGGGTTGTACTGTCTTTGGTATATTCTTCTAAATATGCCCGTCTTCGAGTACTGTTTTCTCTCTCCTGAGTCATCCATCATTAAGTCCTGTCCTTTCACTGTGCCCTTTCTTAGGCTTATTTCGTTGGTACTCCTGGTCCATGTGCGCCGCTCCTTTGGTCTATAAATACTGTCTCGGAGTGCTTGTTTTCATCTATTGGATATTCCGTTGAAACCTTCGTGGTCATGAACATGGTAGTTTGTGAAGTAGAGCAGCCCCCGGGCATATTTTGTAGTTCCTGTGTGTCTTGTCGTAGCTGGAGGAAGTCTTGTGATAGGGATTAGAGGTAGGCTAATCCATGACAAAGATTGTGCCAGGATGTATGTGGTGGTAGTTGGAGGAAGTCTTGTGATGTGGGCTTCGTTTCTTCATCTGACAGTTCTGGGTTGATCCTCGTCACCTGTCTTGAGACTGTCCGGTGCAGATCAACACCATATACAGTATCACATTGGTCTTGGGTAGACAGATGCCCGCCGGCCTTCTCTGCTCCATGTTGTCTTGCCGTGCTGCCGATTTCCGCCTTGAGTGCACTGCGTCCGTCCTTTGAAGAAAACAGTGTAGCTGATGGCGGTTTGTCCTTCCGAGTAGCAATTTGGGACACGTAGTCTTTCTAGAGCCTAGCCGTGTCTGCGTTCTTCTTTGCTACCTTGCTTTTCGTGGTGCCGAGTTCGTTGGGTCTTGTAAGATTTGTAATCTTCTATTTTTGAAGTCACTTGTAATGTAACGAATCTTGTCTTTAAGATTTGTAATCTTCTGTTTTTGAAGTCGCTTGTAATGTAACGAATCTTGTCTTCTGAGTTGTCTTTTACTTTTCTGTTGCGATCCCTGTTGTCCATGAGATTACCGGGTTCTTTCTCAAATAACCGGGTTCTTTTGTTCCTTGTGAGGTAGCCTTTTCTTTCTTCTTTCTTTCTTCTTGTTTTGACGAGTTGTTCTTGTAGCGATCGATACCCTCGCCGTGGTCTTTGGACGGATAAGTCTGAAGTCCGCCCGTTGGTTTGTACTTGTTGTGTGGATCTGCGCCTCCATCGCTTTTAGCTGCGTCGGTAAATGGACCGTCATGTTCCCCACATGTGTTTTATCGGGCCTTGTGGGCCATTTGTATCATTGAGAAATCTATTTAAAGACCCTTGCTGCCCAACTCTTGCCTTTAAACCCTAGCTTTGAAATCCGCCGCCATCACCGCCAGTAACCTAGCACCATCATCCTACATTTTCCTTAGCGCCTCTTTTGCTTCCGCCAGATTCATGGGAAAGAAGAAAACCGCAAGCAAGTCTCGCTTGACCTTCAGAGACGAGGAGTCATCCCATTCTTTGATCGAAAACCAGAGTTCGTGGCTATGAGGGTCGCTTTCGGAAGGTTTGGCGGCTCCAACAACAAGCGAAGACCAAATTGCCATGAGCTCGTTAGCGATGGCTTGATTCAAAGCAAAGTCATCGCTGAATGGAGAGTTCCGGGCGAGCATCGGGTTCCAGCTCCGGGTCCTGGTGAGATTGTCCTCTTCGTTTCCTTTGTCCGCGTCGGATTTTGCCTTCCTGCTTCCGCTTTCCTTCATCAGGCTTTCTTGGTTATTTCGGGATTAGTCTGAACCACCTAACCCCCAATGCCATTCTCCATCTTTCTGTTTGCGTTCATCTTTGCGAAGCTTTCCTTGAATCCTCCTTCTCTGCTCTCTTTTTTCGCTTTTTCTTTCGTTCAAACCTCAACCCCGTCCGTGAAGAAACCAGCGTTCTTGGCGGTTGCGGGATTCAGTTTCGTTAGGGTCTCAAAATTAAGTTTTTTGACTATGACCTGGTCGATTCTGTAAAAGATTGGCGTGCCGAGTGGTTTTACGCTGCCAATTTGATCCCTTCCCTTGCCATTCATCCCGGATCTGGTCCTGTGGTGAATGACCGATGGGACAAGAAGCTTGAATCGCCTGCTGAGATTCAAGTGATTCAGCCACTCCTTGATAGGATTAGCATGCTGAAACAGCAGGGTTTGACCGGCTTTGGTATTGTTTCGAGCTTTCTTCATCGCCGGGTTCAGCCTTTGAAAGAGCGGGAGCATCTTGGCTTTGAGTATTCTGGGGCCGAGGATCCTTCACGCATGGTCCCAGCTCTTGAGCTGACCGGTGAGGAGGTACTCGAGCGTCTCCAGAAGATGCTGAAAGGAGTGAGCGTCATTCCTCCTGCTGTCACCGAGTTCTCAGCCAACAACCCGCCCCCAGCTGTGAGTTGTCTATCTTTTTGTTTGAGTACTTTATGCACTTTAGCTGCATCCGTTCTTGCTTAGCTTTTCTTTGTCTCGGTGTTTTATCCTTTTTCGCAGGAGCTTGGGCGGAACTTTGTCGACCCGGTCTCTCCTGATGTTTTCCCCGCCGTGGCGGAGACTGGGGATAGACTTGCTGGAACTTCTGCAATTAGTAAGTCCCAAACCTCTACCGCCCTTCCTGGGGTTTCTTCCGGATTTGTTGATGTATATGAAGAATATGTTCCTCGTCTAGTCCCTCGCGGTCCTCGCAGTGTCCCGAAGAGGGGGCGAACGGATGGGTCTTCATCTGGCCTGCCTGTCTCCAAGAAGCCTCGCAAACCAAGTACTCTCTCAGGTACTCCAGTTGTTGCTAGCATGCTCTTAGGTGAGCACATTTGATACTCTTTGTTCTTTTATTTCCCTATTTCTCTCATGATCCGAGTACTTTTTATCCTCTTTTCAGCAGGTGCTCTAGTTTCCCTGGCTGAGGAGGAAGAAGATGATGAAGTACCCCTCATCATGCGGTGGTGAGTTGCTTTTCATATTCCTGTTGCATTGAATTTCTCTTCTTTGTCTTGACTTTTAGTCTTGAACTTTTTGAAGTAATCGGAGGCCGGGTGTGAGTTCTCCCGAGGTTCCCGTGGCCGACTTTCTTCCTCAAGCTCCGTGTCGAAGTTCTTTGGTAGCCCCTGCACCGAGCTCTCCACCGCTCCCTCCAAGACGGAGTTCTTCCGCGTCTCCAGCCCCGACTCCTTCCGCGGCTCCGTTGTCGGCTATTCCGCTCTCGTCGCCGGGTGGCGGGGACGTTTTCACCATCGTGGTTCCTCCTGTGAGGCCTTCTCTTGGCTTCGCGAAGAAGAAAGTGGTTGGGTGAGTAGATTCTAGCTTTATCTTTTTGGCTTCTATTTTCCTTCCTCTGGTTCTTATCGGTGCTTCCTTTTATCACTTTTCGTTGTTTCGTCTTCTCTCATTCCTTCATCGACTTCTTCTCTCGCCTCCTCCCGCCAGTACTAACGAGTCCCAAGCCTCGTGGACTCACAACATTCTCGCTGATGAAGTTGCTTGTGGGGCTTGAGCTACTCGGCGGTTTGCGGTCTTGGCCGCCCGGAGGTGACTGTGGCCGTCGCTTGGGTCCTTCCGAGGGTTTGACTCGCTTCCCCGGAGGTTTCTTTGGTCGTTCCTTCTTCGCCCCATCCGCCTCTCTCCTTCCCTTCTCTTGCATCCGGCGGTCCTTCTATTTCCGATGACGTGGTGCAACAGCAGTCGATGCCACCCATCGATTGTCGGAGTTGACCATGCACTGGGGAGCTTGTCGACCCTCGCGACTTCTTTTTGGTGAAAAGCTCCGGTAGGTTTTACTACCGTTCCTCTTTTGCATGCTCATTTTTCTTCCGTCCTTACGCCTTGTTTTTTTCTTTGCCTCTTTTGGCTCAGTCTTTCTCTCGTGATCATTCTGGCTTCTTTTTCTCATCTGAAAATGAGAGAAAGTTGTCTTCTAAGGTGGACGCTCTGAAAGCCGATCTCGACCTTCTCCCGGCTGAGTTGGAGACAGAGCGTCTAATGCACCAAAAGGAGGAGAAGACCCTTCGTGTCCGGGTAGTGGAGACGAAGACCATGGTGGAGTCTCCACGAAGAATGAATGCAAAGGTGTCGCGGGTTCTGCCTGTTTTTTCTTGTATTTTGACTTCTTTTTTCGCTGACTTGTTCTTGGGTGTCTTGTCTAGTTCTCCAAGCTGAGAAGCAGAAGCTCTCAGAGAGTATCGATGAAATGAAGGCTCTTGTCCGCTCTAG
Source organism: Miscanthus lutarioriparius (assembly GCA_904845875.1). Taxonomy (NCBI): domain Eukaryota; kingdom Viridiplantae; phylum Streptophyta; class Magnoliopsida; order Poales; family Poaceae; genus Miscanthus; species Miscanthus lutarioriparius. Next base: position 88,158,200 of record CAJGYO010000009.1, read on the forward strand.
TCATAATAAGGTTTGAGGAGGTAATTACTCATGCTTGAGGAAGAACTCGCCTTGCTAAGCCGATTAGGCGCGAGTCGACAGAGATCTTGTGCAGCCCAAAAAACTATTGAAGGCTTGTCCGGGAAGTCATGGCAGCTCATGAAAATTGGAACATTTTGTGGAAATCTTTTCGTTCAGTAGCCGATGTTCTCTGGACTCCAGCAGATGACGGGCAATCTTGGGCGCAGCTTCATTCCCCGGATTCTCGACTCGTTTCAAGAGTTCACAAGAAGTGTGCCCAAGTATGTACCAAGAATGTGCTAGCCCAGGTCCGGGTCCTTGCTCCAGAGGCGCCTCTGTCCAAGATAGCAGAGGAAGCTGAAAGCCAAGAATACCTTGATGCCGTTGAGAGGATGGAGCCTGAGGTCGAAGGTTTAGCCAGTAGGGTTGTAGATAGTCTAAATATTGACATTTCCCTTCCTGATGACAATGCCTGATCCGATTGACCAGCTTCTTGTAATATTACACTCCTCTTTGAATGAAGATTCTTTGTTTTCGTTGATGTATTCTTTGCCTGGGTGTGGTCGAAGTTACTTGACTTGCTGAGTATTTTGTCCCATTTTCTTTTCTGCTCCATAAAACAACTCTGTGTGTTATCCTGACGAGACCCCTCGACTTGTCGAGTACTTTTCTTTTCTTCCTCTTTTGTGATCCGTTGAGTGCTTTGTCCACGCTATGACTTGCTAGATGTAATCTTTGTGTTGACACCGTGCTATGAAAAAATGACTCGGCATAGAATGTTGCCTTTTGAGTGGCACTTGTACTTTTCTGAGGAAAAAGTATTCCTATCTGGATGTAGCCCCCGAGCCTCTTGCTTTTCGGAACGAAGAGCTGGAGGGTCTTTTGAAGTTCAATTTCGGTTGACTAGTTTTGGGTGTTAGCTTTTAGCTACCCTCATCGGCGGGCTCAAGCGTTTTTTCAGCTATTTTGCTCTCGACCGGGATGCTCAGGCATGTTTTCAGCCATTTTGCTTTTCGTTTCGGGTGTTAGCTTTTAGCTACCCTCATCGGCGGGCTCAAGCGTGTTTTCAGCTATTTTGCTCTCGGCCGGAATGCTCAGGCATGTTTTCAGCCATTTTGCTTTTCGTTTCGGGTGTTAGCTTTTAGCTACCCTCATCGGCGGGCTCAAGCGTGTTTTCAGCTATTTTGCTCTCGGCCGGAATGCTCAGGCATGTTTTCAGCCATTTTGCTTTTTGTTTCGGGTGTTAGCTTTTAGCTACCCTCATCGGCGGGCTCAAGCGTGTTTTCAGCTATTTTGCTCTCGGCCGGGATGCTCAGGCATGTTTTCAGCCATTTTGCTTTTTGTTTCGGGAAAACAACTCGTTGGAAGTCATGACAAGACATGCTGTGGATGAATATCATCTTTATTGATCATGAATATGAACTAATACATATGTTGTCGAAGAATATCGTCTTTCGTCGATTGTGAATGTTGGTCCCTTGTGGCTTGCATATCTGTTTTATCTTGAGTTGTTTTCACGCATAGAATCTTCTTAGCTGGCTGATGTGCCATGTATTGCCGACTTCTTTTCCATCTTCGGTTATTAACTTGTATGTGCCTGGTCCGGTGACTTTTGTGACAATGAACGGACCTTCCCATGGACTGAGAAGCTTATGTCGTCCGTCAGTCTTTTGTATCCTTCTTAGCACTAAGTCTCCAACTTGTAGTGATCGAGGATGGGTACTCTTGTTGTAGTGCCGTTTTAAACCTTGTAGGTATCTGGCTGATTGGAGGGTAGCATTTACTCTAACTTCTTCTGAGCTGTCGAGTTCTAATCTTCTTGTGTGTTCTGCTTCTCCTTCATCGTATTGTTCTATCTTTGGTGATGTCCAGATCAAGTCGGCAGGCAGTATGGCCTCTGACCCGTAAACTAGGAAGAAGGGTGAGTGGCCTGTTGCTCTGCTTATTTGAGTTCGTAGCCCCCATACTACTTTTGGTAATTCTTCAATCCATTTGGACCCATAGTCCACTAGTTCTTCGTATAACCTTGGTTTTAATCCGCTAGTATGAGTCCATTGGCCCTTTCTACTTGTCCGCTTGCCTTACGGATGTGCAATGATGCATAGTCTATACCGAAACCACGGTCTTGTACCCAGCTTTCCTATTCTCAGAGCAGTGAAGGGGAGCCTAGATCTATGATGATTCGATTGGGCATGCCAAAGCGGTGCGTAATTTCTTGGATGAATTCGATCGCTTTGGTTGCACTTTAGATTTCATGAGTGGTTTGTATTCAATCCACTTGGTGAACTTGTCGATTGCTACAAAGATGTACTCGAAACCGCCTTTTTTGCTTTCTTCAGGGGTCCCACTTGATCCAAATTTCAATGCAGAGAAAAAAAGGCCAAGCGGGTGGGATGCGAGATAAGATTGTGAGTCAGCACATGGGCTTGTCTTGCAAACATTTGGCAACCTTTGCATTTTCTCGACAAGTTCTTCTGCGCCTTTCAAAGCGGTTGGCCAGTAGAATCCGGTGCGAAATGCTTTTCCAACCAGTGTCCTTGAAGCGGCATGATTTCCGCAGCAACCTGAGTGTATCTCGCCTAGGATCCTTTGCCTTCTTCAAATGAAACACATTTCAAGAGTACTCCCGATGATGTTTGCTCTTCTCAGAAAGTCTATCTCCTACTAAAACGTAGTTTTTGCTTCGCGAACAACTTGGGTGGCTTCGCTTTGCTCTATTGGTAATTTATTTTCTTTGATATAGTCGATGAAAACTTGGCTCCATGAGGTGTTGATTACCAAGATCTGAACGCCTTTAGCCTGAATTTCGCGGGTTGTCTCACCGGTTGTTTGATAGAGGGAACCGATAGCTCTTCTATAAATACGTCGGTGGAACCTTTGCTCTGTCGATCCGAGCTTGGCAAGGACATCTCTTTGCAATGTTGGAATCAAGCAGACGTGTAAAATTTCTAATCCTTGGAAATGTTTTTCAAGTTTCCGTATCTCAAAGACAAAGAAGCACCCATGTTTTCTTTTGTGCAATCCCAATCTTTGTTTAATTGGTTGATGACTATCGCTGAATCGCCATATACGAGTAATCTCTTTATTCCGAGGGTAATTGCCACTCGTGAGCCTGTGGATGAGGGCTTCATATTCTCGCTTCGTTATTTGTAGCTTGCCATAATATCTCAAGGACGTACTTGAGTTGTTTTCCTTCGGAGAAATGAGGAGAACGCCTTGCTCGCTCTCGCCTAGTTTGAGTGACCCATCAAAGTACATCTTCCAATTGGTCAAGGATTGTATCTCGATAAAGGTCATTGAATCTCTCATCCCACTCGGCCACAAAATTGGCAAGGGCTTGAGATTTGATTGCTTTCCGTGGGGTGAAGTCGATGTTAAGAGCTCCAAGTTCAACCGCCCACTTTGATATGCGTCTCGTCGCATCTCTATTGTGTAAGATGTCTCCGAGCGGGAAGTCTGTCACCACGATAATCTTGTGGCTTTCAAATAGTGGCGAAGCTTATGGAGGTGATAAGTAGGGCGAGAGTAGTTTTTGTACATGCGGTACCGGATTTTGATTCGAGATAATACTTATTGATATAGTACACGGGTCGTTGTACTTTATACACACGTCCTTCTTCTTCTTTCACGACTATTGTCGTCTTCGACTACGTAGTAGTCGCCGCAATGTATAGCATCATGTCTTCGCTTTTCCTTGGGGGTGTGAGAATTGGTGAGGATGTGAGATATGCCTTAAGTTTCTTGAAAGCTTCACGGGCCTCCTTTGTCCATTCAAACTTGTCTGTCTTCTTTAGTAGTTTAAAGAAGGGTAACCCTTTTCGCCGAGTCTTGATATGAAACGGTTGAGGGCCGCCATGCATCCCGTTAGTTTCAGACATCTTTGATACTTCTAGGTTGCCCCATTTCATTATAGCTCGAATTTGCTTGGTGTTGGCTTCAATCCCATGTTGGTGACCAAAAATCCGAGTAGTTGCCCCAAAGGAACTCCGAATACACATTTATTTGGGTTCAATTTCCATCTCCATCTCTTTAAGTTTTCAAATGTTTGCTCTAAATCTTCAATCATAGTGTCTGGGTTCTTTGTTTTCACCACTACATCATCCACGTATGCCTCCACATTCTTACCGATTTGATCCCCAAGGCAAGTTTGGATAGCTCTTTGGTATTTGGCACCGGCGTTCTTTAGTCCAAACGACATGGTCTTTTAAATAATAAGCACCGAACGGAGTAATAAAAGATGTCTTGCTCGGTCTTGTTCTTTTAATGCGATCCGGTGATACCACGAATAGCAATCGAGAAAGGATAATAGTGCACTTCACCGTTGAGTCGACTATCTGGTCAATGCGTGGTAGCCCGAACGGATCTTTTGGGCAATGTTTGTTGAGATCCGTGTAGTCGACGCACATACGCCACTCGTCTGTGTTCTTCTGCACAAGGACCGGGTTTGCTAGCCAGTCCGGATGAAGGATTTCTCGGATGAATCCGGCTGCCATCAGTTTTGTGATTTCTTTTATAATCGCTGCCTTTTTGTCGGGTGAGAATCATCGTAGCCGTTGCTTTATAGGCTTGGAGTTTTCATTAACATCAATTTTGTGCTCAGCCAACTCTCTTGGGACACCTGGCATGTCGGCCGGCTTCCAAGCGAAGATATCTTTGTTGTCCCGAAGAAAGTTGGTGAGCGCGAGTTCCTATTTTGCCGAGAGGTGAGCACTGATGGTTGCTGTCTTGGAGGCATCGCCGGTGCCCAGATCGATTTGCTTGACGTCGGCTTCTTTTGGTGGTGTGATGATGCTGGGCTTTTTAGCCGATATTTATAATTCTTCTTGGCTCATCTCCGCAGCAATTGTGGCTATTTCTTTTCTTCCATTGTCGGCTTGTGCTTTGGCATAAATTTGGATTGCCTCGAACGTCATAGATCAAAAGCACGCTTCAAATCGCTTCAAGAGAAAGGATACCGTTGGTCCTGGCATCTTAAGCAATAAGTACACGGATAATGTGGTATTGCCATGAATTTTGCCAAGGTCAAGCGTCCGAGGATCGCATGATATGATTTAATCAAGTCTCTGCGACCTCAAATTTGATAAACTCGCTCGATAGTTCAAGGAGTTCCAAAAGTGACGGGTAAAGTAACTTGTCCGAGTGGCATGGCTGCTTTGCCGGGTACTATTCCGTAAAAAAGGAGTGCTTGTTGGTGTAATCATCCCGTGAGTTGTAGTCCCATCTTCCTTAGTGTTTCCGAAAAGATGATGTTGAGTCCAGCTCCCCGTCGATTAGTACTTTGGTGACACATCATACCGCAATAGTTGGGTCTCAAACTAGTGGGTAATTGATCTGCGTTCCTCACGCTTAGTCCATTGGTCTTCTCTTGAAAATTGGATTGGATATTGTGACCAATTGAGATATCTTGTTGTAGCCGGTTCTGCCGTCATGATAGTCCGTAGTGCTAGTTTTTCTTGACGCTTGCTTGTGCAACTGGAGCCCCCGAAGATCATCGCTACTGCGTTCCTTGGGTTTTGAAATCTTTGTCCTCGTGGTTGTCTTCATCTTTCTTGTGATTGTCCTCTTTGGTGTTCTCCTTACTATCTTTTCTTGTGTATCGATCATTGAAAGTGTAGCGCTTTACGATGGTGTGTCTCCGTTAGGGTGTAATGGGCAACGATGTTTTCAATGTCATCATATCTTCCGGGTTTGAAAACTTCTTTGATTTGTCGGCCATTGCCACGGTATTGTCCGGTCTCGCTTTCTTTCTTGATGTCCGCTATTTCGATGATTTTGCCTATCCGGGTTGTCTTGGTTGCTTCTATCCGGAACCTTTCTCGTGTTTTTTTCTTCTGCAGTAATCATTTTTTCTCTCGCTCGTCTCAATTCTTCATTGTTTCTCGGATTTTCTTTGCGTAAGTCTTGAAATTGCCACCTAGCCATGATTCCGTGAGAGAAAGCTTCAATTACTTCTCGCTCGGTGATGTCATGCACTTGAGCCCGCAGATTCAATCAATCGTCGATAGTAATTTCGAGACTTTCGCCCCTTTTGCTTGAGTCCTTTCGAGTCTGCATGAGTGATCGGGTGTCATGATACCCACGAAATTTTCACGAAAAGTTTTTGCAAGTCTTCCCAAGTTCGATCGATCCCGGGTTCAATTTATCGAACCATTGAGGGGCATCGCTTCCAAAGCCATGGGAAAGAACAAGGTTTTGATATCATCGCCTCCTCCGGCTAGTTCAATTGATTGTGAATATATTCTCGAGCCATTGTCTTGGTTCGGTTTTGCCATCATACTTGGAGTGGTTAGACGGTTTGAATTTGTGAGGTAATCGTCGATGCCAACCTGCTTTGCAAAACAGGGAATCATCATGCGTTCCGCTTTCCTTGAATTCGGATTCGCCCTTCTTCCGCCAAGTGTTGTTTTGATGGGAATAAGTCCGCGAGGTTGTCCGGGTAGGCACTCTACTCCCGGTCTTCCTTGGTTGTTCAAATTGGTGGCCCCGACTATGTTCCCTCCTACTTTCTCCGTTATGGCTTCCACCTGGCCCAAGTCTTTCAAAAGCGGACTTCCTTTGATTTTGATCTTCTTGCCTGTGGGTTGTTGATCTGGCGGATAGTCTTGATCGGGCTCTCTCTTCATGCATTCTTGGGATCGTCGACCGAGCAAGTCCCGGAGCTGTTCGTATTTCTCTCCGTGATGTGAAGTTGCCTGAGTTCTTCTAATGCTTCTCGAATCTTATCGTAAGGCGTATTCACCGCGTCGTCTTTTTCTTGCTTCTTGTTGTGATTTTCTTTTGTCGTATTCACCAACTCGACTCAGATCTCGGTCCAGCTTCTCTCTGTTTGTCGTCGAAGCGCGTGTTGGCGCCCTTGCTTCAACTTGTTTTTCCTTTCTCTAGCCTGTCTCCGACTCTCGGTTTCTCCATCGTAGCCCTGGGCAAAGGGTGATATGTTGGACTCTGATTCATCTGATGACCTGACATCGGGTGCTTCTGGGGGATTTAATGGTGACCGAGGACGTCGAACCATGAGCACCTCCCGTGCGTGAGCCGTTTCGTTATTGGTGTTAGTTTTCATACTGTCGGAGTTGCTGATGACTTCAGTATGCGCCTTGACGTCGTAGATCGAGTCTCCTTCTTGGTAAGGTAGAATAGCTGTTGTTGTTGTGCCGACTAGTTGGGTTCCGCTATCCTCAGGAACGGATCCTGGCCAGTGGATGATACAGTCTTGCGATGTTATCGTTAGTACGAGACCCTCCTGAGCTCCCCGCTGCTGGTATCCCAAGTGTTGGATTGAAAGACCTTTCGAACTGTCCCTGATAGGATTTTGTCGTGTTGTCGAGCCCAAATGGAAAAGAACTCGGCCTTTTGAAAGAACTCTGAGGATAATCCGAGTTGTTTTGGGTTGTGCTCTGGAATCTTGCCAAAAAAGAACTTGATTTCTTGAAAGCACTCGAATAAGACTTCATCTCGGATACGGAGCTTGAATTCGAGTCGGATGCGTGTAGCCGTGGAATCTTATTCGAATCGGGTATTATGGGCTGCGCGAATCTTCTAGTGAGCTGATCCGTCGTAGTTGTCGAAATAGGAAATTCTTCATGATGATCCGGATCTTTGAGGAGATGGCTTTGAAGCTTGCCGTAGTTGTCCGCCTCGCAGATCCATGAGCCGAAAATGAAAATCGATCCCGTCGGGAAGATCATGTTATCGAGGTCCATCGAGCTCTTGGAGGCAAAGTCGCCGAAAGCCCCTACCTGGCACGCCAGCTGTCGGTGTTTCACCACCGATAGCCTGCCTCGGGGGTACCCGGGGCAGTGTTGTTCGGGCTTCGACGTATGCTGAACTCGATGGTAAACGCAAGAGACAGTCGATTTATCCTGGTTCAGGCCCTCGATCGTAGATCGAGTAACGACCCTACGTCCAGTCGGCGTTTGCCTTTTGCGTTGGATTGATTATGAAGTGTTATGTTGTACAATTACCGTCTCTTTCAGGAGCCCTGCCCTCCTTTATATTGTCAGGAGGCCAGAGTCCTAGTCGGTTTACAATGAGATTTCCTAGTAGGATTACTTAATAGTTCTACTATTAAGATTACATGGGAAGAATCCTAACTGAACTAGATCTTTTATCTCTCTTGCGGGGTATCCTGTGGGTCCTGCATCGACACACTCCAAGTGGTGAAGCAAATGAAGATCATAACATGATGATGGTGATGCCATGGTGATGATCAAGTGCTCGGACTTGGAAAGAAGAAAGAGAAAAACAAAAGGCTTAAGGCGAATGTATAAATTGTTGGGGCCATTTTGTTTTAGTGATCAAGACACTTAGTGAGTGTGATCACGTTTAGGATCGATAGCCGTACTATTAAGAGGGGTGAAACTCGTATCAGAATGCGGTTATAAAAGTGCCACTAGATGCTCTAACTCATTGCATATGCATTTAGGATCTAGTGGAGCGCTGACACCCTTGAAAATATTTGCGAAAATATGCTAACACATGTGCACAAGGTGATACACTTGGTGGTTGGCACATTTGATCAAGGGTGGTGAAGTTTGGGTGCAAGGGTAAGAAACTCCACCGGTGGAGTGTTCGCCCGTAGAGTGCGGACAGTCCGACGGTGCCACCGGCGCCCTAGACAGAAAAGACGGAGGTCATTGTAAGTGACCGGACGCTGGTTTCAGTTGGACCGGCGTGTCCGGTTAGTGGCAGCAGAGGGCGTGCATTTTGGTCTCATGACCGGACGCTGGGTCGCTCAGCGACCGGACGCTGACGGGGTGCGTCCGGTCAGTGCTGACGTACGCTGACGTAGGGCGTATAGAGGAGACATTGTGTGACTGGACGCTGGCTGTGTCCGGTCAAACATGACCGGACGCGTCCGGTCGAGAAAAATCAAGTTTGAAACCTTACTAGAAACGACCGAACGCTGAAGTCCAGCGTCCGGTCACTTTCTAACTGATGCGTCTAGTCAGCAGACGATCGTTGAAATCTGACGAACAGTATTTGAAGCAGGGACACGTGGCGTGAATCACATGACTGGACGCTGAGGGCTAGCGTCCGGTTGATCGGACCGGAGCGTCCGGTCACCCCGCGCTGTGCCCAGTGAAGGGGTACAACGGCTCTATTTCGTGGGGGCTTCTATTTAAGCCCCATGGCTGGCTCAAGCTCACTCCCTTAGCCATTTGCATTGACATAGCAACCTTGTGAGCTTAGCTAAAGCCCTCCCACTCATCTCCACCATTGATTCATCATCTTTGTGAGATTGGGAGAGAATTCAAGTGCATTGCTTGAGTGTTTGCATCTAGAGGCACTTGGTGTTCGTGTTTCGCTGTGGGATTCGCTTGTTACTCTTGGTGGTTGCCGCCACCTAGATGGCTTGGAGCAGCGAGGATCGTCGAGCGGAGGGTGGTGATTGTCTCCGGCTCCGATCGTGGTGATTGTGAGAGGTTCTTGACCTTTCCCCGGTGGAGCGCCAAAAGGTACTATAGTGGATTATTCGTGGTTTGTGTGATCCTCACCTTGTGTTGGTTGTGCGGCACCCTATTGAGGGTTTGGCGTGTGAAGCCAATTAGCGCGTGAACCTTCAAGTGAGTGAATCGCCGCAACGAGTACTAGCTTGCCGGCAAGCAAGTGAACCTTGGTAAAAAATTATTGTGTTCATCATTGATTCCGAGGTGATTGGTCTTCATTGTTATCCACACTTGTGATTGATTAGTTCATACATCTACACGGCGGTATAACCTTGTTGCCTACTCATTACATTACCGCGAACTAGTTATCAAGCTCTTTAGTGTAACTAGTTGTGAGAGCTTGTTAACTTGGTTAGTGTGGCTCTTTAGTTAGCTTTTGAGAGCACACTAACTTAGTGTAGTGATATAGCTATTGTGTGGATATACTTCATCTAAACTAGAATTATGGTAGGTGGCTTGCATTTTGGTAGGCTAGCGCATAACCCACTTCACCTCATAATTGTCTAATCCTTTTCTTAAGTGTTTTTTAGAAATTTTATTAGGCTATTCACTCCCCTCTAGCCATTAGGACCTTTCACTTGGCCCGTATAATATTTAATAAATCAAATAAAACTTTATGGTACGTAACATTAAGCGTTGTATGGTTTAATACCGTATGAGATTTTTGACTGAACGTTTACTCAGCTTATTTGGTTGGAAATTATCCATCTTAATTGAGAAGCTGAGAAAAGGACAAAGGAGTGCCATGCGCGCGCGCTGCCGCGGCCGGCTGGGCCGGGCCGGTACGTGGGCGCGGGACGTGGCGTGGCGTGGCTAGGCGAGGCAGGCAGGCGGGCGGCAAGCGAGCGGGCGGGCGTGGCCAGGTTTTGCCGCTTAATCCACATAATCATGGGAGTTTCTCTCTTTTATGGTGGAGGCGAACTGATTGCGCGAGTTACCATCTCTTCGTATCTCCGTCTCCTGGGATCCTCCGCAGCCTTTCTCCCTTCCCATCGCAGCCATAAATCTGAAGTCCTCCGTCAGTCTTCTTCCTGCTTCTGCTTCGCTTCCGAGAGAGAGACCACATCTCAGCCGCCCTTGGGTCTTTCCGGTCCCGTACCTCTGCGCGCATGGAGTAGCGGGAGAGCAGGTGCCTCCGGAACCCTCGTCCGCCTGCGAACCTTGCACGGGGTGTGCGGCGATTAAGTTTTTGGGAGCAAATCCGCGACTACTCGTCCGACGTCTTCTTCCTAGTGATCGCTCGCGGAACCCGTCTTGTTTCTGGTGACCGTTCGTGGGACTGCACTGCGAATATCTTTCTGCATCGACTGTGGTCCACGACTTTGAGCAACGCACTATGTCGACTAGTGCGAATAGAGCCTCCGATGCCCTCGGCATGGGACCCTCCGCTAGGTACAATCTTAATTCTGTGATTACCATACTTTGCGTTCTTACTGTATCAATCTGTATGTCATACTTGCAAACTATAGCACTTGTTAGAGATATACACATGCACGTATACGTCATCACGAACCTGCCAAATGTTTTATTTCTGGATTAAATTGATCATGAAAATGCCTAATTATCTAACATTTACTGCTGAACTTAAAGAATCTGCAGAGACGGATCCAAATGTGCGAAGAACACATCAGATCGGAGCTCAATTTTGCGACTATTAGTTGATAAAGAAGAATCATGTAGGAGTACTAGAACATTTTTTCCTCTCGAACAAACCAATCGACAAAGGTCAGTAGAGCAAGCATGTGGGGTGTTGATGATTGCCTCGACTCGTCCAACCAGCAGCAAACATGTGTCGCGAGTGACTGCAAAGCGTAGGCAGCACGCCGATCACGTAGAAGTAGAGGGGGGGGGGGGCGCGGGGCGGGGCGTTACAATGACTCCGTCCAAGCGGTGGTCGTGGTAGTGCATGCTGCTGCTGGTGGAGCTGTGGGCGCGTCACTCGCTTTCCAGATCCAATCCGACGCATTTCTCAGAGAAAGCAACCCAGCACACTCGTCCGTCGATTCTCTGGACAAAAGCATGCAACTGGGGTACTGGAATTTGCAAAAAAACTGCATCCAACAAACATTAAAGCAACTCCATCATATTGAGAGGCCACCCCTACTAAACTTTAGTCATCTAAATTTTAGGTCTAAACATTTAAAAATGTGAACTAAAAGTGAACTAAACTCATCTATGTCCTGTGATTCATTTTTTGGAAAAAATTGGTCCCAACTCAAATGGATGAAATTCAGGAAATTTCAGACTCAATTCGATGAATTTTCAAGATTTGAAGCACAAATTTCATTTCAGACCTAACTGAAATGGACGAATTTCACCGCAATCTAGACTATCTCGGTCGAATCCCAAAAACCCTTTCTCAACTCAAACTAGGCATTAGTCCATTAGATGACAAAAGTGAACTAAAAGATGCATGGTTACGAGTGGTCCACATAAATTTTAGTGTAACTAAACATTGGTGTACCTAAACTTTAGTTTTAGATGATCCAAATAAGGCCTAAGAAAAGAGATCCTTCTTCCTGTATTCTTGCATGAAGGGGATTGGAGGTGCAAAAATGCAGCTCCAATAGATCCTCTTTTTCTATTTTTTTTTCTCAATCGAGAAAATTCCTTTCGCAGAGCATCTTGCAGCTCCCCAATAGCACCCCTCTCGTTCCTATATACCTATCATGTTAAAGGAGACATGGCTATTTCGTAACTCTCCCTCCCAAATAGACATGGGTCCAATATAACTAACTCTTCTTCCTCGTGTGCCGCCTGTCCTTGACGCTGGCTAGTGGCTAGAAATGCCGAGCTCACACGGGAGATGGTCATATGTTCCATTAAGGAATAGTGGAAATCCTAGGAAATAAAAGATACCGACAAGTCATGTTTCTGTTATGAATGGTAGATTATGGGTTCACATCTACTACTGAAAGGAAGCAGTTTAAATGTATCGACTATATGTGACTGAATGAACAACCTGCTTTTTGCCGAAAAGCTAAGCACGAGTTTGTTTCATTTTTCATGGTAGCTTGGGTCAACTGTTCATATGTTCAATATTTTAGTTTATCCCTGTGAATGTACGTCATCATTTTTGGGCTAGTTGCAAGTTAGATTGCCACGCCATCATTTCCGGCTTGTTGAGAACAGTTCCATCTGTATGTGCTAGAAAGATAGACTTCATGTATATGTTTTTATTTCTATTCCTTAATGTTAGTTTTTTCCGGCCATTCCGGTAATTTTAAGGAAGAGTATTAAAGATATCGATCGTCGAGTATTGCCGCTAGCTTGCTTAGTTATGCAAAATTGAGATGCATTGTTTATCTTGTTCATGATAATTTCAATTGAGATCAACCTTGTATAAAATTCTTTTGAGGTCATCTATTTGAGGGTTTTCTTGCATTGGAGTCCCGGAACTGAAGGCTGTGGTCTTGTCCAGTTGTTTCAAATTCCAATATTACGAAGCTTATTTTGGGACTTCAATTAAAAAAAACGTATGATGAGAATCTTTCGTATATCTTTTCAAAAATCTCTTTTCCTTTCCTTAAAAAAAGAATCTTTCGTATGAATCTGTTTCTTCTGTCTCTTCACAAACTTGGAAGATGATGAGAGGAGCCTATCATAAAAAAATTAGCCTGCTTATAAAGTAGTGTACATATTTGGTTGCATTGTTAAAAAAATCATACTCAAAAGGTCTTGTGATTGAGATAGCATATTCATGAAGTAACAATAATGATATGTATGTTTCTTTTCTTATGACTTGTTAATTGATGGTCGGTAAGCAATGATCCAAGTAACAACATTGTATTTATTGAGCATAAGCTTTAGCCTTAAAAAAAGTGAATTTTAAATTTTTAGGATTTAAGAATCAATGATGTGTTAATTAAGCAAAAAAAAAGGGTGGTGTTCCCAACCGGAGCTTAAATATCGAAGGCTCTCCAAGAAATATATGATGCCCAAACAATTAATTGTGCCTGCTCCTACATGGACATAGGAAGTGATGTATCTTCTTAATTCAGTACTATGAATAAATACCAATTATGTTTGTATGTCTCTTGATCTTTCTTGCTAAGTTTAGCAATTGTTTAGATAATTTTTCTTTCCTTGTGAAAAATGATTTATTGATTCGTTCATATTTATTCTTTGGCTATGAATCTTTGGTAGACGTTACTTTCCTTGTGAAAAATGCAGTGTTATCCTAAACGCTAAACGGTAAACAGTCGGTCATCTGCCGTTTAGCCCATTATTCGGGCAAAACGGGTGTTTAAACGGTCAAAACAACCGATTAAATGGAAACGTTGTACCACAGTGTAGCGCTTAAACGGCCTAAACGACCGTTTAGGCAAACAGTGGAAAAATGATTTATTTATTAATTAGTTTGTATTTATTCTTTGGCTATAAATTTTTTAGGCGAACACATACGTGTCACCCGTGCATATCCACTAGTGACACCTAAATAATGAGACTTTGGCATTTCACCCATCATCAAAAACGGGTTTCGCAGTTTTACCATCCCTCAAAGTGGTTTCGCTCGTTTGCCATTATGAAACTGGTGTAACCCGCTGAAATACATTTTGGGTAGTTTTAATTCATGGAAAAAAAAAAGACACCTCCTTCCACTTCTACCCCCCGTCTCCTGTTATCTTCATCAAAACGGATCGAACACAAAACGGATCGACTCCTCCGTCCCCAGCGGCATCAGCCGGAAGACACTACTAACTTCTAACCCTTATACCACGTTTTTTTGTCGCAACGGCATGGTTTCGTTGCAACAAGCGATGTTATCACAACGATTTTCACTTTTGGTTGCGATAGATTGGTTTTTTGCCATGAAGATTGTTTTGTGGCCATAAGTGTGGAGATCATTGCAAAAAGTAAGTGTTATCACAACAAATTATTGAACGGTTGCAATAAGTGATTAATGTTGCCACGATTTGATTTGCGTTGCGGGCAAGTTTATTTTCGTTGCAATACTAAGGTGATATTGCAACTCTTTATTTTATGGTTGCAATAGCCCATCTATATCACCACGAATATGTTCCGTTGTATATAATAGTCGCTTGCGTTGCAAAAAATTGGTACATATAGCAACGAAAAAAAATAGTTCGTTGCAATCACTAAGGTTGCAACGATTATAGTTTCGTTGTATGTAGCAGTTTCGTTCATTGCAAAAAGGTTATAATATAGCAACGAAAAATTACATTGTTGCAATACCTAAGCCTTTCCACTTTAATGGTTGCATAATTTTTTTTTTAAAAATGACAACAATATGGGTTTCAAACTTGAGACCTTTTGGTCTTGAAAGTAAGCTCCTACCACTAGGCTACGTCTATGTTTGTGTTAGTAATAGCGAAAGTACCCTATATTAATTAATGTTGACCAGTTATATTGGAAAAAGGATCTAATCTAATTTTACATATCACGTAGTGGTCGCGGCCTGTAGCTCCTGTCATGGCTCCTTCTCTCCCGCGGCCTCTCTTCTTCCCCCACGCGCTATCTCCTTGCGAAGAACGTGGTGGAGCCCCCCCCCCCCTCAGATCCCTATAGCCAGCACCAGCAGCTAGCGTGGTCAAGGCCTCCCTGAAGCCTTTGTCGTCGCGGCGCCCCTTCCCTACGGCCGTAGTCGTCATGGCCCTTGAATTCCATGCAGCGACTATGGCATATTGGTGCCCTAGTTCCTTCCTGATCATCGACGAGATAAGGAGAGCGAGCACCATCCAGTCCTTCCTCGGCGTGCGAGAGGGGACGGAGCGTTGAACCAGTTTCACCCCGCACCCTTCATCATCCATGAGAGAGACGATCAGCGGCCGGCCAGCGATCATCGACGTGAAAAAGAGAATCACGTATGCTTGCATTATTGCTCAGCTTTTTCTCTACATATTACTGTTAAGTTTGGTACTTGACTAGATCAAATTGCTCATTGTTGTTGATAATCCAGACAAATTTTTGCAAGATTCTTATTCAAACTAGTATAGTGCCTGTGCTAACGCTACGGCTTTATTTGAGGGATACACATAAAAACAACTATAGTATTTGAGGGATACACATAAAAACAACTATAGTTTGAAATTATTAATCGTGATATAAATAGAGTACAACAAGAATTAAGAGAGATTCCAATTCATTGCATCATTTTCAATATATTATAGAAATAGTATAGTGCCCGTGTTACGCTAGGGTAAAAACCTAAAAATAGTATTTCCCTATGCACATAATTATTTGTATCACTGGTGTATTCACGTCATTGCAAATAATTGTCATTTATATAGTTATTTTCCTTGTCTCTGTACCCCATGCTTGCAAAACTACTGAAAACACTCATCACATCTACACTATTACACATCTCGGTGCGGTGGGTTCTGCTCTCGATGCCATGAGTTTTGCTCGTGGGTGGAGGTGCCGCAGCAACAGAGACGCGTGGCTCCGAGGGGCCGGCGCCGCTCTGCAAGGCCACAATCACGACGGCCCCGGCGCTGCATCCCCGCGTCAGCTACGACGCTCGCAGCCGGCAGCTGTGATGCGGGGCTCCACGGCGTGGCCATCCTCAGAAGCGAGCCACGGTGAGGCTCAGGCTAGCAAAAAAATTATACTTTGAACACGATATTCGCAGCACTCCGTTTGTAACCAATCATCAATATTACATGAGTTTTCACAAAGCATAAGCAATTAGAATATAAAATTCAAGTTTTGATGTGATAAATATAAATGTCGATGGTTCAACTGCATCTGCAGATCCCCACATTTTTCTAAACAGTGCAGTTGCATCTTCAAATCTCCCAGCAATTAACAGGAAATCTCATGTGAAATATTTATAGACACCTAATTTTCGGTTTTAATCACTTTCTTGTGGCTTCTGCACCTTCCCAGGTCACCACCAAGTACTTCAACTCGAACGCCTGCAAGTACACCAGAAAATGAAAAAAAAGGTGGTTAAGATAGGAGCACATAAGAAATTGCTGAAAAAACCATCTAAATCATCCAATCCCCTACCAAATTTTAGGAACCCAGCGCCACACTTAGAAGACAGTAGATTTTATCTCGTTCATCATGTATATATGTATTGAGGCACATGCGATAGGTAGCACACTGGTACCCAAAGATTGCAAAACATAAAATACATATGACTCTTATATTTGCTACAGCTCTAGCCTTTCTACAGGACATATTCTAGAGACAAAATAATTGCGCATAAATAATCTGTAGAATGCTAAGAGACTGTAGGACTAGAAAAGCATAATCTCAAACAATTAAATTGGACGAAGAAGTCTAAGCGCACAAAAAAATGTTCTACTTTCAATTGCAATTCACAAAAGATGAGTTGCATAAATTCACATCACTCCAAGACTCTGTAAAACTACAAAAGGTAGCACCCACCTTAGCAGCAGATTGGAAGTCCCTTGTTGTCATATCCAAAGCAAGTGCATAACCTGAGAAATTCAACCATGCATGCAGTTATCTCACATTGACTTCCCTGCTGCTGAAAAGGCCACAAACCGTTTTATTGACTCATAATATGCATCTCCAACGTACTAATAGTCATCTTCCTCATCGTCTGAAGTACGTGTACGCTGTCCAGTCATATGGGCAAACCTACACTGATGAACAAGAAGTTCAATTCATGTTTTAATTACCTAACAGGAGTACTACATTCATGCAAGAGCCAAAAGTAATATCTATATATTGAACTAGAAAGCAGCAACATTTCAGAAATCAATCTCCAAGAAATGTAAGTATTGGACATGTCCTAGAAATTGCAACGGCAGCAACAAGGTAGTAATAAAATCCTACTGAAAGCAGGCAATCCAACCAATCATGCTACCTAACTTTGGCTAAAATTAACTCAGGAGAAAGCTTGCAACAGAGAGTAGTTTTAGTTATCATTGTCTATTTCAGATTCAACAGTCCAAAATAAAATAAACAGAGAGTAGTTTTAGTTATCGTTCTCTTCTGGTATATGTTGGAGTCTAGCTGCGGCAGGTCATTCTCAACGTACTCAGCCACTCGAAAGTGGCTGGCCTATAATTTTATTAAAGGGTATGCAAAAAATAATATGATAAATCATAATTCAAAGATTAAGTTGAAAATTTCCAGTAATTACGATATAAATAGTGTCAAATATATAGCAAAGACTTACCATGCTAGCACTTGGCTGACTTTCCACGAGTTGCGATATAAAAAAGTTGAAATTTAGTTTAAATACAGTTAATCAATCTTTAAGTATGCAAGGACTGCAGGACGATCTAAAAAACATGGGGTCATCTGTCATGCCATCATAGCCTGATTGGCTGACTCGAAACTCTCGCGTTGTCCTGCGTTAAGCTGTAAACGAGAACTCAGGAAGAAGCACAACCAATTTTGACTCTTACCAAGCAGCAAGGTTCAAAAAACCCTAGGCGCTCGGCCACTATCTAGCGCCTAGGTTGACTACACGTAGATTAAACGCGATTAAACATTTTTTTTTATTTCTTTTTTGTTGTTGTTGTTGGGAGAGGTGCCAGCACACAAATGATGGAGTGTATATCCAGTGACATTTATAGACAAACAAATTGCAGTATTTATACAAGTGAAAGAACACATTCTTGTCATTATCTGTGACAATAATTCATCAATCAACTTGCTGCCTTGCAGAGAATATAGTGAAGGATAAATTACCAGATATAAGCACCTGGTGGGACAGGGCTGTGCCGGAAACAACGCTAGGGGCCTATGCTCTGTTAGTCCAGTCTCCAGTAGTTAGACGTAAACTGCCGTAAATTTGGTAGCGCCTATGTTCTGGAACAGAGACGACCCCAACTCCACCGAGAGCAACCAGCAGTAGCAGATCAAGCAAGAAAGGAGAAGATAGCAAAGGCTGAAACCTGAAAGGCGTCACAGCGAACACGAGAGTTGGGGATCATCCGGATGGAGGCGCGCGCCCACGGACAGATCCGCGAAAAGCCGCGAGAAACAAAGGAATCGCAGTCGGCGGCGGCTCTGATGCATGGTGGCGGCGGCTTCGATCAGATATATTCAGATCACCGGCAGAAGATCCGAGCTCCAAGTTTATGAGGGCGGCAATCAGCAGCAGAATGATCGGGATTGGACAGGGTTGCAGAAAGAGTGTGGGCACGGACGAGATTGACCTTATCTACTCTGTTTTGGCGTTCCCGTCCGTGGCCGCCCGTGCTCTGTTTTCGCGGTTCCCGCCCGTGGCCGCCCGCGCTCTGCTTTCACGATTTCCTGCCCGTGGCCGCGCCGCGCTGTTTTCCCGCGCGTGAGCCTGCCCGCCGACATGCCAGTGACGACTAGCTCCTGCTTTTTCTCCGCTTATTACGCATCGCTTAGACGCCTGGGCCTCTGCGGACCTGTGGGTTGTGGCTACAGATCAAGGCATCGCGTCTCGCCGTCTCCTGGAGTCCGCGTGCGGCGGCAGGCGAACCGTCACCTCAACTAGGTTTTTTTTACAGAATATAAACATGGCGTATTAAGATTTAGCAATTGGCTCCCTCAAAAAAAAAAAGATTTGGCAATTGGCAAGTGACAGAGAAGAGAAGGGGAAAAGGATAACTCACCTCAGAAGCACCAGAAGGCTGGGAGGATGGGCGCGTGCATGGAGACAAGGAGATGAGGAGGTAGAGATGGCACGGGTGACGAGAGCAGGGCTGATTCTCCTCGCGATTTGCTGCCAGCGGCGGCGCGACGAGAAACGATGGCAACGAGCCGGCGACACGAGGAGGACCGATGGCGCGATCGAATTCTTTTCTGTGACCTAGGCGCCCCCAGTCATTATATACTTGCTGTGATTTGGCTCTGTTTCGCGCTCGTACTCTCAGCCTGCACGCGCGCTTTTTTTTCCCACACATAGATTTTTGCCGCCAAATGGCGCCGCGCTCGTGATACCCCACCTCGCGCATCACAAATCTACACAGCATTTTTCTGAAAAAATAATCTAATTTTTTACATACTTTATCTAAGAATTTACAATATTAACTCTTTTTTAAAAAATGAATTTTTATTCCGGCATATGTAAGAGTTTTGCACACAACCATTCATTATTATAAAGTATGAAACTAGCCAGAAAAAACTCTAATTTTTTTGTATAAATAAAATAAAACAATAAATATAATATTATTGCTCTTTGAACTCTAGATTATTTCCTATAAATAAATACTCATATTACTAAATTGTTGATGTAGCTTTGATTATGAATAAAATTAATTTATGGGTAGGGCTAGCGCCAGGACGTCCGGTCCTAGGCCCGCGTCCGGACACAGCTCCCGTGTCCCGTGCCCGCATTGCATCCCACGCGTTCCGTCCCGTTCCCAACCAACGCCAGAGTCCGAAACCGCGGCCCGTGCCCAGCACGGTAGAACCGTGCCCCCGCGTCCATCCCGCATAACCGCGCCCCCTGCCCACCCGTGCTGCTTGTGGAGGCGTCTGCAGGCCTCAAGCATCAGCACGTGAACCACGACGACACACAAGCAGCAGCAGACGGGCAGTGGTCTGCAACACTACTTTTGAATCATTCAGATAAAACATTTACAACATACGTCTGAACACAGATGAAACACTTAAAACAATGCAAGTAAAACCATTGCAACATGTGCAACACCAGATCAACTTTTGAAACATCCAGATGAAACATTTGAAACAAAACGTCTAAAACACCTAAAACACTTGAAACATGTGTATATTACCATTGCAACATATGCAACTTCCTAAATCGACTTTTGCAATATTCAGATTAAACACTTGAAACATAAGTTGGAAACGCCTGAAACACTTCAAACACAGCGGCGCCGGAAGCCATGGCCTACTTGGTTGGGGACTGCGGTAACCAGCAAGCTTAGGTCTAAAGAGAACGTCAAGGACAAGCAGCCCAGCGTGCGCAAGCCTCCCCTTCCTGCAGTGGGACATGAAGTCCAGACCAACGGTGACCTCCTCCTGGTGGCGCCGGAGTGGTGATAGCGTGGTGTCTGCCATGGCTGCAATGGGCAAGGTGGACAGGGGCGTGCTATAGGATAGGGTCAAGGCACGGGATGGTGGCGCGGCGCGGCTGGCGATGGGGTGCGGCGTGGCATGGGAAAGGGCGTTGCGTGCGCAGGGGACGGCCGCGTGGTGGGAGAAGGGAGCAGTGCGGCGGTGGATGTTTGACAGATACCAACTAAGTCCTCACCAACTATAATCATATATTAAAACTATATATGGTTAAGATCCTCAGAGAAAGTCAAGGAACTCAATATTTAACGACATCAATACATGGGTATTATGAAAATTAAAGTTATGATATATTTATGAGTAGATATATCATAACATTACAATATAGGAAAAAAATCTATCAAAAATACGTTTATTTCGATACAACCTTGATAGGATATTGTCATATTAGTACCGTCGATATTAATTTATGTTGTAGATGCCATGGTCACCGTAAAATAAATTAGAGATTTTAAATTTTATAGAATGATATAATATAAAAGATAAATAGATATGTAATGTTTTCGTTCTTGCTTCTTCTTAACATTGACAGCTTTTTTCTTCTGGTTGCAATGCACAGGTAATTTTGCTAGTAAATATTTAAAAGCCAGAACCAAAACTGAAAATAGAAAACCAAAAAAATCGAACACTAATTTGGTTCTGAATTTTAACTAACCGAAGTTTGCTCAGTTAACAACGTTTTAACCCCTGGTTACGGAAAACCCAAAAAACGTTATAGCAAATAGACTCATAGAAATATATCAGCCCAACTGGCCCATTAAAAACCCCTAGTATATATAAACAACCGATCTCCTTACCCTCACCGCTCCTCCCTCTCTTAGCCGCCGCCCCTCTTCTCTGTGCGCAGCCGCACGCAGTCCGGCTACCTCGTACCGCCCTGCACCGCCCCTGAGGCCCTGATCCTTCCCCACCCGCACCGCCCCTTCTTACCTCCCCAGCGGCCGGCGCGGAGGGCCGCTCCTGCTTCTTCTTCAGGCAGCGGCCGTCAGTGCTTAGGCGCCAGCCGGCGCGGCAGGCCGCCAGTCGCAAACCACGGACAATGCGCGGGCCACGTGGAGCTGGTGGCGCACCTCGTGTCCTCGTCGGCGGCAGCGCGACTCGGTCGCGCGCACCCCGTGGGGCATCTAGCGAGCGGCGGCCTGGCGCATCCCGCATGCCAGCAGGCGCACGTCCCCGCGCGGCGGCCGAAGGTTCGAGCAACGTGTCCTTCCCCGGCGACGACAGTCCCCCTCTCCCCCGCAAGGTCCTTCCTGGTGGCAGCGCATCCATCCCAGCCCCTAGGTGAACCCACAGAGGGGGCAGAGATGCTGCGGTAGGTGATGGCACACACATAGCAGGGATGCGGCTCCGGCCTCCGGTTGTCGGTGGACGAGCAGAGCAGGGAAGCTAGCTAGTTGTTCTATGAACATCTCTCTTAATCGTGTTATTTACTTCTATTTAATTTTTTGCTGGTGATCCATTGATGACATTCTAGAACTGTCAGGAAGGGTCGAGCAGATAGTGATTGTCCAACTTTAATTTGTTTATTTTAGTACCTGCTTTAGGTTGTTAGGAGTTTATATGCAACCTTTTACACCTTCAAATTAGATGATAAGTGTCACAAAAATGGTTATTTGAATTTTCGGTAACTTGTGTACCAAACAAGTAAATGGAAGCATATAAATAATCAATGTGGAGGCATTCCAAATGTAGTCCAAAGGAAGCTTGTGGCATAATGTCCAAAGGAACCTTAGCTGCAGCTAGGGAGAAGAGCATTGCTTTAGAAGCGGAGGTTGACAAGCTCAAAGAACAGATTGCGCAAGAAGCTGCAGAAAGGGAAAGGGAGAAAGAAGAAAGTAGGAGGAGGATGCAAGAGGAGCTGGAAAATGCTAAGATAAACTTAAGAGAAGAAATGAAGCAAGAATTTCTTAATATGCTAGCACAGCACAAAGAAGGAGCTATGATTATAGTATTAGAATAATTTTTTATCCTTTGTACTCTTGATAATCTTATGATTGTGATGTCTAATCTTTCACCCCCAATATTTGTATGTATAGAGTACCCTGCAAAACAATGCCAGTACACAAGTTGCACCAATCATAGAAGAGGAAGATGAGACCGGTGGACATGAAAATGAAAATGAAGATGGGTTACAGGAGGTAATGACATTATTTCACTATGTTCCATGTACCTTAAACTGTAGCTAAAATAGATCAAACAACTTGATGTTTGTAGACTTAGCCTGGAAGCGTTGTCACCATACAAAAAGGTGCACCAGCACCTACTCGCTCCACTAGAAGTACTGCACCTCCCAGCAGAGCTCTTTTCAACGAAAACACTGCAAATGTGACTGCATCGAAGACATATATCACTTCACAGCAGCTGATGAATAGGACAAGAAATAATCCCAAAAGGAGGAAGGTAACAACCAGCTAATTGAAATCTAAATTCTTGCATGATTTAATGAAATTTTATCAAATGTGACCTTCCTTGTTGAACTAGGAAATGTAGAAAATACATTGAACATGCGTGCTGAAAACTGCAGCTTGTGCAGGTTTGATTGGGTGAGTTGTTCTGAGTAGTAATCTACCTTTTATGTGATACTTGATAATACAAAAGTTGTAGAGGGTTTAGAGATGTTTGTCGTCGTGAAAGGTCATGATTTTAGACCTAGAGAATTAGAGTTATGAATTTTGAAAGTAGCCGGTCAGGTTTTGACCTCGGTCTGGACAGCAGTGGGTGTTTGTGTTTTTTGACCTTGATAACTGCAGAATCTTATTTAACAAATAACTAGAAAGATGTAGAGAATTTCATGGGCTTTTCGTATTGTTAAAGAATATAATTTTTCGTTGTCTACAACTCAAGTTATGATTTTTCTAATCAACTAAACTGCTGCTGCCTTAAAAATTCAGAGAAGGCAGCTGCTACTGTAACATATGCAGTAGCTGCATCTGATTCATTGAAAAGGCCACGATGGATAGGATCAAAGCCGTATTTTCTTCTCCATCCCTCCCCAAGGCTTGCTGATAGACTCTGCTTCTTTTAACAGAATTTATAAAGAGCAAAAGAGAATGCATACATCTTATAATGCAATCAAATGGAACACAGCTCCATGTGTCTGCTAGACTGCTACAAAAACTTGTATTACCCAATAGAACCATGCCTTCAGTATGTAGCCTGCAAAAAAATATAGATTATCATTTGTAAAGTCAATTGAACTTATATAATCGACCTATACTTACAATGAAATTTTGCTAAAATTCCCAGCCATCTACGCTTCCAAGGAGTAAGGATTGCTGACATCTTGAACAACATTTAAACTTTGAAAAGAGAGGGATATACACAGAGACCAAAATAAAGATTGAGAAAGTAGAGAACAAAATATCAAGTTATTATGAAAACACACAATGCTATTTTCATGGAAAAACATAATTGTAATAAGCATGCAGTAAGAATCTGAGTAAAACTAGAAATTGAATCATACGTTTGTGGTTCTGGTACAATGGAACATGACTTCCATCTTTTTCATGGAAAAAGGAATTGCAGCAACTAGACCGACAATATTTGCTCATTTGCAGAATTGCAGTAGAACTTCAACTATGCAAAAGCTTGGTTGATGGCTTTTGTATATGAAATTAGAAATTAGAACCATTTTATATCTTCATCTCTTTACATTTGTGCAAAAATTAGTAAACTTAATATTGTTCTAATATCCTAATCATATTCTTTTGGCAGTAGGTGGACAAGGTTTCAGTGGGAGGCTCATAATCAAGCGAGGACATAGCCGAGGAGATGACATGTTGGGCTGCTAGGAATTTCTCAAGTGCTGCATAGATGTTAGGAAGTTTGTAAAAAGTTGTCAAATAATGAGTTAATTGTACACTCGTTTATGATTTTAGCTACTATTTCATTGGTTTGACAACATATTGAATGATTAATTATAATTAATATATGTGGGTGCAATTGCTTTTGATATGGTTTATTGATTTGCAATGATGATTTATTAAACCAAAATTAAATGTTACTAGCGTTGCAATAAAAGCTATACCTACGAGCCGTGATGCGTGGCAATATGTTGTATGGCAACAGACTTATTTACGTTGCAAATAATACTATTGCCACGACATGACTATTGTTGCAATAACAATTAATCTTCCGCAACGAATAAAATTGCGTGGCAAATTCTATTGTTGCAATGGCACCGAGGTCATGGCAATAATGAACGGTATATCGCAACGAATAAAATTGCGTGGCAAATGATACTGTTGCAACGGCAACGCGGCCGTGGCAATAATGAACGGTATCTCGCAACGGATAAATTTGCGTGGCAAATGATACTATTGCCACGCCAAGATAAGCGTGGCAATAATGTATACTCTCTCGCAACGATTACATTTGCGTGGCAAATGATTTACTTGCCACGGCACAACAGTCGTGGCAACAACACCTTAAGCAACAAAATTATAGCGTGGCAACAAAAATCTATTGCCACGCTATCGCTCATTGTATTTACCACCTCTCGCTACGAAGACGAACGTGGCAAGTGCTCGTATTGCCACGCCAATGAATGTTGCGATAACGTCCTATTGCAATGCTTGGCAACGTTGCAAGAAAATCTAACTCTTGCAACGCCAAACTAGCAACGGTTGCAAGTTCTTATTGCAACGTGACTTTTTGCAACCATTGCCAATGAACGCGATTTCATGGTATGAACTACCTTTTGCAACAAAATTGGGCCTATTGCAACGTTTTCTTGTCGTTGCGCAAGGGTTAGAAGTTTGTAGTGAGAGGCCTGCCAGCCTTCCCCACGCCGCCCCCTCCCCTGCCGGCACAGGCCTGCCCCCACGCCGCTCCCCTCCCGTGCCGGCGCTGGCCTTCCCCACGCTTTGGAATTTATTGTGACAAGCTGCAGTTTCTGTTCTCCGAAATTTATTGTCACCAAAGAATGGCAGCTTTGATAACTGTCACTTTGGAATGAAGTGTTTTTAGCAAGGGACAAAACACAAAAGTAAAACTACTGCTTGTTTTGGAGTTATTGAAACTGGGATACAATGTGCAGAATGATATTCTTATACTCTTCATCCTGCTACATTTGGAGCACTCTGATGAATACAATGAGTCAGACAACTTTTGGATCTTATGACCATCATCTAGTGATACTTCTTCCTGTTTGGTTTTCCAGTCGACCCACAACCATTGTGCCAAACTTAGTTGTAAACAAGAGTTAATTTCATTTAGGCATAAACTTTTACCTAAAATATAAATATGGTCAATGCTATATCTAACCATTTTAGGGACCTCATTCACAAATTGTGAAATTGACTGTGCCACTGAAAACATGAACAAATTTGATGTCAACATCTTAACAAAGAAAAGTTTCACGATTTCTCATGTTATATCCTGTCTCTTTATCAGCATCAATGTTGTTTTGAAAAGAAGATTTAGTAACCTGCAGAGAAGATATAGTAAGTAACTTTTACCTGAAGAGAGCAACCGAGCAAATCTAAATTTTATTTCCTGCTACCAATATCTGTCCTTGTTTTGTTTTCATAATTGTGTTAACCCAATTAAATTAAAAACTTATACTTGGAACTCTGATATGCAGGAGCAATCGACAATTCCAACACTGTATGTACATACACATTGACAAATATGATACACCCATCCCAGATTTATGTGCTCTGTTTAAACCGAAGCCAGTAAGGTAGTTTGGTCTCCTGTTAGTTCTGCATAGCTTGATTATGACTTCAACTTACCTACAAACGGTCTGCATGATGTGATGCAGCCTGATGAAAACTCAAGATGAAAAATCAAAAATTGGAAAAGTATTACAAATTTCTTTCTTCCTCGCTCTCTCAACCACGTGACTTTTGCAGAAAGCATCACAAACTTTTATCAAGTTCAATGGCCCTTTTTGCAGCGGATTGATAATTCCAATTCAGTTTCTACCTACATTTGCAAGACCCAACCTGCAAAGACGGATTGACCAGCTCCGTGTTGGGCGCGGCAATGCCATGCCTGGTTTTCTAGTGCTATCTGATTACGTCATCATCAACTAACACAGAAGAAGCATAGTCAACTAATGCAGAAGAAACTGAAAAGCTAGCTGCACAACATCAAGTCGACTGGCCTTTACAATTCCAATCAACTGAATAGAGATAAAAGTTTTCGCGGGCACACGTTTCTGTATTGCTCGCTAGAATACTATGGCTAATTTGGATTTGGTATCCCCGATGAAAACAGTCTACATGAAA
The DNA here is from genome assembly GCA_904845875.1 of Miscanthus lutarioriparius. Taxonomy (NCBI): domain Eukaryota; kingdom Viridiplantae; phylum Streptophyta; class Magnoliopsida; order Poales; family Poaceae; genus Miscanthus; species Miscanthus lutarioriparius. Next base: position 88,184,838 of record CAJGYO010000009.1, read on the forward strand.
CAACTAGCTGAATGAAATGAAAACTGTGATAATTATGAACACTGTTTTTTGGCAATAGCCTTCTCATCCAGCTTTCTGCATGATGAAGAGTGTTTACTGTAATTTGAGTTGTTCAATAAGCAACTAGCTACTTACGTTCCCAAATTATACTTAAGTTTTAAATACTTTGTGCTCCATATTAATAATAGTAATAATATGAGACGAATCTATCGCTGATTTTCCATAGCAACACGCGAAAAATCCATCGCTGATTCCCGCGGCAACGCGGAGAGTTCTTTTATATATAATATAAGATGGATACATCCGTGCATGTGTGTTACTCATGGATCGATGCGTGTACTCATCGCGTCGTTCAGAATGCAATTGCGGAGCAAGCAACGGAACGGAGACGCGGAGAGTGCACGGCTGCACGCATGCCGGCCCTGCGTCTTGTCTGGATCGATCTATACCTAACTACTGTAATTAACAGCCTTGGAATAATGCTTTTCTTTCGTGCACGGCGACATGCATTTGCACGAGGGATTGGATCGGAAGCCGGCACGTACGGGCTGGTCTAACCTCGTCGGCTCGTCACTGCTGCTGGTGCTAGCGCGTGTATCTGCCACATGGTCGTCCCTGCTCGCAAAGTGCATGTGGCGTCGCTCTCGAGTTGACCGGTCGGCTGGGACGCGCGCGCGCATTGTACGTCTCTAATCTCGACAGTAAGGTCAGTCTCAATGTAATTTCATGTCTCTGTTTCCAAGACGTGAAACTGTGTATGAAACATGCTCTCTTTAATGCACAGTTTCATTTCACGGTTTCATAAGCTAGCTTTAGCATTTAATTTTTGCACTATGTTGTGATCAAATATGCCATATAAACTATGTAGCCATTTGATATTGTTTAACATATCGTAATATGATAAAATTGGTAAATAAACGAAGCAACGACGGATGCGCAAGCGCTGGGGAAGCACGACTTGCTATTGAGGGACGAGGCGACGAAGTAGCCGACGGAGGTTCAAGCCATGGCCCCAAGCTGCCAGCGGCCGCGGCGCCCGGCCCATGCTTCCTCGACGGCGCGGAGGCAACGGCGGCTCTGGCCCCAAGCCGTGGCGGAGCTCGCTCCCGCAGCCCTCGGAGCCACGGCTGGCGGAGCCCGCGCGCGGCGGAGCTCGCTCCCACGGCCGGCGGAGCTCGCGCCCGCGGCTGCCCTCGCTCCCACGGCCGGCGGAGCTCGGGCTCGCGGCCCGCTGAGCGGCGGCTGACGGAGCCCGCGCCTTCCCCTCCGGCAGCGGCCTCCCGGCTGAAGGAAGAAGTCGCGCACAAATGAAACGAATGAAGGCTCTCAGCGGGGTTTCACGTTGTTTCCAATGTTTTGGAAAGAACGCTCACTCGTTTCGTCCCATGAAACGTTTCCCTTCTCTCTCCTCCTCGATTCATGCAAAAGCTCTATTTCTGCTGATGTGTCACCTTATTTAATGTGCCTGAAACCCTATGAAATATGCATTTAGACTGGCCTAATGAATTATACGAAGACCATTCTGCATTGCCCCTAAAATTTATTAGTTGGTGGAAAGTAGTAAAATCGTAAAAGTATCTAGAGTAGATATATAGATGCGGTGAACATGTAAATATGTAATACTATAGTATTGTGATCAAGTTCCTAAACATGAGAAGACCAATATATAATCGAGTTATGGGCATGTTTGGAACTGCTCCGCTATATTTTTTTCTAGCTCACCTCCTAACTTCGTAAGTTAAACAGGGACAATCTTTTTCAGCTCCACTCCCAACTTTGCTAGCAAAAAGGACAACTCCACCCACTCTACTTCAGAGAAAGGTGGAGTTTGTGAAGCACCTAAAAGGGTATTATAGAGAAACTCCAGGTGTGAAGCTAGTCCGTGTGAAGTACCTGCCAGAATCTGAAAATATGTCTTTTGAGGATTCGAACTCAAGACCTCAATATTTTCTCAAGTGTCTACAGCATCTGAGCTATACGCAACACATGTGAATATACAACTGATAATATTCTTTTAACTGCACATTTTTAGAATATTATATTTATACATTTGACATTTCAAATGAGCTGAAATGAAAACGTTGTTAGTTACAAAGTTGTAGACCACGTCGAGTTATGTAAATTTGATGTTGACTTTGTCTTCATTCAATATTGTCAACCATCTCAAATCCGATGCGAGAACTTATATTGAATATTTGGACATATAAACCATTTCAAATTGAAAAATTTTCAGCTTCAAAGTTTTAGATCTCTTTGAGACATACAATTTTAATGTAAAGTTTCCCTGGATCTAACGTCGTATAAAAAAAAAGCTATGGATTGTTTTACGCAAAATGGAGTATCTGTGTTGGTTGTAGACATAAACTAGCCATGATAGGTAGTTTTCACTACCGTTTGTAGCCACGAACCGGCATTGATATTTCCGTTGCCAATTCTACTATCACGGTCCGTTGATTCCACGAACCGGCAGTGATCATCACCGCTGGTTTCAAGAAACCGATAGTGATGTTTCGATAGCGATTGCCCGTTGTGTGGCAGTTGCATCTTCTCCATCGCCCGTTTTAGTTTGTCTATCTTCTCATCATCCGTTGACTCTTAGACCTATATAGAGTGGCGGAACCAGGGGGGCCGCGGCCCCCCCTGAGCGGCCAGCAGGCGAGCAGTAGTCTGCACGCGAGAGCAGGCGAGCAGAAGGTCTGCAGGCGCAAGAGCAGCCGAGAAGAAAAACTCTGCATAGCAGCCGAGCCGAAGTAGTCTACAGGCTCAGGAGCAGCCACATGCGGTGCGGCAAGCTACACGCACAAGCAAAGCAAAGTAGTATAGCTTCTATTTCCTAATTTTTTAATTGCTAATTTTGTTTGTATGCTAATTTACTATTCCTTATATGTTCTAGGTTAATTCAACATGTCCTTACTCTTTGGCTTTCACTTTTGTGTGTTGGCACAGAAAAAAAAAGGATTATATGAATATAAATATTATATATATACATCAAAACATGGTCATGTTATCCATATTTATTGGCTTGGCTGCCCCCCCCTATATCATTTGGGAACATATCTAGTGCAAACCAACCTCTCCGTGTAAATCGTGCAAACCAACTGCGGGGGAGAGGTGGGAGGGGGGATTTGCAAAAGTGTAATTACGCCGCTCGTAATTACACTTTTGCAAATCCCCCCTCCCACCTCTCCCCCGCAGTTGGATTGCACGGTTTGCACGGAGAGGTTGGTTTGCACTTGATACATTGCCATATCATTTTGCTGGTTCGGCCACTGCCTATATACGATCGGATCGTATGGGAAACAACAACAACGAAGGTGCGTGCTAACGCTACAAATTGGTGAACCGGGGAGGGCTCTTTTGCATGTGTGTGTAGTTCCATTAGCAAAAACGGTGTTGCACGTCAACGACAAGGTGCATTCTACGTAGTACACGACTACCTATGCTAGCTACAACGGCGGCGGCCGGCAAGGAGCTAGCGAGTTCTAGCCTTGCACGCTACGTACACATCCAGGTGACCAGGTCTCCATGTGGTGGATGGACAAGACGACGACAAGGGGACGTACGATGGATGGATGCACAACGCCACCACCACCACCGGTTCGTGCAGTCACTGCTATAAAACAAGGATATTATAGCACATTCTTGTAACATATTCATCGATGTGTTCCAGTGAAATCTCATAGTAACACAAAATAGTCTGTTATAGACTTCGGTTGTAACATAAAACATCTTTTTTATAAAAATGTGTTACTGGCAATAATTATAGTAACACAAAATTAATGTTACAAGCAAAATGTTACAAAAGTGTACTATTTTGTAACACATAAATGGAACAAATAAAATGTGTTACCAATATATGACATGTAGTAATATAAAATAATGTTATAGTCTAAATGTTATAAAGAAACATATACATGTGGACCTTCCTATTCATAGGCATCACGGTCATCGCACCTAGGTGTCGTCAAGGCTGTTAGGCAATCACATTCACCACTGGAAAACTGGACTTTGCCGAGTGCCTGAGACTTTGCCGAGTGTTTTTTATCGGGGCACTCAGCAAAGCAATATTTTGTGGAGTGCCGCACTCAGCAAAATAAAGCACTCGACAAAGGTGACTTTGCCGAGTGCTAGGCACTCGGTAAAGCCTGGCTCTCGGCAAAACTGGGCTTTGCCGAGTGCCGCGGCACTCGGCAAAGATCCCACTCGGCAAAAGGTGGCCGGCCCGTGACGGCGGCCACCTACCGTCAGATTTTGCCAAGTGCCTAACGGCTGGCACTCGGCAATTTTTTTATTATTTTTAAAAACTTATTTTGCCGAGTGCCAGCCCCAGGCACTCGGCAATTTTTTTATTTTTTAAAAACATATTTTGCCGAGTGCCAGCCCATGGCACTCGGCAAATGTTTTTTTTTTATTTTTAATTTTTTTTTGCCGAGTGCCAGAGATAGGCACTCGGCAATTTTTTTATATTTTTAAAAACTTATTTTGCCGAGAGCCAGACCCAAGCACTCAACAATTTTTTTTATTTTCTAAAAACATATTTTGCCGAGAATAAGCCTTGGGCACTCGGCAATTTTTTTTTTAATTTTTTAAAACTTATTTTGCCGAGTGCCAGCGCCAGGCACTCGGCAATTTTTTTTAATTTTTGAAAATCAACTATGCCGAGTACCCCCCTAGGCACTCTCGGCAAAGTTTGACTTTGCTGCCAGTGCCCCCATGGCACTCGGCAAAAAAAAAAAATCATTTTGGGCCCCAAATTTTTTACGGGGCCTTGTGACGATATTTCAAACTCTATTTTAAAATTTGGGGCAATTTTGACTTTTTGATCCGACGCCATTAGTTTCATTTCGTTTTTTACCACATTTTTCACATATTTCAAATTTGAGCTGCGGTTTCGGAATAATGGACTTTGGTCATTTTATATAATTTGAAACTCACATATTTAGGGTATGTTTAGGCATATCCGAGGAACTCACATGATGCTCGAGATCTCATGTGAGTTCCATGGATACGGCCTAAAAATGTGATTTTAAATATCATGAGTATCAATTTTGAATGACCAAACTTGTACATTATTCCATGTACATGTGGAGGCTGTGGTCAAATTTGAAATATCCCAGCAAATTGTGGCGTAAAAAACGAAATAAACTAATGAAATATATCAAAAAAGTCAAAATTGCCCCAAATTTTATTTTAAATAGAGTTTGAATATCACAAAGGCCCCGTAAAAAAATTGGGCCCAAAATAAAAAAATATTTTGCCGAAAGTTTTGAGAGTGCTGGCCGAGGGGCACTCGGCAAAGTTGATTTTCAAAAAAAAAAAAACTGGGCACTAAAAGCCCACCGACCCAACCTCAAGCTGCCCAACCCTAAAAACGCCCCACCAAAGCCCACCCCAGCCTGTCATCGCCCACCCCGCCACCCGCCTGCCGCTCCTCGCCGAATCGCCACACCGGCGAGCCCCGCCTCAAGCCCACAAGGCCTGCGCCTCCGTCCACCAAGCCGGCATCCACCTCGCAGAACCTCCACTCGCCATCTGCCGAGGACAAGAAGAGCAGAGGACGCCGAATCTGACCACGCCTCATCTACTTCTCCCTCACCGGCATGGCGAGTGGGCTGTCTCCGGCTGCGGGCGCATCTGCGGTGACCTTCGTCCATCCATTTGTGTGAGTAAAACCTTTCTATGCTCTTGTAATTTTGCCTCCAATTGTACGGGAGTTACAAAATGCAATACATACCAAGGGCACTGTTTGCTTGAGATTAGGATGTTGTTGGGCTGCATGCATGGTCTGTCACTATATACTTGCAAAATATCTCTGTATTGATACTAGCTCTAGGAGATGCAACTCTATACAACCAATTCAGGAGTTAGTACCCGTTTTGTGTTGACCAATACTATTTCAATTGTTCAATTGACATCAGGATTATTTCCTGGTTGTTAGAGAATTTCTATAGGAATTCTAAACCAAATCACTGTCCATTGCAATTGGATGAAATGTGCTCCGGGGAATTTAAACCTAGCTAAATTCTACAAAATCACAAAACAAAAATATGCTACCGAGATGGGTGGACAATTCGACATAGATAGAATACACTAATGAGACATGCTAGCAGTTTGCAGTGGAATTAATTAGCTGTTGTAGTTGTGCAGAGAAATTAGATTCTTAAGCAGGTTAAACAGAGTGCATTAATAGAGTGATTGGTCTAAAAGAAGGGATGCAGTCATTGAGCAGAGTGCAGTACTGCAGTGATATATATGTACTTTAATTCTGCGTTACTCAACTCTACAAATCCAACTGCTTTATTTTTTGGTAATGGTACTACACACATTCGTACTTCAGTTTTGATGGTATTATTATTTTTTCAGTGATCTGGAAGAACTTCCAATTGGTTCTATGTCCACCTGTTTGAATTTATTAGTTGTAGAGATACAGACAAGGTGATACGCACGTGAGCCTTGCCTCTGGTGGATCGAAGGTTGTATGAGTGTGCGATGGCTGGGTGAAGCTTGGAGGCTGCGGCACGGCGGCGGGGCGCCGTGGTCGCGTGTGAGCTGAAGAGAAACTGGGGCGGCGGCTAGGACAATTCCCGGCTCCCAAGGGAAGCCGAGTAAATTGATTACTCTTGCTTAATCATAATTGTGCCTGATTACAAATATTTATACTCTAGGGAAATATTGAGGGAATAATAAAAATATGCTAATGGGCTACTTTAGGCACTAATGGGCCTGCGCCTGGTATATTGCAAACCGGTCATAACATATCTCCCCGCTTCGACAAACAGCTCGTCCTCGAGCTGGACATGGGGGTAGAGGGCCTTGAAATCGTCGAGGGGCTCCCACGTCGCATCCTCCTCGGAAAGACCCTGCCACTTGACCAGCAACTTCTAGTTGCCGCGGCGCAGCTGAGCACGGACAACCGTCTCAGGAGCGGGCAACAGGCGCCCATCCAGGGTGGGTGGCACCGCCGCCGGTGTAGCAGGAGGATCGCCACGCCATTGCTTGAGCAGCCCGACGTGGAAAACATCATGGAGACGTGCGCCCTCGGGAAGTTGCAGGCGGTAGGCGACCTGCCCAATGCGTTCCAGAACTCGGAACGGGCCGGCGTAGCGCGGTCGGACTTTGCCCTTGGCCGGCGTCACGAGCGAGTGGGTGGGGCGGTGAAGTAGTCGGAGTAGCACCCAGTCGCTGACATTGAAGTCCACGTCCCGGTGGTGCTCGTCGTAGCGGTCCTTGGCGTGCTGCTGCGCCTGAAGGAGGCACTCCCGGACCTCGACCACGAAGGCATCGCGATCCCGGAGCATGGTGTCCGTAGCCTCCGTCTTAGCAGCTCCCTCCTGGTGTGGCAGAATGGGAGGTGGGGGCCAGCCGTAGACCACCTCGAAAGGAGTCGCCCAAAGCGCCGTGTGGTACGAAGTGTTGTAGCAGTACTCCGCCCACGGTAGCCAGTCCACCCACGAGCGCGGGCGATCGCCAGTCGCGCAACGCAAGTACATGGCGATCACCTTGTTGACGACCTCAGACTGGCCGTCAGTCTGGGGGTGGAAGGCCGTGCTGAGTCGTAGCTTCACACCTGCAAGCTTAAATAAATCCCTCCACAAGTGGCTTGTGAAGACGGATTCACGGTCGCTGATGATGGAGTTGGGGAAGCCGTGAAGCCGGACAATCCCCTCGAAGAAGGCGTGGGCGACCGAAGCGGCGGTGTAGGGGTGGCTGAGGGCGATGAAGTGCGCGTACTTGGAGAAGCGATCCACCACTGTTAAGATCACGGACTTGCCATGTACCTTGGGAAGGCCGTCGATGAAGTCCATGGAGATGTCTGCCCACACTTGGGACAGCACATCCAGGGGCTGAAGAAGACCAGCCGGCTGCGTCGTGGGCGTCTTGTTGCGCTGGCACACGCCGCACGTGCGTACGAAGTCCTGCACAAGCTTGCGGTCGCCGGGAATGTAGAAGTCGCCGCGCAGCCTCACAAGGGTTTTCTGAACGCCCTCGTGGCCCGCGGTGTGCGCCAGGGTCACCACCTGGTGGCGCAAGTCCTGCAAGTCGGGGACGTAGACGCGTTTGCCGTGGAGGAGGAAGCCTTCTGCGGTGCTCCAGGGCACCTCCAAGGCGCCCGCAGCTTGCTGCTGTAGGAGGCCGCGCGCTACCGGGTCGTCCGTGGTGGCTGCCCGGATGTCGTCGTAGAGGGCAAAGGACGGCCCAGACAAGGTGAACGCCGCCACCGCGTCCTCGTCGCGGTGGGACAGCGCGTCCGCCGCCGAATTGAGTCTGCCGGGACGATACTCGACAGCGAAGTCGAACCTAAACAACTTGCTAATCCACTGATATTGCGGAACAGTGGAAAGCCGTTGGTCCAGGAGGAACTTCAGGCTGTAGTGGTCGGCGCGGACAAGGAAACGGCGCCCCCACAAGTACGGTTGCCAGTGCCGGACCGCTTGTACGAGGTCGATCAGCTCGCGCTCATAGGCCGACAGCTTGACATGGCGCGCGACGAATGGCCTGCTGAAGAACGCCAGGGGGCCCGACCCCTGGTGGAGGACGGCGCCGAAGCCGGCACCAGACGCGTTGCAGTCGACGACGAACTCGCGGGTGAAGTCCGGCATCTGCAAAACAGGGCCCGACGAGAGGGCCCGTTTCAGGGCGGCAAAGGCCTCCTCCGCCTCTGCCGTCCAGACGAACGCCTCCTTGCGCAGGAGACGCGTGAGTGGCGCCGCGATGGAGCCAAAGTCACGGATGAACTTGCGGTAGTAGCCCGCAAGCTCGAGGAAGCCACGCATGCCACGGGGTGACCGCGGCGTCGGCCAAGAGGCGACCGCAGCCACCTTGTCGCTGTCCATAGCGACGCCGTCGACGGAGATGATGTGCCCGAAGGAGCACTTCGACCTCTTGAGGTAGAGGCCGTGAGCTCGCAAGGCGGAGAAGATGAGGCCCACGTGTTGGAGATGCTCGGACCACGACGTGGTGTAGATCAGGATGTCATCAAAGAAGACCAGCACGAATCGGCGGAGGAAGGACCGGAGGACGTCGTTCATCAAGGCCTGGAACGTCGCCGGGGCGTTGGACAGCCCAAATGGCATCACCAGGAACTCGAAGTGGCCGTGGTGGGTGTGGAAAGCGGTCTTCTCGATGTCCGCCGGGTGCATGCGCACCTGGTGATAGCCAGACCGGAGCTCGAGCTTGGTGAAGTAGCGAGCCCCGTGAAGCTCGTCGAGGAGCTCGTTGACCACCAGAATCGGAAATTTGTCCTTGGACGTCTTGTCATTGAGCGCTCGATAGTCGATGCAGAAGCGCCATGACCCGTCCGACTTTTTAACAAGTAGGACCGGCGCTGAGAAAGGCGACGTGCTCAGCCGGATGATGCCCTGCGCCAACATTGCGGCACATTGCTGCTCTAGCTTGTCCTTCTGCAGCTGTGGGTACCGGTAGGGCCGCACCGCCACGGGCGCGGTCCCCAGTAGAAGGTGGATGCGGTGGTCGTAGGGTCACACGGGGGAAAGGCCGCGTGGAGCGTGGAAGATGGCCCCGTGCTGCTGGAGCAGCTGGTCCAGTAGCGGGCGCTGCTGGTCGACGATGGTCGCAGCCAGGCGCTGCTGACTCGTCGAGGCGCCCGGGGTGCCCACGCACTGCCACGTGACGCGCTGGTCACCCCGCTGGAAGGACACGGTGAGCCTCTCGAAGTCCCACAGCAAGGGACCAAGCGCTCCGAGGAAGTCGACGCCGAGGATGAAGTCGAAGCAGCCGAGAGCGAGCCCCACGCAGGTGATGGGGAAGGACTCGTCGCCAATCATGACGGGGACATCACGCGCAATCCCCTCGCATGGCACGTGCTCACCGTTAGCGACGGTGACTCGGAGCTGGTCGCTCCCCCCCCCCCCGCGGTAGGAGCCCTAGGCGGCGCATTGCCGTGCCCTGGAGGAAAGTGTGGGTGGAGCCCGTGTCCAGCAGGGCGAGGAGGCATTCCCCGTTGATCATGATGGGCAACAGCATGGTGTGGTACGTCATGATCCCTGCAAGAGCGTAGATGGAAACAACAAGGGAATTAGCAGTTGCCCCGTCTAGTGGCGCCGTGGGGTCCTCGGTTGCCGCGACCACGACGTCCGCCGCAGCCGTGAACTCCTCCTCGTCGATGTAGTCCGAGGACTCCAGGTAGAATAGGCGCTGGCACACGTGGCCGTGCACATACTGCTCATCGCAGTTGTAGCATAAACCCTGGCAACGGCGCTCGAGCATCTCCGCAGGCGACAGGCGGTGGAACGTGCGGCCCTGGGCTGGTGTGCCGGAGCCAGGAGGTGTGGGTGCTGTAGAGGTGGTCGACCCGGCCGAAGGCCCTCCCCCGGCGGCTGGCCGAGCCGGTGGAACCGACCGGTGGGGAGGACGGGCGCCACGCTGCGTTGGCACTGCCAAGGCCGTGGCCTTGCGCTCGAAGGTGCGCGCCAAGTACATGGCCGTCTGGAGGTCGCCGGGATCGTGCATCTCCACGTCCACGCGGATGTGATCCGACAGGCCGCCCAAGAAGAGCTCCGCCTTTTGGCGGGTAGAGATGTCCCGGGCGTGAGCCAGGACCGCCTGAAAGCGTCCTGCAAACTCCTCCACCGTGGAGTGGAAGGGCAGCCGGCCCAGTTCCGCCAGGCGGGTGCCGCGGATGGGCGGGCCAAAGCGAAGGCGACACAGGTCCTTGAACCTATCCCACGGCGGCATACCCTCGTCCTGCTCGAGGGCATAGTACCACGTCTGGGCCGCTCCAGTGAGGTGGTAAGATGCCATCCAGGTGCGCTGCGACGCCGGAGTGAACTGGCCCTGGAAGAATTGCTCACAATGCGTGAGCCAGTTTAGCGGATCGATGGAGCCGTCGTATGTCGTGAACTCGATCTTGTGGAACTTCGGTGGCCCGTGGCCCTGCGCAGATGCAGGAGCACCACCCTCGCGGGCGCCCTCGTTGGAGCCTGGGGCGCTGGTGGCCGTGGCATGACGCTGCTGCCGTGGAAGAGGGTGCCATCCATCCCGCCGTAGAGGGTGCCCGACACCAGCGGAGCCCCATGATCGGGAACATGCGTCCGGGGCGGAGTCGTCGTGTAGGCGGGGCTGGAGTGGCCCAGCGCCCATGCTGGAATCTGGGACGGCGAAGCCGGAAAGCGGATCATGTGGATTGGGACGCCGGTTGATGGCAGCGGTGGTGAGGTCGAGGGCCCAGCGTCGGTGGGCATCCCGTAGAGGTACGAGGTCGGAGCCGTGTGCAGGGGCGCCGTGTACAGGGGCGGCGGCAGGGCCGGCTGATGCGGCGGCACGGCGTACTGCTACGGCATCGGGTTGAGGAGGTTGAGGACAGACTGCGTCGTCAGTTGCATGTCGGCCATGCCATGGCTAAGGTCGACAATGGCCCCCGTCATCTGCTCCGGTGTGAAGACGGCGCGCGGTGCTGCTGGGGCGCCCAGCGGCAGGGATGGGTTCGGCACCTGTGCCGATGTGAACGCAGCCGTCTGGAGCGGCGCGGTGGTGCCGGGCGGTTCAGTCGCGGCGAGTGGTGGCACAGTGGAGGTGGGCAGAGGAATCGACATGGCCAAGTCTGATACCAGGTTGATACGTACGTGAGCCTTGCCTCTGGTGGATCGAAGGTTGTATGAGTGTGCGATGGCTGGGCGAAGCTGGGAGGCTGCGGCACGGCGGCGGGTCACCGTGGTCGCGTGTGAGCTGAAGAGAAACTGGGGCGGCAGCTAGGGCAATTCCCGGCTCCCAAGGGAAGCCAAGTAAATTGATTACTCTTGCTTAATCATAATTGTGCCTGATTACAAATATTTATACTCTAGTGAAATATTGAGGGAATAATAAAAATATGCTAATGGGCTACTTTAGGCACTAATGAGCCTGCGCCTGGTATATTGCAAACCGGTCATAACACAAGGTAACAGCTTTTATTTTGCCATCAGCACAATGTACGTCCACTAACAGCCCTCAAGTTGTGTGCATTAGAAGACATCCGAAACGACAGATGCAGTTTAGAAACTCGTAGGTCAACACTAGAATAACTTATGGAATGAACAGACATTGTGATTATATACCCAAAGGAAAAGCATATATGCTTGTCTTACTAAATTTTGATCGTTTTTGCAACATTTAGCCTGAGTCCTTGTGCTCCTATAGAGGATCAAAATCTTTTGGTAGAGAAACCTTACAGTGATACTTTTGTTTCAGACACTTCGTTTTCCCATTCCATTCAGGGAGCATGTAATGAATATTATGCATAAATAATAACACTTTTGGGGATGCGGAGGAACATATTTTGACTTGTTTGGCTGACCTTTTCATGCAGGTAAAGTGTAGGTAGGATTTATTTTCACCAAATGATGTGACAGGCTCTAAAAATGTTGTTACTTTGTAAAATGAGCATGTGTCGGTCCACGTGGTGCCATAATAATTTCTTGGCAAAATTGTCCTCTTCTTGGGTAACACTTGAGTTTGTGGTTTAAATAATGATTTCATAAGTTGAGTGGAACTGTAGTGTGCTATATCTGGGTTTCATGTGGTATGACGAATTTATATTCTGTGTTGTTTTATATCTGCAGGTTACATCTAGCTAAGCTAAGATAGTATGCCAATTAGTAGGTTAGATTTCAGCACGGTCATCAGGAGTTGCTCACTGGTGCTTATTGCAAATGGGCAGCACTTGTTCTTTAATTGCCTTTATCTTACCTTAACATGGCTACAACCTACAAGCATTCTCATGTCAGTAAGGTGTACATCACACTGAAATTAACATAAGAGCACTTTGGTTTAGGGGATTAACTAGAGCACTTAGATGAATATAAAAGAATTCAGTAAGTACCTGAATGGTTTCAGACTAGCACTTAAATTAACATAAAATCGAGTTTATTTATGTCTTTCATATCACTACAGTCTATAACTTAGTTCATTTATATGCCTTCACTAAAACATTTTTTAGAGGAAATGAATGGTTTTGTATAGCTAATTTGTTTCAATAAATTAGTGAATATCGTAGTTTTCTGGAGAGGTCTAGCTTGAATAAACTGGTGAGGCTGAGAGGATCAGATAGGAGACTTGGTAGGCTGCTCTCCAAAATGCATTGTTCTGGCACAGAAAATTATGTTCTTTTTAGCTATATCATGTTCCCCTCAAAATATATAATTTCGTGATTTTGCACCTGACCGCAGAGCTGGAGGCCACGAAGAAGCAGATGGCGGACATGTATCAGATCATGCAAACCATCGGGTGTCCAAGTGCAGTTGCCAGCTCCAGCTCTGGTTCGACACTTCACTCCTGTGAGTATGAAAGTTTAATGCGTTCGTGCCGTTGGGATTGTCGGCCTTCGTGCCGTTGGGATTTTCGGCCTTCGTGCCGTTGGGATTGTCGGCCTTCGTGCCGTTGTGATTGTCGGTCTTCGTGCCGTTGTTTCTTGCAGGTTGGAAACCTCCCCGTGCAGGGGAGGTGCTGCCGAAATTTTTAATTTTGAGTCTAACACATGCAATCTCTTCTCTTTTGTGCAGCCTCCGTCGGTGGGTTCAAACAATCCCTCTACCATGTCACCGGCGGCTGATCGCGTCAATCCTTCGCCGCAGTCCGGTCCTTCACCACAGTTCGGGGGGCCACACCTGCAGTCTCCGTTGCCGCAGTAGGGATGTTGAACTTTGTGATGTTGAACTTGTAATAATAAACTTGTGATGTTGAACTTTGGTGCATTTGTGATGGATTTTCGATGGATTTATTAAATATGCGTGTGCTTGTAATATATAATGCATGTTGGTGATATAGATGTGATGATTGATGTATATATATTGTCTGTTACAATGGAATGTAAATTTTTTTTTGCAATTCTCGGGGTCTTTGCCGAGTGCCATGGGCAAGGCACTCGACAAAGATTTTTCAGAAAAAATATAAAATTTCTTTGCTGAGTGCCTCGCCGCGGCACTCGGCAAAGTAGTTTTTTAAAAAAAATTCAGAAATTCTTTGCCGAGTGCCTAAACAGGGGCACTCGGCAAAGAAATTATTTAAAAAAAACTTTGCCGAGTGCCTGGGCAAGGGCACTCGACAAAGTAATTTTTTAAAAAAAATAAAAAAAACTTTGTCGAGTGCCTAGGCAGGGGCACTCGGCAAAGTACTTTTTTAAAAAAAATAAAAAAAAACTTTGCCGAGTGCCTGGGCTGAGGCACTCGGCAAAGTAATTTTTTAAAAAAAATATTTTTTTTTTGCCGAGTGCTGGGTCGGGCACTCGGCAAAATAACCGTTAACGGCCGGCGCCGCAACTGCCGAAAATATTTTGCCGAGTGCCGCCCCAAGCACTCGGCAAATTTTTTTTATTTTGTCGAGTGCCCCGATAAAAAGCACTCGGCAAAGACCCTTTGCCGAGAAAAATTTTGCCGAGCGGACTTTGCCGAGTGCTACACTCGGCAAAGCCTTTGCCGAGTGGAAAGGGCTCTTTGCCGAGTGTAAAAACACTCGACAAAGCCGTGGCCTCCAGTAGTGATTGTGATCATCACATGAGAACCAAGTAGCAATGAGTAAGCAATTAAAAAAGATAAGTTCGATGCCAGAACCTGTTATCAAAATTTATTAGGCCGAACTCAAGACACTCTAGATGCCAAATCACAGGAACAAGTACAACGAAGAAGGAAAAAACTAAAAAATAAAAAACAAAAATGTGAAAATAAATGTGAGTAATATTGATATTTTTTATGTTGTTGCATGAACACACTACCCTACCACTGAATAGGTTGATCAAGAATTTCATCTTTTTGGTTCCACATGAATACCGGTCAAATTTACAACATAATGTCATGTAATATGCTCAAAAAAGAGTGCAAGCGTTTTTTGTAGTTTTGAGTCTAACAAAAAGGCTATGCAAAAACAGTCATGTATGGCATCCACAAAAAGTTAAATCAAATAAGTAATCACTCAAAAATTTCTCAATATTATAAAAATGCATAGAATGGCCACAAAAGAAGGCATTTCAGTCTAGCTTTTAAATGATACTAGTGATTTGTGCACGCCCATGCGCATGTAGACAATCACGGTCTAACCAAAATTTGCCATAAAACAACATGCGTAGACAATCATGATCTAACCAAAATTTGCCATAAAACAGAGTCGATCCTCAGCACAATCTCTAGACTGAATGTTGCGATGTTTGAACATTACATATATTTTTTTTGAGGGGAACATTACATATATTTTACATAAATGAGTCACAGAACACACGAATAATATAGGTCTTAGTATAGCTCACATAAAGTTCCAATGCCTCTAGGCTGAGATGGTGGAACATAGCATATTATACAGACAGTCACAATACTTTGCAAATGTGTCCGCAGGGTTAATGATATTATTTAAGGTGTTGTCAAAAAATGATGTTATTTAAGGGAAGTGGCAGCTGCTCTTGAGCTTCTCCTGAACTTGATGGCTGGTAAAGGAGCTTCCAACTTTGATCGCACAAGCTTCCTGGAACCATAGATAAACTCAATGAAACATTTTTCTCTGGCTATAAATCCCAATATAAAACACATTATAAGTTCTAAAGACCATATATTAACCTATTTGATGTTTCTGAATGGTGTATTACCTGAATACAGATGATCTTGACACCTGGGTTTTGCATCTTCAGAGACTTTCCAACACCAGATACTGTACCTCATAACTTCTGTGCCTGTACCAGATACAAATATGCCCACATTGACTATAAATTTCTCAATATATGTAGATAATAGGCAATGTAATTATGATAGCATCTAGAATATAAATTTCAGTGTCCTTAGCACCAGTGTTATGAATTCCAAGTCTTGTATATGATATCATGTACCAGGTCCACATAACATATTAGGCAGGAACAATGTAGAAGCATTCCACACCCTAACAAGAATTTACCATGTTGGGTAAAATAATATAGATTACAGGATAGACGCAATAAAGATGCATTCCTGAAACAATGGACCATGAGGAAACTATCATACTTGTCCAGCATCCTTTCCACAATAGCCTGCAGCCACCGTACATCGTTTTTTCTTCCCCACAGTATGTTCATCCAAAGCTTTTGCTGAAAAAAGAAACAGGGCAAAGGAGGTAATGTTTAACACAGTACTTTTAGTGCTATCAACAATTAACTAGTCATAATGCAGGCACCAGGCAGATTACCTAACAGTGTTTGAGCGTAATCAGAGTCGTCAGAAACATCAAACAAGGGTCCAGCACCAAGTGCATACGACAGAGCACCATTTAGCTCGGCCAAGTAGAAAAACACCTTAGGGGCAACTAGTGCTAAAAGCTGCCTCTGGACAAACTCCTCGTCTTCGTTCAAACTCTCACTGCATGCAGCAGGAAACAAATTGTGAGAAATACAACAAAGCAAAGCACCCAAGCTTATACTGATTGTCAAAACCTTTTACAACCAATGACCAGTATAAAGAGAAAATATTTTGGCCCATGCATATCAATGGCAGCAGCCATGAATAATCTTGGTATTCATACAGATCCTTCTAAAATGAATGTAACTCCTAGGAAATAAACACCAATTCTCATAGCATTTACTCGCTTCTACACTATAGCTGGATAGCTTCTATTGAACTGAGGAGCAACCAATAAGCTAAGGGCAGCTACCACATTAAACAGTATAAACACATGGATCAGTATTACTTTGTGACAGCTTTTTAAAGAGGAAAGTTATCACATTTGATTCATATCCTATCATGACAACCACAATCTAAAAGTTTGGGATTTGTTGTGTTAAACAAACTAGAACCTTGTGAGAAAGTTCAGTTTTTTCAGCAAACAGTATCTATGAATTGGAGGGTGTGAATCATATCATAAGTTCATAACAAGCTCTAAATATGTACTGATCCTTATACCGTATGGCTCCATCGGAGGCTTCTGAGCCTTAAGGATAGTGCATATTTACTTCCGTCATTGTGTTCCACATTGAGCTTTAGGATGCAGATTGTAGCAGGCATACCTCATGTAGTTCTGCACAGAAAGAATAATGACAGCTAATATTTAGGTAGTCCCTAAGATAGGTTTTTATGACCCAGTTTTCTTATAGCTATTCAAATGTCTTTATCCATGTATTTCAGCCTGTCTTATCTTTTACACAAAATTAGGTTTATGATTTGTTCAGAGATAAATGTGCAGCAACGCACTGTGGAGCTCAGCTGTCCAATATTCACATGAATACCTCCTTGATACTATGGAATCTATTTTCAGAATCATCTAATAAAAAACACAATCTTGTCTTCAGGGGCATACCCAGTGCAGAGAGCTCCCGCTCTGTGCGGGGTCTGGAGAAGGGTGTCAGTGGCAAGCCTTACCCTAGCCTGTGCAATGCGAGGAGACCGCGACTCGAACCCAGGACCTTCCGGTCACAGGCGGTAAGACTCTACCGCTTGCACCAGGCCCGCCCTTCAGATGCTACTTAATTTTTCCTTTCCTTTGATGCTTCCACATTTAGCATCCTGGCCTCGAGTTCATGGAAAAATAGAGCAAAAACATATACAATATAAAATTTATTCATTGCTTTGTTTAGGTGTCTCCAAATACATATAAAGTGTATGTTCAGATCACAGATATCACATATTAGATACAGATAAAAAAGCTCATATGACTCCATCATGGCCAGAAACAAAATCATGCCCAGAAATCCGCACACAGGCAAGAATAGCACTATAAAACAATTGCAATTTCACAGACTAAATCAAATGCTGAAAACCTGAAGCTCTGCCAAGATGAACCATGAACAAGATTTGGGGCTACTTGCAGGCATCTCTACCAATCGAATTCATTTCACAGACTAAATCAACTACGAATTCATTTCACAGAGTACTTGCAGGCATCTGTACATACTGAATCAATTACTTACCATGGAAGTCGGCGGTGGTGGGGAGGAAATCGGCAGCGGCACGGTGACAGTGGCGAGGAAGCCGGAGGCGGCAGTGGCGAGGAGATCGGCATCTTGCGGCTGTGCTGGTTGCCCCCGCGTCCTTTTACTCCTCTGCCGAGCCGCGCCACCCTGTGCTCTCCGCCGGTGCCGGGTCTGTGTCCATCGGTGGAGAACACGGAGAGGAGCGAGATGGCCGGGTCGGGGACGAAGCGCGCAGCGCCTGGTCGGGGATGGAGAGCCGCGCCGCCGGGTCGGAGAGGTGGTGCTCGGCCGGTCCGTGGGGGTGCGCTTGGAGGAGAACCACCGCCGGGCCGTAGGGGTGCGCTCGGAGGAGGACCGCCGCCAGCTTCTTCTTTCGGGAAAGAACGAGAGATTGCGGGAGAGAGATGGAAGAGGAGAGTGAATGGTGACAGGCAGTTTTTTTTTTTTTTTATAGGAGGCAGGCAGATAGATTGTGTACCGGGAGTGGTACGAGCACAAAAAAAAAAGGAAGGGGGGGGGCAAGCACAAAAAGTTCGGATTTGTTGGCGCCTATTTTGGCGCTGAGTCCAAAAACAGCTACAAGTGTCAAATTTTCTATTTATAAGCTTATATGATATGTCTATATATTATTAAAAGTAAAAAATAGTTAGGTGACCAAGATAATTAGATTGTGAAGTTTGCCAACATTTGATCTTTTACTTAAAATTTACCGTGGCAGACAAACATATCAGCTCTGGTTGAATATTGGCTATCTATTCGTGACATTCATTTTTTTATTTTTGGTTAAACTAATCAAATTGAATGATTTTTTCTAGTGTTGTATAAAATCACTCTTTACTATTTCGTTCACTTATATATTGGGAGATGTTTTTTTTGTGTTTATCACATCACTTTGCATTTGCGTGGTATGCCATCAAGG
The DNA here is from genome assembly GCA_904845875.1 of Miscanthus lutarioriparius. Lineage (NCBI taxonomy): Eukaryota > Viridiplantae > Streptophyta > Magnoliopsida > Poales > Poaceae > Miscanthus > Miscanthus lutarioriparius. The sequence continues at coordinate 88,203,608 of CAJGYO010000009.1, forward strand.
TGAATGATTTGATTATATTTTTTATTTTCGATTGGATAGAGAAGGCCAAATCCTATAAATAGTTACAAGTGCCAAAGTTTTTTTTTATATGTAATAGCCTATATATATTTTTGTTATGTAGGAGTTTCAAAAGAATCGAATCAATTTCTAGCGAGGCTTAGGCGTGCCACGCAAAAAATGCACATTTTGTGGCCACTAGTGTTTGAACCCATAACCTCAAGGTTTGCATATTCATCTCCTAACCACTCCACCTATAAGAAAATTGTATCCATTTTAGATATTCGTCCTCCACATTTTATATTTATATGGTTTTAAATGAGCATTTGCAACCCTAAACGAAATCAAATGAAAAAGTTGTCAACTACAAAGTTTATAACTTTTCGAGATCTACAACTTTGGTTTTGATCATTTATCCATTTGAAGTCGTTTGAAGAATTTGAATTTCAAATGTGAGGAAATTCGGGTGTAGTTTTCCTTGGATAGATGATTTCAAATGAAAAAGTTGTGAACTAAAAAGGTGCATAACTTTTCGACATCTACAAGTTTTGTTTTGGTCGTTTCTCCATCCGAGGTCATTTGAAAAAAATCAAATTTCAAATGTGAAAATTCAAACGTAATTTTCGTTGGATAGATGATTTCAAATGCAAAAGTTGTCAACTACAAAGATGGATATGTTTTTTAGATCCACAACCTTTGCTTTGGTCGCTCCTCCATCCGAGATCATTCACTATGTCTGCACACACACTTGTGACTATAGAGCATAGGAGTTCCTTTGGTATGAACTCTATAAAATCTTGTTAGTCAAATATTTCGGCATCAAAACGACTTCAAACAAAATTGTGAATTACAAAATTTCATAACTTATCAAGATCTAGAACATTTTATGTTTGATTGTTTCTCCATCGGAGATCACTCTCTAGTACTACACACTCACTTGTGACTATATAACATATGGATTCCTTTGGTATGAACTCCATAAAATCATGTGATGGCTATTTAGGCATCAAAATGATCTCAAGTCAAAAAGTTTGAGCTCGCACTACAACTTTGGTATAAAGTTCGTGTTCATTGGACCCCTCATGGTTGGATGACGTGTGGCACTTGAAAAAAAACACAATTGTTTGTGATGTTGGACCCACCACACATGGGAGAGTGATTGGACCCAGGTTCTTAATTCTTGTTTATTGTACTTGGTAGTTTCAATTGCCTCACGGGGCTATTTGGTTTAGTTGTTAGCTGTGAGTTTTGTAAAAGTTGTTGTGACTTTGTCAATGGGTGGTAATGTTCCCGTCGACAGCGAGGCACATGTGGTGACTTCATCATTCTCGAGATTTACTTTTACTGGTCATGACTCTTTCAATATCGGTAGGTTTATGATTATCTAATGATCTCACAATTTGTTATGCTTGTCTAAGAACGATTTAGTTGTAACTCTTTCCTTCCTTAGGGTTTAAAATATTTCAAGCCTTTTACGGAGAGTACTTCCTAAGAATTGCATGTGGTGTAGATAAACATTACTACATATCAATACATTCGTATATCTTCAACATCCTGAGAAAAAACTAGAGACAATTACCTATAGTTGGCTAGTTATTAATTCCATATGCATGCTCAAAAACCAAAAATACATTCTTATTATCAAGAATTGATCTTACCACATCTTTGTTTATTCTTCTAATTATATGGTAAACAAATACTCCATCCATTTTAAATTATAAATCGCATTGATTTTTTTGTCATAGATTTTGGTCTGTAGATGATATGTACCAAACATTTACCTAAAAACTCTAATGTATGTTTACCTATGTATTATTCTAAATAATAATACACTTTTTTATAATTTGATTATATGTCTGCGAAAAAATCATTTAAAAGTTGAACTAGCGGGTAACTCCCACCCCTGGTTGCAGCGAAAATTTAAAATGACCTCCACATAGCCTTCTCTCTCTCTCTCTCCAATCTCCACACCCACGCCGCCACCCTCTCAGTCGGAAAAAAACGCCGCCCTCTCCCCCACCCCAACCCTCGAGAGCCCGAGACCTCCCCACGGCCACGGTCTACCTCCGGCATCCACGTTCCCGTCCAGAGCCCCTCCCCAATGGCCGTCCGCCGTGTGCCCGCCGTGCCGACACCGCCGACACAAGCTGCTCCAGAGACCCTGCCAAATCCACGCCAGCAGCCTCCCTAATCCTACGGATCCAACTCCTCCCTGCCTTCCTCCAACGGTACGACACGTCACGTGCCGCTCACCCCCAATCCTCCACACCTCTCGTCGTCGACGAGCGGACCCGGTCCACGCCAGATCCGGCCATGACCGTGGGTTCGGTCTCCCTCCGATTGGGGTAGCCATGGATCAGAGTAGGCGGACGATGGAATCGTACTCAAGCTCGCGGATGGTGGACGGTGTCACGGCGAACTACAACAAGGTCCTATGGTTTTTCAGATCCGCGCTGCTGCATCTGCATACCATTAGTCTTTGACGTCAGGTATTCAGGTTCCTACTCTGCCTCCCCAGGGCCGGCGGCGATGGTGTGGCAGTCTTCAGTGGGGGGGCATCAGATGGAGGACCACATGTTGCAGTTCGACCTAGAGAAGGTGCTCAGGTGTGCTGATAGCGTTCCTTCTCAGTTCATCTACAGACCCTAGGATGAACAGGTTAGGATTAGCACTATAGAATGCAGTTGCTCCTCTGTTCATCTACTGCTATCTTTTGATTTGCATGTTTTAGGAAAAAATACGTGCAGGAAAAAATGGGTCCATGTGGCTTCTAAGGAACTTTTTGGTTTTTAGATTAATCTCCAGGCACTATCAAAACAGCTCCAGATCCTCTGGCCCGCCACCGTCTCCTGTGCTGTCCTTCTTGGTGTCCTTCACCCGGATTACCGATCCAAAACTAGCAGATAAGTTCTCTAACTCACTTCCCCCAAATCCCTCCGCTGTTACAAAAGCGCAGTGCAACTGCTATGATTTAGGTGGTATTGTAAATTCCGTTGTTTCTTTAATGTTCTGTGTGCACTACCTGTGTATTACTACTTAAATTTCAAGAAAAGCTATGTGCTTAGATGGGCTTGTCTGGTGCTTATTTGGTCTTGTTCCAGGAGGCTTTGGTCATTGTGTTGCATCAGTCTTATATGTATGTATGCAGTAGTAAATAGAAATATTTTCGGGGCCAATTTATTGCTACCATTTGTAGACCATGGCATGGCAGTAGTCAGAAGAGAATTCATAAACCCTATTGTAGCCCATAGACACAGCTAATATAGAGGAAACTATCATACTTGTCCAGCATCCTTCTTGTAACATATTGTAGCACTTTCTTGTTTAAACAGAATGATCAATTGGTAAAATCTCTTGTTCGTGAAATACTTCTTTATCTACAAAGGCTTTTTTATAATAATTCATGCTATTTTTCATTTCTCCTCTTTACTAGAACAAAGAACCATGTGAGTCTACATATAGTGACGATGATGATCTATTTTTCTAATAAAAAGGTTATCAACTGGTTTGTTGTATTCAAGAATAATATACTCTTAGTTTGTTTATATGTCAATATTTTTGCCTAGTGATTATGATTTACAAGAATTTGTATTGGAACTAATGCTAAGGTGACACTAATGACAAGGAATTACTAATTCTAGAAGTAGAAACAATGTCCCCGTAATGCTCTGCTAATGATTCTAGACAAATAGCGGTACATCTTTTCATTGAACCAATGAATATGATATATTAGACTTATAATGTCAATTTATTAAAGATAAATAACATTATAACACTGTATAATTACAATTACCATTCTCTTCCTTTCAGTTTAATTCTTGCCCAAGGAATTCTACAGAGGTAGAATAATAAAGGTACAAAATGTAAGAACCATATTTTCATATTTATTATAGTAAATTGTTTGTTTTATATTGTTTCATATGTAAGGATCATCATGGAGTGCTTGGAGAGACTACCATTGCACAATAAGAGGTAGCTCATGACAAGGCTACATGCCACAAGATTCCGAAACATGAGCAACCTCCTCCAATGAAGGTAGGTGAACAAAATATCACTTAACTACATTATCTTGATAAACAAATGATGTTTGTTGGTCGCTAAGTGATATGCCAAATTAATATAGGTTCGGTCCACAGTGGTACTCATGACTACAAAATATCCAAATAAGGTTTTTTGAGCACTAATCCAAAAACATGTTTTGGTGGAATTGAGACAAAATCAATTCTACAAAGTGGATATCAATCATCCTGGGTACAATAACATTGGTGATGCCCTTGCCAAAGGTGGTAACAATTGTTCGGACTTTGACATTTGTATGTTCGTACTAGCTTTTAAGTTTACATCAACTAACATAGATAGAATAATATTTAATGTTATAACTTTCTCTTTGTAGGTTGAAATGATTAATGGCTGAATTCTTATATTGATGTGTGCAAAAATGGATGAAGAAGCAATGGAATTTAAGAACACTAGATATCACACTTTCATTTCTAGTAGTATGGGCTTGTACTCTTCAATACTATATGTAGTTGCTCTCAAGCTAGAGCCACATCGTTATGTACCTATACTGTCACTTGATTTGAACAAGTATTACGTTGAAATCTTCAAATAATTTGTGGATCTTGCTATGGTTATTGAAATTTGCGGCTCATGAGATTCTATAATGTGTCATATTTGTGTGATTCTGCAATGTGTAGCCCACATGTAAGGGTAATATAAATATTTTATTTAAAAAGTTGAATGTGTTACAATAGGTAAAATATGTGTTGTAAACCATGTGTTACTCCATTCCACACTATATACTCTACTACAATGTGGAAGTGTTACTAGAACACTAAAATATTGTTACAAAAGAAAATCACTGTAACACTAGACAATGTTACAGTAGATATGTGTTACAAACTATGTACTCCATCACATTATGGAAGTGTTACTATAGCTAAAAAAAGTGTTACAACAGAGAATCACGGTAACACTAGACAAATGTTCCAATAGATATATAAATGTGTTACAACGTAGTAACACTTTTCTATATATAAAAGAACACATATTCTGTGTTACAATAAATCAATCTATAGTAACATGGCCAATTGAAACACATAAAAAAATGTGTTACTAAGAAAGCTAGTAACACTTTTTTCAGCCTATAGTAACACAAGTTGGTGTTACAATATCCCCGTGTTATAGTAGTAGCGCCGCCACTAGGTCCTCGGACCGGACGGCTCGACGATGGTGGTCGGCACGGCGGCGCCCGCTTGCATGAGTAACGAGAACATCGGCTAATAAGCCGGCTGATGCTGTTTTGTTGTGAGAGAAAAATACTATATCATGGCTGATAAGCCAGGCTGATAAGGTCAAGTGAACAAGGCGTATTTGAACATTATTACACTACTACAACACAGGGATATAGTAACACCAACATGCGTTACTATAAGCCTAAAAAAGTGTTACTAACTCTCTTAGTAACACAAATTTTTTTATGTTCCAATTGGCTATGTTACTATAGATTGATCAATTGTAACACTTTTATTTATCTAGTAGAACATTTTTTATTTATCTGTTGTAACACATTTTTTAGTTGTAGTAACACTTCCATATTATGTAGTATATTGTTTGTAACACCTTTTTGAGCTATAGTAACATTTTGTCTAGTGTTAAAATGAATAGAACCAATTGCCACGCGGTTTGTTCCGCTGCAATATGCAACAAAATAGGTGTTGCAATAGACTATATTGCCACACATCAAAAGCATGACAATAGGTGGAACCCTCTATTGCCACAGTTGTTGTTTGGTTGCTATAGGTGGAACCCTCTCTTGCCACACTAAATATTTGGTTGCTATAGATGAAAGCCTCTATTGCCACACTCGTTGTTTGGTTGCTATAGGTGAAATCCTCAATTGCCACACTAAATGTTTGGTTGCTATAGGTGGAACCCTCTATTGCCATGATAAATGTAGTTGCTATAGGTGAACCCTCTATTGCCAAACTAAATATTTGGTTGTTATAGGTTGAAGCATCTATTGCAACGCTGAATGTTTTGTTGCTATATTTAGAGACCCAATTATCACGCACAATATTGACATGCCATTAATTTTTCAGAACAGCCATACATGGTCACTACAACATTTAGATAAATCCATTAAACCAAAATATGATTTGCTTGTACACATCGTTAATGAAACTATCCAATGTCAAACTCAGCTTAAACACACACATTGCTCAAACACATAAGGTATCTGACACACACTTGTTTGTACGCATCCAAATCTAATGAGATATATGTCTACCACTGTAGGAAATTAAGATTCGCTTGACATTGACCATCCCATCACTTTGTGCTCCACTCAAAATCTAGCTTCTTCATGAAAAGAATCATGGACATTGTGCATGAGTTAAATTGAAATTGGAATATTGGCTCAAAATTTTGATATAAAATTTTAAACCAATTACTGCATATATACAGAACATCATATTGGCTCAAAAACAGTATGGGCCACCGAATCAACCACGTATAAATGAAAAATCAGTTGAAAGCATATAGGTGTCAAAGGAAAAGATGGGACCTATGTGACAAAAATCATTACGTTATAAAAGACTAATGTTGCTGTGTGGGCAACCATTCAGCTGCTGAAAATGGATACAGTTGATATTGCTATCACTGGTACAGACTAATCAACATAAACAAAGAAAAAGATAAGGCCGACCTTTAATTGGACTGAACTCTGGAGTAACAGCTATGCGGAAGGCTGCATCAGGAGCTTAGTGCAAGCCACATTTTAAGTAGACAAATATTGTCAATAAAATTTGTTGTATTGTTCCAAATGGAATTTCGATAGTGAATAACAAACTTTATTTAATATTTCACAGATATCTCACATCTATTCATGGAGGCAAATTTCGAACCAATCATCAGTTATGAACACTACAGAACATACAATGGTTTTCGAGAAGGCAAAATGGTGACAAGTCTCACCAAGAAGTCAGTGGTGCCTGTGATTTCCTAAGATATTATAGAATGATTAATTAAGTGTATAGTCGCACTATCAAAGCATGATTAATCTTGCTACAAGTTACTGTAAATGTAATTTCATTTCTAAGTTCCAATTTAATCAGAGGTTAATCATACACCATACCACTCTTAGATTATTCTTTAAGCAATAACAAGAAAGATAAGTTAGATATATCATCTAGAAAAACAGAACAATATATCCACATGCAACCAGCCTCCAATTGATCCAACCTCTCTGGTTTCTTGGGTACCTTGGTTAGCCTGCATTTAAAAAATCCATCAATACATTGAACATCTTATTGCAGTTCAGCATCAGTTAAAACACCTAACTTTTAACTGAACTCTACCAATTTGTCTTGTAAGAACAACTAATTTGCAGCTGCATATTCCAATTTTGCATGACGCTACTAATTGATCATGGAATATTGAAGTAATTATCAAAGTTACATATCTATTAGCTACAACCTCTAGGTCATTGTTCTGCGCTCTTGGACTGGTTAGAAAGGTAATCTGCTAGAATGTGGAATGCAACCACCAGGAAACGGCAGTATCTAAGCCGCATTTCATACTTACATCAACTCAAGAAAGCATATAGGAAAGGGGTGGACGACAGGACTGTGTATCTTTCTTGACTTCAATATAAAGGACTGTGTATCCTGCGTCCAAACATGTCAAAAGGTATTGAGTGTATGGGTAATAGGAGCAATCATTTGATAAAAAAATTTTCAATAGCCAAAATTTAAAATGTTGATTACTAATAATTAGCTCTCATGCAGTTTACTGTAATTACAAATGGTCTCATCATACTAATGAAGTTCATGGAAACCATATTAATCAATGAATCATTGCAAGGCAGCAAGGCAAATATATGTTTTTTTTTGTACTAATCAATTCCTGTTTTGCGGCAATTCGAGTATATCAAGCGGCCAATTCTTGAACTAGTTAACCGGCTAAAGCATACAGTGATTTATATAAAGAGTTCAAACTAAATGCTGCAGTCAGGAAGATAATTGATTAACCTTCTTATATGCCCTTTTAGTAATCAAATTACGCCTTCTTGTTCTTATTTAGAACCTTGTTAGTCAGGCTCTGGCTCATCATCGTCATATCTTCTCTCCCAGCAATCCACCACTAATCATATGAAAACGACAACACAATCCATCAGCCAATCTCATGGTGATGGAGACATACATGCACAATCTTATGGTGATGGAGACATAAATGCACAAGCAAAATGAGGGATGATCTGTCCTTGAGTCCTGACCTGACAGGAAACCACGCAGCCTGCAGCGCATGGTAACGAATGGTTCTTTGGAGCCTGCAGGATTTTTGCAGCACAGCACAAGATATGAGAAGGTTTCACACCAGGCCACTCTCCAATGTCACCACTCACCACCATATAAAAAAACAGTGCATGCCGCTTACCAATTTGTGGCTTCAGGAGATGACCAGTAAGGCAGGAGGATGCCCGACGCCGCCATGCCGCGCCGATGAACCCTAGGCCGCCGAACCGCGGGACCTGGACCACCGTGCCCAGGCTGATGCATGGTAGGCCGCACGGGGCTTGTCCGGCCGCGGTCATGGCCTCCATCCTTGTGGCTAGCGAGCTGGACCTAGGCCTTGGTGAGGGCCATGGCGTGGTGCGCCATGACGAGGGCAGAGGAGGGCTGCGGCCGCGTTTCGTCTCCATCGACCTCTGGGCCTGGGAGGGAGCGGTGCTGGCCATCTGCCATCAAGCTCTCGATGAGTCGCCTCCAGTGGATCGGGATCCAGACTACAGAGGCTAGGAGACGTACAGGAGGATGGAGGTCGCGGGATGCGGAGGAGGTTACGTGCCGGGAGCAGGGTGGGACTTCGGCGCCGGATTTGTGCGGCAGCGACGACGCTTGCGGATCGGGATCAAAGGGAGAGGAGAGTTGTGGAGGCGGCACTTGCGCAAAGCACTGTTCGCTGGGCTGATAAGCCATGGTTGGCTGATTTACTATAAAAGAAAAATACTGTTCATTTATTAAAAAAGCACGAATTATAAGCCAAGCGAAAATATGTGATAGAGATTAGCAGCAGCTGGGTGTCCTGGAGTTTGAATTCTGTGAGCGCCAATCTGGCCGTAAAAACATTTCGTGCATTTTTGGCGAGGCTTTAGAGCCTTTCTTTGGTCGGCTAAAAACTTTTTGGGATTTACAGGGCGGGAGTTTGCATCCCAGCCTTTGAAGCCTTTCTTTGGCCAATGACGACCATTTCTTTCTCTTAATGGGTTTTAAATTTCTATTTTATTTTTCTCCAATTCAATATATGAATAAACAAATATGTAAAATCAAAGGTTATAGTACACTTTCAAACATAAAGTTAACTACTACTAATTTCGAGTTCGTGCGCTAGTTTGGAATATTAATTTTACAAATTATCCTATTATAATAATTCTAATTACATATAATGAGTTTTGAAGAGGAACTATTAAGTAAATAACAAACATAAATACTATAGTATGCAAGCATTTTCTAATAAAGTGGGCCGATTAATCATAGTTAGTTAGTGGCATACGTACCACTAAGATACAAACTTATTATTGGCTATAGTTAATACATCCTTCACAAATAAAAACATCTCTCACTTAGGTGGCGTTAGATTCAGGGGCAGGACGAGGATGATCCTGTGTTTGGTTTAGGGGCATGAGGAACGGAGATGACTCCAGGAGGAATATTCATTGAGATGCTGGGACGCCCCCGTCCGCAGAAATTGAGGGGACGAGGTGGGATGAGCGGGGGATGGTCGAGCGGACAGGGTCATCTCAACCTTCTCGTTCGATCCTAAGCCTCTACCAAACCCACAGAATCTCCATCGAGGAGAGGCCAGCGGTCCACCCGGGTCGATCTCCGGAACGACCCAGACATCTGCCGGGTTGTAGGTAAAGGAGTAGTGGAATATCACAAGAGGGCTATGCCGACCCCGTCACGAACGATGAACCCGGATTCCACTCGATCATACCCGTTAGCGAGCTCACCGAGCGCGTCACTGAAGCCTAAGCGATCGAGGCAAGCGACAAAACTCAGCCCCTTCGGTTGTGAGAAACCGAGGACGGGGTAACGCACAAAACTCAAACCGACCCCTACCAAGCCCAACGGGGCTCGGGGGCTCAAGACACAACAACGCCTAGGTCTGCAACCCCAAACTCACCCCATCCCTCGGCTACGCCTCGACTGCACACCAACGCCTGGGTCTGCGACCCCAACTCGCCCCATCAGGATCCACGACTCTGACTCGCCCGATCCCACGGAGCGCACCGATGCTAGGATCCGCGAGCTCCATCCGATCCCTAAACTAACTGCCTCGGCTGCGTAGGCTACACCGACGCCAGGATCCATGACTCTGACTCGCCCGATCCCACGGCGCGCACCGACGCTAGGATCCGCGAGCTTCGTCCGATCCCTAAACTAACTGCTTCGGCTACGCAGGCTACACCGACGCTAGGATCCATGACTCTGACTTGCCCGATCCCGTGGCGCGCACCGATGCCAGGATCCGCGAGCTCCGTCCGATCCCTAAACTAACTGCCTCGACTACGCAGGCTGCACCGACGCTAGGATCCACGACTCCGACTTGCCCGATCCCACGGCGTGCACCGATGCCAGGATCCGCGAGCTCCGTCCGATCCCTCAACTAACTGCCTCGGCTGCGCAGGCTGCACCGACGCCAGGATCTACGACTCCGACTTGTCCGATCCCACAGCGAGCACCGACGCTAGGATCCGCGAGCTCCATCCGATCCCTAAACTAACTGCCTTGACTGCGCGGGCTGCACCGATGCTAGGATCCACGACTCCGACTCGCCCGATCCCATGGCGCGCACCGACGCTAGAATCCGCGAGCTCCGTCCGATCCCTAAACTAACTGCCTCAGCTACGCGGGCTGCACCGACGCCAAGATCCACGACTCCAACTCGCCCGATCCCACGACGCGCACCGATGCTAGGATCCGCAAGCTCCGTCTCGTCCGATCCCTAAACTAACTGCCTCGGCTGCGCGGGCTGCACCGACGCTAGGATTCGCAAGCTCTGTCTCGCCCGACCCCTAAAACTAACCGCCTCGGCTGCGCAACGACACCTTGGTTGACGACTCTGTCTCAACTAACATTCATGCACACACACCCGCTGACAAACCCCCCAGACGATTCTGCCCGAATCGCCTGGGGGCTCGGGAGCTACACCCGCGGGTGCACTCGCGCGCACCTGCTGACGAAAACGAAAACTTCCCCCGCTGGCAGCACAAAACCCCCCAGACGATTCTGCCCGAATCGCCCCGGGGCTCGGGGGCTACACCCGCGGGTGCGCTCGCGCGCACCCACCGTCAAAACAAAAATCCCCCAGATGATTCTACCCAAATCATCCGAGGGCCCGGGGGCTCCTGTCGGGTTCATAAACCCGGGTTCCCTCGTGGACCGGCTTCTCAACAAAGGCTCGGCCCAACAGACAACGTTGTGAGCAACGCGCAACTCATGGGCCGGCCCAAATACATAAACAATAGGCCAGAAGGGCGATCCAACCACCGACCGGAAGGCCTGGCCGAGGAGGAACAGCGCCTGGTTCCGACTCCGGCCCGCCTCTCCGATCAGGGCGCTCGCTTCGGTCTCTAGCCCGCCTCCGGATGACCTCTCCGACTAGAAGGCCTGGCCAAACACCGCTTCCGACTCCGACCCATGTCTTCGACCGGGGATACTCCGAACCCCTGCTTACATGCTCCTTTCCAACTGACGCAATCAGTGCCGATTGGGGCCAACCGACCAGGGACGCCCACTCGGTAAGTACCAGGAAACTGACGGAGAAAGTGAGGCAGGGCGCATAAGTCAAAACCGCAATACCAGGGACCGTACCCTGTGCACCTGTCAGACAGTACCCTGTGACCCTCCTGCACGACAGAACTCAAGCAGTGTTGTAGGCGCTGACGTTTCCCCTTACAGTGTTGTGGAAGCCATTAACTCCCATACCAGAGAAATACGGTAAGGCTCTCCCCAAGTGCCTCTGAGGCATCAACAGTATTGTGGGCGTCGGTATTTACCGTACTAGGCGAACATGGTAAAACAGTGTCGCAGGCACCGACATCTGCCATACTTGAAGAAGACGACGCAACCTCCCACGTGCCTCTGATCTTTAAACAGTATTGTGGGCGCCTACCATTATCTTGTACCCGTCGGCGTGGGCAGCAAGACTTAGCAGCATACGTACTCTCTCCCTCTCACTTGTAAGGCCATCCCCTTCATCTATAAAAGGGGATGCGTTCTCTTCCAACAGATAGCTCCCTAAGTTGATTCAGGTCGATCAAGTTCACCACCAAGCACACGCTCGAACACTTAGCACATAGCGGAGCTCCCGTCACTCTCGGCCCCTCTGACAAGAGTCCGACATATCAAAGCATGATTAATCTTGCTACAAGTTACTGTAAATGTAATTTCATTTCTAAGTTCCAATTTAATCAGAGGTTAATCATACACCATACCACTCTTAGATTATTCTTTAAGCAATCCCAAGAAAGATAAGTTAGATATATCATCTAGAAAAACAGAACAATATATCCACATGCAACCAGCCTCCAATTGATCCAACCTCTCTGGTTTCTTGGGTACCTTGGTTAGCCTGCATTTAAAAAATCCATCAATACATTGAACATCTTATTGCAGTTCAGCATCAGTTAAAACACCTAACTTTTAACTGAACTCTACCAATTTGTCTTGTAAGAACAACTAATTTGCAGCTGCATATTCCAATTTTGCATGACGCTACTAATTGACCATGGAATATTGAAGTAATTATCGAAGTTACATATCTATTAGCTACAACCTCTAGGTCATTGTTCTGCGCTATTGGACTGGTTAGAAAGGTAATCTGCTAGAATGTGGAATGCAACCACCAGGAAACGGCAGTATCTAAGCCGCATTTTATACTTACATCAACTCAAGAAAGCATATAGGAAAGGGGTGGACGACAGGACTGTGTATCTTTCTTGACCTAAATATAAAGGACTGTGTATCCTGCGTCCAAACCTGTCAAAAGGAACGTATTGAGTGTATGGGTAATAGGAGCAATCATTTGATAAAAAATTTTCAATAGCCAAAATTTAAAATGTTGATTACTAATAATTAGCTCTCATGCAGTTTACTGTAATTACAAATGGTCTCATCATACTAATGAAGTTCATGGAAACCATACTAATCAATGAATCATTGCAAGGCAGCAAGGCAAATATATGTTTTTTTTTGTACTAATCAATTCCTGTTTTGCGGCAATTCGAGTATATCAAGCGGCCAATTCTTGAACTAGTTAACCGGCTAAAGCATACAGTGATTTATATAAAGAGTTCAAACTAAATGCTGCAGTCAGGAAGATAATTGATTAACCTTCTTATATGCCCTTTTAGTAATCAAATTACGCCTTCTTGTTCTTATTTAGAACCTTGTTAGTCAGGCTCTGGCTCATCATCGTCATATCTTCTCTCCCAGCAATCCTCCACTAATCATATGAAAACGACAACACAATCCATCAGCCAATCTCATGGTGATGGAGACATACATGCACAATCTTATGGTGATGGAGACATAAATGCACAAGCAAAATGAGGGATGATCTGTCCTTGAGTCCTGACCTGACAGGAAGCCACGCAGCCTGCAGCGCGTGGTAACGAATGGTTCTTTGGAGCCTGCAGGATTTTTGCAGCACAGCACAAGATATGAGAAGGTTTCACACCAGGCCACTCTCCAATGTCACCACCAAATAAAAAAGCAGTGCTTGCCGCTTACCAATTTGTGGCTTCAGGAGATGACCAGTAAGGCAGGAGGATGCCCGACGCCGCCATGCCGCGCCGACGAACCCTAGCTAGGCCGCCGAACCGCGGGACCTGGACCACCGTGCCCAGGCTGATGCATGTTAGGCCGCACGGGGCTTGTCCTGCCGCGGTCATGGCCTCCATCCTTGTGGCTAGCGAGCTGGACCTAGGCCTTGGTGAGGGCCATGGCGTGGTGCGCCATGACGAGGGCAGAGGAGGGCTGCGGCCGCGTTTCGTCTCCATCGACCTCTGGGCCTGGGAGGGAGCCGTTGGGCCTATTGGTGGAGATCAACTAACATTCTCCCCCTTGATCTTATTACTATCTTTTAATTTCATATCATTTACTTTTGTTCATTCCATTACAGATTAACGCATAGAGCATGTCTCATCGTCACGGTCCATTGCCGATGGATTTAACAGCTACAACACACTACTATGTTCTGAAATAGATACTTATCTTTGGACCATCTTTTGTCCAGGAATTTTAGGCTTTCCCTTAAACCCATGCTAGCTACATGTTATCTGAACACCATGTTCTCTGAACACGTTGGGTGGTAAGACTTTTGTAAGCGGATCCGCGAGCATCTTTTCTGTACTTATATGCTCAAGACTTCTGACTTGATCCTGGACTTTATCTTTCACAACATAATACTCTATGTCAATGTGTTTGGCAGCACCACTTGACTTATGTTGTGAGCATACTGTACTGCCGGATTATTATCGTAGTATAACTTAAGTGGTCTATAGATGTCGTCAACCACCTTCAAACCGGTTATGAACTTCTTTAGCCAGTTCACCTGCCCCGTTGCCTCATAACACGCTACAAACTGTCATACATTGTGGACGATGTAGTGACGGTTTACTTTAAGTTTTTTCATGAAATAGCTCCCCTTTGCGAGAGTGAATACATATCCCGACGTGGATTTTCTATCATCTTCCGCATAATCAGAATATGAATATCCCACTATATGGAGTGAATCAGATCTTCTATACGTCATCATGAGGCCTTTCGTTCCTTGCAAATAATGCAAGACATTCTTTACCAATTTCCAGTGTTCTGTTCCAGGATTTCTCTGGAATCTACCAAGTAACCCGGTAACAAATGCCAAGTCAAGGCGCGTACATACTTGATCATATTGCAAGCTTCCAACAGCTGAAGCATATGGAACCACTTTCATTTGATCGATCTCAAATTGGTTCCTGGGGCATTTAAAATCCCCATATCTGTCGCCCTTGACTATATGAGCAGGTGAGGGACTATATTTGAGCATACAGAATCTCTTTAAGATCTTTTCTATGTATGCCTTTTGTGACAATCCTAATACCCCTTTACTTCTATCTCGGTGAATCTCGATCCCTAGAACGAACGAAGCTTCACCAAGATCTTTCATATCAAATTTTGAGAACAAAAAACTTCTTTGTCTTCAGTAGTAGACTGACATCACTACTAGCAAGTAACATATCATCCACATATAGGACAAGGAAGATAAACTTCATATTCTTAAACTTTGTATAGGCATAATTGTCCTCTACATTCTCTTTAAACCAAAAATTCTTTATTGTCTAATCAAACTTCAAGTACCACTGTCTTGAAGCTTGTTTTAATCCATAAATGGTTTCCTTTAGGCCGCATCCCAATTGTTCTTTTTCTTCCATGACAAAACATTTTGGTTGTACCATGTAAGCATTTTTCTCCAAGTCCCCGTTGAGAAATATCATCTTTACATCTATCTGATGTAATTCTAAATCGTAATGTGCCACTAATGCCATGATGATTATGAAGGAATTCATACATGAGACTGGAGAAAAGGTCTCATTGTAATCAATCCCTTCTCTTTGCGTAAAGTCTTTTGCCACAAGTCTCGCTTTATATCTCTGTATATTCCCTTGAGAGTCAAGTTTTGTTTTGTAGACTCATTTACAGCCTACTGCTTTGGCTCCTTTAAAAATTATTTCCAAGTCCCAAACTTTATTGGCATTCATTGATTTCATTTCATCTTCCATGGCCTCAAGCCACTTTAATGAATGATCATTTCTCATGGCTTCTTCAAATGAGGTGGGATCATCCTCCATTTGAAATTCCTCAGTGTTGTACACTTCATAATCAGTAGGAATAGCTGATTTTCTAACTTTCTGAGACCTTCTAGGGGCCTCCACATTTGGCACATATTCTTTTTGAGGCTGTTGTTGCTCCCCCTCATGTGTGACAATAGGTTTTACAGGATCCTGAAGAACATGTTCCTCATGGTCATTCATTGTTGCCATAGGCGGAATAACAACAGGTGCTGACACCACAGTATCTTGCACTGTCGGTGCAGCGACAGCAGATAGTGAGAAAATTGGCTCATGAAACATTGGAGTGGGCGCATACACCCGCTTCTCTTCAAGGTCAATTTCTCGAGCTACCATGCTCCCCCTCATCAATTCATCCTCTAAGAAGACAGCGTGTCTTATTTCCATAAACTTTGTATCTCTCTAGACAGTAGAAACGAAAATCTTTTGACTTTTCTGGGTAGCCAATGAAATGGCAACTTACTGTTTTGGGATCTAGTTTCCCAATGTTTGGGTTAAATACTTTAGCCTCAGCAGGACTCCCCCACACACGTAAGTGGTTTAGTGAGGGTACTCTTCCTGTCCATAACTCATACGATGTTTTGGGCACCGACATACTTGGTACTCTATTGAGAATATGAAACTATGCACCATATCCATCAGGGTACGATTGCGTCTTTCAGCTACACCATTCTACTGAGGTTTGCCCGGTGTAGTATCCTGGGCTACTTTGCCATTCTCCTGTAAGAACCTTGCAAAAGGTCTAAGAACTTGGCCATATGGGGTATGCCGACCGTAGTACTCCCTCACGATCGGACCTGACTATCTTAATCTTTAAATTGTGTTGATTTTTAACTTTTACCTTAAATATCTTAAATTTATCCAATGCTTCTTTTCTTTCTTTGATTGGATAAATGTAGCCATAATGGGAGTAATCATCTGTGAATGTTATGAACGAAACATAACCATCCACACTCTTTACAGAAAACTGACCACAGATGTCTGTGTGAATAATCTGTTAAATTCCTACGCTTCGTTTGACATCTTTCTTAATTTTCTTTACATACTTTCCTTTTATGCATTCTGAGAGCTCTAATGGAGGAAGAATATTATTCTTAACTAGTCTTTCTATTCTTCCCCTCGAAATATGGCCTAAACAATAGTGCCATAATTTCGACGACACATTGTGAGCTCTCTTATGCCACCATTATCAGAGTAACTCTCTATCACCAGCTGCTTTATCAGCTGGGTAGCATATATCTTTGAAGAGCTAGTGAACTGACTCTTTATTCTATCGAGATACTCGTTGACCGTGTCATACTCTGGGATTGAGCCCACAATTGCAGACTCAATCGTGTTCTTTATCACAGCCAAACTTTTCTTGTTGGTAGTGACCCACTTCCTATGCACAAGGGCATATGACATCTTTCGGGATTTTAAAATCCCTCTCTTTAGTTGCCCAAATGGCATCATCCTCGTTTGTCTCCCTCACCGGTGCCACAGGCTCTGTGGAAGACGGCGAGGTGACTACCCAGTCCACCTTAGACAAGATGAAAATCAGGTCAAACCTTTTCTTAACATAAAAATAACACCATTTGCATGCCTTGATTCCAACGTTGGTCAAAATCAAAACATACAACTGTTCGTATACACTAATTCTACATCACCGTTGGGCAGAAATAGAATTAATGTATAAAATCATTAAAATTCACAACTGTTCTTACACACGAATTCTACATCACCGTTGGACAGAAATAGAATTAATGCACAAATCATTAAAATTCACAACTGTTCTTATACACTAATTCTACATCACCGTTGGGCAGAAATAGAATTAATGTATAAAATCATTAAAATTACGATATTGTTATTAACAACGTTGGTCAGAAAATAACAACATCATAATCATGTCAAAGTCTCTTGTTCTCCAATTAAAATAACACGTTGGTTCAAAATAACTTGAGAATAAACAATTTCTTTAGCAGCGGAAAAACTCTCTTTTTCTCGAATTTTACCCAAAGGGAAACTCTCTTTTCCATTTTCTTTAAGCTATTAATCAATTTCCAGGAAATAAACATTTACTGGAAAAAGGAAAAGCATGAAAAAATTCATTATCTATTTTTTTCAGAAGCTTTTCTGGTTCATATCTACTTTCTGGAAAAATAACACGTTGGTGTAATTTTACCAGAAATTTTAAATCATTGAAATTCATCAAAATTCATTCAAATCAGCTTCTGAAATTAAATAAAACCTTTCTATACTCTTCTATTCATTTTGGCCCGGCTTTGTAGGAACGATGAATCGGCCGATCAACAACAATGTGCAGCGCACAACACCCACAAAGAACTTCACGCACGCTTCCTTCGCCGCACCTAGGCCGCAACCTGGGCCTGGGCCGGCAAAGCCGCACTGCCGCTCGAGCGTGCCTAGGCCGGCCTGTGGTCCAGTCGATCTCGACCTCTCATTTAGATCCTATGGTCGTCCGCGCGAGTCGCATGATCAAAACCGCGACAGCAGCGGCTCCCATCAAACCCTAACTTCATTTCTTTCTCCCCTTTCTCTTTCTTCGCTGTTCTTATCAGCGCAGTGAGCACAACCGAGAGCGAGTGAAGGCGGTGGAGCGAGGCAGTCATGGCGCCGTCGCCGGCCCCCTCGCCGGCGCGCGTGCTCCCCAACGGGTGAGCATGCCGCCGTCGAGCGGCCTGGCCGCGGCGCCCCCTTGGTCGAGCCCGGCGAGCAGCTGCCCTCAGCTCAGCCCTTCTTCTCCCGCGCCGGCGAAGGGTCATCCCGATGCACGGCGAGGTAGGTCCGTTGCCCCCTTTTCCCCTTCTCCAATTTGGTTTTCTTTTCTCTTATCCGAACCAGTGATAGGGATTAGGGTTTGGACTGTTCTTCTTCTTTCTTTGGTTTTCTTCTCTAGTTCTCTTTTGGTGCTCGGATTGAACCGATTTGGGATGGGGATTCGTTCTAGGGTTAGGGTTTCACTTTTCTTTTAATTTCTTTTCTTTTCGGAGTTCATCCGAATCGAGATCTAGGGTTAGGGTTTCGCTTTTGTTTTGATTTCTTTTCTTTTCGATTTATACCGAATCATTCTCTTCCCTTCCTCGTCACTTGTTAGGGTTAGGGTTCCGACCCCACTGTTCTTCTTTCTGTTCGTGGGTTATGGTTCGGCTTGAAGTGCCGAGACCCCTATCTCTTCTCTGATCCGAACACGGATGTTCTTCTCTTGTTTTCTTGCCGCGCGCCGGCGAGGACGGCGGTGCGGCACTTTTCCCCGCGCGGTGGCGGTGGTGACCGGGGTTCCAGTGACGTCCGCCACCCCCGGTCTCTCTCAATTTGCTTTTACCCGGTTAGGGTTAGGGTTACACACTGGCAACCTGGCTCTGGTACCAATGTTAGAATCATGGTGTACCTCTATAACCGTAGATCCGGGGTAAGCCTCCTCGCCTTTGTATAGTTGCACCGCAGCAGGGTAGACGCCGGTACCGTGGGGTTGTTGGCGTCGTGGTGGCGATGCGGTGGACCGGTGGTGACGCTGCAAGGGCGATGGCGGTGCGGTGGGGCATCCCGTCGCTGGCAGCACTCCTTTAGATCGGATTAGGTTTCTCTGTGGTGGGATTGCAGCGGCTCCGGTCAACTTCGTTAGTCGAGCCCAGTTCCCCACTCCTCTATTTATAATGCTGTGCGACAGGGGCCCACCCAACCACATTAGGGTTGGGCGCCCCCGATCAGGGCGCAAATCCAAGGGCCCAATAGGCCGTTGGGCCTATTGGTGGAGATCAACTAACATTCTCATGTTATATCCTGTCTCTTTATCAGCATCAATGTTGTTTTGAAAAGAAGATTTAGTAACCTGCAGAGAAGATATAGTAAGTAACTTTTACCTGAAGAGAGCAACCGAGCAAATCTAAAGTTTATTTCCTGCTACCGATATCTGTCCTTGTTTTGTTTTCATAATTGTGTTAACCCAATTAAATTAAAACATATACTTGGAACTCTGATATGCAGGAGCAATCGACAATTCCAACACTGTATGTACACACACATTGACAAATATGATACACCCATCCCAGATTTATGTGCTCTGTTTAAACCGAAGCCAGTAAGGTAGTTTGGTCTCCTCTTAGTTCTGCATAGCTTGATTATGACTTCAACTTACCTACAAACGGTCTGCATGATGTGATGCAGCCTGACGAAA
Source organism: Miscanthus lutarioriparius (assembly GCA_904845875.1). Lineage (NCBI taxonomy): Eukaryota > Viridiplantae > Streptophyta > Magnoliopsida > Poales > Poaceae > Miscanthus > Miscanthus lutarioriparius. The sequence goes on from CAJGYO010000009.1 coordinate 88,223,677, forward strand.
ACTCAAGTTGAAAAATCAAAAATTGGAAAAGTATTACAAATTTCTTTCTTCCTCGCTCTCTCAACCACGTGAGTTTTGCAGAAAGCATCACAAACTTTTATCAAGTTCAATGGCTGCATCACAAGCTGGTTGGATTGATAATTCCAATTCAGTTTCTACCTACATTTGCAAGACCCAACCAGCAAAGACGGATTGACCAGCTCCGTGGTGGGCACGGCAAAGCCATGCCTGGTTTTCTAGTGCTATCTGATTACGTCATCGTCAACTAATACAGAAGAAGCATAGTCAACTAATGCAGAAGAAACTGAAAAGCTGCACAACATCAAGTCGACTGGCCTTTACAATTCCAATCAACTGAATAGAGATAAAAGTTTTCGCGGGCACACGTTTCTCTATTGCTCGCTAGAATGCTATGGCTAATTTGGATTTGGTATCCCTGATGAAAACAGTCTACATGAAACAACTAGCTGAATGAAATGAAAACTGTGATAATTATGAACACTGTTTTTTGGCAATAGCCTTCTCAACCAGCTTTCTGCATGATGAAGAGTGTTTACTGTAATTTGAGTTGTTCAATAAGCAACTAGCTACTTACGTTCCCAAATTATACTTAAGTTTTAAATACTTTGTGCTCCATATTAATAATAGTAATAATATGAGACGAATCTATCGCTGATTTTCCATAGCAACACGCGAAAAATCCATCGCTGATTCCCGCGGCAACGCGGAGAGTTCTTTTATATATAATATAAGATGGATACATCCGTAAATGCGTGTTACTCACGGATCGATGCGTGTACTCATCGCGTCGTTCAGAATGCAATTGCGGAGCGAGCAACGGAACGGAGACGCGGAGAGTGCACGGCTGCACGCATGCCGGCCCTGCGTCTTGTCTGGATCGATCTATACCTAACTACTGTAATTAACAGCCTTGGAATAATGCTTTTCTTTCGTGCACGGCGACATGCATTTGCACGAGGGATTGGATCGGAAGCCAGCACGTATGGGCTGGTCTAACCTCGTCGGCTCGTCACTGCTGCTGGTGCTAGCGCGTGTATCTGCCACATGGTCGTCCCTGCTCGCAAAGTACATGTGGCGTCGCTCTCGAGTTGACCGGTCGGCTGGGACGCGCGCGCATTGTACGTCTCTAATCTCGATAGTAAGGTCAGTCTCAATGCAAGGTTTCATGTCTCTGTTTCCAAGACGTGAAACTGTGTATGAAACATGCTCCCTCAATGCACAGTTTCATTTCACGGTTTCATAAGCTAGCTTTAGCATTTATTTTTTGCACTATGTTGTGATCAAATATGCCATATAAACTATGTAGCCATTTGATATTGTTTAACATGTCGTAATATGATCAAATTGGTAAATAAACGAAGCAACGACAAATGCGCAAGAGTTGGGGAGGCACGACTTGCTATTGAGGGACGAGGCGACGAAGCAGCCGACGGAGGTTCAAGCCATGGCCCCAAGCTGCCAGCGGCCGCGGCGCCCGGCCCATGCTTCCTCAACGGCGCGGAGGCAACGGCGGCTCTGGCCCCAAGCCGCGGCGGAGCTCGCTCCTGTAGCCCGCGGAGCCATGGCCGGCAGAGCCCGCACGCGGCGGAGCTCGCTCCCACGGCCGGTGGAGCTCGCGCCCGCGGCTGCCCTCGCTCCTGTGGCCGGCGGAGCTCAGGCTCGCGGCCCGCTGAGCCGCGGCTGACGGAGCCCGCGCCTTCCCCTCCGGCAGCAGCCTCCCGCGCGGAAGGAAGAAGTCGTGCACGAATGAAACGAATGAAGGCTCTCAGCGGGGTTTCACGTTGTTTCCAACATTTTGGAAAGAACGCTCACTCGTTTCGTCCCATTAAACGTTTCCCTTATCTCTCCTCCCCGATTCATGCAAAAGCTCTATTTCTGCTGATGTGTCACCTTATTTAATGTGCCTGAAACCCTATGAAATCTGCATTTAGACTGGCCTAATGAATTATACAAAGACCATTCTGCATTGCCCCTAAAATTTATTAGTTGGTGGAAAGTAGTAAAATCGTAAAAGTATCTAGAGTAGATATATAGATGCGGTGAACATGTAAATATGTAATACTATAGTATTGTGATCAAGTTCCTAAACATGAGAAGACGAATATATAATCGAGTTATGGGCATGTTTGGAACTGCTCCGCTATATTTTTTCTAGCTCACCTCCTAACTTCGTAAGTTAAATAGGGACAATCTTTTTTAGCTCCGCTCCCAACTTTGCTAGCAAAAAGGACAACTCCACCCACTCTACTCCAGAGAAAGGTGGAGTTTGTGAAGCACCTAAAAGGGTATTACAGAGAAACTCCCGGTGTGAAGCTTGTCCGTGTGAAGTACCTGCCAGAATCTGAAAATATGTCTTTTGAGGATTCGAACTCAAGACCTCAATATTTTCTCAAGCGTGTGAATATACAACTGATAATATTCTTTTAACTGCACATTTTTAGAATCTTATATTTATACATTTGACATTTCAAATGAGCTGAAATGAAAACGTTGTTAGTTACAAAGTTGTAGACCACGTCGAGTTCAGTAAATTTGATGTTGACTTTGTCTTCATTCAATATTGTCAACCATCTCAAATCCGATGCGATAACTTATATTGAATATTTGAACATATAAACCATTTCAAATTGAAAAATTTTCAGCTTCGAAGTTTTAGATCTCTTTGAGACATACAATTTTAATGTAAAGTTTCCCTGGATCTAACGTCGTATAAAAAAAGCTATGGATTGTTTTACGCAAAATGGAGTATCTGTGTTGGTTGTAGACATAAACTAGCCGTGATAGGTAGTTTTCACTACCGTTTGTAGCCACGAACCGGTAGTGATATTTCTGTTGCCAATTCTACTATCACGGTCCGTTGATTCCACGAACCGGTAGTGATCATCACCGCTGGTTTCAAGAAACCGATAGTGATATTTCGATAGCGATTGCCCGTTGTGTGGCAGTTGCATCTTCTCCATCGCCCGTTTTAGTTTGTCTATCTTCTCATCATCCGTTGACTCTTAGACCTATATAGAGTGGCGGAACCAGGGGGGCCAGCAGGGGCCGGCAGGGGCCGCGGCCCCCCTGAGCGGCCAGCAGGCGAGCAGTAGTCTGCACGCGAGAGCAGGCGAGCAGAAGGTCTGCAGGCGCAATAGCAGCCGAGAAGAAAAACTCTGCATAGCAGCCGAGCAGAAGTAGTCTACAGGCTCAGGAGCAGCCACATGCGGTGCGGCAAGCTACACGCACAAGCAAAGCAGAGTAGTATAGTTTCTATTTCCTAATTTTTTTAATTGCTAATTTTGTTTGTATGCTAATTTACTATTCCTTATATGTTCTAGGTTAATTCAACTTGTCCTTACTCTTTGGCTTTCGCTTTTGTGTGTTGGCACAGAAAAAAAAGGATTATATGAATATAAATATTATATATATATACATCAAACGCATGGTCATGTTATCCATATTTGTTGGCTTGGCTGGCCCCCCTATATCATTTTGCTGGTTCGGCCACTGCCTATATACGATCGGATCGTATGGGAAACAACAACAACGAAGGTGCGTGCTAACGCTACAAATTGGTGAACCGGGGAGGGCTCTTTTGCATGTGTGTGTAGTTCCATTAGCAAAAACGGTGTTGCACGTCAACGACAAGGTGCATTCTACGTAGTACGATGACTACCTATGCTAGCTACAACGGCGGCGGCCGGCAAGGAGCTAGCGAGTTCTAGCCTTGCACGCTACGTACACATCCAGGTGACCAGGTCTCCATGTGGATGGACAAGACGACGACAAGGGGACGTACGATGGATGGATGCACCACGCCACCACCACCACCGGTTCGTGCAGTGGGTGAGTCGACGGGCCACGCAGGACAACGTGAAGCACGCAAGCGGGACAAGCACACACGCCAGATTTGATCGATGGCTGGGTCGTAGCGCCGCCACTAGGTCGTCGGACTGGACGGCTCGACGATGGTGGTCGGCATGGCGGCGCCCGTTTGCATGAGTAACGAGAAGATCGGCTGATAAACCGGCTGATGCTGTTTTGTTGTGAGAGAAAAATACTATACCATTGCTGATAAGCCAGGCTGATAAGGTCAAGTGAACAAGGCGTATATGAACATTATTACACTACTACAACACAGGGATATAGTAACACCAACACGTGTTGCTATAAGCCTAAAAAAGTGTTACTAGCTCTCTTAGCAACACAAATTTTTTTATGTTCCAATTGGCTATGTTACTATAGATTGATCTATTGTAACACTTTTATTTATCTAGTAGAACATTTGTCAAGTGTTACTAGGGTTATATGTTGTAACACTTTTTTTAGTTGTAGTAACACTTCCATATTATGTAGTATATTGTTTGTAACACCTTTTTGAGCTCTAGTAACATTTTGTCTAGTGTTAAAATGAATAGAACCAATTGCCACGCGGTTTGTTCCGCTGCAATATGCAATGAAATAGGTGTTGCAATAGACTATATTGCCACACATCAAAAGCATGACAATAGGTGGAACCATCTATTGCCACAGTTGTTGTTTGGTTGCTATAGGTGGAACCCTCTCTTGTCATACTAAATATTTGGTTGCTATAGATGAAAGCCTCTATTGCCACACTCGTTGTTTGGTTGCTATAGGTGAAATCCTCAATTGCCACACTAAATGTTTGGTTGCTATAGGTGAAACCCTCTATTGCCATGATAAATGTAGTTGCTATAGGTGAACCCTCTATTGCCAAACTAAATATTTGGTTGTTATAGGTTGAAGCATCTATTGCAACGCTTAATGTTTTGTTGCTATATTTAGAGACCCAGTTATCACGCACAATATTAGCATGCCATTAATTTTTCAGAACAGCCATACATGGTCACTACAACATTTAGATAAATCCATTAAACCAAAATATGATTTGCTTGTACACATCGTTAATGAAACTATCCAATGCCAAACTCAGCTTAAACACACACATTGCTCAAACACATAAGGTATCTGACACACACTTGTTTGTACGCATCCAAATCTAATGAGATATATGTCTACCACTGTAGGAAAGATTCGCTTGACATTGACCATCCCATCACTTTGTGCTCCACTCAAAATCTAGCTTCTTCCTGAAAAGAATCATTGACACTGTGCATGAGTTAAATTGAAATTGGAATATTGGCTCAAAATTTTGATATAAAATTTTAAACCAATTACTGCATATATACAGAACATCATATTGGCTCAAAAACAGTATGGGCCACCGAATCAACCACGTATAAATGAAAAATCAGTTGAAAGCATATAGGTGTCAAAGGAAAAGATGGGACCTATGTGACAAAAATCATTACGTTATAAAAGACTAATGTTGCTGCGTGGGCAACCATTCAGCCGCTGAAAATGGATACAGTTAAAATTGCTATCACTGGTACAGACTAATCAACATAAACAAAGAAAAAGATAAGGCCGACCTTTAATTGGACTGAACTCTGGAGTAACAGCTATGCGGAAGGCTGCATCAGGAGCTTAGTGCAAGCCACATTTTAAGTAGACAAATATTGTCAATAAAATTTGTTGTATTGTTTCAAATGGAATTTCGATAGTGAATAACAAACTTTATTTAATATTTCACATATATCTCACAGCTATTCATGGAGGCAAATTTGGAACCAATCATCAGTTATGAACACTACAGAACATACAATGGTTTTCGAGAAGGCAAAATGGTGACAAGTCTCACCAAGAAGTCAGTGGTGCCTGTGATTTCCTAAGATATTATAGAATGATTAATTAAGTGTATAGTCGCACTATCAAAGCATGATTAATCTTGCTACAAGTTACTGTAAATGTAATTTCATTTCTAAGTTCCAATTTAATCAGAGGTTAATCATACACCATACCACTCTTAGATTATTCTTTAAGCAATAACAAGAAAGATAAGTTAGATATATCATCTAGAAAAACAGAACAATATATCCACATGCAACCAGCCTCCAATTGATCCAACCTCTCTGGTTTCTTGGGTACCTTGGTTAGCCTGCATTTAAAAAATCCATCAATACATTGAACATCTTATTGCAGTTCAGCATCAGTTAAAACACCTAACTTTTAACTGAACTCTACCAATTTGTCTTGTAAGAACAACTAATTTGCAGCTGCATATTCCAATTTTGCATGACGCTACTAATTGATCATGGAATATTGAAGTAATTATCAAAGTTACATATCTATTAGCTACAACCTCTAGGTCATTGTTCTGCGCTCTTGGACTGGTTAGAAAGGTAATCTGCTAGAATGTGGAATGCAACCACCAGGAAACGGCAGTATCTAAGCCGCATTTCATACTTACATCAACTCAAGAAAGCATATAGGAAAGGGGTGGACGACAGGACTGTGTATCTTTCTTGACTTCAATATAAAGGACTGTGTATCCTGCGTCCAAACATGTCAAAAGGTATTGAGTGTATGGGTAATAGGAGCAATCATTTGATAAAAAATTTGCAATAGCCAAAATTTAAAATGTTGATTACTAATAATTAGCTCTCATGCAGTTTACTGTAATTACAAATGGTCTCATCATACTAATGAAGTTCATGGAAACCATATTAATCAATGAATCATTGCAAGGCAGCAAGGCAAATATATGTTTTTTTTTGTACTAATCAATTCCTGTTTTGCGGCAATTCGAGTATATCAAGCGGCCAATTCTTGAACTAGTTAACCGGCTAAAGCATACAGTGATTTATATAAAGAGTTCAAACTAAATGCTGCAGTCAGGAAGATAATTGATTAACCTTCTTATATGCCCTTTTAGTAATCAAATTACGCCTTCTTGTTCTTATTTAGAACCTTGTTAGTCAGGCTCTGGCTCATCATCGTCATATCTTCTCTCCCAGCAATCCACCACTAATCATATGAAAACGACAACACAATCCATCAGCCAATCTCATGGTGATGGAGACATACATGCACAATCTTATGGTGATGGAGACATAAATGCACAAGCAAAATGAGGGATGATCTGTCCTTGAGTCCTGACCTGACAGGAAACCACGCAGCCTGCAGCGCATGGTAACGAATGGTTCTTTGGAGCCTGCAGGATTTTTGCAGCACAGCACAAGATATGAGAAGGTTTCACACCAGGCCACTCTCCAATGTCACCACTCACCACCATATAAAAAAACAGTGCATGCCGCTTACCAATTTGTGGCTTCAGGAGATGACCAGTAAGGCAGGAGGATGCCCGACGCCGCCATGCCGCGCCGATGAACCCTAGGCCGCCGAACCGCGGGACCTGGACCACCGTGCCCAGGCTGATGCATGGTAGGCCGCACGGGGCTTGTCCGGCCGCGGTCATGGCCTCCATCCTTGTGGCTAGCGAGCTGGACCTAGGCCTTGGTGAGGGCCATGGCGTGGTGCGCCATGACGAGGGCAGAGGAGGGCTGCGGCCGCGTTTCGTCTCCATCGACCTCTGGGCCTGGGAGGGAGCGGTGCTGGCCATCTGCCATCAAGCTCTCGATGAGTCGCCTCCAGTGGATCGGGATCCAGACTACAGAGGCTAGGAGACGTACAGGAGGATGGAGGTCGCGGGATGCGGAGGAGGTTACGTGCCGGGAGCAGGGTGGGACTTCGGCGCCGGATTTGTGCGGCAGCGACGACGCTTGCGGATCGGGATCAAAGGGAGAGGAGAGTTGTGGAGGCGGCACTTGCGCAAAGCACGATTCGCTGGGCTCATAAGCCATGGTTGCAGATTTATTTTAAATGGAAAATACTGTTCGTTTATTAAAAAAATACGGATTATAAATCAAACGAACAGGATGTGATATAGATTAGCAGCGGCTGGGTGGCTAGAGTTTGAATTCTGTGAGCGCCAATCTGGCCGCAAAAACGTTTCGTGCATTTTTGGCGAGGCTTTAGAGCCTTTCTTTGGTCGGCTAAAAACTTTTTGGGATTTACAGGGCGGGAGTTTGCATCCCAGGCTTTAGAGCCTTTCTTTGGCCAATGACGACCATTTCTTTCTCTTAGTGGGTTCTAAATTTCTATTTTATTTTTCTCCAATTCAATATATGAATAAAAAAGTATGTAAAATCAAAGGTTATAGTACACTTTCAAACATAAAGTTAACTACTACTCATTTCGCGTTCATACGCTAGTTTGGAATATTAATTTTACAAATTATCCTATTATAATAATTCTAATTACATATAATGAGTTTTGAAGAGGAACTATTAAGTAAATAACAAACATAAATACTATAGTATGCAAGCATTTCATTTTCTAATAAAGTGGGCCGATTAATCATAGTTAGTGGCATACGCACCACTAAGATACAAACTTATTATTGGCTATAGTTAATACATCCTTCACAAATAGAAACATCTTTCACTTAGGTGGCGTTAGGTTCAGGGGCGGGACGAGGATGATCCCGTGCTTGGTTTAGGGGCATGAGGAACGGAGATAACTCCAGGAGGAATATTCGTTGAGATGCTGGGACGCCCCATCCGCAGAAATTGAAGGGACAAGGTGGGATGAGCGGGGGATGGTCGAGTGGCGTCACTTCTCCGTTTCGCATGGCCCTCCTTCCTCTGTGCGACGCGAGCTCAGCCATGGCTCCCGATGCGGCAGACGGTCAGGCGGGCAGCCTAGGTACGCACGAGCGGCCACGGCCGCGGCCCCGCCGTGAGCTCGCTCTGCTACTCGCATCTCACTCGCTCTGCTGCTCGCTCTCCCCATCCACATCTCACTCATTCTACTGCTCGCAGCCGCGGACGCCGCCATAAGCGTCGTATGGAGCACCGCGGCCACCTCCCCGAGCTTCTTCATCACCGTCTGCCGTCGCCGGCGCAGCCATGACTGCCAGGTCACCCCGTGCCCTCCTCCGATCGGGCCAAGGGTACCTCGGAGCGTGGCCTGCTGTCACTGCTAGGCCGCATCGCCTCTCGTCCGCCACCGGTGGCCACCCCAACCGGCCGGAGTCGAGCCTCCCCGTACGCCTCCTCTGCTCCAACGAATAAGGACCCTGCGCAGGAAGGGTGACTGACATGTGTGTCCCACCAAACAGTAGCTAACGACCTTAAATCTCCCATCCATCCCATTCCTATTTATCGTTTCAACTGAACGCAAAATAGGTCGATCCGGTCCCTTGTTAACCAAATAGAAAATAAAGCCATCCCGTCCCAGAAATTAGAGACGGGATTGTCCCACTCCACATTGACTCTTAACCAAACGGTACCTTAGTCCTACAACTATGTGTGAGATGTATCCATTTATAAACAATGTGCAGTGTCACTTTGCAAAAATCATTTGAAATGTTTATGCAATGATTATATACCAAAATCATGTTGTCATGTAAGTTTGTAGATTTTCCTAACCAAGTTTAGATATTATTTATATCTAATCTATGGTAATTCAGCAAATAATTACAATAATAATTAATTTTGGTTAGATAACTCTGTAAATTGACACAACAACGTATTTTGGGTCCATAAGCTTTCCATAAAAAAATTAGGCAATTTTAATAAAGTTGGACTATACACATCTGTCAGTGTTTTGGACCGGGGGGTCCTCAACCAACTAGTGAATTTGAACTGCGTGTCCCTAATCCCGGATGGTGATGTAAAGAGGGGTTTATACTGGTTCAGGCAATTGGTGCCCTACGTCTAGTCGGAGAGATCGATCTTGTATTCCTTGCACCGAAGTGCTTGTAGTAGGGGGTTACAAGCTGGGCGACAGGGGGAGCTAGTCCCGGGTCTCTGCGTGGAGCGGTGTGGGCTGCTTGAGACGTTGCTCTCAGGCAGCGGGGGAGCGTGTGTGTCTGAATCTACGTGAGCCTATGCGAGAGTTCGTCTGTCTTCCCCCCTCTAGAAATGGCCCCGGTCTCTCTTTTTATAGTTGAAGGGGGGACAGGGGTGATACATGTGTTTTCTATGCGGCGTCTTGTGAGCGGAGGTGGCGTGCCTGAGTCCTGTAGCTTACTACTGTGGCAGCATGGTCAACGGAGCGGTCTTGTCCTTGATGCACTGGAGCAACGCGCCGATCACACCCGATCTTGTGCGGCGTGGGAGCTCCAAAGATAATAGCTCGGCGCGAGGCATGGCCGACGACGTCTTTGAGTCGCCAAGCTGCTGACAACGTAAAGAGCCGAGGCTCAGTTGGTGCCGAGGCCAAGCCATTGTGGGGGGCTAGGCGGGCGCGAATCCCGAGGCTGCCGAGACCCTGAAGTGGATTGTCGAGGCTTGGAGGGAGCAGTTGGTCCTATACACTGATTCCAAGGCTATAGTGACCCGGACTTGACTCCCCTCGCCGCGCTGTTCCTGGAGCAGGAATTAGGTAGCACAAATGCGATCTGGACGCCGCTTATGGGCGCGATCGCGATCACAAAGATGGCGGTAACCATCGGCCACTCTGCTCTTGCATCGCTACCGACGCAGCGGCGACGACTGGGAGTGGTTGGACACGTTAATTGGACGTGACGTTGTGTCAGAGAAGTCGGTCGAGACGAAGGCGACGACGTTGTTGCCGAGCCGGCCTCGAGCGAGTCGGACAATCGGTACTTCGTCTGAGGCTTTATGCACGGGGCCTCGGGCGAATCGGAGAATCGGTAACCCGTCCGAGGCCTTGCGGGGCAGGGCCTCGGGTGAGAGGGCCTCGACGAGGCGGAGAGTTGGCTTTTCGTCCGTGGCCTTTGCGGCGTGGGCCTCGGGCGAATCGGAGAATCGGCCGAGGCCTTGTGGTTGTCCTTCGGTTTTGATATTTGCAAGGTCTAAGCAATCTTTTCGGTTCTTGCTTAAGGTACCCCTTTTTATGATATGCGACAACATCCTTCGCAAAATAGAAACATCTCTTACTTAATCCTATAACTATGTGTGAGATATATCCATTTGTAACTAATGTGCAGTACTGCTTTGTTAAAACCATTTGAAAATTTTATGCAATGATTATATACCAAAATCATGTTGTCATGCAAGTTTGTAGATTTTCCTAACCATGTTTAGATATTATTTATATTTATTATATGGTAATTCAACGAATAATTACAATAATAACTAAATTTGGTCGCATAATTCTGTAAATTGACACAACAATATATTATGGGCCCATAAGAATTCCATAAAAATTTCAGGTAATTTTAATAAATTTAGACTATACACATCCTTCATAAATAGAAACATCTCTCACTTAGTCCTATAACTATGTGTGAGATGTATGCATTTGTTAACAATGTGTGCTTTGTTAAAATCATTTGAAGTTAAGATACAACAGTTATATATCAAAATCATGTTGTCATACAAAATTGTAGATTTTGCTAACAAAGTTTAGGTATTATTATATTTGAATTTCAATATATAAGAATCTCAGACATAATTTTAGGACCATAAATTAATTAAAATAAAAAAGTTATCAACTACAAATTTTTAGACCTCATCGAGATCTACAACTTTGGTTTTAGTCATTTCCCTATACTAGTTTGTTTGAACAATTCAAAATTTAATTTTCAAAATATGACAAGTTCTCGTTCTGCATTCACTAGACAAAAAAATTGACCAATAAATGTCAACAAAAATGCAAGTGGTCTAGTGGTGGTGATTTGTACTTGCGGAGGTTAGGTGAGGTTGCAAGTTCAAATCTTTGTGGTTACAACATTTTTTATTTTTCTTGTCCATTTTTTCATGCCATACAAAAATTGAATTTCAAAATATGAAAACTTCAAATAGAATTTTGGGATAGAAAATGATTTAAATTGATTTTTCTTGTATTTTTTCCCATGCCATGCTAAATTTGAACTGCAAAATATAAAAACTTAAAATAAAATTTTAGGATAGTAAATGATTTTAAATGAAAAAGTCGTCAAGAACAAAGTAGTAGAAATATTACTTTCGAACCATGAATTTATTAGGTGACGTGAAAATAAGTTATGCGCCAAACTAAAATATTACTTTTGAACCATAAATAATGTTACATTGTAATATGTGATGTGAAAATAAGTTATGCGCCAAACTAAAAAGGTGCCGCCATAAATAAAGAAGATATTTTCGTTGATACTACTAGATATGCAATGTTGGCGCCAACAACAAAAATCGTGCTTTAGTTAGAGCGGGATGCCTAATTCTAATATAATCTGGTGTACACGATTAGAAAAAGGACCGAAATTTTAACACAACGCAAATTAGGTAAGTATAATCTGTGCTAAACCCCGATCAAACAGAAATACTAGATCTCTAGAGCTCGTTCATCCGCTTCTCTCCTCTCGTCTGTTCCAACATCCAACGAGAGGTCCCTTGTCTCGATCTGGATGCGCGTCCGTGTGCCTCTCACTGCTGCCGCCTGGGGACTGCGGCCAAGGCGTGCGGCGGCAGGGCACGCGTGTGTCAGGCGGCGACCTGGTGGCGCGCGGCCCACCGGCTCAACATCCGGCCGGTGGCGGCTGGTCGCCCACAGCTGTGACGGCGGCTCCAGTTGCTCGTCCGGGCAGCAGCGGGAGGAGTGCACCGCCGATAGGGTTCAGCCGCGCTAGTGCGGCCAGGCAAACACGCAGGCACATCGCTGTCGTTCCCCACTGCATGAATTGGTGATCAGCACGCACCGCATAAAAAACGATTTTTAACAACGGGTCATATTTTGTAGGGGCGGCTGGTGATGAAGCCGCCCCTACAATAGCGTATTCGGGTGCCCAGACACCAGCCGCCCCTACAAATGGAATAGCAGGGGCGGTTAGTGATTGAGTCACCCCTACAAATGCCCACGTATATATAGCTCGGATCTGTAGGGGCGGCTCAATCACCAGCCGCCCCTACAAATGACCCACATATAAAATAGCTGCAGCACTTCTTCCTTCTCGGGTCACTCACTCCAACCCGTGAAAGAAAGGTGGGGAGGCCTTAGGCACCTGTAAAAAATTGCTCTACTAAGAGGAAAGGTTTTAGTCTCAAATCCTTTGATGGAGAGGTTGTAGAAGGTAAGAAAATACTATTCCATACTTTTTTTGAAGTTTCAATGGTTGGTTAGTGAGTAATTAGAGTTTTGTTTTTCTCTCTCTTCGATGGTGCTTGAGCTACTTATGAAGCAAATTAGACCCAAGTTTTAAATGTACTAGGGTAAAATAGGGAGGAGAACAAGATCAGTACCTTATTTGGTCCATGTTTTTTATTTTAGTGAACAATTAGTTAGTTTTATTGATGTTTCATGCGCATGTGGATCTAGATCTAGGGTTTTGTTTTTTTATTAATTTTGTTTTTGTAAATTTATGTTTGATGAAATTGGACTAGGGTTTGTATGTAAAGTATAATTGTTGCTAATTGTTGTCTTTGAAATTATTTATTGTAATCAATAAATATGTATTTTAATTATTTATGGATAAATGGACCATTAATTAATTTTTCTCTACCATGGTGTGTTTGTATGCTTCATGTAATTATATTAGATTTATATTCATATATATCTGAAGTATATACAATTATTCTCAAGTAATTATTAATTTGATTCATTTTTATATATATCTGAATAAGTAGTCCTTTAATGTTTGTTTTGTTGTTGTTGTAAAAGATGGAGTACAAGAACTCTTGGATGTATGGTTCGTTATGGTTCAAGGCAGGTTTCCGTGAAGAGGTGGATAAATTTATTGAAGCCGCAAAGAAGCATGCAACGACATTGAAAGAGAATAATGATATAATTATTTGCCCCTATAAAGATTGCAAGAACCGTATGGCATGGACAGATGTGACTATCATCATATCATATTTGATTATGCGAGGATTTGTTGAGGACTACACAGTGTAGATTCATCATGGTGAAACAATTATTGTTAACGACGAGGATGAGGAGGAATACGACGACGAAACCATAGAATCCTTGTCCCAATATTCAGCAGAGCTTGATGCACGAATGGATTTCGAGTTTGGTAATGAACAAGGTGGTGATGCTGGTGGTTGGGATGGTAGTGACGAAGATGGTGCCAATAATGATGGTGGAGCACGTGTTGGGGATGAAGATGATTTGGAGGACATGATTCGAGCCCTTGGACCAGAGATTTTACTAAATAGTCCGAAAGGTCTAGAAAATTTGGAAAGGGTGACAAAAACATCGAAGGAGACTGTGTATGGTGTTGAAAAGGGATGTCCGACACATTGGACATTGCTATGTTTTGTGCTTGAGCTGCTCATCCTAAAGGCTAAGTACGGCTGATCAGACTGTAGTTTCAATGATCTATTGCATCTCCTGTCATGGGTGCTGCCACAACCAAACTCAGTTCCTGCCAACACATACCAAACGAAGAAGGTCATAAGTCCATTGACAATGGAGGTTGAAAAAATCCATGCTTGCCCCAACCACTGTATACTTTTTTGGGGTGAAACATTCAAGTCACTAGATAAATGTCCCCGGTGTGGGGCCAGCCGGTACAAGAACAATGACCTTTACGGTGGGGACGAACCCTGTATGGGGAAAAAGAGGAATAAGAAGGGTACAAAAAAGGTGGTACAAGAATCTCAGCCCCCAGAGGACACTCTATTAGGCAACGATGCAAAGCAGAGAAGAATTCCTGCCTTGGTAATGTGGTACCTGCCAGTGACCAACTGCTTGAGACATATCTTCCTAAACCCTAAAGAAGCCGCACTCATGACATGGTGGGATGATGAGCGCAAGGTGGATGATGATAAGATTGCACACCCGGCTGATTATAGTCAGTGGCAAAGGTTTGATGATAAGCACAAAGAATTCAGCGATGACCCAAGGAATGTACGGTTTGGCTTGAGCACCGATGGAATGAATCCCTTCAATGAGAGGATGAGCGACCATAGCACATGGCCAGTGATCTTGACCATGTACAACATCCCAACATGGTTGTGTCAGAAGAGGAAGTACCTTCTCACTATTCTTATTTCTGGCCCTAAACAACCAGGCATTGATATAGACGTGTTCCTCGAGCCTTTGATGTAAGAAATGGAGAGGCTATGGAGGCATGGGGAGCAGATGTACGTTGCGTTCTGAAAGGAGGACTTCATATGTAGAGCAATAATATTTGTTACTACCAATGATTATCCCGCGCTGTTTGTTTTGTCTGGACAGATCAAAGGAAAGACAGGATGCTTGGTTTGCTTGGATGGTACTACATGGGTGTACCTAGATGCATCCAAGAAGATAGTTTACCTAAGGAACCGACGCTTCTTAAAGACAAGTCACAAGTACCACAGCAAATTGTTCTTTAGATTTTATGACAACGCCCTGGAGATTGAAACCCCTTCGGAGAGACGTCATAATAGAGAACACGTGTACAAAATGGTGAAAAACATACGCGTCGGCTATGGAAAGAAGAATCTAGATGGGACAAACAGAGATAGAAGCACACCTCCTGTCGAAGGCGTACCTTTCAAGAAACAATCGATCTTCTTTCAGTATCTGCCTTATTGGCGAGACTTGGAGGTCCCCCATGCCATTGATGCTATGCACGTGTAGAAGAATGTTTTTGAGAGTCTCATTGCTACCTTGATGGACACAGGCAAGTCAAAGGATGGTCTGAAAGCACGGAAAGACATGGTGTAGCTAAACGTGATGCCACAGCTTCACCCGGTACCTAAGGCTAATGGAAAATACACTCTGCCCGCGGCGTTCGAATAGAGGCTCTCGATGGATTGAGGCGAAAGATCCAATACTTTGGCATCATTGAAGAGATATGTGAACTTGACTATGGAAGGGATATAACGGTGGTCCTGTTTCGATGTCGCTGGATCAAACAACACCAACTGAACGAGATCGGATTGAGAGTCATGGACCTCGAGAATCTAGGTTGCCAAGATGACCCTTGGGTGCTCGCTTCACGTATCGCACAAGTTTTCTATATGTCTGACCCACAAAGTAACCTCCCCCCGAAGAAGAAGACAAAGACGTGGTTGCCTCCGGGAAACAACACATTATTGGAGTTGATGGCGTGGACGATGTTGAAGCTTACAATAACTACGATGAGATGCCGCTATTCACAGACTTTCCTAAAAAGATCAGTGTTGTAGAAAACAACCTCCCCAAAGACATATTGCCATGTGAATGAAAAGGTGTCAAGAGGAAAGTCGTTACAGCGGGCTAGCTAGTTGTTGAACGTGGAGTGTTTGTGTAAGTGTGTGTTTGTAAGACTTCATTTATGCATGCGTGTGAGACTATATATTTATGTACGTGTGTAAGACTATATATTTTTGTATGTGCGTGAGACTACATTTATGCATGTGTGTGAGACTACCCTTTGCAACATCTAGATGACTCTATTTGAACATCCACTCTATTACTACTAAAATTTTATGAAATCACTTAACACTTTATGAAATGAAGAAATGACCAAAATAAAAGTAGGAGATCTTGATGAGTTATACAACTTTTATATTCATCATCTTTACAGCTGAAATCATTTAGTGTTTGAAAATCAGGTTTGAAGCTGTCATTTTCTGAAATTTAAAAATTGAATTGTTCAAAATTAGTGACAAAGATAGATGGCTAGACTAAAATGATAGAGCATGATTTTAGAAAATTTTAGGAAAAAAAAACATCACATTTGGAGTTAGTATGATGGAGAAAAACTAGTTACAAGTTTCAGCCACAGATTAAAAAGAGAAATCATACTTGTTCATCATTGATCATCATGAACAGTTGTGATTTTTCTTTTTAATCTCTGGGTAAAATTTGTAACTAGTCTTTCTCCATCATACTAACTCCAAATGTGATGATTTTTTTCCTAAATTTTTCTAAAATCTTGCCCTATCAAGTTAGTGTGTTGATTTGGTCATTCTTTTCATTTGACAAAGTTTGAGCACTTTAAATTTTCAAATTTAAAAAAATGACAAGTTCGAACGAGATTTTCAACCATTAAATGATTTTAGCTGAAAAAGTGATGAATACCAAAGTTGTAACTCATCAAGATCTACAACTTTTATTTTGATCATTTCTTCATCTGACAAAGTGATTGTTTACAAATCAACATGTTTCTCGTATAGTTCATGAAACTATGAGTCATATGTGAATTTATGAACAATGTTTACTAATACTTTGTCACATAAAGAAGTGACCAAAATAAAAGTTATAGATAGTGAGGAGTTCAACAACTTTTATGTTCACGACTTTTATTGTTGAAATCATTTAAGGTTTCAAAATCTTGTTTGAAGTTGTTATTTAGTGAAATTCAAAATTTCAACTGTTCAAATTTGGTTAAATGAAAATATAATCAAAATAAAAGTTATACATATTGATGAGTTCTACAACTTTGGTATTCATGAGTTTTTCATCTGAAATCATTTACTCTTTCAAAATATTGTTTCAAGTTGAAATTGTTTGAATTTCAAAATTTGAATCGTTCAAACAAAGTCACGTGACAAGATGACCAAAATAAAAGTTATATATGTTGATGAGTTATACAACTTTTATGTTTACAACATTTTCATTTTATTTCATTTAATGTCATAAAATTGTAGTTGAAGTTTTAAAATTCAAATTTTTAATTTTTGTTTTTTTTGTTTTCTATATTGTTTTGACCACAATTGTTTATATATATATATATTTCTTCATATATAGAATAATACAAAATATTATATTTGTGCATATACACAATTTTTTTATATTACTTTGTGTTTTTATGATATAAAAAATATAGAATTATAATTTAAAAAATAGAAACTATTTGTAGGGGCGGCTGGATTAGGAACCACCCCTACAAATGCATTTGTAGGGGCGGCTGGATCAGGAACTACCCCTAGAAATGCATTTGTAGGGGCGGCTGGATCAGGAACCGCCCCTACAAATCATCCCGACTATATATTCAAGGCCGCACACGGGAGTTGCCTGTTGGGCGCTCTCTTCATCTCCGACGCCGTCAGGCTGCCTCCCGGACTTGTCCCAACGCCGGCCCCGCGCGCCCCCTCCCCGCACCCGCGCGCCTGCTCCTCCCCAACCTAGGGTTTCTGACCGGCCGGCGGCGGCCCCATCTCCGCACCCGCCCCGCTGAGCTCGGCTTCGTGTTCCACTCCAGGCAGTAGGAGCCACCGTCCGCACTGGTCTCCGTGGAGGCGTGCGTGTACCTGCAGTCGACCAAGAGGATCGTCAGGAACATCGGCACCTACGAGTCGGCCGTGCTCGGGGTAGCCAACGCCAGCCAGCTGCAGGCGCTGCGCCGGTCCAGGCCCAGGCGACCCAGGCCCAATGTGAGTTCATATCCACTCTTTCCTGCTTCTCAATTGATTTCAAGTGCTTGTTCGATTCTAGGAATTCTAGGAATTAATTTATTCGGTGACGGAGGGAGGGAGTAGTAATCACTTTTGTGCTATTAATTACTTTAAAAAAGCTTTCAAGGAAAGAAAGCAAAACCATTGGCCTAGAATAGCAGTAGGGACTTGAAAAGGACCCATCAATCCTGCATTTCTGTGTAATCAACTGAAAACTTGTTCTTTTCGGTAAACCTAAAGGCATGCTCCTTGGATGTTACATTTCCACCATTGAGCCTGACCTGGTACCAAAATTCGTCAATTTACCATCTTTTCTTCCCCTGATGGGATAAAGCGATATTTTTTATTTCAATTAGTTAAACATGTATGCAGATTTTCTAACAAGTTCATGTTTGTTTGCATCTCTTTAGCTCTTGGCTAGGATGTTTGTGAAGTGAAGGTCAAAGACTCGTTACTCTTGTTGTTTACCGACAACTAATTAAACAGTCCAATGGAGAGCTAGACGACCTTATTATATTGGTAGAGTTATTTACTTAGTATAAATTTAAACTGCACTTAATTAATTTAGGATAGAAGTAGTATCTGTTTTATATGCACCGCAGGAGCCCGCCCACGGAAACAACAAAACCATTGTTTGATTTGGCAACGGTTCGCTGCCCACATGTATTACTTACTGCTTCATTGTTTGATATTGTGGACATATATGCTGTCCACAGAGCTAGCCGGCTCTGTGGACGTGTGCTGTCTCCACCATCCAGTCGACTCCCGAGCCGTGCTAAGTGTTCTGTGATTTAGGTGTCGGTTCTTTAAGCCATTTGATGTTTTAGTGGAGGTTCTGTTGTGACTAGTCTCTGAACTCTGATAAAGTGCTATATAATCTGTCATTATGTGGCCGTTATATATGTTATCGGAATTAAGTACACATTGCTGGACCACTGATTGGGAACTAGTGAAATTATACAAGTCTGTTTAGGAGTCAAGTGTTCGTTGGTGTCATTCAGGTATTGTGCCCCACCTGAGAAATAAAACTGATGTATTCCCTTCTGGATTCAGTTCAGCTACAATGGGGATTTGTACAATAGATATACCTTTCAAACATACTGAACTAATAAAACTCTAAAAGAACGGATAATTGGCTATGGGAGAACTGTGCCTGTTGGATAGTTTTTTTTCTCTCTCAAAAAGGCAACAAAAGCTATACCGTTTCAGCACTTGTTTTCCTATTTTCTGCCCGTCAGATAGTGCAAGTCCAGTTTTAGGTACAACGGTAGCGGTCGTAGTTTGTAATATCTTCATTTATAGCGTCCAGTTGGTTCTATTTTCTCCACTTAAACTTATCAGAGAACTGTACACATTTATAATAAGCTAAACTCATTCTAGCACAGATGACTTGTTGAAATGAGATGACATCTAATCTGGTAACTCAGCTTAAGTCTAGTCTGGTGCTATTTATGCAGCTTTAATCTGTATGATAAGATCAAATCTGTCATTATAGCACCTGTGAAATGAGATGACTCATCTAGTCTGGTCTCCACTTAAACTCATTATAGCACCAGACTTGACTTTTGTTGACACATTTATAAAGTGCTATATAATCTGTCACATGCTCTGTTTTATTAGATAATCAGTATTGTAAAAAAATCATCAAATTATTTGGTTCTCAAACGGTTAAATTTGCTACTTGCTCTTTACTTATGTTTAGTAGGCGGCGGCTGCTGCTGCTGCTGCTACTACTACTCCTCCTATCACTACTACTACTACTCCTCCTCCTCCTCCTACTACTCCTCTTACTACTCCTACTACTACTCCTCTTACTACTCCTCTTACTACTCCTACTACTCAACTACTACTACTTGCTACTTCTAGCTACTAACTGTTGGCTGCTGTTGCTTTTTTTGCCAAATCTCCCAGGACTCGCCCAAGACTTGTTGTCATGTCTTTTGCCATCAGCTGCTGCACTATGTTTGCTAAGCAGTTGTTGTTTTTTTTGCCAAATCTCCCCTCTCCTCTCCTGTCCTCTCATTTGTTTTGTCAATGATGAAATTGTCCAAGTCCATACATTATATGGAATATGAGCTGATGATCAAGAACTTGTGAGGAACTTGGCATCATTAGCAGCCGCCCCTATATTACCTTCTCCTCTCTTCTCTGTTATGATTCCTTGATGCTCCAAGTTCATGATCAAATGATGATTGACATGTTTCTGAGGCCTCTACTACTGCTACTACTCGTTTTTTTATATATTGTTGTTTTATAGGACTACTTTGGTTTATAGACCTTTTTTATTTCTTATATCTTCTCGCGTACCTAAAGCACACTTTCTTGCATCTATTAGAATAAAGCATGAAATAATGTCGATGACACCAGACAGTGCAGCCCGATGCCCCGAGCCTGATGAGCAGCCAACCCTTGAGGAGCAAGCACTACAGGACCAGCTTAATTATGAACAGTTCAATAATGAGGTAGAAAAGGATCTAAAAGTGATGCTTACTCAGGAGCAGTGTGACGAGGAGGAAGGCCCCGAAGGAGAGGCTGCTCAAGGCGAAGAAGAAGAGGATGATGATGATGATGACTCAGAAGAGGGATATGAAAGTCCCGAGGATCGTTTCCCAGGTGAAGCCAGAAGGAGGCCAACGGAGAAAGATTTGGACAAGGATTTTGACCCGAACGAGGAGGTAGGGAAAAAGCCTTAGCTTGTAAATTTTGCTAAAGCTTGGCTGTGTTACCTCTGCTAACATTTTGACCTGTCGTATATACAGGTCTCTCCTGAAACTCGGAAAAGACGACATCGACGTCCACAACATTTCGCTGGACAAGACGGAGTAGAGGAAAGGAGAGCAGAGGCAACAGCCACAGAGATGGATCACGATGCCTCTGCTCGACAAACTCAAGACACAACCACGACTACCAAGCCTAAGAGGAAACAAAGGGATAGAAAAGGAAATCTATATCCAGATAAGGCATGCTATGTGATAACGGAGGTCAGGCCAGCAGGGGAGATCCTTGAGCCGAAGGAATTAAGAGGAAAATTCCATAATGCGATCAGGGCCCTAGTAAGAGATAAATTGAACCCAGCAATCCCTAACTGGAAAGAGGTACCAGAGAACACAAAGAATGCACTATGTGATAGGCAGCTGAAGGTTAATTTTAGATTTTCGGAGGGTAAGCACGAATTGGTAAAAAAAATCTTATCAGGATGATGGGAGAGTCATTCCGACGTTGGAGGTCGGAGCTCAACACGAAGTATATCCAAAAGGGGTTAACTCCCTTCAATGAGTTCGGCAAAATAACTCCTAGTCAATGGGAGGAGCTCGTGGCTCAGAAGACTTCACCGGAGGCATTGGAGCTCAGTGCCCGTAACACCGAGCTGGCAAAGAGGAACAAACACCACCATCATCTAGGCCCCGGTGGTTACTATGCCAAGGAAGAGCAGTTTAGGAAGATGGACGAAGAGGCCGCAGCTGCTGGGAATATCGATGTGATGAATTTGAAGGTACGCTCAAGGAACTGGATATATGCGAGGAGTACAGAATCATCCGGCAGTAATCTTAAGTTTGATAAGCCAGAGACCTAAGAGGCGGTATCAAGGATACTGAAATATGCTGAAGACAAGAAGAAGGGCTCATTCAATCCTTTCAGAGAGAGGGACGAGCTTAGCCTTGGCTTGGGAAACAAGGAGCACACAGGTCGCACCAGGGGGCTAGGGAAAAGGACGACCTAGAAGCAAGGATTCGAAGAGGACAGGCACATGTACAAGAAACATGGCCGAGACCGGGAGACTAGTCTTGAGCTCCAAGTGAAGGCTCTAGTTGCGAAGGCACTGGAGGAGCAAGGACTGTCTATGGAGCCACAGATATTAGTGACGCCGCCGGGAGAAGTGGCATTAGTTGGCAGCCCTCCGAAAGTTCCTAGCAACCAAGATTCCACTACAGCCCCAACCCCAGTCGAACGCATATGGGAACCAATTAGTTGCACCTTGGTGTTTCTCAGCGGTCAGCAGAACACTGTGATGGAGGTGGCAACGGGTGTGGCACATCCTCCCGGTGGCTTACACCATAATAATAAGATACCTCTGGACTACACTAGGGTCGAGGAGCATACAGTGAAGCCCGAGTTCATGCAGTGGAGGATAGACTATGCAACTCCCGAGGGGCTAGTGTTACTCGGAGACGTTAAGGGGCAGTTCATCCTCTAGCTCAAACGGGGTATTATATTGACTACTTCTTCGCTGCCTCCCCCTCTCCCAAATTTGGAGCGAGTTGTTGAGGTCAGGGAGATATTTTCACCGTCTTGTGACCCCCGCATTCCTGAGATGCCACATTCTTCCCCGCCTCCTAGCGAGCATGTGCTTGATGAGATGCCACAACCTTCTCCAGCTCGTACCGAGCAAGTGCATCATGAGATACCACAGTCTTCTCAACAAGCACAGCCGATACATGAACAACGAGTGCCTCCTGAAGAAGCTGCAGCACAAGAAGATGAGGATGTGCCTGAATGGGAACTTCAAAAGAAGCATCCAATCACCATAAGGCCAGTTTATGTTCCGATCAAAGACGTCACGTCGGTGTCCAAGTGGTATTCCCATGACCAGTTCAAGCCTGAGAACCAAGTTAAAAAAGTCCCATCACAGGGTTCTGAGGAGGCCGTCACTAGCAAACTCTACTAAATTGCAAAGCAGTATCCAAATGTTGATGCCATCAAATGGTCAAAGGATTGCCCGAAAACATATGAAAGAGGCAAGCCCTTCCTACCAAACCGGGACATCCAGCGCCTACCACTTGGAATGAGAAGGTTCCATGATTGGTACTTGCGTGTTCTCCCAACGAGCATAGATATCATACAAGCATGCTTCCCCACCGACACATTTGGAAGCCCAGCCGAGAAAATTGTCTTTGACTTCAATGACATGCAAACATGCTTTCACCTGGGAGAAATGGAGATGAATCTACTTCGCACATGGTGCCTGTAAGTCCTTGTCCTCCCGATATGATATGAATGTAATCTTTGAATTTTGTTGTAACTAACCCACACCGTGATTTGTAGAATGCAAGTGCACATTGTCAAACAAATACCAAGTGTGAAAGCCGGGTATGTGGACCATCAAGCTATAGCCCAAACAAATTTGAATTACCCTAAACGGTGGACATTGGATGCCAAAGAGCTAGCTACTGCAAAGACTCTTCGGGAGAAAGAGCACATCCGTACGACGAAACTAAGGGAAGAGTCCCTTAAGGTTGCGGCATACATTGCCCTGGCTTTCAAAAATCTCCAACAACACTCTACTATATGGCTACCATACAACTTCGAGTAAGCTCAACTCTATACTTAAAGCTTTGTTCGATATATTTTATTCGATGCAAAAGAGCTTATATAGTTCTATGATTAAATCCATGCAGCAACCACTAGATTTGTATAGCCGTCGATGTCGGGAGGAGCATGGCATGGGTCTTTGATTCATTAGATAAGGACACGGTGACATACAAAGGCTTCATATCGATTCTCAAGACGTATACATATCGACAATCCTCATTAGCTTATATATTTGTATACATACTTATAATGTTCACTTTTGGATACTAACAAGTTGTATTTGCTAAAATAATTCGAAGAGGGCATTTAGGTTCTATGTCACTAATCATCATGGAAGGCATGATCCAGCAAGGAAGGAAAAGTTGGCTATAAAAACACTATATGCGGTAAGTGTAACTTACTTCTTCAGTACTCCGTTATATGGCTGTCAAAAGCATTACTTAACATTTTCATATGTAAAACACACAGTGCCCCAAGCAGAAGCCTGGGAGTGTACATTATGGATACTATATATGTTCTATAATGAGTAACACCGGTGCCTACAGAAGACACCCCTTAAGGGTAAGTTTGAACCTCTTTACCCGTAGTATAAAAACTTCGTAAATGGTATGAAATACTAAACCAAAACTTATTCTCTTGTAGTGGAGAGAAGAGAAAGGAATGAAAAGAGACCCATACAAGGATGACCAACTCTTAGAGCTCGTCGGCGACCTTTGCAACTTCATATTGGACCAGACTGTACACATCAGAGGCGTCTACCATGACCGAGAGTCTGAGTTAGGTACAAATCCTCAGTACCAACACCTTTGTGTGACTGAAAGGCTAGCTCTAGGACGTTGATAACAATGTGTATGGAATTTGTATATTTAATGATGGATTGTATATATTCTTGTGAATTGGACTTGTAATTGTAGTTTATAGAATACTCTTGTCCTTGTAGTCGCGGTCGCGGGGCGTTCGGCAACGCGAACGTTGGTCACGGGGCATTCGTCAACGCGAACGCGGTTCGGAACGTTGGTCGCGGGGTGTTCGACAACACGAATGCGGTTCGGAATGTTGGTCGTGGGGTGTTCGGCAACGCGAACGCGGTTCGGAACGTTGGTCATGGGACGTTCGGCAACGCGATTTTGAATTGTAAATTTGAATTTTTTTTTGTGGGAAAACGTACTGTAGGGGCGGTTCTAGATTGAACCGCCCCTACAAATACCTGTTTGTAGGGGCGGCTGGTGTTTCCAGTCGCCCCTACAAATTGATTTGTAGGGGCGGCCTGGGAACCGCCCCTACAAATGCATAATTTGTAGAGACTCTTGCGTAGGGGCGGCTAGGCAAACCGCCCCTACAAAGGGTTACCAGCCGCCCCTAGAAATGCTTTTTGTAGTAGTGACGCAGTTACATTTGCATGGCAAGACCATGTCCAACACATCCCCCGCATGTCCTATTTGCATGTTTCTGCTGATATTCCTTGATCAAATTTGTTGCTAATTAATTCTTATCTCTTGCCGTAGCTAGCTAATTTGTGCGATTTCTTCAGAAGCAGGTGATCTGCACGTATCACTACTAGAGAACAGACTTTAGAACGATGTCCCAATTTGGCATTAACCTCGGCATTTTTGCCGCCGGGACTAAATGACCCTTTAGTCCCGGTTAAGTACACTAACCGGGACTAAAGGTCCCCGCCTAACGGTCTTCCGCGTGGCGAGGATCTTTAGTCCATTAGAGATACTAACCGACTAAAGGTTTACCTTTAGTCCCATTGGTGTCCCATTTGGGTGATACCCGGGAATAAATATTAATCTTTAGTCCCGGTTTGGCCACCTAATGGGACTAATTATGCCGCCTATACACCAGCTCATTTCTTCCTCCCGAGCCCGAGCCATTCCATTCAAACTCACTATCTCTGTTCTTGACTTTTTGTTGTTCTTGCTCTCCCCCTCTATTGGTGTTGCTCTTCGATTTTGGAGGTAACACACTTAATCCTCTTATGTTTTATCGGTAGCTTATCTCATTTTGCGATGTAGATGCATGTAACTTTATATGTTGGACTTTATTATGATTTTATATGTTATTTTTAGCTCAAAATCACATGATGATTTGCATATATGTTTGGATAAACAAAAGTTAAATTAGTTCATCAAAATCACGCCTTGCTCGTCTCTCATTTGGAGCACGCGCCATCCTCATCCCCGCTGACTTACGTGATCTTAGAATTAATTTTTCCATGAAATGAAAAACTTAGAAAATAGTTAGAAAATTGTAGAAAATCCATACTAGTTGAACTTGCGGACCGTGATCATCTCGGCGAGCATTTTCTCTGCCGAAGCGATAGCGGACGTCAAGGAGGAGCTTTGATTCTCTGAGGAGGCGGCAGCGGTCGTGGAAGACCGTGTTCCCTTCCTCGTAGAATCGAGCTCTTCCTTGGCCAAAATGCGGTGCCGTTCGGTGGAGAAATGCTCGCCGAGATAATCACGTAAGCAAGGTCAACTAGTACGGATGGTTATTTATTGAAACATGTTTTTGAGCTATGTGATTTCTATGTCATTTTAGCTCAAAATCACATGATGATTTACAATAGTAAAATCACTTGATAGTTTGGTATTTTACTATTATACATAGTACATATTTCATGGTTTAGTTAGATAAATAAATAATTTTAGTTTTGTTTAAATATATTATTTTAGAAAATGTGAAATTTACAGTGGTTTGCAAAAATAAGTATAGAAAGTAGATGACAAGCGGTACGGGATCCTCGGCCTCTTGTGCAGTTCTTGAAAGCATCGAGGCCGAACTCCCTCTCATTATCTGCGGCAAGTGTAAGCGGAAGATTGTGATGGAGTACCGAGTCAAGAGACAGGGGACCCAACAAGGGTCGTGTTTTCTACAAGTGTCCGGATCGCGATGTGAGTTTCTTACGCATTTGATTATTATGGCTAATTGACCTGCTTTTCTTGAATATTTTTGACTAAATATTTTTTTGGCTTTAATTTCAGTGGGAGGGCAATGGATGCGATGGTTGGTACTAGGAGGAAGATTATGCTACATACGTGCAGCAGAATTAATTTCTTGCTAGATGAGGCGATGAGCCAATGAGGAGAAGCTTATTGATATTCAACGGAAGAATGATTTGTCTGCATTTTTAGTTACGTATGATCACGAAATAATTATGTTACTGAAGTGCATTGTAGTTTTAGTTTGTTTAGTGATAGTTGGGATTGCTTACGTTGTAGCCAGGCTTAGTTAATTAATCAACCATGTGTGTGTCATCTATGTTGTGTAATAAAATACTTAATTATGTTCAAGGTTTTCATAATTTGTCGTTATGTAATACTGATTATGTCACGCCATTGGATGTACAATGCCGATCGCGCTCCCAAGACTTTATTGAGGGCTTGCACTATTTCTTAGGTGTGGCCGAGGCAAATAAGCGGGATGGTTTCATGTCTTTGTCCATGTGCCCTATGTAAGAATTTAAAGGAATATTCAAGCTCAATGAGTCTTCATTCACATTTGCTTAAGTCGGGTTTCATGTCAAACTATATATATATTGGACTAAGCATGGAGAAAGCGGGGTCATGATGGTAGAAGGTGAAGGAGAAGATTTAGACATTGATGACATTATTGCTCGATATGGTGCCTTTGATGATACTACAATGGGGGAGATGAAGAAGAGGTAGCGGTAGAAGATGATCTCGGTGATGCTCTTGGCGATGCCATTCATGATGCACAACAAGAATGGGAAAGTGAAAAGAGAAAGTTAAGTTCGACGCATGCTTGAGGATCATAGGAAGTTGCTATACCCGATGGTCGAAGAGGGCAAAAAAGCTGGGTACAACACTTTGGAATTGCTACGATGGAAGGCAAAAAATGGTGTATCCGACAAAGGCATTTGGGAATTTATTGAACCTCATAAAGAAGATGCTTCCGAAGCCAAATGAATTGCCCACCACTACGTCACGAAGCAAAAAAGGTTATACGCCCTTTGGGATTAAAAATCCGGAAGATACATGCATGTCCTAATGACCGCATCCTCTACCATGGCAATGAATACGAGAATTTGAATGAATGCCCGTATGTAAAGCATCATGGTATAAGATCGGTAGCGATGATCCCGGTGACGTCGAGGGTGAACAACGTCCTAGAAGGAAAATCCACCTTGAGTTATGTGGTATGCTCCTATAATACCACGCTTAAAACGTTGTTCGAAATAAAGACCATGCAAAGTTGTTGCGGTGGTATAAAAAAAGACCGTAAGGTAGACAATATCTTTGAGACACCCAAATGATGGGTCCCATGGAGAGCGATAGACAGAGAATTTCGAGTTTGCAAATGAGGCTAGATACTTAAGGTTAGCCTTAAATGCAGATGGTATGAATCCTTTTGGAAGCGAGCACTAGTCATAGCACTTGACCAGTTACTCTATGTATCTACAACCTTCCTCCATGGTTATGCATGAAGCGAAAGTTCATTATGATGCCGATCCTCATCCAAGGTTCGAGGCAACCTGGCAACGATATTGATGTCTATCTGAAGCCATTAGTTGAAGAACTTCTAGTTTTATGGAACAAACCAGGTGTACGTGTCTGGGATGAGTACAAACAAGAACACTTTGACCTACAAGCAATGTTGTTCGTAACAATCAATGATTGTCCTACTTTAAGTAATCTTTCAGGTCAGACAAACAAAGGATATAATGCATGCACACATTGTTTTGATGACCTTGATAGTATATATTTGAAAAGATGTCGAAAGGTCATGTACCTTGGCCATCGTCGATTCCTTCCTTTGAATCACCAAGTAAGAAAGAAAGGGAATCATTTTAAAGGTAAGCCAGACCACCGGAAGAAGTCTCATAACCGAACCGGGGAAGATGTACTCGCAATGGTCAAGGATATGAAAGTAGTATTTGGAAAGGGACAAAGCAGTGAATCTATTCCCAAAGATGCTAAGGGACACGCACCCATGTGGAAGAAGAAGTCCATCTTTTGGGAGCTACCCTATTGGCAAGTCCTAGAGGTCCGCAACGCAATCGACGTGATGCACCTGACAAAGAATCTTTGTGTGAACATGTTAGGATTCATGGGTATGTACGAGAAGCCAAAGGATTCACTTGAAGCACGCCAGGACTTGCAGGGCATGAAAGAATGAGACAACCTTCATCCAGATGGTAATAATGCATCAATCATGGTGGCTGTCGGGGTTGTATCTCCAATAGACCGAACGAAGACACCAAGAATCCATGGGTCAGTTATTCAACCTGGATATGCTAGCGTCTCGGTCGATAGAGTGCTCAAAGGTTACAAAGAATGTTTCTCTTGACATTGAAGGCGGTGATGGGAGAAGACACTAGGAGAAGCGGAGAAGACATTTATTCAATGGCGCAAATGCTTCATCATCATTCTGGGCGCCACCGCTTCCCCTACCTCACCCTAGGTACGAATGAAAGTGAATGAAATATTATTTTCCATTAATTTTCTATTGGCTTCAAAAATAATTGACACACAACTTGTTTTTGTAGCAGGGTCTCCCCACCTAGCCTAATCATTCATTCCCCATCTCATCACAGCGTCATGGGGCGAGATGACTTCATCCCACGGCGATCGCCAACTCCTACACCGCCCCATCGCCTCCTGGCGATCTCCAACTCCTACACCGCCCCACCGCCTCCTGGCGATCTCCAACGCCTCCACGCCGGTCTCCACCAACACCGGCCTCATCGCCTCCATGCCGGTCTCCAACACCGCCCCCCCCCTCCACAGGTGGCCTTTTCTACAAAGACGTCTAAGGTCCCGTGACAAAGAAGACCCCAAGAAAAAAGAGTTATTTCTCAAGAAATACTTTACGAAAAGACCCGATGAGCAAATAGCAAATTGAAGAAGACAAAAAAGTGAAAGATTTTTTATAGATATCAAAACAATAGTCAAGCGAAGCTTAAGGAGAAGCCGTACTTTTACATACCACGAGATGTCTTGAGAAGCGGAAGGTCGATGCTCACAAGAAAAAGATGATTGAACTTCGTGAAGCCTTCGCCACTATCGGACTATGACCGCTCCCTCGTGAAGTCACATGATGCGAGATAAGAAAAGGAAAATAGCATCGGGGAAGGATGTCCCACAGCTCGGACAACGAAGCAACCAATGCAAAATCTTGTTGTTGCTAATGAATATGGTTCCAACATAGAAGTCTATCGACCGACAACTCGGAGAAGTGTCGGTTCAAGCCCTTAATGCTTTTTTTTGAAGATCTTTGGTTTAACCTTGGATCAATTGATGGGCAAAGCTCAATCCGAACACGGAAGTTGATACACGGAAGACTTATAAATATAGCAAAAGTCTGTACAACCACAATGGCTCTGAATGAATTGGGTACGCAAATGTACTTGCTCAACAAGTGGTACATGCAGGCGTGTGGCAGGGGTGAGTAGTGGATCTTTGTCAGATTTAGAGACCATCATTACTTCCGTGGTGATGACATCTTACATATTAGTTTCGAAGAATTGCATCAACTATACCACTTGGACGCTCTGGACAAATCAATCATTAGCTCCTTTTATTTGTAAGTGATTATTACTTTTATTTAATAAACTCACTTCCATGCATACGTGTATATAATTATCCTTACATGTAACTTATATTTATATACAGATTCTAGATGTCAGAGCTCCAAAGAATACAAGACACCAGTGTTGGCTTCATTGATCCTTATATCGTATTCAAAACAGGTATTATTATCAAGGAGCGGTGGGTATCTGAAGCACAGGAGAATATCATGATGTTCTTCATGAAGCAACACGACAAGACAACAATACTTTTCCCGTACAACTTTGAGTAAGTGTTAATAATAATGTAGTCTACACATTTTATGTAATATCAATACAACTTATATGCATGTACGTGTGTGTATAAACCAATGCAGTTTTCACCGGATACTCATTGTCATTGAGTTAAACTAAAGTCGGTTAGTAATCTTTGACTCGTTGAGAAAAGAGCGGGCACTATACCAAGATATGATAGACATTATCCAGGGGTAATTTCGATCTCTCGCGCACAACTATTATTGAATAGACTTTGCCATAATTTATTAACGATCGTACATTATTGGTCGCACAGGGTTTGGAAAGAGTTTATTCGGCAACATCGCAAGGATTGCAAGGCACCACTTAATGTAGTTGAAATACCAGTAAGTTGTACTATATACACTTCCCCACGTGTTTAATTACTATATCGTACTTCAATTTACGTGTGAGATGATGAGAATAATCTTCTTCTCGTACAGTGGTGTTTGCGGCAGCAATCAGGTAATAACTTGTGTGGATACTACGTTTGTGAATTTATCACTGCGCACATAAGAAGAACTCCTAAAGATGTCCTCAGAGTACGTATATATCAATTTTTTATTTATTTTTAAATGAATATATATATATATATGTATTAATATTTTTCCTTTTATTTTAAATGCAAGACTGAATGGTTGAAACAAAGGGTCATACAAAAAGACCATCTAAAAGCAGTTCAAGAGTCAATAGCAGGATTTCTTCTAGAAAAAATGCTAAATCCCAACGACGAGTTCTACTTTGATCCTAAGGAATAAATGGTGTAGATTAAATGTTTATTGATATCGTTATTTTCGAGAACAAGATTATGAAAGTGTTGTATATATACATATATATATATAATATATATAGGTTTATACTTTATTCGAATATAATAATGCTCGAGATGAGAATTAGATGTAATTATATGCATGCGTGTATTATTTTAGCAGCGTAGAATACGTACATAAAAACATATTATATATTAAACAAATACGTGTAACTGAACTGAAAACAAATTAAACAAAAAAACAAAGAAAAAGAAAAAGAATCTTTAGTCCTGGTTGGGGTTACCAACCGGGACTAAAGGGTGCGGCCACGTTTGCTCGGCTGGAGGGCCTTTAGTCCCGGTTGGGAACACCAACCGGTCCCGGCTCGATGACCCGGGACTAAAGGTGTTTAGTCCTGGGATCGTTGTCCCGGCGCGGTAACCGGGACTAAAGGCCGTTACCGCCCGGGACAACAAGTCCATTCTGTAGTAGTGTATATAGAGATGTGCACTGCACAATTGGCTTTTTTTTTGGCGTAGGTAATTGATAAACACGTACATGCCTGTTGTTTTTTTGTTGCTGAAACTAACAACAAGATAATTGACGTATGGTTTTTGGAACTTGTTTTTTCTATTAGTCTTCAGTTAGCATCAATGGGTTAGATGAAAGATATTGAGGCAACCACAGCGAATGCTAGCATCAATGGATTGAATGATCGATCATAGTTCATGAGTTGCAGTACCTTGACTACTCATTGTGTGCAAGCTCGTTTCTTCAAAAGGTTTGTGTTGATGTCTTTTTTCTACTATGTTAAATCGTACAAGTTTTTTATGTTTATTGAATTTCTAATGGTGTCATTATATCAATGTGATTTATTGGGGTTGTCAATGGCTGTATTGCAATGCCTTCTTTGATCACCTTTTTAGGCATTTTGTAACATTGCTTTTGCTCAGTTAAAAATATAAATAATAACTTTTTTGTCTAGTGATTACTTTGGACTTCACTAGTTTCAGCTACCATACCATATTTATTAAAATTTTCTTGATAACCAAGATAGATTTGTTGATCTGGTAAATCATAAAAGCATATGATTCAAGTATATTTCATTTGATATTTGAGGCAGGACTGCCTTTAGACAAGGATAATTGTTGGAGATTGGATTACAGCTAATATGAAAAGATAAGATAGTTTATTCTTTTCTCACCGTCGAAAGAATTAGAGGGAACTAGTTTTTTCACATCTTTTTTCTTGGATTTGGAAACCTAGAAATGTTTGTACTCGTACTTAGAGCATAGATAGCGCAGTGACATGAAAATGAGTTGTAATCTGACTATTTTTCGTATCAACCAAAAATATCAAATTATAAATCATCCTATATAATTATAATGTCGAGGTAAGTAGTAGGTTTACCCAACAATGTCAAAAGAATACTATCGTTTTTCCAATTAATGTATAGAAACATCCTTAGACTATTTTCTTTTTCTGGAATTGCAGGTCACTAATGTTATGTGGCATCCCTAGTCACCTTGTTCAAGCCTAAAGTATGATGGATGCATGGTCGTGAAGTTGGAGAGCATACATTTTTCTTTTATTGTCAAACCCTTTGAGAATCCACATTCTATATGTAAATGTTGTAGCTGATGGTTCATGATATTCTGAATATTACCACAAAACATATTGGAGGCTATTTTAGAATTTCCTATTTTATTTGTGATGGCACTTGTTTCATATTGCCTCAAATATCATTTAAAGGCCAGACTGAAATGTGCCTTGTTTTGTGGCCTTTCTATGCATTTTATAACATTGAGACAATCTTTTACTAGGTGATTACTTACTATTTGATTTAACTTTTTTTGTCTGCCATACATGACTATTTTTACATAGCCTTAGATTCAAAACCACAAAAAACGTTTGCACTCGGGTTTTGAGCATATAAAGCAATATTACATGACAATTTGTTGTAAATTTGAGTGGTACTCATGTGACCAAAAAGATGAAATTCTAGATCAACCTATAGAGTTGTAGGTTAGTGGGTTCGCGCAACAACGTAAAAAATATCTATATTACTCCCATTAAATTTCACATTTTTTGTTTTTTGTTTTAAAGTTTTTTCCTTCCCCGTTGTACTTGTTCTTCTTGTGATCTGGCAGAGTGTCTCGAGTTCGGCCTAATAAATTGACAACAGGCTCTGGTATCGAACTAACCTTTTTAATCACTTATTCATTGCTACTTGGTTCTTATGTGATGACTACGACGTGATTGCCTAACAGCCTTGACGACACCTAGGTGCGATGTCCATGTCGCCTATGAATAGGACGGTCCACATATATATGTTTTCTTTGTAACAGTTGAACTGTAACATTATTTTGTGTTACTACCAGGCATATAGTTGTAACATATTTAATATGTTTCATTTATGTGTTACAAGATAGTACACTTTTGTAACATTTTGCTTGTAACATTAATTTTGTGTTACTATAATTATTGTCAATAACACATTTTTATAAAAAAGTGTTTTGTGTTACAACAAAAATCTGTAACACACTATTTTGTGTTACTATGAAATTTCACTGGAATACATTGATGAATATGTTACAATATCCTTGTTTTGTAGTAGTGTTATATATACCTTTTCTTGGGTGCTGCGTCGTTTTGCTCGATCTTCTTGGCATGCTGCTGAGGTAGTGGCTACGTATGCTAGTAGTACATTAATTTTTTATCTTGATATTGTATTTATTAGACATCAATGATACTAATACATTTTTTTTATGTTTGATCAAAACTAAAGAAGTACTTTAACATAGGACAGGACCCAAAAAAAACAGCCAACATTTTGGAATGGACGGAGTTGTTAATTAGTTTCCGTCACGGAGCCAGCAAAGGTGGTAGCTAGTCCCACCGATAAAGGCGCGCGTGTACCGGAAAATAATAGGTACTACATACGCAGATCGCACACGAGCGACAAAGCATTAGTTTGTCCGACGTTCGAATGGTCGTCGAGTACAACATAATGCTAAGAAGCAGGTACGTTGAATGGTCGTAGGAATTATGACGAAAGAGAACCCAGAAAGCTTTGCTAGCTTGCTCACCAATGCAACAGAGACTGTGTCTATTGCATACCAAGTGCGCGCGTGATGCATGCATGCATGCGTCTGAAGCTTAGCTGTTGGGTGTTGCACTTGTTGGTTCCCGCACGCAAGAGTAGGCGGCGCGCCTGTCAACTATTGGGTGTTGCACTTATTGGGTGCAGCATTTAGATGGAGTCCATATGATGTCCGTGCTTGCGTGCAGCTCTATCTGTAGCCTGTGTACGTATCCTTCTCTGATCGGCCGATCTGATAATATAAGAACGACGCACGTCACGTATACACATGGGAACGAATGGGACGGATCAAAACTGAAAAGAATCCAGCACTGTATCGATTCGTTGCAGTCAGGTAGTGCATATACATATATACATATACCTGCTAGGCAAACTACCAGAAACAGTCAATTTGCCGACCGAAGGGGGTTTGCCGAGTGCAATCCTTCGGGCACTCGGCAAACAAGCTCTTTGCCGAGTGCTGTGCGAAAAACACTCGGCAAAATAATTGCGCTCGGCAAAAAGGGGTTTGCCGAGTGCAAAAAAAAAACACTCGGCAAAGAAGAGGGTTTGCCGAGTGCCAAAAAAAAAAACACTCGGCAAAGAAGTGGTTTTGTTGAGTGTTTTTTTTGACACTCGGCAAACAAGCTCTTTGCCGAGTGTTTTTTTTCACTCGGCAAAGAAATAAGTTTTTTTTCTCTTCTGACCTTCAAACTTTTTCTACTATGCATATACAACATGTGGTACTCCATGTTAAAATTTGGTATATTTCTGGATCTGTTAGCTATATTTAATTAATTTATTGCATTTTAAGAAATTTTTTGGTTTAAGTCAAATTTGAACTGCAAGTGATTCAAGTAATAGAATAAAATGAGTAGAAAAATGATAGTCATGTTATTGAGTCCAGTGTGAGGCCTTACCTTGGAAATGAAAAGAAATTCCGAACATCTCGTTTAGGAAACACGACCACGAACGTGTGGTCGAATGGTTTTTAAATTCTAAAAAAAAGCAAACGAAGTTTGAAAATCATGAGATTTGTCATGATGTGATGATATCATACGTGGAGGCTTTGGTAAAAAATTGATAAGGTTTCGCACGTTTTGTCACGTACGATGTTTATAAACCGAAGCATCTTAGAGGAAGAATCATAACATTGAGAAGGATTCGGTAAGATTTGGAGTCAAAGTGATGGTCGAATTGGGATTTGACTTCAAAACTTTTTGTATAGGCAATAGAGAACATATATTGTTTCATGTGAAATTTTGTAAATTTTTTTGATCCGTTTGATAATTTTAATTTAATAAGTGCAATTATAGTATTTTTATTGATATAAATTGAATTTGAGCTATAACTTCATGAAATAATGGAATAATATTGGTAGAAAAATCAAATATATATTGTCGAGTGAATTTGACC
Source organism: Miscanthus lutarioriparius (assembly GCA_904845875.1). Classification (NCBI taxonomy): domain Eukaryota; kingdom Viridiplantae; phylum Streptophyta; class Magnoliopsida; order Poales; family Poaceae; genus Miscanthus; species Miscanthus lutarioriparius. The sequence goes on from CAJGYO010000009.1 coordinate 88,259,239, forward strand.
AGATATTTTCAAAGTACATCGGAACAAATTTAGAAAAATACGTTATGGAAAAGAAGAAAAGAAAAAAATAAAAAAAAAGATTTAGCCAAATGCTCCTGATCTGACACTCGACAAACCCCCTTCTTTACCAAGTGTCTGATCTGGGACACTCGGCAAAACCCCTTATATACCCCGCATCCGGCCGCACACAACCACACACGCACACACACCCGCGCCACACACGCACACAGGCACACCCGCCCAGCCGCCGCCGGCGCCCCCTGCGCCCTGCCCCGCCGGCCCCCAAGCCCGCGTCCCTCTCGTCTCCTGTACAGAAGGAGAAAAATAGATGCGAGGAGTCGGAGGTCCACTGCTCACCATCGGGGATCTCCTCAGCGACCTCGCCGTCGAAGGCGGTGACGGCCCCCTCGTCGGCGTCGGAGATGCGTCCGCCCCCTCCTCTCTAGCGGCGTCGCAGCAAGGAGAGAAGGCTGATCCGTTTGATCTCAGCCGGCTCTTCGAGGTTAGGGCTCGTTTCCCTTCCACCCATGTTCTCTCGATCCGGCATCTCCTCGCTTCTTCTCTCCCTGGATCGAGCCAGTTACCGGCCGACGCTGGCGGGTTCCTTTTCCTTTGCGTTTCCGTATCATTTGAGCTGGGATCTCACCAGGAGCTGGGAATTTCTCTTGCTCCTCGCTCTTGCGTTGAGCGGACCGCAGGTGGTGGGCGAGATGCAGAGCAGCTTGGACCGGGTGCGGCGCCAGCTCTTCTCCACCTCCACCCGCCACCTCCTCCAGGGCCCCCTCTTGAAGCGATCCGACACGGTAAATCCGCTCCCTTCATTTCCCCTTGTTTCTGGATTCCAGTTTGGTTCATGTTCCCTGTCTCGGCGTCAGTACAAATTACTGCAGGAAACAGCTAGAAAGCCAAAATGTACTGTTATTGCTGACCCGTGGATACCGTTGCGAGCCTCTAGTTAACATTTGTTGATTGTTTACCTGTCAACTGTCATTTCCTCTTATTTGCAAATTCAGTTCCTTGCTAGTGTAGTAGTGTATAAACCATATAGTCTATGTGCGAGTCGAGGCGTTATTCATTCTCATAGCATTGCAATTTTTGTTTGGATTCCATGTTGTCACTTCCACTTATGATGTTTCTTCATTTTACTCATATATATCAGCTAAGAAAGTGGAATGAGCGCTGGGTCATACTTGATCCAACAACTGGGAAGATAGAATACAAGTACGGTAACTGCAGAGCTGTTTCCCTTTTCGGCAAAGAGGAGGTAGGTACCTGAGACACCAAATGAATGACACCAATTTTTTTTGGATTATGTAGGGTCCGTAGGAGTGACAAAGATGTTAGGGGAGTAATTTTGTTTGATTCAATAAGCACAGTGACGCTATCGCCTATGAACTTTCAGTATGGACGTACTTTCCAGTTCGTCATGACTTCCGGATGTACGCTGTGGAAACTTTGTAATGACCTGTGCAAACTCTTGGTGCAGTGGACTGGCAAAATACGATGGATGCTGTTTCTGTATCCTTATGGGGTGTCTTTGGGTTATCATGTTTACTCTCTTCTCCTTTTGTCTAGATTTGATTCGATGTGTTCTTTGACTAGTGTTCTAGATATTGGAACTCCACAGAAAAAGGAATACTTTCTTTGTGCAGAAACTCCCAGCGCTGCAAGAGCATGGGTATCCACTTTACAGTAAGCTTTGATAATCTACGGTTCTTGCTTATATTTATCTTTTTGACTTTTGTTTTCCCTGAAACCAATTTTATCCTCAGCCACGAGTTTTGCATTACTTTTTGACTATCTCTTCCCTGCCACTGGACTGACTAAGATTAAATAAACATTAATTGAATGTATGTTGAATCTGCTATTTGCACTTGTACAACTGGGTCTATATAGTGGGTTGCTGTTTGATTTGTTCCTGTAAGTGTCAGTATTGGAAGAACATGCATGCTTGACTTAAACTCTGATCTATTTAGTTCATGCATATATGGTGGCTCTAGAAAATTTTTGAATGCTTTGATTCATTGTATTCCAGGATGGAGGGAGTAGACTTTTTATGTGTAAACACTTCCCAGCTTTAGGGGTTAGAAAATTAGCAGATGTGAAACACCTTGTTATTTTGCTGTGTGTCATTTCTAAATTCAGAATCAGAAATGTGTAAATTCTGCTCTATTTGGTGCTCTACAATGATTAGGAAAGCTTCCTGTAAATAGTTAGTGCTACTGGTGCTTATTGTTCCAAAGTGAGACAAAGAAACAGTTGCTTCTAGCATCATGCAAAGGGTTTCACTTGGTTCTCTCATTGATGAAACATGCCATGCATAATGTGTTATTAAATTAATGCAATATAACGTAGAACTATATAGGTTATGGCTTTACAATAGCTTCATTATATATAATATCCAGTTGTCATACTGATAATGGGTAAATCTGAGCCATTTCTCGAGTTCTTTTGCTCTTGTTCTTTTGCTCTAGGTGAGGAAGGAGAAGCTAGGGGATCAAAAATGTTCTTCTAATAGAAAAGGTTCTTCTCACACAACTTGTGCTTCTTTAAATTTCTCACGCATAGTTCTGTAAGCCAACAATCCATCACTGAAATGGTAGCTCAAGAAAACCTTTTTCTAAAATGTCCAAATAGATGTTTTCCTTGCACCTTTTTTCTGCATACATGAACATTTATCTTCTGTTTGCAATGGCCTCTTTTCTGCCTAAGAGGTGGGTGTCCAGTTCATGGCTATATAGAAAAACCAAGTCATTGTCCTATTTTTTTTAGGAAAAGTAAATAAAAGAATAACTATTGGAGTTGGCCGTGCACTGGCTGCTGCAAAGTCGAAGTTCACAGTGAATTTGAATGATATAGTTAGTTATCAGTATGTAAACATGTGGTTACTTCTATACCTAAGGGTGAGACAACAAACTATGTTCACATTTCTTCATTCTTGCAGCAGTGAAGAAGCTAGTTTCATGAAGAATGGAGTAGAAGACATGTCTACTGGGGTGCTCATGGTTTTACCTTCACTATTTTGGTAGCATAATTTTTGATTTTTTTTCTGGATGTTGATTCTGCTGAACTTATACCTGTCATTAGTCTCTTAAATTTGTCATCTTCATTTCTATGTCCATGTGGTTATGAGAATTATGTTGTCAGGAGTATGATGTGCATGCAGATATGGTGTACTAAGAGTGTTTTGTATGGCAGCTATTAAACTAAAATATGCTGAGAAAAAAATTATTTATTTTCTTTGGAAAATAGGTTTGCCGAGTGTAATTTCTAAAAACACTCGGCAAACAATAATGGTATGCTAAGAAAAAATTATTATTTTTGTTGGAAAATAGGTTTGCCGAGTGTAATTCCCAAAAACACTCGGCAGACAATAATCCTTTGCCGAGTGTATTTTGGAAAAACACTCGGCAAACCACTTTTTTTGCCGAGTGTCAAATTTGACACTCGGCAAACCATTTGCCGAGTGCACGATAAAAAACACTCGGCAAATAGCTGTTTGCCGACATTGTAGATGCCGTGTGCTGCTTGCCGAGTGTTACACTGGGCAAAGCCTTTGTCGAGTGTTTTTTGGTCTTTGTCGAGTGCTTGTGATTGAGCACGATTGATTTTGGTTTCATGCCCGCTCGTTGCAACGGGAACAACAAAACTAACACAATCAAGATGATGGTTCATGTCTATATGTTTCCCATGCAATGTATTTAGTGAACTCTTAAGATTGAACAAGGCTAACACAATCAAAATTTTCTTTTTCAAATTATTTTTTTATTGCAAGGTGCTTCGTGATTATAATTACAAAATACTGAAACATAACAAAGTGCTCCATGATTCAACACCTAAGCTGACTGTTCGCTAGGCCTTTTGAGAATGATCTAATCATTGGAGCCTTTCCCTAAGAGGAGGCCTCAAAAACCAGTTTTATATCATGCTTCGATCGTTGGGGAAGCACCAGCACTCTCGACACGCCTCCCCAGTCGCCATCTCTGCCACCAGTGTGACTGAAACCAAACAGCTGTTGCGCTTCAAAGTTCAAACCAAACAGCTGTGGGGCATGTCTCGTCTTGAGCAACAATAACAGCAGATATGATATCATACGGTGTTCTTGAAGAAAATACTAGGCCTAGACAGATTACCCAACATAACAAACTATAAAAGTGTAACAAAGAGGCAAATGAAGATATGTGAAACAACAGACATTGAACTCATTGTCTTTCATTGAATCTGAATTGGTTATATGTTACATGGTACGCAGACAGTTTAACAGAGTCATCCACACTTTATTGCGATGCTCTATGACTAAGATGAATTACATGATTTCCTGAGAGGGTTTCTCACCTCTGCATCTTGTTACTCAATTCAGTGATGTACATTGCAATGCACAAGGATTCCATGATACATCTAAGAGCACTTTCACAAAGATGGAAGGGCCATAAGCTAATATGACTTACTGACCTCATAACTAACTAATACTAATTGCAGTGTATAGTGAAGAAGATTGCTGATGGCCATGCTCATTTGGTTCCTACATCTGGCCAAATTTCCAACTTCTGGCAATAAAAAAAATTCACGTAGGGGTGCTTGCTAGTCATTTTCCAATGAGTGAGTTATGTTTTGGTTTGATAATTGTCTTGCTAGTAATCAAGAGAAAAGTAATTACCTAATTGATTGCAATATCAAGAAACAAAAGCTAGTTAAACAAAAAACCTATTGTTCACATGGTATAAGAGGGCTGCTTGGAGGCCACTGCTTGGTGCTAGCGTGGCGCTCATGACTTCATGAGCCCTGGCTTTTTGTATCAGATGTGCGTAAGGAACAAAGGTCCCTAGAACAACATTGCAGAGGAAATAGACTTACTGTCGGGGACCTAATACCGGGGTACCCAAGGAGGTGGAACTAATAACCATCGAACGTTAAAAACTCCCGAACGGACAAGAGCACTACTGCGCTTCTTGCCCGAACGACGGGGGTTTGGTTTCGGCTCGCCCGACGCCCGTGGGCCAGCTCCGCCTCACCCGACGGCTGGAGGACAGCTCTGCCTCACTTGAGGGCTGAGGGCTCGGCTTCGCCTCGCCTGAGGGCTCAGGGCTATACTCCGCCTCGCCCGACCCCTGAGGTATAAACTCCGCCTCGCCCGACGCCCGTGGGCCAGCTCCACCTCCCCCGAGGGCTGAGGGCTCTAACTCCGCCTCTCCCGACCCCCGAGGGCTAGGCTCGGCCTCGCCCCACGGATAGAAGCTAGGCTCCGCCTCGCCCGACGTCCGAGGACGGACCTCGCCTCGCCCGATGTCCAAAGGCTGGCTCCGCCTTGCCCGACAACCGCACCCGCTCCCTCATGATGATAGGCACAGGGTAAGACAAGACATTCAGGTCAACCGTGACATCGAGGATCCATGCCCTGCTCCCCTGCAGGAAAGTACCGTTAGGGCATGATAGGACGGGCGCTTAGACCCTTCTAGGCGTGGCAAAGCCTGAATAGTGTTGTAGGCGCGTGCCCTTTGCCCTACAGTGTTGTAGGCGCCGCCTTCAGCCTCCGAGCAAAGAACCCAACACGGACATACGACAACCACTACGTTCCAAGGAGGGACTCCCTTCCTCTATAGTGGCAAATGAGCAGTCACTACACTATCCGCTCCCCACGGGGTCAGAGATCGACAACCCTGTCCGACACGCCGCCCGCGGGGGCGGGACGGGACGCACCCACTTGCTAAATGAGGCTAGGGCATGGCCTATGAAGATCAGCAACCACGCCATTCCTGACATGGTCTGCCATGTTATGCAGGGCAGGCGCGGGAAAAAAGGGAGACCCGGGTCCTTCGAAGGACCTTCTATACTCTTGGTGTTTTCCTCATTCTCCCATCTATAACCCCTGCTCCCCCCTTGGTCTATAAAAGGGAGGGTAGGGCTCCCCACTAAAGGGACCGACTTTTGACGGACAACTCACACACAAACGAACTCATAGAGAGCTCGGTTCGACACATCACGCACATAGCCAGGCCACCACCAGGCTCTTGGCATCCTTTTGACCCTTCCATTAGAGACCTCAGACCAGTCCCTCTCTCGACCGTTTGTACCCCCTACTACGAACCTCTTTCGATGCTAATAACACGAGCAGCAACAGACTAGACGTAGGGACATTCAGCCCGAACCAGTATAAACCTTGTGTCCTTTAGCGCACCATCCGGGCCTAACGCGCATCAAATATAAATTTACTAGCCGGTGCTTGTTCGAAACACCGACAGTTGGCGCGCCAGGTAGGGGCCTTTATGCGTTCCAAACCAGGCCACGGATGGCTAACCACAACATCAGCTGGGTCCCAGGCGTACATGTACGCTTCGGGAGCCTAGATTTTGTCATCACGGTGGGAGGAGAGTTGGTACGAGCGCACACCGCCATCCAATCTCTCCCCTCCATCGTCCTCGACCACAAGAGGCTTGGGTGCCAGCTCGGTGTCTCCCTTGGACCCCAGCAGTCCAGGGAGAACCAGCGTCGCCTCGCCCTTTCCAACAGCGACGACGTGGCATGACCTTCCGGAGAGGGGCACCTCTCTCCAGAGCGCCATGTGCGGAGCGCCCCGACAGCATTTCCGTTCAGTCTCTGCAACGCTGCGGCGACCGCTGGACACCTCGTGGCACTACGCATGGTGCAACCTCCCACGGACAGTGAGTTCATGGGGGTAATTGAACACGACACGGAGTCTCTCTACAAGCTCCTTACTGAGGAGCCAGAATCCTCCTCCAGCTCTGACTCCAGCAGGGGGAGCCATCACCCTTCCTGGGGATGCTTCCTGGCGGAAACCCCTGAGGGGCGCATCGACAGCATCTCCGAGGAGGCTACCGAGGCAGGCAACCCCGACGGCAGGACTGGAGGAGAGGCAGCGGCCCCATCTCGTGTGAGGCTAGAGCAGCTGAGAGCCCGGAAGCTAGAGATCGATGAAGCTAGACAAGGGCTCGTGCAGGAGTACGCGGAGATCAACCGCGAGATCGAACGCCACGGAAGCGGTGGGCGCACACGCGCCATGGCCTGTGATGTACACCAAAGAATCCTCACCGACGACGGGACCCTCCCTCACTTCGCTCGAGCAAGCCAGAACATTGCCACCACGATGGCCTTGTTTCACGGCCTTCCAGAGGCCGCGACGTCTGAGGATCGCTGGGCCCACTGAGAATTTCGCACGTTGCTCGAACATGCGGCGGCGCAGCAGGCGGAAAGTTCGTTGTCTCAGCGACGCAAGCTCGACACCAGCCAGCGCACGCCCTCGGTGCGCCCCAAGGATGTGTCGGTTCACTAGGCACCCCTAGGCGGTAGGTAGCACACTGCCGTTCCGGTGCATGAATGCCTCGGCCACAACCGCGATGCACGCAGCACCATCGACGCCCGTAGACACGCCTACAACAAATCAAGAGAAGGTACCACCCTCGACGCGGCGGACGCTATGACAATGGTGAGGACCAGAGCCCGAGCCCCGGCCTACCGGGCCCTCGGGCCTTCGGCCGGCACATCCTCAACGCCGCTTTCCCGCCAAGGTATCGACCACCTACCAACATCCCTAAGTACTCCGGGGAGACAAACCCCGGGCTTTGGCTTGAAGACTATCGGCTTGCTTGTTAAGCTAGTGGTGCGGATAATGACGACTTCATTATCTGCAACCTTCCACTGTTCCTCGCCGATTCGGCATGAGCATGGTTGGAGCACCTTCCGTCCGCCCCATCCAAGGTTGGCCGGACTTAAGGGAGATCTTTGTGGGGAACTTCCAGGGCACATACAAACATCCTAGGAACCCCTAGGACCTCAAGAACTATCACTAGAAAGCCATTGAAACCCTCCGCGGGTACATCCGGCGCTTCTCTCGGTAGTGCAACGAGCTCCCTAACGTCACCGACGTGATAGGAGCCTTCCTATCCGGGACCACCTGCGAGTCTTTGGTTCACAAGCTGGGACACAAGGGCCCGTGGACCACCTAGGAACTCCTAGACATCGCCACCAGCCACGCCTCAGGAGAGGAGGCGGTCGGAGCGATCTTCAGCTGTTCTGATGGCAAGGCAAGGTGGGACAAGGGCGCCGGCGAAGGCGCCTCCAACCATTCCGCCAAAAGAAAGAATAAGAAGCAATGGTGCGACGACTCGCTCGTGGCTGCTGCCGACCGCAAGGGTGACCGAAAGCCCACGGAGGGCACTCCGAACCACAATGAAAAAATGCTTGAAGGGCTGTGCCCGAACCACGCCTTTCCTGTAAAACATCAGCTCAAAGACTGCAGCCTCATGCAGAAGTTCATGCTCGAAAGCGCCAACAATGGGGTGTAGGGGAAGGAGCCTGCCCCCACCGTAGACGACGCCGAGGAGAAAGATGACACCTTCCCGATGCCGAACGGTGCCCTCAAGATCTTCGGAGGATCAACGGCCTACAACTCCAAATGACGCTAGAAGGTCGCGCGCCGCAAGGTCTATACGGCCAAACCGGCCATGCCGGCCTTCCTCCGGTGGTCAGAATCCGCCATAACCTTCGACTGACCGACCATCCGGATGCCGTCCCACACCCGGGAAGGTACCCACTTGTAGTCGACCCGATCGTTGGCCCAAAGCGACTCATGAAAAAGTACTGATGGACGGAGGCAGCGGCCTCAACATCATGTACGCCAAGACGCTCGACGAGATGGGCGTTGACCGGATGAACCTCCGCCCAATCCAAGTGCCTTTTCCATGGCGTTGTGCCTAGCAAACAGGCCATGCCACTGGAACAGATCGATCTGCCCATCACTTTTGGGGATCAGTCCAATTACAGGACTGAGGCCCTCACCTTCGATGTGGTGGGGCTCCCGAAACCTTCCACGCCATCCTGGGACGACCGTGCTATGCAAAGTTCATGGCCGTCCCCAACTATACATACCTCAAGCTGAAGATGCCGGGTCCCCACGGGGTCATCACCATCGGCACCTCCTTCCAACGGCGCTTATGAGTGCGAAGTCGAATGTTGCGGCCATGCCGCCGCGGTCGTCGCCTCTAGGGAACTCGCCGCCCTCAGGGAGGAGGTTGCCAAAAAAGCGCCCGACGTGAAGAAATCAACTGGGTCGTTCGAATCGATAGAGGGCTCCAAGGAGGTCCTCATAGACCCTAGCAGCTCCGAGGGTAAACCAAGTACGCATTGGTACCACGCTCTCCTCCGAATAGGAAAGCGCGCTCGTCGACTTCCTCCGTGACAACAAAGACATCTTTGCGTGGAAACCCTCGGATATGCAGGCATCCCGAGGGAGGTCGTTGAGCATGCCTTGAAAATCCACCCAAGCTCCAAGCCGGTGAAACAACGCCTTTACCGCATCGATGAGGAAAAGCGCAGGGCCATCGGTGAAGAAATAGCAAAACTGTTGGCCGTCGGATTCATCAGGGAAGTACACCACCCAGAGTGGTTAGCAAATCCTATTTTTGTGCGTAAGAAGAGCGGGAAATGGAGGATGTGTGTCGACTACGCAGGTCTCAACAAATCATGCCCAAAGGACCCGTTTCCTTTGCCACGCATAGACCAAATAGTTGATTCCACCTCAGGGTGTGAAACCCTCTGCTTCCTTGACGCGTAGTCCGACTACCACCAAATCACGATGAGAGAGTCCGACCAGCTCACGACGTCTTTTATCACCCCTTTGGATCGTTCTGCTACATCTCAATGCCGTTCGGTCTGAAGAATGCCGGGGCAACTTACTAGCGCTGTATGCTCAACTGCCTCGGGGACCTCATCGGGCGGACTGTTGAGGCCTATGTCGACGACATCATAGTTAAGTCCAAACAGGCTGACCACCTAGTCACCGATCTTGAACAAACCTTAGCTAAACTCTGGGCAAATGGCATTAAACTCAATCCCAAGAAACCTTTGCTTCATCGTCTCCGAGCGCGGCATCGAAGCCAACTCGAGAAAATCTCAGCCATCACAAAGATGGGCGCAATCCAGAACATAAAGGGGGTTCAGCGGATCACAGGGTGCCTCACCGCCCTTAGCCGATTCATCTCGCGCCTCGGCGATTGAGGACTCCCCCTTTATCAACTCCTGAAGAAAGCCGACCGCTTCGAGTGGATAGCCGAGGCCCAGGAGGCGCTTGACATGGTCAAGCTACTTCTAACAAAGCCCCCGATCCTAGTTCCTCCAAGCAACGGAGAATCCCTCCTACTATACATAGCGGCCACCACGCAAGTGGTCAGCGCCTCCCTGGTAGTAGAGAGGTAAGAAGAAGGGCACGCCTTCAAAGTATAGCGCCCTAGTGTACTTCATCAGTGAGGTACTGTCTGACTCCAAAACCCACTACTCCCAAATCCAGAAACTCCTATATGCCATACTCATCACCAAGAGGAAGTTACGCCACTACTTCGAGTCGCACACCATGACAGTCGTAACGTCGTTCCCCCTCTAGGACGGGACGCCACGGGGAGAACCACAAAATGGGCACTCGAGCTGATGGATCAAGGCATCGCATATGCACCCCGAACGACAATCAAGTCCCAGGTATTGGCTAACTTCATCACAGAATGGACCGAGGTCTAGATGCCACCGGCGGTCATCGATCAAGAGTACTGGACGATGTACTTCGATGGGTCACTGATGAAAAATGGCACCGCCGCGGGGCTGGTCTTCATATCACCCCTCGGGGTCCATATGAGGTACATGGTTTGGCTCCATTTCCCCTCATCAAATAATGTCGCCGAATATGAAGCACTCATCAACGGCCTACGAATCGCCATCAAGTTGGGCATCCGATGTCTCGACATCAGGGGCGACTCCCAGCTGGTCGTCAACCAAGTCATGAAGGAGTCGAGCTACCATGATGCCAAGATGGTGGCATACTACCAAGAAGTCTGATGGCTGGAGGACAGATTCGATGGCCTCGAACTCAATCACATCCCAAGGCGCCTCAACAAAGCGGCCGACGCGCTCGTGAAAGTAGCGTCCGGCTGTGAGCCAGTGCCGACTGGAGTCTTCGCTAGTGATCAACACAAGCCCTCGGTGCGCCACGAGGGGTCGGAACGGGCCGACGATGGCCCACCTAGTCTGGCCCCGAGGGCCAACCCGTCGACTGCTCCGTCCGAACCCGAGGTCATGGAGCTTGAAGAGGATTCGATAGTAGAACCTGACCCTCCGAACGACTGGAGAATGCTTTACCTCGACTACCTCCTCTGCGACACACTACCGACGGACAAGATGGAAGCTCGATGGCTCACACGTCGCGCCAAGTCCTTCGTTCTTGTAGAGGGTGAACTCTACAAACGATGCCACACCGGGATCCTGAAGCTCTATATCCCTAGCGAACAGGGAAAATTTCTGCTGAACGACATCCACAGTTGGGTCTACGGTCACCATGCCGCGCCGAGGACCATGGTCAGAAACGCATTCCGATAGGGCTTCTACTAGCCCACCGCAGTAGCCGACGTCGAGCAAATCGTACGCACCTACGAAGGGTGTCAGTACTACGCTCGTTAAACTCACCTCCCGGCCCAGGCACTCCAGATGATTCCCATCACGTGGCCCTTCGTGGTTTGGGGGCTCGACCTGGTTGGGCCTTTCAAAAAGGCCCCCGGGGGCTTCGCCCAGCTACTTGTCACCATGGACAAGTTTACAAAATGGATCGAAGCTCGGCCGATCTCCACAATCAAATCCGCGCAGGCCATGATGTTCTTCCTCAATATCATCCATCGTTTTGGAGTACCAAACTCCATCATCACAGACAACGGCACGCAGTTCGCTGGTAGGAAATTCATTCGATTCTGCGACGAATAACACATCCGGATCGATTGGGCGGCCATCGCGCACCCCCGGACGAATGGGCAGGTCGAGCGCGCAAACGGCATGCTCCTACAGGGCCTCAAGCCTAGGATCTTCAATTGGTTGAACAAGTTCGGCGTACGCTGGGTCGCCGAGCTCCCTGCAGTACTTTGGAGCCTGAGAACAACTCCCAGCCGGGCCACCGGCTACTCGCCTTTCTTCATGGTCTACGGTGCCGAGGCCGTCCTCCCGACGGACCTCACCTACGAAGTGCCAAGAGTCAGAGCATACGATGAACAGGGAGCCGAGGCATCCCACCAAGATGCCATGGACCAACTAGACGAAGCCCACAACATCGCCCTCCTCCATTCGGCCAAGTACCAGCAGGTGCTACGGCGGTACCACGGCCGATGGGTGTGGGACCAAGCCTTCAACGTCGGGGACCTTGTTCTCCGCCTCGTACAGAGTAACAAGGACCACCACAAACTCTCCCCACCCTGGGAAGGGCCGTACGTCGTCGCAGAAGTACTCCATCTAGGTGCCTACAAGTTGATAACCATCGACGGCATGGTCTTTACCAACGCCTGGAACATCGAACAGCTACGTCATTTTTACCCTTAAATAAACGCATACTTTTCCTTATCAATTTTTGTCTTTACAAATCCCCGATCTTTAGTGACATCCGACCCCCGCAAATTGCGAGGGGTCAGACCTCACTCGGGGGCTGATACAAATGATACAAGTACGTTTAGCTTGCAAACACTTTCTATGTTAATCTTTGCAAACATTCTCTAAGTCTTCCATTCTTCTGACAACAAAGTCCTAAGGACTAAATTTCAGGAACAAATTCTAAGTACAACTGGTAGGACTGCGGGAGACCCATGCCCCAGCGGCTACAACCTCTTTGCTCACCAGCGTGATCAGAATTAATTCGCCTGCACTCCTAGTTTCTTACAACTTGAACCATGGGAAGGGACAGAGGGCACCGAAACTTCGTCTACAAAAAGAGGAAGCTGAAAAGCTATTTGCCGTAACAAAAGATGAAAATTTGTTCATTCATTCTTTGCACAAATTCACCACTTACAAAGCGATTTCATCACGAAAAGGTCTAATGTACTCATACATTCAAAAGACTGTTTACTCGGGGGCTCCCCCACAAACTTATTCGATTACAGTCTCTGCTTAGCTTTACTACAAGTACTACTGCGGTCGCCGCGCCACGCTCTCCATCGGCAACATCCTGGCACGTACACGGGCCAGTTCATCTACTATGGCCGCCCCGCCATGCTCTCCATCGGCGACGTCCCGCCACTCCACAGGATCCTCAAAGTCCCTGTCATGTGCAACGTCGAGGACCACGTCGGGGACTGTGGTGCCCCTCCACCGGGGCATTTGGGGACTACGCCATCATCATCAGCCGCAACCCGCGACAACGACATCTAAACGGGGGGGTGCCTGCCACCAAAGGAAGGTCGCGACAGATGACGGCGAGGCCAACGATGCTCGGCACCCTCCAGTGCCTCTCCTCCTTCGATGGTAGTGACCCCTTCTCGGCAAAGGCGACCCTCACCATCTCATCTATGTTGGATGACCTCTAGCTCAACATCACGCCTCTAGATTCACGAACGGATCTGTGAGTTCTTTTCTCCCTCGCACTACCCTCTCCTACTTAGGAACCGCTGCATTCGGTGGAAAGGAAGGAAAAGAAGTGGCGGCATAGAGGCTGGCAAGGAAGTGGGATGAGAACTCCTCCCCACCCCCCCTATTTAAAGAAGGGGCTCAGTAGCTGAGGAATGGCAAAAGGTTGGGACAAAAACTCTCTGCCTTCCCCTATTCAATACAAATGTGAAATCAATGCTGACAGAAAGCCAAGGGGACGCGACGGAACCGGTGGGACGCGCTCTGGTCGATAAGATGTCGCCTGGTCAAACAGGACGTTGCCTGGGCATGGCCCACCACTAATGCATCCCGTAGGCGCGAGAACCGGGGCAGGTCCGCATGTAGGCGACTCTCCGCTTCCCCAGGCATGATCGTCGAACGAACCAACGATGGAACCTCCGTCTCAAGGAGAGCCCAGCGGGCCTCCTGGGCCGATCGGATGGCCTAGGTAAAACAACGAACGGACAACCGCTGAAAAGAGAAGTACCTCTATCTACTTACTTTAGGTGATAATTTCTTCACCGATTTGCTGACCCCAGCAACTGCAAGGGCACGAACATTGCTCAGGGGCTACCGAGGGTGTCTATTCGTTTGGACACCCTCTTCGCCTCACCCCCCTTTATGTTTAAAAACCGGAGGCGCGGTGTGTGGGTATAAAACTTTGAATACAACTGGACGAACCGCCAGACCCTACACCTCGATGGCTATGGTGTTTTTTGTTCACCAGCATAAACCGAACTCACAGTTCCCCACACCACAAGCCTCGGCTCCCACCTTCCCTAGAAGGGTTTGGAGGGGTCCCCCTGCAGAGCCCCCTTCAAGGGTAAGCTGTTTGGTCGACTAAATCAATCAAGCGGCTCAAATCACCGCCGAGCGACAAAAACAAAGAATAGCGATTCTTATGCAGGTTACTCCAACCTCGTCGCAAACATCAGGGCCCGAACCCCGCACGGACAAATCTAGTAGGAGCTTCCCATCACTCATATCACCAAGGTAATCCTGCTTTCATTTCAAATTAAATCATACATTGAACTCATGCAGTTGCTGCATCCCGAACGCTTCGTGTCGCGTCACGAAGTGGCAGTCGCCTCGTTCGATACGAAACAACAAATGATCGAGGTTCGAAGGCCAGCCCACAAAGGGCTCGAGGCCACCTCATGTCAAATAGAGCCAGGGAGAAATAACTGAGACGAGCCCCAGCGGCCCTGCCCGACCCTGCTCAGAAGCGGACAGGGGCGTCTCGACCTTTTCTCATTCGATTCTAACCCCGAGCCAAACTCACAGAGTCTCCATCGAGGAGAGGCTAGCGGGCCACCTAAGCCTATCAAATGGCTCGGGCATCTGCCAAGAGGTGGGTTAAAAAGTAGTGGAGGGCCACCTGAGGGCTCTGCCGACCCCGTCAGCAAATGATGGACCCGGATTCCACACGAACGTACCTGTTAGCGAGCTCATTGAGCGCGGCACTCGAGCCATCGAGGCAAGTCTCATCAACTCAGCCCCTCCAGGTTGTGAAAACCAAGGATGGGGTAACACGCGAGACATAGCCGACCCCTATCAGACCCTAATAGGGTTCGGGGGTTCGAGCCGCTCGATCCAAGATTGAAAGACCGAGGTTCGAAGGCTGACCCACAAAAGGTCTGAGGCCACGTCACGTCGAACAAGAGCCAGGGGAGAAAATGCGGATGAGCCTCAGCGGCCTTTGCCCAACCCGCATTGAGGCGGATAGGGTCATCTCAACCTTCTAGTTCAAACCAGCCCCTAGCCGAGCCCATAGAAACCCCAATGAGGGGGAATCTTTTGGAAGGCGGGGCAGGGAACAACGGAATGCCACCCGAGGGCTTTGCCGACTCCGTCGCAAAGCAATGGGATCAGATTCTGCCCGAACACCCCCGTTAGCGAGCTCATCAGGCACGTCATTCGAGCCACCGAGGCAAATGACACCGCCCCAATCCCTCCAAATTGTGAAGAATTGCGGATGGGACGAACGTTACGAAACAGGCCGACCCTCAACCAAATCCCCAACACACGCGGGGCTCTGGGAAGGCCCAGCCAGTGGTAAAGACCGAACGCACAGTCACGCAGCGATCGCCAAAGATCCTACATAAGGAGTACGAGAGAATACAAACGTAAGTTCGCTTCCCTCGCTCCAATCTCCAGTAACATCCAACCCCAGCAAACCGCAAGGGGTCAGATCTCACTCGAGGGGCTGATAAAGGTACGGCTACCTCCTTTCTTTTTCAAAAAGTTATTGTATCTGACCTCTTCCTCGCATCAAGACTAGCGGCAAGGTTCGGGGGAACAGATTGGTAAGACCACAAAAAGCCCACGCCCAGACAGCTACAACAATTTTGCTCACCAGCACAATCAAGGTTTCCCCTAAAAACCTCAGGCCCTACGGTCTTAACAAACGGAAGGGTCGATCGCATAAATCTCTTTTTTATCACTAAAAGGGAAGAAGGTAAGATCAAACAAAATGAAAATGCGAAGCAAAATCACGAAACTATTTCCAGACACAAAAGTACCGACACTTGTTCACATATTACATATAAGTGTTTATCAAAATTATTCAACTAACTACTTCTACGAAGGGAGAACCATTCCTTTCAAATTGTTCGCCAGGTCCTGTGCAAGAGGAGCCACCGCCTTCTCAATCTCATCCAGCTCGTCGTCCTCATAACTAGGTGGGAAACCGAGGCTCATCACCTCCAGGTTGATCTCCCGATCAAAATGAGAACGAGCAACGGTGAAGGCTTGGGTGATCCCGGCGTGAAAGGCGCTCTCCTCAAGCTAGCCCACCCACGCCGTGATACCAGCAGCACAAGTTGTGAGGGAACCGGCCCCCTCCTCTTGCTCCACTTGCAGGCCATCACAGACCGCTAGGACGGCGGAGGACAGGCGATCATACTCATCACTTTTGACCTAAAGAAGCCCCCGCGCCTCAGCGAGATCGGTGCGCAGACCGGCAGAAGCTTCCTCGGCATCCAGCCTTCGGGCCACCTCGACTCCAAGATCCGCCCGGCATGCCTCGACCTCCCGACGCGCTTCGTCGTGCTCTCGGATGGCCCAGTCGCACTATTCGCAGACCGTGCTGCGCTCTGAGCGAAGTCTATCTTCGGTCCAGCATAGCTCGTCCTGCTCCCTGCGCAGCCGGTTGATCACCGCAGCATCCTGGTCCGCCTTCTACTGAAGGGCCGTGGACTTATCCTCAGCCTTCTGCCTGGGATCCCACTATGCCTCTAGCTCGTCCAGGACCTCGACGGCCCGCTTACTGGCCTCGACATCCTTCTAGAGCAGCTCATCCCACTCCTTTAGGATCCTGGCGGCCTCCTCCTCGTCCAGCTTCACCCTTGCCGACATGTCCGCAAACATCCCATGGATCTCCTCCGCGTCTCGGCGCGCCTCGGCCTCCCGCTGCTGGGCAGCAGCAAGCTGCGCGCCCACATCTCCTCGTAGCCGGGCCTTCTCGGTAAGGCGATCCCATTCCGCCTTCTGCTCGCGGAGGAACCGGGACTTGTTCCGACTACGAGCAACGAGGCACTGAAAAGAAGACCGGCATAAAAAATACGAAAACACAAAGAAAGAAGAAAACGAGGAGGAAGATCAAGCGGATACCTGGCTGGTAGTAATGACGATTTCACGCAGGGCTCCTCTGGCCTGGTTCAAGGCATCCATCAAAGTCGAAAGCCTGATCTCAAGACTCTCCCACTCCATGCTCTCGGAATGATCGTCGAGCGAGAAAAGTGCTAACGTTGGGTCCTGAGCGGCCATCCACTAGAGCGGCGGCTCGCCCCACGCAGGGGAGCGGATGCCCCCCGACAACGGGGCCAGGGGCGACCCCCTCCTGGTCCTCTGAACCACCGCCATGACACCCGAAGACCCTCCGGCCGTGTCCTCCTCCATCCGCCCGCCTCGGGCGCCATGACCTGGACCGCCAGTGGCACCGATTGCGTCGCCCCCTCGGACTCCACCGTGGCTGCGTCCAGCTGCTCCGGGCTTGCCGTGGTCGCGGTCCCCTCCACCTAGGCCTCCGGTGACGCGGACTGCACCACGCCCTCGGACGGCACCGTGGTTGCATCCGGCTGCTCCTGGCTTGGCGCGGTCATGACCACCTCCACCGGCGATACCGGACCCTGGGCCGGCTGTGTCGCGCCCGCCGCCACGGAAGACGCCGCCTTCTCGGCAACCACCAAGGGTGAGAACGCCACCACGGGAGCCATCGGGTCGGCCGACGCGGTTGTAGCATCAGCACCACCCCTGCCCAAAATAGGGGCGACATCGGACACCACTGCCCGTCCTGCCTGAAGGGAAAGACTCTTCTTGGGCGCCAGCCCCAGAGAGCGGCCCGTCCGCAAAAATCTACACAAAGGTAAGAGGTATAAGGTTAAAACAGAAAAACAAAAAGGAGGAAAAATAGGGGAGTCAGTGGCATACTCTGGCGCCTTCGGCCGTGGGAGGGAATGCTTTGGGGATTAACCCCCAGACCCCCGCCCCAACTCGTGTGGGTGGGAACGCTTCAAACCTGCCCCCTGCTCCCGGGTAGTGGGGCTCATCTCCCTTATCTCCGAGGGCGCGGCAGCAGAGCCACCCCTCTCCGTCAATGTCTCGGGCGGGGTGGAAGATCCACCCGCCTCCGTCATCTCATGGGGCGCAGCAATGGAGCCACCCCTTTCCATCAGCACCTCGGGGCGGCGGCAGGTCCGCGTCCTCCCGTCCACCGATCCTCCGCCGGCACCCCGCATGAAGCGGCGGACTCTCCTGCTCCCACCGGCCCCGAAGACAGGTCGGAGGTTCGGTCCAACTCCGCCGACCTCGCGGACTCGCTTCCCTCCGCGCGGAATGGGAGGGGTCCCTGCATGGACGGATGGGCACTTGTCAGCGTGCCCTTGTCCTCCAGGACATCCCAATCCATGTCGCTAGCTACCTCATCATCATCGTCATCATCGTCGTCATCATCACTGCTTACATCCTCTCCTCGATCCCATGCTTCCTGCTTCCATCCCATCTTCTGCTTCTTGAGCTCCCTTGTCCTCTTGTCCCACTCGGCCACGATACGATTCAATGCCGCCAGCACCCGATCCTTCGGCATCGGGGCCGGACTGTCCTTGAAGATTAGCCTCCTCGGCTGATCCACAGACGCCCCAAAGTTAGCATCAAAGGGTCGAAAAAATCAAGTAAAAAGAGGAGCGCGGGGAAAGAAAGCTTACAAAGTCAAAAAACCCTGGTTCCAACCACATTGGGGGATGCCCTGGCACTGGATATACATGGTCGAGGGTGGCGCCAGTGGTGTCCTTCAAAGGCTCCATCACCTCCTTGATGCGCTGCGCCACCTCAGAGGGAGGACGCGCTTCATTGAGAAGCACCGTCCCTTCGAATGATACTCCAGGCACCATCCAGTGCAGGGGAAGCACGCGTGCCATCAGCGGCGCCACCCTCCTTGCGTGGTAGACGCCAATGATCCCAGACCCCTTCACGCTCTGCTCCTTCAGAGCATGGAGGGCGGCAAGAAGGTCAGTGATGTGCTTCTTCTCTTTAGTCAGAACGCCCCACTGCCACGACTGCGGAGCCTCTTCGATGAGGCGCCTAGTGTACTTCGGCAGGGGGGCACTCACATCATCCCTGACGTAAAACCACTGTGAATGCCACCCCTTGTTGGAGGTCGATAGACGCATCAACGGGTAGTCCCTCTCCCGGGAATGGCACAAATGAATGCTGGCACACCCCATCGTCACACTCACCTCCTTCCCCCCAACCCACCTCTTCGACAGACTGACGGTGAAGAAGTGCCGCCACAAATCGAAGTGGGGATCGATCCCCAGGAAACCCTCGCACAGGGCAACAAACACCGCCATATGTTGAACCCCATTGGGAGTAAGATGCTACAGCTCCACCTGGTAATAATCCAGCAGCCCTCGAAGGAATCTATGTGCGGGTACGGCAAATCCCCGCTCATGGAAGATAGCAAAGGACACGACATACCCTTCGGGCGGTGCCGGCTCATCCTCCTCACCAGGCAGCAGCCACTCCTCGATGGCGGACTGCGAGCAAAGAAGGCCGCGGAGGACAAGGCCCTCCAAACGCCGAGAGGTAGTGCCAGATCTACCCCACAGCTCCATTGAAGCGTCGGGAAGAAAGGTGGGCGCGAGCTCAATGACAACCGCGATGCAGGCGCGAGCTTAACGGCGGCTGCGACGTGGAGGCGAACCTAACGATGGCGGCGGTGCGGGTGTAGGAGGCTAGGGCGATTGACGGCGGAGGTTTTAGACGCGAAGGCGAGGGGGAGGAATACGGAACCCCGGGGGCGAACCCCGTGGTATTATAGGGGCGACGGATGCGAGAAGGGCAACCGTCCGCCTCGATCTCCTGGCCTGCCACGCGCACCGCCGCGTCACGTCGCAGGACACGCGCCCGCGATCCCTATCCTCTCCCACCGAAATCGCGCTGGACGGTTTGCCTTCCCGAGCGACCGGACTCTTTTCCCACAGAGGGGACGTGGGCCAGAAAAATTTCTTCTCTGATCCGTCTGGGCCCATAATGACCAGGGGTCGGCCCAACCATCTCGACGGCCGTCCCAACGAGGGATGGGCCCGTGAGAAACCAGGACTCCGGTGCACAAGCGTCAGTAGGGCCTCGACTTGCAATCGAAACCCCGGCCAAATTAACCCTAGACGTTTTCCCCGCAAATGGGGTACCGGGGCTCCCTTAGAACTATCCAGCTGACAAAAAACCGAATCTCGCCATCTTGCCTGCGAAGGGTCCGGAACACCCACTACACCACAACACCAAGATTAGCGATGGACGGTCTGACGCTAAAAGCGGCTACAGCGACAGACAATCTGACGCTAAAAAGTTATAGCGTCAGACTTCTGCAGACGCTGTAAGTCCTGTCGCTAAAAATCTTTAGCGTCAGACAGTACTTTTAGCGTCAGACAGTCTGCTGTCCTGAATATTTATAGCGACAGATAGTCCATTGCTACTTTTTAGCGACAGATAGTCCATCGCTACTTTTTAGTGACAAACTGTGCGATGGTACATATGGTTTTAGCGACAGACAGTCCAACGAGACAATTTTAAATGGTTAAAAAAATAAAAATTAATCCATCAACAATTGTCCACAATAATACGTCACTACACAACTAAGAACAAACATACACTAGTGAATGGCGCGCGCCATCGTGCGCCTACACATATATATGTATATTACACATGCTGATGTTTGCAAAGAGCTTATGCATATTTATATTACACATGGTCACTGGGTGGAATCATTGTTCAATGTGGAGTCCTCGATGAACTGAATGAATACATAAGATGAATGGATCATTACCAGCATCCTTGTATCTCTCTTTGACGGCTGCAATGAGCATGTTCCTTACCAATCCAAACTCTTGAGCCTCCACACATGGCTGTCCATCAGGTCTACTGCCATTCTTGCTGGCTCGACTGGTCTGATGCCATCACTGTATGCAAGACTTCTATGGACTTGTACAGGAACCTGTTCTGGCCAAGGGAAACAAGAATGACATAAATATGGAGAATAAAAGAGTTTCACATGTATGCATGACAAATGAACCCACACTACCATCAAATGTTTCTCAAAGATTAAAGCAAAACACAAATAAACAAGAAAATGTGCACACATTTACATGTCACTTTGGTGGACTAAGATAGTAAACAGGGACAGCATTTGGAGTAGATTATCCAATAGATTGAATTGGTTCTTTGTTTTCATACAAATAGCTCTATGTAACAGGTGACTGACTGACTGAAAACAAGGAAAACCTGCCACAATCCATCAATGTAACTGAGCCAGAACCTCAACCTATGAATAAACAGGATTTCAGCCACTGCTAGCTGAATATAGATACCACAGAAATCTGTCGCAGCTGCACTCACACAAGCAATTTTCTCATAAGCTGATTCAATCACAGAATATGACGATGCATATGAACATGGACAGTGTCTATTGACAATATAACTACCAGAAATAAAGAGATGATGGATTAATATTGTAGGTGAGACGGCAAAGTAGATGTACGGGTCCTCATCAAATGGTATAAGAAAGCCGTAATTGGTTATAAGAATAAACAAACTATATATTCACTTTCCTATTTTCTAAACAAGATGTGCAACATCACAAGTCATATGCGAAGTAACGTCAGCAGAGGTGCCAGCTGTATTTGTAGTTTATTTGGCAAATAAGAAGATATCTGAAACCCCTATTTCAATCTACCAAGTGAACCAGATCCATGATACCATGAAATCAAAAGCATGGGGAATAAGAAGATAGTGCCTCTTCCCATATACAACAGAAGACCTTAATTTGAGTGACTGAGTCTTAACTTCCTACCCATTTTGTTTTAATAAGAGCTGGATTGCATCGAATGGACTACAGTCATTCAGATTTAATTGCGGCTATGTCACTTACTATTGTTGTGGTTTTCAACAAATAGTTGGAACGAAGAAGCTGCTAAACAGATTGGGGACTGCTACTGGTATTTAATTTTTCATATTTCCAAGATTCTCGAAGAATTTGTGTGAAAGGATGGTGCTTCACCCGTGGCAATTGACTGTTTCAAGGAAACTGTAAGTACAAAGTTCATGACATATGCATACAAAACATCCAGTTTGTTCTTTATTCAGGGTAGGCACTCCAAATCAAGAGTAACTGAGTAGCTAACCTATGTAATTTTCCTACTTTGATTTATTTGAAACGTACAGATAACAGTTGTGAACTTCAGTTTACATATTTCAGCACAGTTCATAGTGGTTGGATACATGTGCAAGTAAAGTTACAGTTACAATTTTCATCTCTAAACAAATGCTTTCTTTCTCCATCATATTTAGTATAGCTATTACCTATAAACTACGACCTGACAGCATATCACATGTGTAGGTACGACTTGGGTGAAGCTCAGTCTTGTTTCTAAGTTATATAGGATCATCCTTGTTTAGGATCATCTTTAGGACTATTTACTAATCAACCCATCCTCAATCAATCAATCTAGGGATAACTTCACATACCTCAACCAATCTGGGGATAACTTCCTTTGGAATTCATAGCCACGTTCTTCCTAAACAAGGATGCTGAGAGAGAAGAGATTCAGGATCAGACTCAATCACATCCAATGCCAACCTACGAGTCAAAGTTAACTGCGAATATTAGTGCCAACCCACAGCAGACATAATGAATGGACGCACTGCATAGTTTAATTTAACTGCAAATATTAGTGCTCGATATATTAGTTGAATTGCCTTGCAGCTATGAGATCTGAAAAATCACAAAGCAAAAATGGCACATGTAAGTCAGGTTTTCCAAAATACCTAATTTCATATAGTTGATTTGAAAAGCTATTGTTCTTCAGGACTCAGATTTTTTACTCATGCCAATTTCTCAACCTGTAATAAAATATGCCAGGTTACCCCTGGTCTACAAACCACAACAACGCATCCTCCGTCCCTGTTTTCAATCTAAAGAATTTGAATGTGAAATTGGATCAAATGAAGTACCTGCCACACATCAGTTGGAGGAGATGGCACTCGCCTGGGGGAGCTCGGTGGGCACTGCTGGTGAATGTCAGCCAGCGATGCAAACGTGTTGCTGTGCAAAGGATGCAGCCATGAATAGAAGGCATTTTACTGATGTGATCATGTAAATAGAAGGCTTTGATGTAGAGATGCAGTGATGTTCCATGTGCCATTTAATTCATAGCTTTTTTCTCAAGTACTTGGTGTGCAGCCAACATTTGCAAATCCATTTGTTTCACTAAAAGGAATTAGATGATAAGATTTATTTATGTGTTCTCAGATCTCAAGCACAGCAGTTGGAGCAAGCTATTTTTCATTGTGCCTGTAGGAAGCTAAATGTAAACAAATAGAAGGGAGTTAAATCTGGTGTGAAATTATCAACCTGTTGAAAGTGAAATTGTCTAAATGTTTTATATTTGTTGGTCCGTCAATACATCCTCGAGAAGTTCATGAGCTTCTGTGCAGTCTTTCTGTTGCAACTTGAGGAGTTCCTTGTGGTACTTCTGAGAGAGTGCAAATTCCTGACAGCATCATAAAGGCCTCTTAGTGACACAATGATATTGAGATACCACAAGTCATTACAGATCCTTGAGAGGCCTCCCAATCGATCTTTCAGGGAAAAAAAAAGAGGACTCCCATGGAGGGTCAAGCCTAAAGAGAAGATTTGACAACACTTAGTACAAGTTCAGCAAGATCAACAGGTAGTGCAATGGTCTAGCACAGATCGTCTAATTTGGCTAGGCAAGACCCTAGTCCTCCAACAGCCATTTTCTCTTGTACTGAACTAAATCATTTTTTCAGCTACCCAATTCTGGAGGTGCTAACAAATGTACTTTCTCTCAACTGTATCTCACCCATGTACTTGGTTGTTAATTTTAATGAATGCCCTTATAGACATAAACTTAAGCTTTCCTATATATGGAAAAAAATCAGAATGTTAGTGGCTTAACTTATATTGCAAAAAAAAAACACAGCAGCATATGAGCATAGACCATAGATACAGTATACACTGAATTTAGTCTAATCTGTAATCATACATACAGTAAACAGATTATATGCTTATTTTAGTTCTCACAACAGCTGCATAGAAACAGAAATGTTTTGATTCAGAAACAGGATTGCTAGTGCATTGCACTTTCAGTTTTCCAATGTGCTATCATGAAACAATATCAATGGTTTAAATAAAAATTGGGATCTGACACCTAGTTAGTTATCAGAATGCTAATTTAAAAGTGACTCACTAAGGTTGCTCCTATATATTCAGCTTCTTTAATTCAAAATAACTCGTAGCTTTTTTGTTCAGAAACATGCATTAAGCATCTTCTCTTTAGATTGTACCAGCTACTCTGAGTTCATAAGCTGGCAAACAAGCTTTTTTTTATCCATATGCTGCAACTTCATGCAGGGAGTTCAAAATGCAAAAAAAAAAAACTTTACAGTCTACTGGCTTGTGTTTTGGGAGCAATTAGCAATAAATTACCAAGCATATTTATGTAAACTTTACAGTCGGCGGCGCTGGACGTGAGCACGACGAGATGGCCCTCGGGCTTCAGGATCCGTGTGGTCTCGGTGGCGAGGTCGGCCGGGCGCTTGGTGTCGACGGACGACGTGTCGAACGGCAGGCAGCGGTCGTCCCCCGCGATGACGAGCTTCGAATAGAAGGAGATAGGAAGGTACGGCGTCGCTGCTCTCTTCCTCGCGGCACGGCCTGCTCTGCAGATGGCACAACACGCGGCTCGTGGCCACCACGTCCTCGGCCGCGGCCTGCGCCACTGATGGGGTGGGCGCCGGGGACGGGGGCGCGCACGGCCGGTCCTTGCCGGTGATGGCCTGGTAGGAGACTTCGCGAGCTCCACCGTGCGCCCCTCCTCGGTGTCGTCAGGGAGCCCCAGCACGACGCCCCAGATGTGGAGGAGCACGAGGGGGAGAGGAGGTCACCGTCGGTGAGGGGAGGAGAGCTCGACACCGTTGGTGAGGTCGAGGGGGAAGATCCGGCGAGATTTGGGGCTGGCCCGGCAGGCGCCATTTGGGAGAGGGAGAGGGCGGCGGTGCCCGGGCAGTTTGGGCGCTTCTGGATTTGGGATTTGGGTTAGGGTCTTCTGTACTCGTGGGCAAGGCCAATATTTGCCCGGGAGATGAATGTAAATGGGCGCGAGCTGAATATGCGTGCGAGGGTGGGGCCCATTTATTTTTGGCGACAGACAGATTGACAGTATACCTCGTTTTAGCGTCGGACAGTTAAACGTTAAATATGAGTACCTATGGCGACAGACAACAAATCGCTAAATGAGGATTTAGCGTCAGATTGTCTATGAGCTATCTTTAGCGTCAGATTATCCATCGATAAAAAAAAGTTTTAGCGTCAGATGTCTGACGGTGATATGGTGTTGTGGTGTAGTGACCCCCTGGGTGATTCTATCCGAATCACCCGGGGCTCGGGGTTACACCACCCTCAACAAATCGGAACATACCGGGCGATTCTCTCCGAATCACCCGGGGGCTGACTACACCCACTACTACGCCACGCGCAATTCTCTAGCCCGAATTGACTCCGACACTACCCCCGGGCAATTCTACTCGAATCACCCAAGGGCTCGAGGGCTACACCCACAGGCGAATTGACTCCGACAAAATCAAAACACCCCCGAGCGATTCTGTCCGAATCACCCGGGGGCTCGGGGGCTACTATCGGGGACCTAATACCGGGGGTACCCAAGGAGGTGGAACTAATAACCATCGAACGTTAAAAACTCCCGAACGGACAAGAGCACTTCTGCGCTTCTTGCCCGAACGACGGAGTTTTGTTCCGCCTCGCCCGACGCCCGTGGGCTAGCTCCACCTCACCCGACGGCTGGAGGATGGCTCCGCCACACCCGACGGTTGAGGGCTCGGCTCCGCCTCGCCCGAGGGCTAAGGGCTAGACTCCACCTCGCCCGACCCCCGAGGTATAAACTCCGCCTCGCCCGATGCCCGTGGGCCAGCTCCGCCTCGCCCGAGGGCTGAGGGCTCGACCTCGCCCCACGAATAGAAGCTAGGCTCCGCCTCGCCCGACGTCCGAGGGCGGACCTCGCCTCGCCCGATGTCCAAAGGCTAGCTGCGTGTCGCCTGACAACCGCACCCCGCTCCCTCATGATGATAGGCATAGGGTAAGACAAGACGTTCAGTCAACATGCATCGCCGAGGACCATGCCTGCGCCCCTGCGAGAAAGTACCATCGTATGTGACAGACAGCGCTTTAGACCCTTCCAGGCGTGGTAGATCCTGAATAGTGTTGCAGGTGCGTGCCCTTAAGCCCAAAGGTTGTAGGCGCCGCCTTGACAAATTTTCTCGGGCAAAGAACCCGACACGGACATATGACAACCACTACGTTCCAAGGAGGGATTCCTGTCCTCTACAGTGGCAAACGAGCAGTCACTATGCTATCCGCTCCCCACGGGGTCGGCGATCGACAACCCTGTCCGACACGCCGCCCGTGGGGGCGGGACGGGACACACCCACTTGCTAAATGAGGCCAGGGCATGGCCTACGAAGATCAGCAACCACGCCACTCCTGACACGGTCTGCCATGTTATGTAGGGCAGGCGCGGGAAAAAGGGAGACCCGGGTCCTTCGAAGGACCTTCTATACTCTTGGTGTTTTCCTTGTTCTCCCGTCTATAACCCCTGCTCCCCCCTTGGTCTATAAAAGGGAGGACAGGGCTCCCCACTAGACGGACCGACTTTTGACGGACAACTCACACACAAACGAACTCATAGAGAGCGCAGTTTGACACATCACGCACACAGCCAAGCCGCCACCAGGCTCTTGGCATCCTTTCAACCGTTCCATCGGAGACCTGGGACCAGTCCCTCTCTCGACCGTTTGTACCACCTACTACGAACCTCTTTCGATGCTAATAACATGAGCAGCAACATACTGGACGTAGGGACAATCATCCCGAACCAGTATAAACCTTGTATCCTTTAGCACACCATCCGAGCCTAACGCGCATCAATTATAAATTTACTAGTCGGTGCTTGTTTGAAACACCGACACTTACCTAGATTAGATGTTGTATGTATATACAACACCTGATATTGGTACATCGAATAAGGAACTCGAGGTTACTGATAAAGGAAATGACCAGGATACAAGAGCAATAAAGTACCAAATTTCAAAACAAATTAAACATGACATGATTACCGATAATTAAATGAAAATTAATTGCTTACCATTCCATGGATGAGATCTTGGTGAAGTTGGTTTGAACCCTCTTTATGGAGTTTTGGTGGTAGAACTTGGTTCACAATTAGTCACCTTACAAACACTTTCCTATGAAGAATGCAGTCTTGATGGCTTTCCTATCCTTCTAATAACCTAACCTTTTCAGCTGCGTTTATAGCCATTCATTAACGGAGGCGGTCGCCTAAATGTTAATGGATTAACTGAGATAGGGCATTATTGGTATATATTAACTCACATAGAATAATCCGCAAGCGCACGGATATTATACAGATGTAGCACTTCACCGAGAGTAACCTAGTTTTATTTGGAACTCGAGGAAACGTGTGTGAGAATAACCAAATCTATCTTAACCCAACTTCACAATCAAGGCTAGATAATAGGAGCATAGAGGTCTTCTAGTTCTAACTTTAGTAATATTTCTCTTCTATTGTTCAATTCTGGGGATATTACTAAAGAAAACATAGGCAGAGTATTTTTCCTATAGCAACAAGGTCCTGCTAAGCCTACTAACGGGAGGTGGACTACAAAGTATTCAACAAGGCTATAAGAGTCACCCTCGCAAGCTACCACCGATCCAGAAAGTAGGGTACACCCATGAGTAACCGAGTCTAAGCACCACGCTTACACTACGAATATTACTTTAACCCAGGAGCTACAAGGATTAAAGTACTCAAAAGAAAGTCGTAAACCTGAAGAACAATATGAACAAGATGCTTATTTGAATTAGAAATCGATTATCCGAGAAATCTCAGAAGCAAGCTCATGAAGAACTTGATTTCATCAGGGTACATGCCATAGAGAGAGCACCGATAGGCCGGGACTCCTTTGAAACTCTTTCCTCTCACTCTATCTCTATATCTCTAATACAAGACTAGATCCTATCGAGGACTAATCTTCTCTTGATTGCTACCTCTAATCCTGGTATATATAGGCCGAAGCGTCAATCCTGAGCCTGCACCCGCTAGGCACCTGCATCGACGTCCTCAATGAGCTGGAGCGCGGGTTCAACAAGGGCATCAAGGCCGCCATGCACGGCCTCAGCCTGAGCTTCCAGGGGTTCTGGTACTCCATCGGGAGCTCCCATGCCGTGGTGCAGAGCATCATGAAGCACCCTCAAAGGCCTGGCAATGGCACAGGGGAAACGAAAAAGTTCAGACGCCCATACAAGCCCAAGGGCAACTGAGTCATTCTCCAGAGCCGTTACCCACCGTTAGGAGCAAATGCCGACGAAATGGCGTGAGGGAAAAGAAAAGTTCGAGCGAGGGCATGTAGGTGACGACCAACTTTTGAGGGGTGCGCAGGAGTGTGGCATCTTTTTTAAGGGTACACAGGTAAAAGCCTCCCATAAGGACTTATCTGTCGGCAAAAGCTGGGACTAACAGTGCAACGGTGAGGGTCATATGGCTCTGACTTTAGCTCAGTAATAAGACCTTTTCTAGCTTGTTAGAGGTTACCTTTATGGCGCAAAAGGGGCTTGCCACATTGGGTATAGGACTGTCTCTGTTCCTATGTGTATAGCCACGATGGATATGTGCCATGAAATGGCTTCATATTGTACCCTGCCCGCTCACCTTGGCAGTAATATGGGAGTAATTAACCCAGGCATATGGGAATCACGACTCGCGGTGAATGTGCACCACCTCTGCAGAGGGTTACAAACTGTTATAACAGCCGTGCTCACGGTCACGAGCGGCCCAGAAAACTCATAGAATAAATGGCTACTTATAATGTTGTTTATATATGATGACTATGATGATATTATGATGATGTTTCATGACTCAATTGGTTCTGATATATGCTTATGTGGGTTTAAAAGGGAGCTTAAGCATAACTTTATAATACTTGATAATAAAATCTTGACTTACTAAAAGTGCTAACTGCAGTAAACCAGTGTCATCCTTTTTGAGCTTCATAACCCCATGTTATCTTGTTAAGTACGGGAACTACTTACGCTTGTTTACTTTCTATATTTGGATAAAAATCCCGGATGGGTAACAGATGACAACGTGTATGAGGAGTTTCCTGAGGACTATTAGGCTTGTGGTCAACCAGTTGACCGTCCCTGTGATGGAGTTCCACGAGAGAGTTAACTTTTATTTTCCGCTGTATTGTGTAAGACAAAGTTATGTTATTAATCGTGATGTAAGATACACTGTGATGATACTTGTTATAATTTGTCAGCTTTTGTGTGTGACTGATCCCTGGGCACACATGAGTTTTGTGCATTCAATTTTATCCTTAAAATTGGGTGTGACAAATTGGTATCAAAGCCGTGTTGACTGTAGGACGCAAGCCAAGTTAGAAATGGTTGTTTTAGCATTTTTGCTCCACTGGTTTCATGCCTACTGTCTCATTCTTGATATTTTATTAAAATATTTATGCTTTTCATACCTTACTCTATTATATAAAATTGTTGATTCTAATTCTATCTTACTCTAAATCTATAGATGTCTCGTAACCCAAAGACCGCCCGCCTCAGCACTGCAGGCTACCACGCTATGTTCACCCCCCGTGCTCCACAGGCAGAGAAGGAGATTGTGATCATCTCCGATGACGAGGTGGAACCCTTGGTCGAGGATGATGAGGAGTGGATGGCTACTCTGACTCCTGCACCTACACCTGCACCTACTCCTACTCCAGCTGCTGCACCTATCTATCCTGCTGTAGCTACCCCAAAGGAGTCGTCAGCTACTTCACCTACGCCTGTGCCATCCCCAGCTGTCCCTGTGGTGGATGAGGAGATAAGCTGGAAGTGCAAGTACTACTTCAAGCCAGCCCCAGAGACGGCCTACTACCAAACTCTCCTTACTCATGTGGTGGATGACTACTACCCTGATCTGCACGCCTCCATCAGCTATCACTGTGCAGAGTACCAACATCCTTTGGAGGCAACCTTCTGGAAGGTAGAGCTGGTTGTCACCGCCTGGAATGATATAAATAATGGACATGAGGTGGAGACTGTCCATCGTGCCACTGTCAGATGGGCCCATGCATTGGATGGCATGGAAGATGCAGCACAGGATGCCTACATCTACTACCATGGTCATCGTTTTGAGGCCATGAAGGAGGATCGTTTTAGGTTCCTTCCTCGCAATGACCATGAGGGTGTTTGGCAAGTCCTGGCACCACTAGAAAGTGACGCAACTCTCGAAGCAACAGTGCAACATGTCCATGCCATGCAGGGGGTAGATGAAGAGGTCAAGGGAGAGCTGCGAGCATCGCAGAGGGTCGAGAGGCGCCTCCAGAAGCAAGTTGATGAACTGCGTGCTCAGCTTGGGCTGCCACCGATCTACAAGAAGAAGCGCCGGTCATTCACCATGATTGACACCACCCCATAGGTGTTAGGTTCCTTGTCTAAAGTTACTACGTTGTTAGTTCGTGAGTCATGTCTAGTCTTGTCTTGTCATGTGAACTTTAGTGATTAGATGTTTATGATTGTGAACTTCGATGATTTAGAGTTTGTTTGATTGCTGGAAGTTTGTGGGCCTGTCCACAAATTCCATAGGTTTGAACTTTAAGTTTAGAAGAAGTCTTAATGCAGATGGGTTTGCTTTATCTTATCTCTGCTGTGCTGTTTTCTAGAGCAGTCTGTGTTCTTTATCTTGTGTCTCGAAATCCGGGCTGCCAAAAATTCTGAAATTTTTGTGGAGATATCTAGACTTCTGTATATTTCAAATGTCTCTAGAATCAAGTCAATATCTGCTCTGGTTTGTGAGATCTAGCTGTCACAATTTGATGTTTCTGCGCAGACTGGAACCCAGAACAGTTTCGGTTTAGCTCTGTTTTTAACCATGTGTATGTCGGAATCTGTAAAAGTGATCTAAATAAAAGTTGTAGCTGATCTCTTAGGATTTCCAACCGTTCTTGGTACACCTCTGTTGGATCTCTGAAACTCCAGTTATGACAGATTTACTGAACTGCTGTATTTGAATCTTGTCCAGAAAATTCTTAGCATTGTTTCTTATCTTTTATAAACTCTCTATAATTTGGAAATCTCTAAAATTTTGCGCATTTGTTGGAAAGGAGATGGCCGCAAGAGGAGGAAGAGGCAGAGGCCGTGGTCGTGGTCGTGATGCTCTCATGAATCCACCACCACCGCCACCAGTGACTATGGAACAGTTGATGGGAATGCAAGCGCAGTTGATGCAAGCCATGATGCAACGCTTGGATAACGAACATGCAAGAGGACCACCGCCTGTTCAGGTCAGAGACAAGCATGGAGAATTCATGAGGGGTTGCCCTCCTATGTTCACCCATGCCTCAGACCCCTTGGAGGCAGACGATTGGTTGCGTGCTATGGAAAAACAACTTAACATAGCACAATGCAACGATCTTGAGAAGGTGTTGTATGCTTCTGGTCAACTCCAGGGAGCTGCTCAGGATTGGTGGGATTCTTTCCAGCATGGACGCCCCAACAATGCTCCTGCTATCACCTAGCAGGAATTCAAGGACAACTTCCGGTCATATCATATCCCCGATGGACTGGTAGAATTGAAGCAAGAGGAATTCAGATCCCTTAATCAAGGATCCATGTCTGTGGCGGAGTATCGTGACAAGTTTGCTCAACTATCACGCTATGCTCCAAATGATGTAGCTGATGATAAGGATAAGCAACGCCGCTTCCTCAAGGGACTTTATGATGGCCTACAACTTCAGCTGATGTCCAACACCTACCCTAACTTTCAGTCATTAGTGAACCGCGCTATTGTGATTGACGATAAGCGCAAAGAGATGGAAGCCAAGAAGAGGAGGCTTCAAGGGCATGCTTCTGGAAGCAACACTCGCCCGCGTGCTTATCCCTAGCAAAGTTTTCAGCAGAGGAATCAAGGACCATCTAACCAGGGAAACCATGGTCACTATCCTCAGCGTAACCAGTTCCAGCAACGCCCTCAGCACCAGCAACAGTTTAGAAATTAGCGTCCCCCGCAACAGACCGGCAATCCAGCAACACACTAGGGAATGCCCAACAATGCTCCTGTGAAGAGTGGTGCACCCAATAACCCCAATGCATGCTACCACTGTGGAGAAGTTGGTCACTATGCTCATCAGTGTCCTAAGAAGCAGAACCAGCCAGCTCCTCAGAACCAGAATGGCAATCAGAAGTTCAACGCTCGACCACCTCACACTGCAAAAGTGAACTATGTGTCGTCTGATGCAGCTCAGGAGACGCCTGAGGTCATGTTGGGTACGTCCAGTGTCAACTCTATCTCTGCTACAGTACCTTTTGATTCTGGTGCTTCGCATTCATTTATTTCCCAAGCTTTTGTTAGAATGCATAGCATACCTTTATGTGCCATGAAAAACCCCATACTAGTAAATTCACTGGGAGGTAGTATGCCTGCTTCTTATTGGAGTCCCTCAACTAGCATTTCCTTAAGGGGGTAGACTTCAAAGTGAAACCTATTGTGTTGAGAACAGCGGGAATTGATCTTATTATGGGAATGGATTGGATGAAACAACATCGGGCAGTGATTCAGTGTCAGAAGAAATCTATTGTTGTGACATCACTCAATGGAGATAGAATCTATGTAGAAGTGGTAGTGCAAGCTCAGCCAACAACCACTATAAACCAGCTGGATGGTGATGCCAATAAACAATATCGCGTTGTGGAGGAGTTCCCGGATGTTTTCCGCGATGACTTGCTAGGTATGCCACCTAACCGTGACATTGAATTCATTATCAAATTATTACCTGGAACTGCACCAATAGCTAAACGTCCATATAGAATGGGGGTTAATGAACTAGAAGAGCTTAAGAAACAACTAAAAGAGTTGCAAGAAAAAGGTTTTATACGCCCCAATTCTTCCCCATGGGGAGCACCTGTGATCTTTGTGGATAAGAAGGATGGTAGCCAATGGATGTGTGTGGATTACCGTTCACTTAATGAGGTTACTATCAAGAATAAATACCCTTTGCCTAGGATTGATGATTTGTTTGATCAGTTAAGAGGAGCCCATGTGTTCTCCAAGATTGATCTCCACTCAGGGTACCATCAGCTTAAGATTCGAAACTCGAACATACCCAAGACAGCATTCACTACACGGTATGGCTTGTATGAGTATACCGTTATGTCTTTTGGATTGACCAATGCACCTGCATACTTTATGTATCTGATGAATAAGGTCTTCATGGAGTTTCTTGATAAATTTGTGATGGTATTCATTGATGACATACTGATATTCTCCAAGACCGAAGAAGAGCATGCTGAACATATAAGGTTGGTCTTGCAAAAGCTTAGAGAACATAAGTTGTACGCTAAGCGGAGCAAGTGTGAGTTTTGGTTGAAGGAGGTCTCTTTTCTGGGTCATGTTGTCTCCAATGGTGGAATAGCAGTGGATCTAGGCAAAGTGCAAGATGTACAGAATTGGAAACCACCAACCAATGTAAGTGAGATCCGTAGCTTTTTGGGATTGGCTGGATACTACAGGAGGTTCATTGAAGGCTTTTCCAAGCTTGCTAAGCCTATGACAGCTCTATTGGAAAAGAATGCTAAGTTTGTATGGTTTGATAAATGACAGGCAAACTTTGATGAGCTAAAGAAGAGATTGACTACAGCTCCAATGTTGATTTTACCAGATTTAAGCAAGAACTTCTCTATATATTGTGATGCATCCCGTTTGGGCCTTGGATGTGTGCTTATGCAAGAAGGAAGAATGGTGGCATATGCATCTAGACAATTGAGGAAGCATGAGTTGAATTACCCTACTCATGACTTGGAATTGGTAGCTGTGGTTCATGCTTTGAAAATCTAGAGACATTATCTAATTGAGCATAAGAGTGATATCTATACAGATCACAAGAGTTTGAAGTATATCTTTACCCAGTTAGATCTAAACCTGAGACAACGTCGTTGGTTAGAATTGATCAAAGACTATGATTTGGAAGTGCATTATCATCCAGGAAAAGCAAATGTCGTGGCTGATGCACTTAGCAGGAAGAGTTATGCCAATGAACTTAGGATGACATTTATGTCAGCAGAGTTGTGTGCTGAAATGGAGTATCTCAACTTGAGCCTTGTCACTAATGCAATGGAATTGGTGATAGAGCCTACTTTGGAGCAAGAGATACGCAAAGGTCAATTGGAGGATGAAAAACTTAAGGAGATAGCGGAGAATATAGAGCTTGGAAAGGCACCAGGATTCAGGATGGGTGAGAATGGTACTCTTTGGTTCGGGAAAAGGATATGTGTACTTGAAGTGAAGGCTACCGTGATGCAATTCTACAAGAGGCCCATGAGTCTGCTTATTCTATACATCCCGGAAGTACGAAGATGTATTTCGATCTCAAAGAGAAGTATTGGTGGTATGGTTTGAAGAGAGATGTGGCAGAGTATGTGGCTTTGTGTGACACTTGTCAAAGAGTGAAAGCTGAGCATCAAAGACCTGCAGGGTTGATACAACCAATGAAGATTCCTGAATGGAAATGGGAAGAAGTTGGAATGGATTTTATCGTAGGTTTGCCCCGCACTCAAGGAGGTTATGACTCAATCTGGGTAATAGTGGATCGACTAACCAAGGTTGGTCACTTTTTACCAGTTAAGACTACCTATATAGGTGCAAGGCTAGCATAGTTGTACATGGAAAGGATAGTGTGCTTACATGGTGTTCCCAAGAAGATTGTGTTAGATAGAGGCACTTAGTTTACGTCGCAATTCTGGCAGAAAGTACATAGATCGTTGGGGACAAAGTTGAATTTCAGTTCTGCTTACCACCCACAAACTGATGGACAGACTGAAAGGATCAACCAGATTTTGGAAGATATGTTGAGAGCGTGTGCACTGCAGTATGGTACTAGTTGGGACAAGAGTTTACCATATGCTGAGTTCTCGTACAACAACAGTTACCAGAAGAGTCTCAAGATGGCACCTTTTGAGGCGCTGTATGGGCGTAAATGTAGAACACCTTTGTTCTGGAATCAGACTGGTGAAACTCAAGTGTTTGGACCCGATGTCCTTAGAGACGTAGAAGAACAAGTGAGAATGATTAGAGACAACTTGAGAGTGGCTCAGTCCCGACAGAAGAGTTACGCTGATACTCGCAGAAGAGAACAGACTTTCGAAGTTGGAGATTATGTGTACTTGAAGGTGTCACCAATGAGAAGTGTGAAAAGATTCAATATGAAGGGAAAGTTGGCACCGAGGTATATTGGACCTTTTAAGATCCTAGTGAGACGTGGAGAAGTAGCCTATCAGTTGGAACTGCCTGAGAGTTTGTCAGGTGTGCACGACGTGTTTCATGTTTCTCAGTTAAAGAAGTGTTTGCGAGTACCAGAAGAGCAAATTCCTTTAGAAGAACTGGCTATTAAGGAAGATCTCACATATGAAGAATATCCGATAAAGATCTTACAGACGGCAGAAAGAGTTACAAGGAGCCGAGTTATAAAAATGTGCAAGGTACAGTGCAATCGGTATACAGAGGATGAGGCTACTTGGGAAAGAGAAGAGGAATTGCGAACGAATTATCCACAACTGTTTGAGTAAGCAATCATCCGAATCTCGAGGACGAGATTCATCTTAAGGGGGTAGAACTGTAATACCCTGTTAAATTTGCATTTTCCAAAATAGATAAAATGATTTATTAAGCCTTTTTGTGAGCATTGAACTTAGGGAAATAATAATTTTTATGGAATTAAAATCAAACATAAGGTTAGTAACTTTTTGATGCATACATGCTGTTGCATATTTATTTTTGTGATGATTGGTCTTGATTCAAAGTTCAAATGAATTCAAAATCTATTTGAAAGTGCTTTTGGAAATCTATTTGGAAAAAGAAAAGGCAAAATCCTTCTCACTCCCTCCTCTATCTCATTTCAGCCTGCTGGTTTTTTCCTTCCCGCGGCCTGCTCGCCCTCCCCTGCCTTTCTTCCTGGGCCGGCCCAGCTCGGCCGGCAACCGCCACTGCCGCGTCCTTCCCCGCGCCTCAGTCGCTTCCTAGCCGGGCCCGCCTATCAGCTCTTCCCCCCACCTCCTCCCGCACGCCCTGCGCCCAGTCAAGGCGGAACCGCCGCCCCGCGCCAGCTCCTCACGACGTGGGCACATCGCCCCGCTCCCCGGCCTCTTTAAAAGGGAGCCGAGACCCTCCGCTGCACCCCCTACTGCCCCCGCTCCACTCTCGCGTTCACCTGTGCACGAGGAGGCTGCAACCGCCGCCGCACTCACCGGATCCGCCGAGCTCGAGCTCCGCCGCGGTGATCCCGTTTTGCTGTCTCGCCATCATTGTTTGGTCTTCGCCGAGCTCTGCCGAGTCGTAAGGAACCTCCCAAGGCTTTTATCTCATCATTTCTTGCCCTCTACTACTCACACGCCGTCGCCGTTGCTCTGCAGAATCTCGTCGTCAACCCCTCCGCGCGGTCCGCCGTCCCCGAGCCGCGTTCGTCCCCGATTGAAGTCGCGGTGAGCTTCGCCTTGTTCCCCTCTCTCTCTTGGTGCCTTCAATTTGACGAACCATGGCCTCTAGGGCCTTAGACAAGTGCGCCATGGAGCTCCGTGCCGCTGGCCATGGCCGCCACCTCGCCAGCCGCGTCCTCCGGCCGCCGTATCGGCCTGTCCAAGGTCCACTCCACCCCCTCTTTTCCCCGGTGCCCTCGGTTCTCCGAACCGTGGCCCATAGGCCCCTAACCGCGCGCGCCGGTGACCTCCTCGCCGCCGGCAATGGCTGTGCCGCTGCGGATGCACTGTTCCAGCGCCTCCTTCTCTCTCTCCTCCCCCAGAACTAATCCGAGCAGTCCGTTCTTGATCCAACGGCCACCGATGGCCGATACCCTTTCGCCCTGGCATAATT
This sequence comes from Miscanthus lutarioriparius, assembly GCA_904845875.1. Taxonomy (NCBI): domain Eukaryota; kingdom Viridiplantae; phylum Streptophyta; class Magnoliopsida; order Poales; family Poaceae; genus Miscanthus; species Miscanthus lutarioriparius. The sequence goes on from CAJGYO010000009.1 coordinate 88,296,165, forward strand.
ACTAAAGAGATCCTGAGCTTTTCTAAGTCCTAACCCGCAGTCCAAAGCACATTTCCAAAGTATGCTTTCCCCTTTTGAAAACGTAAAAATACACTATTTTAGTCCAAAATACGTTTTCAGTATTTACAGAAATGCCATTGCACTGTTTTGCTCATAGAATCATCGTTTTAGCTCCGAATTGATCCGCACAAATTACGTTAGTTTCGTAATTGTATAATCTACGTGTTAGTACCACTGTTAATCATGTTTGCAACTTTTAAATTTCATGGTTAGGTTTAATTAAATAAATTGCAATAGGAAACCCCGTTTAATTCATAACTTTCGCATTTTAGCTCCGTTTTTTGTGAACTTCGCGTTACCGTGATCGTAGCGAGACGTAGAATATTTTCATAAACATTTTATCTTGTTTTCTTTACTGTTGGTGTACTGTTCTAACCATAGGATTGTTTGCTTTGCATGAATGCCTTTGGAATGTTGTATGTTGTCGTGTTGGTCGCGTTCAGACGGTGAGGAAAACGTTAGACACCAAGTGTTCTTCGACGACCAGCAGGACCAACACGAGTTTGCTAACCAAGGCAAGTATAGCATGGGATCTACCTTGATGCCTATTCACCTTTATTAATTACTCATTTGCATGTGTCTAATTTTGATACCCATAAGGATATCCTAGTGATTGATTATCCTGTTCCTTGTCTCCTATGGGTTATATGCATATGGGTAGTTTGCTAGCGCTCATTGTAACTATACCTGATCTGCATAATGAACAATGGTTCTATGGAACAAAAAGGTAAAATTGACTTTTAAACAACTGGATTATAGGGCGATGGAGCAAATGACCTTTTGATCATGATGCTCTCGGCCCTCCATAAGGACTTATCTGTCGGCAAAAGCTAGGACTGACAGTGCAACCGTGAGGGTCATATGGCTCTGACTTTAGCTTAGTAATAGGACCTTTTCTAGCTTGTTAGAGGTTACCTTTATGGCGCAAAAGGGGCTTGCCACGTTGGGTATAGGACTACCTCTGTTCCTATGGATATGTGCCATAGGAAAGGGGGGTTCCTACATCTGTCTGCCAAGGAAACCTAGCGGCCCTAACTTGTTAGAGAAACCTATGAAATGGCTTCATAGTGTACCCTGCCCGCTCACCTTGGCCGTGATATGGGAGTAATTAACCCGGGCATATGGGAATCACGACTCGCGGTGAATGTGCACCACCTCTGCAGAGGGTTACAAACTGTTATAACAGCCGTGCTCACGGTCACGAGCGGCCCGGAAAACTCACAGAATAAATGGCTACTTATAATGTTGTTTATATATGATGACTATGATGATATTATGATGATGTTTCATGACTCAATTGGTTCTGATATATGCTTATGTGGGTTTAAAAGCGAGCTTAAGCATAACTTGATAATACTTGATAATAAAATCTTGACTTACTAAAAGTGCTAACTGCAGTAAACCAGTGTCATCCTTTTTGAGCTTCATAACCCCATGTTATCTTGTTAAGTACGGGAAGTACTTACGCTTGTTTACTTTCTATATTTGGATAAAAATCCCGGATGGGTAACAGATGACAATGTGTATGAGGAGTTTCCTGAGGACTATTAGGCTTGTGGTCAACCAGTTGACCGTCCCTGTGATGGAGTTCCACGAGAGAGTTAACTTTTATTTTCCGCTGTGTTGTGTAAGACTAAGTTATGGTATTAATCGTGATGTAAGATACACTGTGATGATACTTGTTATAATTTGTCAGCTTGTGTATGTGACTGATCCCTGGGCACACATGAGCTTTGTGCATTCAATTTTATCCTTAAAATTGGGTGTGACAAAAACAGAAAGCTTTAAACATTAAATAATCTCTCTCTTTTTTCACTTTACATAGTCTCTTAGAGTGTCAATTGCAGGCTATTGGAACCCAGCGCCGTATACGTTAACAAGGAAGGTGACATATTCACAATAAAATTCCCTTGAAAGCATACAGCCATAAACTGTATAACTTATCTTCTTCAATCATGTCTCCACTCACAGCCAACATATTCTTATTAGCATATTCTGTTTACTTCGCTAATATTTCATATGCATCACAAAACTTTGCTTCAGTGCGCTCCATGCTGTGCAAAGTGCAATATGAGTTAGTGGCACTTCCAGCCCCGATGCCAGAATTGCTCTACTTGTACTACTGCGGCATTCACATAACTATAGAAGAGAGGTTGATTGGGCCACCATCAATTATGCATCCTCCACCCAGACAATCAATTCATTGACAATCTGCTCAGCAAAGGATATTGGAGCTAGAAATAGAACACGATAACGAAAGGTTGCAACTTGCACAGAGGTGACAAGTGACAACCACAAATCAAATCAAAACAAGGTTGTAGGGCACCAAACTTCTGAAGGTTAGGAGTTAGGACTCAGGGGGCAAAAATCCCAGGACAATTTAGCAGCCGTGAGTCGTGACCTGCTAAATAAATTCTCTTGAACTCTATTTCTGTGCAAACTAAACGGTTAACCCAACGCATTGTCATCAGAAAGTTGAGTTTTCTTGTTCATGTCCGTGTGTTTTTAGGCTGAGACGTAGCTAGCATGTTGGGAGTCCTAAAAATTTGCTAAATGATGGCAGCACAAATACAGCTGATTGTTGAGTTAATTCGACGAATTTTGTGCCGGAAGAATGGAGGACGATGGCCGTTGAAATTGCCATCTCGTAAAGTCAAATCCCCACGCATTATGCTACTACTATAGGCGAAGGGGAATTCCCCATTCGAAATCAAAGAAGACAATCGATCCATCCAAGCAGAGCAGGCAGCCGGGGCAAATGGATCAACCAATGAAGGGAACGAAGAATAAGGAGAGGCGAGCGTGGGGGCACCTGGTGGATCGGCGGGAACATGGAGTTGGTGCAGACGGGGCACTCGAGCAGCTTGTGGACGCCGCCGTTGGCGGCGGCCTTGGGCCAGGGCCGGGCGGCTGCGGCGGCGTCAGGCAGCGAGACGCAATCGACGTCCATGGCCGCCTGCGAGCCCGCCTCCGCTCCCTGGGCTCCGGTAGAGGGGGACGCTAGACGGACGGTGCTGTGCGGAGGGAGGCTGGGGCGGCGCGGGGGTCCGGCGCTTTGTCTCGGGAGAGAGAACCGAAGGCGGGGGCGCGCCGTGGATTCTGGGCGTGCCCGGCTGTAATGGCGCTGGCGGTGGGGGGAGGATTATGACGCGCGGTATCGCAAGGGAGGGGCGGACCGACGGAGCGACGATTGTCGCATGGAACGGTGGTCTTATTTTTTTTCTTTTTAGTTATAGGGATAAAGGTGCCGGGGAAAGGAGGACACTTTAATTTACCTTTTGAGCTTTTGTCCACAACCCAACGCCCCCCAAATTACAACAAATCTAGATTTGCATGCACATGAATGGAAGAATCTGCTCCCAAGAAAGTATCACAAAGTGACATCACTGCGCATGTCATTTACCTTAGTAGCGCATCATGGTTTTTGCTTAGGGTGGTGTGGGGGTCCTTCACAACGGGACCTTTTTTTATAAAAAAAAAGCGCTATTGTCACTTTATTACCTTGGTATGTTATGCCGAAACGTCAGGGCCGGACCCGCAGCATATATATCATTAATATATTGGTGGTAGTGAAAATTCATATAACTTTTTTTTAACAAAAAGGCATACCGGCCTAGTGATCAAGGCACAAACGAGCAATCGATAGAACCGCATCTAGATTTTTTTTGAAATGCTACGACAACCAAGTTAGATTACATGGTATAAGCTCCATTTGGAATTTGGAATGTTGGGGGTCCATTTGGAATGTAGTAGTGTAGTGAGCATCATGATCAATAATGTTTCCAACTAGTAGCTATTAGTTTATTAGGATACGTTTGACACAAGAGCTAATTATTGTTAACTGCTAAAAAAAATAGCTTTCTAGGATCCGTGTGCCGGTCGAACTTTTTTAAGTTTAACTAAGTTCGTAGAAAAGAGTAACAACATTTATGACATAAAATGAGCATATTATGAAAATATATTATATGGTACATCTAATGATACTAGTTTGATATTATAAATCTTGATATTTTTTTTTCTACAAATTCGGTCAAAGTTTAAAAAGTTTGACTTAAAGACAGCTCTACGAATCTATTTATTTAGGGACACAGGGAGTAGTTTATTTCTAGGGTGAGCTAATAGTTAGGTGGCTAGTTTTTAGCTATGCCTAACAGTTATCATTGGCCTAACTGAACAGGCCATGTATATTAGCAAGATATACTTCGCTACTAGTAGAGTAACAACCTTCCCTAACGTTGTCAATGCAGAATAGTCTGTTAGCAAATTATGCATGCATGTCGATAGATCCTAATTCGTAGTTTCTTTTCAAAACCATTGGCAAATGCTCCCAAAAGATTTGATCTTTTCCATCGCTTTTACCTAGGCGTGTGAAGTGGGACTAACGTCAGGAACAGAACCAGATCATGTCTCTTTTTGCTGGAACGAAATCTTCTTTCTACAAAAAGTTCCGATCCCTTGGTGATATAATTAATAGCACCAATTATACGAACAGCGGATGCTGTTTTACAAAATGCTGCGACCACTAACTGGGGAAGCTATAACTACATATAATATTACAATCTTGAAATCCACATAATGTAGCCAAACACATTAACTACATACTCCCGCCAGTTCAATTGAAGCTGTGCTTACCGTTGTCCTAAGTCAATTTTTTTAACTTTAAACAAGTTTATAGAAAAAAACGTATCAACAAGATATCATAAGTACTATCCGCATACATTTCATGATGTAATTTAAAAACAAATATCTACTAAAGCGTTTTCATAGATGGTTATTTTTATTTATAAAGACGAGTAGGCCTTCTCTGTCAAATGATCTATGTTAATAGGCCATTTATAGAGGCGGTTGCCTGTCTGTCTCTGGTGGGGATAAGTTGCCAGCCTAGCATGTTTAGTTGCTCATCTCGGTTAATTCTTAATAGTTCTAAAAAACCAAAACAGGGTGCTTTCTAGGATTTGAACCCATGACCACTAGTGTCGCATGACACCTTTACTGAGTGAGGATAAGCTGCTTTTATATTAACCTTTCATCATCTCGTATTAATATTTTGAACGTTATATTATCTGAAATGAAAAAATGAACTATAAAGTTTTAGATCTTTTCAAGCACTGCAAATTTGGTATACAGCGTGTCTCCATCCGAGATTGTTGAAAAAATTTCAAAGTTTAAATCTCAAAATATGACAGTTTAAAACCAATTGAAACTCTAAACGACTTCGAATAAAAAAATTATCAACTACAAAAGTGTAGATCTCATCGGCCAGTACAGATTTGATATTGACCATGTCTAATAATTTCAAACGCATATTTGGCCACTAGAAAGTTGTAGGCCACATTGCATTGAGTACTAAAACTTCAGTGTAGACCATGTCAACATCCAGGATCAAACAACAAATTTTAAAATTGAATTCAAAATTATGTGAAATTAGTACTTATCAACTGCAAAGTTATAGTTACGTCAATCTCTACAGTTTTGGTATAAGGTTCATGTTCATCTAACTTCATATAGAAAAGTTATAAATTGTTTTTGATGCAACTATTTTGAGAGGTGGGTCTCTAAAGAATGCTACCTCTGTTAATCAATTTCTATGTAACCTTAGAATGCTAGGATGTTAATATCCATTTTTAGGGACGGGCATGTTAAGAAGTTCGACGTCCTGAGGCAACCATCTATGCAAATAGTCGATTATCAGTGGCCATCTCCTTAACATATCCGCATCTATAAATGATTAATAGAGGCCACAGCTTACCTATGACACCAAATCATTACAAAGGCGGCTCCTAAAATGCCCACCTCTATTAATTGGCCCATGTAGGCCGTTGATAGCCTTGATGTCCGATACATCCATTTTGACCTATCAATGCCAGCGAACCATGCAGACACAACGAATAAGACATAAATATAGCAGTGTTACAAAGAAATTGCAGCCGATCAAGTCCTAGATCTGTTTTCTCTCTACTCCATGAAGATCACCCAAATGTTGAAAAAAAGAGGAGAAAAAGGATGGGGAGCGCGTAGCAACCTCCTGTGTTGTCCTCCTTCAATGAATCCAAGAGCAAAACTTCTCCCCTAAAGAGTGGTGAATTTTCGGGGTTTTCAAGCTCAAGACGCATCAAAAATGCAGAAGGTGGGAGGTAGCTGGGCGCTGCGTTTATAGCCATTCATTAATGGAGGCGGTCGCCTGAATGTTAATGGATTAACTGAGACAGGGCATTATTGGTATATATTAACGCACATAGAATAATCCGCAAGCGCACGGATATTATACAGATGTAGCACTTCACCGAGAGTAACCAAGTTTTATATCGAACTCGAGGAAACGTGTGTGAGAATAACCAAATCTATCTTAACCCAACTTCACAATCAAGGCTAGATAATAGGAGCATAGAGGAAATCGTAGAGGTCTTCTAGTTCTAACTTCGGTAAGATTTCTCTTCTATTGTTCAATTCTGGGGATATTACTAAAGAAAACATAGGCAGAGTATGTTTCCTATAGCAACAAGTACCTGCTAAGCCTACTAACGGGAGGTGGACTACAAAGTATTCAACAAGGCTATAAGAGTCACCCTCGCAAGCTACCACCGATCCACAAAGTAGGGTACACCCATGAGTAACCGAGTCTAAGCACCACGCTTACACTACGAATACTACTTTATCCTAGGAGCTACAAGGATTAAAGTACTCAAAAGAGGATCGTAAACCTGAAGAACAATATAAACAAGATGCTTATTTGAATTAGAAATCGATTATTAGAGAAATCTCAGAAGCAAGCTCATGAAGAACTTGATTTCGTCACGGTACAAGCCATAGAGAGAGCACCGATAGGCCGGGACTCCTCCGAAACTCTTCCCTCTTAGTCTATCTCTCTATCTCTAATACAAGACTAGATCCCATCGAGGACTAATCTTCTCTTGATTGCTAGCTCTGATCCTGGTGGAAATATAGATTAGGGTTTCTGGCCCTCAGGCTCTCAGGATCTAACTTTGCATGCCCTGGGGGGCTGCAGGCAGGTATATATAGGCCGAAGCGTCATTCCTGAGCCTTTGGATCAAACCGACTTGAATAAACGGAGGAGCTGCAATCCCTAAGGCGGTGGAGAACCGACATAACAACGAGGGGCTGCCAGGTGGGTCCCACAGGCCAGCCGGCCTGCTTGTGGGATTGATCGGCCCCACCTGTTAGTGGCTTGGGCTCTGCTTAGGTGATTCGCCTTCTGGAGTCTTCTAGAGTCTTCCCACGTTGTTTATCCTGCGGAACTATGCGATTTTCTTTGACGAATAAGTCCTCCTTGGTGGTTTTCTGTTTAAATCCTGTTGGAAACACAGATTCACCAAAACTCGTGGAATTTTGTTAGCTAAAAACCCTAAGTCTATGTTGGTGATTCATTTTAGTCATTTATGCAAGATACATTGACGGTTTGTGATGAATGTTAATTACCATCAACAAACTCCCCCACACTTAGGCTTTTACTCGTCCTTGATAAAAGGATGGATTCCGCAAGACATAATCTTAGGACAAGTTATCAACATAAAACCATTCCTAGTCATGCATGCACTGTAGTATTCAAAGTGTCTACCATGAAACTTTGGGCGGTTGAAGAATGGAACATTTTGAAATAGATCACCATCTTCTTTCGGTCAAGGTAATTGGAGAAATATTTTAAGATTTTTGAAAACAAAACATAGCTTAGCTTCTCCTTTTGTAGTACTCTCAAATCACTTAGTATATGTAGTATTTTTGGATCCTCACCAAGGCATTACGGCTTTACCTTCTTTTTGCCTACTTCTAAAGCTTATGTGGAGCTCAGGTAGGGATAAATATGAGAATATACTTGCATTGCATATATTGTAAAGTCAAAACAAGGAGAAAAATGGCATACTCTTAGATCAAGATGTGCTTGTGTGTGGATATGTATATGGTGGCTATCCTAATTCTACTATGCTCCTTGAAACATCTCTCTTGTTTGAAACTTTGAAAATACTTTGCAAGAAAACATGAGATATCTTATTCATCTCTTTTCTCTTCTCTTTTTTTTCAGGCGGGCATCTAAGTACCCATTATTTTAGATATCTCGGACACTTGTCCATTTTTTTAATACTTTCTTTTTCTGAACAACTCTTGCATAGCCAATGTCTCTTTTTCTGCAATTGAAACTTTTCAAGAGAGACATACACAAGAACTTGGAGCATTTATCCTAACAAACTTATTTTTATGTCTATCCCCAGTGTTGAAGTAGAACATTTTTGGGTGAATGGAAAACATGTATTGCGTACTCCCAGTGTAGGAGCAGCACATAAATGTGGAGTGTACGTGATCTTGATCTTGAGAGCATGATAAATTTCTCAACAAGGGTCACAAGGTTTGACCAAACTCAATACAATGACAAGTAATATATGTAGGAGGTTTCCTAGTCTATATATCATATTTGGCTCTGGTGGGATATTGCTTACCACAAAGGAGAGGTGTAGCTATTCGTTAAACTTTTTGAAATAAAATTCTCCAACATCAAGACATCAAGAATCAAGTTCTCATTATTCTACTATATCTCATTCCACAACAACTTAAGTGTCATGGGGTCCCTAATAATAAGTTCCTATAGCACCCGGTTTTAAGAACAAAACTAGATACGCACCATATGTGAGCCTAGGAAGTCAAATCTCACATATAGCTACAAATATGGGTAATATCAATAGACAATGCTTAATATATAACATACTTAGTATAAAGGACATAACCTTAGATAGCAAATAGCGGAAAGACAACTCCGATCTTCGGATGAAGACTCCAATTCCACATGGACAACTGATTGGTTGATCACAAGCCTAACTCGTTCAAACTCTAGCAATCTAGTACCCATCTGGGATTTTTATCCAAATATTTGAAAAGTAAAGCAAGCGTAAGTACATGTCATACTAAACAAATATAACATGAGGTTCATGAGACTCAAAAGACTGACACTGGTTTAACTGCAATTAGCTTTTAATGAGTCATGCTTTTAGCAATTGAGTAGCAACAAGTTTATCACAAGCCATAAACACATGGTCAGGTAAACATGAATATTGAATAGCATAAACAGTAATCATTAGTAAGCATCTTTATCATCAGTATCATCAGTGTTCATCATCTATTCCGTAAGGGTCCAAGGCCACTCGTGACCGTGAGCACGGCTGATATACCAGTTTTACACTCTGTAGAGGTTGTACACTTTCACTGTGAGTCGTGATTTACCCATTCGCTCGAGGTAGCTAATCTCTTGACCCACTTCTAAGGAAGGTCGGTAGGGTTCACTATGAAGCCTTTTAAAGGTTCGTCTAACAAGTTAGGGCCATTAGATTCACTCTGCAAATAGATATAGGAACCCCCTATCGAATGGCTTTCAGTATCAGATGTGCGTAAGGAACAAAGGTCCCTAGACCAACATTGCACAGGAAATAGACTTACCTAGATTAGATGTTGTATGTATATACAACATCTAATATTGGTAAACCAAACAAGGTACCCTAGGTTACTGATAAAGGAAATGACCAGGATACATGAGGAATAAAGTACCAAATTTCAAACCAAATTAAACATGACATGATTACCGATAATTAAATGAAAATTAATTGCTTACGATTCCATGGATGAGATGTTGGTGAAGTTAGTTTGAACCCTCTTATGGAGTTTTGGTGGTAGAACTTGGTTCACAATGAGTCACCTTACAAACACTTTCCTATGAAGAATGCAGTCTTGATGGCTTTCCTATCCTCCTAGTATCCTTTTCAGCCAAGACACAACACGAGAGATTTGCCCCCCGATCACGATCAGAAAAACAGCGAGGTATGGCAGCAGGATTGTATGCACCATATCCAACCAAAACCAGCACCATTTCCTTTGAAGATTCGAATCACTTAGCTACACAGATTGGGAATACAGGCGCCATCTGGGGTCTGCTGCTCTTTCCAGATCCAGCCAGTGATCCTGAGCTTCAGCTCCTTCCGATTGCCACCGGAGAAGAACAGCGCCATGTTCCTCTGGATGATGAGGACGTCGTGGCTGTCCCGCACCTTCCGGTGGCTGTCGCGGACGCTCCTGGGGGTGCCCTCCCAGACCATATTCCTCCCGTTGGCGCCGACCTCGAGGCTGTAGCTGTAGTTCTTCGCCTCATTCTCGTCCCCCATGAAATGGAGGAAGGCCATGTATATAGGTGCCATCCCAAGCTGGAACGCCTCAAAGTGCAGGCAGCAGTACCGCCCGAAGCAGTGAAACACCTGCTCAGAATATTTACCAAATCAAATTCGTAGTTTATTATTTTATTCTGTGCTAATCCTACGACGAGAATATTTATTTACCATGAGAGAACAAGCCTACTATAGGTACCTACCGTTAGCATCTAGGTGGCGTTTTCAACTTCTCGTGGGTTCGATTTGACATATCTGTGGTTGAATGTGCAGCCGCTATGCATATCAACTTTGTGATCATCCCTCAAATGGGAAACAAGATAAGGGATGTCACCAGCTGCGGCACATTCAGAACCAGCATAGGGGCAATTGTATGGTCTTAAGCTGCATTGCGCTTCGTGTTTTATCTTGCTGTAGTATGGGAAGATTTCTGGGCACCCCAAAGAGTAGTACTTGCAGGGAAGCTCAAGTGACTCCGCTACTTTCTCCAGTGCCAAACACCTGATATCTCCAAGCTCTTGTCTACAGGTAGGGCAACGGTTGTGCACTCTAGCCTTGCATGTGGAACACAACGTATGCCCGTTTTGGCACTGCAAATGCAATCAAGTATTTGAGATCAATATCCGAATGCCAAATGCAATAAGTATATGAGAACAACATATGAAAACAGAAAGCTTTAAACATTAAATAATCTCTCTTTTTTCACTTTACATAGTCTCTTAGAGTGTCAATTGCAGGCTATTGGAACCAAGCGCCGTATACGTTAACAAGGAAGGTGACATCACTGCTATAGAACTGACATCTAGTCCCGGTTGGGAACTGGTTTTAGTCCTGGTTTCCCAACCGAGACTAGCGTTCCGAGACTAAAGGTGGTGTTCTTTAGTCCCGGTTTGCCACAACCGGGACTAAAGATCCTCTCAGCTTAAAAAAAATAATGCCTCCCACCGCTGCGCCCTATGAGATTCGAACCCAAGACCTCATGCACTGCCTTGCGCGAGCTTACCACCCCACCTACACAACACATCTAACAATGGATGGGATGCTTTCCTTTTGAACTAACCCATACCAACCGGGACTAAAGGGTCCTTTAGTCCGGGTTGGTGTTACTAACCGGGACTAAAGGGTCTACCTTTAGTCCCGGTTGGTATTACCAACCGGGACTAAAGGTTGGAGGACTTTTAGTCCCGGTTGGTGGTTCCAACCGGGAGTAAAGGAACATTTAGTCCCGGTTGGTATTACCAACCGGGACTAAAGGAACCTTTAGTCCCGGGGGCAAAAAATGCCGAGACTAATGCCAAATTGGGATATCGTTCTAAAGTCTGGTCTCTAGTAGTGCATATTCACAATAAAATTCCCTTGAAAGCATACAGCCATAAACTGTATAACTTATCTTCTTCAATCATGTCTCCACTCACAGCCAACATATTCTTATTAGCATATTCTGTTTACTTCGCTAATATTTCATATGCATCACAAAACTTTGCTTCAGTGCGCTCCATGCTGTGCAAAGTGCAATATGAGTTAGTGGCACTGCCAGCCCGGCCCGATGCCAGAATTGCTCTACTTGTACTACTGCAGCATTCACATAACTATAGAAGAGAGGTTGATTGGGCCACCATCAATTATGCATCCTCCACCCAGACAATCAATTCATTGACAATCTGCTCAGCAAAGGATATTGGAGCTAGAAATAGAACACGATAACGAAAGGTTGCAACTTGCACAGAGGTGACAAGTGACAACCACAAATCAAATCAAAACAAGGTTGTAGGGCACCAAACTTCTGAATGTTAGGAGTTAGGACTCAGGGGGCAAAAATCCCAGGACAATTTAGCAGCCGTGAGTCGTGACCTGCTAAATAACTTCTCTTGAACTCTATTTCTGTGCAAACTAAACGGTTAACCCAACGCACTGTCATCAGAAAGTTGAGTTTTCTTGTTCATGTCCGTGTGTTTTTAGGCTGAGACGTAGCTAGCATGTTGGGAGTGCTAAAAATTTGCTAAATGATAGCAGCACAAATACAGCTGATTGTTGAGTTAATTCGACGAATTTTGTGCCGGAGGAATGGAGGACGATGGCCGTTGAAATTACCATCTCCTAAAGTCAAATCCCCATGCATTATGCTACTACTATAGGCGAAGGGGAATTCCCCATTCGAAATCAAAGAAGACAATCGATCCATCCAAGCAGAGCAGGCAGCTGGGGCAAATGGATCAATCAATGAAGGGAACCAAGAATAAGGAGAGGCGAGCGTGGGGGCACTTGGTGGATCGGCGGGAACATGGAGTTGGTGCAGACGGGGCACTCGAGCAGCTCGTGGACGCCGCCGTTGGCGGCGGCCTTGGGCCAGGGCCGGGTGGCTGCAGCGGCGGCGGCGGCGGCGGCGGCGGGCAGCGAGACGCAATCGACGTCCATGGCCGCCTGCGAGCCCGCCTCCGCTCCGTGGGCTCCGGTAGAGGGGGACGCTAGACGGACGGTGCGGTGCGGAGGGAGGAGGCTGGGGCGGCGTGGGGGTCCAGCGCTTTGTCTCGGGAGAGAGAACCGAAGGTGGGGGCGCGCCGCGGATTCCGGGCGTGCCCGGCTATAATGGCGCTGGCGGCGGGGGGAGGATTATGACGCGTGGTATCGCAAGGGAGGGGCAGACCGACGGAGCGACGATTGTCGCATGGAACGGTGGTCTTATTTTTTTTCTTTTTAGTTATAGGAGATAAAGGTGCCGGGGAAAGGAGGACACTTCAATTTACCTTTTGAGCTTTTGTCCACAACCCAACGCCCCCCAAATTACAACAAATCTAGATTTGCGTGCACATGAATGGAAGAATCTGCTCCCAAGAAAGTATCACAAAGTGACATCACTGCGCATGTCATTTACCTTAGTGGCGCATCATGGTTTTTGCTTAGGGTGGTGTGGGGGGTCCTTCACAACAGAACCTTTTTTATAAAAAAAGCGCTATTGTCACTTTATTACCTTGGTATGTTATGCCGAAACGTCAGGGCTGGACCCGCAGCATATATATCATTAATATATTGGTGGTAGTGAAAATTCATATGACTTTTTTTAACAAAAAGGCATACCGGCCTAGTGATCAAGGCACAAACGAGCAATCGATAGAACCGCATCTCGATTTTTTTTGAAATGCTACGACCACCAAGTTAGATTACATGGTATAAGCTCCATTTGGAATTTCGAATGTTGGGGGTCCATTTGGAATATAGTAGTGTAGTGAGCATCATGATCAATAATGTTTCCAACTAGTAGCTATTAGTTTATTAGGATATGTTTGACACAAGAGCTAATTATTGTTAACTGCTAAAAAAATAGCTTTCTAGGATCCGTGCGGTCGAACTTTTTTATGTTTAACTAAGTTTGTAGAAAAGAGTAACAACATTTATGACATAAAGTAAGCATATTATGAAAATATATTATATGGTACATCTAATGATACTAGTTTGATATTATAAATCTTGATATTTTTTTTTTCTACAAATTCGGTCAAAGTTTAAAAAGTTTCACTTAAAGACAGCTCTAGGAATCTATTTATTTAGGGACACAGGGAGTAGTTTATTTCTAGGGTGAGCTAATAGTTAGGTGGCTTTTTTTAGCTATGCCTAGCAGTTATCATTGGCCTAACTGAACAGGCCATGTATATTAGCAAGATATACTACGCTACTAGTAGAGTAACAACCTTCCCTAACGTTGCCAATGCAGAATAGTCTGTTATCAAATTATGCATGCATGTCGATAGATCCTAATTCGTAGTTTCTTTTCAAAACCATTGGCAAATGCTCCCAAAATATTTGATCTTTTCCATGCCTTTTACCTAGGCGTGTGAAGTGGGACTAACGTCAGGAACAGAACCAGATCATGTCTCTTTTTGCTGGAACGAAATCTTTCTACCAAAAGTTCCGATCCCTTGGTGATATAATTAATAGCACCAATTATACAAACAGCGGATGCTGTTTTACAAAATGCTGCGACCACTAACTGGGGAAGCTATAACTACATATAATATTACAATCTTGAAATCCACATAATGTAGCCAAACACATTAACTACATACCCCCGCCAGTTCAATTGAAGCTGTGCTTACCGTTGTCCTAAGTCAATTTTTTTAACTTTAAACAAGTTTATAGAAAAAAATGTATCAACAAGATATCATAAGTACTATCCGCATACATTTCATGATGTAATTTAAAAACAAATATCTACTAAAGCGTTTTCATAGATGGTTATTTTTTATTTATAAAGACGAGTAGGCCTTCTCTGTCAAATGATCTATGTTAATAGGCCATTTATAGAGGCGGTTGCCTGTCTGTCTCTGGTGAGGATAAGTTGACAGCCTAGCATGTTTACATGCTCATCTCGGTTAATTCTTAATAGTTCTAAAAAACCAAAACAGGGTGCTTTCTAGGATTTGAACCCATGACCTCTAGTGTCGCATGACACCTTTACTGAGTGAGGATAAGCTGCTTTTATATTAACCTTTCATCATCTCGTATTAATATTTTGAACGTTATATTATCTGAAATGAAAAAATGAACTATAAAGTTTTAGATCTTTTCAAGCACTGCAAATTTGGTATACAGCGTGTCTCCATCCGAGATTGTTGAAAAAATTTCAAAGTTTGAATCTCAAAATATGACAGTTTAAAACCAATTGAAACTCTAAACGACTTCGAATAAAAAAATTATCAACTACAAAAGTGTAGATCTCATCGGCCAGTACAGATTTGATATTGACCATGTCAACATTCAAGGCACTTTGGAAAATTTAAAATTTAAAATTTAAAGTCTAATAATTTCAAACGCATATTTGGCCACTAGAAAGTTGTAGGCCACATTGCATTGAGTACTAAAACTTCAGTGTAGACCATGTCAACATCCAGGATCAAACAACAAATTTTAAAATTGAATTCAAAATTATGTGAAATTAGTACTTATCAACTGCAAAGTTATAGTTACGTCAATCTCTACAGTTTTGGTATAAGGTTCATGTTCATCTAACTTCATATAGAAAAGTTATAAATTGTTTTTGATGCAACTATTTTGAGAGGTGGGTCTCTAAAGAATGCTACCTCTGTTAATCAATTTCTATGTAACCTTAGAATGCTAGGATGTTAATATCCATTTTTAGGGACGGGCATGTTAAGAAGTTCGACGTCCTGAGGCAACCATCTATGTAAATAGTCGATTATCAGTGGCCATCTCCTTAACATATCCGCATCTATAAATGATTAATAGAGGCCACAGCTTACCTATGACACCAAATCATTACAAAGGCGGCTCCTAAAATGCCCACCTCTATTAATTGGCCCATGTAGGCTGTTGATAGCCTCGATGTCTGATACATCCATTTTGACCTATCAATGCCAGCGAACCATGCAGACACTACGAATAAGACATAAATATAGCAGTGTTACAAAGAAATTGCAGCCTATCAAGACCTAGATATGTTTTCTCTCTACTCCATGGAGATCACTCAAATGTTGAAACAAAGAGGAGAAAAAGGATGCGGAGCGCGTAGCAACCTCCTGTGTTGTCCTCCTTCAATAAATTCAAGAGCAAAACTTCTCCCCTAAAGAGTGGTGAATTTTTGGGGTTTTCAAGCTCAAGACGCATAAAAAATGCAGAAGGTGGGTGGTAGCTGGGCGCTGCATTTATAGCCATTCATTAACGGAGGCGGTTGCCTGAACGTTAACGGATTAACTGAGACAGGGCATTATTGGTATATATTAACGCACATAGAATAATCCAAGCGCACGGATATTATACCGATGTAGCACTTCACTGAGAGTAACCTAGTTTTATATCGAACTCGAGGAAACGTGTGTGAGAATAACCAAATCTATCTTAAACCAACTTCACAATCAAGGCTAGATAATAGGAGCATACAAGAAATAGTAGAGGTCTTCTAGTTCTAACTTCGGTAAGATTTGGCTTCTATTGTTCAATTCTGAGGATATTACTAAAGAAAACATAGGAAGAGTATGTTTCCTATAGCAACTAGGTCCTTCTAAGCCTACTAACGGGAGGTCGACTACAAAGTATTCAACAAGGCTACAAGAGTCACCCTCGCGAGCTACCACCTATTCAGAAAGTAGGGTACACCCATGAGTAACCGAGTCTAAGCACCACGCTTACACTACGAATACAACTTTAACCCAGGAGCTACAAGGATTAAAGTACTCAAAAGAGTGTCGTAAACCTAAAGAAGAATATGAACAAGATGCTTACTTGAATTAGAAATCGATTATCAGAGAAATCTCAAAAGCAAGCTCATGAAGAACTTGATATCGTCAGGGTACAAGCCGTAGAGAGAGCACCGCAAGGCCGGGACTCCTCCGAAACTCTTCCCTCTCACTCTATCTCTCTATCTCTAATACAAGACTAGATCCTATCGAGGACTAATCTTCTCTTGATTGCTAGCTCTGATCCTGGTGGACATATAGATTAGGGTTTCTGGCCCTTAGGCTCTTAGGATCTAACTTTGCATGCCCTGGGGGTGCAGGCGGGTATATATAGGCCAAAGCGTCAATTCTGAGCCTTTGGATCAAACTAACTTGAATAAACGGAGGAGATGCAATCCTTAAGGCGGTGGAGAACCGACGTAACAAGGGGCGGCCAGGTGGGTCCCACAGACTGGTCGGCCTACTTGTGGGACCGACCGGCCCCACCTATCAGTGGCTTGGGCTCTGCTTCGGTGATTCGCCATCAGGAGTCTTCTAGAGTCTTCCCACGTTGTTTATCCTTCGGAATTATGCGATTTCCTTTGACGAATAGGTCCTCCTTGTTGGTTTTCTGATTAAATCCTGCCCAAAACACAGATTCACTAAAACTCATGGAATTTTATCATCTAAAAACACTAAGTCTATGTTGGTGATCCATTTTAGTCATTTATGCAAGGTACATTGACAGTTTGTGATGAATGTTAATTACCGTAAACAAACTCCCCCACACTTAGGCTTTTCCTCGTCCTTGATAAAAGGATGGATTCCGCAAGACATAACCTTAGGACAAGTTATCAACATAAAACCATTCCCAATCATGCATGCACTGTAGGATTCAAAGTGTCTACCATGAAACTTTGGGCGGCTGAAGAATGGAACATCTTGAAATAGATCACCATCTTCTTTCAGTCAAGTTAATTGGAGAATATTTTTAAGATTTTTGAAAACAAAACATAGCTTAGCTTCTCCTTTTGTAGTACTCTCAAATCACTTAGTATATGTAGTATTTTTGGATCCTCACCAAGGCATTATGGCTTTACCTTCTTTTTGCCTACTTCTAAAAGCTTATGTGGAGCTCAGGTAGGGATGCATATAAGAACATACTTGCATTGCATATATTGTAAAGTCAAAACAAGGAGAAAAATGGCATACTCTTAGATCAAGATGTGCATGTGTGTGGATATGTATATGGTGGATATCCTAATTCTATTATGCTCCTTGAAACATCTCTCTTGTTTGAAACGTTGAAAATACTTTGCAAGAAAACATGGGATATCTTATTCATCTCTTTTCTCTTCTCTTTTTTTTTAGGGGGATCTAAGTACCCATTATTTTAGATATCTCGGACACTTGTCCATTTTTTTAATACTTTCTTTTTCTGAATAACTCTTGCATAGCCCATGTCTCTTTTTCTGCAATTGAAACTTTTCAAGAGAGACATACACAAGAACTTGGAGCATCTATCCTAACAAACTTATTTTTATATCTATCCCAGTGTAGGAGCAGCACATAAATGTGGAGTGTACGTGATCTTGATCTTGAGAGCATGATAAATTTCTCAACAAGGGTCACAAGGTTTGACCAAACTCAATACAATGACAAGTAATATATGTAGGAGGTTTCCTAGTCTATATATCATATTTGGCTCTGGTGGGATATTGCTTACCACAAAGGAGAGGTGTAGCTATTCTTTAAACTTTTTGAAATAAAATTCTCCAACATCAAGACATCAAGAATCAAGTTCTCATTATTCTACTATATCTCATTCCACAACAACTTAAGTGTCATGGGGTCCCTAATAATAAGTTCCTATAGCACCCGGTTTTAAGAACAAAACTAGATACACACCATATTTGAGCCTAGGAAGTCAAATCTCACATATAGCTACAAATAAGGGTAATATCAATAGACAATGCTTAATATTAGTATCATCAGTGTTCATCATCTATTTTGTAAGGGTCCAAGGCCACTCGTTACCATGAGCATGACTGATTTACCCTCTGTAGAGGTTGTAAGGGTCCAGTTTTACACTCTGTAGAGGTTGTACACTTTCACTATTAGTCGTGATTTACCCTTTCGCTCGAGGTAGCTAATCTCTTGACCCACTTCTAAGGAAGGTCGGTAGGGTTCACTATAAAGCCTTTGAAAGGTTCATCTAATAAGTCAGGGCCATTAGTTTCACTCTGCAAATAGATATAGGAACCCCCTGTCAAATGGCACAATGACACGCAACCTATACACATAAGAGTAGAGGCTGTCCTATACCCAATTCGTCAAGCCATTCTTACACCATAAAGGTAACCTCTAACAAGCTAGAAAAGGTCCTCATACTGCGCTAAAGCCAGAGCCATGTAGCCCTCACAGTTGTACTTTAAGTCCCGGATGATTACTTACAAATAAGTCCTTAGGGAGAGGAATCTAGAGCACCATAAAATAGCCCAATGCTCTAGCCCCCTTGTTCCATGTTGCTAAAAAGCTTCTTTTAGTGTTTATTGCTTATACCATTAGTCAAGTTATAAGATCATTGTTCCAGTTGAGCACTAGCATCATACTACCCAATGCAATATCCCATAGGTATCAAGGCACAAATTGCAAAGTACTAGGAATTCCTTAGTGGTAATCAAGGTAGACACATGCAGCATGAATTAAATGATTAAAGGTATATAGGACAACAAGGATGATCCCATGCTATACTGGTCTTAAAACTCTGATCCTTCTTCAAGTCAAAAACTTCAAAGAAACTCCTTCTTGATCAACACGTAAAGCTCACCTACTGGACAAGATCATAAAGCACCACATAAGCATCCATGTAATCATACACAAAGCAAACAATAGAAATAAATTAGAACAATACACCAAACATGCAATACCCCATAGGTAACAAGGTACAAGGTACAAAGTAATAGGAAATCCTTAGTGGTAGTCAAGGTAGACACATGCAGTATGAATTAAATGATTAAAGGTGTATAGGACAACAAGAAAGATCACATGCTATACTGGCCTTAAACTTAGATCCTTCTTCAAGTCCAAAACTTCAAAGATCTGCTTCTTGATTCACCACGTATAACTCACCAACTGGACAATATCATAAAGCACCACACAAGGATCCATGCAATCATACACGAAGTAAACAATAGATCTAAATTAGAAATGTACATCATTCATAGAAAAATAAGTAAAAGAGTTTGAAACACAATTCTACGCATCGCTACGAACACATAGACACGAAAAGCACGCTAATCGGAGCTACGATTGTAAAAGATACATCTATCGATAGATCTGCTTTATATGTGGAAAAGAAAACTATAGGCTTCATTTATTTTAACCATATAAATTCATATATATAAGATATTTTATAAATATTATAAATTGAATTAAGTGAAATTCAGATTTGATTTATAAAACTAAAGTAAAACAATTCATATTTTCTTTATAAAATCCAGTTGCTTAATTATTATTCAAATTAGAGTTTAAACCGTGAAATTCCAGAAGTAGTGACATGATAAACATTGTTACCAATGCGTAGTTCATGTTATTATGAATCCAACGCAACTTGAATGAGCTAAAACGGAGTTGAAACGTAGAAGATATGAATTAAACAAGATTTCCTTTAATAAAATAATAGATTAAATCTAACCTCAAATTTTAAAAGTTGAAAACATATTTAATAGTAGTATGAACATGTATATTTTTAAATTACGAACCTAACGCAAGTTGAATGGGTCAAATCGGAGTTAAAATGGAGAAGATATAACCTAAAAAAAACTAGTGGCAAAACTGTAAATAGGTGAAAACATAATTTAGATCTAACCGAAACAAAGTACGCTTTCAAAAAAAGAAAATGAAATCTGAAAAGATGCTATGGACCATGGGTTAAGTCTCAAATAATTATAAGGGGGGTTTTGCAAATCTCGCAGTGAAGGGGTATCCTTGGATATGGGCCTTCGGATTAGATGCGGCGGCTAAGATGGGATCGGGCGGTGTAGGTGGCTAGCGGCGAGCCTAGTGGTGGCGGCGCCATGGCCAGAATGGCGGCGATATTGGTTCCCATTGTACGGTCCACCGTTTTGATGAACTGGAGACATGGGGAGAGAGAGGGGGCGATGATGGATTCACCTAGGATTTCCCTGGTGGCGGAGAGGGAACAGAGCGGGCACGGGACTCGACGAGGCAGGCGGCGGCTCTCCAAGCTTGCGGCAGCGCTAGTATAGGGCACGGACGGCTGCAACTTGCTTCCAAAATGAGATAGGGAGAGCGGCAGATGCAGCTTCGGTATTTAAGAGGCGTGGGAGCTTGGGCGGCACGACACACGCGGCGTAGCGGAGGCGGACACGGACGGCGTTGGCGTAGTCGTGCCCGAGGCGGACACGGTCGCGAGGAAGGAGAAGACCCTGATAGCTGGGCCAGGGCCATCAGCGAGAGGAAGGAAAGGAGGGGCGCGCTGCGGGCCTTGCTAGTTGCGAAGCTAGGCCGGCGCTCGCTGGCCGCGGGAGTGTAGGCCCATGCGGGGAGAAGGACGGCCCGTGGGAAGGTAAGCCGAACTAGGCCAGCGCGAAAGGAGCGGGGCGCGAGTGGGCCGGTGGGTGAAAATGGCCATGAGCGCAGAGGAGCAGGCCAACCAGGCCGAAAGCGGGAAAGGAGGAAAAGAAATTCATTTTTCCTTTTCTAATTTTTCCAAAGCAATTTCGAAACGCAAATTCAATACAATTTGAAGTTTGATTTCAAATCACACCACTCAAAAATTATTATGCAATAGCATGATTGCACACACATGATTGTAAACCTATATTTGATTTTAATTTGATAAAATTATTATTTTTCTAAATTCAAATGATCACAAAAATGCATAATTAAGTCATTTCCCCTATTTCCAAGATCATGCAAAATTTAGGGTGTTACAGCATGGCATGGCGGCGAGGCGTGGGTGGAGCGAACTCCGACGGCGGCGGTGGCGAAGCCCGGGTGAGTCACGGGGTAGGAGAAGGGAAGGGCGCCGCTACTAACTGGGCCCATGTCGTTAGTGAGAGAGAGCGGGGACGTGGCTGCGCAGCTTGGGCCAAGCGGGAAGAAGAAGCTGGGCCGCGGGCCTCGGCGGGGAGAAGAGCTAGGCCTCAGGGTGGAGCAGCCATGGGGAAAAAACAAGTGGGCCATGCAGGGGAGATTGGGAGGAGATAGGTTTTCCATTTTTGAAATCCTTTTCTATTTTGTTTTCAAAACCAAATTCAATTATGAACCAAATCAAATTCAAATAGAGTTTCAAATATACATTTCAACTCAAATAAAAATGAGAAATTTTGGTAAGTTTTCCAAAATAAATTTTACAACTTTTTAAATTCTCTTATTTTCAAATTTTCTTTTTTTTATTTCAAAGCCAATTTCAAAAGCATTTTGAATTCATTTTGAATTTTGGATTCAACCACCCATTGCAAAAATTCAAATGCACCGGCATGTATGCACATCCATGTTGCTACTCCTTATGATGAATTTTAATATAATGAAAAATATTCCTTTTTCCTATATTTCATGAGCTTCAAAAATTCATAATTAATCATTTTAATCCTATTTTCAAAAGTACAAATTTTAGGGTGTTATAGTTCCTAATAGTAGCATGACTTCCAGAAAAAGTGTTATGTGAGTCTATCCTTTAGTCATGACTAAAATAATCTTTTCTCATGTTTTAAGTTGTTTTATCAAAGGATTTTCAATTCGGTTTGACACAGAAAGTATAATATGTGAAAATAGAACATATGGGCCGCAAACCTGACCGTGGACGAAGCGCGAGGTGATAGACCACTATGATGGGCCGGTTGGCCCATAGGGGAGACTGGGCGGCCTGGCCTGAAGCCGTTCGGGTCCATCTTTGGTCGACGTGGTTCTTGGTCCATTACTTTCTGAATTTTGTGATTTTTGCGAGCGAATTTCGTTCTGTTATCGTGGTGTGTCTCCCCCATACTTGTTTCCTGTTTCCTTTATGCACAACATGTGGAGAAAAACACATATCCAAAAAGAAATAGAGAGCAGGTAATAATAATGAGACTCCACTAATATCATAAGGCACTTTATTACACAAGCACAAACTTTCATCCAATCTAATAACTAAGCTAAGCGAATATCCTAAATATACTATTTTTATTTTTAAACACTCGACCTAACCACTCGTGCCTTATCATGAACTATCTAATTCTCACTTCCTAGACTTGATAACAAAATGATTTAAAGCACTTAAATCTTGTTGCAAGCTCTTGCAATACATATGTTCTTCACCGATCCTCTGTTCTATGGCATAGACAACATCGGTAAGATCTTCAATCTTCTTCTGCAAGAGTGCCATGTTCATCCGTGGGAGCTTCTCTTCATTCTTTATAGCTAGGGGCACCCTCCTCTTCTTCTCCTTGGGAGGAGCAACCTTGATCTGCTCCGGCATAGCCCAAACACCATCAATGGTTGTATGTGGGTGACCGACTTATACTTCGCACATGTAACATCCCCAAACTTATTGGTCTTCACTCTAGTCAGCACCTCATGTCCCTTTAGAGGAAGGAGGTTGATCTTGTTCGTCACCTTGATCAACTTTGGGACGTCTAGCTACGGCTCTTTCTGACGTGGCTTGCCTTCAAGAAGTGGATGTGGTGGCGGCGAGCAATCACCGAGCAGTGGACAACTTGGGATAGTAAGATTGGCTTGGATGAATGGGAGCTATCTCACATGGCTGGATGATGCTTAGTGCTAGCATTAGGCTTCTTATTCAAATCAACTCCATAGGGGACGATCTCTCTACCGGCCATTAGAATCTAGAAAGGAGGAGAGCTTTGCTACTGTTGGAGAAAGGAGGCTTTGATGGAATGGTTATGGAGGCAAGCAGGGGCTTGTTTATATAGGGGGAACAACTTGCAGCAGGGGTCAAGATCTATCCATTAGGGTCACGTAATGAAGGAATATGTGATTGTGGCAAAAAATGTGGAATTATGGAGAGAAAGGTTCTAGAATACACAAGAGAATCGACCGGGCGCGAGGCAACTGTCAGGTGGGCTGGCCGGTCTGGGGATGGGACCGGTTGGTCCCACTTTGTGTCCTCTCATGAAGATTTTTCTCATAGTAGTTACTAACCTCTATCTAATCCCAAAAAGATATTTATCCATTACAAAACGTAAAGAGGATGGCAATGGTGTAATTCTATGGTAAAATCAGAAAATCTACCTCATCCAAATCCTCAGTTGGGTTTTTAGGTTCTAGAAAGATCTTAAGATGGTGACCATTTACCTTAAATATTGTACCTTCATCATTTTGAAGTGTTACCACTCCATGCGACGAAGTGCTTATCACCTTGAATGGTCCTTCCCATTTGCTCCAAAGTTTTCCGTGCCCAAATAATTTCACCCTGGAATTAAAAAGTAATACCTTATCTCCGGGGAACTCCTTTTTTGATCCTCTTATCATGCCATCTTTTTGTCCTCTCCTTGTATATCTTGGCGTTGTGATATGCTTTTTCACGTCATTCATCAAGCTTAGAGAGTTGCATCATCCTCTTAGTTACAGCGACTTCAAAGTCCATGTTGCATCGCTTGATGGCATAGTGAGCTATGAATTCTAGCTCAACAGGTAGATGATAGGTCTTTCCATAAATGAGTTGATATGGTGAGATCCCAAGTGGTGTTTTGTAGGCCATTCTGTAAGCTCATAGTGCATCGGGTAGTCTATCCTTCCATGTAGTCCCCATCTCGTTGACCATCTTCTAGAGGATGTTCTTGATTTTTTTGTTTGATGTTTCTGCTTGGCCACATGTCTGAGGGTGATATGGAGTAGCGACATTGTGACAGATCCCATGTCTCAACAAGTACTTATGAAAGTTCTCGTCAGTGAAATGAGTGCCTCCATCACTAATCACCATCCTTGGAACTCCGAATCGTGGAAATATTGTCTCTTCAAACATCTTGTTGGAGTTCTTAGCATCAGTAGCTCTGCATGGCATGGCTTCAACCCACTTAGAGACATAGTCAACTTCCACCAAGATATATTCATAGTTCTTTGACTTTGGAAACGGTCCCATGTAGTCGATTCTCTAGACATTGAAGAGCTCGATCTGGAGGTTATTGGTGAGTGGCATGTCATCTCTTGAATTGATATTCCTGTGCCTCTAACACGCTCCACACCTCTGGATGAAATCCTTCGTGTCTTCATACATGGTTGGCCAAAAGAATCCACTCTACCAGATCTTTGAATGAGTCCAGAATACGCCATAATATCCTCCATATGGTGATGAGTGGCATCGTTCAATGATCTTGATGCCTTCTTCTGCCGATACACAGCTTGTGAGCAGGCCATCTGAGCAGACTCTAAAGAGGTACGGTTCATCCCATATGTGGAGATGACTTTCGTAGATGAGCTTCTTTTTGTTCTCCCCTGGTGGTACATATCCTGCAACCATAAAGTTGACAATGTTTGCGTACCAGGGGTTAGATTTTGTGACCTTGAAGAGCATGTCGTCCCGAAGTGAATCATTGATGGGCAATTCCTGTGGATTTTCAAACTGCATTCTGGACAAGTGATTTGCAACATAATTTTCTACTCCCTTTTTATCTTTTATTTCTATGTCAAATTCTTAGAGTAACAAAATCCATCTTATAAGTCTAGGTTTAGCGTCTTTCTTAGTGAGCAAGTATTTTAAAGCAGCATGATCAGTATAAACAATCACCTTAGCTCATACTAAGTAAGATCTAAATTTATCAATGGCAAAAACAACAGCCAGGAGTTCTTTTTCAGTTGTTGCATAATTAAGTTGATGTCCTGTTAGTGTTTTGCTAGCATAAGCAATTGCATGATGTTTTTTATCTTTTGTTTGTCCCAAAACTGCCCCCCACAGTATAATCACTAGCATCACACACAATTTCAAAAGATAGCGACCAATCAGGGGGTTGAATGATTGATGCAGAGATGGGTGTTTTCTTAAGAATGTTAAAAGATTTCAAGCATGTATCATCAAATTCAAAGGGAACATCCTTGACCAAAAGATTTGTAAGTGGTCTAGCAATATGTGAAAAATTGTTTATGAAGCGGCGGTAAAACCCTGCATGGCCAAGAAAACTGCGGATCCCTCTAATATTTATGGGAGGAGGTAACTGCTCAATTAGTTCAATTTTAGCTCTATCTACCTCAATCCCTCGTTCGAACACCAAGTGTCCAAGCACTATGCCTTCTCTAACCATAAAATGATATTTTTCCCAATTAAAGACTAAGTGCTTTTCTTCACATCTTTGCAAAAACTTGTCTAAATTTTTAAGACAATCATCAAAAGTTTTTCCATAAACAGAAAAATCATCCATGAAAACTTCCATGATTTCTTCAATCATATCAAAAAATATAGACATCATGCATCTTTGGAAAGAGGCTGGAGCATTACATAGTTCAAAAGACATTCTACGATAAGCATAAGTTCTATATGGACATGTAAAGGTGGTTTTGCTTTAGTCATCTGGATGGATCGGTATCTGGTGATAACCTGAATACCCATCAAGGAAACAGAAGAAAGAGTGATTTGCCAGTTCCTCCAACATTTCATCAATGAAGGGCAACGGAAAATGATCTTTCTTTGTTGCCTTGTTAAGTTTTGGGTAGTCAATACACATCCACCATCCAGTGATGGTTCTTTGGGAGATTAATTCATTCTTTTCATTTTTAACAACAGTCATGCCTCCCTTTTTAGGCACAACTTGAATAGGGCTTACCCACTCACTGTACGGGATGGGGTAAATAATCCGGGCATGCAAGAGTTTCAAAACCTCTTTCTTAACAACTTCTCTCATTGCATTATTAAGCCTACGCTATGGCTCCTTAGAAGGTATAGAATTAGGATCTGTAGGGATGCGATGGGTGCAAAGAGCAGGGCTAATTCCCTTAAGGTCTTGGAGTGAGTAGCCAAAAGCAAAATGATGCTTTTCTAAGATAGTTAGCAAGCGGAGGGATTCTTTCTGAGAGAGTTTATCACTTATGATCACAGGAGAATCCTGATTATTATTGAGAAAAGCATATCTAAGACCAAAAGGCAGGGGTTTTAGGTCAATGGTGGGCTTAGGTCGTTCCAACAATTCATCTAGAGGTTCAGAATCTGTACGGTTTTCTTCTTCCTTCTCGACGAAGAATTGGGCATCATCTTCAATGTTGCGTTCGATGAAGTCATCAAGAGATGCAACCTTAACCTCTTCCATTGGGTCTTCCTTAGGAATTAGCTCAGTGTCGGCATTTAGAGAATGAGTGATGGGTATAGAAAGCTTAAAGTTTTTCTCAAGTCTTATATTCAACTTCCCCGTTTGTCCTTCTTGGATAAGTCTTTCAATTGGTTGTCCTATCAATTGGTCAAACTCCATGATATCAAAGATATAAAAGCTCAAATGAACCATGGTTCCTTTTACCTAGATAGGGAGGACATACAAAATCCCCAAACTTGGGAGAATGTGTCCTAAAAGACTTTTCAATAGCTTTATTGTTGGAGTTAATGGCATGTGTTTCAATAAATCATGAGCAAAAGATGAAGACACGATATTAACACCCACAACTAGATTGTAAAGAGCATCGAAAGGAGCTTTGTTAATTTGGCAATGAATGGAAATAGAAGGTGAATCTAGACGAATCACATCAGAGGAAAGCTTTGATTCTTCTAACCATTCATTGCTTATAATAGACACTAGCTCTTTCATAGTCTTTTTAAGGAAAGCTTCCTCAGAAGGGTCTAAAGGTTCTTCATTGCATGATGATTTCCTAGGCTTCTGGGGTGTCCTCATCATATGGTAATTCGAGGTATCTCCATATTTGTCAAAAAGTTCATCCTTGAATTCAAGCATAAAGTCCGAAATTGGAGTTTCCTTCTTTTCCGGTGGTTTGGGATCCAAGACAGCTAAAGTTGTTGATGGGTCTGGTAAGGATTCTGGTTCAGCTATCTAGGATTCCTCCTCTAGCGGCTTCTTTTCTACTTCTTCAGGGGTGTTCTCTAAGATTTTAGTAAGAATGCTTCTCCCTAAATTTGCAGAGACATGCAAGAACGAACCTCCTGAAGTTGTATTTAGACGCTTCGAGGTTTTCCTATCAAGACCCATATAGAAGTGCTGAAGAAGAATGGGTCTTGAATGCAAGGTCAGGGCCAGTATTAATGAGAGTATTAAAGCATTCCCATGCCATGCCTAGAGATTCTTTTTTTTATTTAAAAGATAGAATCTCTAAACGAAAGCTGACTACCCTAGAGATAGGAAAGAAATGGGAGTAAAAGCTAGAGCACAAGGCTTCCCAATCTCCTTGTCTACTCCCTATGGTGAGATTATACCAACGTTTAGCTTTTCCCATCAAAGAGAAAGGAAAAAGCTTCCATCATAAGGTTTCATCTGACACACCTGCAATGCATAAGCATGCATAGGTTTGCTCAAACTCATTTAGGTGGGAATAGGGGTTTTCATCATCTTCGCTCGAAAAAGATTGATCCTGAACTATGTTAATTAAACACGGGCACAACTCAAAGCCAGGTGTTAGGATAGGCTTTGAAAACTCTTGTGGTCGTAGGCATGCACTCGTGCGTGGACCATATTGGTAGATAGGTGTTTCTTCTAGATCCATGGTAAAAGAAAAGATAAAAAGAAAGAATAATGCTCATACAAGGTTAAGCTAGGTTCGAAGTTAACTTAGCAACCGTTTTTCTGGCAACGGTGCCAAAAATGCTTGTTGGTATATATTAATGCATATAGAATAATCTACAAGCACACAAATATTATACCAGTGTAGCACTTCACCGAGAGTAACCCAGTTTTATATCAAACTCGACGAAACGTGTGTGAGAATAACCAAATCTAAGTTAACCTAACTTCACAATCAAGGCTAGATAATAGGAGCATGGAGAAAATTGCAGAGGTCTTCTTTTTCTAACTTCGGTAAGCTTTATCTTCTATTGTTCAATTCTGGGGATATTACTAAGGAAAACACAGGCAGAGTATGTTTCCTATAGCAATAAGGTCCTTCTAAGCCTACTAACAGGAGGTGGACTACAAAGGATTCAATGAGGCTATAATAGTCACCCTCGTGAGCTACCACCGGTCTAGAAAGTAGGGTACATCCACGAGTAACTGAGTCTAAGCACCACGCTTACACTATGAATACTACTTTAACCCAACAGCTACAACGATTAAAGTACTCAAAAGAGAGTCGCAAACCTAAAGAACAATATGAACAAGATGCTTACTTGAATTAGAAATTGATTACTAGATAAATCTCAGAAGCAAGCTCATGAAGAACTTGATTTCTCTAGGGTACAAGCCATAGAGAGAGCACCGATAGGCCAGGACTCCTCCAAAACTCTTCCCTCTCACTCTATCTCTCTATCTCTAATACAAAGACTAGATCCTATCGAGGACTAATCTTCTCTTGATTGCTAGCTCTGATCCTAGTGGAAATATGGATTAGGATTTCTGGCCCTTAGACTCTCAGGATCTAACTTCACATGCCCTAGCGGGGTGCAGGCAGGTATATATAGGCCAAAGCATCAATCTTGAGCCTTCGGATCAAACCGACTTGAATAAATGACGGAGATGCAATCCTTAAGGCGGTGGAGAACCGACGTAACAATGAGGGGCTGCCAGGTGGGTCCCACAGACCATCCGTCCTGGATATGTCAGTGGCTTGGGCTCTACTTCGGTGATTCGCCTTTAGGAGTCTTCTAGAGTGCGAACATAAGGTTGATATGTGCCCTTGTGGTTCGGATTTGTGATGAGTGATTATCCACATGATTTGAGTCTTGAGTTGAGTTTGTGAACTAACCATGGCATGAGTTGGGTTGTGCAACATGCCTCTTGTCTTGTGGTGCGTAGGTGTGGAGCTTGGAGGCGGTGGTCGATGGCGAGGTGAAGGTCAAGTAGGGATGTGTCATGTCGATGGACCGGGAGCGTTGAAGGATGGACGTGAGGCTTGGACCGAGGGACCAGGAGGCCAGGTGACCAGCCGCGGTGGCTAACATCTAGGGACATCGACAAGCGCAAGTGTACATGGAGGAGTGACCGTGTTGACCGAGTTAAGACAGCGAACGTGCAAGTCGAGCGAGGCTTTGGAAGACTTGGTGCCCGGGCGGTTGAAGACAGTGGTGACACGCGTTGAGTGGCGGGGGACGCGTATGGAGTATGCTACTCGCGGGCAGTTTGGAGAGTTGAGCCTCAAAAATACTGGGTGGAAGTTTTGCGGGTTTGCCTCAAAACTCGGGCGGAGGTTCCGAGGAGGAACAGGGCGACCCACATGGTGGAATCACAGAGGTTGCATCGAGGCGAAGCAAACCTATGCAGGAAGCGAGGGCTGTCTGATCGACTAAAAATAGTTGTACCATAGCACCCTTGGGTTAGTGGTTCGACTCAAAAGTATATAGGGGCAAAACTAGGATTGTGTAATAGCCCTGTTAAATAGGATGGAGGTGACCCATCACCCTTACCTCTTTCATTTTTCATTAATCCTTGCCCTAGGTTTCCTTCTCCCTTTAGATTTTCTTTAGAGAGGTCCACAGGTTCCAAAATTTGTGTAAGTGAACAAGAGATTGTTGTGGGAATGGAGTCCCTAACCTCCTCGTGTCCTCCCGGATTCGATTTGTGAGATGTTCTAGTGAATAGCGTTTGTGTTCTTCAGGTTCTTTTCTCCCCTATCTTGTTTGTCTCGATTCATTGTTTTGAGATCATTTTGATTCATTTCTTTTGCACTGAGATGGACTAGGACGTGAGTTGATCCCTTCCACCGAAGGATTTCACCCAATTCCTCATGAGTTCATAGATCGGGACAAATCAAGCTCTAGGGTTAAATATTTAGAGTTCTTCGCAATTTCTTGATTTCCTGTGGATTGGCTAAACTTTGAGTGATTATCTCTTAGGGGTAGCTCACCCACTGTCTTGTGACCCTTTGCTTTAATTTTGGTGGTAGTTGGTTGAGATTTGGCAACAAATTGGAGTTTTCCTTGTTCCGGGCGATTTTGTGGCAACTCTGTCCGTGCTGATTTTGCGATCCGCGGACAGTCCGCCCCTGACCTCCGGACAGTCCACCATTACTGTTCATATCATGAACTGAAGTCCCTCTTTTGGTTGTGTTTTGCTGCTCGGAACTCCGGATAGTCCGAGCCTACCCGCAGATAGTACACTGGTCTTTTTCCTGCAGCGTACAGAGTCATTTTGATCGGTTTATTGCTGAAATTTTGAACTCCAGACAGTCTGAGACCAAACCTCAGACAGTCCATGACTGCACAGTGATCTCTTCTCTCCCTCTTTCGTCATGGGCTTGATTCCTTTGGTTCTTGATTATCCCGCTGTACTTCTTGGTTATCACCGGAGGTACCTAGCCACTAGTTGGCTCGTTGATACATCATCCTTGCGTGCGTTTGCTCTTGGGGTTTGAATTTGAGCGGCGGTTGAATATTTCAAAAGAAATTTGAGGCTCTCATTCACCCTTGCTCTAGTCGCTGTTTTTGGTCCATCAATTGGTATCAGAGCTGGTTATGGATCATTCCACCTTAATCGGTCTGTGATCCGCAAAGGCGACATGGAGCGCGGTTCCCGCAAACCACCATTCTTCGATGGAACAAACTACCCCTATTGGAAGATTCGCATGTCGGCGCATCTTTAGGTGATTGATTGGAAAGTTTGTGAGATTTATGAGAATGCTAATTACGTTGTGCTTGATGCTCCCAACACTCAGGATCAAATTTATCAACACAACACAAATAGCAAGGCTCATAGTGTTCTCTTTTCAAGTCTTTCGCTTTCTGAGTTTGAGAGAGTCTCCGATTGTATGATTCCTTGAGAGATCTGGGTGAGGCTTCAGAGCTTTCATGAGAGAATCGCATAGGTCAAAACTAGACTCTTTGAGATGTACAAGCGAGAGTATGAGAACTCTCAGTTGGATGGAGAGTCTATCGATGCCATGTTCTCTCACTTTCAGACGATTGTGAACAAGATGCGGGCAAACAAGCTGCTGCTACCTTATGATGATCATGATAGGGCACTCAAGTTACTATATGCCCTAGATTAGAAGGTTTGGGATGTGAAGGTGTCCGCTATCATTGAGTCCGCGAAACTACGACACCCTCACAGTGGATGAGCTTTTCAGCAAGCTCAAGTCCACCGAGATTGATTACTAGACCCAAGCCAAGATTAGAACCCCTCTACACTGACTATGGCTTTGGTCTCAGGTAGCAGCTCAAGTTCTTCAGCTAACCCTTCATAGATGTCGTTTGCCTTGTTTTCTTTGGTGTATGTCACAAAGGAGCAGTTGGAGGCCCTTGGGGACGATGAGCTGGCACTGGTCATCAGCCGGTTCTCGTGGTTTCACAACAACCACTTGAATCACCGGCATGGTGGTGGTCCAAAGGAAGGATGCTATGGCTATGGAGACCCCAACCACTTCATCGCCCACTGCCCCAAGAATAACAAGCACTCCTCTGACAAGTACGACTCCAACAAGCTTAAGGACAAGCGCGAGTACACCTCTGACAAGCACAAGTCGAAGGGAGGATTCGATAAGGAGGGGTTCAAGAAGATGTACCTCAAGAAGGCCAAGGCCCAGTGCATGCCTTCCTTGCCTCCCTTAGCGACCTCGGTAATGACATCGATGATGACTTCTTCTTCCCCCTCGAGCGAAGATGAGTCTGAGAGGAAGCGTGAGGACAAGCTGACCAGGCTCTGCTTCATCGCTGGTTCCACCCATGAAGGGTTTTGCACCATGGCGGTCGATGCCGAGGTGAAGGCTAGCAAGGACGTGGTTCCTATCGATGATGACACTACTGAGGTAACACCTTCCATCGACTATCTTGTTGCTGAGCTTGAAACCATGAACGACACCTTGTTTAGCCAAGATAAGCTGCTGAAGTGTGCTGCCCATGAGAGGAAAGAGTTTAAGGACAAGCTAGAAATTGCGCTGAAGGAGCTTGAAGAAGCTAAGAAGCACGCTGTAGTAGTGTCTGATGAGGTTGAGTGCGATGAGTATGTTGTTCACATGTCCAGCCTTACTGATTTGCAATCCAAGTATATTGCTTTGCTTGATGAGAATGATGAGTTGAAGTCTAGGACAAGCTTGTTGGGTGCGTGCAAGTCCTACTCGAGCTTGCAATCTAAGTTAGCAGAGAAGGTTGCTAGGATCTCTTTACTTGATAAGGCCAGTTCAGATAGCACTGCTACTAGGTGTGCGCGTTGTGAGGGTTTGGAGCTAGAACTTGAGTCTTATAGGCATGACAAGATGAGAACCGAGGAAGACAACACAAACCTTCGGTCCATCTTGAGCTGGGTGTCCTGCAGTGAGCCGCAGTTGGGCATGATGATGAGCCAGTTCAAGCGGGGAACTGGTGCATCAGGTGTAGGCTTTGCATTAGGTGGGAAGGGTGAAAATCTCTATGGCAAGGTTGGAGAGTACAGTGGCTTGAAACCAAGTGAGAAACCTACTACTACTCCCAAATTGATCAATATCACTCCACCTGAGCCCACTTTGCCTATCACCAAAGATGGAGTGTTTGAAGAACCTCCAAAAGTTCCACCCTAGAAATAAGTTTGGGTTCCAAAACCTAACCATCTCAAGAACCCACTTCATACTCTACTAAACATCTCTGAGGATCCCCTTCCTAAAGCCAAAAAGCCACCAAGAGTGAACCATACCCACAAGAGAGTGAGCCAACAACCACCCAAGAGAGATGTGAGGTATCACTGTGACTACTGCCATAGGGATAGTTTTTCTTTAGGAGGAAGAGAGATGAACAACGAGAGTATGAGTTGAACAACCGGAACATGTATCGCCCGCCCCATGGCGTACATGTGCCGCCTGTTCAGAGGTGTAGTGCTAGGCCTTAGGTTGCTAGACCATGCAGTGGTCGTGTCCGGCATGGTTTAGGTCATGATCAATATGACTTTGGACCTCATGGCAGTGGCTTTCAGTCATACAGCTCTAGCGGACCACGTTTCCCCCACGTGGTGACCACTTTCCTCAAATGGGACATGGTATGTTTGCTGTTTTTCCTAACACTTTTCCTGGGCAAATGAGCCAACACTGGTATCCTTCACAATTTACTAACCCCAGTGTTGCGCCATTTGCTCATCCCATGTCTTTTTATTGATGAAGGTTGGAGGCCTGGAGAACACATGGCTTGTTGATTTTGACTGTTCGCGCCACATGACCAAAAGTTCAAAATGGTTCTCCAGCCTGGACCTCGTGCAATGCAAGGAGTACATCACATTCAGGGACAATAGCAAAGGTAAGGTGCTTTCTCATGTGACCATTCGGGTCAACGAGAGTTTTATTCTGAAGGAGGTTGCTTCGGTTTCGAATTTGCATTTCAATTTGCTTTCGGTTTCGCAACTCCTTCAAGATAGCTTTGAAGTGCGCTTTAAGACCGCCTTGTCTCGAGTTCTTGATTCTCAGGGAAATCTTGTTTGTCAGATTGTCCCTTTTGGCCATGTCTTTCGAGCTGATTTTTCTCACTCCTTTGGCTCTTCTCGATGTTTGGTGGCCGGATACTCCTATGAGCTTTAGAAGTGGCAAAGGAGACTAGGTCACTTGAGCTTTGACTTACTAGCTAGGTTGAGCTCACTTGACTTAATCCAAGGATTGCCTAAGTTAAAATTTGAAAAGGATTTGGTTTGCCACCCCTGTCGTCATGGGAAGATGGTTGCCGCTTCTCACTATCCTGTGATCAAGTCATGACCAAGGAACCTAGCGAGCTACTTAACATGGACACAGTTGGTCCAGCTCAGATTTGGTCAGATGGTGGGAAGTGGTATGTTCTAGTCTTTGTGGATGATTTTTCTGGCTACTCTTGGGTGTTTTTTCATGGAGAGTAAGGATGAGGCTTTGTCAAATGCTCGGGATTTGATTCTTCGGTTGCCAAATGAGTTCCCGAAGAATGCCATGAGAGCGAGTCATAGTGACAATGGCACAGAATTCAAGAATACTCATTTTGAAACCTTTTGTGCTTCTTTGGGCCTTGAGCATTAGTTTTCCTCTCCTTATGTCCCCTAGCAAAATGGTGTTGTTGAGCGCAAGAATCGGACCCTTGTTGAGATGGCTAGGATGATGCTCCATGAGCATAGGACTCCTAGGAGATATTGGGCCAAGGCGATCAACATAGCTTGCCATGTCTCCAATTGCATTTTCCTTCGAGCTTTCATGAAGAAGACTTCTTATGAGTTGCGATTCGGACGACCACCCAAGGTAAGTCACTTTCGGGTGTTTGGGTGCAAATGCTTCATCCTGAAACAAGGTAATTTGGACAAGTTCGAGTCCATGTCTTTTGAGGGTATTCTTCTTTGTTATGCTTCTCACTCTCATGCATATCATGTTCTTAACCTTGAAACTAACCAAGTTGTGGAGACCTATGAGGTCACATTTGACGAAACCATGCCTTGTTCCACTCCTGTCTTTGATTGTGCATGTGATTAGGAGATTGGTGAGAGCATATTTGTGGAGGAGGAGCAGGAACATGCCGATTGGGGTGATCCCAAGCTGACTCCACCGGCCGCCCCTCTCGAGCCAGCAACGCCTACTTCAGCTCATGGCCCCGATCCTTCTTCTTCCACTACTTGGGGTCCATGCGAGCAGCCTCCTCCTCATGCATCGGATACACCTGAGGAGGCCCCAGCTCCTATTGACGGGGAGGTGACTTCTTCAAGGGGAGCATCTCGGCACATTCAGCATTGTCACCCACCTCAGACCATAATCAGCGACATCGACCAGCGAGTCACGCGGTCCAGGTCATATCACATCTCACACTTCGCTCACACTGCTTTCGTTGCTTCTTTTGAGCCTCGAGATGTTGGACACACACTATCTAATTCCGATTGGGTCAATGCCATGCACGAGGAGTTAGAGAACTTTGAGAGGAACCAAGTGTGGGTTTTAGTTCCACCTCCACTAGATTGCTACCCCATAGGTACAAAGTGGGTATACAAGAACAAACAAAGTGAGGACGAGGTGGTAGTGAGGAACAAGGCTAGATTGGTAGCTTAGGGGTTCTGCCAGAAAGAGGGGATAAACTACGAGGAAATCTTTGCTCCTATTGCTCGTTTAGAAGCCTTTAGGATGCTTTTAGCCTTTGCAGCTTCTAAAGGGTTCAAGCTATATCAGATGGATGGGAAGAGTGCTTTCTTGAACGGGTACATAGAGGAAGAGGTTTATGTTAGGCAACCCCCTGGCTTTGAAAATCCCAAGTTTCCTAATCATGTCTTTAAACTCCATAAAGCCTTGTATGGTTTGAAGCAAGCCCTGAAAGCCTGGTATGAGCGCTTGAAAGGTTTCTTGCTTGAGAAGGGTTTTAAAATGGGTTCAGTTGATAAAACTTTGTTCCTCCTCAAGCAAGGCACTGACACCCTTTTGGTTCAGATATCGTGGATGATATAATCTTCGGTGGCTCTTCTCATGCTCTTGTTGCCAAGTTTTCAGATACGATGAGCAGGGAATTTGAGATGAGCATGATGGGAGAGTTGACTTTCTTCCTTGGGTTACAAATCAAGCAAACCCGAGAAGGAACGTTCGTCCACCAAGGCAAGTACACCAACGACCTGCTAAAGAAGTTTGATATGGGCGAGGCCAAGCCTCTTTTGACGCCCATGTCAACCACGACAGCCCTAGATGTTGATTAGGAAGGAGAAGTCATGGACCAGAAGGAGTACCATAGCATGATTGGATCAGTGTTGTACCTGATGGCGACGAGACCAGACATCTAGTTCGTGGTCTGTCTATGTGCATGCTTTTAGTCTTCGCCGCGCACATCTCATCGTCAAGCCGTCAAGCGGATCATGAGGTACTTTCGTTTCACACATGAATTTGGTCTTTGGTTTTTGGCCTCCTCCTCTCTTTCTGTTTGTGGGTATTCCAATGCAGATTATGCTAGCTGTAGCATTGAGAGAAAGTCCATGTCAGGGACTTGTCAATTTACTGGATCTTCTTTTGTGTCTTGGTCTTCTCGCAAGTTGTCCAGTGTTGCCTAATCAACCACAGAAGCTAAATATGTCGCTGCCGCTGCTTGCTGCTCCCAGCTGCTTTGGATGATATGTACCCTAAGAGACTATGGCTTAGAGTCTAGGCGCATTCCTTTGCTTTGTGATAGCACCAGTGCCATAAATGTAGCTAAGAACCCCGTTCTCCACTCAAAAACAAAACATATAGAGGTCTGCTTCCACTTCTTACGAGACCACTATGAGAAAGGGGATATAGACCTATGCCATATTGACACTCAAAACCAGCTCGTAGATATCTTCACCAAACCCCTTGACCAAGCCTAGTTTGCACGCTTGCGAGGGGAGCTTGAGTTTGTTTCCCTTTTTAGAGGAGGGGAATGTTTGTGTTGTATAGTAGCTTTGTTTTCTTTATAGCTTAGCTTCTGTTTTTCGGTTTTCTGTATCATATTGCATTGCATTACATCATGTATATTAGAGCATTTTGAGCTTCATGATTATATCTATTAGGTTGATACTATGCTCTATTTGGGATGTTCTGTATGTACTTATGGTGCTTATGGCTTAGGCTCCTTTTGATCAATTGATGCATGTTATGGGCTAAGCTGTTTTTAAATTGTGAACATGATTAACAACTATTGAAACTTGAAATTTGTTCACCATGGGGTTGGCACTAGCATGTGTAGGATTTATTGAGATCCCCGATGCTATCACTTATATGCTAGGTTGCTACGTCTCATGCTTTCAGTTACTCACTTGCTTGGACAACTTGGAGATTTTTGTGCTAAAACTTGAAAACAAGCTAAGTGATGAGAAACTAGAAGCTGCGAAGCCTGAATACTTGGGTCTTCTTCCTGAGCTTGGAGCATCTGCCATCGTACAGTTTCGTCAGCCTTCATCAACAAAGCTAGAAATTTAAATTTCCTCATAGCCTCAGCCTTTGATCAGTGTCATTAGCCTTTGATCAATTTTGCCAGCATGGTATTGGATAATTATTTCAAGAAGGCTTTGCTGTGTTCTAATAACCTATTAGTTTGATGTTTCTGGAGCGGAGGAACACGCCACTAAACCAAGAGGAAATACCCCCTTGAGAAAGATTTCAAAACCTAAGTCAAAAGTGGCTAGTAACGGATCCACAACATTTGACCACAGCTTTTTCAGTGGAAAGAGGACCCTCCGTCACCCCAAGCCGAAGGCTCATGGGTATGGAATGACCTCCCCAACGCAAAGTGCCTATCCTCTATGAAGACCTGGGCAGTTCACAGACCACCAAACCTGCATATAGCTTTTGTCAGTCATTGGCCTTCATCAGCCAACAGCCTTCATCAGTTGACGGCCTTCATCATCTATCAGTAGACTTCATCTATCAATGGTTCTCAGCAACCTTCGACCCTGTTCGCTTGAGCTACTTTTCAGCCATGGAACAATATTTTTATCTCACAATATTTCAGCATAAGCCCAATTTCAGCATAAGCGAACAGGGCCTTCATCACTTATTGGTATTCGTCATTAAATAGCCTTTGTCGATTAGTGACCTTCGCCATTCAGTGGCTTCGGCTTCATCAATCAGTGGTCTTTATTAGTTATTGGCCTTCGTCAATCAGTGGTCTTGGTCAATTATTTGCCTTCATCAGCCAGTACTCTCCATTAATCAACGATTCTCATGAAATAGTCTACCTTCGTCAGATATCTCCGTGTTCCTCTATCATTCAACGATTTTCATCAGTCAATAGCCTTCGTCTATCAGCAGCCTTCGTCAGTTATTGGCTTTCATCATTAATCAGTGGCCTTCACCTATCATTGGTTCCTAGTAGCCTTCATCATTTAGTGGCCTTTGTCGGTTATTGGCTTCCATCATTTGTTAGTCACCTTCACCTATCATTGGTTCTCAGTAGCCTTCATCATTAAGTGGTCTTCATCAGTTATTGGCTTTCATCATTTGTTAGTGGGCTTCATCTATAACTGGCTATCATCAGTCACCAGCCTTCGTCAGTTATTGGCCTTTGAATTCAGCGGCCTTCATCAGTTAGTGGCTTTCATCAGTTGGTTGATTTTCATCAAGTCAACAGCCTTTGCCACTTATTGTCCTTCGTCAGTCAACAACTTTCATTAGTCAATGACCTTCATCTATATTTGTTTATCATCAGACAACTTCGTCATTCAGTAGCTTTTGTCTATCGACAGCCTTCGTTATTCAGCAGACTCCATCAATTGGCAGCCTTCGTCATTCAGCTGTCTTCGTCTGTCAGCAGCATTCGTCATTCAGTAGCCTTTGTCAGCTTGCAACCTTCATCATTCAGTAGCCTACATCTATTAGCAACCTTCGTTATTTAGCAACCTTCATCAGTTGGCAGCCTTCGTCATTCAGCAGCCTTCGTCTATCACTAGCCTTTTCATCAATTGGCAGCCTTTGTCTATCAGCAGCCTTCTAGTAAGCAGCCCCCATCAACAATCGACCTTCAGTAGCCACCAAACCTTTAAACCCGCTAACGCTAACACTTTTCTCCTTTTTGCAGGCTGTATTGTTCAATTCTTCTTTCTCAGTGTTTTATAATATGCATCAACCCAATGTTATTTGAGTTAACCTTTGCAAGAAACTAACAATGCAGGTTCCCAAATGTCTACCTTCACTAGTTCATTTGAGGACATTATTTCTTATATGTAGTGCTTATCCCTTGTTCTAGCATAACTACCATTTTGGCAGGGTGCATGATATGTTTACCCTTTTAATATTTTCATGCAAATGCACTTACTTGCATCATCACATACATACATGCATTACATAAATGCATTACACCACGGTAACCCGACAAAGACCAATCCATGATCAGGCATCTGGGCCATCACTCTCAAAAGCTTCAAAAAGCTTTACCCGACAAAGACCTGTCTGCAGTTAGGCATTGGGACCTTTGCTCTTTCAAAAGCTTCAAAAAACCCTTCACTCCTTGCATATTATATGAAATAGCTAACCATCTTTTGCAGCAAATAGAAAGCCAATGTCTTTTTGAAGCATCGAAAAACTTGCCAAGCAAGTTGATATTTGACGAAGTTACAACGCTTAAACCTAAGGCCCTGAAAAATGCACCCTATCAACTCAAGCGAATTTTTAGCGATTTCTACGACATTTGGCTAATGGCATCGACATCTACATTGGCTTCGCCTTTGCCTTTGCCAAGGTCTTTGGCATGAAGGGCTTCACCATCATCTTAGGTGACTTCACCAACATCACCTCCGGCAAAACACATTTATTTTCAGGAAGGCCTTCACCAGCATTTTAGGAGGGCCTTTGACAAAACCATGATGACTCGCCTCCGCCAACACGTTGGCATGACGGGGCTTCGCCGACACCTTCGGTGTCTACACCAACATCGCCTCCGCAAACACCTTTTGCAGGAGGGCCTTTGCAAACATCATCAATGAACCTCTACGACTGGCCTGCACCAACACTTTGGCAAGAGGAGCTTTGCCATCATCTTCACCCACTACAACGGCTAGAGAGCCAAGATCGACACCTTCAACATCAACACCTATGATGATTTGTCTCTGTTGCCAAACTCGAGGGGCTATGTCAACTCCTACAGCACCAAGGTCTACTACACCTTCGTCAACCACTCTGGCTCGTGGGGCTCACCGACAACTTTGGTCTAGACATCTACTTCCACTACTATGACTACATTGACTACACCAAGCGTGGCTAAGGATTTAGTCATGAGCGCCAGCCAAGAGGGGCTAGGGGAGTGCACCGGAGGACCAGCCACTCCAGAACTTGAAGTCTTGCCCGACGCTCATGAGCGAAGATTTGAAGGCGTCAGAGACGAAGACCTCCATGTCAAGAAGACCTAGAGATAAAGACCTCCGTGCCAAGAAGGCCTTAGAGATGAAGGCCTCCCCACCAAGAAGACCTAGAGATGAAGACCTCTATGCCAAGAAGACCAGAGATGAAGACCTCCACGCCAAGAAGACCTAGAGACAAAGGCTCACGCATCAACAAGGCCTTGGGGACACACATGTGTGCCGAGAAGATACCGGAGGCAAAAGCCTCAGGGACGAAGACATGCGCATCAAGAAGGTCCTAGAGATGAAGACCTGAGCACTGAGCGAAGCCAATGAACTATGTTTCAGAAGCAGCAGAAGGAGCCGAGGGCCAAAGATGAAGAAATCTGGAAGATCAAGGCACCTAGAGCTAAAAGCCTGGAAAATTAGAGCATGTATATGTAAGAGTCGTGCGCGTGCTCTTTTCTCTATGCCCTTTTTTCCGACAAGGTTTTTGGGATGGAGTTTTTAGCGAGGCGCGCACATACATGTTGCAAAGGGTGATCCTCACAACCAAGATTTGAGTTGTATTGTGCCTCTTCTTGTATGAACATCTACTAGGTCATGTAGTACCGACCATAACCTAGTAGCTGAGAGGCTACTGTTGGGGGAGCCCATATGGAATATGGGCCAACTCCCCCTTGAAGAGTCCTAATAGAATTTAGTGTAGTAGCTTAGATTAGTAGGAGGCCGTGATGAAAAGTCAGAGGCCGAAGCGCTACGAAGATGAGTCAGAAGCCAAGGTTGAAAAGTTAGAGGCCGAAGCGCTACGAAGATCAGTCAGAGGCCGAGGCTGAAAAGTCAGAGGCCAAAGCGCTATGAAGATGAGTCAGAGACCGAGGCTGAAAAGTCAAAGGCCGAAGCTCTACGAAGATCCGTCAGAGGCCGTGATGAAAAGTCAGAGGCTGAAGCGCTACGATGATCAGTCAGAGGCCATAATGAAAAGTCAAAGGCCGAACCACTACGAAGAACAGTCGAAGGCTGTGGTGAAAAGTTAGAAGCCGAGGCTCTATGAAGATCAGTCGAGGGCCGTGGTGAAAAGTCGGAGGCCGAGGCACTGTGAAGATCTGTCAAAGGCCGTGGTGCAATATCGGAGGCCAAGACACTATGAGGATTAGTTAGAGGTCGTGGTGCAAAATCAGAGACCGGGGCACTATGAAGATTAGTTAGAGGCTTTGGTGCAATGAATAATGGGCTGAAAGCCCATGCTTGATAGTGGCCCATCAACAAAGGCAGTAACAAAAGAAAAAGACTCTAGTGCCCGGAGCCATTAGCACGGTATACAGGAATATACCGGAATATGCTTTAGTTGCCCTAGGGGTATTTTTGTACTCGACAAATGATGTAACCGTACCGTATAAAAGGGGACGTCAGTCATCCTAGAGAGGAGGATGGCTTGTAATTCAAAACCCTAATTATTGTCTCGGTAATTGTGCGTGAACTCTATTTTTGTACCCGGCCTCCGCTGGTCGAAGGCCTCCGCCCCATAGCGGAGCCTTCGACCCGGAGTGTCGAGCAGCAGCGAGCTCGCCCCTCTCTCACTCTCACTCTCTCTGTCGGGATCCCAATTTCTCAACATTGATGTACATCATGTCGTGCAAAAGGATGTTGAATATGGACGTGCCACGGCCCCTGTGGTGCACGGAAATTAAAAGGTCTGCCTTTCAGGTGTAACGACGACCTCAGATGCAAATGCCACCCGGCCGGCCCGACAAAAAGCAGACCGAATCACCGTGCAGCATATCCACATCTGATTAGTATGAAATTCTGAATGATGATGAGGTAGCCGTGATTGCAACGGGTCAGCTGCAGGTGACGGCGAGATGAGCTGAGCTCGCAGCTCGCTCGACTCAACATGCCCGCATGCATGCTAGCTGTACCTTTCCCTTTCATGTCATGTCATCTATGCAAATGCATTTGCTTTTCCACACAGATAGTATGCTGCTTTATTTTCAAATTACAGGCAATGCAAAAGGTGGTATTTTACTGGAATAATCCATCCACAAAGATACGATATCTTGATCGCCAAAATTCTGCAGATTCATGATCGAGAGACAACGTAACCATGTGTCGTCCATGTATGTTGCCGTGCAAGTGCAGTTAACACCACCTGACCTGACGTCTGATGATATGTTCGTTAAAGTCATTATGTAATATATATATATATATATATATATATATATATATATATATATATATATATATATATATATATAAGAAAACAAAAAAAGAAGCCGTTAATGGCTGCTGCTTTTGGAGGATGGCTGCATGTCAAGCGCCTTGCATTGGAACGATCGAGAACAGATGCAACAACGTAACCTAAGCGAGTGCGACACGCAAGCAACGTGTAAGCATCTACGAGTACTAGATACTACAATATCTAGCTGCTACCTGTCGTATAGCCTGTTTGCATAGATATGGACCAATGATTGAGGCCATGCACACTCAGGTCGGTCCATGCATGAAGCAAGCAATTAAATGGAAGATCTCTTTGCTTCCAAGCATGACAAGTTTGAGATTCCTAATCGATGATAGATTCAGAGTATAAAAATCCTATATATTCCAAGCATGATAAACTCATGTCAGTTATATATATGCTCCATCAATCGGTATGCAACTACTGCAGCGGCATGCTTTGAGTTTGAGCACTACTTGATGAACAGTTTTCGACACCAGCTAGGACAACAACTGTTTTTGCCTTTGTTCATTTAATTTGTTCGGTGGGGACCGTGCATCTTGTCGTCCAAATGTACCATTCCCCTATCTATCACGCATGCAATAAATATGTTTCGACATCTTTGCATACTCCCTCCATATAAAAAATGAAGTCGTTTTGGACAGCGACACGGTCTCCAAAGCATAACTTTGACTACTTATTTTTATAAAGATATTTATCAAAAAGTGATATATGTAAATTTTTGTGAAAGTATTTTTCAAGACAAATCTATACATATGGTTTTCACATTTCCAAACTCAACAACTTAAAAGTTATTCATGATTTATATTCCCAATGTTTGACCCTGGTCTTGTCCAAAACGACTTCATTTTTTAGTATGGAGGGAGTATATGCATTGTATAAAGTATGTATTTGTTGACAGCCAAAAGTGTAAAGAGAAACTGAATTCAGAATTACTAGGCTTAACTGTTTTCCCAAACCGGCTAATTAGTCGGTTTTGACACATTCTTAAAATGTATAATGAACTTCACCATTGTATTTGTCTTGTCGAGACGATGGAAAAATATATATGGATTGTCTATTTTAGAGTCTGGATGACGAAAACACAATTTCGAGGGGGCTGATCCAACAAAATAGGCCTATCCGGTTTTCGAAACTGGCCAAGGCCAGTTTTTTTTTTTTGACTTCTTCAAATTGAAGAATGAGTTTCACCATTGCATTCCACTCATCTATATGATGAAAAAACATATATAGATTGCCCAATTTGGAGTCCAGATGAATAAATTTTGATTTTCGGAAGGTTTTTGCTCTGGATCCAAAAAACCCTTCAGTCCGATTTTGAAAACTAGCTAGGCCGATTTTCTTGGTTCGAGCCCAAGTTCAATCTAACTCAGTGGAAATTTGCCCAATGTCATGGGAAACATGTAGATTTTGTTTGGAAGTGTAGATTTTGTTTGGGAGAAGTTTTCGAATGGGAAAAGACCACCCCTCTCTATATATTAGAGGTTTATGGTCGATTCTGGTAATTCAACTACACAAACGTCAAAAACTCAACTAATATTCCTTTTACCCTGTCTTTCCCATCTACTACCTCTCCTCATTCTTTGTTGATGCTGCATGGCCGGTAGATCAACGATGACAATATTCTAGAGTAGTCAATGTTCTAGA
The DNA here is from genome assembly GCA_904845875.1 of Miscanthus lutarioriparius. Classification (NCBI taxonomy): domain Eukaryota; kingdom Viridiplantae; phylum Streptophyta; class Magnoliopsida; order Poales; family Poaceae; genus Miscanthus; species Miscanthus lutarioriparius. The sequence goes on from CAJGYO010000009.1 coordinate 88,340,206, forward strand.
GCAATCAGGCGACTAGGGCCAATCACTGCTGCATGCACCGATGGGGTCCCTCCCGAGCGTGTGGAGTTTTGGGGTTAAATATATCTCATTAGTGTGTCTTGTGTATTGCGCTCCCGACAAGTTTCTTCCAATGGTGTGTCTTGCATATCGTGCTCATGGCTAGAGGCACCAGCCGACTTGAGGGTCTGTGCGCTAGTTTGATCTTTGGCCACCTATACCGAACCATCTAGCTTGTGTCGTGACCTAATTAGTGTCAACAGTATTATATGCTTCAAAACACACTATGCCCTACCAAGAGTATGATTCATCAGATAAACACTCTGTAGATTTCACTAAATAACATTGGACCATTCATTCTAGTACTCTCTGTCCCAAAATAAGTGTTGCTATGGGATACGTGTTGGTCAAACTTTCTTAATTTTAACTAGGTTTTTAGAAAATAATAATAATATTTATATCTCTAAATAAGTTTATTACAAAAATATATTCAATGATTTATCTAATATAATAATCATGTACCATAAATATTAATATTTTCTCATATATATTTGGTCAAAGTGAAAAACGTTTGACTTCTTAAAAAGTGAGAATGACATTTATTTTGTGACGGAGGGAGTATATTTTCTTCTACAAATTCAGAAATAATCATGTCGAAATGTAATAAGGTCGTATAGAAACATAGCCATTCAAAACACGTTATAATTCACAGTACATGTAGAAAGTTCCTTCATCATCGCAGAGTAGAGAATTTTCCATGAGTATCTGCAGTCATCTCTGAACTTTTGACGCTTGATTATTATTTCTAACATTATCTCCGCCCTTCTTGTGCCACCAAAAGTGCCAGTACACTAATAATTAGCTAGCTGGCCAACTATTTTGGACGGCCAAAATATGCAAATGCCTTTGGCCTAACCATATTCAATCGTTTCCAATAATTCCATGCACGATCGAGCCATCCATCTGAAACACAGGCGCAGGATATGACTTGTAGCATAAATAATCCATGAGATTATCGTTGTCAAGTGATTGATCGTGCTTGGCTCATGCAAGTTTTGACAAGTGAAGCACGCATCCAAGCATCTTATTAGGTCACTATATGCTGTCAAAGATTTTTTTTTTTTGAGGAATCAGGAGGAGCCAGAGGCTCCTACTGTAATTTATTAATAAAAAGAGATAACACAGTGACAACATTACAAAGGACAACTAAAAAAAACAGCAAGCATCCTACATCCCTCCCCTGCCCAGCTGTAAATTTCAGGGGGCAGAGATGGAGAAGAAAAAAATCCAAAAGATTACAAGTTGGAGTTTATCCATGATTGCAGGAGGGGGGTGATTCTAGCCTTTGTTCTGTGCAATAAAAGGAGAGATTCCACCGTGACAACCCTTTTGCAATCTGCAACTGAGGGGTTTTTGTTTCTAAAGATAACATCATTCCTCATCGTGACATCGTCCATATGGCCCAGCAAATCAAAATGAAAATGTCGAGCGCGAAGCTAACATTCTGGATAGTTTTCCATTCTTGAAAGATCTAGGGTGTTGTGAACTGTTCTGCATACTGAAAATTCCAGACTCCACAGCAATCTTTAGCAAATGGGCAGTAGAAGAGGAGATGCATTACTGTTTCTTCAGAAGATTGCTGATAGAGCACACAATGATAGTCATCCAAATGCATCCTTCTTTTTCTCAGCATGTTTCTTGTACTCAGTCGGTCCCTCAGGACTAGCCAGAAAAATACTTTGTGTTTGCTTTGACATGAGGTCTTCCAAAGCCATTTGAAGATAGGGTCGACCTGTGAGTGGCCTGTTAACATTCTGTAGGCCTTGGAGGAGAAGAACTGGGAGGAACCCCAAATGTATGTCCATCTGTCATCTTCTGTCTCAAGCACTTGTCCTGAAAGTTCAATCTGAACCTCCTGCATTTGGTAGTAAGCTTCTACAGATAACGGCAAGTGAAATAAGTCATTGAGGGCATCAGCATCACATACAGTGCTTAGACTTATCCTTTTGCTTTTTGCAAACGAATGGAGTTCAGGGTACTGAATCTTTCTTACTTGGCTGTTCCAAACATCATCCTTATGCGTTTTTGCACGAAATATCAGTGTTCATTGGTCTTTGGAATACAATAATAATTTAACCTTTTGGTTTCGAGCTCCTCATGCATGCAAGTCCTTTTTGAACTTGCAAATAACTCGAGCGATGATTGTCATGTATGATTGAGCGATGATTTTCATGTATGATTGATGTACCATTCTTGATGAAATTCAATAAACAATCATGAGGAGCATGCATTATCTATGTTATTATTAATTAAGTTTATACTCAAACAAAAACCATATAAATGCTGGCTATTTAATAACTCTGATCTGTAATGTGCCATTGTTACATTGGTCAATCTATCAATCCATGTCTAAATCTACGAGTCCATGGTTTCATGCCTTCCAGGTGTAATGTCCTCATAAGCAAATGCCACCCGGCCGGCCCGACAAAAAACAGACCGAATCCACGTGCAGCATATCCACATCTGATGAGTGGATATGCATGATGATGATGAGCTTGCTGAGATTGCAACGGGTCAGCCGCAGGTGACGCCGTGACGGTGAGATGAGAGCTCGCGCTCGACATGCCCGCATGCTTGGTAGCTGTTTCCCTTTCATGTCATATATGCAAATGCATCTTCTTTTCCACACAGATATATGCTTTCTTTTGAAATTACATGCAAAAGGTGGTGTTTTACTGGAACTAATAGTATACCCGTGCTAAGCTGTGGTAAAAGCCAAAAGACAATATTTTCTGGTGGATGGTGGAGGCTGGCAAAAATAGAGAAGAAGCTCGCGAGGAAGAAGGTGGATGGTGGCTAGGCGCTGCATTTATAGCCATTCATTAATGGAGGCAGGCATTATAAGGATGACTGCCTCCATTAATTAATAACCCGGGCAACCGCCTCCATTAAGCATTAACGGAGGAGGACGGCTTACTCCGCCTGTCTCGGTTAATTCATAAACAGAGGCAGACGTCGTTAATGATTAACGCAGGCGGGTCTCGGTCGGCGGCCATGCCACCGATTAACCGAGGCGGCCGCCCAGCGTGCCATATGATATATATATCTTGATCGCCAAAATTCAGCAGATTCATGATCGAGAGACAAGACAACATAACCATGTGTCGTCCATTATGTTGCCGTGCAAGTGCAAGTGCAGTTAACACCACCTGATCTGACATCTGACGATAGGTTCGTTAAAGCCATTATGTAATATATAAAAAAACAAAAAAAGGGGAGGAAAAAAAGCTGCTGTATTTTTTTTTATGATAACATGGCTGCTGCTTTTGGAGGATGGCTACATGTCAAGCGCCTTGAAATGGGAACGAGAACAAGAAGATGCAACAACCTAACCTAAGCGACGGCGACACGCAAGGCAACGTCTAAGCATCTACGAGTACTAGATACTACAGTATCTAGCTGCTACCTGCCGTATAGTAGCCTGCAATGCATGGATAGATATCAACCAATGATTGTGGCCATGCACACTCAGGTCGGTCCAAGCAAATGGAAGATCGCTTTGCTTCAAAGCGCGACAAGTTTGAGATTCCTGAAGTGTGATCGATGATAGATTCAGAGCATAAAAAACTCCTATTCCAAATATCATAAACGTCACTTATATACATGCGCCAGAAATCGGTATGCAACTAATGCAGCGGCATGCTTTGGCCTTTGAGCACGAGCTACTTGATTATCAGTTTTCGTCACAAGCTAGCACAGAAACTGTTGTTGCCTTTGTTCATTTGTTCGGTGGGGACCATGCATCTTGTCGTCCAAATATATTATTCCCTATCCACTACTGGAGGCCGTGGCTTTGCCGAGTGTTTTTACACTCGGCAAAGAGCCCTTTGCACTCGGCAAAGGCTTTGCCGAGTGTAGCACTCGGCAAAGTCCGCTCGGCAAAATTTTTCTCGGCAAAGGGTCTTTGCGGAGTGCTTTTTATCGGGGCACTCGGCAAAATAAAAAACAATTTTGCTGAGTGCTTGGGCGGCACTCGGCAAAATATTTTCGGCCGTTGCGCGCCGGCCGTTAACGGTTATTTTACCGAGTGCCCGACCCAGCACTCGGCAAAAAAAAATTTTTAAAAAATTACTTTGCCGAGTGCCCCAGCTCAGGCACTCGGCAAAGTTTTTTTTATTTTTTGTAAAAAGTACTTTGTCGAGTGCCCCTGCCCAGGCACTCAGCAAAGTTTTTTTCATTTTTTTTTAAAAAAATTACTTTGCCGAGTGCCCCTGCCCAGGCACTCGGTAAAGTTTTTTTTATTTTTTTATAAATAATTTCTTTGCCGAGTGTCCGTGTTTAGGCACTCGGCAAAGAATTTCTGGATTTTTTTAAAAAACTACTTTGCCGAGTGCCTCGCCGCGGCACTCGGCGAAGTAGTTTTTTTTTTGAAAAAACTTTGCCGAGTGCCTTGCCCATGGCACTCGGCAAAGACCACGAGAATTGCAATTTTTTACATTCCATTGTAACAGACAATATATATATATATATATACATCAATCATCACATCTATATCACCAACATGCATTATATATCACAAGCACACGCATATTTAATAAATCCATCGAAAATCCATCACAAATGCACCAAAGTTCAACATCACAAGTTTATTATTACAAGTTCAACATCACAAAGTTCAACATCCCTACTGCGGCGACGGAGACTGCAGGTGTGGCCCCTTGGACAACGGTGAAGGACCGGACTGCGGCGAAGGGTTGACGTGATCAGCCGCCGGTGACACGCTAGCGGGATTGTTTGAACCCACCGACGGAGGCTGCATAAAAGAGAAGAGATTGCATGTGTTAGACTCAAAGTTGAAAATTTTGGCAGCACCTCCCCTGCACGGGGAGGTTTCCAACCTACAACAAACAACGGCACGAAGGCCGACAATCACAACGGCACGAAGGCCGAAAATCACAACGGCACGAAGGCCGACAATCCCAACGGCACGAACGCATTAAACTTTCATACTCACAGGAGTGAAGTGTCGAACCGGAGCTGGAGCTGGCAACTGCACTTGGACACCCGATGCTTGCCCGATGGTTTGCATGATCTGATACATGTCCGTCATCTGCTTCTTCGTGGCCTCCAGCTCTGCGGTCAGGTGCGCTTGCGTCTCCCTTGTCTCTGCTAGCTCGGCCTGTAGTGTTTCAATCACATGTTTTAATATTGCAAATCTGATCAATGTGTGTAACGTTCAATGTACGACGAGTGAAACCGGAATTACCTAAAGTTCATCGACCCGCGACAGTGTTGGAGTAGGCCTTGCACGTATGGGAAGGCTTCTGGCCGTGCTCCGTGCCCTCACGTCGGAGAGAGAGGGTGCAGAGCTCGAGGAGTCGGCGTCGTCTGCAATCTACAACCGCCCGTGCTTCCTGCCTTGCCCCAGCCTCACGATCACCTCTGTCTCAAGGGGCTCAGTGCTCAGATTGTGATCTGAGCCACGGAGCGCCCTAACCACCTCCGTGTAGTCTCTGACCTTAGCGTGGACGCTTTCGGGTCGAGCCTAAGCTGGCGGGGGCATCCGGGTTGAAGACAACATCGGATTTCACTGGGCCCATGTGGGACACAGCCCATGCCCCAAACTCCGACACCAGCACGTCCGGGTGTGCCACCTCCTGCGAGAAAGACGGCAAGATGATTAGAAATTAGGCAAAATTGAGCGTTAGAATAGATAAATGGCATCTCGTACAAGTGTCCGCTTGAATGCGGGGAGGTTGCGGCTGCCTTGGTGGTGAGTTGGAGCGGTCCTCAGTGCCCGCTTCCGCTTGCCTTGCTCGTGCTTTCTATGATGTGTACGCCGGGTCAAGGTACCTGTCCCACGATCCTCGACCATGCCGATCTATGCGACATGCACCACGAGGCCGGCACCTACACATCATCAAGTGTTTGACATATAAGAAGATCAATTCTGGACCTACTAAATCTCAAAACGAATCAATATTATTCACCTACCTGAAGGTACTGCTCCTTGGTCAGTATACCTTTCTTGCGCCATTTTTGTTGAGGGCTCTTTCTTGATGGACCTGTAGTAGTCGGCGTGGGCTGGAGAGTCGCGCCTCGTGAATCATGTCGCCGACGTACTTCTTCTGAGGCTCTGTGTGTGCCGTCCCCGATCCGCCAGGGTCTCTCTACCTTCTTCGGCCTTGAAGTACCTCTGCATACAAACACGATGTATCCGTTCATTATTTCAATAAAAGACTTAAGCAATGGAGGAGATGTATTGAGCTATGTTGTGAGACACTTACCCAAAAGTCCGCCAAAACCCGCTCCTGCTTGTTGTCCTACTCATCATCCGAGCCGAGCTTGTACCTGTCCCACGACCAGGCCGGCTCCCACCTCCCCTCTTTCAAGTCCACAAGGCCGGGGAAGTGTTTCTGCCTGACATATCAGGATGGTAGCAGGGGTGCGTGGGGGGTCAAGAGCACCCGACAGAACTAGCCAGCCCCTGCATAAGCGATTACGAAAAATTATCAGTTTCTCTTTTGATTTTCAACGTATCATATGAAGTACTAGTGATAACATCTATAGTTATTTACCTTCTTCCCACAGGACGAACCAGTGGGCGTCAGTTAGGAAGCGGAACCGGAGGAAGGCTTGTGGGACCTCGCAGGTAGGGAGCTGACTGAGCAGAACTGTCCTCCGTCTATTGAGTCCCCTCGTCCCCCGACGGAGTGTCTGTGGTCGTGCTCGTGGCCGCCATGTGGTCCTCCGGGGTAGGAGATGGGTCCTCCGGCTGGTCGAGAGCTGGGGGAGGAGGCGGGTCCCTCCTAGGGCGACCCCGGCCCCTCCCCCTCCCCCTCCCCGTGCTGGGGTGACCCGGGCCTACTCTCGCCGCTGGGGGCGAAGACGTCCCCTCGCCTCCATTAGGAGGGCGTAGCCTCTAGTACACCGAGAGCACCTTCCTCGGTGAACGGTTGCCCACCATCTTAGTTCTATCACCTGCAATGTACAAAGAATGAACAACAAGCGTTAGTACATACATATCAAATAGTTCAAAATGAATAAACATAACAAAATTTTATAAAAAACATAGTATTACATGGTTTAGGAATAATCTTCATGATTGGGGTCATAGGTTTCATCATCACTGTCAAAATTGTCCAAATGGGCAACACTATTCGAAAGTTCTGTGTCTTCTTCATTGTCTTTGTCTAAATGGAATCGCTCAAGCATTTGAATGTCCTTCGGATTAAGCACTACATCTCTAGGGTCCTCGTCATCAACTGTTTCATTGTCTACTTCCATGGCGGTCGTCACACCGGGTAAGATTATCTCAAAGCTCCCTTGTAGCCCATCTGCTTTATAGAACTCTCCATCATATGTGTTTGTGTCGAAGGTGTAATCTTGATCGTTTGGAACAGGTAGTTTACCGTGCGAAGATACCTGGTGCACAATAGACCAACCCTTATGTGGAGATGTCTGGGTTTTTGGCATCCGACGTCACAACTTGCTTGAAACCTTCACAATTTTTTACCACAGCCTCCACATGCGATAACACGACGCCTCGACAAGTTTCATGATTATCGGACTTCGTTTGCATTTTATATAATTTAAAATCACATTTCCGGCAAGTACCTCGACATGTTACGTCAACGAGATGCTCGAGATTTCATGTGAGTTCCTGGATACGGCCTAAACATACCCTAAATATCATGAGTATCAATTTTTGGATGACCAAAGTCCATTATTCCATGTACCTGCAGTTCAAATTTGAAATATCCCAAAAAATTCGATGAAACGAAATAAACTAATGAAATATATCAAAAAAAGTCAAAATTGCCCCAAATTTTAAAATAGAGTTTGAAATACTGTCACAAGGCCACAGAAAAAAATTTGGGCCCAAAATCAAAAAAAAATGCCAAGTGCCATGGGGGCACTCGGCAAAGTGGGCTTTGCCGGGTGCCGGCCTAGGGGCACTCGGCAAAGTTGATTTTCAAAAATTAAAAAAAAAATTTGCTGAGTGCCTGGCGCTGGCACTCAGCAAAATAAGTTTTAAAAAAAATTGCCGAGTGCCTGGGGCTGGCACTCGGCAAAATAAGTTTTTAAAAATAATTTTTTTTTGCCGAGTGTCATCCGTTAGGCACTCAGCAAAATCTGACGGCAGGTGGCCGCTGTCACGGGCCGGCCTCCTTTTGCTGAGTGGGACTTTTGCCGAGTGCCGCGACACTCGGCAAAGCCCAGATTTGCCGAGAGCCAGGCTTTGCCGAGTGCCTGGCACTCAACAAAGCGACCTTTGCCGAGTGCTTTATTTTGCCGAGTGCGGCATTCGGCAAAATATTTCTTTGCCGAGTGCCCATCAGGCACTCGGCAAAGTACAGTTTTTCAGTAGTGATCTATCACGCATGCAATAATTATGTTTCAAGATCTTTGCATATATGCATTGTATAATTGTATAAAGTATGTATCTGTTGACAGCCAAAAGTGTCAAGAGAAAATGAATCTAGAATTTCCAGCAGAAACATGCTTAACTGTTTTCCCAAAATTAGCCAGTTTTGCCACTTTGTCAAAATGTATAATGAACTCCACCATTGTCCTCGTCTTGTCGAGATGATGGAAAAACATATATTAACTCCACCATTAGAGTCTTGATGAAGAAAACACAATTTCGAGGGGTCATCCAATCTATTACCTTTCCTCATTCTTCATTGCTGCTGCATGGCCGGTTGATCAATGGTGGTGATGCACTAGAGTGGTAAGGCGGCTAGGGCAGCCCATCAATGTTGGGCGAGCCCATACGAAATATGTTCCAAAACTCTCCCTTGAAGAGGACCAATAGGTGTTAGTGAAGTGGTATGTAAAACCTATCCTCACCAAGGGGCCGCGTGTGAATCGTCGTTGCCTATATATAGTGCCAAGATCATGAGGGGGAGGGACTTGACCCCATTTCTCACTTGTGTGTTCACAAGCCCTAATGTGCCCCCCTATTCACCGCCAAGCTCTCTCCCCTCTCGCGTTTTTGGAGCCTTCTTCGCGGAGGCTCCGTCACGGGGCCTTCGTCACGGAGCCTTCTCTGCGACGGCCCCGTCAGTGATCCTTCTCCATGGAGGCTCCATTGGGGACCCTTCTCCGTGGAGCCTTCGCATGGAACATTAATCCGGGAACCTCCAACAGAGCTACTAGTATGAATGGTCCGTTAGGTCTTATGCCCGCCTATACCGAACGATCTAGCTTCTGACCGGTGTGGTGACCTAATTAGCGTCAATAGTATTATATGTTTCAAAACATGCTATGCCCTTCCAAGAGCTTGTTTCATTAGGAAAATACTCCGTTGATTTCATTAAATAACGTTGGACCATTCATACTAGTAGCTCTGTTCCAAAATAAGTGTTTGTTATGGGATACGTGTTGATCAAACTTTCTCAACTTTGACTAGTTTGTAGAAAATATTAGCAACATTTATATCTCCAAATAAGTTTATTATAAAATTATATTCAACGATTCATATATTGATACTAATTATGCGCCATAAATATCAATATTTATCATACATAGTTGGTCAAAGTTAAAAATATTTGACTTCTCAGAAAGTGAGAATTACACTTATTTTGGGACGGATGGAGTATATATTCTTCTGTAAATTAAGAAATAATCATGTCAAAATGAAATAAGGTCATATAGAAACATAATCATTCAAAAGACGTTATAATTCGGGCTACATGTAGAAAGTTCCTTCATCATCGCAGAGTAGAGAATTTTCCTTGAGTATCTAAAAAGAAAACCAGTCATCTCTTAACTTTTGATGTTTGATTATTATTTCTAACATTATCTCCGCCCTTCTTGTGCCACCAAAAGTGCCAGTACTAATTAGCTAGCTCACCAACTATTTTGGACGGCCAAAATTTGCAAATGCCTTTGGCCTAACCTTATTCAAGCGTTTCCAATAATTCCATGCACCATCGAGCCATCCATCTGAAACACAGACGCAGGATATGACTTATAGCACAAAGAATCCATGAGATTATCGTTGTCAAGTGATCGATCGTGCTTGGCTCATGCAAGTTTTGACAAGTGAAGCACGCATCCAAGCATCTTATTAGGTCACTATATGCTGTTAAAGATCATATGCGTTTTTGCACGAAATATCGGTGATCATTTATCTTTGGAATACAATAATTTAACCTTATTGGTTTCGAGCACCTGATGCATGCAAGTCTTTTCTGAATTTGCAAATAACACGAGCGATGATTGTCATGTATGATTGATGTACCATTCTAGATGAAATTCAATAAATAATCATGAGGAGCATGCATCATCTATTTTATTATTAATTAAGTTTATACTCAAACAGAAACCTTATAATTGCTGTCTATTTTATAACTCTATAATGTGCCATTGTCACCACCGGTCAATCTATCAATCCATATGTCTCAATCTATGAGTCCTTGGTTTCATGCCTTCCAGGTGTAATCACCTCATATGCAAATGCCACCCGGCCGGCCCGACAAAAAGCAGACCGAATCGCGTGCAGCATATATATCCACATCTGATGAGTGAATTGCATGATGATGAGCTAGCTGAGATTGCAACGGGTCAGCCGCAGATGACGGCGAGATTGGAGCTCGCTCGACATGCCGGCATGCTTTGTACGTAGCTGTTCCCTTTCATGTCATATATATGCAAATGCATCTACTTTTCCACACAGATATATGCTTTCTTTTGAAACTAAATGCAAAAGGTCGTGTTTTACTAGAATGATAATCCATCCACAAAGATACGAAATGTATATTTCATTTATTAACCAAGCCTTACTGGGCTCTGCAGGGCAACCAGGGGGGGGGGCTCGTCTATTGTCGCCTAGGGCTCTGTCCAGGCCACCTCCCTCTTCTCGGTGAGCGACGGTGGCGGCCCCCAGCGGTGCTAAAAAAGGCAGCTTTCCCCTCCCTCCCCTTTCTCTGCTCTTCACCAAGCTTTGCTCGGCGGTGTTGGGCGATTTTTTTTTATTTTTAACACTTTTTTTAAACTACTTTTAAAACTGACACTGTTTTTTTTCTTCAAAATTAACACTCTTGGACGCCCCTGTTTGCACGGCACGGTAAATTCACGTTGCCGCGCCATGCATGGCGGCGAGGCCAGGCTGCCACCGTGGTAGCGACCGGTGACGTGGCCCAGCTCTGCCGCGTCATAGATCACGGCGCGGCACCGATGCGCCATCGCGCACAGCGTGGTAGGCCCAGTAAAGGCCCGCAACGCGGCTCTCCCTCTCCATTCCTTTCTTTCCCTTTCACGCGCCCGCCGCCGCCAGATGCCCGTGCCCATCCCCCGCGCCCGCCGCCGACAGCCGCTGGTCGCACCCTCCCTTGCCGCCCACCTCCCTACCTTCCCCGGAGCTCCTCCTCGACCTTGTCATGGTAATAAAGCTCCTCCTCGGTCTCAACGGTGGATCGAAGGATTTGAATGAGTAGTTAGGGTATGGAGGAAAATATAAGTTCGTTAGAACGTTGGATCAAAGGATTAGGATTGCCAATGTTAAAGTTAATCGGTTAGTTAGAATTATGATTACCATGTATTCTAAGGTCAATTTTTATAAGAATTTTGCTTGTTTGAGTTTGCATCTCAACTTTTATATGTGAATAAATATATGGACACACTGTTGATGTACCAAATTTTATTTTTTACTGACCAAAGTATAGTTTTTATATAGTTTTCATGTTTTCATCTAAGATAGAGTTTGCACCAAATTGTAGGTTATATTTTATTTGTTGTAATGCAAATGGTTCTCATTGACATTAATTTGTGATGATTTGATTTTTGTTTGTTAAATTACAACCGTTTTGTTAGATGCAAGAAATATATCGGGAGGAGTTTTGGCGAAAACAGGGTCATCCTCGAGAATTATACCCCGACGCGTCTAGCAAAGATGCTCACGTCCCTCCTGACCTCCCTGTCCCTAACTGTGACTGTGGTTTCCCGGCCGACGTGTTTCAATCGAGACATCCAGACACAGCAACGCGTTGCTTCTACACATGCAGTCGTTTTAATGTAAGTAATTGTTTCCACTATCTTTTTTTCTTCATTTGTGTAAGTAGGCTACTAATATTTTGGTGGAATCTTGTTGTGTAGGCCCATGAGAGTTGCTTTTTCTTTCAGTGGATCGACGGTGCAAACAAGTTTGACCCTAGGTACCTCCTTTTCGACGATTGGTGTAGACGGAGACATCCACGTGAGCACTTCCAGCGGTGGGTTCCACCCCCCCCTAACCCCCCGCCAATGACGGCTAAGGTGAAGCACCTACCCGCAGTTAGACGACTTGAGGAACCTCCTCTATACGAATGCGGAGATCGAGCTATGATAAACCTTGAGAATACGTTGGAGTTTGTGTGTCCGAACAAACACGAAGTAAGTGGAAAGTGTATCTATGTAAATGTTTATCTCTATATGTGTGCGTGTACTAATATATTCTCTTGTAGCGTTATGGATTTGCGAAGTGTCGTTTCAATGAGTGGCTCTACGGTCCTAATAATCAATGGTCGGAGCCACCAAAGGCAAAGGAAAAGAAGAAAGAAAGGTTAATTTACAAAGCACCTCCAGTCAAGTGTGAATGTGGTGTTAAATCCAGCTATGGTCTAGTCCCTTCAGAGCTTGGAATAGGCCATTATTGCGGCCATATGGTTGACTATGATGAGGTTGGTTATTTTTGTGGTAAACATGAAATCGTAGTTTGTTTCTTTTGCTAAGACATATATGATATAATTTTTTGTTTGAACAGAGCACTAGGAAATGCAGGTGAGAATGTTATCATGGTTAAGCTAAGTTCTTGGATGAACTGAAGGGGAGGCAAGTAATTACACGGAATGAGGAAAAGAAGTTAGATTAGCACAGAACGCGAGCTGGTCACACCGTCTAATCTCCGATTGTGTTGGCCGATGATGGGGACGAGGATGAGGATGACACTGCCCAGTTGAGCGATCTCATCGCTCTTGCTGAGGTGGGCTTGCAGGCGGAGGAGGCTGAGGACGACACTGGCAGACTGAGCGAGCTCATCGCTCTAGCAGAGGTGGGCTTGCAGGCAGAGGAGGATAACGATGCGTTCTTCACTAATGCCACAGAGGTCACAGATGAAGCGGAGGCCGCTTACTACAGGCGACAGATAGATCAAGGCAATACAGGTGAGCCTAGCCACATGAGCCAGATGGAGGAGGACGCGTTCTTGACTCAGGCCACAGAGGCCGCAGGTGAAGCAGAGACAGCTACTACAAGCGACAGGCAGATCAGGGCAATGCAGGTGAGCCTAGCCACAGCACCAAGGTTGTGGTAGAGGACTGGTACTTAGATGACAAGTTGCTTACTTAGTATGTTTCAAACTGAGGATTGGTACAGGTGTACTAATTCAATGTTTTAGATTTGGTATTTGTATTATAGTAGAACTTTCTTGGTGCTATATTGTGTTTTATTTAAACTATTTATGTATTGTACCCATGTAACAAACACTGTTTAATTTTTGTAACGGACATTGTGTTATCTCATAAAACTTTTGCCACAAAAAATGGTATTACAATGCTGCAATTTGCATGTATTTGTTACGTTCTCGGTATATAATGCTTTTGCAAGTTGTTCTGACCATTGCGATCTTTTGAAAACCCCTCAATTATGGGCATCAAAATCTTGCTACTGCTGATGCACTCAGAAGAGAGTCTGGCCAGCGCCCAGCATGGGTTTGCCGCACCACCGTCCATGGCGCGGCAAGGCTGACGCACCAGCCGGCATGGCGCAGCAAGGCTGACGCACCCCCAGCCATGGCGTGGCGGTCAAAGTGGCAGCAAATGGAACAAGACACTTATGTTATGTTTTCACATGAGCCAAGTTATTTCATCGTGTCGGTTTAACAAATAGGTCAACAGGAAGGTTAAGTGCACGAGACAATCAATACACAAGTTCAGCATTACTAACTTGTACACGTCCCAAGTTCATCGCAAGTTCGACAATACCACTGTTCGACATAAGTTCAGCATGTCATAACTACGGCACAAGTTCATCAATACATAAGTTCGACATTACTCGACATACTACATGTTCCATCAGTATATGGGTGACTGAGTACAAGTGCATCATGTCATCCTAAAGAACTCCTATGACCCAGGAGTATATGGGTACCACGGACGTCGCTGCCTCTTCGGACGTGAAGGCAACACGTTAGGGGTGCACCCAACGTCGGTACGGTCTCGCTGGCGGTACACCCGGCGGTACTGCTAAGTGTAACTAGGACCTTGCAATTACAATATAGGCATCGTTACTTACAATGTTTAAGTAATTGTGACGTATATGGCGAAGGGTTGTTTCAAGTACCTGTTCGTCGAACTGTGTAGGAAATGGTGCATCACCAAGCTAAGACATCCCAATCTCATCGTAGTCCTCCTCCTCGTCCTTGTCCGCATCCTCCTCAACGTCGTGCTCCACAGGACCCTTGCCTGCATTGCCAGGAGTACGAACATAAGAGGTCCCACCAGCCGTCATGTTGGAGGAACCTGCTCGTGTCGGCATAGTGCTCGAGCATAAGGAACTAGACAGGTCTGGGTCATAGGGCATCTCCCACGGAGTATCCACATAGCCGAGCTTCTGTGCTAGCTTCTTACAGTTCCTCCTCACTTTCTATAAAAAAGAAAACACGGATGAATGAGTCATGGGAACCATTTAACCACTGTCATGGCTTTGAGAATAGAATGTACATCGACGAAGACGTGTAGAATGCAGTGCGGCTCCCCTCTAGTCTCGAGAAGTCACACAGCTGCTTCGTTGGACAGACTTATCAACTGTGATGCCTGCAAACACAAGCGAGCTAAGTTCGTATCACTACAATTCATAGGAACGCTGACGTGCAGTTGTATTGAAATTCAAATTTCTTACCACATATCTCTGTAGCGGGGCTCTCTGAAGCTATGTCTCCATCCTTGTTGCCTCGTCGTACACATTAGCGATGTCATCCTGGTCTTTGTCCTCATCAATTGGCTTGTAAGTGTAGGGGGCTTGCATATGTGTGTGGGTACTCCTATGCAACCATTGGAGGCAGCGGTCGAAGTTGCGTTGGTTGTGTGGTGGTATCTCGGCGATCAGGACCCTTTGCCGACTATCCCAGTCGTGGATGAATGTGGTGTGCGTCACGGCCCAATTCTTCTCCTTGTACCTGTTGCTTCGATCGTACCTACAAGTTTAACGTAAGTTAGTGGTTGTATGTATGCACATGACTGCTAAATTATTATGTTTTAGTTATCGCACCCGTGTAACTTTCTGTTGGTTGTGTACAGCGGTGGTGGGTATGGCTGCAATCTTCCGAACTGCCTATACACCCTTATAGGGTAGTGCATCTAGACCACATGGATGAAAATTTGTGGCCCGTTAAAAAGCCACTCGTCCGACTCTTCCTCAGTGTGAGGACTCAGGTACCCCTCTAGCTTGAATCTGGACCAAGGACACCAATTCACCTGACAGTTAGGTAACTACATTTAGGTTTTTGGAATAATAAAAAGCTACAACACCGACTAGCTGTATCAAAGTGCTCGCTACCTAGTGCTGTGTCAGGGCATCTAGCGTGTCCGAGTATTGCCTGTACTGCCGCTTTGTGTTCCCTCTAACTACCTCCGCTTCTTGCCAGACGTACAGAGCAGTCGGTCCTACATCCATGTGATTCCATGCTTGCATTGAATAGAATAGTCAGTCACTAGTGCGGCATCAAGTTTGAGGAAAATAAAAAATCGATGCACTTACAGGTAAACCATGAACAACGGGCCTCCCGATTGGCCATCGCTCCCAACACCAAACCTATAGTAGGTGGGAACAACGTCCTAGGTTGGCACCTCCTGTACTACGTCGGCAGGCAACGCAGAGCTAACGATAGATCCATGCTAGGATCGCGCTGCCCCAGCTGTACGCTCCAATATTCTCCTATGGCTGGCTCAATATATTGAGGA
Organism: Miscanthus lutarioriparius; assembly: GCA_904845875.1. Classification (NCBI taxonomy): domain Eukaryota; kingdom Viridiplantae; phylum Streptophyta; class Magnoliopsida; order Poales; family Poaceae; genus Miscanthus; species Miscanthus lutarioriparius. The sequence continues at coordinate 88,356,147 of CAJGYO010000009.1, forward strand.
AGGCCCAGCTGATGGTGTTACCCGATGCGTCGGGGAATAGGAAGGCGCCTAAGAAGTGCCACAGCCACACCCTAGCATACCCCTCGATCTCCTGCTCTGGAGCATTTGGGTGCAGCGGCGCCCCGAAGTTCTCTGTTATCTAGACCGAACTGATACCGGATGTTTTCCTAAAATATTTTTGTAAATATTAAATTAGCTGACACCGGATGTTACATGAGAGCTGAGGGAACAAAAACATTAAATTAGACAAAGACAATATGCATCATAAAAGTTATGTACTACACCCTCCATCTAAATAGCAAAATAATTTGCAGAATATGTGCTGGTGTGAAAATGGTAAATGTTTGGAATGTAGACATTCTTACTTTGCTCTCTTAGCATCCTCGTCCTCGGTTGGTCTTCTGCCACATAATTGCTCCACCAAATCCATCCAGTGATTGTTATCAAGGATCCCAGTCACTGGAAGACCCCCCAACCGCAGACACAGTATCATCTTCACGTCCTGCGTTGTGATAGTCATCTCGTTGCACGGAAGGTGGAAGGTGTGGGTCTCTGTCCTCCACCTGTTGGTTTTTAATTCAATACATGATGTTTTTTAATTCAAACAATGAGACAAATCAATGCTTTGTACTATCGCAAACGTGTATCAAAACATACCTATCGACAGCAGTAGTGAGAAGTGCAGGGTCGAGGATCGGTAGCCCAGTGTTGAAGACCCGGAGATCTCAAGGAAGCCGGCATGTTGTATGTACGGATGGTATCGCTCGTCCCAGCGGTGCAGCTGGTGCGTGCTTAGTCTAAGAGGTACCAAGTCCTCCTGAAGCTCTAACAGGCGCTTGGCTCGGTGGTCCTTGTTGTAGTGCACCTCAAGAATGGGGTACTACGGATGGTGATCCCCCATTCTTGTTCAAATTTCAAATGGATATGTTAGAACAAACATTAAGAGTACTATAATATGATGGAACATTAGTGCATAAAAACAAAGTAAATGTAAAAGGAATAAACTATTATACAAAATTAGAGAATAAACATATATCATAATAAACATAGCTCCAAGGTTCCAATGTACTAACATAGTAGTTTTAAATAGCATAGCAAATAATTAACATTAATATAATAAAATGTATGCTATATGCACCTGTTGCCCTTGTCTTCTATGCTTGCTAGCCTTGCGACCAGGTTCTTTATAAACGGAGCAAAGATTCCCGCCACAGGTCTCGTTGAAGTCTCCCCACTGTACATGTCTTCGCCGTACCCTCTCATAGCGACCATGTCCCCCTTGAGTCGCTTCTTCTTCCTCCTACCCTTACCTACCTTCATTAGATCCGGATGCGGCACGTAGTCATAACAATGATAAGGTGGCCACTATGTCAGGTCAAGGTATGGCTCGAAGCTCCTCTCCTAAATACTAACTGTGTTCGAACAGAGATACAAGGGTGACATATATGGTAGATCCTCATAGTTATACCTGCGAACGCTGCAGCCCGTGATCATATGAGAGCAAGGGACATGCATGATCTGAGGGACGTTGCAACTGCACTCTACTTTTTCAAGATCAACTCGGTAGTTTCGTCCACCATAACGTTAGCCGCCCAAGCTTGTGCCACCCATGCCTCCTACACTAAAGATATGGCGGCAGGGTCCATATGGCTCGGCGGTGTGCTGCTTGGACAATTCCTCAGCCTCCTTCAAATGTTCTGCTCCGGCCTTTCCAAAACACCCCTGCTCAGCTATATTCCTCTACGCAAGTTACCACCTCTTGACAAAATATTCATTGCACTTATGAAAGGAGAACTCAACAATTTCAGACACAGGCAACGATCGAACTCCGGTGAATACACAGTTGAAAGACTCCGAGGAGTTAGTGGTCATGATGCCATACTTGAAACCCCCCACGTCATATGCTAACGCCCACTTAGCCTTCTATTTCATCTGCGCCTCTAACCAGGCCTTTCCTGCTTCATTTAACATCTTGTCTAGTTCTCTCTTTGTCTCCTTGAACTGGTGCTCTGTACGTACACAACATAGAGCCTTTACCTTGTCACATACCTCCTTCTTCCTCTGACGTCGCCAGAAATTAGCGACAAAGTGTCTCTTGCACCATCTATGCACTAGAGGCGGGAACCCATCTATATGCTCAGCTGCAGCATTAAGAAGCCCTGGGTGACGGTCTGAGATCAAATATATAGTGTGAGATGGGCCAAGCACTTGTACACGTATAAGCCGCATGAACCATGACCACGATTCATTGTTCTCTCCCTCTGCCAAAGCAAAAGCCATGGGTACTATCTGGTCCTCAGGATCAACTGTAGCAACCATCATCAAGGTGCCCCTGTACTTTCCTATCAAGAAAGTGCCATCAACAAGTACGACTGGCTGACAAAACTAGAATGCATGTTCCATTTGCGTGAATGACCTGAACACATGATAGAGGACATGCCTCAAAGGGTCCTGAAAGTACATCCCTCTGGTGTCCACAAACCATTTCAAGCTAGGGTTGTAGTAATGCATTGCACATAAGATGCGGGGCACCCTGTTGTACACTTCCTCCCAACTACCCCAACGAATCGCTAGGGCAATTTGCTTAGCACGCCAAGCCTTTCCATACTTCACATCATACTTAACGAATCCAGATATGGACTATTGTAACGAAGACACCGAAATGTTGTTATTGTCATCAATGAGCCCCAATATACGAAGAGCAAGGTAACATGCAGTGAGCTGCTGATGATTTTCCTTTCCCCTATTTGTTAGGCAAGTGTGGGGTTCGACCACTTTAATTATCCTCCACTTGCCATCACTCTGTCTCTTTCATGCATTTTACCTCCACATACAACTATTTTTGCATATCACGTGGTACCTCAACTCCTGGTCCGAATGAGTGACACCATACGGCCTATGGTGATACATAGTATCGGGTTCGTAAACCCGGGGTCCCTCATAGACCGGCTTCCCAACAAAGGCTCGGCCCAGCAGACAACGTTGTGAAGGACGCGCAACTCCTGGGCCGGCCCAAATACCTAAAATGACAGGACAGAAGGGCAACCCAGTCTCCGACTAGAAGACCTGGCCGAGAAGGAACGACACCCTCTTCCAACTCTGGCACGCCTCTCCGACTGGAAGGCCTCACTTCTCACTCCGGCCCGCCTTCGGACGGCCTCTCTAACCAGAAGGCCTGACCAAACACTACTTTCGACTCCAACCCTGGTCTCCGACCGGGAGGCACCGAACCCCTACTCACAGCTCTTCTCCAACTAGCGCAATCAGAGCCGACTGGGACCAACCGACCGGGGATGCCCGCTCAGTAAGGACCAGGAAACGGACAGAGAAAGTAAGGCAGGGCACTCAAGTCAACCATAATACCAAGGATCGTACGCTGTACACCTGTAGGACAGTACACTGCGACCTTCCCAAACAGTATTGTAGGCGCCGACATTGTCCTTACAGTATTGTGGGCGCCATCAACTCCCATACTGGACAAACATGGTAAAGGCTCCCCCCACATGCCTCTAGGCATCAATAGTGTTGTGGGCACTGGCATTTACCATACTAGGTGAACATGGTAAAACCCCCTATATGCCTCTGGGCATCAACAGTATGGCAGGCACCGACGTCTGCCATATCAGAAGAAGACGACGCAACCTCCCACGTGCATCTGACATTAAACAGTATGTTGGGCACCTACCATCACCTTGTACCCACCGGCATGGGCAACAAGACTTAGTAGCATACATACTCTCTCTCTCTCTCATTTGTAAGGCCATCCCCTTCATCTATAAAAGGGGATGTGCTCTCTCCCAACAGAAGATCGATTCAACACACAACAACAGAACCACCAGGTTTGGACCTCGGACACACGTTCGAACAATAAGCACCTAGCGGAGCTCCCATCACTCTTGCCCTTTAGACCAGAGTCCGACCGGACCTCTTGTACCCCCTATCTTTCTCTTTCTCATTTGTAACCCCACTGCAAACTTCGAGCACCTGGGCTCAGGAATAAAGTCACCGACCAACTCAAACTGGACGTAGGGCACATTGCCTGAACCAGTATAAACCCTATGTCATTGAGTGCTAGGCCACATCTGATCACAACATACAGCAAAACTACAAATATTTACATGTTGGTCACTTTCTGCACCGACAGTTGGCGCCATCCGTGGGGAAGATGCTGTACGTTCACACTTTTTGGTCATCGGATGGCCCACTTTTCCGCCACCTTCGCCATGGCGGGCTCAAGCGATATGACTCGCTTCGTCTCACTAGAGTTTCCCGCACTCCCACCTATGGGGTCGTGGGTTCCATTCGTCTTCGAGCCATCCTAGGACTTCCTCTTCGGAAGCCTGGACTTCATCGCCGACCGGCTCGGCGTACTACACCTCCACGAGGAGGCACTTATTCCGGTGCTCGTTGGAGGGGCGCCCTCCATCGGCTCTGGGACGCACGACGACTTCAACAACAAGGCACCTGCGCTTCATTCCGAGCAAACTCTCTGCTCAAACCCCGCTATGAGTAATGTGCATACTGTTATTTACTCTCTATTTGCTATCTCCCGCCGATTATCCGGACGGACCGTATTGTCCGCACCACAAACATCGTACGACCGGTTCCCCTATGGCCACATGTCCCCCGCAGACGTGTATGCTTAGGGGCTCCGAAGGACGCTGGCGCCGCCCCCTCTCACATCCGAATTCATGGGAATGGCGAGCTATGCTCCCACCACTTTCCACGAACTCCTGGATGATGAGGATGAGAGCGACAGCTCCAGCATCGGTGACGTGGCACCTAGCCACCGTCCGTCCCGAGAGTGTGCTATGGAGTACGCTCTGGGACAGCCACCGGTTGTTGCGGAGTCTTTGCAGACTCACACCCCTCCGGACCCGCGTGCGGGGGCCCTCGCACTCTCACAAGAGCATGCCAAGGAGCTACGACAACAGCGGCAGAACCAGCTGCCGCCTGTGCCGGTGCGCTCAGTGCAGCACGTTGTGCCCCACGTGCATGACCTGGCGAGCGGCACTCAGGGTCGCGCTCGCCAGGTCCAGCGCGACATCATGAGTGAGGGGAATGACCCTCCACAGTTCGCTGAGGCTAGCCAGAGCATCACCGCTGCGGTAATGCTTCTACGCGGCGTTCCCGAGCTCGTCGACCCCCAGGAGCGGGCGGTCTACCGGAACCTCTGGGCGCTGGTGGAAGCCACCGCCGTTCAATAGGCGGAAAGCTCCGCATCGTGACTCTAACTCACGCCCTCTCACCCCACTGGGGAAGTGGGTACGCACCAAATGGATTGCTCCATCCGCTCACGTCTACAGCCACCAAGCGCAACTCGAGAGGCCACGACGCACCATGGTCCGACCTGGTACCTGCTCCACACCGACCGCTAGTACGCGAATGGCTCGGTCCGCACCAAGACGCTCGCAGCGTCATCAGGAACCGGCATCAGGCTCGGTATGATGATGACAACCTTCGGGCGGCGGCGAGGGTAGGTGCATGGGCTCCGGCCGGACCATCGAGGGGAGAGGTGAAATGTGCCCTAGGCACGGTCGCCGGTCAGACGTCCGGAGTCCCAGCCCGGGTGGCCTGGGACCACGGGCCTTTGGCCGGCGTATCCGGAGTGCGCCGTTCCCATAGCGCTTCCGACCACCCACCTACACCGGCAAGTACACTAGGGAGACGAACCCCGGTATTTAGCTCAAAGATTTCTAGCTCGCCTGCCGAGCCGGAGGGGTGAATGATGACCATTTCATCATTCAATATCTCCCCATCTGCGTGGGAGAACACGTTCGGGCGTGGCTTGAATTCCTCCCACATGACAGTATCCGCAACTGGGTGGATCTCAAGAGGGTATTCATCGGAAATTTCTAGGGGAATATGTCCGCCCTAGTAACTCTTGGGACCTCAAGAGCTGCCAGCAGGAGCCTAGCAAGTCCCTGCGGGATTACATCCGTAGGTTCTCCCAATGAAGCAACTCCCTCCCTGATGTCGTCGACGCGGACGTCATCAGCGCATTCCTCTCTAGGATGACCTGTGAGTCCCTGATCCACAAGCTTGGCTGCTTGAAGCCCCTGTACCACCCACGACCTGCTCGACGTTGCCATTAACCATGCCTCTGGTGAGGAGGCGGTCTAAGCGGTCTTCAATGAAGGCAAGGCCAAGCGCGTGGACCAAGATGAGGGCCCCTCTAGACAGAGGGGCAAGAAGAACAAAAAGGATCGGCACCAACCAGACAACACCGCACTGGTCGCCGCAGCTGATCGCGCGAGCAAGCAGCCCCAGCAAGGCCTACCTGACCACTTCAATAAGCTCATGGATAGCCTATGCACCAACCATGCCTACCCCATCAAACACCTCTACAAGGACTGCGAGCTCCTCAAACATTTCCTACGACAGGACGGTGGGCCGAAAGAAGGAGAGGGCAAAGAGGCGACAACCAAGAAAGGAGGCACGGCGGGCAAGGACGGGGACGGCTTCCCTGACCCCGAGGAATGCATCATGATCTTCGGCGGATCCGACGCCATCTACTCCAAGTGCCAGCACAAGGTACGCTATAGGGAGGCATGCGCCGCTGAGACAGCCGTCCCCTCCTACCTTAGCTGGTCAAAATCTCCGATCACCTTCGATCAGAGGGACCATCCCTCCCATGTCATGAGATCGGCCCATCATCCGCAAGAAGCGTCTCACCAAGGTGCTGATGGACGGAGACAGTGGCCTCAACATCCTCTACGTCGACACCCTCGATGCCATGCGCATCCCCCTATCGAAACTCTGTCCAGCGGTCTCTCCCTTCCACGGGGTAATCCCTACAGTGTAGGCATACCCGCTCGGGCAAATCAACCTGCCCATCATGTTTGGCAACAGAGCCAACTTCCACCCGAAGGTCCTCATCTTCGAAGTGGTGGACTGTCTAGGTTCCTACCACGCCATCTTGGGGCGGCCATGCTATGCCAAATTCATGGCGATCCCCAACTACACCTACCTCAAGCTGAAGATGCCGGGACCGAACGGCGTCATCACCGTGGGCAGCACCTTCTCGCACGCCTTCACGTGCAACCACGAGCATTTCGGTCTCGCCACCGCGGTCATCAACTCGTCCGAGCTCCCATAGTTCGGCCTTCCATCCACTTGAGGAAACCAAGGCGGTGGGGATCGACCCCACTGACCCAACCAAGACAGTGCGGATCGAGACTCAGCTCCCGGCCAAATAGGAATGCGAGCTCATCGACTTCCTGCGCGCCAATCGCGATGTCTTTGCATGGAAGCCATCTAACATGCCGGGCATACCGCGGAACGTCGCCGAGCACGCACTACGCCTCATCCCGGGCTCGAATCCCGCTAAGCAACGCCTGCGTTGCTTCGATGATGAGAGGCACAGGGCCATAGGCGAAGAGATCGCCAAACTCTTGGCAGCTGGATTCATCAGAGAGGTATTCCACTCCGACTGGCTTGCCAATCCCGTTCTTGTTAAAAAGAAGAATGGGAAATGGAGAATGTGCGTCGATTATAATGGCCTCAACAAAGCGTGTCCAAAGGATCACTTTCCTTTGCTGTGCATAGACCAGATAGTCGACTCCACCTCGGGTTATGAGATCCTCTCCTTTCTAGATGCCTACTCGGGCTATCACCAGATCAGCTCACAACCATGTTCATCACACCGTATCGTTCGTACTACTACGTAACCATGCCTTTCGGCCTGAAGAACGCTAGCACCACCTACCAAAGGTGCATGCAGCAATGCTTCACCGACCAAATTGACCCACTCGATCAGCTTGATCAAGCCGAGTGGCCAAAACCAACAATCACCATCTATGTCGATGACATAGTGGTCAAAACGGCCCGAGCTGCAACGTTCGCGAACCTTCGAAGGTTCAACATCAGATTGAATCCCGAGAAATGTGTTTTCGGGGTTCCAAAGGGGAAGCTGCTAGGATACATTGTGTCCGAGCGTGGCATCGAGGCCAACCCCAAAAAGATCACGACCATCTCCAACATGGGCCCTATACGCAACGTCACTGGCGTACAAAGGCTCACCGGCTATCTGGCTGGCCTGAGCCGATTCATCTCCCGGCTCGGTGAACGGGGCATGCCACTCTACAAGCTCCTCAAAAAGGCAGACACCTTCGTCTAGACTGAGGAAGCTCAGAAGGCTCTAGAGAGCCTCAAAATGTCACTGACGTCGGCCCCGATCCTTGTTGGCCCCGAATAGGGAGAACCCCTCGTCCTCTACGTTGCAGCAAGCAACCATGTTGTGAGCATCGCCCTGGTTGTCGAAAGGGAGGAGTTGGGACACCACCTTAAGGTCCAGCGACCCATATACTTCGTTGGGGAGGTACTCACCGACCCCAAGGTCTGGTACCCCTAGGTGCAAAAACTCCTATACGCCGTGTTGATGGTGACCCGGAAGCTCCTGCACTACTAAACCGACCACGAAGTCGCGGTCGTCACTTCATACCCGCCCAGAGAAATCATTTGCAACCGTGACACGGCAGGACGGATCTCCAAGTGGGCACTCGAACTCATGGGCCACGACATCAGGTATATCCCCTGTATGGCTATAAAGTCTCAGGCTCTCACAGATTTTGTCGCCGAATGGATGGAGGTCCAGCTACCGACCCCGGACGTCACCCACGAGTACTGGACAATGTACTTCGATGGGTCCGTAATGGCGCCCGGCTCAGGGGCTGGAGTGGTTCTGATCTCCCAGGATAGGAGTAGGTTTCACTACGCCATCCGCCTCCACTTCTCGGCCTCAAACAACGCCGTGGAATACGAGGCCCTCATCAACGGGTTGCGCATGGCCATCGAGCTCGGCGCCACACGACTCTACGTCCACGGTGACTCGAAGTTGGTCGTTGACCAAGTCATGAAGGAGTCCTCCTGCAAAAGCCCCATCATGGCAGCATACTGCCAGGAGGTGTGCAAGCTCTAGGACAAATTCTAGGGAATCGAGCTGCATCACGTCCCCCGAAAGGACAATGATGCGGCCAATTTTCTCGCAAAATTGGCCGCCAGGCGGGATCCGTCTCCGAGTGGGATCTTCATCAACGATCTCCATGAGCCATCCGCCCACATCCTGGAAGGTCTGATCCAGACACGCCCCGATGCCAAGCCGGCGCCCGAGGGCTCTGACCCCGACGCCAAGCCAGCACTCGGGGGCTCCGACCCCAGTGCCTCCATGATGACGTCACCCGCTGACGTCGCCATATTGTCCCTCAATCAAATCGACTATAGAGTGCCGCTACTCGCCTACCTCCTCAAGGAGGTTCTCCCACCCAAAAGGACTAAAGCCCGATGGATCGCTCGATGCTCCAAGACCTTCGTCGCGCTCGGTGACAAACTCTACAAGCGGAATACATTGGGGGTGCTCATGAGGTGCATCCCTACCAATCAGGGGAAGCAGCTCCTCCTCGAGGTCCATGCCGGGATCTATGGACATCACGTGGCCTCGAGGTCGGTGGTCGAAAAAGCCTTTTGCCAAGGTTTTTACTAGCCCACCACACTACGAGATGGAGAGGAGGTTGTCCATAGGTGTGAGGGATGCCAATTCTATGCTCGGCAAACTCATTTGCCTGCACAGGAGCTTCAAACCATCCCCATCACCTGGCTATTCACGGTCTGGGGCCTCTACATGGTAGTACCCCTCAAAAAAGGCCCAGGCGGCTTCACTCACCTGCACGTAGCGGTCGACAAGTTCACCAAGTGGATAGAGGCCAAGCCCATCACCAACATCCGCTCAGAAGAGGCGGTCAAATTCTTCCTCGACATCATCTACCGGTTCGGCGTTCCTAACTACATCATCACTGACCATGGGAATAACTTCATCGGGAAGAAGTTCCTGGACTTCAGTGATGGATACGGCATTAGGATCGACTAGGCCATGGTTGGACATCCACGTACTAACGGTCAGGTAGAGCGTGCCAATGGCATGGTCCTCTAGGGACTTAAGCCACGCATCTTTGACCGACTCAACAAATACGCCGGGCGATGGGTCGCAGAGGTCCCAGCGATCCTACGGAGCCTGAGAAAGACCCCAAATCGATCCACAGGGTTCACACCCTTCTTCATGGCCTACGGAGCAGAAGTAGTGCTGCCCTTCGACCTCGACCATGGTGCCCCAAGAGTGAAGGGTTTCGATCACGACCGAGCTGCGGAGGCTCAGCAAGACATAGTCGACCTACTCAAAAAGGTCCTCGAGACGACTATCATCTGCTTCGCTCGCTACCAGCAAACTCTCCGTAGGTACCACAAAAGGAACATCAGGGGGATGATCCTTGAAGTTGGTGATCTCGTACTCGGAGGACCCAATCAATGAAGGAGAAACACAAACTCTCTCCACCATGGGAAGGACCCTATGCGGTGGCCGAGGTGATCCGACCGGTCGCCTACCGACTGAAGGACGACAACGGCAACTTTCTCACCAACACTTGGAACATTGAACAGCTACATTGTTTTTCCCCTAAATTCGGTCTTACCATTTTTTATTGAACACTTGCTCCTGTAAAGGACCCCAGCCCGAACACTTTTAGCCCGGGTCACTCGGGGGCTCCATGAGGGTACAATACTAAATACTACCTCCCTTTTTTACTATCACATGATAAAAACTTTTTGCCTGATCGAAAATGCATTCCATTCCTTTGATTATTATACGTGACTTTGTTTTTACTCCCGACCGAGTGCACCCCACCACAACCTACGGTTATGAGCAGCCGAGCCTCGCGGGCCATGCCCAGGTTCTTAAAAGTTGTAGCCTACAAAACGAACAGGTAGGTGCGAAAAAGAAGGGATAAAAACAAAGCTATGCTAGGATAAAAAACAAGGAACGGATAGTGAGTCTATCACAAAACAGAATGGATGTATTCATTGATACAAAAATTGTTCACATGGGGGCTCCCCCACGAATTTAATGATTACATTTGCTGACTACTACTCCAAATACTACTATGGCTGCTCGGTGGCATCGACTGATGCCAAAGGAAAGGAAACGGCACATGCCGTCGGACATAACTACCGCCATAAGGGCCCCACCCGATTCCGCTCCCTCGACTTTGGGGAGTCCGACGGATACCTCAAGAGCCCCGCCCAGTTCTGCTCCCTCGACTTCGACAAGCACAATGGTTACCTCCAGGGTGTCGCACCCATGGCTGCTCAACAGAAGAACATGGAGCTCCTGACTTTCTCATGCAGTTGAGGCAGCTCCTAGGCAGGGACGCTGCCCGCCTACCGAGATATGGCCACCGTGGCTGGAAGATATCTCATCAAACTTTATGAACTGGCCAACCTGAGCAGCTGCAAGGGCGAAACCTCCATCGATGCAGTCCCGAGTGTCTTCCTCTCCGACAAGGCTCGCCCGGAGAAGACTCGTCGGAAGGAGTCCACATGCGGCTCCATCCCGACAAAAGCCTCACAGACGGTGACAAAGACAGCGACGTACGTCACTCTCCAGTGCGCCACCTCCTTCGATGAAACTAGCCCCTTCTCGGCGAAGGCGGCCAGCACCATCTCATCTATGTTGGGAGACCTCCAACTCGACATCACGCTCCGAAAATCACGAATGGGTCTATGAGTCTCCTTTCCTTCTCCCTTCCCCTATTGAAAGAAGAGGTAGAGCGGTTGAGGAAAGGTGAAAGGATTGGGGCGAGAAACCCTCCCCTTCCCCATTCAATGCGGATGGGAACGACAGGACGCGCCCTGACCGAGGGGACACACCCTGCCCGATGGAACGATGCCTAGTCAGACAGGACGTGGCCTGGCTATGGCCCACCACTACCGCACGTCGAGTGCCAAAACCAAAGCACCACCAAGCACAGGTGGCCCTCTACCTTCCTAGGCGGGACTTGGAAAGGCCCAACTATGGGATCTCCGCCCAGGAGAGACCATCAGACTTCTTGAGTCGATCGGATGGCTCAGGCAAATGCCAAGAGACAGGTAAGGAGCAGAGGGACGCCCCATGTGGGCCATGCCGACTCCGCCAAGAATGATGAGCGCGGGTCCTGGTCGGACATTTCAGATTGAAGCTCCTCAAAGCCCATCACTCGAGTCATCAAAGTAACATTACGAAACCCCAACTATTTCTTTATACAAATCATTCATACATCCATACACGCATTCATTCATTCCATACACCCACGCCCCCTAGATGATTCTACCCAAATCGCCGGGGGCTCGGGGGCTAAGGCATCGCATATACGGTTAAATGCATCACAACGCTCTGTGTTGCGTCACGAAGTGGCAGTTGCCTCATTCAACTTGAGCAATGACTGACCGGGGTTCGAAGGCTGGCCCACGAAGGGCTCGAGGCCACCTCGCATCAAACAGAGCCAGGGGAGAAAACACAGATGATCCCCAAGAAGTCCTCGCCCGGTCTGCCCCAAAGCAGACATGTCATCTCAACCTTCTTGTTCGATCCTAATCCTCTGCCAAACCCACAGAATCTCCATCGAGGGGAGGCAAGCGGCCCACCCGGTCGGTCTCCAGAACGACCTAGGCATCTGTCGGGTTGTAGGTTAAGGAGCAGTGGAATGTCACAAGAGGGCTCTGTCGACCCCATAATGAACGACGGACCCAGATTTCACTCTATCATACCCGTTAGCGAGCTCACCGAGCGCGTCACTCAAGCCCAAGCCCTCGAGGCAAGCGACATTAGCTCAGCCCCTATGGTTGCGAGAAACCGCGGATGGGGTAACGCACAAAACTCAACCGACCCCTATCAAGCCCAACAGGGCTTAGGGGCTCAAGACACCTAAATTGCCTCGGTTGCGCCCGACGTGCGCGCCCGACGCCAGGATCCACGAGCTCTGTCTCGCCCGATCCCTACACTGCCTCAGCTGCGCCCGACACGTGCGCCCGATATCTAGATCCACGAGCTCCGTCTCGCCTGATCCCTAAACTACCTCAGCTGCGCCCGACGCGCGCATCAGACGCCAGGATCCGTGAGCTCCATCTCGCCCGATCCCTAAACTACCTCGGCTGTGCCCGACGCGAGCACACCGACGCTAGGATCTGCGAGCTTCGTCTCGCCCGATCCCTACACTACCTCGGCTACGCCTGACGCGTGCGCCCGACGCTAGGATCCGCGAGCTCTATCTCGCCCGATCCCTAAACTACCTCGGCTGCGCCCGACGCGAGCGCCCAATGCCAGGATCCGTGAGACCCGATCCCTAAACTGCCTCGGCTACGCCCGATGCGAGCGCACCGATGCCAGGATCCGCGAGCTCCGTCTCGCCCGATCCCTAAAACTGCATTGGTTGCGCCCGACGCGAGCGCACCGACACCAGGATCCACAAGCTCCATCTCGCCCGATCCCTAAACTACCTCGGCTGCGCCCGACGCGAGCGCACCAACGCCAGGATCCGTGAGCTCTGTCTCACCCGATCCCTACACTGCCTCGGCTACGCCCGACACGTGCGCCCGACGCTAGGATCCGCGAGCTCTGTCTCGCCCGATCCCTAAACTGCCTCGGCTGCGCCCGACGCGAGCGCACCGACGCCAGGATCCGCGAGCTCCGTCTCGCCCGATCCCTAAAACTTCCTTGGTTGTGCCCGACGCGAGTGCACCGACACTAGGATCCGTGACCTCCATGTCACCCGATCCCTAAACTGCCTCGGCTGCGCCTGATGCGAGCGCACCGATGCCAGGATCCGCGAGCTCCATCTCGCCCGATCCCTACACTGCCTCGGCTACGCCCGACGTGCGCGCCCGATGCCAGGATCCACGAGCTCCATCTCGCCTAATTCCTAAACTACCGCGGCTGCACCCGATGCCAGGATCCGCGAGCTCCAACTTGCCCAATCCCTACACTACCTCGGCTACGCTCAACGCGTGCGCCTGACGCCAGGATCCGCGAGCTCCATCTTGCCCTATCCCTACACTGCCTCGGCTATGCCCGACACGTGTGCCCGATGCCAAGATCTGTGATGCTCCATCTCGCCCGATCCCTAGACTGCCTCGGCGACGCCTGGATCTGCGAGTCCGACTCACCTGATCCCCGCGCACCCGACGCGACTCCATCTCACCCGATCCTTGAAAACTATCTTGATCCCTAACTGCCCGTTGTCAAAACCCCCTAGACGATTCTGGCCAAATCGCCTGGGGGCTCTAGGGCTACACCCGCGGGTGCGCTCGCGCGCACCCGCTGACGAAACAAAACTTCCCCACCGGCAACACGAAAAACCCCCCAGATGATTCTGCATGAATCGCCCAGGGGTTCGGGGGCTACACCCGCGGGTGCGCTCGCGTGCACCCGCCATCAAGACAAAAATCCCCCAAACGATTCTACCCAAATTGCCCGAGGGCTGGGGGGCTCGTGTCAAGTTCGTCAACCTGGGGTCCTTCATAGACCGGCTTCCCAACAAAGGCTCGGCCTAGCAGACAATGTTGCGAATGACGCGCAACTCCTGGGCAGCCCAAATACCTAAAATGATAGGACAGAAGGGCGATCTAGTCTCCGACTGAAAGACCTGGTCGAGAAGGAACAGCTCCCGCTTCCGACTCTAGCCCGCCTCTGTGACCGAAAGGCCTCGCTTCTGACTCTGGCCCGCCTCCAGATGGCCTCTCCGACTGGAAGGCCTGGCCAAACACTACTTCCGACTCTAACCCGCGTCTCTGATAGGGGAGGCACCGAACCCCTACTCACAACTCTTCTCCAACTGGCGCAATCAGAGCCGACTGGGACCAACTGACCGGGGATGCCTGCTTCGGTAAGGACCAGGAAACGGATGGAGAAAGTAAGGCAGGGCACTCAAGTCAACCGCAATACCAAGGACCATACCCTGTACACCTGCACGACAGTACCCTGCGACCTTCCCAAACAGTATTGTAGGCATCAACATTTTCCCTACAGTATTGTGGGCGCCATCAACTCCCATACCGGACAAACACGGTAAAGGCTCCCCCACATGCCTCTGGGCATCAACAGTGTTGTGGGCACCGACATTTACCATACCAGGCGAACATGGTAAAACCCCCTACATGCCTCTAGGCATCAACGGTATAACAGGCACCGACGTCTGCCATATTAGAAGAAGACGACGCAACCTCCCACGTGCATATGACATTAAATAGTATTATGGGCGCCTACCATCACCTTGCACCCGCTGGCGTGGACAACAAGACTTAGTAGCATATGTACTCTCTCTCTCATTTGTAAGGCCATCCCCTTCTTCTATAAAAGGGGATGCGCTCTCTCCCAACAGAAGATCGATTCAACACACAACAACAAAACCACTAGGTTCGGACCTCGAGCACATGTTCAAACACTCAGCATCTATCGGAGCTCCCATCACTCTTGGCCCTTCAGACCAGAGTCCGACCAGACCTCTTGTACCCCCTATCTTTCTCCTTCTCGTTTGTAACCCCACTTCAAACTTCAAGCACCTGGGCTTAGGAATAAAGTCACCGATCGACTCAAACTGGATATAGGCCATGTTACCTGAACCAATATAAACCCTGTGTCATTGAGTGCTAGGCCACCTCCGATCACAACATATAGCAAAACTACCAATATTTACTTGTTGGTCACTTTCTGCACCGACACATAGCATAGTCCTGAAGGAAGAGCTTCATCTCTAACATTGTATCGAATATCATCCCCTTACTAAAGATTTCTTTCTCATGGTCATACAATGATTTCCTACACATCTAGAGACCGGTGTCACAAACTGCCATATCCGTCATGCTGACATCCCTATAGTTCGAAAAGCCCCTAAAAGGTATGTTCATCGACCTTAGTTGCTCAAGCTCAGTTGCTGTGTAAGGTGGTGGTGGAACATACTGCTGCGCTTCACTAATTTTGCCCCATGAATCATAGGGTTATCATCTACTGGCAAATCTGTGACTAGTCTACCCTGAGCCTGGATAGCATGCAAAACCTCAGTTGGTACTGGTAATGGCATACCATGAACAGGTACTAGCAGGGCATTAACCGCTGTGGGCATAGCATGTCTACCTCCCTGGTCATCATCTGAATCGTCCGAATCACTGCTAACTACAACACCGATCCTGTCCTCCTCCTGCTCCTCCTCTTCCAGTTCGAACTCGTTCACATCGAAGTCATTGCTTATATAGCCTACTTGACTTGAGTGAAACTGCTCCTGCATCAACTGACCGTCCAAATCCATGTGTACCCTGAGTTGCTTCCCCTTCGACCTCCAATTCTTGCTCATTGCCTCCAACACCGTCAATGGACGGCCCATCCAGGACACCCTGCCTCCTGTACCCATTCTCCACCACCACCTCAACCATGGGCACATTGGAACCTTGGAGCACCCTATTGTAGTGGGACCAGTGAGCAAGGTCGTGCAAGGGCATCAGGACATAGTGTGCCCTAGTCTTCCCAGTATCAAACCTCCCTTTAGTGTGAAATCACCGCCAAACTTTGCATTCAAACGGACACAAAGGTCATTGAAGCTAGGAGGTTCATCAAACCATTCCAATTCTTCTTCCATATCCTCAAACATACCATCTTCTTTCCTAACACTTCCTCCGTAGAAAACTCTAACACAACAATCCATCTACAAAAGCGTTTCAGAAACTTCATCAGGTCATCGAAATCGTCGTGCGTACTAACTAACTAACTACACCTATACTAACTAACTATACTAACTAATCTAATATTAATACTTATACCAACAATTCTAACTAACTATACTAACTACACTA
The DNA here is from genome assembly GCA_904845875.1 of Miscanthus lutarioriparius. Taxonomy (NCBI): domain Eukaryota; kingdom Viridiplantae; phylum Streptophyta; class Magnoliopsida; order Poales; family Poaceae; genus Miscanthus; species Miscanthus lutarioriparius. The sequence goes on from CAJGYO010000009.1 coordinate 88,372,794, forward strand.
AACACACTAATATTAATACATGTACTTACTATACTAAGTAACTTTACTAACTATACATATCTAGCTAATAGCAAAACTAACTGCAAAACTATACATAACTTATATTTACTAACTTCACTAAATATCTTTGCTAACTAATTGTATAAATCTCTATCCAGTCAAACTAAATTTGAATCCTAACCCTAGTAAAAAAATTGACAGAGATGTAGAAGAGCATTACCTCGATAAAGATTATGGGTCACCACAATCCACCAATGGAAAGGAGATGGCCGACGGCGGCAATGGCCAGCCGGTAGCGGCCTGCTTCTAGAGGGCGGTGCCAATGGCCGGCTGCCAGCAGCAATCCCCCCTTCTAGAGGACGACGATGGGCAGGACAACAATGTCCTTCACAGCTCGAGACAGTGCAGAGAGATGGAGGGGCGGCGACGAGGACGGGCGACGTGCGGCAATGGGGAGATGGAGGGGCGGCGGTGCCAGTAAGGGAGGCAATGAGACATGGGGAGATGGAGATGGAGTCAGGGTGGACTGGCACACGCTGGAGGGGCACGGCGGGCGCAGGCGCGCTGGGCGGGATGCAGCGGGTGTGGCGGGCGCGGCTCGCCGGGCGAGCGTAGCGTGGTGGCGGCGCGGCGGGCGGGAGCACCGGGCGGGGCGCGTCGAGTGTGGGCGGGACTCGGCGGGCGTGGCGCCACGGGCTCACCGGGAGGGCGCGGCGTGGTGGCGGTGCGGTGGGCAGGAGTCGTGCCGGTGGCGCGGCGGGCGCGCCTAGCGCGGCGGCGGGCGCAGGACGGCTCAGGGCGCGGCTCCTCTCTCCAACTGGTTCAAACGGGCTGAGTGAGACAAACAGAGAAAGGAAAGCAAGGTCGGTTACAAGGGGCTGTCGCGTCGTGATGCGTGGCGCGGCAGCCCGCCAAGGCCCGCGTGGCGGGCGCGCGTCAACCTGCCCGCCGTCGTGATCGCCCGCAGCCGTTGACTGCCCCCTGCCGCGCCTCCATGCATGGCGCGGGTGCAAACAGGCGCGTCCAAAAGTGTTAGTTTTGAAAAGAAAAACAGTGTCAGTTCTAAAAATAATTTAAAAAACTTGTTAAGAATAAAAAAAAATTCGTTGGGCAGTGAGGCTCCAGATCCTCACACGTCTGCGCTAGATTCGGTGTCTAGCATTAGGATCTGATGCTCCTCGTTGTAGGGCAGCATGACGGGACACGAAGTTGGGAAGCCGCTCCCCCTTCACCTGCTGCAATTGCTCCTGGTACGCCGGGTGGTTGAGGGGTGCCACCTACACTTCGAGCCATCTGGAGCTGGAGGCGCAGCCGGATCCATGCGCGGTACTACATGGCCCATAGGCACAACTGTTGCCAAGGCGTCTTGCTTGTGAATGGATCGGGGGACAGGCGCGAGGACGAGGCCTGATCCGCAGCTCGGGACCTCCTTCGACGCACGGTGCCTTCCTGCATAACTGTCAAACGTGGACCCTGCATTCGGGGCCTATGTTGGGAGCGCCCCAACCCCTCAGGTTCATGCATCTGGGGCGCTTCCCCGCGTTTGCTGCAGCCGTCATTCTTGGTCCGCACGAGCCTGTGGATCTAGGGGTGGGGTCCAACCCTTGCGTGTCTATGGGAGGCTTGGGCGGGGCCTAATATGGTGGTGGTTCTAGGCGAAAGCCTTGCTTAGCTCCTACCCAGCACGGGCGATGATGGTGCCCTCGGGCGTCATGTCCCTCTTTGGGATGTCGTTGAAGAATCACTCATCTGCTCTTGCACTTTGGCCTCCGTGGCATGTTGTGGTCATCCCATCGGGCCATCACCGCCGTCCGGGTCTTGCCACATCATCGGTCCACGTCGGACTTCATTCTTTGACTATGTGTGCTTCTTATCCGTCCTTGCAATGGATGCCTACCATAGCATCGCTTGGGTCGTCTTGGCAGATGTCTTGCCGTCATCATTCAGCTTTCGGTCTTCACGGATGCTTTGTTGCCGAGATCGCGTTATGTGTGCCAAATGGTGGACTTTATGTGTGCCAAAAGATCAAGGAGATCTTGGAATTCTAAACCTTGAATTACAAAATGAATGCTTGTTAAGCAAATGGTTGTTCAAACTTATAAATGAGGATGGTGTTTGGCAAGAACTTCTTAGGAAGAAGTACTTGAAAGACAAAACTATTGGTGAAGCATATTGGAAACCAGGCGATTCTCATTTTTTGTCTGGCCTTATGAAGATAAAAGACCGTTTCCTAGGTCTATCTACTTTTGTTCTTCATAATGGTACTTCCACATGGTTTTGGAAAGATAAGTGGTTAGGCGACTGCACACTGAAACAACAATTTCCATCTTGGTATAATATTGCCAGGAAGAAACATGCAACCGTTTCTCAAGTCTTTAGTATAGTGTACCTTTAAACATATCGTTCTGCAGAGCTTTGGTTGGGGACAAATTAACTAAGTGGAATGAACTTGTGGCAAAAGTTGTATTTGTACAACTTGAGGATCAACCGGATACTCTGAAATGGAATCTTACAAGACATGATGTTTTTACAGTACAATCAATGTATAACTATTATATACATAGCAACTTTGTGCCCACAAATAAACATATGTGGAAGTTAAAACTACCTCTTAAGATTAAGTTTTTGTTTGGTTCTTAATCAAAGGTGTAATTTTAATCAAAGATAATCTAGTAAAGCGAAATTGGATAGGGAGTGAGCGTTGTTGTTTTTGTAACAACAATGAAACTATCCAACACTTGCTTTTCGATTGTCATTTTCACATTTTATTTGGAGACTATTCATGTTGCTTTTGGTTTAAGACCACCACATAGTGTAGCCCATTTATTTGGGAATTGGTTGCAAGGGATAGACAAAAAAACACGCTTCCAAGTTTGGGTTTGAGCAATTGCGGTTTGTTGGTCTATCTGTCTAAGTAGGAACGATATAATTTTTGATAAAAAGGAATAATTCTTATATGCAGGTTATCTTCAGAGCTACATATTGGACTCGATTTTGGTCCCAATTACAGAAGGAAAGCATTCAGGCAACCATGAAGTGGGCTTGTCGTCTTCTCGAAACAACTATGTTGGAGATCTTCGCCAAGCATGGGTGGATGTCTTCTAATAGGCTAGAGGCTTAGTTGGCTTTGGAAGTCCCTTTTTGTTTCCAGCGTCTTATTGCCTTTTGCTAGTTTAGTTTTTTTCAGCTAAATTGTAATAATGAATGGTTGTATGCAAAACTCTTGCAGAGGCTGGAATATAATATTCTTTTTTCTAAAAAATCAATAGTTTCTCAAAATAAGGTAGAATTTTTTTTCAAGCATGAAATTATTATTTTTATATATATTATTGATAGTAGGCAGCCTGAAAAACGTGTATGACTCTCTATGGGCTGCTGTGCTGTTGCATTCGGTGCCACGGGTAAAAGAGTCATTTCATGTTGCTTTTAACACCGTTACTTTGTCAAACTAACGGAAGTGCTAATAACCAAAACGAATTTTTAGGGCCAGATAAGCAAGTTCAATCGAAAAAGAGTTAAGAAACTAAGCAAAAACTTCTTTTAGGGCCAAGGAACTAATTTTCTCTATTATATATCTCTGTAGCGGCCAGCCAGCGCAGCGCGCCAGCTCTCCGTGGCAAGCTGGTAGTGACTGCGAATATAGGCCTTGTTTAGATTGCAAATTTTTGCAACCTGGATACTATAGCATGTTTCGCTTTGTCCGATCATGCATGCTGGTAGTGATTTACAACCGAATATTAGTTACGGTGATTTCTCCATATATGCTAGAAAAATTAATGTGATGGAGAGAGAAAAAACTGGGCCGAGATCTAAACAAGGCCATAGTTACGGTGATTTCTGACCTAGATACATAAAGACTGGGCCGAGATTTGGCTTGGGCTGTCGTCTGAATCTACGTACGACTTGATATATTGTAGTTATTAGCTAGAAGACATCATTGATACGTATTATTGGACAGCTGCTCGATTCGATACCAAGAGCCCAAGATGCATGGTTGGCACGTACGGGGGCGCCTGCTGCTTTGCCTTGCCTGCTGCTTTGGCACGTACGGGGCCAGCGCTGGGCGTTTCGCTCTTCTTGGCATGCTGGTGTAGTAGGTGAGACTGCGCATAGCTCCGGTGAGCTATATATATATACACAAGACTCAGGTCGGCCGAGATTCGGCTTGGGCTGTCGTCTGATTCTACGTACGACTTGATATTGTACTTATTAGCTAGACATATCTTTGATACTAATACAATTTTTATTTATTTTTTTACAAGTTCTATCAGAATTAATTAAAGAAGTTTAACATTGGACGACGAGACAAAAAAACAGCCAGCATTTTGGAATTAATGGAAGGATTTCTTAGTTTCCGTCACGGGGCTAGTACTTTATTGGAAAGGTGGTAGTCTCACCGATGAAGGCGTGTACCGGAAAAATAGCTAGCTCGGAGTACATACATCTCACGCACACGAGCGACAAGCATTACGAGTTCGTACGACGTTGAATGGTCGTCGACTACAACGCTAGACCAGAAGCAGGCAGCTCATCTCTCTCATCGATGCATCTCATAGGGATTAGTAGGACAAAAGCTAGCACATGGAGTATTTGTACGTACGTTGAATGGTCATCAATCTACCTGCGGTGCACGTCCATCCGTGGCAAGTAACCAGCATGCGCGCCACAAATTAAAAGTACGTATGTAGTGGACAGAGACACACTCATTGGGCGTGGCCAAACCAGGAGAAGCCAGAAAGCTTTGCTAGCTCACCAAAGCAACAGACTGTCTAGTGTCTACTACTTGCACACGCACTCAACATGCATGCATACTTACAACTGCGTGAAAGTAAGTATGCATGCATATGAAGCTTAGTTATATATTGGGTGTGGTGCACTTGTTCGTTCCCGCACCGCACGCAAGAGTAGGCAACGCACATGATGCTGCACCTGCATATATTCCACACAGCCGCCTCTGCATTGGCCTGGCACAAATGCTTTTAGCCAGAGCCGTCGTCTCCATGCATTTCGCCGCCGCGTGCCCCCGCGCTTTCTACGTGTCTTCCAGGCCACTATTCCCGGTGGCCACACTGCTGTGCTGCCGGCCTGCCGCCGCGCGCGCGAGGTACGTGCTGCTGGTGGTGTGGTCACTAGCTACTAGCGCGAATGAAGCGAAGCCACGGCCGGAAGACTAGCTAGTGTGTTGCATGCGGTGGTCGATGCATATATGACGACGGCTATATGCATGCATGTTTCGATCGTTTTCATTCTCCCATCATGCATGCCGTACGTACATCTTTAGTTCATTTGACAGGAAAGCGCGGCCACCGGGCTTACTTGGCCGGTACATGCTCTTAGTGCCGTGCCTGGGTCTGACCCTGGGCAGTGGGCACGACAGCCGGCGCCGCGCACGGCACGGCTAGCTCTAGTCATCGTGCCTTTCATGTTCGTGCCTAAACGTGTCTGTGCCGTGTAGTGCCGGGCAGCCCATCTGGACATGTACCTCGCTTACTCGCTTTGAAATTCAAATGCACGACGACCAAACACAATGCTACTTTGTTTTTGACCGGCTTGACTAAAACTTTAGAAAAAAAAATATGCGTTGTATTAGACATGCACGAATATATAAGTAATATTGAAAAAGGGACATGGTTATATAATTATTATTATGGTCACACGTGTAAAATAAAGGCAGCTAGCACTAATGGTGGTGCAAGGATGTCACGCTATGGTCCACTGCTTTTAAGCTAAAAATCATTATGTATCGATCAGAGGCTAACATTGGATGATATTATGATAATAATACAATGGTGCACGACCCATGAAACAACATTTGTGTGTGTGTGTGTGTGTGTGTGTATATATATATATATATATATATATATATATATATATATATATATGGAACTATCTACGAGGATATATAGCCATTTGTATATATAATAAGAAACTTTACTGTCCACGAGCGCCCATTGTCGACACGAGAGGCCGCCTTCTGATATTTTCCCACCTCAACAGCTGGTAGCAGAGTTGTCAGTCGATCGTGAGGCATTTCTTTATTATGCCTTGCAAAAGCAGTGTCGTTCTTGAGCTAAGGCGAATAGCACACACGTACACGTACTGTATTTGACATGTGAATCTTTTTATACATCCTTCAGTGGCACACTTGTTCTATTCCGCCTTTCAAATCAAATCAGCATGATCCGGCCGGCCGGCAAGCGACTGATGGATTACTGGACAGTGAAATGAGCGATATTTATTGCCGGCCATACAGACTGCAAACAGGGAAAGGCAACAGGCCTGCCAAGCGACTGGACAGTGTGCATTGTGCCATAAACTATGTGGTTAGTATTGCATTCGCAACATGAGTGGAAGTTCAGTTATCATTACTCAGCACAAAGTTTGTATGCGTTGCATTATGCAAGGCCGGGATGATTTCAATTTCTCAAAGACCTACATGAATACTTCTAATAAACAAATTGCGTCCTAGCTAGGATGTGTGTGTGCCATCACATTGTCTTTAAGGTTTGATAATTACAAATATAATTGACAACTTTCTAAATTTACTTAGTGGGCGTAGGTTTCTGATGCTATTATTTTACTACTATCTCCATTCCAAATTATAAAATATCGTTCTGGCTTTTCTAGATACATATATAGTAAAATCTATGTATTTAGACATAGCAGATATCTAATTAAAAAAAAAGACATAGCATATATCTAGATTCATAGCAAAAGCTAAGTCCAAAAAAAATAGTAAAATGACCTAGAATTAGAATGGAGGGAGTATGTCATATCTGTATGTCGAATCCGGATCTATTAGGCTGGAAGTTGTATGCGAACAAGAGACTATATATGAACCAAATTAAACAGTATCCATACTCTTTGGATATCACGGGAGGTAGTACAAATATACTGGATACTAATCCTCTCAACATTTTGTGAAGGGAAAAAGTATTTGTAACCTTTTGTGTTTGTAGTTATAATTAATTTAAAAGTTAGTTAAGTATAACTTTTGTATTTCAAAAATAATATACTTACCGAGTCAAATATGTTTCTTTCCATGATATAACTATTGGGCTCACTTATTCTTCCATGTTCAAGACAAATATATTTTCAGCTTCTCAGTACATCAATGAACAGCCTGTTCGCTGGGTCGTATTTGGCTTATAAGCCATGGCTTGTCAGCAACGACCAGTAATTTTGTCTCACACCAAACCAGCCAAAAGTATTTTCAGCCATGGCTTATAAGCCAAACCAGCCAAAACGAACGGGGCGGCATGCGGGGCAGAATTCTTTCAACCCAAAATACGCGGCCACGAGGGACATTAGCCTTGGAACACGTGCATGAACACAAAGTCCTGGAGAACGGACTTCTTTGTGTGACCATACCTACTTTACTTAGGCTAATCTTAGTGGTGAGTTTTATGACACAATTATAAGACTGTTACATCAGCTTTTGTATTGGTACTATGACAATGAGTTTTATCTAAATGAAACTTTCTCTATCTCTCTCTTTATGATTAACTTGCCAGCTCAGCAAATTTGCTGATGTGTCACAACATTAAACTCCTTTGAAACTCCCATTGAGACTGGATCAACTATAATGGGTGTTGTTGCATTCACTACTATAAAATCATTTTTTTGGGACTCCCACTTTGATTTACAGAGGCGAGCATATACTAATCATCGTCTCTCAAAATGTGGGCCATTTTTAGAGAACTGGATCAGCTATATTGTGCGTTGTTGCATTCACTATTATAAAATCAATTTTTGGGGACTCCCACTTTGATTTACAGAGGCGAGCATATACTAATCATCGTCTCTCAAAATGTAGACCATTTTTAGAGAAACAATTCATTCTACAAAGGCAGCCCACATTTAACCATCTCGGGAAATCAAATGAGTGTTTCTAAATGGAGAGAGTATGTACTATCACAATCCTGACAACCTTTCGGTACACATGCGCTGAATTAGCTTGGTCTAGTTGATTGCTAGTGTTAACATGCACCACTACTGGAATCTCGTATTTTTCTGTGGGTGATAAATTTTTCTGTGCGTTTTTTTCGGTACGCATAGAAAAATTACGATTTTTCTGTCGGTTCCAAAATATCCCGACAGAAAAGTACTAAAACCCACAGAAATTTTTCTGTGCGTGACAATACACACACGGAAAAAATCAGCACTCACAGAAAAATACAATTTATTCTGTCGGTTCTTTAAAAACGCATAGAAAAAAATATGTACACGCACACAAAAATCATAACCCTAACCCTCTCACGCACGCACTAGACCGCGCCCCCTCCCTCACTCTCTCCTTTTAGCGCCCCTCCCTCTGCGACTCAGCGCCGCGCCCCTCCCTCTCCAACTCACCGTGGGGGCTCCTCCCCTCCTCGAGCAGCGCCGCCACTCCCTCTCCTCCCTCTCCCTCTTCATCGACGCGGCGGGCGCGGCCCCTCTCCTTCACCCCCGGATCCGGCCAAATCCATGGCGGGCGTGCCCCCAGGCGACTGGATCCGGCGCCACCACCTCCACGCCGGCCGCCGACGACCGAGCAGATCCGCGCCCTCCCCCACCCATCTGCCGCCAGCTCTCTTCTCGTCGCCCCAGCTCTGCTGCTTCCCCTCCCGACGCCGGACGCAGCCCTCTCATCGCGCGGCCGACGCGCGGGTGCGGCCCTCCAGGCGCACCGTCCCTCTCCCAGGCGTGGCCCTCTCAGCGCGCGGCCCCTCCCAGCCGTGGCTCTCTAGGCGCCTCCCCTAGCGCACCGCCCCTCCCGGACACAGCCCTCCTGGGTGCGTCCCTCATGGTGCACCGCCCCTCCCGAGCACAGCACTCACGGCATGTGGGCCCTCCCGAGCATGGTGGATCTAGAGCCCCTTCTCAGCCCGACGTCCAGATCTACAGCTCCAAGCGCAACCACATCAGGGCAGTTGCAGCTCCGAGTGCAGCCTCCTTCCAGTGGCCGAGGTGAGCCCTTTGCCAATGACAAGCACCCACAACACAAGCCAGGTATGCATGTTCCTTCTCTTCCCTTTTGTGCAAATTTGAGAACGAACCCTAATTTTAGCTATTTGGTTATGTGTATTCAGAACAGATCTGATCTAATCCCATGTGTATGCTGTAGGATGTGGATTGAATTTTGTTCATATAACTAGTACTGATTTTTTTACCAGAGCAATACATGTTGAAAAATTTGTACTATCCTATTTTTAGTATTTGACTAATACATTTTTTTACCAAATACCAACATTTTAAAGCATGTTTTTATCGGCCAGGAATTATAATCCAAGTTGATTTGGTTAACTGAATTGCAAAACTATGTTTTATGACAACTTTCAAAGCAAGGCCGTATTTCAGTCATGCTTCTGTAATAGCCACCTAGCTTCTCTAGGATTTTTTTTCACCTGCAAAGCTAGGCCGTTGTTTAGTAGTCATGCTTCTACACCCAATACACGGGATACTATATCAGAACTGGATTGCCAATGGCCAAATGGAAGGTAATGTACTTAGGTCCTCTACTCCCGAAAGTGTAAAAGATAATGTATTGTGCCTATAATTTTGTACACTTCATTGCAATCCTATGCCTATGAAGCCTGACACAGTTTCATCTTTGTGTAGCATTGGAAGTATTAGAGCTAAACTTGGAATACTTTTGTCGAAAGGAGTAGGTAAGCAACTTGCTTAAGCATGTCACTGCTATTCTGTGGTTCTGTGTGAAATAATTTCTGTAACTTAGAAAATGATGAACTCATTGGTCAGAGGATAATCCTTGTTGTTTCTCAGTAGATGGCATTGTGTGTAAATCAAACTGGCTTGTGACTTGAGAGTTAATCTCTGTTCTTTGATTGAATGAACTTAGTCTTAGTTTGGTCATTGTCATATAGTTCTTTGATCGACCATATATGACTGTTTTAGTGTTTTACACAGCACTGCATATAGGCTTTAGTGTATTAGGAGTATGCTTCTTTCTAATTCCACCTTTTTTACTGTGTGCAACACTGCAAATCACTTGATTGAAGGCACATGAGATGCCAATAAGTTCCCTCACTTGCTGAATGCCATATGGAATAGACCTCCGTGTGTCAATGAGGTCAAGTACAGGTAAGCAGGCATCAATTGTTGTCCTCCAGGCATCACCATTGCTTACAGCATCATCTTTTTCAACAATGATTTCTAACGCCGGCTCACCCTTTGATACCTTCCGTGTGTTTTTTACCCAAGAGGTTGCATCTGATTCAACCCAGATAACTTTTGCTCACCCTTTCTAGTTTCTTTAGTTCTGTACTCTGAGTTGGCAAATAGATCCATGTCAGGTCTTTGCTCCAATTTTTAGTGGAGTTACAAGTAACAAGAGGGCATGTCTTATGGATGAGAATAAGAAGAGTAAGAATTCTAAGAAACCCCGAACCATTGCCCTGGTAAGTGAAGTTTGATTTTGTACTCCGACTTTTATGACATTATGTGTTGTCGAAAAGAAAAAGGCTGTTCTGACCCTTTGGTGCAATTTTTGTAGGCATCAAGGACAAGTTCAATTGCTCCTGCTGATGAGATTAACACTGAGCTTTCATTGTAGCTAGAAAAATAACAGGCATGAACTGCTTCACCATGCCAACAACAGCCATGCATAGTCTGTGCACATTCTTGCCTTGGCCCTTTCATTGTAGCTGCTGTTTGCATATGCATTTTAATTGTGCAAGCAAGCAAATATATCCGACTTGTAATGCTCATCATGTTTTCCAATCGGCAATGCACATGCTCTAGAAATTCATAAGGTGAAATATATATTCTACTTCTCGGCTTCAGTCTCAAGCAAGTCTTTACTGCCTTACTGGTGCATCTCACTGCCTTACTAGAAGTACAGTACAAAAACAGATTCTACATTTGTTTATATTTACCTGTATCTCACTGTTCTACATAGATTGAAGCTCATTATTCAGGTTCTTGGACTTTGGAATATTTGATGTTTTTCATGGTCCGAAGCTTATAGTGAAATGTTCTGTCTCTCTCAGGTTTATGCTAGTGAAATTAGAAGAGATATGGAAGGCGGTTCAATGCCCTATCTGCTTAGGTGAGAATATCCTTTCTCATTCTTCAGTTTTCTCACATGACTGAAGCATTCATATTAAGGAGCTGTGTTTGTGTATTGGATACTAGCTGTTTGCTAGTACAAACTCATCTTCTAGTCAACTGTAGCACAATAATATGGCTGCCTTGTATCATATATATGCATGTCATTTTTTATGGTTCACCCTAGATGTTGAAAGTTCGAGAATTCCATTGCTTGATTTGCATCATTTTCTATCAGATGATGATAATATGGCTGCCTTGTATCATATATATACATGTTATTTTTTATGGTTCACCCCAAATGATAGAAGTTCGAGAATTTCATTGCTTGATTTGCATCATTTTCTGTTAGATGATGATATGCCATAGCATCTAATCCTTCTATTTTGCAGGCATTATCCGGAAGACAAGGACAATTATGGAATGTTTGCACCAGTTATATAGAGACTACATTGACAAATCTATGCAGAGAGTGATTGGAGATGAATGGTTATACGTGTAGCTACTGCATATATCATCATCAAATGGCTTGTTATAAAGACATACAATACCTTTTGTTGAGCATTGAACTATCTGTGTATGTGCTATATCTATGTAAAGACATCTGACTTGCTAATACATGAATGAATCAATGTTTGTTAATTTGATTATGTTGTGATGAAATTACAGTATGGACAGTCCATAATTAATATGTTGTTGCTACTGTTCTATTTCTATATAATTATTGTATCCAATTTGCTGCATGGTTAAGGGTTTTTCTGACGGTGGTCTATTATTTTTCTGTGCGTTAACCGAGACCGACACAACATTTAAATTTTATCTGGCTAACGCAATTTTTCTGTGCGTGTAACACCCACAGAAAAATCATTTTCCTGTCGGCCTTTTTTTTCTGTGAGGATCAACGCACACAATATTTAAATTTAATCTGAGCTAACGTAATTTTTCTGTGCGTGTAACACCCACAGAAAAATTGTTTCTGACGGCGAACACACAGAACAATTGAATTTTTCTGTCATTATATATCTGTGGGTATTTTTATGAGGGTACACCGTCAGAAAAATATTTTTCTGACGGTATTCGCATTTTTCTGTGTGTTTTCGCACACACAGAAAAATGCGAGATTCCAGTAGTGCACGCCCAATGGAGGGAATGATTGGTAGTCATGGATTTAGAAAACCTGATGCTTAATCACTTGATCTGTGGTGATGACACGATGTCACTGCCGGTAAGTGGCCAGTAGGATCGATCAACGTGTAATAAGCTAGAAAATATAATAAAGGTGCCCGGGAAAGGAGGACACTTTACCTTTGAGCTTTTGTCCACCACCCTCCCCCGTCCCCAAATTACAATAAATCTAGATTTCCATGCATATGAATGGAAGAATCTGCTCCGAAGAAGGTATCTGAAAATGATATCACTGCGCATATGTCATTTACCTGAGTAGGGTATCATGGTTTTTGCTTAGGTGGTGTGGGGGTCCTCCACAACGACACTTTTTTATACAAATGCACTCTATTTTAGATATTGTCACTTTGGTATGTTATGCCGAAACGTCAGGGCCGGACCCGCAGCATATCATTAATATATTGGTGGCAGTGGAAATTCTTATGTTTTTTTTGAGCAAAAAGCCATACCGGCCTAGTGATCATGGCATGCACAAAGGTGGGATCGACAGAACTGCATCTCAACTTTTTTGAAATGCTACGACCACCGAGTTACATTACATGGTATAAGCTCCATTTGGAATTTGAAATGTTGGGGTCCAAAGCATACTATAATAGTAGTAGTGTAGTGAGCAGCATGAACAATAATGTTTCCAACTAGTAGCTATTAGTTTTTTTAGGAGAACTAGTAGCTATTAGTTTATTAGGATATGTTTGACACAAGGGCTAATTATTGTTAACTGCTAAAAAATAGCTCTCTAGGTAATCTAAATGGGCCGGGGGCTAACGGGTGAGCTAAAAATTAGCCAAGTCTTTGGCTAGTTGTTATTCCATTAACTCAATACTACTTTTTTTATTAACCATGACACTCCCATTTCCATTACTCAGAAAATGAAAATACAACAGTTTAAAGATAGTCCAAAGAGCCACTCCAAGAAATGAAAACAGATCTAAGACCCGAACCTGACAGCCCCCTGTACTCTGTAGCCATCTGATTCAGATGACATAGCAGGACAAGCAGAGGCCAAAAGCAACAAATATTGTGGGCTGCTGATCCACCTTACAACCAAGTCTCACCAACATTAACTCATTCAGAGCCACACAAAAAACACAGCTAGGTCATCGTCTTCGGGCACCACTGTCAAGTCCCTGATCTTCCTCTCCTCAATACTCAACATCCTGCAGCTGCTTCATCACCACCTTTGGTTGACTTGGTTTAGCAAGAAGCTTCGATGCAGTCTGTAGCATGACGTTCACACCTCCCAGCAACCTTACTTTATTATCCCCATCAGCGTAGAGACCTGCCCAATAATACATAACATATAATTTCAGCAGGATTTATCCAATCTTGCCATAAATTAAACAGGCTTTGTTTCATTACATCCAAATAGCCCATCATAGCGTTGCGATGCCCAAAGCATGGAATTTCTGTCCTCTTTGAAGCTAGAGATTACACTATTTTCAGAATTGGTGATTAGCTAAATACAGCTAGCTGACATGTACTAATAGTTATGGGCATGTTTGATCCCCTCCTCTAAACTTTAGAGTTCTAAAAGTTTTAGATCACTTTAGCCCACTTTTGAGCTCTAAATCTTTAATGCAATGTACATTTTTTTTCAAACATGAAATTATTATTTTATATATATTTTTTTCAAGCATGAAATTATTATTTTTTATATATATTATTGATAGTAGGCAGCCTGAAAAACCTGTATGACACTCTATGGGCTGCTGTACTGTTGCATTCGGCGCCACGGGTAAAGGAGCAATTTCACGTTGCTTTTAACACCGTTACTTCGTCAAACTAACGGAAGTGCCAATAACCAAAACGAATTTTTAGGGCCAGATAAGCAAGTTCAATCAAAAAAGAGTTAAGAAACTAAGCAAAAACTTCTTTTAGGCCAAGGAACTAAATTTCTCTATTATATATCTCTGTGCAGTGCGCCAGCGCCGTCGCCTAGGCAAGTGGGCCGGTGTTTCGCTCTCCGTGGCATGCTGGTAGTGACTGCGAATATAGTTACGGTGATTTCTAAGCTTGATACACAAAGACTGGGCCGAGATTTGGCTTGGGCTGTCGTCTGAATCTACGTACGACTTGATATATTGTACTTATTAGCTAGAAGACATCATTGATACTAAAACATTTTTTTACATGTTCGATCAGAATTAAAAAAGCTTATCATAGGACGAGACCAAAAAACAGCAAGCATTTTGGAACTAATGGAAGGATTTCTTAGTTTCCGTCACGGGGCGCCGCCACTGGTGAGGGCCTCTCCGGCCGCGGCGTGCAGTGTCAGGGAGGGACGCCACCACGGGGAAGGGCAGCCGCGCCAGAGATGTGCGCCTGGGGAAGGAGGGGCCGCCGCGCCAGCATCGATAGGGCCGTCGAGCCTAGGGGAGAGACACGTACTGGTGGGGCGGCGGAACCCATCGCCTGGTCGCAGTGCGGAAGAGAAACAGCGAAGAGGGAGTGGAGTGAGGGAGTGGAGTAGGGGGCCAACAGAAGTAGGGGTGAGGGGGAAAAAGTGAGGTCCAACAGAAGTAGAGGGTGTAGTAGGGCTCTGCTAGAGTAGATTTTTTTACCCCCACTACTCAAATTGAAAGTAGAGGGTCAAGTAGGGGTGTTGCTGAAGATGATTAAAAGGCGTGTACCAGAAAAATAGCTGGATACTCTACATGTCACGCACACGAGCGACAAGCATTAACTACTTTGTACGACGTTGAATGGTCGTCGAGCACAATGCTAACCACAAGCAGGCTTGATCATCTCTCTCAGCGATCCGTCTCATAGGAATTAGGACAAAAGCTAGCACATATTTGTACGTACGTTGAATGGTCATCAATCTACCTGCGGTCCATCATCCGTGATAAGTAATCAGCATGGACGCCACAAATTAAAGTACGTACGTAGTGGATCGGACACAGACACACTCATTTGGCCGTGGCCAAACCAGGAGAACCCAGAAAGCTTTGCTAGCTGGCTCACCAATACAACAGACTATCTATTAGCACACGCACTCAACATGCATATGCATGCATACTCACGAGCTAAGTGCGTGAAAGTATGCATGCATCTGAAGCTTAGGTATCATATCGGGTATATGTTGCACTTGTTGGTTCCCGGACGCAAGAGTAGGCAAGGCACATGATGCTGCACCTGCATATTCCACACACAATAGTCAGCCTCTGCGTTGGCCTGGCACAAATGCTTAGCAGCTTGCCAGCACAAAAACATCAGAAGCTAGCATGCCGGCCGGTGCATTTAGATGGAGTAGTCCATGCTTGCGTGCAGCTCTCTGTAGTCTGTGCACGTATTCTTCTCCGATCCGATAATATAAGAACGACGCACGTCACGTATACACATGTGAATGGGATGGATCAAAATTGAAGAGAATGCAGCACTCGATCCATTCGTTGCAGACAGCAGGTAGTGCATATACCAGGTACACCACACGCACCATCCATCCACCTCCACAGAGTCGTCGTCTCCATGCATTTCGCCGCCGCGTGCCCCTCGCGCTTTCTACGTGTCTTCCGGTGGCCATGCACACCGCCCGCCCGTGTGCAGGCGAGGTGCTGCTAGCGCGAATGAAGCGAGGCCACGCCCGGAAGACTGATGTGTTGCATTGGTCGATGCATATATGAGTATATATATGACGACGGCTATATGCATGCATGTTTCGATCGTTTTCATTCTCCCATGCATCATGTCGTATCTTGATTTCATTTGTTGGTCCGATCCGTTGTGTTGGCATTAACAGGAAAGCGCGGCCACCAGGCTTATCTGCCCGGCACGACACGGTTACATGCTCTTAGTGCTGTGCCTGGGCCTGACCCCGGGCACGACAGGTGGCACGGCACGGCACAGCTAGCTAGTTGTGCGTTTCGTGCCTTCCAGGTGTAAGCACCTCATATGCAAATGCCACCCGGCCGGCCCGACAAAAAGCAGACCGAATCGCGTGCAGCATATATATCCACATCTGATGAGTGATATGCGTGATGATGAGCTAGCTGAGATTGCAACGGGTCAGCCGCAGATGACGGCGAGATTGGAGCTCGTTCGACATGCCGGCATGCTTTGTACGTAGCTGTTCCCTTTCATGTCATATATATGCAAATGCATCTACTTTTCCACACAGATATATGCTTTCCTTTGAAACTAAATGCAAAAGGTCGTGTTTTACTGTAATGATAATCCATCCACAAAGATACGAAATGTATATTTCATTTATTAACCAAGCCTTACTAGGCTGAACCCTGCGTCGTCTGCAGGGCAACCACGGGGGGGGGGGCTCGTCTATTGTCGCCTAGGGCTCTGTCCAGGCCACCCCTCCCTCTGCTCGGTGAGCGACGGTGGCGGCCCGCAGCGGTGCTAAAAAAGGCAGCTTTTCCCTCCCTCACCTTTCTCTGCTCTTAACCAAGCTTTGCTCGGCTCCGTTGGCGGCCGGCGGCGTTGGGCAGTGAGGCTCCAGGCCACTATTCCCGGTGGCCACACTGCTGTGCACTTGTTCGTTATATATTGGGTGTGGCGCACTTGTTCGTTCCCGCACCGCACGCAAGAGTAGGCAAGGCACATGATGCTGCACCTGCATATATTCCACACAGCCGCCTCTGCATTGGCCTGGCACAAATGCTTTTAGCCAGAGCCGTCGTCTCCATGCATTTCGCCGCCGCGTGCCCCCGCGCTTTCTACGTGTCTTCCAGGCCACACTATTCCCGGTGGCCGTGCCGGAGGTACGTGCTGGTGGTGGTGTGGTCACTAGCTACTAGCGCGAATGAAGCGAAGCCACGGCCGGAAGACTAGCTAGTGTGTTGCATGCGGTGGTCGATGCATATATGACGACGGCTATATGCATGCATGTTTCGATCGTTTTCATTCTCCCATCATGCCGTACGTACGTCTTTAGTTCATTTGTTGGTCCGATCCGTTGTGTTGGCATTGACAGGAAAGCGCGGCCACCGAGCTTACTTGGCCGGTACAAGCTCTTAGTGCCGTGCCTGGGTCTGACCCTGGGCAGTGGGCACTGTAGTATTTCATTTGTATTTGGTAATAATTGTTCAATCGTTGATTAAATAGGCTCAAAACGTTCGTCTCGCAAAGTATAACCAAACTATTTCGTTTGTATTTGGTAATAATTGTCCATTCGTTGACTAATTAGGCTCAAAACGTTTGTCTCGCAAAATACAATCAAACTGTACAATTAATTTTTGATTTCGTCAACATTTAATACTCCATGCATGCACCGCAAGTTTGATGTGACGGAAAATCTTCTTTTTGCATAGTGCCAAAGTTTGGATTTTAGTGCGAACTAAACATGGCCTAGGGCGAATAGCACACACGTACGCGTACTGTATTTGACATGTGAATCTTTTTATACATCCTTCAGTGGCACGTACACTTGTTCTATTCCGCCTTTCAAATCAAATCAGCATGATCCGGCCGGCCGGCAAGCGACTGATGGAGTAATGGACAGTGAAACGAGCGATATTTAGGTGGTGTTTGTATTCAGTTAGTAAAATTTAGGAGGTGTGTCGGGAGGATATTATATGTGGTGTTCGGATACTAATAAAAAAACTAAATTATATAATCCGTCAGTACTCCACGAGACGAATTTTTTAAGCCAAATTAATCCGTCATTAGCACATGTTTACTGTAGCACACATTGTCAAATCATGGACTGATTAGGCTTAAAAGATTCGTCTCGCAAATTAATCGCAAACTATGCAATTAGTTTCGTAATTAGTCCATATTTAATTTTCCATGTGTCCAAACATTCGATGGGACATCGACTAAAATTTAGAAGAGGCGACCAAACACGCCTTATTGCCGGCCATACAGACTGCAAACAGGGTAAGGCAACAGGCCTGCCAAGCGACTGGACAGTGTGCATTGTGCCATAAACTATGTGGTTAGTATTGCATTCGCAACATGAGTGGAAGTTCAGCTATCATTACTCTGCACAGTTTGTATGCGTTGCATGATTTCAATTTCTCAAAGACCTACATGAATACTACTGATAAAACAAATTGCGTCCTAGCTAGGATGTGTGTGCCATCACATTGTCTTTAAGGTTTGACAATTACAAATATAATTGACATCTTTCTAAAGTTACTTAGTCGGCATAGGTTTCTGATGCTATTATTTTAGTACTCTCTCCATTCTAAATTATAAAATATCGTTGTAGCTTTTCTAGATACATATATAGTAAAATCTATGTATCTAGATATAGCACATATCTAATCTAAAAAAAAAGACATAGCATATATCTAGATTCATAGCAAAAACTAAGTCCAAAAAAATGGTAAAATGACCTAAATTAGAATGGAGGGAGTATGTCATATCTGTATGTCGCATCAGGATCTATTAGGCTGGAAGTTGTATGCGAACAAGAGACTATATATGAACCAAATTAAACAGTATCCATGCTCTTTGGATATCACGGAGGTAGTGCAGATATACTGGATACTAATCCTCTCAACATTTTCTGAAGGGAAAAAATATTTGTAACCTTTTGTGTTTGTAGTTATAATTAATTTACAAGTTAGTTAAGTATAACTTTTGTATTTCAAAAATAATATACTTACCGAGTCAAATCTGTTTCTTTCCATGATATAACTATTGGGCTCACTTATTCTTCCATGTTCAAGACAAATATATTTTCAGCTTCTCAATACATCAATGAAATCATATGCGGGGGCAGAATTCTTTCAACCCAAAATATGCGGCCACGAGGGACATTCGCCTTGGAACACGTGCACGAACACAAAGTCCAGGAGAACGGACTTCTTTGTGTGACCATACCTACTTTACTTAGGCTAATCTTAGTGGTGAGTTTCATGACACAGTTACCGAGACTGTTACGTCAGCTTTTTCTATTGGTACTGTGACAACGAGTTTTATCTAGATAAAACTTTCTCTATCTCTCTCTTTATGATTAACTTGCCAGCTTAGCAATGCTGATATGTCACAACATTAAATGAGAATAAAACTCCTTTGAAACTCCCATTGAGACTGGATCAACTATAATGGGTGTTGTTGCATTCACTACTATAAAATCAATTTTTGGGGACTCCCACTTTGATTTACAGAGGCGAGCATATACTAATCATCGTCTCTCAAAATGTAGGCCAAAGGTACAACTTCACCTGCTCCACTCTAGAAAAAGAGTAGATTTTGTGAAGCACATAAAGGGTACTCCAAAAACTCTAGATTTTTTTACAGAGCGCTGCCTCCATTATCAACTGTTTTTTTCATAAAAAAAATGGCTACTCCTACAAAACATTTGGTAGAACTCCTTCAGAGAAGTCCGTGCCATAGTCAGAGCCGGAGCTGGGAAAAAGCTTGACCAAACATGCTCTTGGTTGTATATCTTCTCACTCATCACCCATTGACTCTTGAACCTAATGATCGATCGTAAGGGATACGACAACAACGTAGTAGGTGTGCTCACTCTACAAATTGGTGCATTGGGGAGGGCTCTTTTAATTTGTGTAGCTCCATTACCAAAAAAAGAAGGTGTTCCTCTATAACACCCTAAAATTTGCCTCTTTTAAAAAATAGGTTTAAAAGGATTTATTTCTGAATTTTGTGCTCATGAAATATAGGGAAATAAAAATTTCATTAAATTAAAATTCATCATAAGGTTTACCAACATGTTTGTGCATATATGCCCTTGCATTTGATGTATTTGATTGAGTGGTTTTGATTGAAAATTTAAAATGGTTAAAATTGCTTTTGCAAATGAAATTAAAAATGGCTTTGAAGAAAAAGAAAAGAGAGAAAAAGATAATTTAAAAATAAAAGTATTTTTTTAAGTTGTAAAATTTATTTCTGGGAATTTACCCAAAATTTTTCATTTTTATTTGAACTGAAAAATGTATTTTAAACCGTGTTCAAATTTGATTTGGTTCATATTTGAATTGGATTTGAAAAGAAATTAAAAAGGAAAAAAACGAATTTCCCTTCTCTTTCCCCGCTTTTGGCCCACTCGGCTTCGCTCCTCCAGTCGGCCTGCCTCTCTTCCGCGGTCTAGCGCCACTCCTTCGCTTTGGCCCATGCCAGCGCTCGCGGCCCAGCTCTGTTCACGTCGGCCCAGCAGCTCTGTCCCGGCCCAGGTCACGCCGCGCGCGCATCTTGCCTCCATCCCGCTGACGCACCGGGCCCGCATGTCGGGTCTCCTTCTTCCCGCGTCGTACCCGGGATGGACACCGTCGCTGCCGCCCGGGAGTCCCACGCCGCCCCGCCCCGCATCGTTGCCTTGCGCCACAAGTTCCTCCAGTCTCTTAAATAGCGAGCCCATGCCCGCTGGCTCCCTATCCCGCTCCAACCGCATCGCTCGAGCGCCCGCAGCCGCGCCGCCACCTAGCGCCGCCAAGCCACGCGCTGCTGTCCTCTCCGCGCCGCCACAGACCGCTCTCCTCCGCGGGAAGCGGCTAGGTGAGTTCGCCTCGACCTCCTCTCTCCTCCCGTGTCTTCCCCGTCGAAAATTGGGCACCGTAGGCCGTTTTTTAGTTCCGCCGCTGAGCTTTCTTTGCCGGCCATGGCACCGCCGCTGTCCCTATCAACGTTGGCGGCCAGCTCTCTCTCTCCCCCCCCCCACTGATCCAATCTGAGCCGTTCCTCTCTAATCTAATGGTCTAGATCTCCTCATACCTCTTCGCTGCGAGTTTTTCAAAAACACCCTTATAATTATCTGAGACTTAACCCGCGGTCCATTACGTATTGGATATAATACATCTTCTTCTTTTAAAAGCGTATTTTAATCGGTTGATTTTAAAAATACGTTTTCAGCTATTTACAGATTTGCCACTGATCTTGTTTTAGCCATAATTTCTCCATTTTAACTCCGATTTGACCCGTTCAACTTGCGTTAGGTTCGTAATTTCATAATCTACATGTTCATACTACTGTTAAGTATGTTTTCAATTTTTAAAATTCGAGGTTAGATTTAATCTATTATTTTAATAAAAGAAAATCTTGTTTATTTCATATATTCTGCGTTTTAGGTCCGTTTTAGCCCATTCAAGTTGCGTTAGATTCATAGCAACGAGATCTATGCGTTAGTAACAGTGATTACTATGTCACTATTTCTGGAATTTCATGGTT
The DNA here is from genome assembly GCA_904845875.1 of Miscanthus lutarioriparius. NCBI lineage: Eukaryota > Viridiplantae > Streptophyta > Magnoliopsida > Poales > Poaceae > Miscanthus > Miscanthus lutarioriparius. The sequence goes on from CAJGYO010000009.1 coordinate 88,394,112, forward strand.
TAAACTCTAATTTGAATAATAATTATGCAATTGGGTTTTATAAATAAAATATGATTTATTTTACTTTAGTATTATAATTCAAACTTAAACTTGACTTAATTTATATTATCTATAAAATATCTTATATATGTTTTTATATAATTGAAACACATAAAGCTAATAGTTTTATGAGTAGATCTCTCGGTAGTTGTATCTTTTCAACCGTAGCTCCGATTAGTGTGCTTTTCGCATCTGTGTGTTCGTAGTGAGACGTAGATTCGTTTTATAAACTTTTCATCTTGATTTTATGTTTGGTGTACTGTTCTAATTTAGATCTATTGTTTGTTTCGTGTATGATTGCATGGATACTTGTGTGGTGTTTTATGATCATGTCCAGTCGGTGAGCTTTACACGTTGAATCAAGAAGCCGATCTTTGAAGATTTGGATTGAAAGAATGATCTAATTTTAAGGCAAATATAGCATGGGATCTTCCTTGTTGTCCTATACACCTTTAATCATTTAATTCATACTGCATGTGTCCACCTTGACTATCACTAAAGATTTCCTAGTATTTTGTACCTTGTGCCTTGATACCTTTGGGTTATTGCATTGGGTAGTATGATGCTAGTGCTCAACTACAATCATGATCTTGTAACTTGACGAATGGTATATGCAATAAATACTGAAAGATGCTTTTTAGCAACATGGAACAAGGGGGCTAGAGGATTGGGCTATTTTATAGTGCTCTAGATTTCTCTCCCTAAGGACTTATCTGTAAGTGATCAACTGGGACTTACAGTATAACTATGGGGGCTATATGGCTCTGGCTTTAGCTCAGTATGAGGACCTTTTCTAGCTTGTTAGATGTTACCTTAATTGGCGTAAGAATGATTTGCCAAATTGGGTATAGGATAGCCTCTACTCTTATGTGTATAGCCGTGATGGAATTGTGTCATTCGACAGGGGGTTCCTATATCTGTTTGCCGAGTGAATCTAATGGCCCTAACTTGTTAGACGAATATTTGAAAGGCTTCATAGTGAACCCTGCCGACCTTCCTAGGTAGTGGGTCAAGAGGCTGATCACCTCGGACGAAAGTGTAAATCACGACTCACAGTGAAAGTGTACAACCTCTGCAGAGTGTAAAACTGGTATATCAGCCGTGCTCACGATCACGAGCGGCATTGGAACATTTAGGGAATAGATGATCACTAATGGTTAATGATGATGAACACTAATGATATGGATGATGAAGATGCTCACTAATTATTACTGTTTATGCTATTCATTAATCATGTTTACCTGATCATGTGTTTATGGGTTTGTGATAAACTTGTTGCCACCGAATTGCTAAAAGATGACTCATTAAAAGCTAACCACAGTTAAACCAGTGTCAGTCTTTTGAGCCTCATGAACCCCATGTTATATTTGTTGAGTACGACATGTACTTACGCTTGCTTTATTTTCAATTATTTGGATACAAATTCTGGATGGGTACCAGATTGCTAGAGTTTGGAGGAATTAGGCTTGTGATCAACCAGTCAGTTGTCTCTGTGGATTTTAGAGTCTTCGTCTGAAGATCGGAGTTGTCTTTCCGCTATCTATACTCTGAGGTTATATTCTTTATACTAATACGCTATGTATTTAAGCATTGCCTTTTGATATTACCCTTATTTGTAGCTATATGTGAGATTTGATTTCCTAAGCTCACATATAGTACGTATTTGGTTTTGTTGTTAAAACCGGGTGCTACGTCCACCTCAATGACAAGGTGCATTCTACGTACGACGACTACACCCTATGCTAGCTATCTACAGGAAGGGCGGCGGCCGGCAAGGAGCTAGCGAGTTCTTGGCTTGCACGCAATGTCCGTGCGTATGTTTATCCAGGTCTCCATCGATTTACAAGACGGCGACAAGGGATGGATGTCTGCACCACCGGTGGTGCGTGCGTGGGTGAGTGGCCACGCACACGTACGACGATGCATATATGTGAAGCGGGACAAACACACGGGGTTCGAAACGATCGACGGAGGACGACGACCCTTGCATTATCCGTACGTATTATTGGACAGCTGCTCGATTCAATACCAAGAGCCCAAGATTCATGGTTGGCACGTACGGGGGCGCCTGCTGCTTTGCCTTGCCTGAGCTGAGTTACCTGTGCAGCGCGCCAGCGCTGGGCGTTTCGCTCTTCTTGGCATGCTGGTGTAGTAGGTGAGACTGCGCATGGTTCCGGTGAGCTATATATATACACAAGACTCAGCTCGGCCGAGATTCGGCTTGGGCTGTCGTCTGATTCTACGTACGACTTGATATTGTACTTATTAGCTAGACATATCATTGATACTAATACAATTTTTATTTACATGTTCTATCAGAATTAATTAAAGAAGTTTAACATAGGACGACGAGACAAAAAAACAGCCAGCATTTTGGAATTAATGGAAGGATTTCTTAGTTTCCGTCACGGGGCTAGTACTTTATTGGAAAGGTGGTGGTAGTCTCACCGATGAAGGCGTGTACCGGAAAAATAGCTAGCTCGGAGTACATACATCTCACGCGCACGAGCGACAAGCATTACGAGTTCGTACGACGTTGAATGGTCGTCGACTACAATGCTAGACCAGAAGCAGGCAGCTCATCTCTCTCATCGATGCATCTCATAGGGATTAGTAGGACAAAAGCTAGCACATGGAGTATTTGTACGTACGTAGAATGGTCTTCAATCTACCTGCGGTCCACGTCCATCCGTGGCAAGTAACCAGCATGCGCGCCACAAATTAAAAGTACGTATGTAGTGGACACAGACACACTCATTGGGCGTGGCCAAACCAGGAGAAGCCAGAAAGCTTTGCTAGCTAGCTAGCTAGCTCACCAAAGCAACAGACTGTCTAGTGTCTACTACTAGCACACGCACTCAACATGCATGCATACTTACAAGTGCGTGAAAGTAAATATGCATGCATATGAAGCTTAGTTATTTTTTTTATCTACATTTAATGCTCCATGCATATGTCTAAAATTAATGTGATAGAGAGGGAGTGAAAAAATTTAGAATTTGGAGGTGATCTAAACAAGGCCCAAGATGCATGGTTGGCACGTACGGGGGCGCCTGCTGCTTTGCCTTGCCTGCTGCTTTGGCACGTACGGGGCCAGCGCTAGGCGTTTCGCTCTTCTTGGCATGCTGGTGTAGTAGGTGAGACTGCGCATAGCTCCGGTGAGCTATATATATACTAGTCCTTCAGGCGCGCTCATGCGCGCGGTGCACGGGCCCCACATATTTTTTTTTGGAGAAAAGAGAAATAATGAAAGGTGGACTGTTTTTTATTTGAGAAAAATTAGAGGATGTTTTCGTAAAAAATGATGAGAGTGTCTATGGAGCGCGGGTTGAATTTCGATAAAGTAGAGGTCTTTTTTGCAAACAAACCAGTGCGCATCCGTTCTGGACTGCGCGTCGATTTGGAAATAACATGAGGCGTTTTTTGTAAAAAATATAAGAGGGGACGTCTGGAGCGCGGGTTGATTTCCGAAAACTGAAAAGGGTTTCTCGTAAAACGACCACGGCTCGCCCGATCTGGACCGTCCGCGCGGCCGATCGAACGGCCACGAAATAACAGCGACGTGGACGCGCTGGCTGAGCGAGCTGGCCATAACGAATCATATCTTTAGATACACAAGACTCAGCTCGCCCGAGATTCGGCTTGGGCTGTCGTCTGATTCTACGTACGACTTGATATTGTACTTATTAGCTAGACATATCTTTGATACTAATACAATTTTTATTTATTTTTTTACAAGTTCTATCAGAATTAATTAAAGAAGGTTAACATAGGACGACGAGACAAAAAAACAGCCAGCATTTTGGAATTAATGGAAGGATTTCTTAGTTTCCGTCACGGGGCTAGTACTTTATTGGAAAGGTGGTAGCCTCACCGATGAAGGCGTGTACCGGAAAAATAGCTAGCTCGGAGTACATACATCTCACGCACACGAGCGACAAGCGTTACGAGTTCGTACGACGTTGAATGGTCGTCGACTACAACGCTAGACCAGAAGCAGGCAGCTCATCTCTCTCATCGATGCATCTCATAGGGATTAGTAGGACAAAAGCTAGCACATGGAGTATTTGTACAGTACGTTGAATATAATGGTCATCAATCTACCTGCGGTTCACGTCCATCCGTGGCAAGTAACCAGCATGCGCGCCACAAATTAAAAGTACGTATGTAGTGGACAGAGACACACTCATTGGGCGTGGCTAGCTCACCAAAGCAACAGACTGTCTAGTGTCTACTACTAGCACACGCACTCAACATGCATGCATACTTACAAGTGCGTGAAAGTAAGTATGCATGCATATGAAGCTTAGTTATATATTGGGTGTGGTGCACTTGTTCGTTCCCGCACCGCACGCAAGAGTAGGCAAGGCACATGATGCTGCACCTGCATATATTCCACACAGCCGCCTCTGCATTGGCCTGGCACAAATGCTTAGCCAGAGCCGTCGTCTCCATGCATTTCGCCGCCGCGTGCCCCCGCGCTTTCTACGTGTCTTCCAGGCCACTATTCCCGCTGGCCACACTGCTGTGCTGCTGGTGGTGTGGTCACCACACGCGCGCGATGTACGTGCTGCTGGTGGTGTGCTCACCACACGCGCGCGCGCACTAGCTACTAACGCGAATGGAGCGAAGCCACGGCCGGAAGACTAGCTAGTGTGTTGCATGCGGTGGTCGATCCAAAGGGGGGGGGGCTCAGCCCCCTCTAATGGCTTGATTTCACCACTAATCACTGTAGCAAAAGTTTGATTTCACCACTAAATTTTCATGCAAATCAACATCTCCATTGTTTTAGTCCCCCCTTATCCCGCATCGTGCATCCGCCACTAGCTATATGCATGCATGTTTCGATCGTTATGTATCGATCAGAGGCTAACATTGGATGATATTATGATAATAATACAATGATGCACGACCCACGAAACAATATTTGTGTGTGTGTGTATATATATATATATATATATATATATATATATATATATATATATATATATATATATATATATATATATATATATAGAACTACTACTCTGTAGCTGGCTACAAAATAACTTATTATGTAGCCACTTTGAGTTACGATAATTACTATGCTAATTTACGAGATTATAGTAACTCTTTACAAAGTGGCTTACTATAACGTTATGATAAATATCCCCATATGTTATAGTAACCCAACTATCGTAAATATGTATTGACATTATCGTAAATTAGTATATAAAATTATCGTAAATGGAAGTGGCTATAGAATAACTTATTTTATAGCTGGCTACTGAATATACTCTTATATATATATATATATATATATATATATATATATATATATATATATATATATATATATATATATATATATATATATATATATATATATGAACTGTCTACGAGGATATATAGCCATTTGTATATGTAATAAGAAACTTTACTGTCCACGAGCGCCCATTGTCGACACGAGAGGCCGCCTTCTGATATTTTCCCACCTCAACAGCTGGTAGCAGAGTTGTCAGTCGATCGTGAGGCATTTGTTTATTATGCCTTGCAAAAGCAGCGTCGTTCTTGAGCTAAGGCGAATAGCACACACGTATACGTACTGTATTTGACATGTGAATCTTTTTATACATCCTTCAGTGGCACACTTGTTCTATTCCGCCTTTCAAATCAAATCAGCATGATCCGGCCGGCCGGCAAGCGACTGATGGAGTACTGGACAGTGAAATGAGCGATATTTATTGCCGACCATACAGACTGCAAACAGGGTAAGGCAACAGGCCTGCCAAGCGACTGGACAGTGTGCATTCGCAACAAGACTGGAGGTTCAGTTATCATTACTCAGCACAAAGTTTGTATGCGTTGCATTATGCAAGGCCGGGATGATTTCAATTTCTCAAAGACCTACATGAATACTTCTGATAAAACAAATTGCGTCCTAGCTAGCATGTGTGTGCCATCACATTGTCTTTAAGGTTTGACAATTACAAATATAATTGACAACATTTTAAATTTACTTAGTCGGCGTAGGTTTCTGATGCTATTATTTTACTACTCTCTCCATTTCAAATTATAAAATGTCGTTGTAACACCCGGTTCAAGGACAAAGCCGAATGCACACCATATGTGAGCTCTGAAAATCAAATCTCACATATAGCTACAAATGAAGGGACGGTATCAATTCATAATGCTTAATATATAGCGAACTTAGCAAAAGAGATAACCTTAAAAAGCAATCAACGGATAGACAACTCTGATCTCCGGGTGCAGACTTCACTCCACTGGATCCAACTAATTGGTTGATCACAAGCCTAACTCCTTCAGACTCTAGCACACTAATATCCAGCCTGAGGTGTGGGGAAAATTGCAAGGGTGAGTCCATATCGAACTCAACAAATATAACATGGGGTTTATGAGGTTCAAATAGCTGACACTGGTTGAAGTGCAAGTAGCTTTTAAGTGTATGATCAAGTTTTAGCATTTATTAGCAACAAGGTAGCACCATAGTTCCCATAACACATGATCATTATAGAAGAACAATAAATAGCTCAAAGACAATTTAGTTAAGCATAATTAAACAAGTGCTCATCTTTGGCATAAGAATCCCTTGGCCGCGCGTGACTGTGAGCATGTCTGATATATCAGTTTATTAAACTCTGCGCAGAGGTGTACACTTTCACTGTGAGTCATGATTCTCAAATGCCCGGGTTAGCTAGGCCCAAAACATAGAGAACCATATAAAGCTACTCAAAAGTTCGTCTAACCGAGAAGGGCCGCAGGGTCATCGGATATAGGAACCCCCTTCCAAAAATAAAAGGCTGCTTCCTTAGCTAGGCTCAACAGGACAGAGGCTGTCTTATACCCAACTCGTAGTATCCTCTAAGCTGGCTAGAAAAGGTCTTCTAAGCAACTAGAGCCAGAGCCATGTAGCCCTCACAGATGTACTGTAAGTCCCGGATGATCACTTACAAATGAGTCCTTGAGAAGAGGGAATTAAACCCTCCTGTCATTGCTAACAAGTCATCTTAAATTGTTTAAAGCTCAATTATCAGTCAAGTATCTAGATCATGGTTATTGTTTAGCGCTAGCAAAAGTAATACCCAAATGCATATATCCCGAGGTTTCAAGGTATTCAGTAAACAATTTCTAGGGAATCCTATAAAGGGTATCAAGGTGGACACATGCATATGAAATTTAGTGGTTAAAGTGAATAGGACATCAAGGATGATCCCATGCTATACTTGCCTTAAACTTGCTTTACACCCAAAGCAACTTGCTTCGAGGAGCATCAACTTCATCTTCCATTCTATAGCTTCGGGCGCTCGGCTTCTGATCTTCAACGCTCTCAATCGGTTCTTGTCTACTCAAAACAAGCACCACACATAGGCAAACATACAAGCAACAAATAAAAGCAACTAAGAATAATTCACCACACGAGAGAAACAACATACTAAAAGAGAGCTCGTCACTATGGTCACAAAATCATAAGAAACATCGAGAACGAAACTACCATTGAAAGGAACGACTACCGGGAGATTTATATTATAAAAGTAAAGAAAAGCCTACCTGCTTGATTTGTTTTAATTTAGCAAAACTATATGAAACATGTTAATTCAGATTAGACAAAACATATTTTAATTCTAAAATCTGGGTTAGACTAATCATATTTTATTTATAAATATTATTATATAGTTTAGGCAAATTAAAGTTAACCGTGCAACAAGAAAGTTTCATGTGAGAGCATCTAATTTAATTTTAACATATGAACCGTGTTTAACCTTAAGTAGTTTATAATTTAAAAACACGTTCATGTCAGTAGTAATCAAATTAACATTAGTATACGAAAAGGAGAATGTTAAACCCTATGCTATTTTTAATTTAGAAAGATATTTACATAACCTTCAATAATCCAATTAATATTTATTTATGAAAGATTAATGTTTACTTACATTGCTTTCAATTATACAAAGTATTGCATCCATATTAATCAATTTAATATTTAACTCAAAACACATAAGCACGTGACAGACCAAACAACGTCAATAGGCTGCGATCACGTCATTATAAATTCCGCACTTGATCGCACTAAAAACAAAGCTAGGAGAGTTTTAAAGCTGTAGCTATTAATTTATTTAAACAAAAAGACCATACCGGAAAGAATGGATTATAGGAAAAACGTGAAGGATAGATGTGCTGTACCTTACATGGAATCTCAGGTATGCACGACGCTTGAGTTGGGAGCATGTAGGTGTGCTTGCATAGCAACGTGATGAGCAGCAGGGTATGTTCGATGAACAGTTTGACACTCGATCGAGCCGATGAGACTTATGGCACTGATTCTGTCTTCATTGAGATGGTAGATGTACACCAGCAGGCTTGGCCATGGGAGTTCGGCTGCAGCGCGTGTGTTGTGTGAGCTACGGGGCAAAAAAAGAAGAAGGAAGGGAAGCGTCGACGGATTCATCACCTCGATTCGATCCTCGGCAGCGGTGCAGCGCCAGGCTGGGCAGCGCGGCGGCGACGGCGAGAGAAGGATGAGTACACGAGGGATTTCTCAAACTAGGGGCTCCCCATACGGTAGTTTTGGTGTGCTTTGTCCAAGGGGTTGGTTGATATATATAGAAAGAAAAACTCCCCACATCTACATCAACTAGCAATATGGTACCAATTGATGTTGTACCATCTACCTTTACTAATAGGCCTAATTAATTATTAAAGCCTATTAGTAAATAAAGACATGGGCCTTTGGGCATGAGGAAACCTGAGATATTTTATTATTTTCGGAATTAATTAATTTCATAGATAAAATAATTCTAGAAAAGTCCAGAATCGAATTTTAAGCCACGAAAAATACTCCGAAGGCTTCGAAAATTCATGGAAAATTCTCAGAGATATTTTAGAACAAGACGAACCCAAATAAAGTATTTTGAGCTCATGAAAAGATATTTTGGAGCATTTAAAAATTAGATTATGCTCACAAACAAGTGGGAACAAGTTCCGGAAAAAGCCAAAGAAATTCCTGAGGTATCCATGGAGATAGGTTGATGAATAGTGAGCAGGAAGGAGTGATTTGGATTTCATGGAAAAGATTTTAGGATACTTCTCAAGCACATATTAAGTTGGAAAACAAGGAATTTGATCCGTGAGAAAGACTAAGAATTGCTGAAGAAAGAAGATCGACTTACTAAACGCATTTTAACAATCTTTTCTCACAACATGAAATAAATCAACAACCAAGCTTCACATCAAGCAATAGCTCGCCAAATTAATTTGGAAAAGCTTGAAAATTCACATTTTTTCTATAACTAAATTTACGCTAGTTCAAACTAAGATTGGTAAATTTTATCCAAATATCAAAACATTTATTTTAATTAGTGTTTTCTATGCACACCCCAAAATTAGAAATTTTGGGGTGTGACAGTCGTTCTGTCTTTTCTAGATACATATATAGTAAAATCTATGTATCTAGACATAGCATATATCTAATCTAAAAAAAGATATAGCATATATCTAGATTCATAGCAAAAACTAAGTTCCAAAAAAATGGTAAAATGACCTAGAATTAGAATGGAGGGAGTATGTCATATCTGTATGTCGCATCAGGATCTATTAGGCTGGAAGTTGCATGCGAACAAGAGACTATATATGAACCAAATTATACAGTATCCATACTCTTTGGATATCACGGGAGGTAGCGCAAATATACTGGATACTAATCCTCTCAACATTTTCTGAAAGGAAAAAGTATTTGTAACCTTTTGTGTAGTTATAATTAATTTAAAAGTTAGTTAAGTATAACTTTTGTATTTCAAAAATAATATACTTACCGAGTCAAATCTGTTTCTTTCCATGATATAACTATTGGGCTCACTTATTCTTCCATGTTCAAGACAAATATATTTTCAGCTTCTCAATACATCAATGAAATCATGCGGGGCATAATTCTTTCAACCCAAAATATGCGGCCACGAGGGACATTAGCCTTGGAACACATGCACGAACACAAAGTCCAGGAGTACTTTACTTAGGCTAATCTCAGTGGTGAGTTTCATGACACAGTTACCGAGACTGTTACGGCAGCTTTTTCTATTGGTACTGTGACAACGAGTTTTATCTAGATGAAACTTTCTCTCTCTCTCTCTTTATGATTAACTTGCCAGCTCAGCAATGCTGATGTGTCACAACATTAAATGAGAATGAAACTCCTTTGAAACTCCCATTGAGACTGGATCAACTATAATGGGTGTTGTTGCATTCACTACTATAAAATCAATTTTTGGGGACTCCCACTTTGATTTACAGAGGCGAGCATATACTAATCATCGTCTCTCAAAATGTAGGCCATTTTTAGAGAACTAGATCAGCTATAATGTGCGTTGTTGCATTCACTACTAGAAAATCAATTTTTGGGGACTCCCACTTTGATTTACAGAGGCGAGCATATACTAATCATCGTCTCTCAAAATGTAGACCATTTTTAGAGAAACAATTCATTCTACAAAGGCAGCCCACATTTAACCATCTCTGGAAATCAAATGAGTGTTTCTAAATGGAGAGAGTATGTAGTATCACAATCCTGACAACCTTGCGGTACACACGCGCTAAATTAGCTTGATCTAGTTGATTGCTAGCGTTAACATGCACGCCCAATGGAGGGAATGGTTGGTGGTCATGGATTTAGAAAACCTGATGCTTAATCACTTGATCTGTGGTGATGGCACGATGTCACTGCCGGTAAGTGGCCAGTAGGATCGATCAAGGTGTAATAAGCTAGAAAATATAATAAAAGTGCCGGGGAAAGGAGGACACTTTACCTTTGAGCTTTTGTCCACCACCCTCCCCCTCCCCAAATTACAATAAATCTAGATTTCCATGCATATGAATGGAAGAATCTTCTCCGAAGAAGGTATCTGAAAATGATATCACTGCGCATATGTCATTTTCCTGAGTAGGGTATCATGGTTTTTGCTTAGATGGCACCGGTAGAGAACCGAGCTTTACTCCCGGTGGGAAACCCCCTCTAGTCCCGGTTCCCCACCCGGGAGCAAGCATCCGGGACTAAAGGGGGTCCTTTAGTCCCGGGTCAGGAACCGGGACTAAAGGAGGACCTTTAGTCCCGGTGGGTAACACCAACCGGGACTAAAGGTGCCTCCTGACATGCCACGATGGCCGGCACCTTTAGTCCCGGTTGGTAATACGAACCGGGACTAAAGGTTTTTTTCTTTTTTCTTTTCTTTTTATTTTTTTTGTTTTCGAAGTCGTATTGTACGCTGCTAATTATACATTTATACGCGCGTATAGTATGTTTCGGTTCAAGCACAATGAACGTATTAAATCACATAATTCGAGCATAGAAAAATATATATATATATATATATATATGCATGCATGCATCATATATATATTTACATGCATGCATGCATATGTGTATTTTACATTATATTATTTCATGTGCATATATTACAAAAAGATTGCATTATAGTTGTTGTGATATAACAAGTTTCCTCTCATCCTCTAGCTTGGCTTCCATGGCAGTGTTGGGTCGAAGTAGAACTCGCCCTTGGAATCGATGACCTGCTCATTAAAAAATCCAGCTATAGACTCTTGAATTGCTTTGATTTGGTCTTGCCGTATGACCTTTTCCTCCAACCATCGAGTCTACAGGTTTGAATTAAAGGAAAATAAATTAATATATGTACATATATATATATAAAGACATAGTAACACAATCAATAATAATAATTAATTGAATATATAGTGTATTTTTAACATACTTTGAGTCTCTCTGTAGGAGTTCTTTGGGAGACCACCTTGATAAACTTGCAAACATAGTAACCACAGTAGTTGTTCCCCTGTTCCTGCCTCAGACACCACTTTACGAGAAAAAGATTTGTCATCCAATCTGGTGATCCGGTGAAAGCTATATGTTTAATTAATAAAGATGATGCGATTCAGGGGACTTACTTTCAAAGGGATTACATTCAGTGGCGCTTTGCATTTTTCCATGTGTTGCTTCTCAATAAAGGTTTTCCAAACACTGCCCAATAAAAAATTTGCCACGTCATCAGATATAGTTAATCATCATGTTTGTGTGTATATATAGTTGCTGGAGATCCCGAAATTACCTCTGGATAATATCTATCATATCTTGGTAGTCTTGTTGTGGTTTTCTCATCGAGTCATAGATTATCAAGTGACTTTTCACCAGATCGATGTCCATCAATATCCAGTGATTGCTGCATGTGTTTATAGGATATAATGCATAACACTCATTAATTAACTAGAATCAACATATGAGCCATTAAGGATGATCGATATTATTAACACTCACTTGAAGTTATAGGGAAAGATTATATCCTTCTTATGGCGTTGGTTCACTAAGAAGTTCATGAGGTTACTCTCTGACTCAGACTTCCAATTAATCTTTGGAGTAATTGGGTCTTTGAATATTATATGGGGATCAACAAAACCAATTTCATTGCAGCCTTCCTTTCTGAGCTCTGTCATTGTAAATCTACATATATATAGTACTTGTTAGGATAATTTATATGCATATACACACATATGATGAGTTTAATAATAGATCGAAAGAATTATTACTTACAGGCAATAGCAGCTAATGATAACTTTGTCCAGAGAGGTCAGGTGGCATAGTTGATGAAATTCTGCAAAGTCAACATACATAACATCATCGCCACGGAACCAATGTTCGTCTCTAATTCTGACACCAACGCAGAAGTCTCCACCGGTAGACGCCTGCATGTACCACTTGTTTAGCAGGTATATTTGCGTCCCCAGATCAGATAAGGCTTGAGGGTTGTATAGACTCTGGCCTAGTACAAAATTTTTCTTCCAAATATCAATCTCCGCCGCACTCTCAATGTTTCCATCACCAAACATCTGGTAAAGGTCGAGACCAGTCTCATCAATAAATTCACCAAGGTGATCCAAATCGACATCCGGAGGTATGTTTGCCTGATGCATTAATCCTAAATTCGAACCATATTCATTACCAACAACTAGCGGGGGGACTGATTGGTGCGCTTGTTGTCCGAGTTGGGCAACTCCTTTCCCTGCCCGCTTCTTTTTCTGTGCCGCCTCAATTGACTTGGTGAGAGTGCGGTCATAGTCCGATAACGTTGATTTGGACGGCTTACGAGATTCCCGCTGTTGTTGCTGGTAAGAAGCCACCCTTTTTCTTAGAATATCTGGAGCTACGAAGAAGTACGGTTTCTCCGGGTTTCTCCTTGCTTCTTGATTCTTTTTAAGTTTGTCATAGAATCTAGACATATCTTTTTTATATGCATCAGTTCCTTCTTCCTTCTCTTCAGATATTATTTTGGGAATAGCCCTTGGTTTCATGGTGGCTTTCTTTGCAGGCGGGGACTGGTTCTTCGTTTGAGGGGCTGGCCTCTTGCTAGGCTTCTTGGTAGGCAGGGGTGGGGGAGGCGTTGGAGACCTCCTTGGAGGTGTTGGCGGTGGCGTTGGAGACCTCCTTGGAGGTGGCGGCTGCGGCGTTGGAGACCTCCTTGGAGATGGTGTGGATGCAGCCTCGCCTTCCAACACAATGTCATCGTACAGAGCACTATGATGATCTGGCGATTGAACAATTGGATTTAGGTTGGGGGAGGATCTGCTACAAAAAAAGGAATGACATATTATTATGAGCAGATTGTTAATTATTTAAGCCAATACAAATTAATGATGTAGTGTTTTCATCCGCACGTACCTATGGTGAGGTAGTTCAGGAGGAGGTGGAGCCGACATCCCTGGAATGATAATGTAGCGCTTGCGCCATAGAATGAATGTCTTCTCCGCATCTCCTAGAGTCTTCTCGCCATCACCTCCAGGAATGTCAAGAGGCAAATCACTAAAACCTTTTTCAGCTTTATCTACCGAGATGGTAGCATATCCTTCTTGGATTATATTCCCATGAATCCTTGGTGTCTTGGTTCGGTCGATAGGATTAACAAGACCAATAGCCACCTTGATTGTGGAATTCCCCTTCGGAATGTGTAGCTCACACGTTGTACAAGGTTCAGTGACGTCATCCATAGGGAAGCGCAGTCCTATGTCCCCTTGATTTGGTATCTCCGTGGAAGCGCAGCTGCTTTTCAACTGAACAGATTGGCTAATGTTGATTTCTGGCTCTGATGCCTGCTTGCTTGCACTCACTGCTATTTTTACTTGCCTTCTAATTTCCTCCTGCATTCTCGCTTCAATGTTTTTTTCTCACTCCTGTGCTTCACGCACCGCTTCCTCCAACCTCTGGAGCCGCTGTGCCTCTTCTTCCTTCTTTCTCTGGCGGCTTCTGTAGGAAGGTCTGTCCTGAGGGAATCCATGCTCCCACGAGACATTTCCTTTGCCTCTAGTTCGGCCACCATGTTCAATAGTCCCAATGGCGTATGTCAGCTCATCCTTCTCTCTGTTGGGCCTGAACGCACCACTAGCAGTAGCTCTCTGAGCATAAAACAATCTTTCTGCTGCTTCTTGCAGTCTTGCGCCATAAACGCACTTCCCTGTCTCCTGGTCTAGTGTTCCCCCATGAGCGAAAAACCTATTCTTTGCACGTTCTCCCCACTCGAGTGATTCTGGTCTGATACCCTTGGCAAGAAGGTCTGCTTCCATTTTGTTCCACTTCTTAATGGCAGTCGGGTAGCCACCTGATCCCAAGTTATGGTGGTATGTCTTCTGTTGGCCATTATGTTGGTTCTTTATCACCCGACTCACACCCTCTTCCGAAGTCTTGTACTGTACAAACTCATCCCAATAGAGCCTCTGCTTTGAGATCGGGCCTGGGACAGTAAAATCTGGTGCTATGTTCTTCTTGACATATGTCGTGTATAGGTGTTTCTTCCAAGTCTGAAACTGGGTGGCCATCTTCTTCATTGCCCAATCCCTAACTCGCTCCTTCAATTCATCACCATCAATTATATCATCATAACCATCTGTTTGGAGCGTGAAATGTACCAAGACATCTTTCCAAATTAACGTCTTGTCACGATCGGAGACAAAACTGATATGAGGAGCATTGGTCTTCTTGTTCCGTTCACGGGTACTAATCGAGAGTCGGTCCCGTACAAGGTAACCACAATGGTGCACAAATTTCATTTTATTCAGCCCCCCCGGTTCTCCTGTATCCACATTGAACTCCGAGATGATGAAGCGGCCCTCCAATGGCTTTTTGGGACCTCGAATATTTTTACTCTTCGTTGTAGTTGTTGATGTCGATCCAGAGGGCTACAAAACATAAACATTATTTTTAATGTCATGAGCACACATAAGACATATGATAATATATATAGCTAATAATAAAAAATATATACTTGGCCAATATGTTGTTGCTCATTTTGTTCAAGAGCTAAGTACTGACTCCCGTCATCTGCATCCTCTTGCACGTTATTTTTAGCACCATCATCGTCGGCAACTTGAGTGCCAGTGTTGATCAAATTCATCATCAACTCCTCCTCATCCATGTTTCTCGGGTCAGCCATCTAGCTTCAAAAAACAAAACCAATATATAGTACGTCAAATCTTTGCCTACATGCGTAAAATCTGCGAACAATATGCATTATTAAATCTTGCCCCTCGGTCACGGACGTAATTCGCCACACATGGGTGAACGAGGGCGGCGGTGCTCCGTCGTATACATAGAAACGCATGGGCGAACGAGGGCGGCAGTGCTCCGCGACGTATATATACATGCATATGAATACAAATGACGTATATATACGTGTCGGCGTGGTGGCCGGTGTGCTGACGACGAAGACGTGAGGCGGGCCGGCGTGCTGACGACGACGACGTGAGGCGGGCCGGGGCGGTGTCGGTGCGTGATGTTGTGATCCTATGTACCATGTGAACATGTAGTCATTCATCATATGAGAAAATTCTATGCTGATAATGTAAGTATAAGTCATGATGAAATGTAAGTATATGTGTCTTATTGCTAATATAACCATTACTATTTCCGAAATGATAAGAATTTATCTTCTTTTTGGACTTTTCTTTCTTGTGGTCCAAATTGTCTTTAGCCATGCATGCAAGTCTAACCAAAACTGCTTACATCATCACATGTGATATTTTTTATAAACTAAAAAACGCTTAGTTTACAAACTGGGTATCCAAATTGAGTTCCTATTTGATCATTATATATCCTACAACAAATCCTTCAAAAAAAAGACCCTACATGAATATATTTGGATAAAATTTCGTTAACAAACATTGATCTATGAAGATAGAAAAAATTCTTGTATTGAGCAAAGGCAATGTTCTAGATTCATGAAACAATATTCTACTTTCAAAAGAGAAATGTTTTCAGTTTAGGAGAACAAATTTCTACGTTTTAGATCTATTCGGTATCACAGCAAGAATGTACATTTTAAAATTGAATTTGAAAAACTAAAAAATTTAAAGCATAATTTTGGGGCCATATACTATTTTAATTGAAAATATCAAGTAAAGGTTGTACATGTCTTCTAGCTCAACAACTTCAATAGAAAGTTCTTAATCTAACTTGAAAGGGTTATGAACTTCATTGCGCTGTATTTCTTTTTGAGACCGGTCACATTATTACCAACTATGTCTACAAATCGATTTCAGGGTGATATACCAACCGTCTTTATAAATCAATTTATGGTGGTAACTTGAAACATCAATCGTAATATCTGTAACTATTTTTAAAGATAAATGGTGACTAGCCACTGTATCGTCGTACGCTTAATTTCCCGTTTTCGTTGGTGTCGCTGGATGACACGCGTCGGTTACGCGCGCTAATGACGAAGACTATGCTTGTCGTCGTCGTTAAGGAATGGCCTAGTGGCCGACAACAGCTGCTTGTGCACACTCGCGGACGACGAACTTAACATTTTTACGACACAAAGACACATCCAAGCAAATGAGGTCGTGTCGTCAGCAAGCAGAGAAAGCAAATGAGGTCGTCGGTGCTGCGGTACACATTTTACAACACCAAGCGGTAATTTGGCGGGTCGTCGGCGCTAATGATGAAACACATTTAAGATCGCATCAATGCGAGGTCGTCGGGCGCTAATAATGACGAAACACATTCAAGATCACATCAATAATGAGAGTCGTCGTTGCTAGCGGTACACATTTTACAACACCAAGCGGTAATTTGGCGAGGTCGTCGGCGCTAATGACAAAACACATTCAAGATCGCATCAGCAGCGAGGTCGTCGGCGCTAATGACGAAACACATTCAAGATCGCATCAGCAGCGAGGTCGTCGGCGCTAATGACGAAATTAACTTACCAAAACATACCAAGCGGTAATTTGGCGCGTTGGGCGGGCGGGCAGCAGCAAAGCGAGGTCGTCGGCGTCGGCGAAATGGCGTGGGGATCATGGACGCGTGAAGGCGGTGGTGGTGACGACGACTGGGGCGGGGGGGGCGGCGGCGTCCTCGGTGTGGCGTGGGCGCAGGGGAGAGGAATCGGCGAAGAACGCAAGGAAGAAGATGGCCCTGGTATATATAGGCCATACCCCTTTACTCCCGGTGCCATCCCCCCACCGGGAGTAAAGGTCCTTTACCCCCGGTGCGTATTACCAACCGGGAGTAAAGGTATCTTTACTCCCGGTGTGTCTTACCAACCGGGAGTAGAGGTATACCTTTACTCCCGGTTGGTAACACGCACCGGGAGTAAAGGGTTTTTTTTGGCGGGCCCTGCAGTTTCGTTTCCCGCCTGTTTTAAGCAATAGTCTTGTTAAATACAATAGAAATGCAATAGTTTTTGTTAAATACATAGTAAATTAAATAAAAGGCATAAAATTATTTTGTTAAAAATATGGATTTTCTTTTTCTTTATTGCACATAGGAAAATTTATAACATAACTTTTTTTATTTTTTGTTACAATTATAAAACATAATGTAACTAATATTTATTATTTCGTTAATGCAAAAATGTAGTGTTTAATTAAAATTATTAAAACTATTGGTTTTGGACAGGAAATTTGTTTTCACATCATTTTAACGTTAATATTTTAATTTTTCATCACTCAATATCCTAATTTACCTTTTTGAGAGAGAAATCCCACCAAATCAAACATTGATTTAATTTGAAACATGACATAATAAACATCTGAATTCACAATTATTACATAATATCTCAAACACACACTACATTAAATCACTATATCATCAAGTGGGCATAGCAGTGAACTTCTTTACGTATGTCCCTTGGTTATGATCGCGTCGTAATCATAGAGTGTCCTCATCATTTACCAAGATGCTAGGGTCTTTGTTCACTTTGAATGGCGGAATTCGGTCATCCTTTTCATAATCTTCTGACATGTCCGACTTGTCCTCAATTCCCACGATGACTCTTTTTCCCTGAAAGAACTATGTGGCGCTTTGGCTCTTTGGTTGAGTCATTATCGTTTTTTCCTCTTTTTGGTTTGGTAGACATATCATTGACATAGAACACCTGATTCACATCCTTGGCAAGGACGAATGGTTCGTCTTTGTACCCAATATTACTAAGGTCTACTGTTGTCATTCCATACTGCTGTTGTCTCTCGTTACCCCGCCTCCGGTCACCTTGACCCATTGGCACTTGAACAATGGGATCTTCAAAGTAGGTGCATATTCTAGTTCCCATATTTCATCTATCGTCCATAATATGTCCCTTATTCTCATTCGGGTTCTGTGGCATCTATGCGGACACCACTTTATTTTGGTTGGTACTCCTTTTATCTTGGGCTCTTGTGTAGAATATGTTCCCATTTATCTCGTACCCTTTGTATGTGACGATATGCCATGATGGTTGCATAGCCAATAAATACAGTTGCTCATGGATGCTCTCATCACCTTGACATTTTTTTCGCAACCAACCGCCGAAAGTTTCCATGTGCTTACGCGTAATCCAAGCTTCAGTCTTCCCTGGAAACTCGGATCGTAAGAGATCCTTGTGTGTCTCAATATACGGATCTATCAAAGAGGAGTTCTGTAGAACTGTGTAGTGCGTTTTATTGAAATAATCATCATCCGTACCAATATATGTTTTCCTCCCTAGTGTCCTCTTTCCGCTTAGTCTCCCTTCGTGTCTCGATTCAGGAACACCAATCGAGTCAAGGTTGGGAATAAAGTCAACACAGAACTCAATGACCTCTTCTGTTCCATAGCCCTTGGCGATGCTTCCTTCTGGACGAGCATGGTTGTGAACATATTTCTTCAGGACTCCCATGAATCTCTCTAAGGGGAACATGTTGTGTAGGAACACAGGACCGAGAGTGAAAATCTCCTTGACTAGGTGAACTAGGAGGTGTGTCATAATATCAAAGAAGGAAGGAGGGAACACCAACTCAAAGCTGACGAGACATTGAACCACATCATTTTGTAGTTTAGCTAGATCAGTTCGATCAATTGCCTTCTGAGAAATTGCATTGAGGAATGCACATAGCTTCACGGTGGTTAGACGTACATTTGGAGGTAGAATTCCTCTTAATGCAACTGGAAGTAATTGCGTCATGAGAACATGACAGTCATGGGACTTTAAGTTACAGAATTTCTTCTCTAGCACATTTATAATACCTTTTATATTCGAGGACGTTATAACTGAAACAATTCACGGACTGATTGAACACTCACATGTGAGGCGCGACCCTGTACAACTAACAGCAAGACGGCAGGTGCAGCCCAAACAGCAAAGCCACAGCTGCACCCAAATCA
Organism: Miscanthus lutarioriparius; assembly: GCA_904845875.1. NCBI lineage: Eukaryota > Viridiplantae > Streptophyta > Magnoliopsida > Poales > Poaceae > Miscanthus > Miscanthus lutarioriparius. The sequence continues at coordinate 88,413,814 of CAJGYO010000009.1, forward strand.
GCAAAGCCACAACACCAACACCGACCGTCTGCGCCAAATGAAAAAAACCAGCACATGACAATTGACAACATACAAAAGGCACATGCTAGAAACTAATTACAAACCAAACCGGAGAGAGGCGTATAATATAAACTACAATGGGAAAAGGCTATCGAGTAGATAGAAGATATCTTGGCGCCAAACCGAACCCATCATAGAGCCTCCGAACTAGTTCCAAAGCCACAGGGGTCACAGCTGGTTGCTTCAGTCGTCTCCTACCGATGACATGGCCAGCGTCCGTCTGGAGATCTCCATGTGGAGTTGCTTCACGAGGTTGATCCAGGCACCAACGCTCTGCCCATCTATCGTTACCCAATCCACAATTGTGGCTGCTGGCTGCTCGTACCACTCATCAACCTGGAAGTTGCAACAACATAGAAGCATGAGTTTATTGGTCACAGGACAAACAGGTTTATCATAGTAACACTGCAACAGATCTGACCAATGGGGCAGTTGCTAAGTAACATACTGTTTGACATCGGGTGAACAAACAAAGGCATAGCCACAGAAATTTAAATCAAAGCTACTATTCGCTTACCAGGCCCCTAACACGCTGGCAATCGTCAAAACACCTTCGAGCTTCTTGAACTGCATTTCTCAGCTCCGGAAGCCATCTTTCACTCACCACCTTTTCTTGTTCACCGGCTAATTTAAGACAATAGTTGGCCACTCTACACAAAGACATGCCATATCAGTACGTGTTCTGAAAACACATCCATTTGAGCAGATAGAACAAATATTCCAACTGAAATAACTAGAGTAAAAAATGAAGCAGACAATATCTCCTTTGCGTTGAATCAGTTTCTGGCTGGATTCAGTAAATAGCTACTGCAAAGGAACTAAAAAGGTAAATAACGCAGGTCCTGTCGTGCTTCAAATGTGTCCTTAGGCTTTCCATACATACCCATAAAGCCTAGCAAGTTCACACAAAGATTCTTCGTCAGGTGCATCATGTCGATCGAGCTGCGAACCTCTAGGACTTGCCAATAGGGTACGTCCCAAAATATGGACTTCTTCTTCCACATGGGTGCGTGACCGTTAGCGTCGTTCGGAACAGGTTGGCTTCCATGTCCTTTTCCAAAGACGACTTTCACATCATTGACCATATCGAGTACATCCTCACCGGTTCGGTTGCGAGGCTTGGTCAGGTGGTCTGCCTTCCCTTTAAAATGCTTGCCTTTCTTTCTTACGGGGTGATTTGCAGGAAGAAATCGACGATGGCCAAGGTACACGACCTTTCGACATTTTTTCAAGAATACACCTCTAATATCACCGAAGCAGTGTGTGCATGCATTATATCCCTTATTTGACTGTCCTGAAAGATTACTTAGAGCAGGCCAATCATTAATTGTTACGAACAACAATGCTCGCAGATCAAAGTGTTCCTGTTTGTACTCATCCCACACACATACACCTTCTTTATTCCACAAAATGAGAAGTTCGTCAATAAGTGGTCTCAGGTACACATCGATATCATTGCCAGGTTGCTTCGGGCCTTAGATGAGCACAGGCATCATAATGAACTTCCGCTTCATGCATAACCAAGGAGGAATGTTGTAGATACTTAGAGTAACAGCCCAAGTGCTATGACTACTGTTCTGCTCTCCAAAAGGATTGATACCATCTGTACTTAAAGCAAACCTTAAGTTTCTTGCGTCATTTGCAAACTCCGGGAATTCTCTGTCGATTGCTCTCTACTAGGACCCATCAGCAGGGTGTCTCAACATATTGTCTACCTTACGGTCTTCTTTGTGCCATTGCAACAATTTGCATATTCTTTGTTTCTGAACAGACGTTTCAAGCGTGGTATTATAGGAGCATACCACATAACCTTGGCTGGGATTTTCTTCCGCAGACGTTCGCCCTCAACATCACCAGGGTCATCTCGCCTGATCTTATACCGCGACGCATGGCATACCGGGCATGCATCCAATTTCTCGTACTCTTTGCCATGGTACAGGATGCAGTCATTAGGACATGCATGTATCTTCTCTATTTCTAGCCCCATAGGACAGACAACTTGTTTTGCTTTGTAGGTAGTGGCGGGCAATTCATTATTCTTCGGAAGCATCTTCTTTTGGATTTTTAGTAACTCTCTAAATCCCTTGTCAGATACACCATTCTTTGCCTTCCATTGCAGCAATTCTAGTGTGGTTCTCAATTTTTCTGGCCTTGCATCACAAGTTGGGTACAACAATTTCTTGTGATCTTCTAGCATCCGCTCGAACTTGATCTTCTCCTTTTCACTTTCACATTCTCTTTGTGCGTCACGAATGACCTGATAAAGATCATCAGCCGGCTCATCTTCTGCGGCTACCTCTTCTTCAGCTTCTCCCATTGCAGTATCATTGAAGCACGCACCATCGGGAATAATATCATTGTCGTCCCATTGTTCTTCTTCACCTTCTTCCATTACAACACCGGTTTCTCCGTGCTTTGTCCAACAAATATAGTTTGGCATGAAACCCGACTTGAACAAGTGTGAATGAAGAGTCCTTGAGCAAGGATATTCCACCGTATTCTTACATATGGCACATGGGCAGCATATGAAACCGTCGCGTTTGTTTGCCTCGGCCGCACGTAACAAAGAATGCACGCCGTCAATGAACTCTTGGGAGCGGCGATCAGCATTATACATCAAATGACGGCTCATCTGCATTACATGACATAAATACCATATTAAAACCTAGATCATAATTAATTATTTATACAACATGCTGCCACCACAAAAGATACAAATTTATGAAAGCATCGATACAATGTAGACAATCCCAACTACCACTAAAAGAACTAAAGCTAAAATACATTTCAGTAGAACTAGGATTTCACGACCAGTCTCAACTAAAATAGACAGATCCCCCGATTGTGCAACATCTTTGGGCTTCTTCGGCTGGATCACTGCCTCATTAGCCGCCGTATCTGCCTATTGTGCAAGATATTTTTGCACGAGTTCAACATACTCTTCCCCCCAGTAGAAGCCTGAACATCGTCCACTGTCATCCCACTGAAATTAAAACAAAAAATTAGAACTTTAATCACAACCATCATGGAAATAGGTATAAACTAACCATAATCATTAAATACGATAAAATAACTCACATTGCGATCCGGACACTTGTAGAATATACGATCCTTGTTGGGACCCTCCTTCTTCACTCGGTACTCCATCACAATCTTCGTCTCATTACGACACTTGCCGCATGGAATGAGAGGGAGGCCCGGCCTAAGTCGCTTTGGAAACCCATGAGAGGCCGAGGACCCGAAGCGCCACCATCTACTCTCTATACTCATTTTTTAATACACTATAAATTTCTCCTTTTATAAACAAATAAAATTAAGAAACTATAAAATTATCTAGATCTCTAAACAATGATATTTTTAATGGTCATTGTGTTCTCGTCTTTTACTGCGGTAGGTAAGTAATTCACATGATATTTCCGCAAATTAACAGAAGAATGGGAGTGTACACACATAACAGACTACTACGACGATATCGGGACGTGTGAATAAATAACCATCTGTACTAGTTGACCTTACTTACGTGATCATCTCGGCGAGCATTTCTCCACCGGACGGCACCGTACTTGGCCACGGAAGAGCTCCAATTCTACGAGGAAGGGAACACGGTCTTCCACGACCGTTGCCGCTCTCCCTCTTAGAATCAAAGCTCCTCCTTGACGTCCGTTACTGCTCGGCAGATAACATGCTCGTCGAGATGAACACGGGCTTCAAGTTCAACTAGTACGGATTTTCTATAATTTTCTAACTATTTTCTAAGTTTATATTTATATATATACTACATTTAGGTACGGTGATTGACAGACTACTGCGATGATATCAGGACATGTGAATAAATAACCATCCATACTAGTTGACCTTGCTTACGTGATCATCTCGACGAGCATTTCTCCACCGGACGGCACCGTACTTGGTCAAGGAAGAGCTCCGATTCTACGAGGAAGGGAACACGGTCTTCCACGACCGTTGCCGCTCTCCCTCGTAGAATCAAAGCTCCTCCTTGACGTCTGTTACCGCTCGGCAGAGAACATGCTCGCCGAGATGAACACAGTCCGCAAGTTCAACTAGTACGGATTTTCTATAATTTTCTAACTATTTTCTAAGTTTATATTTATATATATACTACGTTTGGGTACGGTGATTGACAGACTACTGCGACGATATCGGGACATATGAATAAATAACCATCCGTACTAGTTGAACTTGCTTACGTGATCATCTCGGTGAGCATTTCTCCACCGGACGGCACCGTACTTGGCCACGGAAGAGCTCCGATTCTACGAGGAAGGGAACACGGTCTTCCACGACCGTTGCCGCTCTCCCTCGTAGAATCAAAGCTCCTCCTTGACGTCCGTTACCGCTCGGCAGAGAACATACTCGCCGAGATGAACACGGTCCGCAAGTTCAACTAGCTACTTTAACCTTCTTTCATGTAAATATGCAAGCTTGAAGTGATTTTGAGCTCAAATTGCTTACAAATGAAAAAAACCACAATAAAGAACCATATATATATATAGTGAACAAAATGAGATAAGACAATGGTGAAAAATGAGAGTATGAGATTGGTAACCTTTACAACTGAAGAATCGACGGAGGAACCGAAGAAATCGACGGAGGAATCGAAGAATGGATGGAGGAACAATGGAGGGAGGGAGGAAGCAAGAACACTAGTGCAGTGAGCTTCAAAATGTGCTGAGCTCGGGCTCGGGGAGGAAGAAGGAGACGGCCGGGATATAAAGGGGGACCTTTAGTCCCGGCTGGTGGCTCCAACCGGGACTAAAGGTAACTTTCCAACCCCGGGCGCAGCCACGGCCCGGGAGTAGACCTTTACTCCCGGTTGGAGCCACCAACCGGGAGTAAAAGTATACCTTTAGTTCAGGTTGGTGGTTCCAACCGGGACTAAAGGTCCCTGTCACCTCTGTCTGGCGCAGTAGCCGTTGGGCAGGGACCTTTAGTCCCGGTTGGAGCCACCAACTGGGACTAAAGGTATTTCTAGTCCCGGGCGCAAAAAATTCCAGGACTAGAGCCCATTTTGACCGAGGATCAAAGGTCTGTTCGCTACTAGTATGGTGTGGGGGTCCTCCACAACGACACCTTTTTATACTAATGCACTCTATTTTAGATATTGTCACTTTGGTATGTTATGCCGAAACGTCAGGGCCGGACCCGCAGCATATCATTAATATATTGGTGGCAGTGGAAATTCTTATGATTTTTTAGCAAAAAGCCATACCGGCCTAGTGATCATGGCATGCACAAAGGAGGGATCGACAGAACTGCATCTCAACTTTTTTGAAATGCTACGACCACCGAGTTACATTACATGGTATAAGCTCCATTTGGAATTTGAAATGTTGGGGTCCAAAGCATACTATAATAGTAGTAGTGTAGTGAGCAGCATGATCAATAATGTTTCCAACTAGTAGCTATTAGTTTTTTTAGGAGAACTAGTAGCTATTAGTTTATTAGGATATGTTTGACACAACGGCTAATTATTATAAACTGCTAAAAAATAGCTCTCTAGGTAATCTAAATGGGCCGGGGGCTAACGGGTGAGCTAAAATTTAGCCAAGTCTTTGGCTAGTTGTTATTCCATTAACTCAATACTACTTTTTTTATTAACCATGACACTCCCATTTCCATTACTCAGAAAATGAAAATACGACAGTTTAAAGATAGTCCAAAGAGCCACTCCAAGAAATGAAAACAGATCTAAGACCCGAACCTGACAGCCCCCTGTACTCTGTAGCCATCTGATTCAGATGACATAGCAGGACAAGCAGAGGCCAAAAGCAACAAATATTGTGGGCTGCTGATCCACCTTACAACCAAGTCTCACCAACATTAACTCATTCAGAGCCACAAAAAAAACACAGCTAGGTCATCATATCGTCTTCGGGCACAACTGTCAAGTCCCTGATCTTCCTCTCCTCAATGCTCAACATCCTGCAGCTGCTTCATCACCACCTTTGGTTGCCTTGGTTTAGCAAGAAGCTTCGATGCAGTCTGTAGCATGACGTTCACACCTCCCAGCAACCTTACTTCATTGTCCCCATCAGCGTAGAGACCTGCCCAATAATACATAACTTATAATTTCAGCAGGATTTATCCAATCTTGCCATAAATTAAACAGGCTTTGTTTCGTTACATCCAAATGGCCCATCATAGCGTTGCGATGCCCAAAGCATGGAATTTGTGTCCTCTTTGAAGCTAGAGATTACACTATTTTCGGAATTGGTGATTAGCTAAATACAGCTAGCTGACAAGTACTAATAGTTTAGGGCCTGTTTGGATCCGCTCCTCTAAACTTTAGAGTTCTAAAAGTTTTAGATCACTTTAGCTCGCTTTTGAGCTCTAAAGCTTTAATGTGAGGTGCGCTATAGTTTAGAGCTAACTTTAGACCATTTGTTTTGAGCTTTACCTCTAAAGTTTAGGGCTCTTATGTATAGAGGAGGAAATTCAAATAGGCCCTTATTTCCGCTAATAGTTAGTGGCTATTTTTTAGCTATGGCTAACGGTTATCCTTAGCCTAACTGAACAGGTCGTGGATAGCATGATGTACTACCCTACCAGAGTAACAACCTTTCCTAACGTTGCCAATGCAGAATATAGTCTGTTAGCAATTATGCATGTCGATCCTAATTTCGTAGTTTCTTTTCAAAACTATTGGCAAATGCTCCCAAAAGATTTGATCTTTTCCATCGCTTTTACCTTGGCGTGTGAAGTGGGAGTAACGTCAGGAACAGAACCAGATCATGTCTCTTTTGCTGGAACGAAATGTTTTTTTTTCTACCAAAGGTTCCGATCCCTTAGAGATATAATGGCACCAATTATACAAACAGCGGATGCTGTTTTACACAATGCTGCGGCCACTAACTGGGGAAGCTATAACTACATATAATATTACAATGTTCAAATCGACATAATATAGCCAAACACATCAACTACATACTCCTGCCGGTTCAATTGAAGCTGTTTTTACCGGTGTCCTAAGTCAAATTTATCTAATTTTAAACAAGTTTATAGAAAACAAATGCATCAACAAGATGTCATAAGTACTATCAACATACATTTCATGATGTAATTAAAAAACTACTATCTACTAAAGCATTTTCAGAGATAGTCATTTTTTTATCTACAAAGAGTAGGCGACCGTCCCTGTCAAATGATCTATGTTAATAGGCCATTTATAGAAGCGGTTGCCTCTCTGGTGGGGATAAGTTGCCAGCCTGGCATGTTTAGATGCTCATCTCTGTTAATAATTCTAAAAAACCAAAACAACCCATGACCTCTAGTCTCGCACGACACATTTACTGAGTGAGGATAGGATGCTATTCTTTTATATTAACTTTTCACAATATTTTGACCGCTATATTATCTGTAATGAAAAAATGAAATACAAAGTTTTAGATCCTTTCAAGCACTACAAATTTGGTATAGGGCAAATCTCCATCTGAGATTGTTTGAAAAATTAAAAAATTGAATATCGAAATATGACAACTTTAAACCAATTGAAACTCTAAATGACTTTAAATAAAAAATTGTCAACTACAAAAATGTAGATCTCATCGACCGATACAAATTTGATATTGACCATGTGAAAGGTCCTAATGTGGCTAGAGAGGGGTGAATAGCCTATTTAAAAAATCTACAAATCAACTAGAACAATTTGATTAGTATGACAAATAGCGAAAAACAAACTTGCTCTAGCTCTACAAGGGTTGCAAGCCACATATTCAACAATTCTACATACTATGATCACTAGACATACAATTTACTAAGTCACTACTCACTAAGAGCTCTCACACTTGATACACTAAAGAGCTCCACTAGATAAACTTAAGTTACAAAGCAAGCTCTCAATTCTAGCTACGCTAAAGAGCTTACTACAACTAGTTTACATGTATGTAAATGAGTAAGTAAGCTGATTATACCGCCGCGTAGAGGAGTGAACCAATCACAAAATGAATACTAACTCAATCACCGGGAGAATACCAAAGGGCAAGAGACAACCAATTTTCTCTCGAGGTTCACGTGCTTGCCAACACGCTACGTCCCCGTTGTGTCGACCAACACTTGGTGGTTCAGCGGCTAAGAGGTGTTGCACGAACCTCGTCCACACAATTGGACACCGCAAGAACCTACCCACAAGTGAGGTAACTCAATGATACGAGCAATCCACTAGGGTTACCTTTCGGCGCTCCGCCGGGAAAGGCACAAGTCCCCTCTCAATCACCGGGAGATCGTCACGAACAATTACCAACTCGTGCCAATCCTCCTCCGCTACACCAAGCCGTCTAGGTGGTGGCAACCACCAAGAGCAACAAGTGAATCCGGCAGCGAAACACAAACACCAAGTGCCTCAAGATGCAATCACTCAAGCAATGCACTTGGATTCTCTCCCAATCTCACAAAGATGATGAATCCATGATGGAGATGAGTGGAAGGGCTTTGGCTAAACTCACAAGGTTGATATGTCAATGCAAATGGCCAAGAGAGTGAGCTTGGGCCGGCCATGGGGCTTAAATAGAGAGCCCCAATGAATAGAGCCATTGGCTCTCTGTTCCTTGAAAAAACGGGGTGACCGGACGCGCCGGTCGTATTGACCGGACGTAGGACCCCAGCGTCCGATCGCGCGATGCACGCCACGTGGTCCCTGCTTCAAATGCTGATCGCCCGATCTTAATGGTCATCAGTGCATTTAAGTTGTGACCGGACCTGCTGCTCATAGTGACCGAACGCAGGACCCCAGTGTCCGGTCGTTTCCAGCAAGGTTCCATTCGCGCTCGGACACGTCCGATCACCCCCGATCGGACTCACCCAGTGTCCGGTCACTCATGGTCTTCTCTGTGTGGCGCCACATCAGTAGGACCGGACGCTGAACAGTGTTCAACCAGTGTTCGATCGCCTACGTCCGGTCAAGAGACCGAGGGAGGCCTTCACTGCGCGCCACTGATCGGACACAGGGTTAGAGTCCGGTTACTGCGTGACTAAAGTCCGGTCACTGCGTGACCAGCGTCCGGTCGTTTCCAGCAAGGTTCCATTCACGCTCGGACGCGTCCGATCACCCCCGATCGGACTCACCCAGCGTCCGGTCACTCACGGTCTTCTCTGTGCGGCGCCACATCAGCAGGACCGGACGCTGAACAGTGTTCAGCCAATGTTCGATCGCCTACGTCCGGTCAAGAGACCGAGGGAGGCCTTCACTGCGCTCCACTGATCGAACACAGGGTCAGAGTCTGGTCACTGCGTGACTAGCGTCCGGTCACTGTATCTTAGTGACTATCACTTCCTTCATTTCACCAACTTCTCCACCCTTGCTCAAATGTGCTAACCACCAAGTGTACCACCTTGTGCACGTGTGTTAGCATATTTTCACAAACATTTTCAAGGGTGTTAGCTTTCCACTAGATCCTAAATGCATATGCGATGAGTTAGAGCATCTAGTGGCAATTTGATAACCACATTTCGATACGAGTTTCACTCCTCTTAATAGTACAGCTATCGATCCTAAATGTGATCACACTCTCTAAGTGTCTCGATCACTAAACCAAAAAAGCTTCTATCAATTTCACCTTTGCCTTGAGCTTTTTGTTTTTCTTTCTTCTTTTCCAAGTCCAAGCATTTGATCATCACCATGCCATCACCATTATCATGTCATGATCTTCATTTGCTTCACCACTTGGAGTAGTGCTACCTATCTCATAATTACTTTGATAAACTAGGTTAGCACTTAGGGTTTCATCAATTCACCAAAACCAAACTAGAGCTTTCAATCTCCCCCTTTTTGGTAATTGATGACAACCCTTACACAAAGATATGAATTGAAATTTAATTGAATCCATGTTGCTTGCCCAAGTATATTTACCATGTGTAAAAGGATATGGACAAGTTTCATGAACTCCAAATGGTAGCAATTGCTCCCCCTACATATGTGCTACGAGTTTGGATTGTAGCTTGCACATATGTTTAGATAGGAAATATAGGAGTCAATGTCTACCAAATGATGCTAAGGTATAAGAGATGGACCTTTAAAGTGTGATATCAATCGAAGTGCACCAATATACCATCCTTAGCACCATTAGTAACTAGACATTCACAAAAACTAGAATACCCCGTGAAATCAACATTAGGAATGAGGGTCTAGTTTTCATAATGTGAGCATGAGTCTAGTTACTTAACCTATGCATGCTAGTTTTTCATTTCATCATTCAAACCTACAACTAGCATACACCACACAAGCATTGATATAGAAATTTAAAAACTTGTGCTATGCATGCAAATATATGAGATGCACATTTAAATGCAATATACAAGTTTATGAGCTTGCTCCCCCTACTTGTGTACAATTTTGATTGATCCCCTTACAAAGTCATTTTCATTTGTTTGCTCCCCCTATCTTACTATCTTTGTGAATTTATCTTTGTGAATTTCTCTCCCCCTTTGTCAACAATTAGCACAAAAGGCAAGCTCAAATTTTAGATAGGTTGGGGTGAAATCATGTGAAGTGAGGATCATTTTCCTAATTTGGTTCAATCTAGATCACTTGCAAAAGATATTTAACTCGGTTTGATCCAAGGACAAGCTTTTTCACACCTCCAAATAAGGGTTATCTTGTACCATGTTGAGTTAAACATTTAGAGCATATTTTCTAGATCAAACACTAGGTTTACAAGCCCACAAACATGTCATATGCTACCACTAGACCAAATTAAGCATAGAAACAATAGTGGTACCATACAAGCATCAAATTCATTTGATTTTCATGAATGAGCCTAGAACATGATAGGAATGACTAGATGCACTAAACATGTCCTTAGCAAGGATGTATGCCATGCCAACCAACTTTTACCTTGGATTGCTCGAAGGAGAGGCATGTCATATAAGTGGGGGGGTGCATCCACACATATTTGAGAAGTCAAGTATGTTCAATTCATTCCTTAGCCTGCAAAACCTCTTCTCATCAAGTGAAGATATCGGCAAGTTGATCTTCGGTGCCTACACTCTCAATGCAAATGTCCCCTTTTTGTTGGTGATCTCTTATGAAATGATGATGGACATCAATGTGCTTTGTTCTTGCATGTTGAACCGGATTGTTGGTTAAATTGATTGCACTCTCATTATCACATAGCAATGGCACTTTCTTGAACTTGATTCCAAAGTCACTCAAAGTGGCCTTCATCCTAAGTATTTGTGCACAACAACTACCGGCGGATATGTATTCGGCTTTGGCGGTTGATAATGCAACACTATTTTATTTCTTTGATGACCATGAAACAAGTGATCTTCCCAACAATTGACATGTGCCCAAGGTGCTATTCCTTTCAACCTTGCATCCCGCATAATCCGAGTCAGAGTAACCAACTAGTTCAAACTTTGCTCCTTTGGGATACCACAAACCAACATTTTGTGTATGCTTCAAGTACCTCAATATTCTTTTTGTTGCCTTCAAATGACTTTCTCTTGGTGAGGCTTGAAATTTTGCACACATGCATACACTAAACATAACATCCGGCCTTGATGCGGTCACATAGAGTAGGCTTCCAATCATAGACCGATATAATTTTTGATCCACCATATTGCCTCTTGCATCACTATCCAAGATACCATTTGTTCCCATTGGTGTACTAATAGCTTTGCTATCACTCATGCCAAACTTCTTGATCATGTCCTTGATATACTTGCCTTGACTCATAAATATACCATTCTTCAATTGCTTGATTTGAAGACCAAGGAAGTAACTTAACTCTCCAATCATAGACATCTCAAACTCACTTGCCATCATCTTGCCAAACTCCTCACAAAAATCTTGGTTTGTTGACCCAAATATGATATCATCAACATAGATTTGCAATACAAACAAGTCATTTCCAAGCTTCTTGGTGAAGAGAGTGGTGTCAACCTTTCCCATCTTGAATCCTTTAGAGAGTAGGAAATCCCTCAATCTCTCATACCATACTCTAGGTGCTTGCTTTAAGCCATATAATGCCTTCTTCAACTTGTACACATGGTTGGGCTTCTTGTCATCTTCAAAACCGGGAGGTTGCTCAACATATACTTCTTCATTTATGTAACCATTGAGAAATACACTCTTGACATCCATTTGATAGAGTTTGATGTTGTGGGCACAAGCATAAGCTAACAAGATCCTAATCGCTTCCAATCTTGCAACTGGGGCATAAATTTCTCCAAAGTCAAGACCTTCCACTTGAGTATAACCTTGAGCCACTAATCTTGCTTTGTTCCTTACAACTATCCCATCTTGATCCTGTTTGTTCTGAAAGACCCACTTGTTTCCAATCACATTATGTCCCTTTGGTCTCTCTACCAATTCCCATACTTGATTTCTTGTGAACTTATTCAGTTCTTCATGCATAGCATTCACCCAATCAACATCCTTCAAAGCTTCATCTATCTTCTTAGGTTTAATGGATGACACAAATGAGAAATGTTTACAAAATGATGCCAATTTAGATCTTGTTTGTACACCTCTAGAAATATCACCAATTATAGAGTCCAAAGGACGATCTCTTGCAACATTGGTTGGTTGGAGCACTTGCATTTGATTGATCACTTGGTTGAGAGGATGAACTAGCCACTTGTTGTCGATCTTGCACTTTGTCAACACTAGCACTTGCTTGACTTTGATCTTGAGAACCACTAGCTTGTATATTTGAGTTAGAGAGCACTTGATTCTTGTCATCTTCAACATCAATCACCTCTCTAGGTCTTATATCACCAATATCCATGTTCTTTATTGCATTGACTAATTGAGTGCCTCTCACATCATCTAAATTCTCATCTTCCTCTTGGGAACCATTTGTTTCATCAAATTCTACATCATGAACCTCCTAAAGAGTACCACTAGCCCAATTCTAAACTCTATATGCCTTGCTAGTAGTGGAGTAACCAAGCAAGAAACCTTCATCACATTTCTTTTCAAACTTACTCAATCTAGTGCATTTCTTCAATATGTAGCATTTACAACCAAAAACCTAAAAGTATGCTATGTTGGGCTTTCTTCCATTCAATAGCTCATAAGGTGTCTTCTCCATCATGGGGTGACAATAGAGTTGGTTGCTATAATAGCAAGCTGTGTTGATTGCTTTGGCCCAAAAAGAATGATTCACATTGTACTCACTCAACATTGATCTTAACATGTCAATCAAAGTTCTATTCTTTGTTTCAACTAGGCCATTTGATTGTGGAGTATACTTGGCCGAAAATTGATGCCTAACTCCAAATTCATCACACAAATTATCCACTCTTGTGTTCTTGAACTCACTTCCATTGTCACTCCTCACTTTCATGATGATTGTTTCAAACTCATTATGAATTCTCTTGATGAATGTCTTGAAGGTTGCAAACACATCACTCTTGTCAACAAGAAAGAACACCCATGTGCATCTAGTGAAATCATCCACAATCACAAAACCGTATTTGTTTCCACCAATGCTAGTGTATGTGGTTGGTCCAAACAAGTCTATGTGCACCAACTCAAATGCCTTGGATGTGCTCATCATGCTCTTCTTAGGATGTGTGTTACCAACTTGCTTTCCAGCTTGACATGCACTACATAGCTTATCCTTCTTAAATGTGACATCTTTCAAGCCTCTAACTAAGTCATGCTTGATCAACTTGTTCAATTGTTTCATTCCAACATGACCAAGCCTTCTATGCCATAACCAACCCATGCTAGACTTAGTGAGCAAACATGTTGACAATTGAGCTTCTCTAGCATTGAAATCAACCAAGTATAGATTCTCATATCTAAATCCTTTGAATATCAAATTAGAGCCATCTACACTTATGATCTCTACATCATCCACACCAAATATGCACTTGAAACCAAGATCACACAATTGAGCTACCGATAATAAGTTGAAATTCAAGCTCTCTACTAGTAGCACATTGGAAATGCTCAAGTCATTGGATATTGCAATCTTAGCAAGACCCTTGACCTTGCCTTTGCCATTGTCACCAAATGTGATACTATCAATCCCATTGCTCTTATTTTCATTGATTGAATTGAACATTCTTGGATCACCGGTCATATGTTGTGTGCACCCACTATCAAGCACCCAATGCCTTCCTCCGGCTTTATAATTGACCTACAAAAGAAGATCAATTTTTTAGGTACCCAAACTTGCTTGGATCCTTGAAGGTTAGTTACCAAGGTCTTTGGTACCCAAATGACCTTCTTCTTTGGGCCCACAATTGGTGTACCAATGAACTTAGCCTTCACACCATTGGCACCCTTAACAAGCATGTAACAAGAATCAAATCTAATTGAGGATACATTAGGTTGCTTGTTCTTGTTATTCTTGCAATATTGCTCTATATGCCCAACTTGCTTGCATCTATTGCAAAACCGACCATTGCTCTTCACAAAGCTAGCTTTGGGAGTGACAAAGGCCACCTTGCATTTCTTGGGGGTATATCCTAATCCCTCTTTGTTGAGAGAAAACCTTTGGCTATCCAAGCATTTTAACAAGCGGGCATCTCCACCATAGGCATTGCCTAAGGCACGAGTGAGCTCATTCACCTCCTTATTGAGGGTCTCATTTTCCACCATTAGTGAGGCATCACAAGTGAAACCATCACTCAAAGGTGAAGTTGAAGTAGAAGTGCTACAAGAAGGGTTAGTGGGAGCAACAACAATGGGCTTATAAAAAGATTCATCAATAATATCACATGCTAGTCCCATATCACAAGACACAATCACTTGCTCCATCTTGGCTTCCTCCATTTTGACTTGCTCAATGAGAGAGGAGTGAGCCTTTTCAAGCTTAGAGTGAGCTTTCCTAAGCTTTTCATGGGCTTCTACTAGCCTCTCATTAGTGGCATTTTGCTCGTCAAGAGATTGCTCAAGAAATTTGACTTTCTTGTGCAATTCTTTGCACTCCTTTCTCTTCATCTCAAAGCAAGTGTGCACTTGCTCACACATGTCCATGAGCTCCTCCTTGTTGTACTCCTCATCATTATCATCAGTCCTATAAGCATCACTTTCACACTCATCATCATCACTCAAATCATATTTTACCTTGGTAGGTTTTGCCATGAGGCACATCGATGGAGTGTCGAAGATGAAGAGCTTGTTGTTGATGGTGATGCTTGCTAGTGCTTTCTTGATAGATTTCTTGCCATCGTCACTAGAGCTATCACTATCTGAAGAACCATCACTATCCCAAGTGACCACATAGCCTCCACCCTTCTTCTTCTTTTGGAAGGTCAACTTCTTCTCCTTCTTGTTCTTCTTCTTCTTATCCTCATCATTGTCACTATTGTAGGGACAATCCGCTACAACGTGATCAGGGCTCTTACAATTGTAGCATCTTCTCACATATTCTTTGCTTTTGATGTGATCTCTTCTCTTTCTTTCACCATAGCCCTTCTTCATGAATTTGCCCATCTTGCGCACAAATAGAGCCATGGCCTCATCATCAATGTCACTAAGATCCTCATCATCACTTGATTCTTTCTTGGACTTGCCCTTGTTCTTGGATGATGAGGTAGCCTTGAATGCTACACTCTTCTTCTTCTTGTCTTCGTCTTCCTTCTTGTCATCCTTGTCAACCCCTTCCCTTTCCACACAGAATGTCTCTTATGTCATGACATCACCTAGTACTTGGTTAGGGGTAATCTCCTTCAAATTACCTCTTATGATAAGCAATCTCAACATCTCAAATCTTGGAGGTAAGCACATCAAGAACCGATAAGAGACATCATCATCATTGATATTTTCTCCTAATGCCTTCAAATCATTGACAATCACTTGCAATCGATAGAACATCTCCGGAATGCTCTCATCTTCCTTCATCTTGAAGCTTGTCAACTTGTCCTTGAGAATATACAACTTGGCACTCTCCACCGCCAATGTGCCCTCATATGTTTTCTCCAATCTCTTCCACACCTCATTAGCTCTCTCACAATTCTTGATTTGCTCAAACACCTTGGAATCAATGGTATTATATATGGTGTTGAGGGACATTGTATTGCATTGCTTGTTGGTCTTGTCTTGGTTGGTGAGATTGTTGGGACCAATGATAGCATAGTTACTCTCGGTCACATCCCATACTTGATTATTGATTGAACCAAGATACATCTTCATCTTTCTTTTCCAATAATCATAGCTTGTGCCATCAAAGAACGGTGGTTTGCTCCCCACATGGTTGAACACAACTTGAGCCATAATTTGACACCGAGGTTGTTAAGCCTTCAATCAAATGGTGACAATGGCTCCAATACCACTTTAAAGGTCCTAATATGGCTAGAGGGGGGGGTGAATAGCCTATTTAAAAAATCTACAAACCAACTAGAGCAATTTAATTAGTATGACAAATAGCAAAAAGCAAACTTGGTCTAGCTCTACAAGGGTTGCAAGCCACCTATTCAACAATTCTAGATACTATGATCACTAGACACACAATTTACTAAGTCACTACTCACTAAGAGCTCTCACACTTGATACACTAAAGAGCTCCACTAGATGAACTTAAGTTACAAAGCAAGCTCTCAATTCTAGCCACACAAAAGAGCTTACTACAACTAGTTTGCGGGTATGTAAATGAGTAAGTAAGGTGATTATACCGCCGCGTAGAGGAGTGAACCAATCACGAGATGAATACTAACTCAATCACTGGGAGAATACCAAAGGGCAAGAGACAACCAATTTTCTCCCAAGGTTCATGTGCTTGCCAACACGCTACGTCCCCGTTGTGTCGACCAACACTTGGTGGTTCGGCGGCTAAGAGGTGTTGCACGAACCTCGTCCACACAATTGGACACCGCAAGAACCTACCCACAAGTGAGGTAACTCAATGACATGAGCAATCCACTAGGGTAACCTTTCGGCGCTCCGCCGGGAAAGGCACAAGTCCCCTCACAATCACCGGGAGATGGCCACGAACAATCACCAACTAGTGCCAATCCTCCTCCCCTGCACCAAGCCATCTAGGTGGTGGCAACCACCAAGAGCAACAAGCGAATCTGGCAGTGAAACACAAACACCAAGTACCTCTAGATGCAATCACTCAAGCAATGCACTTAGATTATCTCCCAATCTCACAAAGATGATGAATCAATGATGGAGATGAGTGGGAGGGCTTTGGCTAAACTCACAAGGTTGCTATGTCAATGCAAATGGCCAAGAGAGTGAGCTTGAGCTGGCCATGGGGCTTAAATAGAGAGCCCCCATCAATAGAGCCATTGGCTCTCTGTTCCCTGAAAAAAACGGGGCGACTAGACGCGTCGGTCGTAGTGACCGGACGCATAACCCTAGCGTCTGGTCGTGCGATGCACGCCACGTGGCCCCTGCTTCAAATGCTGATGGCCCGATCTCAACGGTTATCAGTGCATTTAAGTTGTGACCGGACGCGCTGCTCAAAGTGACCAGACGCAGGACCCCAGCGTCCGGTTGTTTCCAGTAAGGTTCCATTCATGACCGGATGCATCCGGTCACCCCCGACCGGACTCACCCAGCATCCGGTCACTCATGGTTTTCTCTGTGCACCGCCACATCAGCAGGACCAGACATTGAATAGTGTTCAGCTAGGGTTCGGTCGCCTATGTCCGGTTAAGAGACCTAGGGAGGCCTTCACTGCACGCCACTGACCGGACACAGGGTCAGAGTCCGGTCACTGCGTGATAAGCGTCCAGTCACTGTATCTCAGTGACTATCACTTCCTTCATTTCACCAACTTCTCCACCCTTGCTCAAATGTGCTAACCACTAAGTGTAGCACCTTGTGCATGTTTGTTAGCATATTTTCACAAATATTTTCAAGGGTGTTAGTTTTCCACTAGATCCTAAATGCATATGTGATGAGTTAGAGCATCTAGTGGCACTTTGATAACCGCATTTCGATACGAGTTTCACTCCTCTTAATAGTACGGCTATCGATCCTAAATGTGATCACACTCTCTAAGTGTCTCGATCACTAAACCAAAAAGCTCCTATCAATTTCACCTTTGCCTTGAGCTTTTTGTTTTTCTTTCTTCTTTTCCAAGTCCAAGCATTTGATCATCACCATGCCATCACCATTATCATGTCATGATTTTCATTTGCTTCACCACATGGAGTACTGCTACCTATCTTATAATTAATTTGATAAACTAGGTTAGCACTTAGGGTTTTATCAGTTCACTAAAACCAAACTAGAGCTTTCACCATGTCAACATTCAAGGCATTTTGGAAAATTTAAAATTTAAAATCTAATAATTTGAAACACATATTTGGCCACTAGAAAGTTGTAGGCGACATTGCATTGAGTATAACTTCAATGTAGACCTTGTCAACATTCAGGATCAAACAACAAATTTTTAAATTAAATTTAAAATTATGAGAAATTAGTACTTAGAAGTTCGATGCCCGAAAGTTCATGTTCATCTGACTTCATATGGAAAGGTTATATTTTTTTTAATGCACCTATTTTGAAAGGTGAGTCTCTAAATAGTGCTACCTCTATTAATAAATTTCTAGAAGTAACCATAGAATGGCCGATTCCTTAACTGCATCTATAAATGATTAATAGATATGTCAGCTTACCTATGACACACCTAATCATTTACAAAGGCGGCTCCTAAAATGCTCACCTCTATTAATTGGGGGTGGGGGTGGGGGTTATGACTCCTAAATTTTAGTTTGTAGTAGGATAACTCTAGTTTCATATTGTAGATGTTTCTTTATTTTTCTATAACATTTATTAAAACTAGACTTTGGATAAAGCTAAAATGATTTATAATTTGGAATTGAACGAATATATAGTACTCCCTCCGACCTAAATTATAAGTCATTCCAACTTTCTTGGAGAGTCAAAGTATCACAAGTTTGACCAAATTTATATAATAAAATACTAACATTTATGGTACCAAATATTTATTATTCGATTCTTCATTAATTATATTTTCACTACTACATAATGTTTAATCACCGCAGGGGCTTTCACAAACGGTTATAAGACAACCGGCGGTGGTAAGTATCATCGCCGGCTCATAACCTGAGGGGCCCCTTCTGGTCCAACAACCAGCGGTGATAAATGTTTTCACCGTCGGGTCGACGTACGATCCGGCAGTGATCACATTCCCGGTTTTCGCCATCGCATCGTACGCCAAACCGGCAGTAGAGCGTTAAGCACATCCGGCTAACCATCCGATGCGCAACATGTGAAGAAACCGGCAGAGATAATAAGTTTTCACCGCCGGTGTCAAGATGGATGGACGCGCCACCGTTCGATCCAGCGGTGAAACAAGTTATCACCGTCGGTTTGTCTTATGGTCCGGTGGTGGAAACGGCCACGATTCGTGGCACCGCATCGTCCGCCGACCCAGCGGTAATCCGAAGTTTCACCGCTGGTTTGTTCTTACGGTGTGAATTTGTTTTCGGATTGATTTATTTCTCTGGTTCGTGTAGTACGTTACGGTGGTGCTACAACACCCATTGCCTTTTCATCCGGTGATGGTTTGTGCTCGTCTATCTCTGTGCATCACTATATAGTATGGTTATAGGCACGTTTGTCGTTTTCAAATCTAAGCCATCCATTAGTGCGTATTGAATCCGGACCTTTCGTCTGGACTAAAACCCTAAGGCCAGCCGCCCGTGCCACCTCCGCACGCCTAGTGCATTGTTCCTTGTTGGCAATTTGTGTGAACCATTGCAGGCCTCCCACCGCGCCGCCGCCATATCCAAAGGCAAGGGTAATGAATTCGAACTTCACTAATGGATCTTTGTTGGATTATTTTTCCCTTCAGTGATCTCATTACTAAGGAAGCTCTCATCCTACTAAACACTGATGATTGCAGGCTCTTTGAAATGTAGGAGGGCCCCAACAAGAGGAACATAGTGGCCACCCTCATAGACCATGTCCTTGTCGAGATCCTCTGTCGCCTCCCCGCGTGCTCCTTGATCAGCTGCAAATGTGTATGTCGCTCCTGGAACCGCCTCATCTCGGACTCCGACTACCGTAAGGTGCTGCCTTAGACTATGATCATCTTCTTCTACGACAGCTAGTGACACTTTACCAGCATCATCGGTGAATGCCCCTCCTTGTGCTTCTTGCCCTTCCCCATTGAGAAAGTAGCTATCTCAGACTGCTATAGCGGCCTCATCCTATGCTGGTGCGTTGGGGTTGATGGATTTCGCTATGTCGTTTGTAACCCAGCAACCTAGAAGTGGCTGGTACTGTCTCATAGCATCCGTTCTATTGGTCAGCCTCGATTGGGGTTCAATCCAGCAGTCTCCTCGTACTTCCATGTGATTGAATATGTGGAGGACGAGGGTGACTGCGTAGGTGTGGAGATCTACTCATCTGAATTGTAGCATGGATCTTTAAGGCATCTGAATGGGGCCAGAGTATTGATGTGGTACGCTCAAAATCAACAAGTGTGTTTCTTAATGGTTGTTTGCATATTATGGGGTGCTCTCTGATACTTGTTGTGGATATGGAGGGAAATACATGGAGGAAAGTTTGTAAGCCTCGTGGTGCTCTACCCTCCGTCCATCAAGCTTAGGGTCACTTGTGTGTATGTACTATTGGTGGTCGCAATATGTCCCAGCTTTTAATCTGGATCCTTGAAGACAATGGTACTAATAAATGGACGTTGAAGCATAATATCAGCACGCTGAAGGTGTTTGGAAAGACTAATATTGAATTTGGTTACGTGGATTGTGATCCCGAGTATACAACGATTATAGTTCACCCAGAATGGAATTTAATTTTCTTTGTTGGGAGGATAGAACAATCTTTGCATATGACATGGACCGTAGAAAAGTTCATGTCATCCCTGCCCGTGTCATTCGGTATGGTTGATGTAGCGTGCTGACAGAGATCATCATCGGACCTTGCTATTTTTCTTATGTTCCCTTTTTCTTGGAGTCATTAGCAGAGGAGTAAATAAAGCTCCAATTGATGTATCTCTCTACCATGACATGTTTAAATGGACCAATGTTGTTTGACTATCTATGGACATGTTAATTTCCTCTAGGATGGATCTTATCTATGGACATGTTAATTTCCTCCATCGTTATTTTGTTTGCAAATTGAATTATTTATGTGGTGCATGAAAGCATCTAGGCCCCTAGTTGGGTTTCGGTGATTAATGACAATACGAGATTACTGTGACTAACGTGTGTTTTGCAGATGCAATTAAGTTAGGTCATGGTAATGGCAATTGATTGGGCAATCATGGGTGTCATGCCCCTACAATGGAAATCATTTTGGTTTTCAAAGGATGGACTAGTTCTAAGTGTCGTTTGGTGTTGATGAGACACTTAGAGTAGTTTAGGACTTTGTTTTTCCTTTGGCCGTACTATTAAGGGGGGTATGGATGGGTAGCTTGACCTAGGTGAGTCTAGTGGGTTAGGTGTGGTGCACACTTGTCATTACTAGCACTAGGTAGCTCCAAAGTAGCCCTTAGATCAATTGGAGCAAACATCATTCACATATGATTTCGAGTTGTAAGTGAATCGAGGGTCAAATGTTGACTGGACGCTGGTTCCGGTGTGACTGGACGCTAGCGCAGAGTCCAGTCAGTTCATTTGATCAAGGTGAAGTCATCTGGATGCGACCGAACGCTGAGTGAAATGTGACCGGACGCTGGGTGCCAAAGTCCGGTCAACTCCAGTAAGGTTCCAGAGAGGGAGAATCCTGATCGAACACGTCCGGTCAGTGCTGACCGGACGCTGGTCAGGTTCTAGCTACTGATCGGACGCTGAGCAGCAAAGTGACCGAACGCTGGGTGCCAGAGTCCAGTCAACATCAGTAAGGTTCCAGAGAGCAGTTTTCATGATCGGACGCGTCCGGTCAGTGCTGACCGGACGCTAGTCAGAGTCCGGTCACAACTTAACTACTCGATGGCGGGGAGAACTGACCGGAGCGTCCGATCAACATGACCGGAGCGTCCGGTCACCCACAGTGGCACATAACGGTTCGTTTTGAATGAGGGGTTATAAATACTTTCTCTATTCACTCAAGGGACTACTTTTGCTCATTTCAACAACTAAAAAACACCCTTGAGAGTGCCAAGCAGAGCAAGGTCCTAGTGAGGTGATTGAGATTTGAGAATCTAAGATTAAGGCCTCATTAGTGAAAGCAAGAGTAGCAAAGTGTGCATCCACCCTTCTCATTAGGCTTGTTGTGGTCAAGTGAGAGTTCGTGCTTGTTACTCTTGGTGATCGCCATCACCTAGACAGCTTGGTGGTGATTGATAGCTTGATGATCATCCGACGGAGCTTGTGGATGACCCAACTCAAGTTGTGAGCAGTTGTGGGTGATTCACCACGACAGAGTGTCAAAGAATCAACCCGTAGAGAGCACTTGATCCTTGCGCGGATCAAGGGGGAGCTACACCCTTGCGCGGGTGCTCCAATGAGGACTAGTGGGCAGTGGCGACTCTCCGATACCTCGGCAAAACATCACCGCGTTCCTCCTTCTCTCTTTACTTTGAGCAATTCAATTCTTGCCTTTACTTTCATAGAATTGCCATGCTAGAGTAGGATTGGAACTTAGGTTGCAAAACTTTTGTGCGATAGAACATTAGAAACACATTCTAGGCACAAGGGGTGAAGTGGGCTAAGTGTAGGGTTTAATTATTGCAAAGAATAATAGAAATAGCCCAATTCACCCCCCTCTTGGGCATCTTGATCCTTTCAATTGGTATCAGAGTCTCGTGCTCACGTATTTAGGCTTAACCGCCTAGAGAAAGATGTCTCACGGGGATGGTCCTCCTCCTATCTTTGAGGGAGATGATTTTCCTTATTGAAAAATCCGCATGGAGGCGTATTTAGAAGCTCTAGATGTTGGAATACTTAGAGCCACCTCACAAGGATTCCCAAAACCTCGGGATCCCACGCACCTACAAGGTGATGAAGTGAACTACGAAAAATGGAATGCAAAGGCTAGAAACACCATCTTTAGAGGCCTTTGCAAAGATGTGTTTAACCGGGTGTGGAACCACAAGGACGCCCATGCACTATGGTCGGACATTTGTGCGCTCCATGAGGGAACTAAGAGCGAGCGTGAGGAACGCTATCATCTCGTAATGAAAAAGCTTAATTCTTTTGAGATGCTTCCTAAAGAGAGTGCTAATGAAATTTACTCATGCTTGAATGTTCTTGTAGAGAAAGTCAATGGGCTCGGACTTACACAAATGCAGCCATCCGATGTTGTAAGAAAGATCTTGAGTGTCCTCCCCATTGATAAATATGGGCACATTGTGACTGTGCTTCATCAAGGTGATCTTTCCACCGCTACACCAACTCAAATCTTGGGAAAGATCAACGCTCATGAGATGTACATGCACATCACACCACAAGATGGCTCATCCTCTACCAAGAAGAAAGACAAAGACTTAGAATTGAAGGCTAGCCAAGAGAAGGGCAAAGCAAGAATTGAGTATGAGAGCTCAAGTGATGATGAAGTTGATGATGCAAGTCTTGCTCTCATGGTGAGAAGAACTGCCAAGATGCTAAAGAAGCTCAACAAGAATGGCGTCAAGTTTGATGGGAAGAAAAAGTTCTTCACTAGCACTAGAAGGAAGCCAATCTCGGAGATGGATTGCTACAATTGTGGAGAACTTGGTCATTTAGCACATCAATGCACAAAGCCCAAGAAAGACAAGTACAAGAAGAAGAACAAGGGCAAGAAAGATGACTCAAGTGATGAAGATGAAGATGAGAAGAAGGAAAACAAGCCATACAAGAAGAAAGATGGCAAGAAGAAGGACTTCCACAAGAAGAAGAAAAATGGCAAGGCATACATCATCGGTGATTGGCTCACGGACATTGATTCATCAAGTTGCTCATCCGATGATGATAGTGAGAATGAGAAGGTGGCCACAATTGTGATTGACTCTTCATCATCCTCACCGACACCACCGCTACCATCCTCTACACACCAATACCTTATGGCCAAGGGTGAACGAAAGGTATCCAATGATGATGATACTAGTGGTGATGATCATGCTAACAATGATGATAGTGATAGTGATAGTGATGATGATGAATTTGAATCACCTTCATATGATGATCTTGTTAAATTGCTAAATCAATATACTAAGATCATTATAAAGTCAAGAGCTAAGAAAGAAAAGCTTGAAATTAAGAATGACTCTCTTTTAGCTAAATGTGACATAGCGGAAAAGGCTAGTGTTGAGCTTAGAGAAGCAAATGATGCTATGTCATCCAAACTCAAGGAGCTCAAATCTTCTAAGAAAGAGCTTAAAGAAAAACATGATAAACTTGAGAGGATACATAATGAGCTCATCACTAGCCACAATATGCTAAAAGAAGAATATACAACTCTCAAGATCAATCATGATAATCTTGTTATTGCTCAAGAATTTTTATCTAATGAGCCACATGATGCTACTAACGATGTTGTTAAGATTGATATAGCTACATCATGTGATGATTTAATTGTTGAGAGCATTGAGCAAGGATCTAGTGGCAAAGGCAAGCAAGTGGTTGAAACCGACAACTATGATGAGTATGTCAAGCTCAAGCATGATAATGAAAAGCTCAAGAAAGATCTTGAAGAGCTCAAAACCACCAACACTATAGTGTTAGAAACTCTTGATCATGATGGTGATTTGATTCTTGAGAATGAGAAGCTCAAAGAAGAGAACAAGAGACTCAAGGAAGAGAAAAATGATGATGCACTCAAAGAAGAGAACAAGAAGCTCAAGTTGGAAAAAGAACATCTCAAGATTGGATTGAGCAAGTTCACAAGACCCAAACATCTTCAAAGTGAGTTACTAAAGAACACCATCATGAAGATGGATAGAAGTGGCATTGGGTACTTGGCAAATCAAGAGAAGAAGGCTCAAGCTCAACAACAACAACACAAGTCAAAGCCAAAGCCAAAGAGGTGTTTTGAGTGTGGACAAGAAGGTCACTTTGCCCATGAGTGCCAAACTCCACCACCACAACCCTTGCCCAAGCATGCTAGACTCTTTGCTTTCAATGCTCATTACATGCTTAGAAAGGACTCTAGTGGAAAGATGAAATTTATGTTCTTAGGACCTCCTAACAAGAATAGGCCTAAAAAAATTTGGGTAGCAAAGTCACTTGTTGAGAAAGTAAAGGGCCCTCAACAAGTTTGGGTTTCTAAACAAGCTTGATCTCTTGTGTGTAGGTGAACTACAAGACCGGTGAAAGTCATTGGGTAATTAATAGTGGTTGCACACAACAAATGACCGGTGATCCTCGTATGTTCACCTCACTAGATGAAGAAGTAGATGGACAAGAAAGAATCACATTTGGAGATAATTCAAAGGGCAAAGTTAAAGGATTAGGCAAAGTGGCAATATCAAATAATCATTCAATCTCAAATGTGCTATATGTTGCTTCATTGAGCTTCAACTTGCTATCTATTGATCAATTGTGTGATCTTCGCTTTCAATGCCTATTTACCGAGAAGGAAGTGGTTGTATCCAAGAAAGATGATGATCAAGTGATATTCAAGAGATTTAGATACAACAGCCTATATCTAGTGGATTTCACCTCCGAAGATGCTAACTTGAAGACTTACCTATTCACCAAAACATCACTTGGGTGGCTATGGCATAGAAGGCTTGCTCATGTTGGAATGAGTTCACTCAAGAAGCTTATGAAGAATGAATTGGTGATAGGGTTGAAGGATGTGAAATTTGAGAAGGACAAGCTTTGTAGTGCATGTCAAGCTAGCAAGCAAGTTGAAAATACTCATCCTACAAAAGCTTTCATATCAACAACAAGAGTGCTAGAGCTTCTTCACATGGACTTATTTGGACCAACAACATACAAGAGTTTGGGAGGAAATCTTTATTGTCTTGTGATTGTTGATGACTACTCAAGATATACATGGGTATTCTTCCTCATGACAAATCCAAAGTGGCATCAGGTTTCAAGAAGTTTGCCAAGAGAGCACAAAATGAGTTTGAGGTGAAGCTCAAGAAGATTAGGAGTGATAATGGGAAAGAATTTGACAACACAAACATTGAAGCCTATTGTGATAAAATTGGGATCAAGCATAAGGTCTCCGCAACATATACTCCTCAACAAAATGGTGTAGTTGAGAGAAAGAACCGGACATTAATCACACTATCAAGAACAATGCCTAATGAGTACAACACACCCGAAGCTCTATGGGTGGAAGCTATCAACACCGCATGTTATGCATCCAATCGTCTATTCCTTCAAAAGTTTCTAGGCAAGACACCCTATGAGTTGCTCAATGGGAAGAAGCCAGACGTCTCCTTCTTTAGGGTGTTTGGTTGTAAATGATACATCTACAAGAAGTGGCAACACCTAGGGAAGTTTCAAAGACATTGTGATATTGGTTTTCTTGTTGGTTACTCATCAAAGTCTAAAGCATATAGAGTATTTAATCATGCCACCGGCTTGGTTGAAGAAACATATGATGTGGAATTTGATGAATCTAATAGCTCCCAAGGAGCACATGAGAATCTTGATGATGTTGGTGATGAACCATTGAGGGAGGCCATGAAGAATATTCTGGTTGGAGACATCAAGCCTAATGATGATGAAGATGATGTACAAGTGATTGATCCACCTTCTTCATCAAATGTGCCACAAGATGGTGATAAAGATGGGAGAGTAGAAAATGAAGATACTCATGTCTCCCATAAGCAAATGGTGACACAAGCACAAGATGTTGATGCTCCACAACCTCCCCCTCAAGTGGTTGATAGAAGAAATTCACCTCTACTACAAGCTCATCCACAATATCTCATCATAGAGAGTCCATCAAAGGGTGTAATGACTCGATCTCAAAAACTTGCTTCGTTTATTGAACATCACTCTTTTGTCTCTTGCTTTGAGCCTACTAAGGTAGAAGAAGCTCTTCAAGATCTGGATTGGATAAACGCCATGCATGAAGAGTTGAACAACTTCACCCGCAATGAAGTTTAGACTCTTGAAGAGCGACCACAAGGTGCAAGAGTCATTGGAACAAAGTGGGTGTTCCACAACAAGCAAGATGATCAAGGTGTTGTTGTGAGGAACAAGGTAAGACTAGTTGCAAAGGGGTTCTCTCAAGTTGAAGGGTTCGATTTTGGAGAGACCTTTGCACCGGTTGCAAGACTAGAAGCCATTTGTATACTCCTTGCATATGCATCACATCATGAAATAAAACTATATCAAATGGATGTGAAAAGTGCATTTTTAAATGGCTTTATAAATAAACTAGTCTATGTTGATCAACCTCCTGGGTTTGAAGACCCTAGATATCCTAATCATGTTTATAGGTTGTCCAAGGCACTATATGGGCTTAAGCAAGCTCCAAGAGCTTGGTATGAGCGTCTTCGGGATTTCCTCATTGAGAAGGGTTTCACCATTGGGAAGGTCGACACCACACTATTCACCTAGAAGCTTGATGGATATATCTTCATTTGTCAAGTATATGTTGATGACATTATCTTTGGATCATCAAATGAACATTCTTGCAAAGAGTTTGGTGAATTGATGTCAAAGGAGTTCGAGATGTCAATGATTGGAGAGCTTACATTCTTTCTTGGTTTTCAAGTCAAGCAAATGAGAGAAGGAATTTAGATCTCTCAAGAAAAGTATACCAAGGATCTTCTCAAGAGGTTCAATATGGATCAATGTAAGCCAATCAAGACACCAATGCCATCTAATGGACTTCTCGACCTAGATGAGGGAGGTAAAACGGTTGATCAAACTCTCTACCATTCTATGATTGGTAGCCTGTTATATTTAACCGCATCTAGGCCTGACATCATGTTTAGTGTGTGTATGTGTACTAGATTTTAAGCTAATCCTAAGGAAGCTCATTTGATTGCCGTTAAAAGAATCCTTAGGTATCTTAAGCACACACCAAGCATTGGCATTTGGTATCCCAAAGAAGCTAGATTTGAATTAGTTGGCTATTCCGATTCGGATTATGCCAGATGCAAAGTTGATAGAAAAAGCACATCCGGAGGGTGCCATTTGCTTGGTAGATCATTTGTGCCTTGGTCCTCCAAGAAGCAAAATAGTGTGGCTTTGTCCACCGCCGAAGCGGAATACATTGCCGCGGGTGCTTGTTGTGCACAAATATTTTACATGAAGCAAACTTTGCTAGACTATGGTGTAGTTCTAGAAAATGTACCTCTTTTGTGTGACAATGAGAGTGCGGTAGAGCTTGCTAATAATCCGGTTCAACACTCTCGCACCAAGCACATAGATATCCGCCATCACTTTCTTAGAGATCATGTTGCTAAAAATGATATATCATTAAAAGGTGTAAGGACCGAGGATCAATTGGCGGATATCTTCACTAAACCGCTAGATGAGGCAACTTTTTGTCAGTTGAGGAATGAGCTCAATGTGCTTGATTTTAGCAACTTCACTAGAAAATGAGCTTGTGTTGTCCCTTGCATTGCATTGTAATATACAACATGTTTAATTTTTGGTAATGCATTTAGGGCTTGTCTAACATGGTTAAGATAACCAGCGAAAAGCGTGTGAAGAAGCTTAACCTTGGATCAAACTTAACAAGCAACTAGAATTACTTTCAAGTATTGCATTGCATATGCATGAATGTTGTTTTGTCGTTTCTCTTCAATCACCCTTTTATTGCCTATTTTCTTAAAAAGAATTATAGCCTAAGGAAAAATACTTTAAATTTTTTTGAGTGTTTGAGAGAGGTCACTCACATCAGTCCCAATTGGTGTTTATTTGGGTCTTACTGAAGTTGGGACTTGATTGGGAACCGGCAGCACGAAGGAATTTTGAAGATCTGCTGAAAAAGAGTGACTGGACGTTGCACCGGACACTGAAGTCCAGCGTCCGGTAAGTTCATAGGTGGTGAACAGTTGCTACAAAGGAGTGACCGGACGCTGAAATAGTTCTTTCCCTACGTCTAGTCAGATGGCGTCCCTGTGTCCAATCAAGCGAAGATGAAGATCTAAGGATTGACCGGACTCTTGCTGCGTCCGGTTAGTGGTGATCGAACGCGTCCGGTCGCGACTCGAGGGGATTTGGACCTCTCTGGAGTCGACCGGACTCCGGGTGGCAGCGTTCGGTCGTTGCCACCGGAGCGTCCAGTCAGTTGAAGTCGTGCGGGTTCCAGACTCCTATTCCATTTCCTTTCTTAATCCGTTGGGGACCACCATATAACCGCATTGCGCCGTGACCTAAGGCCGCATCCCATCTGCCCGCGCCGACATCACTGCCACGCCTCCACCGCTCGTCCATGCCGCACTCTTGTGCCCTAGCTGCGCCGCCACACCATCTTCTCCAGCGCCGCCTCCCGCGCTGCTGCCTGTGCCTTCCCTGCAGCAACAGCACCACCGCGCTCTTGCCCAAGTCCGCGCCCATGCCTCTGCTCCACGTGCCTGAGCCAAATTGCACCTCCACGGCCGATCCACGCCGCATTGCCGCAACCCTAACCCTAGACATCAAGTTGCCGACCCGGTGGTTCCATGTTTCATTCCTCTACTCTTCGGTTCGCCGGTTTGTCAGGTAGCAAGCCCTCGATTCTAATTTCATACCTATTGCTTGCTTCTTAGGGTTTCGTATCTCTAGATGTATATTGAAATTATTCATATATCCGATTAATTCTATCGTGCAGTGAGTCGGTGTTTCTGAGGTCACTTTGGCAGTTGTTAGTCAACTTGGGGCCAAGCTCGCGAGTATGGATCAAGGCCAAGCCTCGAAAGTGATAGTTGGCAGTTGTTTCTTGACCAAGGCAGCAGTTCGTTCCAAATGGCACGTGTCAAGAATGTCGGAGGTGGTCCCGGTGTTAAGGATCTGAGGGCCCCGCCTTGCCTGCCATATGAGGTGAAAGGCAAGGCGATGAAGAAACTTGCAACAAAGAAGAGGAAGTATGTAGATGCTGACACAGAGAGAGCAGCAGCCGTTGTAGCCACTGCTGAGCGTGCAGAGAGAGGAGGTGCTTGGAGTGGTGTTGTCACTGTAGACCAGCTTTCACCAGCACAGAGGGCCATCGTCGAGCAGGTTGAGCACCGTCATGGTAGTCTAGCTGGGACAGCCATGCTTGGAGGACGACGTGTCGCTATAGATGAGAGTCAGCCTTAGGGGGAGTCACAGAAGTTGGCACAACCAGCAGAGTAGACAGAACAGACTCAGGAGGGAGAGCAGACAGAGGAGATAGAGCAGGCATCTCAGCTATAGTTACGCCGCTCTAGTCGTACCTGTACTCAGGTGATACCAAGGCCAGAGACACAGCGGAGGGGTTCTCGTCCACCTCCTAGACCATAGGGTCCGCCTCCATTGACTCATCTAGCTTTGAGGGCCGCCACGGCCAAGCAGGTGTAGTAGCTCAGGTTCGTGCAGTTCGAGGAGTGGTTTCCACCGAGGCGGGATGAGTGTGCTTCTGAGGGTTTCTATACACCACTACAGGAGGATTTCTATAATGCATATCTTAACAGTGGGGTTGCATTCTGGTCTCAGAGGGTTTGCTCCATTGAGTCCATTGTAGTAGCAGCAGAAGAGCAGATCCACCCTTACCTATCTTATCTACCAGGGCTGATAGATTTACTTGGACAGACAGATAGATATGTACCATCATGGGTCCGTGAGTTCTATGCCACACTTTGGATTGACCCAAGGCACAGATTTATACATTTTGCATTTAGAGGCAGAGACTACACGCTGATGAGCTTCAGGGTCAGAGAGATACTCAGGCTTCAGGAGCAACCCATCCGGCTACATGAGGTTTGCTATGGTCAGACAGCGTCTCCTAGATGCCCTCATGGCGGTCTTCTGCCTCCTACAGATCTGGTGCGCCATTGCTTCACAGAGCCTTTTGCTGAGGGGTCGAGCAGGACACCCAGAGACCTCACTCCTACAGCTAGACTGCTTGATGCTATCATGAGGAGGACCCTTCTTCTGAGGATGGGATATCACGAGGGCTTGACTCGCATTCAGTTATGGCTACTGAACTCTCTGATGCAGTAGACTGTATTTGATATTTGGGATCTCATACTATCAGAGATGGAGGATACTCTTGCAGAGGGGTTCAGGGGTCATCGTTAGCTACCTTATGCTCTCTAGATTACATTTCTAATTCATAGGGCAGTTACAGTGAGGCCTCCTGAGATGTTGGCAGAGTATTCTGGTGCTACTACTGAGTTCCCTGCATATAACATGACCCAGATGCTCCATCATAGCAGGCCAAGGGCACCAAGCCAGCCGTGCCATCGTCCAGAGGTGCTAGAGACTGTAGCCCAGCAGGATGAGACTATCAGGGGCATTGCAGCTATAGAGGAGGAGTAGTTAGATGCTCAGTAGGAGGGTATGGTCGAGAGCGACCCCAGCGATAGTTTAGATGATGACTACCTGGATATCCCTCAGATGCCTCCTCGACGACATGACAATGAGGCCGGTAGCTCCAGTTCAGCTCCACCTGCACCGCAGACAGACCCCGCTCTACTTGCTATTCTTGAGCGGATGAGGCAGGATCAAGCTCGCCAGGCCTAGGAGAACCATAGCTACTTTTACATAGTTTTAGGCCAGACAAGACGAGTTCCAACGACAGTAGCAGGCTATCCAGCAGCAGCAGCAGGCCATGCAATAGCAGCAGCTCCTCATACAGCAATAGTTAGTTGGATTCATGCAGCATGTTGTTACTGCTATTGGGGCTCCACCGCCATAGCCTTCACCCCAGATCGGCAAGCCTGCCACCACTTCTATGACTCTAGCCTTACAACCCAGTGGGCTTCAGAGTCAGGGACAACCAGCGGCACAGTCTCCTTCACCTACAGAGCAGGTGTCCTAGTGGTTTGCCTCCCCAGTGCTAGCCCCGCAGTTCACACCTCTTCATACGGGCTTCACACCGGCTCAGAGTTCGTCGTTGCTTGTGCTAGATACCCCCGTCTCTAGGAGCCTTGGTGTGACATTCAATGAGTTGACAGGGCAGCCTACTCCACTAGATCTATATGTCCCTAGTCCTTCACAGTTGCTCCTATCACTGGGGCTATAGAGAAGCTCCCTTCTTTAGTTGCGTCATCAGAGCCGCCTACTTCAGGGATACCTGTAGAGTCACAGGCCGCACTAGTACCAGATCCGACCCAGACCGATTCAGCGTCACTCCCAGCAATAGAGGGTCATATAGCTCAGAGCTTAGGATCAGATGATGATGCTGCACAGTTCCAGATCGCTCATCGCACCTCAGCGCCCGACTCGTCCGTTGTAGCCCTGCCGACCGACCCTTAGGTTTTGGTGCTTAACGCCAAAGGGAAGAGGGATCGAGTATGATAGACTTAGGGGGGCGACATATCTAGGGGGAGCTTATCTATTATATTTGGCTTTTTTTTGTGTGATACATTATTATGCATTCACGTTTACCTTCATGCATTGAACTACGTACATGTGATATTAATGTTATCGTGATATTAATGTGATAGTGATTTTTATGTGATATGTGACATGTGTGCTCTCTACTTTAAATTATTTATATGTCATGTCACTTGGTTATGCTCATTTGCTTTGCTTCCGCATTTTATTCCGATGCAAATGAGCTTTATTACTTGTACTCATGCTTATTTCATATCTATTGAGTACATCATGTTGGCTTGGGTCATATAAGCTTGCCTAACTCTTTTGTTCTTATTGTTAAAAGCTTATATGAACCAAGCATGTTGAAAACCTCATCTCTTTTACATACTCGAGATTGTATTGTCATCAATCACCAAAAAGGGGGAGATTGAAAGCATCTAGGCCCCTAGTTGGGTTTCGGTGATTAATGACAATACGAGATTACTGTGACTAACGTGTGTTTTGCAGATGCAATTAAGTTAGGTCATGGTAATGGCAATTGATTGAGCAATCATGGTTGTCATGCCCCTATGATAGAAATCGTTTTGGTTTTCAAAGGATGAATGACAAGGTTAAGGATGGACTAGTTCTAAGTGTCGTTTGGTGTTGAGGAGACACTTAGAGTAGTTTAGGACTTTGTTTTTTATTTGGCCGTATTATTAAGGGGGGTATGGATGGGTAGCTTGACCTAGGTGAGTCTAGTGGGTTAGGTGTGGTGCACACTTATCAAAACTAGCACTAGGTAGCTCCAAAGTAGCCCTTTGATCAATTGGAGCAAACATCATTCACATATGATTTCGAGTTGGAAGTGAATAGAGGGTCAAATGTTGATCGGACGCTAGTTCCGGTGTGATCGGACGCTGGTGCCAGAGTCCGATCAACTCCAGTAAGGTTCCAGAGAGGGAGAATCCTGATCGGACGCGTCCGGTCATTGCTGACCGGACGCTGGTCAGGTTCCGGCTACTGACCGGACGCTGAGCAGCAAAGTGACCGAACGCTGGGTGCCAGAGTCCGGTCAACATCAGTAAGGTTCTAGAGAGCAGTTTTCATGACCAGACGCATCCGATTGGTGCTGACCAGACGCTGGTCAGAGTTCGGTGACAACTTAACTACTCGATGGTGGGGAGAACTGACCGGAGCGTCCGGTCACCCCGCAATGGCACATAACGGTTCGTTTTGAATGAGGGGTTATAAATACTTTCTCTATTCACTCAAGGGACTACTTTTGCTCATTTCAACAGCTGAAAAACACCCTTGAGAGTGCC
Source organism: Miscanthus lutarioriparius (assembly GCA_904845875.1). NCBI lineage: Eukaryota > Viridiplantae > Streptophyta > Magnoliopsida > Poales > Poaceae > Miscanthus > Miscanthus lutarioriparius. The sequence continues at coordinate 88,447,413 of CAJGYO010000009.1, forward strand.
AAGGAGAGCAAGGTCCTAGTGAGGTGATTGAGATTTGAGAATCCAAGATTAAGGCCTCGATAGTGAAAGCAAGAGTAGCAAAGTGTGCATCCACCCTTCTCATTAGGCTTGTCGTGGTCAAGTGTGAGTTCGTGCTTGTTACTCTTAGTGATCGCCATCACCTAGAGGGCTTGGTGGTGATTGGGAGCTTGGTGATCATCTGGCGGAGCTTGTGGATGACCCAACTCAAGTTGTGAGCAGTTGTGGGTGATTCACCACGACGTAGTGTCGAAGAATCAACCCGTAGAGAGCACTTGATCCTAGCGTGGATCAAGGGGGAGCTACACCCTTGCGTGGGTGCTCCAACGAGGACTAGTGGGGAGTGGCGACTCTCCGATACCTCAACAAAACATCACCGTGTTCCTCCTTCTCTCTTTACTTTAAGCATTTACTTTGAGCAATTCAATTCTTGTCTTTACTTTCATAGAATTGCCATGCTAGAGTAGGATTGGAACTTAGGTTGCAAAACTTTTGTGCGGTAGAACATTAGAAACACATTCTAGGCACAAGGGGTGAAGTGGGCTAAGTGTAGGGTTTAATTATTGCAAAGAATCTTAGAATTAGCCCAATTCACCCCCCCCCTCTTGGGCATCGTGATCCTTTTAGTGCGCACAGTACGTTACAGTGGTGTTATAGCTCTCATATCCGTTTCATCCGGTGATTCAGCGTTAGTATTATATCGCCTAGAGGCTCATGCCCTCCTCCGAGAGGACGAAGAAGAAGCACTGTGAGGCAATGAAGAAGGAAGAAGAAGCACTGTAGTAGAACACTGGTATTAATTCTAATGTTGTGGGTACATGGGGTATGCTGATGAGGGCACTCCAAAATACACAAAAATAACGCCTCAAAAGCACTACAATACACACGCCATTGTACTAATAGGCTAGGCTACTAGTACTAATAACTATACCTAAAATTGACTTAGTCTTGCTCAATGCCGCTGCCCCCACCATAGCAAGAGGCGGAGGATGCCTCCCATGTAGTATCATCGCTTGACTCGTCGTCCTCCTCCTCGTCATCATCAGACATGATCTCAATGGGTGGGGATGGAGGGCTCCTGTGCTTCTTATAGCGTGGCGTCGGATCGAAGCCCGGCGGAACGGCGGGGAAGTTATCAATATTCCCGCCATCGCTGTCGCTGCCCTCCGGCTGCTCCGTGAAGACTGGCAAAACGGTGGGGAAGTTATCAACGTTCCCGCTGTAGATGTCACTGCCGTCCTCCTCCTCGACCGCAACTACTGGCGTCTTCGTCTCTGCCGCCGCCTCTGCCACTGCCTCCGCCATCATGACCACCTCCTCCTCCGCCATCACGACCACTTGGCCGGACGCGTCGCTAGACGAGTAGCTGGCGCTATACCTTGCCATTGCACGTCGCTGGCGGTGAGGTTATGTGACGGATTAGCTTTGTGGTAATTTAAAGAGTATCGTCTGGCTACGCAGTGCACTATGCCACTTTGATCTTGGACGTTGGACGTGATCTCGACGGCGTAGCACAAAACATTGTTGTTGGGTTCCCGAGGCAACCAACAGCAAGGCCACGCCAGTTGTGGTTCGTGAGGCATCACCCCAATGCTCCCCATCATTTCACATTGAATCAGAGCGATTTTGAAAGCGGATTTGTGATGGTTTATGCCCGTTACGGCGGCGTATGATACGGTGTTCTATTTTTTGGTGTTTCAAATATCTGCCGTCCGTCATTGTGAATTGAATCCGGGCCGTCTATAACGACTAAAACCTAAGGCCGGCCATCCGGTCTCGACAATCAGGGTGTCCGTCACCGCCTGCTGTCCAAAGAGAGGAAAACCTCTACTGCTCTCATCCTGATCTCCGACCAGTGCCGTGCAAAAATCCTCATGCGGTCTGCCCGTGCGCCTACGATTGCCTCTGCTTCTCCCGCCAGAATGCCTGAAGGCTGCTCCCACGCCACCGCAGTTTGCATCTCTCGTTGATACCTACCTCGGACGCCAAAGCCGCCGACCTCACAATCAAGCTAATAAAGGCACCCTCCTCATTGTCTCCGGAAAGAATTATTGCAATGTTCCTTGTTTAGGGATTAGATTCATGACATTCTTGCACTAATTGTTAAACTAGATGCAAGTGGGCTAGGTTCCTTTTCGAGGGCTTAGATTCATGGCATTGTTGCCCCATTGCTAAAGTCAATTGAATTTTGTGTCAAATTCATGTGTAATTCAATTGGAAGCCATCACACTCACATTGATGCATTGTTGCCCAAATTACTAGAGTACATCAATTCAGTTGTGAATTCATAGGAACTATACATCAAATTTTGGGCTGTTTGTTTGGTAGCCACACTTTTTGAGGTCCACATGTCATAGAGTAAAAGAGTGTTGCAAGATTCCCTTAGACATAGCGAAGTGTGGCTTGCAATTTTGTAAGGTTAGTTATCGTACATTATGGCTGGGAACCAAATTGTTGGCATTGTTGGCCTAATTGCTAAAGTACAAATTAGTGCAATATATCAATTCTGTGGTTAGTTACAAATAACCAGCCGTCTTTGCGCAGTTTTGCAGGTTTCGTCAATGAACATGGCCAGGACAAAAGTTGCAAGAGGACCAAGAGGACAGAGACCCCACCAAGGGGGCTGGAAAGGAAAAGGGAATTCGTTATCGGTTAAAAAGAAGCCCATGAAGCAAGCATTAAGCAGGGAGCAAAGAGCAAATATAAGAGCAGCAACAATAGAAGCAAGGCGCCTCGAGTGTGCGAGCGATAGAGGCATTCAATTTGGTGAAGAGCAGATTGACAAAGAGGAAACCGAGGATGAGGAGCCTACAAATGTTAGTGGATGGAGAGGAGTTGGCAAACTTCCCCGATGCTCTGCTCGCAACTTAAAATGCAGTGGCATTGATGAAGGAGCTTCATCGCAGCAGGATAGAGAAAGGGAAGAAGAGGAGGAGGAACAGGTGCTGGTTCCCATAGTTGATCAGTTGTTGACGCTTAGAGCTAGCAAGATTCAGGCATTGAGGTTTGTTCGCTTGGGGGAGTGGTTCCTAGAACCATGGCCGGTCCCACGAGGGCCATTCTGGAATAAACTTTAGAGTGCCTTCTTCAAAGCCATTTGTTTTGAACCCGTCAAGTGTTGTGCTCACCATCGGCTTACAGTTGAGGGCTTCGCGAAAGCGGCCGGAGCTACTGAGGAAGATATCAAGGGTAACCTGTCATACATGCCCAGACTACTTGACTTGTTGACTGGGCCACACCTTTATATTCCAGATTGGGTGAAGATATTTTTTGCTTCTTTATGGATACCCCGAGACCGAGATTTCATTCGGTTTATGTTCAAGGGGCAATGTCACCGGCTCACTAGAGACCAGATAGCTTCGACTTTGGGTGTTCCACTTGTAGAGGAGAGAGTACATGAGTTATGTTACCCAGCAACGTATGCTCCTCGTCGTGTCCTAGCAGGAGGGATAGAACCACCCTTTGAGACGGTTTCGATTATCTTTAGGCAACCTTTCAGCCCTAACTCTGAGGAAACCGGAAGAGGTGAAATTATTATTTTATATATATATTTTTCAAGCATGAAATTATTATTTTTTATATATATTATTGATAGTAGGCAGCCTGAAAAACATGTATGACTCTCTATGGGCTGCTGTACTGTTGCATTCGGCGCCTCGGGTAAAAGAGTCATTTCGCGTTGCTTTTAACACCGTTACTTTGTCAAACTAACGGAAGTGCCAATAACCAAAACAAATTTTTAGGGCCAGATAATCAAGTTCAATCGAAAAAGAGTTAAGAAACTAAGCAAAAACTTCTTTTAGGGCAAAGGAACTAAATTTCTCTATTATATATCTCTGTGTAGCGCGCCAGCGCCATCGCCTGGGCGAGTGGGCCGGCGTTTCGCGCTCCGTGGCATGCTGGTAGTGACTGCGAATATAGTTACGGTGATTTCTTAGCTAGATACACAAAGAGTGGGCCGAGATTTGGCTTGGGCTGTCGTCTGAATCTGCGTACGACTTGATATATTGTACTTATTAGCTAGAAGACATCATTGATACTAATACATTTTTTTACAAGTTCGATCAGAATTAAAGAAGTTTAACATAGGATGAGACCAAAAAACAGCAAGCATTTTGGAACTAATGGAAGGATTTCTTAGTTTCCGTCCGCCACTGGTGAGGGCCACTCCGCCCGCGGCGTGCAGCATCAAGGAGGGACGCCACCACGGGGAAGGGCAGCCGCGCCAGAGATCTTGGCATGGGGCCGGCGTCGAGAGGGCCATCGCGCCTGGGGGAGAGAGGCTGGCAGGGCGGTGGAACCAGTCGCGTTACGGAAGAGAAACAGCGAAGAGGGAGTGGAGTGAGGGAGTGGAGTAGGGGGCCAACAGAAGTAGGGGTGAGGCGGAAAAAGTGAGGTCCAACAGAAGTAGAGGGTGTAGTAGGGGCTCTACTAGAGCAGGTTTTTTTTACCCCCACTACTCAAATTGGAAGTAGAGGGTCAAGCAAAGGGTGTTGCTGAAGATGATTAAAAGGCGTGTATCAGAAAAATAGCTGGATACTCTACATGGCACGCACACGAGTGACAAGCATTAGCTACTTTGTACGACGTTGAATGGTCGTCGAGCACAATGCACTACTACACAAACTTTAACCGCGGCGGGCGTTTTCGGTTTTCCGCGGCGGACGGGTTTTCCGCGGCGGGCAAAGCCGTCCGCCGCGGCCTAGAGGCCACGGTAAATCGTGGCTTAACCGCGGCGGGCAGCCTTGCCCACCGCGGTTAATGTTTTTAAAAAACAAAAAAAACCCAGGAGCCCGCCAACGAGCCCATTCTCAGCCCACCAGCGAGCCCATTTCCAACCCAATAGTCCGAAACCCTAGCGCCACCGGGATCCGATGCGAGCTCGCCTTGAGCTCTACCTCGCCGGATCCGCCGTCGACAGGCCCACCAGCCGCCGGGAGAGGGGCGCCAGATGTGGATTCACGCCGTGGAGCCACCGATGGCCGGATCGATGCCGTGGAGCCGCTGGTGGCCGGATCGACGCCGTGGAGCCGCCGGGTCCGGATCCACCCTCGCCAGGGCCGGATACGCCCTCGCCGGGCAGATCCGCCGCCGTGGCCGTCGCAGGAGGCGGATCGAGACGACGCCGCACCGCTGTAGCCTGGTGGAGGACGGGCCACCGCAACAACCTCCGCCTGCGCGAGCCGCCTCAACGCGCCATCCTCCCTCCACGCGAGCCATGCCACCGCGCCGCCCTCCACCCGCGCGAGCAGCGCCACCGCGCTGCCCTCCCTCCGCGCGAGCCGCGCCACGGCACCGCCCTTTGCCCGCGCGAGCCGCGCAGCCCTCCGCCCGCGCGAGCCGCGCCACCACGGCCGAGAAGAGCGCCGCCGCCGCCGGGAGAGATAGAGGATGCAGCGCGTGGGAAGGGAGTGCGGCCGCGTCTTAGAAGAGTGAGAGGGAGGGCAAGGGGGTGAGAGGAGTGAAAGGGAACCCTAAGTGCTGGCTTATATATGAAGACAGCTATCGGGCCGGCGCTGGGCCATTTGGGCCTTGCCTTTTTCCGTGGCGGGCCTTTTAGTGTGCCCGCCACGATAAATCGATTTACCGTGGCGGACGCGTTAAGATGTCCGCTACGATAAATGGGGATTTACCGCAGCAGGCAAATAAGGTTGCCCGCTGGAGTAAATCATTTACCACAGCGGGCGTCTCAGTGGCCGCCGGCCACCGAATTACCGTGGCGGGCAAAAACAGTGCCCGCCACGGAGGCCAATTATGCAACGCTGCGCAAGTTCATTTATGTAGTAGTGATGCTAACCACAAGCAGGCTTGGTCATCTCTCTCAGCGATCCATCTCATAGGAATTAGGACAAAAGCTAGCACATATTTGTGCGTACGTTGAATGGTCATCAATGTACCCGCGGTCCATCATCCGTGACCAAATTAAAGTACGTACGTAGTGGATCGGACACAGACACACTCATTTGGCCGTGGCCAAAACAGGAGAACCCAGAAAGCTTTGCTAGCTGGCTCACCAATACAACAGAGGCACACGCACTCAACATGCATATGCATGCATACTCACGAGCTAAGTGCGTGAAATTATGCATGCATCTGAAGCTTAGCTATCATATCGGGTATATATTGCACTTGTTCGTTCCCGGACGCAAGAGTAGGCAAGGCACATGATGATGCACCTGCATATTCCACACACAATAGTCGCCTCTGCATTGGCCTGGCACAAATGCTTAGCAGCTTGCCAGCACAAAAACGTCAGAAAGCTAGCATGCCGGCCGGTGCATTTAGATGGAGTAGTCCATGCTTGCGTGCAGCTCTCTGTAGTCTGTGCACGTATTCTTCTCCGATCCGATAATATAAGAACGACGCACGTCACGTATACACATGTGAATGGGATGGATCAAAATTGAAGAGAATGCAGCACTCGATCCATTCGTTGCAGACAGCAGGTAGTGCATATACCAGGTACACCACACGCACCATCCATCCACCCCCACAGAGTCGTCGTCTCCATGCATTTCGCCGCCGCGTGCCCCTCGCGCTTTCTACGTGTCTTCCGGTGGCCATGCACACCGCCCGCCCGTGTGCAGGCGAGGTGCTGCTAGCGCGAGTGAAGCGAGGCCACGCCCGGAAGACTGATGTGTTGCATTGGTCGATGCATATATGAGTATATATATGACGACGGCTATATGCATGCATGTTTCGATCGTTTTCATTCTCCCATGCATCATGTCGCATTGACAGGAAAGCGCGGCCACCAGGCTTATCTGGCCGGCACGACACGGTTACATGCTCTTAGTGCCGTGCCAGGGCCTGACCCCGGGCACGACAGCTGGCACGGCACGGCACAGCTAGCTAGTTCGTGCCAAAGGCTGCTAGCACTAATGGTGGTGCAAGGATGTCACGCGATGGTCCACTGCTTTTAAGCTACAAAACCATTATGTATCGATCAGAGGCTAACATTGGATGATATTATGATAGTAATACAATGGTGCACGACCCATCAAACAACATATATATATATATATATATATATAGAGAGAGAGAGAGAGCACGCGTGCGCTACTACCCTATACCTAGCTACAAAATAACTTATTATGTAGCCACTTTGAGTTACGCTAGTTACTTCTAAGTAGTTTACTATAACGTTATAGTAAATATCCCTATGTGTTATAGTAACCTAACTATCGTAAATTAGTATATAAAATTATCGTAAATGGAGATGGCTACAGAATAACTTATTTTGTAGCTAGCTACTGAATATAATATATATATATATATATATATATATATATATATATATATATATATATATATATATATATATATATATATATGAACTGTCTACGAGGATATATAGCCATTTGTATATATAATAAGAAACTTTACTGTCCACGAGCGTCCATTGTCGACACGAGAGGCAGCCTTCTGGTATTTTCCCACCTCAACAGCTGGTAGCAGAGTTGTCAGTCGATCGTGAGGCATTTGTTTATTATGCCTTGCAAAAGCAGTGTCGTTCTTGAGCTAAGGCGAATAGCACACACGTATTTATTGCCGGCCATACAGACTGCAAACAGGGTAAGGCAACAGGCCTGCCAAGCGACTGGACAGTGTGCATTGTGCCATAAACTATGTGGTTAGTATGCGTTGCATTATGTAGCACAACACAAGGCCGGGATGATTTCAATTTCTCAAAGACCTACATGAATACTTCTGATAAAACAAATTGCGTCCTAGCTAGCATGTGTGTGCCATCACATTGTCTTTAAGGTTTGACAATTACAAATATAATTGACAACTTTTTAAATTTACTTAGTCGGCGTAGGTTTCTGATGCTAATATTTTACTACTCTCTCCATTCCAAATTATAAAATGTCGTTCTACCTTTTCCAGATACATATATATTAAAATCTATGTACCTAGATATAGCATATATCTAATTAAAAAAAAAGACATAGCATATATCTAGATTCATATCAAAAGCTAAGTCCAAAAAAATAGTAAAATGACCTAGAATTAGAACCGAGGGAGTATGTCATATCTGTATGTCGCATCACGATCTATTAGGCTTGCACGCTATGTCCCTGCGTATATTTAGGGCGTGTTTAGATGCAAAATTTTTTAGGTTTTGGCTACTGTAGCACTATCGTTTGTATTTGGTAATTAGTGTCTAATTATGGACTAATTATGTTCGAAAGTTTCGTCTCGTGATTTCTCACCCAACTGTGCAATTAATTTTTTTTCGTCTATATTTAGTACTCCATACATGTGCCGTAAGATTTAATGTGATGAGTACTGCACAAAAATTTTTGGGAACTAAACAGTCCCTTATGCAGGTCTCCGTTGATTGACAAGACGGCGACAAGAGGGATGGATGTCTGCACCACCGGTGGTGCGTGCGTGGGTGAGTGGCCACACACACGTACGACGATGCATATATGTGAAGCGGGACAAACACACGGGGTTCGAATCGATCGACGGAGGACGACGACCCTTGCATTATCCGTACGTATTATTGGACAGCTGCTCGATTCGATACCAAGAGCCCAAGATGCATGGTTGGCACGTACGGGGGCGCCTGCTTTGCCTTGCCTGAGCTGAGTTACCTGTGCAGTGCGCCACCGCTGGGCGTTTCGCTCTTCTTGGCATCCTGGTGTATAGTAGGTGACTGCGCATAGTTCTGGTGAGCTATATATATACACAAGACTCAGCTCGGCCGAGATTCGGCTTGGGCTGTCGTCTGATTCTACGTACGACTTGATATTGTACTTATTAGCTAGACATATCATTGATACTAATACAATTGTTTTTTTACAAGTTCTATCAGAATTAATTAAAGAAGTATAACATAGGACGACGATACAAAAAAACAGCCAGCATTTTGGAATTAATGGAAGGATTTCTTAGTTTCCGTCACGGGGCTAGTACTTTATTGGAAAGGTGGTAGTCTCACCGATGAAGGCGTGTACCGGAAAAATAGCTAGCTCGGAGTACATACATCTCACGCACACGAGCGACAAGCATTACGAGTTCGTACGACGTTGAATGGTCGTCGACTACAATGCTAGACCAGAAGCAGGCAGCTCATCTCTCTCATCGATGCATCTCATAGGGATTACTAGGACAAAAGCTAGCACATGGAGTATTTGTACGTACGTTGAATGGTCATCAATCTACCTGCGGTCTACGTCCATCCGTGGCAAGTAACCAGCATGCGCGCCACAAATTAAAAGTACGTATGTAGTAGACACAGACACACTCATTGGGCGTGGCCAAACCAGGAGAAGCCAGGAAGCTTTGTTAGCTAGCTAGCTAGCTCACCAAAAAAATAGTAAAATGACCTATAATTAGAATGGAGGGAGTATGTCATATCTGTATGTCGCTTCCGGATCTATTAGGCTGGAAGTTGTATGCGAACACGAGACTATATATGAACCAAATTAAACAGTATCCATACTCTTTGGATATCACGGGAGGTAGTGCAAATATACTGGATACTAATCCTCTCAACATTTTCTGAAGGGAAAAAGTATTTGTAACCTTTTGTGTTTGTAGTTATAATTAATTTAAAAGTTAGTTAAGTATAACTTTTGTATTTCAAAAATAATATACTTACCGAGTCAAATCTGTTTCTTTCCATGATATAACTATTGGGCTCACTTATTCTTCCATGTTCAAGACAAATATATTTTCAGCTTCTCAATACATTAATTTTCCAGCCTGTTCGCTGGGTCGTATTTGACTTATAAGACATGGCTTATCAGCCCACGAACAGTAATTTTGTCTCACACCAAACCAGTCAAAAGTATTTTCAGCCATGACTTATAAGCCAAACTAGCCAAAACGAACGGGGCGGAAAATCATGCGGGGCAGAATTCTTTCAACCCAAAATACGCGGCCACGAGGGACATTAGCCTTGGAACACGTGCATGAACACAAAGTCCTGGAGAACGGACTTCTTTGTGTGACCATACCTACTTTACTTAGGCTAATCTTAGTGGTGAGTTTCATGACACAGTTACCAAAACTGTTACGTCAGCTTTTGTATTGGTACTGTGACAATAAGTTTTATCTAGATGAAACTTTCTCTATCTCTCTCTTTATGATTAACTTGCCAGCTCAGCAAATTTGCTGATGTGTCACAACATTAAACTCCTTTGAAACTCCCATTGAGACTGGATCAACTATAATGGGTGTTGTTGCATTCACTACTATAAAATCATTTTTTTGGGACTCCCACTTTGATTTACAGAGGCGAGCATATACTAATCATCGTCTCTCAAAATGTAGGCCATTTTTAGAGAACTGGATCAGCTATATTGTGCGTTGTTGCATTCACTACTATAAAATCAATTTTTAGGGACTCCCACTTTGATTTACGGAGGCGAGCATATACTAATCATCGTCTCTCAAAATGTAGACCATTTTTAGAGAAACAATTCATTCTACAAAGGCAGCCCACATTTAACCATCTCTGGAAATCAAATGAGTGTTTCTAAATGGAGAGAGTATGTACTATCACAATCCTGACAACCTTGCGGTACACATGCGCTGAATTAGCTTGGTCTAGTTGATTGCTAGTGTTAACATGCACCACTACTGGAATCTCGCATTTTTCTGTGGGTGATAAATTTTTCTGTGCGTTTTTTTCGGTACACACAGAAAAAATACGATTTTTCTATCGGTTCCAAAATATCCCGACAGAAAAATAATTTTTCCGTGCGTGACAATACATACACGGAAAAAATCAGCACTCACAGAAAAATGCAATTTATTCTGTCGGTTCTTTAAAAACGCATAGAAAAAAATATGTACACGCACACAAAAATCCTAACTCTAACCCTCTCACGCACGCACTAGACCGCGCCCCCTCCCTCACTCTCTCCTTTCAGCGCGCCCCTCCCTCTGCGACTCAGCGCCATGCCCCTCCCTCTCCGACTTAGCGCGGGGGCTCTTCCCCTCCTCGAGCAGCGCCGCCACTCCCTCTCCTCCCTCTCCCTCTTCATCGACGCGGCGGGCGCGGCCCCTCTCCTTCACCCCCGGATCCGGCCAAATCCATGGCGGGCGTGCCCCCAGGCGGCTCGATCCGGCGCCACCACCTCCACGCCGGCCACCGACGACCGAGTAGATCCACGCCCTCCCCCACCCATCCGCTGCCAGCTCTCTTCTCGTCGCCCCAGCTCCGCTGCTTCCCCTCCCGACGCCCGGACGTAGCCCTCTTGTCGCGCGGCCGACGCGCGGGTGCGGCCCTCTAGGCGCGTCGTCCCTCTCCCAGGCGTGGCCCTCTCAGCGCGCGGCCCCTCCCAGGCGTGGCTCTCTGGGCGCCTCCCCCCAGCGCACCGCCCCTCCCGGACACGGCCCTCCTGGGCGCGTCCCTCACGGTGCGCCGCCCCTCCCGAGCACAGCCCTCACGGCGTGCGGGCCCTCCCGAGCATGGTGGATCTGGAGCCCCTTCTCAGCCCGACGTCCAGATCTGCAGCTCCAAGCGCAACCACATCAGGGCAGTTGCAGCTCCGAGTGCAGCCTCCTTCCAGTGGCCAAGGTGAGCCCTTTGCCAACGACAAGCACCCACAACACAAGACAGGTATGCATGTTCCTTCTCTTCCCTTTTGTGCAAATTTGAGAACGAACCCTAATTTAAGCTATTTGGTTATGTGTATTCAGAATAGATCTGATCTAATCCCATGTGTATGCTGTAGGATGTAGATTGAATTTTGTTAATATAACTAGTACTGATTTTTTTACCAGAGCAATACATGTTGAAAATTTTGTACTATCCTATTTTCAGTATTTGACTAATACATTTTTATTACCAAATACCAACATTTTAAAGCATGTTTTTATCGGCCAGGAATTATAATCCAAGTTGATTTGGTTAACTGAATTGCAAAACTATGTTTTATGACAACTTTCAAAGCTAGGCCGTATTTCAGTCATGCTTCTGTAATAGCCACCTAGCTTCTCTAGGATTTTTTTTCACCTGCAAAGCTAGGCCGTTGTTTAGTAGTCATGCTTCTGCACCCAATACACAGGATACTATATCAGAACTGGATTGCCAACGGCCAAATGGAAGGTAATGTACTTAGGTCCTCTACTCCTGAAAGTGTAAAAGATAATGTATTGTGCCTATAGTTTTGTACACTTCATTGCAATCCTATGCCTATGAAGCCTGACACAGTTTCATCTTTGTGTAGCATTGGAAGTATTAGAGCTAAACTTGGAATACTTTTGTCGAAAGGAGTAGGTAAGCAACTTGCTTAAGCATGTCACTGTTGTTCTGTGGTTCTGTGTGAAATAATTTATGTAACTTAGGAAATGATGAACTCATTGGTCAGAGGATAATCCTTGTTGTTTCTCAGTAGATGGCATTGTGTGTAAATCAAACTGGCTTGTGACTTGAGAGTTAATCTCTGTTCTTTGATTGAATGAACTTAGTCTTAGTTTGGTCATTGTCATATAGTTCTTTGATCGACCATATATGACTGTTTTAGTGTTTTACACAGCACTGCATATAGGCTTTAGTGTACTAGGAGTATGCTTCTTTCTAATTCCACCTTTTTTACTATGTGCAACACTGCAAATCACTTGATTGAAGGCACATGAGATGCCAATAAGTTCCCTCACTTGCTGAATGCCATATGGAATAGACCTCCGTGTGTCAATGAGGTCAAGTACAGGTAAGCAGGCATCAATTGTTGTCCTCCAGGCATCACCATTGCTTACAGCATCATCTTTTTCAACAATGATTTCTAACGCCGGCTCACCCTTTGATACCTTCCGTGTGTTTTTACCCAAGAGGTTGCATCTGATTCAACCCAGATAACTTTTGCTCACCCTTTCTAGTTTCTTTAGTTCTTTACTCTGATTTGGCAAATAGATCCATGTCAGGTCTTTGCTCCAATTTTTAGTGGAGTTACAAGTAACAAGAGGGCATGTCTTATGGATGAGAATAAAAAGAGTAAGAATTCTAAGAAACCCCGAACCATTGCCCTGGTAAGTGAAGTTTGATTTTGTACTCCGACTTTTATGACATTATGTGTTGTCGAAAAGAAAAAGGCTGTTGTGACCCTTTGGTGCAATTTTTGTAGGCATCAAGGACAAGTTCAATTGCTCCTGCTGATGAGATTAACACTGAGCTTTCATTGTAGCTGGAAAAATAACAGGCATGAACTGCTTCACCATGCCAACAACAGCCATGCATAGTCTGTGCACATTCTTGCCTTGGCCCTTTAATTGTAGCTGCTGTTTGCATATGCATTTTAATTGTGCAAGCAAGCAAATATATCCGACTTGTAATGCTCATCATGTTTTCCAATCGGCAATGCACATGCTCTAGAAATTCATAAGGTGAAATATATATTCTACTTCTCGGCTTCAGTCTCAAGCAAGTCTTTACTGCCTTACTGGTGCATCTCACTGCCTTACTGGAAGTACAGTACAAAAACAGATGCTACATTTGTTTATATTTACCTGCATCTCACTGTTCTACATAGATTGAAGCTCATTATTCAGGTTCTTGGACTTTGGAATATTTGATGTTTTTCATGGTCTAAAGCTTATAGTGAACTGTTCTGTCTCTCTCAGGTTTATGCTAGTGAAATTAGAAGAGATATGGAAGGAGGTTCAGTGCCCTATTTGCTTAGTTGAGAATATCCTTTCTCATTCTTCAGTTTTCTCGCATGACTGAAGCATTCATATTAAGGAGCTGTGTTTGTGTATTGGATACTAGTTGTTTGCTAGTACAAACTCATCTTCTAGTCAATTGTAGCACAATAATATGGCTGCCTTGTATCATATATATGCATGTCATTTTTAATGGTTCACCCTAGATGTTGAAAGTTCGAGAATTCCATTGCTTGATTTGCATCATTTTCTATCATATGATGATAATATGGCTGCCTTGTATCATATATATACATGTTATTTTTTATGGTTCACCCCAAATGATAGAAGTTCGAGACTTTCATTGCTTGATTTGCATCATTTTCTGTTAGATGATGATATGCCATAGCATCTAATCCTTCTATTTTGCAGGCATTATCCGGAAGACAAGGACAATTATGGAATGTTTGCACCGGTTATATAGAGACTACATTGACAAATCTATGCAGAGAGTGATTGGAGATGAATGGTTATGCGTGTAGCTACTGCATATATCGTCATCAAATGGCTTGTTATAAAGACATACAATACCTTTTGTTGAGCATTGAACTATCTGTGTATGTGCTATATCTATGTAAAGACATCTGACTTGCTAATACATGAATGAATCAATGTTTGTTAATTTGATTATGTTGTGATGAAATTACAGTATGGACAGTCCATAATTAATATGTTGTTGCTACTGTTATGTTTCTATATAATTATTGTATCCAATTTGATGCATGGTTAAGGGTTTTTCTGACGGTGGTCTGTTATTTTTCTGTGCGTTAACCGAGACCGACACAACATTTAAATTTAATCTGGCTAACGCAATTTTTCTGTGCGTGTAATACCCACAGAAAAATCATTTTGCTGTCGGGCTTTTCTTTTTTCTGTGAGGATCAATGCACACAACATTTAAATTTAATCTGGGCTAACGTAATTTTTCTGTGCGTGTAACACCCACAGAAAAATTGTTTCTGACGGCGAACACACAGAACAATTGAATTTTTCTGTCAATTGAATTTTTCTGTGGGCGTCAGATATTTTTCTGAGGGTACACCGTCAGAAAAATATTTTTCTGACGGTATTCGCATTTTTCTGTGTGTTTTCGCACACACAGAAAAATGCGAGATTCCAGTAGTGCACGCCCAATGGAGGGAATGATTGGTAGTCATGGATTTAGAAAACCTGATGCTTAATCACTTGATCTGTGGTGATGACACGATGTCACTGCCGGTAAGTGGCCAGTAGGATCGATCAAGGTGTAATAAGCTAGAAAATATAATAAAGGTGCCCGGGAAAGGAGGACACTTTACCTTTGAGCTTTTGTCCACCACCCTCCCCCCTCCCCAAATTACAATAAATCTAGATTTCCATGCATATGAATGGAAGAATCTGCTCCGAAGAAGGTATCTGAAAATGATATCACTGCACATATGTCATTTACCTGAGTAGGGTATCATGGTTTTTGCTTAGGTGGTGTGGGGGTCCTCCACAACGACACCTTTTTATACAAATGCACTCTATTTTAGATATTGTCACTTTGGTATGTTATGCCGAAACGTCAGGGCCGGACCCGCAACATATCATTAATATATTGGTGGCAGTGGGAATTCTTATGATTTTTTAGCAAAAAGCCATACCGGCCTAGTGATCATGGCATGCACAAACGAGGGATCGACAGAACTGCATCTCAACTTTTTTGAAATGCTACGACCACCGAGTTACATTACATCGTATAAGCTCCATTTGGAATTTGAAATGTTGGGGTCCAAAGCATACTATAATAGTAGTAGTGTAGTGAGCAGCATGATCAATAATGTTTCCAACTAGTAGCTATTAGTTTTTTTAGGAGAACTAGTAGCTATTAGTTTATTAGGATATGTTTGACACAAGGGCTAATTATTGTTAACTGCTAAAAAATAGCTCTCTAGGTAATCTAAATGGGCCGGGGGCTAACGGGTGAGCTAAAAATTAGCCAAGTCTTTGGCTAGTTGTTATTCCATTAACTCAATACTACTTTTTTTATTAACCATGACACTCCCATTTCCATTACTCAGAAAATGAAAATACAACAGTTTAAAGATAGTCCAAAGAGCCACTCCAAGAAATGAAAACAGATCTAAGACCCGAACCTGACAGCCCCCTGTACTCTGTAGCCATCTGATTCAGATGACATAGCAGGACAAGCAGAGGCCAAAAGCAACAAATATTGTGGGCTGCTGATCCACCTTACAACTAAGTCTCACCAACATTAACTCATTCAGAGCCACAAAAAAAACACAGCTAGGTCATCGTCTTCGGGCACCACTGTCAAGTCCCTGATCTTCCTCTCCTCAATGCTCAACATCCTGCAGCTGCTTCATCACCACCTTTGGTTGCCTTGGTTTAGCAAGAAGCTTCGATGCAGTCTGTAGCATGACGTTCACACCTCCCAGCAACCTTACTTCATTGTCCCCATCAGCGTAGAGACCTGCCCAATAATACATAACATAAAATTTCAGCAGGATTTATCCAATCTTGCCATAAATTAAACAGGCTTTGTTTCATTACATCCAAATAGCCCATCAAAGAGTTGCGATGCCCAAAGCATGGAATTTCTGTCCTCTTTGAAGCTAGAGATTACACTATTTTCACAATTGGTGATTAGCTAAATACAGCTAGCTGACATGTACTAATAGTTTTGGTCCTGTTTGATCCCCTCCTCTAAACTTTAGAGTTCTAAAAGTTTTAGATCACTTTAGCCCACTTTTGAGCTCTAAATCTTTAATGCAAGGTACATTTTTTTTCAAGCATGAAATTATTATGTTATATATATTTTTCAAGCATGAAATTATTATTTTTTATATATATTATTGATAGTAGGCAGCCTGAAAAACCTGTATGACTCTCTATGGGCTGCTGTACTGTTGCATTCGGCGTCACGGGTAAAGGAGTAATTTTGCGTTGCTTTTAACACCGTTACTTCGTCAAATTAACGGAAGTGCCAATAACCAAAACGAAGTTTTAGGGCCAGATAAGCAAGTTCAATCAAAAAAGAGTTAAGAAACTAAGAAAAAACTTCTTTTAGGCCAAGGAACTAAATTTCTCTATTATATATCTCTGTGCAGCGCGCCAGCGCCAGCGCCAGCGCCAGCGCCTAGGCAAGTGGGCCGGTGTTTCGCTCTCCGTGGCATGCTGGTAGTGACTGCGAATATAGTTACGGTGATTTCTAAGCTTGATACACAAAGACTGGGCCGAGATTTGGCTTGGGCTGTCGTCTGAATCTACGTACGACTTGATATATTGTACGTATTAGCTAGAAGACATCATCGATACTAATACATTTTTTTACAAGTTCGATCAGAATTAAAGAAGTTTATCATAGGACGAGACCAAAAACCAGCAAGCATTTTGGAACTAATGGAAGGATTTCTTAGTTTCGGTGTCACGGGGCGCCGCCACTGGTGAGGGCCTCTCCGCCCGCGGCGTGCAGTGTCAGGGAGGGACGCCACCACGGGGAAGGGCAGCCGCACCAGAGATCTGCGCCTTGGGAAGGAGAGGGCCGCCGCGCCAGCGTCGAGAGGGCCGTCGAGCCTAGGGGAGAGACACTGGTGGGGCGGCGGAACCAGTCGCCAGGTCGCAGTGCGGAAGAGAAACAGCGAAGAGGGAGTGGAGTGAGTGGAGTAGGGGGCCAACAGAAGTAGGGGTGAGGGGGAAAAAGTGAGGTCCAACAGAAGTAGAAGGTGTAGTAGAGGCTCTGCTAGAGCAGATTTTTTTACCCCCACTATTCAAATTGGAAGTAGAGGGTCAAATAGGGGGTGTTGCTGAAGATGATTAAAAGGCGTGTACCAGAAAAATAACTGGATACTCAACATGGCACACACACGAGCGACTAGCATTAACTACTTTGTACGACGTTGAATGGTCGTCGAGCACAATGCTATCCACAAGCAGGCTTGATCATCTCTCTCAGCGATCCATCTCATAGGAATTAGGACAAAAGCTAGCACATATTTGTACGTACGTTGAATGGTCATCAATCTACCTGCGGTCCATCATCCGTGATAAGTAATCAGCATGGACGCCACAAATTAAAGTACGTACGTAGTGGATCGGACACAGACACACTCATTTGGCCGTGGCCAAACCAGGAGAACCCAGAAAGCTTTGCTAGCTGGCTCACCAATACAACAGACTATCTATTAGCACACGCACTCAACATGCATATGCATGCATACTCACGAGCTAAGTGCGTGAAAGTATGCATGCATCTGAAGCTTAGGTATCATATCGGGTATATGTTGCACTTGTTGGTTCCCGGACGCAAGAGTAGGCAAGGCACATGATGCTGCACCTGCATATTCCACACACAATAGTCAGCCTCTGCATTGGCCTGGCACAAATGCTTAGCAGCTTGCCAGCACAAAAACGTCAGAAGCTAGCATGCCGGCCGGTGCATTTAGATGGAGTAGTCCATGCTTGCGTGCAGCTCTCTGTAGTCTGTGCACGTATTCTTCTCCGATCCGATAATATAAGAACGACGCACGTCACGTATACACATGTGAATGGGATGGATCAAAATTAAAGAGAATGCAGCACTCGATCCATTCGTTGCAGACAGCAGGTAGTGCATATACCAGGTACACCACACGCACCATCCATCCACCCCCACAGAGTCGTCGTCTCCATGCATTTCGCCGCCGCGTGCCCCTCGCGCTTTCTCCGTGTCTTCCGGCCGCCCGTGTGCAGGCGAGGTGCTGCTAGCGCGAATGAAGCGAGGCCACGCCCGGAAGACTGATGTGTTGCATTGGTCGATGCATATATGAGTATATATATGACGACGGCTATATGCATGCATGTTTCGATCGTTTTCATTGTCCCATGCATCATGTCGTATCTTGATTTCATTTGTTCGTCCGATCCGGCCGTGTGTTGGCATTGACAGGAAAGCGCGGCCACCAGGCTTATCTGGCCGGCACGACACGGTTACATGCTCTTAGTGCCGTGCCTGGGCCTGACCCCGGGCACGACAGCTGGCACGGCACGGCACGGCACGGCACAGCTAGCTAGTTCGTGCCAAAGGCAGCTAGCACTAATGGTGGTGCAAGGATGTCACGCGATGGTCCACCGCTTTTAAGGTACAATATCATTATGTATCGATCAGAGGCTAACATTGGATGATTATTATGATAATAATACAATGGTGCACGATCCATGAAACAACATTTGTGTGTGTGTGTGTGTATATATAGGAACAACTGTCTACGAGGATATATAGCCATTTGTATATATAATAAGAAACTTTACTGTCCACGAGCGCCCATTGTCTACACGAGAGGCCGCCTTCTGATATTTTCCCACCTCAACAGCTGGTAGCAGAGTTGTCAGCCGATCGTGAGGCATTTGTTTATTATGCCTTGCAAAAGCAGTGTCGTTCTTGAGCTAAGGCGAATGGCACACACGTACACGTACTGTATTTGACATGTGAATCTTTTTATACATCCTTCAGTGGCACACTTGTCCTATTCCGCCTTTCAAATCAAATCAGCATGATCAGACCAAATTCTCATAATCTGGTGTGTTCTAGTTTTTGAAATATTGCTTTTAGGTACATTGCACGGTCTATTACACCTCCTGCTGATAGAAATGGCACTTCAAGCTCACCTCCTCCAAAGAGATGCAGCCCCTCAAGGTCACCTCCACCAAAGACTGCTTCACGGTCCCCACGTCCAAGGAGTCCAAAGAGACGCAGCACTTCAAGGTCTCCTCCTAGGAGACGTGGTAGATCAAGGTCAAGGGATAGAAGTCGGTCCAGTCAAGTATATCACTTGTAATTGATAGTTTATCAAATATTATTGGTTCCAATGAGGCAATGATTTGTTTTTAGCTCCAGTTTTGCAATTCTACACAAATATGGGACTGGGGCAGTACTGATGTTCAGTTCTTTATCATGCACAGGAGCCCAGAGGAGCCCAGATGATAGAAATCCAGGGAATAACCTTTATGTGACTGGATTGTCTACTCGTGTAACTGAAGAAGATCTTCAGAAGTTCTTTAGTAAACAAGGAAAGGTATGGTCTCAAATTATTAGTTCACGCAGATCTTATGTTATTGACCTAATTGCATCTCTCGTGATTTTATATTTGTTTCCAAATGTACTTAAGACCCATCAATTCACAAATTAGACTTGTGAATTATATCTATTTAATGATGGATTGTATATATTCTTGTAAATTGGACTTGTAATGGTAGTTTATATAATGCTCTTGTGCTTGTGGTCGGATTTGAATTATATATGTTCTAGTCATATTTGAATTATATATATAAATATATATATATATATATATATATATATATATATATATATATATATATATATATATATGTGTGTGTGTGTGTGTTTTGGTATATGTTCTGGTCGAATTTGAATTTTAAATTTAAATTTTTTTAGAGAAAAAAATATATTGTAGGAACGGTTTTATAATGAACTGCCCCTACAAACAGGTATTATAGGGACGACTGTTACCACAGCCTGCCCTACAAATTGATTTTGTAGAGACGGCTGGTGTTACCAGCCGCCCCTACAAATCGATTTGTAGGGGTGGCTGATAACACCAGCTGTAACATCCTAAAATTTGCACCTTTGAAAATAGGATTAAAATGATTTATTTATGAATTTTGTGCTCATAAAAACCTAGGAAAATAATTTTTTTTATTAAATTAAAATTCATCATAAGCTAGCAACATGAATGTGCATACATGCCGGTGCATTTGTTTCTTTGTATTGTGTGGATTTGATTTAAATTGAAAATATGCCAAAATGTTTTGAAGTTGGCTTTGAAGTAAAAGAAAAGAAAATTTGAAAATAAAAGAATTTAAAAAGTTGTAAAAATTATTTTTGGGAAGACTTACTAAAATTCCTCATTTTTACTTGAGTTGAAAAAGTATATTTGAAACCCCATTTGAATTTGACTTTGGTCATATTTGAATTGGCTTTGAAGACAAAATAGAAAAGAAAATGGAAAAGGAATTCTTTGTTTTTTTCTCCCTACGCGGCATTGTGGCCTGCTCGGCTATTTCCGCTGCCGGCTGTCCATCCCGGTCCCTTTCTCTTGCGTAGGCCTGCTCCGCTTTCTCTCATTTTTCCCGCGGCCCGCGCCTTCTTTTCCCACGGCCCAGCTGGCCGGCCCAACACCGCGTCGCGCCTCTCTCCCATTGGCTGACCGGCCCCGTGCCCTGTGTCGCTGCCACCCGGGCCCCGTGCGTCAGCGTCGTTTCTTTCTTCCTCCTCGCGACGTAGCCGCCCAGGATTCTCCGCCGCGCCATGGAAGTCCGACGTCGCCACGTCTTTGTGCCCAGCCGTGGCCCAGCAGCAGCAGCCGAAGCCGCCAGCTCGCCTTCTCTTCCTCTGCCGCCGACTGACCGGTGGGTCCCGTCCATCATGCCTTTCTCCCACCTCGGCTCGTCGACTACCCGGACTCGCGCAGGAGGCCGTGTCCGCGCCGCTCCCGATTCCTCCCCTGCCGTGAGCGCTACGCCAGGCCGCCCTATATTAACTGGATGCCCCGTGCCCGTGCCTCCCAATCCGAGCTCCAGCGCCGCAGTTCCATTCGCCAAGACGCCGAGCAGCCAAAGCCCCTAACGCCACCGTCCGCCGTCCGCTTCGCCCAGCACAACGTCGTCTTCGCTTGCTCCGCGCCGCTGAGACCCGCCGAAGTAAGCTCACCGTTCTCTTCTCCACCTCCCCAAGTCCTTCCCGTTGTTATCCGCGCTCGATATCACTATTTTGGCATAGCTCCATCACCGGCCATGGCGCCACCGGCCGAGAGCCGTGCATGCGATGCGTTGCCTTGATTCAATTTGCTAGTTAGCTTGATGACATCATCTTCCACGTCATGCTCTATTTGTGGCCGTTTTCCTTTAAAAAACAAATCCAGTAGAAATACATACCATCCTGAACCGTCCGTTTTTAGATCAATGGTCCATATTAAAATATATCCCTTCGCTGTTCTTTTTGCTAAAGAGACCCTCTATTTTCGGAAAATAAACCCACAGTCCAAAACATGTTTATAGATTTTCTTTTCTTCATTTCATTTGAAAGCGTATTTTGTTTCGGTTAGGTCTAAAATACGTTTTTAATTATTTACAAATTTGTCATTGATTTTGTTTTAGCCATAACTTCTCCGTTTTAACTCTGATCTGATCCGTTCAACTTGCGTTAAGTTCGTAATTTCATAATCTACATGCTAATACTACTGTTAAGTAGGTTTCCAACTTTTAAAATTCGTGATTAGATTTAATCTATTATTTTAGGAAAAATTGGTTCTGTAGCATCGAAAGGTTGCGACCTCCGTAAAATACCACTGAAAAAGTTTGCCCCCATAAAATAGCACTGAAAGTTGTCACCGTGAACTAAAATTAGCACTGCGTCAGGTTTTACGCTCAGGTGCGTTCATTTGACCAAAACTCCAAAAATTAAGTGACATTTTTGCCCTTGCCTTATCCTCATCCCTGTCCACATACGGGAAAGTGAGCTGCGCCGCGCACGCCTGGGAGAGCCGCGCCGCGCTCGGTTCCGCCTGGGAGCGCCGCCTCCACGCGTCCGCCGGCCGCTGGGAGCTCCGAGGGCCTCCTGCGCTAGCCGCCGCGGGTTCCTCTCCCGCGCAGGTCGCTCCCCGTGTGGAGGCCGCGCCGTCCGCCGCGGGCTAGAACTCGCGCGGAGGCCGCGCCGCCTGCGCCGTCCGCCGCGGGCCGCTCGTCGTGCGGAGGCCGCGCCGCCTCCGCTCGTCCGCCATCCGCCTGGGAGCTCCGAGGGCCTCCTACGCCGGCCACCGCGGCTTCCTCTTCGCACGCAGGCCGCTCCCCGTGTGGAGGCCGCGCCGTCCGTCGCGGGCCGCTCATCACGCGGAGGCCGCGCCGCCTGCGCCGTCCACCACCTCCTCCTCCTTGACTGCGTGTTGCGCCGGCCATGACTCCTCCTCCTCCAGTGCGCATGCGGTGGAACAATGCATCGATCTGAGATCCCCGACGGGTAAGAATGAAACCCTAGCTATCTACTTCATGGTTCGTAGTACAACTGAAATTAGTTACGAAGTCCGATTTGTGTGTACGATTTCACGTGGTGTGAGGATGGTCACTGATGAGAAAGGGCATCTGGAAGCAGTGTTAATTTTTTTTGCACTGCTACTATTTCAGGATCGATCCAAACAATGTATGTCGAGTAGTGATTGATGTTTCTTCCTACTCAACTGTTGAGGATGGTCGATCTGTGTACAAAAAGGGTAGATGCTTGGACTGGTGGGTGGATGCAGAAGAGTACTCCATCATTGATATGGAAAATGATGTGTTCAAGCACTTTAGTTGGGCTAGTTATCAGGAGGCAAACTTTTGGTTTGTGGGTGAGAGTAATCTAACAATTGGCCTTGGTACGGACCAAGATCTTCTAACTTTGCTGCGAGCCTCAAAAATGGTGGAGTTTATCATGACCGTAGATAGATGTGAGCATGTTGATATGGCTTTAATTGAGATTGAAAGACAAGTGACCAATGAAGAGAATGACTTACAACTTGAGGTCACAGAAAAATTCAAGGAGATGCATGTGAGTGCAGAATTGGATGGTCTAGAATGGGCCATGGAACCTCAACTTGGTGTTACAGCTGCTGGTCCTTCTAGAGTAGAAGAGGAGGAAGGTGACCAATATATGGAGCCGGATGTTGACCATGAGGGAGATGATCCAGTTGGAGTTGATGAAGAGTGGAGGTATTTCAGGAAGGTACCTAAAGTAGGAAGCAATGAGAAAGTGCAGCAAGAAAAGAAGAAAATAGAGAGCAGCAAGAATGTAACTGAAGCTACAGATCCTGAGGCAGTGCCAAGTGATGAAGCCACCATGATGCAAGATGCTCCATATGTTGCACTCACTACATATGACAGAGACAACCCTGATATAAAGGAAGGTTCGACATTTACTGACAAAAAGGCCTTCATACTGATGATTAAGCAATATGCCATAAAAAGGGAGTTTCAAACATTTGTAGAGCATAGTGATAAATCAAGATATAGGGCAAGATGTGCAGATTTAGAGTGTGAATGGAAAGTTCATGCAAAGAAACTTCTTGGTTGCCCCACTTTCATGGTATACTAATTGTTGTTTTCATGTTCTACCCATAATTTATAGAATGTACAGAATGTTTTATTTTTCATGTTCTCTACATATTTAAAGCAATATGCCTACATCATGGTAATGATGATATTATGATAACAATTTGGTTGTTACACTGAAGAACCGTATTTGTAGCAATTTATTTAAGATTTCATCACACTATTTTCTCCATTATTGATGATCATGATGCTGTACAGTGAGACTTAACAACAACACGGGGTGATCCTAGATGATTTAAGGACATTGGATGGACCAACATGTAGCTGAAATGTAGTATGAGAATCTGAAAATGTAGTGCATTCCTTGGTTTTCCCTAACCTTCTTGGGACTAAAAGGCATTGTTACAGTAATCTCTTTTGACCTGTGCAATTTTAGGTTTCTTCTTAGTACATAAATGTGACTAATTGAAATTTTCTAATAAAATTCCAAAACTAAGTTTGATGTATAATGATCTGTAACATTCGGTGTGCTGTTTCACCGGGGCTCTTCTGCTGTTGTTGAAGGCCCGAACAGGTGCCCAGAGGGGGTGTCTGTGCATGGGAGCCCCAAAAACACTTCGCAACATTTGGGGCCATGAGAGGGGCATTTGCAGCGCTTTTCCTTATGCCTTGGTTTTATTCTCCTTACTTGTTTGCGACTTGTAATTTTTCTCTATATAATCTTTGTAGCAGAATACAAGTATCTGATTTCACTAGCTATTCCTTATCAGTGACCATGCTTTGTTTCTTGGTTGCCCCACTTTCATGGTATACTAATTGTTGTTTTCATGTTCTACCCATAATTTTTAGAATGTACAGAATGTTTTATTTTTCATGTTCTCTACATATTTAAACACTAAATTCAGATCCCATATCTTCTATTATTTTCAGGTTGTGTCAATAGGTTCTAGCCATACCTGTGCTAGCACCAGCCAAGTGAGGGGTAAGGAGGCTAGCAAAGCCTGGATTGCTGACAGAGCAACAAATATACTCAAGTCTACTCCAGACCTGGGAGCAAAGAAATTGCAAGTTGAGCTTGAAAGACAGTTCCCGATCAAAATGTCATATAATAAGGTGTGGGAAGGAAGGCAACTTGCACTAAAAGGCCTACATGGCACTTGGGACGAAAGTTTTAGAATGTTGTGGAGTTTCAAAGCCGAGTTAGAAGGTACATGTCCTGGAAGCATAGTAGAGATTGATTGCAAGAAGAACAAAAAGGATGGTCAAGTCTATTTCTGTAGGATGTTTGTGGCCATCAAAGCATGTGTGAATGGATTTCTTGCTGGTTGCAGGCCATACCTAGGGGTTGATTCTACTCACCTCACAGGTAAATATAATGGACAGCTAGCTACAGCAACAGCAATTGATGGACATAATTGGATGTACCCGGTGGCATATGGAATTTTTTACAAGGAGACAAAAGCTAATTGGACATGGTTTCTAAAGCAATCGAAGAGAGCAATTGGAACTCCACATGGACTCACAATACACACAGATGCTTGCAAAGGCTTAGAGATAGCAGTCCACGACGTCTTCCAAGGTGACGTTGAGCATAGAGAGTGTTTTAGGCACCTCATGCAGAATTTTAGAAAGCACTTCGATGGAGATGTGCTAAAGTACATGTGGCCTTGTGCTTGGGCATGTACTCCTAGGAGGCATCACTGGCTTTGGGACAAAATTGGAGAGAATTGTCCAGCAGCAATTCCTTACTTGCAAGCAGAGCACAAACAAATTTGGTCTCGAGCTAAGTTCTCAGGGGAGTGCAAGGTTGATTATGTGAATAACAACATATCAGAGTCCTTCAACAATTGGATTAAAGAGACCAAAGGGTTCCCTGTGGATGTCCTCGTGGACACAATTAGGGGTATGATCATGGAAAAGATAGCTATGAGGTAGCATATAGCTAACAAACTTGAAGGGTCCATTCTCCCTAGTGTTATAAATGAGCTAAAAATAAAGAGTAGAAACTTGAAGTACACAATTAAGGGGAGTGGTGGTCTCAAGGCTGAGGTATCTGGATTGACTAAGGACAACTATCCTTGGAGGCATGCTGTGGATCTTGAAAGCAAGACACGTTCATGTGGGCAGTGGCATATTTCCGGTAAACCTTGCACACATGTTATTGCCTTTATAGGTTCCTTGAGACAAATAAAACTTGATGACTATGTGCATGACTACTACTCAGTTCATCGTTTCAAGGCTACTTATCAGTTTGAGGTGAACCCAATGGTTGGCAAGTCACAGTGGCCTATTGTTGATCCCGGGTTTCAAATGTTGCCTCCAAAGCTTGAAAGGTCCGCGGGTAGGCCAAGAGTGAAAAGGCTGAAGAGTAAGGGTGAGCCAGGAAAAAGGGGTCCTTACCAATGCAAAAGATGCTTCAACTTTGGGCACATTGAGAAGGGTTGTCGTGAGCCCCCTACTGAACTTGGTGTTGAATTACCACAACCAATACCTACTAAATCTAGGTAAATTAATTTTATGCTCCTATCACTTAGTACAATACCAATTCCTTTTGAGTATAATTGTTGATTACCTTGCTATTATGTAGGAAAAGGAAAGAAAAACCAAGTACTTCAAACTGCAAGAATGCTTCCAAAAAGTCCAAGAAGAATGCTACAGGAACCTCTACTTCTTCTGAGGTCCCTACTGAACTTGCTGTTGCACCTAGGTAAGTTGAACCTCTACTTCTTCAAACTTGCAGTAGGATACAAGTTTTAGTTCATGTGGTTGCTTAGAAAAATCTGCCATGCTGCAGAGTATATCACTGATATTATTAGAAAAATGATAGTACCACCGTACCAATTTTCCATGCTGTTCAGTGTTCATGTGTAATTGAGTACTAAACAACATGCTATAGATCGACACCTGAAACAGCTTGGTAAACAGAACAGAGTTGCACGCCAACTAGAAATAATGATTCATACATGCTTTCTTGAGGGTTCCCTGACTATGGTGAAGGTGGGATCCACTTCAAACAAAACTGGTAAAATCCACCAAGAAATCTAGAAACGAAAACCTACCATCTCTCTTACATAAAAAAAACTAGCATCTCTACTAATCCACTAATTGGAACCAACCCAGCATCTAGAAAGAAAAACAAAGCACGGCTTGTATATGCAATATATCGGTGACCCAAATACCTCACTGTATGTTCTGCAGGTTGAAGCCAACTAGATTCCTGTTAGTGTCCAGACCACAATTATTTGTGACTAGTAGTAACAGTTCCACAAAGCACTAGCATTCTAGAGTGCCAACTTTGTTCAAGTGCACGCAGTCAGTGCTTTTCAGAAAAGAAGTAAATAAAGAAAGAGGTTTTTTACCTTGTTGAGCATTCCAAAAACTGAGAACCTGCAGTTTCTTACCCTTCTTTAGCCCTTCCAATTCCCATGTAACTAGGGTGTTTATCTACTTGAAAAATCTGTAGTGCTTCATGAGCAGTTGCATCGAGTTTAAGGAACTTGTCTCTGTGATTATAAGTCAAGGTATTCAATGCTAACTAAAAAATAGATAGGAGAATGCTAACCTGTTAAAAATGTGTTCAGTCCATATTTCCAGAATATATATATATATATATATATATATATATATATATATATATATATATATATATATATATATATATATATATATATATATGTTGGTTATAAACTAGACTATCACTGGAAGATGTCATGGGCAGTCTGTTGGTTACAGGCCGGCCAGCCAGGGCAGTAGTATGGCAGGTCGGATCTGATCTGACATACTGGCGTCCGGGACCATAAGCCCAGCTGACTGCCCATGATAGAAGATGTACCATAGAATCGATTTCTTTTTTTTCCCACATGCAAAATGATTTGATTACATTACTGTTCTGTAGTAAAAGAAAGGGAGGATGTGGTACTTCAAAATGCAAGAATGCTTCCAAAAAGTCCAAGAAGAATGCTACAGGAACCTCTACTTCTTCTGAGCCCCCTACTAAACTTGCTGTTGAACCTAGGTAAGTTGAACTTCAAGTTTCATGTTCTAGCTGAATTACCCTGCATGCAAAATGACTTGATTACATTGTTGTTATGTAGGAAAAGAAAGGGAGGAGGTGGTACTTCAAAGAATGATACAGGAATAACCTCTACTTCTTTAGTCACTCAATCACCTGGTACAGCTACAGCTAGCCCCTCTACTTCCTTAGCCATCCAAGCACCAGTTAGTCCAGGACCAACAACAAGAAGGATGGCAACTTTTGTTTCTACACCAACAAGACCACCAGGCACACCAGTGAGTCCAGGGCCAATAATAAGACGAATGGCAGCACAACTGGATACATCACCAGGAGGCATTGCTAGGAGGGTCATCATAAACTAGGCTAGTGTGATCCTGAATCATTTTATTGAACTGTTGTTGTATGAAAAAGTCATGTACTGAATCTATTTTGGGCATGTGTTGTTCTCAGATGTGTTGGATCGAGACCAATATGGTTCTGTCTTTGTGAACCTATTTGGCCATGTGCTTGCAAGATGTGTTGGTCAATATTAGTCCATGTGTTGAACCAGAATATTTTTCATGTGCTTGGTTAATATTTAGTGCATATGGTGACTTGTATGTGTTAAAATGCTGTGAGTTCATGCCCTGTACTTTATTCTTATGTTTTTAGAGCTCCTGTACTGGTTTGGGGCTTGATTCGTATGTTTTTAGAGCTTACCAGTTTGGGGGTATTTTGGTCTCAGTTAACAGACCTAACGCTCAAATCTAACAGAATGGTACTTTTAGTTCGCGTGTGCACCTTTTAGTGGTATTTTACGGGACCGATGTCTTTCAATGGTATTTTACGGAAGTCGCGATCTTTCGATGCTATAGAACCAATTTTCCCATTATTTTATCAAAGGAAATCTCGTTTAAATCATATCTTCTACATTTTAACTCCGTTCTAGTCCATTAAAGTTGCGTTAGATTCATAGCAACGAGATCTACGCGTTAGTAACAGTGTTTATCATATTACTATTTCTGAAATTTCATGGTTTAGATCATATCTTGATTAATGATTATGCAACTGAATTTTATAAATCAAATATGATTTGTTTTACTTTAGTATTATATTTCAAACTTAAATTTGACTTAATCCATATTATCTTTAAAATATCTTATATATGTTTTTATATAATTAGAACACATGAAGCTAATAGTTTTACGAGTAGATCTTTCGGTAGTTGTATCTTTTCCACCGTAGCTTCGATTAGAGGGCTTTTCGCGTCTGTGTGTTCGTAGCGAGACGTAGATTTGTTTTACAAACTTTTCATCTTGATTTTATGTTTGGTGTACTGTTCTGATTTAGTTCTATTGTTTGCTTCGTGTATGATTGTATGGATGCTTGTGTGGTGCTTTTATGATTACGTCCAGTCGGTGAGATATACGTGGTGATCAAGAAGAAGAAGAAGAAGAACGTTGAAGATTAAAGCTTACCGAAGGATCGGTGTTTTAAGACAAGTATAGCATGTGATCTTTCTTGTTACATATTTATCTTTAATCACTTAATTTATATTGCATGTGTCTACCTTGACTGCCACTAAGGATTTCCTAGCACTTTGTTACCCTGTACCTTGATACCTTTGGGTCATTGCATTGGGTAGTATGATGCTAGTGCTCAGCTACAACCATGATCTTGTAACTTGACTAATGGAATATGCAATAAACACTAAAAGATGCTTTTTAGCAACATGGAACAAGGGGGCTAGAGCATTGGGCTATTTTATGGTGCTCTAGATTCCTCTCCCTAAGGACTTATCTATAAGTGATTTATCCAGGACTTACAGTACAACTGTGAAGGCTATATGGCTCTGGCTTTAGCTCAGTATGAGGACCTTTTCTAGCTTGTTAGTGGTTACCTTTATTGGCGTAAGAATGGCTTGCCGAATCGGGTATTGGACAACCTCTACTCTTATGTGTATAGCCATGATGGAATTATGCCATTCGACAAGGGGGTTCCTATATCTATTTGTCGAGTGAATCTAATGGCCCTAACTTATTAGACGAACCTTTGAAAGGCTTCATAGTAAACCCTGTCGACCTTCCTTGGTAGTGGGTCAAGAGGCTGATCACCTCGGGCGAAAGGGTAAATCATGACTCACAGTGAAAGTGTACAACCTTTGCAGAGTGTAAAACTGGTATATCAGCCTTGCTCATGGTCACGAGTGGCCTTGGAATATTTACGGAATAGATGATGAACACTAATGATACTGATAATAAAGATGCTCACTAATGATTATTGTTTATGCTATTCATTATTCATGTTTACCTAATCATGTGTTTATGGGCTTGTGATGAACTTGTTGCCACCCAATTGCTAAAAGATGACTCATTAAAAGCTAATCGCAGTAAACCAGTGTCAGTCTTTTGAGCCTCATGAACCCCATGTTATATTTGTTGAGTACGACATGTACTTACGCTTGCTTTATTTTCAATTATTTGGATAAAATCCTGAATGGGTGCCAGATTGCTAGAGTTTAGAGGAATTAGGCTTGTGATCAACCAGTTAGTTGTCCCTGTGGATTTGAAGTCTTCGTCTAAAGATCGGAGTTGTCTTTCCGCTGTCTATACTCTGAGGTTATATTCCTTGCACTAATACGCTATGTATTTTTGCATTGTCTTTTGATATTACCCTTATTTGTAGCTATATATGAGATTTGACTTCCTGGACTCACATATGGTGTGTATCTGGTTTTGTTCTTAAAACCGGGTGCTACACCAGCCGCCTCTATAATTTGATTTGTAAGAGCGTTCTTGGAACCACCCCTACAAATGCATGATTTGTACAGATGGTTTGGTAGGGGCGGCTGCCAAAACCATTGCAACAAATCTCCATGAGCCATCCCTACAAATACTATATGGCGTAGTGACTATTCATGTTGCTTTTGGTTTAAGACCACCACATAGTGTAGCTCATTTATTTGGGAATTGGTTGCAAGGGATAGTGTCGGCTTCCCTACAAAGGCCCGGCCTAAGTACGTAAATGACAGGCCAAAGGGGCGATCGAATCTCCCGACCGGGAGGCCTGGCCGAGGAGGAACATCACCCGCTTTCCGATTCCGGCCCACCTCTCCGACTGCAGCACTCGCTTCGGTCTCCAGCCCGCTTCCGGACGAATTTTGTATTTAAAAGTTAGTTAAGTATAACTTTTGTATTTCAAAAATAATATACTTACCGAGTCAAATCTGTTTCTTTCCATGATATAACTATTGGGCTCACTTATTCTTCCATGTTCAAGACAAATATATTTTCAGCTTCTCAATACATCAATGCAATCATGCGGGGCAGAATTCTTTCAACCCAAAATATGCGGCCACGAGGGACATTAGCATTGGAACACGGCACGAACACAAAGTCCAGGAGAGCGGACTTCTTTGTGTGACCATACCTACTTTACTTAGCCTAATCTCAGTGGTGAGTTTCATGACACAGTTACCAAGACTGTCACGTCAGCTTTTGTATTGGTACTATGACAACGAGTTTTATCTAGATGAAACTTTCTCTATCTCTCTCTTTATGATTAACTTGCCAGCTCTGCAAATTTGCTGATGTGACACAACATTAAATGAGAATGAAACTCCTTTGAAACTCCCATTGAGACTGGATCAACTATAATGGGTGTTGTTGCATTCACTACTATAAAATCAATTTTTGGGGACTCCCACTTTGATTTGCAGAGGCGAGCATATACTAATCATCGTCTCTCAAAATGTAGACCATTTTTAGAGAAACAATTCATTCTACAAAGGCAGCCCACATTTAACCATCTCTGGAAATCAAATGAGTGTTTCTAAATGGGGAGAGTATGTAGTATCACAATCCTGACAACCTTGCGGTACACACGCGCTAAATTAGCTTGATCTAGTTGATTGCTAGTGTTAACATGCACGCCCAATGGAGGGAATGGTAGGTGGTCATGGATTTAGAAAACCTGATGCTTAATCACTTGATCTTTGGTGATGACATGATGTCACTGCCGGTAAGTGGCCAGTAGGATCGATCAAGGTGTAATAAGCTAGAAAATATAATAAAGGTGCCAGGGAAAGGAGGACACTTTACCTTTGAGCTTTTGTCCACCACCCTCCCCCCTCCCCAAATTACAATAAATCTAGATTTCCATGCATATGAATGAAAGAATCTTTTTTTCCGAAGAAGGTATCTTAAAATCATATCACTGCGCATGTCATTTACCTAAGTAGGGCATCATGGTTTTTGCTTAGGTGGTGTGGGGGTCCTCCACAAAGACACCTTTTTATACAAATGCACTCTATTTTAGATATTGTCACTTTGGTATGTTATGCCGAAACGTCAGGGCCGGACCCGCAGCATATCATTAATATATTGGTGGCAGTGGAAATTCTTATGATTTTTTAGCAAAAAGGCATACCGGCCTAGTGATCATGGCATGCACAAAGGAGGGATCGACAGAACTGCATCTCAACTTTTTTGAAATGCTATGACTACCGAGTTACATTAATTACATGGTATAAGCTCCATTTGGAATTTGAAATGTTGGGGTCCAAAACATACTATAATAGTAGTAGTGTAGTGAGCAGAATGATCAATAATGTTTCCAACTAGTAGCTATTAGATTTTTTAGGAGAACTAGTAGCTATTAGTTTATTAGGATATGTTTGACACAAGGGCTAATTATTGTTAACTGCTAAAAAATAGCTCTCTAGGTAATCTAAATGGGACGGGGGCTAACGGGTGAGCTAAAAATTAGCCAAGTCTTTGCCTAGTTGTTATTCCATTAACCCAATACTACTTTTTTTATTAACGATGACACTCCATTTCCATTACTCAGAAAATGAAAATACAACAGTTTAAAGATAGTCCAAAGAGCCACTCCAAGATATGAAAGCAGATCTAAGACCCGAACCTGACAGCCCCCTGTACTCTGTGGCCATCTGATTCAGATGACATATATAGCAGAACAAGCAGAGGCCAAAAGCAACAAATATTGTGGGCTGCTGATCCACCTTACAACCAAGTCTCACCAACATTAACTCATTCATTCAGAGCCACAAAAAAAAACACAGCTAGGTCATCGTCTTCGGGCACAACTGTCAAGTCCCTGATCTTCCTCTCCTCAATGCTCAACATCCTGCAGCTGCTTCATCACCACCTTTGGTTGCCTTGGTTTAGCAAGAAGCTTCGATGCAGTCTGTAGCATGACGTTCACACCTCCCAGCAACCTTACTTCATTGTCCCCATCATCGTGGAGACCTGCCCAATAATACATAACATATAATTTCAGCAGGATTTATCCAATCTTGCCATAAATTAAACAGGCTTTGTTTCGTTACATCCAAATGGCCCATCATAGCGTTGCGATGCCCAAAGCATGGAATTTCTGTCCTCTTTGAAGCTAGAGATTACACTATTTTCAGAATTGGTGATTAGCTAAATAGAGCTAGCTGACAAGTACTAATAGTTTAGGGCCTGTTTGGATCCCCTCCTCTAAACTTTTGAGTTCTAAAAGTTTTAGATCACTCACTACTGGAAACAGAGACTTTGCCGAGTGCAAAATTCTTTGCCGAGTGTCAAAAATCGGGCACTCGGCAAAGACCTTCTTTGCCGAGTGCTGCACTCGGCAAAGAATTGCACTCGGCAAAGAGTTCTTTGCCGAGTGCCGGGCACTCGGCAAACACGGACACTCGGCAAAGGACTTCTTTGCCGAGTGCCAGACTCTCAGCAAAATCTCTACACTCGGCATAGGCTGCCCGCAAAACGGCGTTCGGTCACGGCCTTCTTTGCCGAGCGCCTGCTGTTAGGCACTCGGCAAAGATTTGATTTTTTTTTTAAATTTCTTTGCCGAGTGCCACTAGATCTGGCACTCGGCAAAGATTTTATTTTTTTTTAATTCTTTGCCGAGCGTCTCAGATCTGGCGCTTGGCAAAGGAATTTTTTTAAAAAAATTACTCTGCCGAGTGCCTCTGTCATGGCACTCGGCAAAGATTTAATTTTTTTTTATAATTTCTTTGCCGAGTGCTCCTATGGATGCACTCGACAAAGAGGAAAATTTTTTAAAAAAAATTTAAAACACTCTTTGCCGAGTGCCTTATTCCTGGCACTCGGCAAAGACCCCTTTGCCGAGTGCCATGCCCCAGCACTCGGCAAAGTTTTTTTGTTTTTTTTGTTTTTGGCCTCCAATTTTTTTGTGCAGACCTTTTAAAGCACCAGGAACTCCTAGTTACAATTTGGGGATTTTTTGTGGCTTTTTGATATATTTAGTTACTTTATTTCGTTTACTTGAATTTTTTCGGAAATTAAAAATTTGAACTGCACGTGGTAGGAATAATGGAGTTTAATGATTCGAAAATTGATAGTCATGTTAGTGAGTGTTGTGAGAGGCCGTATTCAGGAACGGACCCGAAATTTCGGACATCTTGTTCACGAAACATGTCCGCGAAATTGCACATGAAGTGTTTTTAAATTCTATAAAAAGCAAAATCATGAAAGTTCCAAAATCATGAAACTTGTTGAGATATCGTGATATCATAAGTGGAGGCTATGATAAAATCTTTGAGAAGATTTACGTACTGCGTTGTCACGTCGTGACGTGATGCTTACACCAAAAATCTCTAAATTTTATCATAGCCTCCACATATGAGATCACGACATCTCAACAAGTTTCATGATTTTCGAACTTCGTTTGTTTTTTATAGAATTTATAAACACTTCGTCCGCAAGTTCGTGGTCATGTTTCGTGAACAAGATGTTCGAAATTTTGGGTCCGTTTCTAGATACGGCCTCACACTACACTCAATAACGTGAATATCATTTTTTGAATCATTAAATTCCATTATTCGATGCACGTGCAGTTCAAATTTATATTTTTCAAAAAAATTCAAGTAAACGAAATAAAGTAACTAAATATAGCCAACAGTTCGAGAAATGTATCAAATTTTAACATGAAGTACCAAGTACTATAAGAGAACTACAGAAAAAATTTGGAGGTCAAAATACCAAAAAAAAATTAGTTTGCCATGCTCTTTGCCGAGTGCCAGCTGTCAGGCACTCGGCAAAGTGTTCACTTTGCGAGTGTCTGTGGTCTGCCACTCGGCGAACCGGCGTCTTTGCCGAGTGTCAGATCGGGCCCATCCGCACTAGACAACCGGCCACCGAACCCTCCCTCCCACACATGCACACACGTAGTCACGCACACACACGCGCGCGCCGCGTGCCGCCCACTCACCCACGCGCCCTGCCATGCCATGCCCTCCCCACGCCCGCATGGCCCGCAGCCCCCCAGCACAGGGCTGGCTATGCCGCCTGCCCGCCAACGCCATGGCGGATGGAGCAGGGGAGGAGGCGAGGAGGAAGCGAGGAGGAGGAGGGGAGGAGGAGGGGAGGAGGCGAGGAGGAGGAGGGGTTCCTTCCTCTTCTTCCTCTTGTCCTGCCCGGCACCGGCAGCTAGCCATGGCCTCGAGCAGGGAGCAAAGAAGACGGTGAGTCCGGCAACTCCTCTCTTGTCCCCGGATCGGGCCAGTATCGGCCGGCGCTGGCGGGTTCCTTTGCGTTTCCGTATGATTTGAGCTGGGATCTCACCGAGGCTGCTGGGAATTTCTCTTGCTCCTCGCTCTTGCGTCGAGTGACCATGGTGGTGGGTGAGATCACAGCAGCTTGGACCGGTGCGGCGCCAGCTCTCCTCCACCTCCACCCGCCACCCTCACATCACCCGGACTCACTCCGGCGTGCTCTCAATCTCACGGTGAACTCAAGAACAGAGTGAACACAAGAAGAATTTTTGTGCCAAGCACGAAACTTCGTGTGTCGGCGTTTTACGTATTAAGTTCTCCTACTTATACACAATGAGCTACTAACTGTAAAGGGAAAGCGAAAGGCTGAGCTAGCCTCGGCTCCGCCATGCACGTCATGCTCGTCATGGCCCGATCTATCGCGCCATCCCACGCAAGCCACCACCACGCAAAGCTGCGGCGGAACAACGCCACGACGTGAGCGAACGTGCGCCGCGTGGCCCGAATACAAGGGCAGCGCTGGGGAGGTTCGAACAACCGGGCCGAGCTCAACTCTAGTCAAAACAAAGAAAAATGAGCGGGAACACAGGTTTACATCGGACTCGATCACATTTCACCCCCTAAACCTGATGTTCTCTGCTGACATTGACGACACCAAGCTGCACACGAAGTTCACAGAACCGATCACGTGCTAGCGGCTTTGTCAAGATGTCAGCAAGCTGCTCCTCAGTGCGGACGTGCTCAATGTCCATTCTCCCGTCAGCAACACACTCTCGAATAAAATGAAATCGAACATCAATGTGCTTGCTTCGATCGTGAAAGATAGGATTCTTCTTGAGGGCGATTGCCGATTGGCTGTCCATCTTCAGCGGGAAGGCGCGCGCTGCTTCGCTTGTCGAGTCGTCCAAGAAGAGCTGCGCCAGACCAGTGCCCCGGCATGCCGCCGTCGTCCCGATGATGTACTCGCCGCGCGAGGAGAGGGCGACAACCTTACGCTTACATGGATGCCAGGACACAAGATGGGACCAAGAAAGAACAACCGCGCTGTAGTGCTCTTCCTTGTGTCGATATCGCCTCCCATGTCCGCGTCCATCAGATCCCAGCAGCTTCAACTTGCCTCCGCCACGCTGTAGTGACACCCAAAGGTCGATGGTGCCGCGGCGTGCGCGCAACACCCGCTTGACGGCGTTGAGGTGTTCGGTGGTTGGGCGCTCCATGAATCGGTGATGTAGCCGATGGCGTGGCGATGTCGGTGCGGTGTGCACCAGTACGGGGAGGCACCGACAATGCCTCGATACTCGATGGCGTCCACCGGTGCCGCCGTGCTCTCCTTCGGCGACTTGGCGAGGCTCCATCGGAGTATGGCATGGGTTGCGACCACCACCCATGCCCATGCAGCGCTCTAGGATCTTGCGCGCGTCGCGCGCTGTGAGAGCTTGATGCCGTCCTCCGCTTCTTTGCACCTCAATGCCCAAATAAAGGACAAGAGGCCAAGATCACTCATCTTGAACATGGAGCGCATCTCGTGCTTGAACCGAGCGATCTCGGTGTTGTCGTTCCCGGTGATGATGAGGTCATCGACGTACACGCCCACCAGCAGCCGCGACGCGCCTTCCCCACGGGCATAGACCGCATGCTCTGAGGTGCTGTGAGTGAAGCCGAGCACCTTCAGCGTCGCGTCGAGCTTCGCGTTCCAGGCACGCGGCGCCTAGCGGAGACCATAGAGCGCCTTGTCCAGGCGCAGCACCTTGTCCAGGCGCAGCACCTTGTCTTCCTGCCCCTTGACGACGAATCCGGGAGGCTGCCGAACATACACCTCCTCGCGCAGCTCCCCGTTCAAGAACGCGGACTTCACGTCCATGTGGTGCACCGGCCACCCCTCCTGGGCAGCGAGTGCGAGCAGCAGCCGCACCGATTCGATACGGGCGACGGGAGCGAACACCTCATCAAAGTCGATGCCGGGTTGCTGGACGTAGCCTTTCGCCACGAGACGCGCCTTGTACTTTGCCACAACACCGGCAGCATCCTTTTTCACCTTGAACACCCACTTTAGGCCGATCGGACGATGACCCGCAGGCAGTGGCACCAGGCGCCACGTCTTGTTGCACTCGATGGAGTCCATCTCCTCCTTCATGGCGTTACGCCAGGGCTCGTGCTTCTTGGCCTCAGTGAACGTGGCCGGCTCTTCTTCAATCTGCAGGTGGAGCTGAGCAGCAACCTGGCGCGTGGCGTAGCCCGGTGGAGTTTCCGCGCCAAGGACATTGTCGACGGTGCGGTAGCGTGGCTCCACGTCGTCCGTGTCCGCGTCCCAGTACTCCTCAGCATTCGGTGGAGGGGACACGAAATCAGGTTGGGAAAGCTCGATCGGTGGCGGCGCAGGTGTGGACGGACCGGGCGCAGATGATGCGGGCGACGTCGCGGGAGTTTGAGCCACGGGCGAGCTGGAGCGGAACACGTCGCGTCGACGGGACCTCGAAAGTGTCGCCCGGTTTCAGCGTCGTCGTGGTGCCCGGCGTCCAGCTCCACGATGTTGTCCTCCACCACGAACTCGACCTCCGTGTTCATCTCCTCGTCCTTCCGGCTCCGGGGTGCTCGCTCATTGAAAACAAATCCACAGACACCACGCAGCGCCTCGGCGCCGGGTCGTGAAAGCGCCATGCCTTGGCGCCAGGTTCAGTAACCGATGAAGACGACCGGCGTGCCACGATCGTCGAGCTTCTTGAGTGCGGCTTTGTCGACTTGACGTGGCGGCAGCGCGAAAAGGTACGGAAGAAGAGACATTGGGCCTCCTGCCTTTCCAGGCCTCGAACGGGGTGACGCCGTTGAGCGCCTTCGTGGGCGCCCGGTTGAGCAGGAACACAGCCGTGGCCACCGCTTCTCCCCAGAACAGCGACGGCACGCCGTGGCTCTTCAGTAGGCTGCGCGCCATCGTCACGACCGTCTGGTTCCGCCTTTCCACGACGCCGTTCTGCTGGGGTGTATACGGCGCGGTGCGCCGCCGTTCAACCCCGTGCTCGGCGCAGTACAGCTCGAACTCCACGGAGGTGAATTCTCCTCCGTTGTCGGTACGCAGAACGCGCAGTCGCCGGCCCGTCTCCGTCTCCACTCGAGCCTGGAACTTCTTCACTGCCGCAAGCGTGTCGCTCTTGGCGGCAAGCAGGGCCACCCACATATACCTGCTTCGATCATCCACGAACAACACAAAATACTGCTTACCGCTAGGAGTTGGCGGCGTGATTGGGCCGCACAGGTCCGCATGGACCAAATCGATCAGTCCCTCGGCACGCCGCTTTGCCTGCGCTGGGAACGGACTCCGCTTCAGCTTGGTGGTGACGCAGTCGGCGCAGAGTTGGTGGACGTGGTCGACATGCGGCAGTCCATGGACCATCCCGCGCAGCTCCGGCTTATGCGCGTCGTCGAAATCACAGTGCCCGTACCGCTCATGCCAGAGCCACGCGCTGTTGGTGGAACGCGCAGACAGGCAGAGCGGCCGGGCAATCTTGACGCGTAGCAGGTAGAGGCGGTTCGCCGAGCGCTTCACTCGCACGATGAGGCGTCCATTCTCGTCGCGACGCGCAGGGACGCCGTGCTTGGCGTGGGCGTCGCGGCCGCCCTCGTCCGGTGCCGAGGCTCACAATGTTGGTGGTGAGCACGGGATGAAAATACACCCCGTGGCGGAGAGGTGCTCACCGGTCTTCCCTTCGAACAGGACGGTGCCGGAGCCCTCGATGGCGACCTCCGACCCGTCGCCAAACTTGACGAAGCCACGAACCGCCGTGTCGATGTCGATGAAGGCGTTGCGGCTGCCGGACATGTGGTTCGTAGCTCCACTGTCGAGGTACCACACCCCGTCGTCGCGCTCGGAGTCGCAGTCCAGCTTGGCGAAGACCTTGCCCTCCATGACGCGAAGAGGGCGGCGCTCCAGCGGCGGAGTGGTGGCGGCGCCGTGGGGATCTGGCACCGGATTGGGGACGACTGTGGCGCGGGCCATCAGCAGGGCAGGCTCGGCATCTTCTTCAGCCTGCGCGACATGGGCCTCCGCCTTGGGCTTGCTGCGGCAATCCTTGGCCCAGTGGCCGTATTTGCCGCAGCGCTTGCACTGGTCGGCCCTCATTGCCTTGTCGGAGTTGGGCTCGGCCTGCTTCCCGTCGTGCGAGGTGGAGCCGCCTTCTCCTTTCCCGTGTCCGCGGCCTTGCCCGCGCTGGCCTCGCTTCTTCCCGCCGGAGCTCGACGCCGCACTGCGCCCGGAGCTGTCCTGGTCTCGGCGAGCCTTGCGGCGCGCCTCCCAGTCTTCCTCGGTGAGAAGGAGACGCCCCATGGTGTCCGTGACGGACTTCTGCTTGCCGCGGTCCTCGAACACCCGAAGGCGCCCGATTACGTCCTCGATCGAGATGGTGCGGAGGTTGCAGAACATCTCGATGGAGACGGCGGCTTGGGACAGCTTCTCCGGCACTACCTGCAGCAGTTTCTTAACTACCTCGGATTCGGAGATGTTGTCGCCGAGGGTGCGCAGGTTCGTGGCGAGAGTGGTGATCCGCACGCCGAAGTCGCTGACGGTTTCCCCATCCTTGAAGGCGAGGTTGCCGAAGTCGCGGCGGAGCTGCTGCGCGGTGGCGTCGCGCGCACGCTCGTCGCCGACCCGGAGGATCTTGATGGCGTCCCATGCCTCCTTCGCCGTGCGCCGGACGGCGAGTGCGTTCCAGAGTTCCTGCGGTACGGACCGCAGGATGCCCGCCATGGCCACCCGATCGTCGTGGTAGTCGTCCTCGTCAGGATCGTCGTCGATGGCGTCGACGACGACGTCCCATACTCGGAGCGTCTGGAAGTTGACCTCCATGACAAACGCCCACTCGGGGTAGTTGGATCGCGTGAGCATCGGCCACGCGACGCTCGCGGACGGACGCTCCACAATGCGCTCCAGGACGCGCGATCCGCTGCGGGCGCAAGAGCGGCGAGTGTGCGAGCGGCCTCGGCGGCGGCGCGGCGAACGCGATGGAGTAACCTCCTTCTTCTTCGACGGAGACTCGGACATGGCGCCGGCGGCGTGATCTCGGCTCTGGTACCAAATGTCAGCCGGACTCACTCCGGCGTGCTCTCAATCTCACGGTGAACTCAAGAACAGAGTGAACACAAGAAGAATTTTTTGTGCCAAGCACGAAACTCGTGTGTCAGCGTTTTCTGTATTAAGTTCTCCTACTTATACACAATGAGCTACTAACTGTAAAGGGAAAACGAAAGGCTGAGCTAGCCTCAGCTCCGCCATGCACGCCATGCTCGTCATGGCCCGATCTGTGCGTGCCATCCCACGCACCAAGCCACCACGCGCAAGCTGCGGCAGACAACGCCACGACGTGAACGAACGTGCACGCCGTGGCCCTGAATACAAGGACGCGCTCGGGAGGTTCTGAACAACCAGGCCGAGCTCAACTCTAGCTGAAACAAAGAAAAATGAGCGGGAACACAGGTTTACATCGGACTCGATCACATCCTCCAGGGCCCTCTCTTGAAGCGATCCGACACGGTAAATCCACTCCCTTCATTTCCCTTTCTTTCTGGATTTCCAGTTTGGTACAGGTTCCTGTCTCGATGTCAATAGAAATTACTGCAGGAAACAGCTAGAAAGCCAACCTGTGCTGTTATTGCTGACGCTTGGATACCGTTGCGAGCCTCTAGTTAACATCTGTTTGTTGTTTACCTGTCAACTGTCATTTCCTCTTATTTGCAAATTCAGTTCCTTGCTAGTGTAGCCGTGTATAAACCATCTAGTCTATGTGCGACTTCTGAGGTGTTCTCATTATCATAGCATTGCTATTTTTGTTTGGATTCCACGTTGTCGCTTCCACTTATGATGTTTCTTCTTTTTACTCATATATATCAGCTAAGAAAGTGGAATGAGCGCTGGGTCATACTTGATCCTACTGTCATTTCCTCTTATTTGCAAATTCAGTTCCTTGCTAGTGTAGCCGTGTATAAACCATCTAGTCTATGTGCGACTTCTGAGGTGTTCTCATTATCATAGCATTGCTATTTTTGTTTGGATTCCACGTTGTCGCTTCCACTTATGATGTTTCTTCTTTTTACTCATATATATCAGCTAAGAAAGTGGAATGAGCGCTGGGTCATACTTGATCCTACAACTGGAAAAATAGAATACAAATACTGTAACTGCAGAGTTGTTTTCCTTTTTGCCAAAGAGGCGGTACCTGAAACACCAAATGAATGACACCAAATTTTTTGGATGATGTAGGGTCCATAGGAGTGACAAAGATGTTAGGGGAGTAATCGTGTTTGATTCGACAAGCACAGTGACACTATCGCCTATGAACTTCCAGTATGGACCTAATTCTATTCTAGTCCGTCATGACTTTTGGATATACACTGTGGAAACTTTGTAATGACCTGTGCAAACACTTGGTGCAGTGGACTGGCAAAATACGATGGATGCTGTTTCTGTATCCTTATGGGGTATCTTTGTGTTATAATGTTTCCTCTCTTCTCCTTTTGTCTAGATTTGATTCGCTGCGTTCTTTGACTAGTGTTCTAGATATTGGAACTCCACAGAAAAAGGAATACTTTCTTTGAGCAGAAACTCCCAGCGCTGCAAGAGCATGGGTATCCACTTTACAGTAAGCTTTGATAATCTACGGTTCTTGATTATATTTATCTTTTTAACTTTTGTATTCCCTGAAACCGGTTTTATCCTGAACCATGAGTTTTGCATTACTGTTGGATTATCTCTTCCCTGCCACTGGACTGACTAAGATTAAATGAACATTAATTGAATATATGTTGAATCTGCTATTTGCACTTGTACAACTGGGTCTATAGTGGGTTGCTGTTTGATTTGTTCCCGTAAGTGTCAGTATTGGCAGAACTGAAAAGCGGAAAAAAATAGAAGCAACAAAGGAGGTAGAGGCTGCAATGAAGATTTCCCTGCGGGCAACTTTGGGCTCAACTACAAATAAACTTACCAAAGGCCAATTAGATGATCTCACAATAATGATGGTATGCTCTTCCATATACTACTTGTACATAAGAGTACCTGAATTACTATTCAGTAATTGAGCAGTGGATGCTAGAATTGCTGATGTAATGTACATAAGACTATGCTCCAAAAACCAGCAAATGGTGTGTCCTATAGACTATAATTGCTGAAACCATTTATGCACTGTGAGAAGCTATACTACTTTGTATAGATGATAACTTTTTGTTTTGCCAAATCAACAAAAATATTGCTAAATCAACAGGAATTTTGTCAGTTACCAGCCAATTTCCTGGCATACTAAATTTGCTGCAACCAACTGGAGATATATATTCCCTTTCAGCACCCTGTTGCTATAGCTGGATTATATGACAACAATACTTCATAAAAAATTCACTGACCGACTGAAAACTGATTTGTAATCCTGTGATGCAAAAGTTGATAATGAACTTATCATCTATAATAAAACATTTAAAGCTCATATGATGGATAACTTTATTGTAGTCTGTCTTTCAAAGCGATACTTCTAAAACTATAATATGCTATAATTTGATGATTGGATACTGAAATTATTTTCTTGTTTCTATTTTTCTGGCAATGGCAATGCATCTGCGACCAACAGGAGACCCTTCGAGTTAAAGACGACGAACTCCACCAATTGTTGCAGGATATTCGTGCACGTGATTCTACCATCAATGACATTGAAGAAAAGTTACAGGAGACTGCAGAAGCAGCTGAAACTGCTGCTTCTGCAGCACGTTCA
Organism: Miscanthus lutarioriparius; assembly: GCA_904845875.1. Lineage (NCBI taxonomy): Eukaryota > Viridiplantae > Streptophyta > Magnoliopsida > Poales > Poaceae > Miscanthus > Miscanthus lutarioriparius. Next base: position 88,490,416 of record CAJGYO010000009.1, read on the forward strand.
ATTGATGAAGAGAGAAGATTTTTTACGTCAGAACTTGAACGTTTTGCTTAGGGTAACAATCGCATACAGTACGCATATCTTCTAATGCTTATTAGTTAAAGTGTTATAGACTAGATTCAGACCACCATGAGAATGTTTCATGTCAATGAAAATATTTGAACTTGTCTGTATTTTTGTTTCAGTTAAGGGAATCGGAGGAGAAAGCAAAGCTTCTTGTTGAAGAGAGAGATCGTTTGCTAACAGAGAGAGATTCTGCTCTTCAAGAAGCTCAGGTGTGGTGCTCAAAACTAGGAAAAGCTAGAGGAAATGCTGTAATTCTAGAAGCAGCTGTTGTCAGAGCTGAAGAGAAAGCTAGGTGTGTGTACAACTGTGTTGAGCGTGTGTGTGTATACCTGAACTTTCATGTTTAGAAGATCATCTTCGGCAATTTTTTTGTCTCTCATTCAGGAAATTCTTGTTGTATCCTGCAAACTGGTATTGGATGGATGTGATATGTGCGGATGGATGTGTGGATGAATGAGATATATATGTAATATATGTTTGTATGAATTTATTTGTCATGATGGAATGTAAAAAAAAATTAAAAATTGTCGTTTTGGGTCACTTTGCCGAGCGTTGCACTCGGCAAAGGACCCCTTTGCCAAGTGCTATGGTCATGGCACTCGGCAAAGAATTTTTTTTAAAAAAATTCAAACTTTGCCGAGTGCCGGACAGAGGGCACTCGGCAAAGAAATTTAAAAAAAAATAAAAAAAATCTTTGCCGAGTGCCGGACAGAGGGCACTCGGCAAAAATTTTTTTTAAAAAAAATTCAAACTTTGCCGAGTGCTGTGACCATGGCACTCGGCAAAGAATTTTTTTTTAAAAAAAAATTCAAACTTTCCCGAGTGCCGAGCAGAAAGCACTCGACAAATAAATTTAAAAAAAAAATTCAAATTTTGCCGAGTGCCGGCCAGAGGCCACTCGGCAAAGAAATTTTAAAAAAAATAAAAAAATCTTTGCCGAGTGCCTGAGGGTTTGGCACTCGGCAAAGAAATTTTGTAAAAAAAATTAAAACTCTTTGCCGAGTGCCTGAAGGGTTGGCACTCGGCAAAGAAAATTTAAAAAAAATAAAAAAATCTTTGCCGAGTGCCTGAAGGCTTGGCACTCGGCAAAGAAATTTAAAAAAAAATAAAAAATCTTTGCCGAGTGCTTGAAGGGTTGGCACTCGGCAAATTTTTTTTTAAAAAAATAAAAAATCTTTGCCGAGTGCCTGCAGGGTTGGCACTCGGCAAAGTGACCATCAACGGGACCGGCGCCGTGACGGTCGCTTTTCTTTGCCGAGTGTCATTGGGGCACTCGGCAAAGAGGACTTTACCGATCAATTTTTTGCCGTGTGTTCTTTGCCGAGTGCCACACTCGGCAAAGGCTTTGCCGAGTGCAATTTGGCCTTTGCCGAGTGCCTTAGGCACTCGGCAAAGAACCTGAATCCAGTAGTGACTTTAGCTCACTTTTGAGCTCTAAAGCTTTAATGTGAGGTGCGCTATAGTTTAGAGCTAACTTTAGACCATTTGTTTTGAGCTTTACCTCTAAAGTTTAGGGCTCTTATGTATAGAGGACGAAATTCAAATAAGCCCTTATTTCCGCTAATAGTTAGTGGCTATTTTTTAGCTATGGCTAACGGTTATCCTTAGCCTAACTGAACAGGTCGTGGATAGCATGATGTACTACCCTACCAGAGTAACAACCTTTCCTAACGTTGCCAATGCAGAATATAGTCTGTTAGCAATTATGCATGTCGATCCTAATTTCGTAGTTTCTTTTCAAAACTATTGGCAAATGCTCCCAAAAGATTTGATCTTTTCCATCGCTTTTACCTTGGCGTGTGAAGTGGGAGTAACGTCAGGAACAGAACCAAATCATGTCTCTTTTGCTGGAACGAAATGTTTTTTTCTACCAAAGGTTCCAATCCCTTAGAGATATAATGGCACCAATTATACAAACAGCGGATGCTGTTTTACACAATGCTGCGGCCACTAACTGGGGAAGCTATAACTACATATAATATTGCAATGTTGAAATCAACATAATATAGCCAAACACATCAACTACATACTCCCGCCAGTTCAATTGAAGCTGTTTTTACCGGTGTCCTAAGTCAAATCTGTCTAATTTTAAACAAGTTTATAGAAAACAAATGTATCAACAAGATGTCATAAGTACTATCAACATACATTTCATGATGTAATTAAAAAACTACTATCTACTAAAGCATTTTCAGAGATAGTCATTTTTTTATCTACAAAGAGTAGCCGACCGTCTCTGTCAAATGATCTATGTTAATAGGCCATTTATAGAAGCGGTTGCCTGTCTGTCACTGTCTCTGGTGGGGATAAGTTGCCAGCCTGGCGTGTTTAGATGCTCATCTCTGTTGATAATTCTAAAAAAACAAAACAACCTATGACCTCTAGTCTGGCATGACACATTTACTGAGTGAGGATGGGATGCTATTCTTTTATATTAACTTTTCACAATATTTTGACCGCTATATTATCTGTAATGAAAAAAATGAAATATAAAGTTTTAGATCCTTTCAAGCACTACAAATTTGGTATAGGGCGAATCTCCATCTGAGATTGTTTGGAAAATAAAAAATTTGAATATCAAAATATGACAACTTTAAACCAATTGAATCTTTAAACGACTTTAAATAAAAAAAATTGTCAACTACAAAAATGTAGATCTCATCGACCAATACAAATTTGATATTGACCATGTCAACATTCAAGGCATTTTGGAAAATTTAAAATCTAATAATTTCAAACACATATTTGGCCACTAGAAAGTTGTAAGCCACATTGCATTGAGTACAACTTCAGTGTAGACCATGTCAACATTCAGGATCAAACAACAAATTTTTAAATTAAATTTAAAATTATGAGAAATTAGTACTTATAAGTTCGATGTCCTAAAGTTCATGTTCATCTGACTTCATATGGAAAGGTTATAAATTTTTTTAATGCAACTATTTTGAGAGGTGAGTCTCTAAAGAGTGCTACCTCTGTTAATCAATTTCTATAAGTAACCTTAGAATGGCCGATTCCTTAACATATCTGCATCTATAAATGATTAATAGAGATGACAGCTTACCTATGACACACCTAATCATTTACAAAAGTGGCTCCTAAAATGCTCACCTCTATTAATAATTGGGGGGGTTATGACTCCTAAATTTCAGTTTGTAGTAGGATAACTCTAGTTTCATATTGTAGATGTTTCTTTATTTTTCTGTAACATTAATTAAAACTAGACTTTGGATAAAGCTAAAATGATTTGGAATTGAGCGAATATATAGTACTCCCTCCAACCCAAATTATAAGTCATTCCAGCTTTCTTGGAGAGTTAAAGTATCTCAAGTTTGATCAAATTTATATAATAAAATACTAACATTTATGGTACCAAATATGTATTATTTGATTCTTCATTAATTATATTTTCACTACTACAGAATGTTTAATCACCGTAGGGGCTTTCACAAACGGTTATAAGACAACCGACGGTGGTAAGTATCACCGCTGGCTCATAACCTGAGGGGCCCCTTCTGGTCCAACAACCGGCAGTGATAAATGTTTTCACCGCCAGGTCGGCGTATGATCTGGCGGTGATCACATTCCCGGTCTTTGCCACCGCATCGTATGACGAACTGGCGGTAGAGCGTTAAGCACCGCCAGCTAACCATCCGATGCGCGATGCGCGAAGAAACTGGGACAAATAATAAGTTTTCACCGCCGGTGTCAAGATGGATGGACGCACCACCGTTCAATCCGGCGGTGAAACAAGTTATCATCGTCCGTTTGTCTTATGACCCGGCAGTGGAAATGGCCACGATTCATGGCACCGCATCATCCACCGACCCGGCGGTAATCCGAAGTTTCACCGCCGGTTCGTTCTTACGGTGTGAATTTGTTTTCGGATTGATTTATTTCTCTGGTGCGTGTAGTACGTTACGGTGGTGCTACAACACCCATCGCCTTTTCATCCAGTGATGGTTTGTGCTCGTCTATCTCTGTGTATCACTATATAGTATGGTTACAGGCACGTTTGTTGTTTCAAATCTGTGCCATCCATTAGTACGTATTGAATCCGGACCCTTCATCTGGACTAAAACCCTAAGGCCAGCCGCCCGCGCCACCTCCGCACGCCTAGTGCATTGTTCCTCTCTAGCAATTTGTGTGAACCATTGCAGGCCTCCCACCGTGCCGCCGCCATATCCAAAGGCAAGGGTAATGCTTGCGCACTTCACTAATGGATTTTTGTTGGATTATTTTCCTCTTTAGTGATCTCATTACTAAGGAAGCTCTCATCCTACTGCACACTAATGATTACAGGCTCTTCGAAATGGAGGAGGCCCCCAACAAGAGGAACGCTGTGGCCACCCTCACAGACCATGTCCTTGTCGAGATACTCGATCGCCTCCCCGCCTGCTCCTTGTTCAGCTGCAAATGTGTCTATCGCTCCTGGAACCGCCTCATCTCGGACTCCGACTACCATAAGGTGCTGCCTTAGACCGTGACCAACTTCTTCTACAACATCTCCAACGGTTAGCGACACTTTACCAGCATCACCGGTGAATGCCCCTCCTTGTGCTTCTTGCCCTTCCCCATTGAGAAAGTAGCTATCTCATACTGCTATAGCGGCCTCATCCTATGCTGGTGCGTTGGGGTTGATGGATTTTGCTATGTCGCTTGTAATCCAGCAACCTAGAAGTGGCTGGCACTGTCTCATAGCATCCGTTCTATTGATCAAGCACGATTGGGGTTCGATCCAACAATCTCCTCACACTTCCATGTGATGGAATATGTGGAGGATGAGGGTGACTGCGTAGGTGTGGAGATCTACTCATCTGAAACTGCAGCATGGATCTTTAAGGAATCTAAATGGGGCCAGGGTATTGATGTGGTACGTTCAAAATCAACAAGTGTGTTTCTTAATGGTTGTTTGCATATTATGGGGTGCTCTCTGATACTTGCTGTGGATATGGAGGGAAATACATGGAGGAAAGTTCGTAAGCCTCATGGTGCTCAACCCTCCGTCCATCAAGCTCAGGTTTACTTGTGTGTATGTACTATTGGTGGTTGCAATATGTTCCAGCTTTTAATCTGGATCCTTGAAGACTATGGTACTAACAAATGGATATTGAAGCATAATGTCAGCACGCTGAAGGTGTTTCGAAAGACTAATATTGAATTTGGTTACGTGGATTGTGATCCCAATTACACAGCGATTATAGTTCACCTAGAATGGAATTTAATTTTCTTTGTTGGGAGGAAAGAACAATCTTTGCATACGACATGGACCGCAGAAAAGTTCATGTCATCCCTGCCCGTGTCATTCGGTATGGTTGACGTAGCGTGCTGACAGAGATCATCATCGGACCGACTATTTTTCTTATGTTTCCTTTTTCTTGGAGTCATTAGCAGAGGAGTAAATAAAGCTCCAATTGATGTATCTCTCTGTCACGACATGTTTAAATGGACCAATGTTGTTTGATTGTATATGGACATGTTAATTTCCTCTAGGATGGATCTTGTCTATGGACATGTTAATTTCCTTCATCTTTATTTTGTTTGCAAATTGAATTATTTATGTCGTGCGTACAGTACGTTACAGTGGTGTTATAGCTCCCGTATCCGTTTCATCCGGTGATTCAGCGTTAGTATTATATCACCTAGAGGCTCGTGCCCTCCTCCGAGACGAGGAGAAGAAGCACCGCGAGGCAATGAAGAAGGAAGAAGAAGCACTGTAGTAGAACACTTATATTGATTCTAATGTTGTGGGTACATGGGGTATGCTGATGAGGGCATCCAAAATACACAAAAATGACACCTCAAAATCACTACAATACACCCGCCATTATACTAAAAGGCTAGGCTACTAGTACTAATAACTACACCTAAAACTGACTTAGTCTTGCTCGACGCTGCTGTCCCCACCATTGCTAGAGGATGAGGATGCCTCCCATGCAGTATCATCGCTTGACTCATCGTCCTCCTCCTCGACATCATCAGACATGATCTCAATGGGTGGGGATGGAGGGTTCCTGTGCTTCTTATAGCGTGGTGTGGGATCGAAGCCTGGCGGAACGACGGGAAGTTATCAATATTCCCGCCGTCGCTGTCGCTGCCCTCCAGCTCCTCCATGAAGACTGGCTGAATGGTGGGGAAGTTATCAACGTTCCCGCCATAGATGTCACTGCCGTCCTCCTCCTCGACCACGACTACTGGCGTCTCCGTCTCTGTCGCCGCCTCTGCCACTGCCTCCGCCGTCATGACCACCTCCTCCTCCTCGCTGGCGCTGTGGCGATTCGCCGAGTGGCCAGACGCATCGTTGGATGAGTCGCTGGACGAGTAGCTGGCGCTGTACCTTGCCATTGCACGTCGCCGGCGGTGAGGTTATGTGACGGATTAGTTTTGCAGTAATTTAAAGAGTATCGTTCGGCTACATAGTGCACTATGCCACTTTGATCTTGGACGTTGGACGCGATCTCAACGGCGTAGCCCAAAACATTGCTATTGGGTTCCCGAGGCAACCAACAGCAAGGCCGCGCCTGTTGTGGTTCCCGAGGCATCGGCCCAACGCTCCCCGTCATTTCACATTTAATTAGAGCGATTTTGAATCAGCGGCATATGATACGGTGTTCTATTTTTTGGTGTTTCAAATATCTGCCGTCCGTCATTGTGAATTGAATTTGGGCCGTCTGTAAGGACTAAAACCTAAGGCCGGCCATCCGATCTCGACACTCAGGGTGTCCGTCACCGCCTGCTGTCCAAAGTGAGGAAAACCTCTACCGCTCTCATCTCGATCTCTGACCAATGCCGTGCAAAAATCCTCATGCGGTCTGCCCATGCGCCTACGACTGGCTCTGCTTCTCCCGCCAGAATGCCTGAAGGCTGCTCCCACGCCGCCGCAGTTTGCATCTCTCACCGATAGCTACCTCGGACGCCGAAACCGCCGACCTCACAATCATTCAAGCTAATAAAGGCACCCTCCTCGTTGTCTCCGGAAAGAATTATTGTAATGTTCCTTGTTTAGGGATTAGATTCATGACATTCTTGCACTAATTGTTAAACTAGATGCAAGTGGGCTAGGTTCCTTTCCGAGGGCTTAGTTTCATGGCATTGTTGCCCCATTGCTAAAGTTAATTGAATTTTGTGTCAAATTCATGTGTAATTCAATTAGAAGCCATCACACTCACATTGGTGCATTGTTGCCGAAATTGCTAGAGTACATCAATTCAGTTGTGAATTCATAGGAACTATACCTCAAATTTTGGGCTGTTTGGTTGGTAGCCACACTTTTTGAGGTCCACATGTCATGGAGTAAAAGAGTGTTGCAAGATTCCCTTAGACATAGCGAAGTGTGGCTTGCAATTTTGTAAGGTTAGTTATCGTACATTATGGCTAGGAACCAAATTGTTGGCATTGTTGGCCTAATTGCTAAAGTATGCAATATATCAATTCTGTGGTTAGTTACAAATAACCAGCCGTCTTTGCGCAATTTTGCAGGTTTCATCAATGAACATGGCCAGGACAAAAGTTGCGAGAGGACCAAGAGGATAGAGACCCCACCAAGGGGGCCAGAAAGGAAAAGGGAATTCGTTATCGGTTACAAAGAAGCCCATGAAGCAAGCATTAAGCAGGGAGCAAAGAGCAAATATAAGAGCAGCAACAATAGAAGCAAGGCGCCTCGAGAGTGTGAGCAATAGAGGCATTCAATTTGGTGATGAGCAAATTGACAAAGAGGAAACCGAGGATGAGGAGCCTACAAATGTTAATGGATGGAGAGGAGTTGGGAGACTTCTTCTATGCTCTGCTCCCAACTTAAAACGCAGTGGCATTGGTGAAGGAGCTTCGTCGTAGCAGGATAGAGAAAGGGAAGAAGAGGAGGAGGAACAGATGTTGGTTCCCACAGTTGATCAGTTGTTGAAGCTTAGGTTTAGCAAGATTCAGGCATTGAGGTTTGTTCCCTTGGGGGAGTGGTTCCTAGAACCATGGCCGGGCCCACGAGGGCCATTCTAGAATAAACTTTAGAGTGCCTTCTTCAGAGCCATTTGTTGTGAACCCGTCAAGTGTTGTGCTCACCATCGGCTTACAGTTGAGGGCTTGGCGAAAACGGCAGGAGCTACTGAGGAAGATATCAAGGGTAACCTGTCATACATGCCTAGACTACTTGACTTGTTGACTGGGCCACACCTTTATGTTCCAGATTGGGTGAAGATATTTTTTGCTTCTTTGTGGATACCCCGAGACCGAGATTTCATTCAGTTTATGTTCGAGGGGGAATGTCACTGGCTCACTAGAGACCAGATAGCTTCGACTTTGGGTGTTCCACTTGTAGAGCAGAGAGTACATGAGTTATGTTACCCAGCAACATATGCTCCTCGTCGTGTCCTAGCTGGAGGGATAGAACCACCCTTTGTGACGGTTTGTTTATCTTTAGGCAACCTTTCAGCCCTGACTCTTTGAGGAAACCGGAAGAGTTGACACAACTATCAACTGCTCTCCTCCTTGCCTTCATGAAGTCGTTGTACCCAAGAACTAGATTTGGTGAGGCAATCACAATCATGCAATAGTGGTTGCTTGCTTTGGTGTTGGGACACACCGAATTCGATATTGTTGACTTGTTTATTTGTGAGTGGGAGGACTAGATTGTAGATGGTTTCAAGGGAAAGAGGAGGATGCCTTATGTTCATATCATCTGTTCGCTCTTGGCGAAGACCATATGATATCCTATCCATTGGGTTCATTTGGAGAAGTCTAGGGTAGGGTTCCCGAACTATGAACCTCCTAGTCTTACTGACAGACGTAGAGGAGCACATGGCTTGAGAGCGGCACATGAACTTATGACAGCAGCACAACTAGCAAAGTTGGAGCAAGAGGACATGCAATTGAGAGAGACAGAGGCTGGTGCTGGTCTTGCTAAGTTGATAGTTGGCTTCACTCCTATCGGTACTGACAGTGATGATGAAGACTATATTGAAACTCCATCATCGAGTCACTTCACAATAGCTACTCATGATCATGAGACGGGAGCTTCTGGCGATTCTGTGTCAGAGAGGATGCAATCTATGATAGAGCAGATGTTCAACATGCAAAACAAATATGGCAATTTCAACAAGAACAAGCAAGGAAAAATAACGCGCTAGAAGAGTTGACCGCATCATTAATCAGAAGCCAAAACACAATGCTTGAAAATATGCGAGAGGATAGAGACAGCATGGACTACAAATATGACAATTTCAGCCACCAACTAATCAGAATTTGTGTGTTACTCCTAGTCATCAGCTCTCTCAGGGTCTGATTTTAATGATTCAACAGCCAGAGAGGCAACTGGTGAACAATGCAGGGACTGAAGGTTAGCCAGATACATGAGGTAAAGCTCAGCAAGATATGGAGACTGAACATCAGACCACTACGAGGATTGAAGCTCAGGCAGATACCGACACTGAACAACCGATAGAGCTAGGGAGTGAAGCTCATGCAGGTGCCGAGACTGAACATCCGACAGAGTCAGGGAGTGAAGCTCAGGCAGGTACGGAAGCAGAAGATCAACATTCAGGGTCTCGAGGACATAAGGAAGACATGGAGATCTATTCTAATATGGCTTCTTCGATCATTTTCAATGTCATATCTGACATGACCACTGCCCATGGAAGCAGCACTGCAGAGTCTACACAGGAACCAGGGATGCAAGAAGGTGAGAAGGAGAAGACTATCACTCCCATCGACAACGCAAGCAAAAGCGCTGGCGATGAAATTTAATTACCAGCGTAACCTTAGCATTCGAACTCTGTTGCATGGCAGTCTATGTATTGATATAGTACTTTGTAAACTTGTGTGTGCCTCAACAATATATTGGATTCCCACCACTTCTATTTGGTACATATCTGTGTGTAAGATCGTGCCCTATCTACCCACCAGGTTCTTGAATTTGTCACGTTAATGGTGGAACGCAGCTGGGCAAATTCTGATGCTTTCGACGCCGTATGATATGGCGAGATTGTGGGACAAGTGTTCAATGACTATGTTGGTCCACCTAATATATGGTGATGAACTGCTTACTCATCATAGTATTATCCGATCATGCACATCACTTAATTCCTACTAGAATGAATGTTTAGCTTCCTTTGGCATCATCGTTGTCTTTGCTTTGCACATAACGTACATCTTATAGACGCATTGTCGTTGACTCATACATGTTGGGTATAGTATGTTTTATAGCGGAACAAGGAGTTCTATCGAAGGACCTTATGCAAGCTAAACTGGTCGTGTTCCGATGCATAGTTGATGAAGAACATGGTGAATGATCTATGACTAAGTGAACAACAATCATTGCACAATCACATCCATGGACGAATAACAATCATTGTGCAACATGTGATATGTTTGGTATCAAGAATGGTGCAACATGGGATATGTATGGTACCAAGGATGAACAACAATCATTATCACAAAATTGATAGTTGTATGCATGCTTCACTTATGTCTGCTACGTATCATCTGGTGCATGTGTCGTCCTACTTCTGATTGATTTGACAAATTGATCCCGTCCTATTATCTAGTGAGAGGCGTATCATCTGGCTTTGCAGTGCACTGTGCCACTTGACCTTGGACGTTGGGCGCGATCTACGCCATTGCTTCGCTGAATAAGCGTTGGGGCAAAGTTGAAGTGTCGTTCTTGACGTTTCGCCTCCCGACGTGCGGTTCCACTTGGGAAACCTACCCTATTGGGAATCATGGGGGCATGTGGCATGGCTGTAACTTCTCCGCCGTGGGAGTTGGACTGCCGCTCAATACTTTGCGGCTATAAAAGCGGAAGAAAAGGACAAGGAGGCGATTACCTACCGAGCTCTCAGACTCACCTTCTCCTTTGTGATCTCTTGTCAATCCTGTGCTCCACCTCGCCAAGATCAATGGCCAATGGCAAGCGCCCAAGGTCCCCGTCATCTGAGCCGAGTAGCCATCCTTGTCTTTGCTTTGCACATATGTTTGGATTCAATGATGGTGCAATAAGTTGATTTTACCAAGATTGTATGCAAAACGACCTCACAAAGTTCACCCTTTTATTAACCGTTTCACATTTTCTTGGTTGTGTATCATCCGGTGCATGTGTCGGCTGTAACAACCCGGGTTTTTGGAGAAGCCAAAAATACGAACTTTTTAAAAATTTTCCTGCAATATGTGAAGCATGTAGATTCTAGGTCAAACAAAGAACAATTTATAAATAAATTGTTGCATACATATAGTGTTGCTTGTAGGAGCTTGCCGGAGTTCTTTATCTGGTTTTGGGTTTCGTGTCGGAGTACACAATCCGTAGCAAACTCCCGTCACATTCTTTTGCGAATGCATCTTGAATCCTTCCAAATTTCCTAGAGTTTCTCAATCTTTTTGGATTCCACACGATCTTTATTGACGTCTCTTTTACTTCCTTGTATCAAGTTGGCAAAAATCCCAAAAGGAAAAATCCTTAACTCTTATCCCAGCTAGCCCATCTTATCACCGTGGCAATGCTCCTAAATCCTAATCCAACCATCTGCACCATCTTGCATGCCACTGTACTTGGTTCTTTAATCACGTGAGTAGTCAGCTGTCTTCCGTGTCTGCCATGCTCCAAGAACGGAACACAACAGCACGCACTGCCTTGCTTGGCCAGACCCAACCGCAAGCAGTAGGCTAGCATGCGCCTATGCATGGTCCTGTGCTCGTTCCTTGGATACGAGATGCATGTACGTATAGAAGCAGCAGCTACACCAGAGCCCAGTCTCTAACCTGACCCAGCCGAGCGCCCAGCCTGCCCAAACCGCCTTCCTCCTCGGTAGGCTTCGGCCCAGCCCAGCACGAGTGGCAGAGCGAGGCACGCGCACCAGGCGCCGCCGCTCCATGTCGCGTGCGTTTCACGCGCAACGCCCGTCCGAGACCCATCGGTCAGCCGTAGTGCCCAGCGCCAGCCGCTCCGCGCCTTGGATGAAGGCCACGTGCTCCCCAACCGCACGGACGCCGAGGATCACCGTCCACCGTGTGCAGCACCTTCCGAACCCTAGGTCACGCCCACGAGTTTCCCAGGTGCCGCCGCCGCTCCCGAAGGCAGAGCGCGCGTGCCTCGATTCCATGCCCCACCTCGACGTCAGCACCCACCTACCCCGCTTCTCCCTCCATGATTTGATGAACGCCGCGTGGCCACTGGTACGGACGTCGAGGCACCAGCCATCCATCCTCCGGAAGTCCTAGCTGGCGTGCTATAAGAACCCCTCAGCCGCACTCGCCCTCACCCACTCCTTGTTCGCCGCCACAGAAGCCCCCTCCATCTCGCTGCCTCTCCATGCCTCACTGCGCGTTGCACGACGGCAGCTGCCGCGGCATGCACGCCGGCTGTCGTAGCGACTCGAGGCCGTCGAGGAATAGCCGGGTCTACTTCACCTTCATCCCTACCTCCCTCTGCTCCCTCGCCGTGACACGCTAGTACGCGGTCGCGGTGCATGCTAGTCGGAGCCGCCCGCGCCGCCCTTACGCGACCTCGTCGCCACGCCGGCGTGAATCGCCACGACCACGACATCCCCTTGACGCTGCTCCGTGCTCATCACACACGGAGCTAGGGTCGCCACGCCGAGCCATCTCGGCCCCGATCCTCTCTGCGTCGAGCAACCTGCCTGTTGGTGAGCATCATCCTCGCCAAAGCTCCCGTTTTTCCCTTCCCAGTCATCGTGCTTGACTGATTTGGCCATCGTACTTTGTTTCGTTCACTGCAAGCAAAGCCGCACCGTGCTCCCTCCTTGGCACAGCAGACGAGAGCCCGGCGCCATGGGGAATCGGGGTCGTCTTCAGTCAACGGCCCCGTTCCAGGCGTCACGTCCGCCGCACGCCGCCGTTTCTGAACTTGCAGCATGGATGAGCCGCCCGCCTCGGAGCCCGTCCGCGCCACCAAACTCCACCTCGCGTCGTCGTCTGCAGCCTCGGTGGACGTCGCGCACGATCACCATGGCCGCGTCAATGAACCGACCTCGACGGCGCCCTGCTCACACCGGACCCGGCCCGCGCCACGCGATCCTCCGCCGGCGGGCCCTCTGGTGAGCACCCTGAAGGCCCAACCTTTTCCTGTGCTTGCTTAGTGTCGTTGCCTGTCCCAGTCTTCGAGCTGGCTTGTTCTGCTGCCTGCACCGCACAGCAGCAGCTTGGCCGCTGTTTTGCAGTCCACCCGCAAGAGCACGCTTTCAGCAGCATGGAGCCCACAGCCATAGCCATGACCGTGACCTTGCCCTGCACAGACCCAAAGCCGTCTCCTTTTCGTAAGCTCCCTGCCTAGCCCTGGTGTTGGGACACGCACGGACACAACGCACACGGCACACGTCGGCGTCCGAGCACTCGAGTGCGGCCTCCTAGCCGCCGTCGCGCACGCACGTCCAATAGCACCTGTACGCAGATGCCATATCGCCGGGCCCCTGCACCCCCATGGCTTTTGGTTACGCTCGCACTCGCGACCCTGACCACCGACCCAAGACCCAAACTTGATCTCGCCGAGCTCCAGCAAGCCACTGGGGCAAGACGCGTGCCGTCACCGGCGACACCACCGGTCGTCGGACTCGCCGTCTCATGCACGCGCGCGGTTGCGCCAGGAACACAGAGGCGTTCGTCTCCAGTTCCCTGTTCTACCAAGTAGAGAAGTGAAGCCTGAGACCAGCACAAGCCACCACCATGCCCATGGCTGAAATTGTCATCAGAGCACCACCGCTCGCCACGGCTGCCGGTCGAGCGCACACGCACGGCAGCCAAGTGCCCCTGCACCCATACGAACACAAGCTTGAACCATTGGCTTTTTCCAACAAGTGGCCACGTTCTCACGCACCACCGTGGCCTTGTTCCGCACCGGCACGTCCTCTGCCTTGCTACCACAGCCACCCGCTGCCATGGACCATGGTGTGATGCCGTGACGAGTCGGACACCATGCTCTTTTTAACTGTTTCCTACACCATCGTGATCTCTAACCTTGCCACCGCGTTCGCGACCATAGCTATCGCACAGACTCACGCCCGCACACCATCCCTAGAGACCGGCCTTGCTTCGCCCCCGCCATTTGTGGACACCCACCACGATCTGTGGACTTGTGCACGCGCACTAGCATGTGGAGACGCGCGGCCGTGCCTTCGCACGCTGTCACACGAGTCTCGGATCCACACCGCCTCCACCGTTTGCGCGCCCACAGGCAGGCCTACGCTGAGCCGCGTGACCGAGACCACCATTGTCGAGACCACCGTTGCCGAGACCGCCGTTGCCGAGACCACCGTAGCCGAGACCACTGTTGCCGAGACCACCGTTGCCGAGACCACCGTTGCCGAGACCACTGTTGCCGAGACCACCGTTGCCGAGACCACTGTTGCCGAGACCGCCGTTGCCGAGACCACCGTTGCTGAGACCACATGGCCTCGCTGGCCGAGACCACCATGGCCTCACTTGCCGAGACCACCATGACCCCGTCTACCGCAAGTCGTACCCTCTGGACCATGAACCCTAGTCGTATGACTTACCGAGACCATGGAAAGCCCCATCTCGCATCTTTCCATATACGCATATCTATCTTGTTGGGCCCTATTCTTACAACCTATCTGTCCATGACTGTCTTACAAGAATTCACCTATCACCCAGCTATGGAATGTGCTACTCCGTAGTCGTGTCGAATTGTTACGTCTTTCGGTCGTGTTTGGTTCTTATCGCTGGTTGTTGGTGTTGTTGTCTGTGTGCCGAGCCTTCGAGCCGGCTGAGGGATCGTACCTCGTTCGGACGTTACGATCGCGGGATCCGTCTCGCCGTGACCGTGATGCCGAGTGTAACTCGACCCCTCGCTCTTTAATTGACTTCATAATACTATGAGTGTTAACTCCTACCTTCGGCCCTAGGACATGGCCGCGATGGATTCAAAATCGATATCGATATCGATGCGGATATCACCCGCTCACATCGAGCCTTTCGCGACCTAGCCTGTGGGAGATGACCTGGGAGATAACAGTCATGGAATGATGGATGCCAACTCATTGGTGTAGCTTGTGGCCGCGAGTTCGCCTCGCCATGACCATGGAGCTACGCCACTCTTTTGCTTTTACTTGCCTCTTCGTGCTCAAAACCCCCATATGCTTGTACCATGTATGACCATCGCATCTCCTTGATTCCTGCGGTGACAACCGCACCGCTATGAATCTGAGAGATGACTTAGTGCCAGTGCACCCAGGTCGGGTACCCTACGAGTGGTCTGCGCACTTGGTGTTTGTCGCTTCCTCCCAATGCCCCGTCTTTTGTCGTGGCGCGAGTGTTGGAAGAAGTAGACCTTGTTTCTTGGTTGTTCTTGTTGCCCCGATAGCCGCTCTGTTCGATCCCGTCTTGCCCGTAACGATTGGATCAAAGACCGGACTATTCCCTTTTGTTAGCGAAGCTATGGTCTATGTCGTACCTCGGACCCGTGTGTGTTGACCCGATCGACCGTCTAAAACCATCTTTCCAGAAGATGTGTCTGAGAACATGACATGGATGTGCCTAGCTAACTCCCGCATCTTTTGTCGTGATGAGCGACTCTCTTCTCGGCCCCGACGTTATTGTGTCGTGTGGATCGAGGGGAACCATTGATGTCCAATCTCTTTGCGCTACCGCTTTCTACCATAGCGGGCGAGCCGAAGTACGTTGGAGCCAAGTTATAATAGTGTTAATCGTTCTTGTTTGCTACTCGTGTCCAATTGTGACTTACGGGATAAGGCTATTAAGAGCTGAACCCCGTCGTTCTTCTTTATTGGGGCCCGACTTCCAATCCCCGTCAATTCAATGACACCGGATCGAAAGATCGTGAGCCGTGGTGTTTGCTCTGGATAAGCTCTGGCTTAAACCATTTATCGTAAAGCCATACTGGCTTGGCCATGACTTAAAGCTTGTGCATAGCAAACCACCACTCTTGTTTCTTTGGCCCGAGGAAATCGGACAACCACCGAGAGGGCTAAGCTGTGTATCTCTTATTGCCACACTGGTGTTACTGGATTTTCCTGTGTCTTGTCGTCTTTTTGAGTGTTGAGTGCTCCCTTGCCTTGCGTGTCGCTTCGCGGAGTAGCTGACGATCGGACCAAAAGAACATGGACGACGACAAGGACTACGGAATGGAGTCAACGCAGGAGGAGGTGACCCTGCTAATAGAACACCAACAAATGGAGAATTGTACCACTACTACCTCTACATCGCACGTGTCATGGCAGCACCCTCTTTTAGAGAATCCTGTTAGACATTGCATAATATCTAGAACTGCTAGCACTTTATAATTATTCCTTTGCTATAACTTTGATGCATGCTACTACCTGAGCCATTATTACCCTGATGCAACCCACTCTACCATGTCACCCTGCTTTGCGCATTCGCTCGCTTATATATGCTTACTTGCCTGCTTGCTTGCATATTACACCACTATACTTATTATTAACTCCACTTCGCATTATATCGGGGATGTGATGCTGGTGGTAAACCCCCTGGGAATGGTTTGGCTATGGGTGCCGGACTTGGTGGTGTGTGAGCGTGCTACGTGTGTCTTGGGTGCGTGGAGAGTGAGGGTTGTGTCGACCGAGCTAGAATAACGACGAGCCTAGTGCGAGTATTGCCATGTGGTGCTACCTGAACACTTGGATATGGAATACCTGTGGCGGGTAAATGGTAATTGGAGGTGGCCTTGGGAGTGAACCTCGGAGAGGTGGAGCCCGGGGTAGAGGTGCTGTGGTGGCACGTAAAATGGAAACCCTGATGAAGGCATTCTGGCTTGGTCATCCCTAACGACTTACTAGTACTCAGATTCACCGGGAATCCTTTTACATCCCACTCGCCCTATATGGTGCGGGACGGTCAGACTACTAGGTATGGCGATGCCAGTACTGCTAGGCGAACGTGTGCAAGGGAGGTACGGGGTGCGCGGTTTCCCCCCCACACCCTTCTGAGACTTCAGGAGGCCTTGTGGACTGGCTCTTGACATCCGGTGGGCCCCGGCTCTGTCTACGACTCACAGTATCAGCCATCCCAGACTAGACTTGGGATGTTCCAGGGCTGAGAGGTAGGGTGGCATCGTTCTAGGCTAGCAAGCGGCCGGAATCTGCCTAGACGGGGCACCGTCGAGGATGGCTATCTTGTGGGTATGTAAAACCTCTGTAGAGTGTTTGGTTGATCGATCGATACATATGCCGACTTGTCGGCTATGGACCTTTCCTGGGTTTCGCTTAAACTAGATAGGAGATGAGTCCTTCTTTCCTCCCTCCAGGGTTGGGGTATTTTTCGGTCGTGAGCCTTGGGGCTGCGGGCCGTGGAGACAAGGCCGAGAGGGAGTCGGCCTGTCGACCTGAGTGTGTGAGATGAGATAAAGTGTGGTGGTGTGGAGAAGGTTTGGGATGGATGGTTGGTGGATGGATATGGATGGTGTGGTGGTGAATGTGTTAAAAACTGGATATTATTATTATGACACAAATGTTATTTACTTTTCATGCGCTAAGAATGCAAAGCACAACCAAATATTAGGATCGCCAGATCCCTTGTTTATCTTTTTTCCACTAAAGCTCATCGGTGCTGACCATGGCCTGCACACATCTGGCGGTGTGCAGATTTCCTGCTTCTCAGAGATGCTGACTTTAGAAGGATTAGGAGGTCTCGTGCCTACGCTCAAGTTTGGTTCGGAGATGGAATCTACGCTGCACTACGCCAACTCTGATGATGCCCGTGAAGGAGGAGCCTTCACTCGAAAGTCTTCCGCTAGATTAACTCTGTAATAGGTGTGTTCCCCAGTGATGTAATATCTTGTATTCTTGTAATCTTACGATGTATGACTGTGACATTGACTGAAATATGATAATATGATGGAATCAGTTCTTGGTTTCATCATATTATAATTCATTCTGTGGAATTTTCCCTTCGTGGAAAATTGAGGATGTTTCAGTTGGTATCAGAGCCATACTTGACCTTAGGACGAGACCTTTAGTACCAAACACTAGTTTAGAAGCCAAACATTCTATCTGTAGTGGAGTCATAGCTACTAACACTTGATTCCCCGTCTCTACCATGAGTTCTACTACTAACTGACCATCCCCGATCTGAAAAGTTGACCACTAGGAAATGATTCCCTATGTCGCCCACGCAAGATCGATAGATGTGTGAGACTCAAAGGCTTAGGAGTCGCCTTAAGTCAACACTATGCATATAGGAGTTGTAATGCTACTTGAATGCTTGGATCTTTCTGCTTCTAATGCTTCTTGTGATTATATTGCTTGAGTGAAGAATATAGAAGCTATTTTATTTACTTGTGACTCCAGGACCCTGGCTAACCTAGCAGGCTATAAACCAAGACCGCCATATGATTAGACAAAACCTCTAGAGATCCTTGGACACCCCATACAAATTTGGATTGAGTTATCGAAGGAAACAAAAGGGCGACAATTCCTTTTGCAAGGTTCTATGGAACAACTACCCCGATCAAGAAGCAACACCCTGCCTCTTCACCGACCGAGCAACACCTTAATCTCGGGGACGAGATTCTTGTAAGGAGGGTGGACTGTAACAACCTGGGTTTTTGGAGAAGCCAAAAATACGAATTTTTTAAAATTTTCCAGCAATATGTGAAGCATGTAGATTCTAGGTCAAACAAAGAACAATTTATAAATAAATTGTTGCATACATATAGTGTTGCTTGTAGGAGCTTGCCGGAGTTCTTTATCTGGTTTTGGGTTTCGTGTCGGAGTACACAGTCCGTAGCAAACTCCCGTCACATTCTTTTGCGAATGCATCTTGAATCCTTCCAAATTTCCTAGAGTTTCTCAATCTTTTTGGATTCCACACGATCTTTATTGACGTCTCTTTTACTTCCTTGTATCAAGTTGGCAAAAATCCCAAAAGGAAAAATCCTTAACTCTTATCCCAGCTAGCCCATCTTATCACCGTGGCAATGCTCCTAAATCCTAATCCAACCATCTGCACCATCTTGCATGCCACTGTACTTGGTTCTTTAATCACGTGAGTAGTCAGCTGTCTTCCGTGTCTGCCATGCTCCAAGAACGGAACACAACAGCACGCACTGCCTTGCTTGGCCAGACCCAACCGCAAGCAGCAGGCTGGCATGCGCCTATGCATGGTCCTGTGCTCGTTCCTTGGATATGAGATGCATGTACGTATAGAAGCAGCAGCTGCACCGGAGCCCAGTCTCTAACCTGACCCAGCCGAGCGCCCAGCCTGCCCAAACCGCCTTCCTCCTCGGTAGGCTTCGGCCCAGCCCAGCACGAGTGGCAGAGCGAGGCACGCGCACCAGGCGCCGCCGCTCCATGTCGCGTGCGTTTCACGCGCAACGCCCGTCCGAGACCCATCGGTCAGCCGTAGTGCCCAGCGCCAGCCGCTCCGCGCCTTGGATGAAGGCCACGTGCTCCCCAACCGCACGGACGCCGAGGATCACCGTCCACCGTGTGCAGCACCTTCCGAACCCTAGGTCACGCCCACGAGTTTCCCAGGTGCCGCCGCCGCTCCCGAAGGCAGAGCGCGCGTGCCTCGATTCCATGCCCCACCTCGACGTCAGCACCCACCTACCCCGCTTCTCCCTCCATGATTGGTTGAACGCCGTGTGGCCACTGGTACAAACGTCGAGGCACCAGCCGTCCATCCTCTGGAAGCCCTAGCTGGCGTGCTATAAGAACCCCTCAGCCGCACTCGCCCTCACCCACTCCTTGTTCGCCGCCACAGAAGCCCCCTCCATGCCTGCCTCTCCATTCCTCACTGCGTGTTGCACGACGGCAGCTGCCGCGGCATGCACGCCGGCCGTCGTAGCGACTCGAGGCCGTCGAGGAATAGCCAGGTCTACTTCACCTTCATCCCTACCTCCCTCTGCTCCCTCGCCATGAGGCGCTAGTACGCGGTCGCGGTGCATGCTAGTCGGAGCCGCCCGCGCCGCCCTTACGCGACCTCGTCGCCACGCCGGCGCACGGGGCCTGAAGCGCCACGACCACGACATCGCCTTGACGCTGCTCTGTGCTCGTCACACACGGAGCTAGGGTCGCCATGCCGAGCCATCTCGGCCCCAATCCTCTCTGCGTCGAGCAACCTGCCTGTTGGTGAGCATCATCCTCGCCAAAGCTCCCGTTTTTCCCTTCCCAGTCATCGTGCTTGACTGATTTGGCCATCGTACTTTGCTTCGTTCACTGCAAGCAAAGCCACACCGTGCTCCCTCCTTGGCACAGCAGACGAGAGCCCGGCGCCATGGGGAATCGGGGTCGTCTTCAGTCAACTGCCCCGTTCCAGGCATCACGACCGCCGCACGCCGCCGTTTCTGAACTTGCAGCATGGATGAGCCGCCCGCCTCGGAGCCTGTCCACGCCACCAAACTCCACCTCGCGTCGTCGTGTGCAGCCTCGGTGGACGTCACGCACGATCACCACGGCCGCGTCGATGAAACGACCTCGCCGGCGCCCTGCTCACACCGGACCCGGCCCGCGCCACGCGATCCTCCGCCGGCGGGCCCTCTGGTGAGCACCCTGAAGGCCCAACCTTTTCCTGTGCTTGCTTAGTGTCGTTGCCTGTCCCAGTCTTCGAGCTGGCTTGTTCTGCTACCTGCACCGCACAGCAGCAGCTTGGCCGCTGTTTTGCAGTCCACCAGCAAGAGCACGCTTTCAGCAGCACGGAGCCCACAGCCATAGCCATGACCGTGACCTTGCCCTGCACAGACCCAAAGCCGTCTCCTTTTCATAAGCTCCCTGCCTAGCCCTGGTGTTGGGACACGCACGGACACAACGCACACGGCACACGTCGGCGTCCGAGCACTCGAGTGCGGCCTCCTAGCAGCCGTCGCGCACGCACTAGCACCTGTACGCGGATGCCATATCGCCGGGCCCCTGCACCCCCATGGCTTTTGGTTCCGCTGTCGCACTCACGACCCTGACCACCGACCCAAGACCCAAACTTGATCTCGCCGAGCTCCAGCAAGCCACTGGGGCAAGACGCGTGCCGTCACCGGCGACACCACCGGTCGTCGGACTCGCCGTCTCATGCACGCGCGCGGTTGCGCCAGGAACACAGAGGCGTTCGTCTCCAGTTCCCTGTTCTACCAAGTAGAGAAGTGAAGCCTGAGACCAACACAAGCCACAACCATGCCCATGGCTGAAGTCGTCATCAGAGCACCACCGCTCGCCACGGCTGCCGGTCGAGCGCACACGCACGGCAGCCAAGTGCCCCTGCACCCATACGAACACAAGCTTGAACCATTGGCTTTTTCCAACAAGTGGCCACGTTCTCACGCACCACCGTGGCCTTGTTCCGCACCGGCACATCCTCTGCCTTGCTACCACAGCCACCCGCTGCCATGGACCATGGTGTGATGCCGTGACGAGTTCGACACCACGCTCTTTTTAACTGTTTCCTACACCATCGTGATCTCTAACCTTGCCACCGCATTCGCGACCATAGCTATCGCACAGACTCACGCCCGCACACCGTCCCTAGAGACCGGCCTTGCTTCGCCCCCGCCATTTGTGGACACCCGCCATGATTTGTGGACTTGTGCACACGCACTAGCATGTGGAGACACGCGGCCGTGCCTTCGCACGCTGTCACACGAGCCTCGGAACCACACCGCCTCCACCGTTTGCGCGCCCACAGGCAGGCCTACGCTGAGCCGCGTGACCGGGACCATCGTTGTCGAGACCACCGTTGCCGAGACCACTGTTGCCGAGACCGCCATTGCCGAGACCGCCGTTGCCGAGACCACCGTTGCCGAGACCACTGTTGCCGAGACCATCGTTGCCGAGACCACCGTTGCCGAGACCACTATTGCCAAGACCAGCGTTGCCGAGACCAGCGTTGCCGAGACCACTGTTGCCGAGACCACCGTTGCCGAGACCACCGTTGCCGAGACCGCCGTTGCCGAGACCACCATGACCCCATCTACCGCAAGTCGTACCCTCTGGACCATGAACCCTAGTCGTATGACTTACCGAGACCATGGAAAGCCCCATCTCGCATCTTTCCATATACGCATATCTATCTTGTTGGGCCCTATTCTTACAACCTATCTGTCCATGACTATCTTACAGGAATTCACCTATCACCTAGCTATGGAATGTGCTACTCCGTAGTCGTGTCGAATTGTTACGTCTTTCGGTCGTGTTTGGTTCTTATCGCTGGTTGTTGGTGTTGTTGCCTGTGTGCCGAGCCTTCGAGCCGGCTGAGGGATCGTACCTCGTTCGGACATTACGATCGCGGGATCCGTCTCGCCATGACCGTGATGCCGAGTGTAACTCGACCCCTCGCTCTTTAATTGACTTCATAATACTATGAGTGTTAACTCCTACCTTCGGCCCTAGGACATGGCCGCGATGGATTCAAAATCGATATCGATATCGATGCGGATATCACCCGCTCACATCGAGCCTTTCGTGACCTAGCCTGTGGGAGATGACCTGGGAGATAACAGTCATGGAACGATGGATGCCAACTCGTTGGTGTAGCTTGTGGCCGCGAGTTCGCCTCGCCATGACCATGGAGCTACGCCACTCTTTTGCTTTTACTTGCCTCTTCGTGCTCAAAACCCCCGTATGCTTGTACCATGTATGACCATCGCATCTCCTTGATTCCCGCGGTGACAACCGCACCGCTATGAATCTGAGAGATGACTTAGTGCCAGTGCACCCAGGTCGGGTACCCTACGAGTGGTCTACGCACTTGGTGTTTGTCGCTTCCTCCCAATGCCCTGTCTTTCCTCGTGGCTCGAGTGTTGGAAGAAGTAGACCTTGTTTCTTGGTTGTTCTTGTTGCCCCGATAGCCGCTCTGTTCGATCCCGTCTTGCCCGTAATGATTGGATCAAAGACCGGACTATTCCCTTTTGTTAGCGAAGCTATGGTCTATGTCGTACCTCGGACCCGTGTGTGTTGACCCGATCGACCGTCTAAAACCATCTTTCCCGAAGATGTGTCTGAGAACATGACATGGATGTGCCTAGCTAACTCCCGCATCTTTTGTCATGATGAGCGACTCTCTTCTCGGCCCCGACGTTATTGTGTCGTGTGGATCGAGGGGAACCATTGATGTCCAATCTCTTTACGCTACCGCTTTCTACCAGAGCGGGCGAGCCGAAGTACGTTGGAGCCAAGTTATAAATGTGTTAATCGTTCTTGTTTGCTACTCATGTCCAATTGTGACTTACGGGATAAGGCTATTAAGAGCCGAACCCCGTCGTTCTTCTTTATTGGGGCCCGACTTCCAATCCCCATCAATTCAATGACACTGGATCGAAAGATCGTGAGCTGTGGTGTTTGCTCTGGATAAGCTCTGGCTTAAACCGTTTATCGTAAAGCCATACTGGCTTGGCCATGACTTAAAGCTTGTGCATAGCAAACCACCACTCTTGTCTCTTTGGCCCGAGGAAATCGGACAACCACCGAGAGGGCTAAGCTGTGTATCTCTTATTGCCGCACTGGTGTTACTGGATTTTCCTGTGTCTTGTCATCTTTTCGAGTGTTGAGTGCTCCCTTGCCTTGCATGTTGCTTCGCGGAGTAGCTGACGATCGGACCGAAAGAACATGGACGACGACAAGGACTGCGGAATGGAGTCAACGCAAGAGGAGGTGACCCTGCTAATAGAACACCAACAAATGGAGAATTGTACCACTACTACCTCTACATCGCAGGTGTCATGGCAGCACCCTCTTTTAGAGAATCCTATTAGACATTGCATAATATCTAGAACTACTAGCGCTTTATAATTATTCCTTTGCTAGAACTTTGATGCATGCTACTACCTGAGCCATTATTACCCTGATGCAACCCACTCTACCATGTCACCCTGCTTTGCGCATTCGCTCGCTTATATATGCTTACTTGCCTGCTTGCTTGCATATTACACCACTATACTTATTATTAACTCCACTTCGCATTATATCGGGGATGTGATGCTGGTGGTGAACCCCCTGGGAATGGTTTGGCTATGGGTGCCGGACTTGGTGGTGTGCGAGCGTGCTGCGTGTGTCTTGGGTGCGTGGAGAGTGAGGGTTGTGTCGACCGAGCTGGAATAACAACGAGCCTGGTGCGAGTCTTGCCATGTGGTGCTACCTAGGCACTTGGATATGGAATACCTATGGCGGGTAAATGGTAATTGGAGGAGGCCATGGGAGTGAACCTCGGAGAGGTGGAGCCCGGTGTAGAGGTGCTGTGGTGGCACGTAAAATGGAAACCCTGATGAAGACATTCTGGCTTGGTCATCCCTAAGGACTTACTAGTACTCAGATTCACCGGGAATCCTTTACATCCCACTCGCCCTATATGGTGCGGGACGGTCAGACTACTAGGTAGGGCGATGCCAGTACTGCTAGGCGAACGTGTGCAAGGGAGGTACGGGATGCGCGGTTTCCCCCCCACACCCTTCCGAGACTTCAGGAGGCCTTGTGGACTGGCTCTTGACATCTAGTGGGCCCCGGCTCTATCTACGACTCACAGTATCAGCCATCCCAGACTAGACTTGGGATGTTCCAGGGCTGAGAGGTAGGGTGGCATCGTTCTAGGCTAGCAAGCGGCCGGAATCTGCCTAGACGGGGCACCGTCGAGGGTGGCTATCTTGTGGGTATGTAAAACCTCTACAGAGTGTTTGGTTGATCGATCGATACATATGCCGACTTGTCGGCTATGGACCTTTCCTGGGTTTCGCTTAAACTAGGTAGGAGATGAGTCCTTCTTTCCTCCCTCCAGGGTTGGGGTATTTTCCAGTCATGAGCCTTGGGGCTGCGGGCCGTTGAGACAAGGCCGAGAGGGAGTCGGCCTGTTGACCTGAGTGTGTGAGATGAGATAAGGTGTGGTGGTGTGGAGAAGGTTTGGGATGGATGGTTGGTGGATGGATATGGATGGTGTGGTGGTGAATGTGTTAAAAACTGGATATTATTATTATGACACAAATGTTATTTACTTTTCATGCGCTAAGAATGCAAAGCACAACCAAATATTAGGATCGCCAGATCCCTTGTTTATCTTTTTCCACTAAAGCTCATCGGTGCTGACCATGGCCTGCACACATCTGGCGGTGTGCAGATTTCCTGCTTCTCAGAGATGCTGACTTTAGAAGGATTAGGAGGTCTCGTGCCTACGCTCAAGTTTGGTTCGGAGATGGAATCTACGCTGCACTACGCCAACTCTGATGATGCCCGTGAAGGAGGAGCCTTCACTCGAAAGTCTTCCGCTAGATTAACTCTATAATAGGTGTGTTCCCCAGTGATGTAATATCTTGTATTCTTGTAATCTTACGATGTATGACTGTGACATTGACTGAAATATGATAATATGATGGAATCAGTTCTTGGTTTCATCATATTATAATTCATTCTGTGGAATTTTTCCTTCGTGGAAAATTGAGGATGTTTCATCGGCCTTCTTCAGATTGACTTGCCAAACTGATCTAGTGATGTTATCTAGTTAGAGCATATCGTCTGGCTATGCAGTGCACTGTGGCACTTGATCCTCGACGTTGGACGCTATCTCGACAACTCAGCCCAAAACAATGCGGGTTGAGTTCCCGAGGCGACCAACAGCGAGGTCGCACCGATTGTGGTTCCTGAGGCACTGCCCCAACACTCTCCATCGTTTCAAATTGAATCAGAGCGCTACTCCCGTTATTAATATGCCCTCTATCGGCTTCTCCACCTGGACAAGCCTGGCTTGTTGAGAAACACCAATCTCCTCGCCCTAAACTTCAAGTCCGCTATCGACGCCCTCCACAGCGCGTCACCATGTTGAGCTCCCACTATCGTTCTTGTACACCTCCAGCCTCGAAGCGCTCCTTATGGTTCGTGCCTCGTCACCATCAGGCATCCTGTGGTGCTACCTCATCCATCGCGTCGTCGCACTGGGTGCCAGCACCTTCGGCGACCATGCTCGAGCGCTGGGTGCTGATGCCTACGTCTTTTCCCACTCGTGCTAGGCGTCGGTGCCTCCATCAGTCTCCCACGGGTGTTAGGCACCACCACCCTCGACCTTATCAAAATTAACGGTCCCGGTGCGCTCCTGTTCGCCCTCATTGGCATCGGAGGAACGCTCCCCTCCCCGCAGATGCCGTTCTCGCACTCCCTGGGCTACGAGACCACCGACATCGAGGACGGCCACTGCCATGGGTATGTCACGCCCATCCTCAAGGGTCACGGGCTGCTCATCATCGATTGGCACGGGCAGCTGTGGTGCCCGATCTGCCCCGGTCGGGCGAACCGGCAGTGGAATAGGGACGCGACTAAGAACCACATCTTGGGGGTCGCCAACTCAAAGAACCCCCAGATCAGGAAGAAGAACAAGAGCCACCACCATGCCCTAGCGAGGAATGAGGGCTGGATGCCACGAGTGTCCGCTGGTGGCGAGGAGGAATAACCTGCCGACGATGGCAACGAGGAATCTGGCGAGGAATGAAGGAGAAGGGCGCCATTGTCCCCAGGCTTTCTGTGTACCCGTGCCAATTCACATGGGAGCTATATATGTAATTAGCAATCATGAATTCGATCAGTGGGATGGCACTGATCGTATATTGTGAAGTCATGTAGTAGAAGTAGACTATAAGTTAGTATGAAAAATGACTTCGATCAGAGGGATGGTACTGCTCTTAATGTAATTTGGGGCTGTTCATACATTAGAACTGCAAATTTTGGCAACAAACCAATATATTAGGTAATGTCAATTTGGGCTACCAACCAATCAGGTAAATTTGGCAACCAAAATTAGAGTTTCTAAAGTGCCCTGAAAACTTAGCAACTAGGTCTCAGTGCATGACTTGGTGGTTCCCCTCCCTAATCTGGCTAAGTGGAAAACATCACTCCTGCAACAGTATGATACGATGATACTATTATTCGATCTCAGCGTTTCACATGTCTGGCTGAGTGTCCACTTCCATTTGTTTATTCGCAGTGGATGTTGGGACCGGCGGTGATATTGTTGTAGCCCTGTCATCGTAGGATTCGAACCATCGGTGTAAAATGAACCCGGTATATAAGTGCTCGTGGTAAAAAATTTCCCCAAAATTTTCCATTCCAGCCCGCCTTAGAGTGGAGTCGCTCCCCACTCGCCGTCGCCCTGCCCATCGCTGCTGTTTGCCGGCGACCCGCCCGTCGGCTCCCCCCACTCCACCGTTCGCCGGCGGCCCGACCGATGGTTTCCCCCCCTCTACCGTTCGTCGGTGGCCCGCCTGCCAGGTCCCTCCCTACTCCACCGTTCGCCGACGGCAGTCGAGCCCGCTATCCATTTTGCTAGCCATTGAATCCCATCTCTCCGGCTGCCGTTTCCCAGAGATCTAGGGTAAATAAACTTTCGATTGGTCATGCCCCCTTTTGGAATTATGCAATCTGTACTATGAGAAGTTGCAGAACAGTGGTGAAGCGTGAGCCATCAATGATTCTTGTATGTTTATTAAGAGAAATCAGCAACCTAGGGGTGGCCATGGCCCCTTGTAGTCTTAACTAACCTCCACCCCTGTTGCAGAACAACAACTGTTTTTCTCATTGTGTTTGCATTCCATTTATTTAGGAGCACAAGTTAAAGATAACATATTATTGTAGAAATCTATTTGCAAGCACTAGAACTATCATACCAGTAGATCCATCGCAGCTTTCAGTTTTCAGTATATTTTAATAAGTTCACACCATTTATATGTACTCATCTGGAGCTTGGGCATCTGGCGTTGAACAAGGCAGCTTTATTTGTGCAGGTGAAAAACGACTTGTAGAGCACCTTCATCGCAAGGTTCATCATCACCTATGAAGTTCTTAATTTGGTTATGTGTACCCATATTTGAACGTTGTCGGTAGTAGCTTGCTAGTGAGCATCAAGTCATTTTTTCGCTAAGTTTTGAATTGAATGGCTTGACAAAATTGTGTTTTGTTACGACTTTTACAAGGATGGCTCCTAGATGATATACACGGCACATGGTCAGTTGATGACTAACTGGTGGGACTGATTTGGGGAATCAGCCTCCAAGTGTAGTAGCAGTGCCTGAGGGTGGCGAACCATCATCACCTTCCTCGTACCTCAACCTTTGGGGAAACGGCGGGGTAATCCATCTTTGTATTTCCGTACCTGAGACAACTCTATTATATATAGAACAATCTTATAGCCTGAGTATTTGATCTATATGTGCAGGAGTAAGCTCTCACCGAGAGTAACACAACAACCACTGTAGATAGGCCAGATATGCGCCGGGCTAGGCGAGGGCCGAGCAAGTTGCCCACCTTGGCCACCGGTAAACATATGATCACCTTGGTGGATCTGGCCAATGAACCCGTGGAGCCACTTGGTGTCATAGGGCCATACAAGACGACCATTGGGGTGTTAGTGAAGGACAACTTACCCATTAAGTATAGGTATTGGCATAAAAGGGATAGCGAATGGGTGGTTCTATCTAGTCTGGTGGAACTTTGCTGGCAGAAGCTAAAGGACCCATTTGACTTTCTTGATGGGTTTGATGAAGAGGTTACAAAGAGTCGGGCATTCTTTATCATGGGCAACTCATTCAAGTATGCTAGGTACTACCTAAACAAAAACTATGTAAAGAAGGGCATCGAGAAGGAATGGTGTAAATACCCACATCAGCAATAGTATTGGAGTGATTTCATGAGTTGGAAGGAATCGAATGAGGCAAAGGAACAGAGTGAGGCAAATATGATCAACTCCCACAAAAATAGGATGCCACATTGCACCGGCTCGTGTGGCTATGTGAGGAAAATTCGAGACTAGGAACGGGAGGAGGAACAACTGTCCCAAAGCGGTGTTATGATCGGTACATCTGACTAGGATGCTCGCTCTATAAGGTTCCTTCGTGCATAGGGGGTTATCTTCAACCCAGACAGCAACCTATGTTATCTTGATGCTACAACCGAGGAACTCGCACAAAGGGTGAAGGCGGTCCACAAAGAAGTTGCTAATGGTACTTTCAAGCCTAATAGGGAGGATGATCAGCTGACCCGGGCACTGGGAAACAAAGAGCATCCTGCTCATACATGAGGGTTCGGACTTGTTCCATGGGAGCTTTCCTTCACAGATGACATCTCCACATACAGAAGTCATTCAAGGAGGACTGCCCAAAAAGAATCGGAGTGGCAACATCTGATGGAGGCTGCTCGATAAGAAATGAAAGAAAGCGAACAAAAATTACATCAAGAGTTTGAGGTAGCATTAATCCACTGTCCTCTGACACCAGGTCAGGATGGTGCCGATGGGTTCCTCAGCCTAAACCGGGTATGGAGTAGCTATGGCAGCACACTGCTTCCTCTCGAAGATGCATCTATCATGTTCCCCATTGATAAGATCATGGAGCCAACAACTTGCAAGCTATACGTGCAGTATAATAAGTTCTTTAAGACCAAGGTGGCGACAGGTCTAGCCTATCCTTGTGGTGAAGCAGGGGATGTGTTGCATAACCATCCATTGCCTATAGGGTACTCCAAGGTGGCCATTGATGCAGTAGCTAAGGGAAAATACATTTCAGTTGAGTTAGATCACCTAGATGATGAGGATAGGAAGATACTAGGGCAGAACTTGGGTTGCCAAGTTTTTTGGCCCAAGCGCTACATATGCTTTGGCTCGGATTCTGAATCCGGCGATGATGAGGATGACGAAGACTTGCAAGACTCTTACCACAATAGGGAACAAAGTACTTCATTACCGCCACCAACCAAGACTCGCAAGATCGGTCCATGTACTAGGAGTACAACTCAACCATCTCAGAACTTGTAAGAAAACACAACGACAGAGGAGGGACTTTTAGATTTTGAGCTTGGGTGGGATAGAGAGGAGGCGCCACCTGTATGGCAGTTTTAGGATCAGGGTGATCTGGTGACTCTCGGAGAAGTTCTAAAATTACCACGGAGAATGCGGGAACTGCTTGATTGGTACAGACTTCAAATGAGTGTGTAGTTGGGGGTAAGATATAAGGATAGACATTTTTACAGGGGAACATAAAATGTATTGTGGATTCAATTCAAGTCATTGTATCAACTTTACCAAAAGTTGGCCCTCGACATTCATATCATGAGCTTATGAACCATGTAAGTCTCATTAGTATAGCATGCATTTTATAGCTCCAAATTGAATTTGTAACAACTACACATTGTTTTGTAGGAAGGAGGCACACTTCTGCAAGGTGCAAGGGATTGAAATAGGCTTCTTGAACCTAGTGATATACAATCACCGGACAATAAAGCACAGTAACACCATCGATGAATTGACAAAGACCTTGCTTGCCCACCAAGACAAATCCTGCTTCTATCCTAGAACTACATGTAAGTTTGTAGTAAATGCCTAATTTTCTACTCCATTACATATTTGAGGGTTGAGCCTAATTGGAACCAGCGGTGGCGTTGTGAATGCAGCGATGATCATCAAGTCCTTCTTAACATTAGCCTAGAGAGTAGCACTATCAACATTACGACTCTCGAGGGAGTCAACTAGAGAACATACATCCCTTCATTCACACACTGAACAAGACAAGCTACTACTACATTGGCAGCAATAAGATTATTTGTTACATAGCTTTGATCATCTTATGTCGCTATCATGAATTTGTCGCACAGGACCTACGAGAACTTCAAGAAAAAGTGCAGGAGACATCGTCAGCTTTGCAAATTTGGGTTTAAAGTAGTACCGGTTGGTTTGATCCAAATACAGCCTGTGGGTAATGATCACTGTGGGTTCTATGTCATGCATTACAAACGTAGCCTCATCCTTGATCTCTCCGGCTCACAGGTTTGGCCCCTTGGCCCCTTTAGTCAATTTTGACGACCGAGCGACCTACTTAGAATGTGTAGCAACGCTTGGCTTAACTGTGTTTCCCCTTTTTCTTGTGTTGCAGACACAAGTGTCATCTACAGTGGATCTGACCCATTTTGAGATATCTGGGTTACAAGAAGATCTTGCCGGTTCCATTATGGACCACGTCATGCCCCCTAATGCAGAATATCACCTTCTCTACTCAAGGTGCTAGTATGTTTGTGTCTTGGTGGTGATGTATGTTTGGATACAATACATTGTCTTTCTATATATGTTGATGGCGACTTAAGCCATGAAATTTATGTATTGTTACTATAATTGTATTGTGAACAATGTTGCACAGTGCCAACGTCGGCGGTAATGGACATGACATTATAGCCAGAACAAACGCAACCATGGTGGTGGCGCTACCCTCATTACTGCCGGATCAAATCCCGACCGCCAGCACTAGTACCTACATCACAGCCAGATGGTACACTAGCTCGGTGTTGATGGTTCCATCATCACCGCCGTACGGTATGCCAATCCGGCGTTGATGTTTCCATCATCACCGCCAGACGGTACGCTGACCCGACGTTGGTGTTTATGGCATCACAGCTGGATGGTATGATGGCCCGATGGTGATGTTTCCCCCATCACCGATGGATAGTATGCTAGACCAACATTGTTGTTTCCTCCATTATCGCCGGATAGCACACCGGGCTGGCGTTGGTAAACGCATCATTACTGCCAGATGGCATGTCGAGCCGACGTTGATGAGAATAGAATCTCCACCGAATGGTATGCCAGACTGGCGGTAATGATACAAACATCACCGACGGATGGTGTACCAGACCGGTGGTAATCTATAACGTGATTTAGTTATAGTTAGTTATCGATTGAGACAATTATCTGTTTGACATCCAAAGTGATGGTCCTTTGCTGGCGGACATCCAATCTGGAGCATTCTGCCAGAAGACACTCTGGTTCGATGAAATTAGGCCACAGGACACCGTGGACCAGTTGCAGCTAGTTGAGGAGAGAACAGCGGTGAAATAACATTCTTGCCCCTGTCGCTTTCTTCTTCCTCTCAACCTTTCTCTTTTTTTTGGTTTCCTATCCCCGTCACGGGCGGCTGCGCCTCTGACACAACTGGTCTGCGCCACGCCGCAGCCCTCGACGTGGGCACAAATGCCACCACCTAGGTCCAGCGGGAAGGAGCCCATGCTATCATCGTTTGGCGACGAGGATAGGGTTGCCGTGTCCACAGCCACGACGGCGCCCCATGGACATGAAGAGCTATAAGGAAAATGGACTCTTGGCCCATTTACTTTGGATTTTGGTGTTTGATGACCAACACAACCAAATTGGACTAATGAATTTGCAAGTGATTGTTTTGTAGTTCAATAGGGTGCAAGACGTGACTTGGATGAAGGCGACGTGATGATCTGATGATCAACACCTTAAGCAAGATCCCAAAAGCACAAGAGAAGACCCAAGATATCAAGCAAAGTCCAAGAACAAAGATAGAAACCAAGCCGGACGCAAGATTGCAAAGAAACGAGCTTCATAGAGGTGAC
This sequence comes from Miscanthus lutarioriparius, assembly GCA_904845875.1. Lineage (NCBI taxonomy): Eukaryota > Viridiplantae > Streptophyta > Magnoliopsida > Poales > Poaceae > Miscanthus > Miscanthus lutarioriparius. The sequence goes on from CAJGYO010000009.1 coordinate 88,522,764, forward strand.
CGGACGCAGCGACCTGACGCTGCCCTATGGGTGACTAGACGCGTCCGATTAGTTGCTCGGCAACAATAGGCATCTGCAGCAGCGACCGGACGCTGAGTACAGAAAGTGACCGGATGCGACAATGACACTATTCACTGTCGCGACAACACACTCAGCATTGATCGAACGCTGGAGGGTGATCGACCGGACGCAGGAACTGTAGCGTCCGATCGAGTCCAGAGAGGTTCCAGAGCGGCGAAGTTGCGACCGAATGCTTTCGGTGGCATGTGACCGGACGCCATCAGCATCCAATCAGTTGATCGCGTGCTCTAACGGTCGGGATGACCGGATGCGTCCGGTTAGGATGAAAGCAGTGTCTAGTCAGTACCAAAAAGCGGGTTTCGTCCCCAATGGCTACTTTCTCAGTGGGGCTTATAAATAGACCCCCCAACCGGCCATTTGAGAGGAGTGGAGCTGAGGAAACATATCTAGGGTGTTAATACACCATTTTAGTGATCTCCACTTGCATAGTGCTTAGTGATTCATTAGGTGATTAGCATATGTGCTTTGTGAAGTGCTTAGGTTAATTAGACCACCGCTTATGCACTTGCTCTAGGTTTTGGCCTAGTGTTTAGTGAGGTTTGCATACCTCTTACCACTCGGTGCTTGCATGCACCATTATTGTACAACGGAGGGTCATGTAATCTTTTGAGATCACACCAACTGTGTTTGTGGTGTGGCCGCCACCGTATAACGGAGGGAACAAGGCCCGCGATGTTTTGGTGAGAAGCTCGATAGTGAAGACAGCGGGGAGCGGTCCAGGAGAGGCTTGTCGGAAGGCACACCGAAGACCCACTTGCGCGTGGGGAAGGCCCAGGGCTATCCACGAAATTAACCGACCAAGAGCTTAGCCCTTGAGAGGGATTCCTTGTGAGGGACTCCAACGAGGACTAGGGGGAAACTTGCGTGCTTCTCGATACCTCGGTAAAAATATCGGAGTCATCGACGGGAGTTTCCATATCTCTACCATGCTCTTTAGCTTCTGCATTTATATTGTTTGTATTACTCCTTTTGCGGTAGAGATTGCAACACACTAGTAAAACCATAGTTGCACATTTAGATAGTTTATCTTTTGCATAGGTTTTATTAATGTTAGAAAAAGAGGCAATAGTTTTGAGTCAGACTTTTAAGTTGCCTAATTCACCCCCCTCTTAGGCGTCACGGTCCCCTACAAGTGGTATCAGAGCCGGTTGGCTCAATTTGAACCTTTGGCTTCACCGCCGTTGAGCCGACGCTATTTAGAGTGGTTGGAATGGATACCTCTAGGCCTCTGCACTTTGACGGCACTAACTTCCCCTATTATAAAGCTAGAATGGCTTGCTACCTTGAGGCGGTAGATTTGGGTGTTTGGAGAGTCACTCGTGATGGGATGAAACCCATTAAGAATCCCGATAAACCCACAAAGAGTGAAGAAAAAGAAATACATTTCAATGCTAGAGCTAAAAATTGCTTGTTTGAATCTTTTAGCATGGATGTGTTCAACCAAGTGTTCACTTTAAATACGGCACATGAAATTTAGTTAAAACTCCAAGAGCTCTCACATGTAGTGAGAAAAAGAAGATGATGGGCAAACAAGTTGAGACAAGCTCAAGCTCAAGCTCCTCAAGTGAAGAAGAGGAGGATGATGATGATGATAAAGAAGATTCAAGTGATGATGATCAATCTTCCTCCACCACCTCCAACCTTGATGAAGAATCTATCAAGCTTATCAACAAGGTGGAGAAGATGATCCAAATTCTCAATGTCAAGGGTGTGCCCATCCAAATTCAAGATTTCATCTTCACCAATCAAAGAAATGAGCAAAGAAAGAAAGGATGCTATGGATGCGGCGAATTGGGGCACTTTGTGGAAGTTTGTCCAAACAAGCCCACACCCAAGACAAAGAAGAAGGCGTGCAAGGACAAAACCCTCACATCAATAAGGTCATGGGAAGATTCTTCAAGTGAAGAAGAAGACTATCACAAGAGACGAGGGCACAAGCACTCATCATCAAGCACCTCACGTGTGTGCCTTATGGCACGAGGTAACAAAGAGCCTATCCCTAGTGATAGTGACAATAATAGTGATAGTGATGATGAGCTACCTTCTTATGATGAAATTGTGCAAGAAAATCTTAACTTTGCTAAAGTTTGCACTAGTCAACAAAAGAAGCTTGAAAAATTAAAAGAAAAAATTAGATAGCTCACAACAAGCTTATGCTACTTTGCTTCAACACTATGAAACTTTTGCCAATCTTAATATGGAGCTATCTACTAAAATTTAGCAACTTGAGACTAGTGCCACAACAAGTGCATGCAAAATCAATGATGAGCAACTTGTAAAGAAAAATAAAAAATTAAAGAAAAAGTTAGCTAGCTCACAAGATGCTTATAAAAGTTTGCTTACTAAAATGGAAACCATGTGCAAACATTGTGATGAGCTAACTAATAAAATTGCTAATCTTGAAGCCATCGGTACAACCCCCATCGAGGCACCTAAAAAGAAAAGTTCTATTTTTGACATGCCTAAAAAGGATGCCTCTACTTCTTGCAATGATTTATGTTTAGACTCACCATTGTGCAACCAAGTTTGTGTTGAGAAAGTTATTGAAGATACATGCACACAAGAGGTTGCAATGGAGAATGAGCAACTCAAGCAAGAAGTGGCTCGCCTCACCAAGGACTTGACTCAAGTGAAAGGCAAGACGAAGCAAGCCCAACTTCATCAAGATAACACCGTCAAGGGAGTGAAGAAGCTTGATAAAGGACAAACTATGGTTTTCTACATGTGCCACAAGGAAGGCCACAAATCCTATGAGTGCAAGGTGAAGAATGGGGGAGGAGCAAAGAAGAAAGAGAAAACAGCAAACAAGCAAGCTCTCCAACACCTACACCAACAAGGTGGACAAGAAGGCCTCCACACCATACTTGTTAAAGAAGAAGAAAAATGGCAAGGTGGTGGCCATCAAGGTGAACAAGCAAGCCAACAATGGGGTGAAACACTTTTGGGTGCCAAAAGAGATCATTTCAAATATGAAGAGCACCAAGAAGGTTTGGATCCCAAAAGGGAAGTGAGAAGTCCGATGGACTTCGGGGAATTTGGAGACTTGGCAAAGTATGGGTGCATTTCGTGGGGTGCATCACATTGGATGATGTCAATTGCCAAGTGGGTTAGTGAATACTATTGACCCAAATTCCCCTTCACATGTTAGGTAACTAGATTTAATTCCTTTCAATTGGTATCAAGATTCAAATTCTTGCAATCTCAATTAGCATTTAGTTCCTTTCATGCCTAGGTTTGCATTTGCATGTTTAATCTTTTGTCATGCATACACTAGGTATATCTTATGGTAGGCTTGCTCGGTCTCACTCTTAACCCTTAGAGTAAACCTACATGGTTTAAATTGTTTAGAAGCACGGCACATAGCTTGTTTTACAATTGTTCATCTAATATGTGCTAAAGTCCAAATTGTAGATAATTTCTCCCGAATATCACCTTCAAAAATGATTCTCACATTCATGTGATGTCATCTTTCAAGTGGTATTTTTTATTCTAAAACCAATGTGCATGTCTCCTACAAGTATTCCATACTTGTGTGCATAAATTTAAGGGGAGGTTACTCTACAAGTTGGATGCTTTGAGACTAACATCTTTTCAAGCTTATCATGTGTGTAGTAGTCTCATTGCAAGGAAAATGGAGTCCCCGGAGTAAGCATCATACTTCAAATATCCACCACCTATTGCAAGTGGTAGAAATCAAATTGGTTTCCACATGTGGTATTTCTAAACCGATATCATCATGTTGATTTCACTTGAGCATTAATTTGCCAATTATGCATAAACTACATTCTCCATCATATGTATGCATATATTTAGGGGGAGCTTAGTCTATGTAATGTGAGAGTCAAACTTTGTGACCTATTTCACTCCACATACAAAGGATCACAAAGTTTGACCCTTCCTAGTACTACTAATGTGTTCCTTTTCGGTGTTTGATTCCAAAGGGGGAGAATTTGTAGGACCAAAAGCAAGCCCGATCATAATGCCACATGGGGATTATGGTTTAGTCTATGTAATAGGAAAATTTGTAGGACCAAAAAGCAAGGCTTAAATCCATAATGCCACATGGGGACATTTGCAAGGGCAAGATAAGTTCCAAAGATGTTTACATGTAGTATCTTTTAGCTTTACAATTGGTATTTTCAATTGGTATCTTTTAGCATCATATAACCTTGCCCTTTGCGTTGCATCCTTGCCCTTTGCCCTTTGCATTGTTTTGGTCGTGTTGTCATCAATCACCAAAAAGGGGGAGATTATAAGGAAAATGGACCCTAGGCCCATTTACTTTGGATTTTGGTGTTTGATGACCAACACAACCAAATTGGACTAATGAATTTGCAAGTGATTGTTTTGTAGTTCAATAGGGTACAAGACGTGACTTGGACAAAGGCGACGTGATGATCCAATGATCAACACCTAAGCAAGACCCTAGAAGCACAAGAGAAGACCCAAGATATCAAGCAAAGTCTAAGCACGAAGATGTTTCTTCACAGAGGTGACCGGACATGTCCGATTAGTTGCTCAGCAACAGCAGGCGTCTGCAGCAGCGATCGGACGCTGAGTACTGAAAGTGACCGGACACTGTTCACTGTCGCGACAACACACTCAGCATCGACTGGACGCTGGATTGTGATCGACCGGACATAGGAACTACAGCGTCCGATTGAGTCCAGAGAGGTTCCAAAGCGGCGAAGTTGCGACCGGACGCGTCCGGTGACATGTGACCGGACACCATCTGCGTTTGATCAGTTGATCGCACGCTCTAACGGCCAGGCTGACCGAACACATCCAGTCAGGACGAAAGCAGTGTCCGGTCAGCAGCAGAAAAGCGGGTTTCATCCCCAACGACTACTTTCTCAGTGGTGCTTATAAATAGACCCCATAACCGGCTATTTGGGAGGAGTGAAGCTGAGGAAACATACCTAGGGTGTTGATATACTATTTTAGTGATCTCCACTTGCATAGTGCTTAGTGATTCATTAGGTGATTAGCGTAGGTGCTTTGCGAAGTGCTTAGGTTGATTAGACCACCACTTATACGCTTGCTCTAGGTTTAGGCCTAGTGTTTAGTGAGGTTTGCATACCTCTTACCACTCGGTGCTTGTGTGCACCATTGTTGTACAACGAAGGGGCTTGTAATCTTGCAAGATCACACCAACCACGTTTGTGGTGTGGCCGCCACCGTGTACCGGAGGGAACAAGGCCCGCGATGTTTCGGCCGAAAGCTCTATAGTGAAGACGGCGGTGAGCGGTCCGGGAGAGGATTGCCGGAAGGCACACCAGAGACCCACTTGCGCATAGGGAAGGCCCGGGACTATCCACAGAGTTGCCCGACCGAGAGCTTGGTCCTTGCGAGGGATTCCTTGTGAGGGGCTCCAACGAGGGCTAGGGGGAAGCTTGCGCGCTTCTCGATACCTCGGTAAAAATACCGAATCATCGACTGGAGTTTGCATATGTCTACCTTGCTCTTTAGCTTCCGCATTTACATTGTAGTACTCCTTTTGCGGTAGAGATAACAACACACTAACAAAACCATAGTTGCACATTTAGATAGTTTATCTTTTGCTTATGTTTTGCTAAGGTTATAAAAAGAGGCCATAGTTTTGAGTTGGACTTTTAAGTTTCCTAATTCACCTCTCCATCTTAGGCGTCACGGTCCCCTACAAGCGCTTCCATGCGGCCATGCTGCCATCGCCCTGCGTTTTTTTAATCCTGCCCTCATGATTCGATCCCCCCTGCCTGCACCCTTTTGCCGGGCCACTCACGTGCACTCATCAAACTGCTGTCCCAAAGGAGTCAAAACCAAACCAAACACGGGTCCTCTCCTCCATCACTCAGCTGGCTGAGCTCTCCCACACCATTGCCACGCTCTCCTCTTATCATTGTCCCCTCGTGTCGCATGCGGGGACGGTGCTGCTCCCATTCCTCGCTGCTCCTGCTTGCCGGGGGCGGTGCTATTTCTTGGTTCTGGTGGGATGGAGCTGGGGCTGAGCCTTGGCGAGGCGCCAGTGCCGGACACCACCGGGAGGGCGCTGCCGGAGCTGGGCCTCGGGCTTGTGGTCGGGATTGGAGCCAGCGCCACCGGAATCGGAAGAGGGGGTGAGGAGGGCGGGAGGGGAACAAGCAGGGCAGCGGGGATGGGAACGGGGTGGTGGGCGGCGGCGTCGGCCACACTGGAGCCGGCGGTGCGGCTCAGCCTCATGTCCAGCAGCCTCGGCCTTCAGTGGCCGCCTTCGGACGTCGGTGAGAGCGTGTGTTCTTGTTTCTTCCGATGCTAGCTAGCTTCGAGCTCTGCATTCTTGGTTTCTCTGTTCGGTGGTGCCGTGACTGACCTCGCCGTTCTTCTTCTTCCTGTCTGCAGGCATCTGTCATGCAGGCCATGGCGAGGCGCCAGCGGCGTGCGGGTTCGACATGAACCGGGCGTTGTCGTCGGTGGTGGCGAGCGCTCTGGCGGCGTTGGAGGACGACAAGGAAGACCCGGGCGCAGCGGCGGCCCTATCCTCGTTGCCCAACGACAATAGCACGGGCTCCTTCCCGCTAGACCCGGGTGGCGGCATACATGCCCATGCTGAGGGTGGCGGCGTGGCGTAGACCAGTTGCATCGGAGGCGCAACCGCTCGTGACGGGGACAGGAAACAGAAAAAAGAGAAAGGGAGAGAGAAAGAAGAAAGTGGCAGTGGCAAAAATGTCATTTCACCGCTGTTCTCTCTTCTCAACTGGCTGCAACCGGTCTGCGGTGTCCTGTGGCCTAATTTCACCGAACTAGAGTGTCTTATGACAAAATGCTCCAAAGTTGGTGTCTGCCAACAAAGGACCATCACTTTAGATGTCCAACAGACTATTGTCCCTTATCGATTTGTGTCTTATTAAGGCTGCATCTTTTAATCTCTTGCTTGGTTTGATATCAAATCACTAGTTATCGATCTTGCCATATTTGGTATTTTACTAGATTTAGCAATATCATCAATTTACCTGATTAAGATTAAGATAGATCAGCTCTTAACATATCAATCTGTCATCTTGTTACTATAACACGATCAAAACCTTGCTCTAACATCAGAATCTACTGTATCGGCTGTATTATCTTAATTTTAATCAAACATAGTGTATGTTCAAAGCCTTATTTTGCTATAGATAGATTCATCGGCTAGTAATTTCTAATCTATTGTCTGCTATTATCGCTGCATCATATCGACCTGTTTGATAGTGGCGTTAAGTTAGACTTTATCAGTTCATGGTTTTATTTATTGGGAAAATATGACTTTGTGCATTCACTATGCTTACCATCGGCTATATAGCCGATGGCTTGTGTCCTCATGCTTATAGCATGTTTTCATGATTCTGTAGAGTTATAAGTAGATCTATCGGCTTGTCAGCTTTGATTTGTTGTCTTTACCAACACTGCATCAATTTGAACTGTTTGGTGGTGATAATAGATTAGATCTGGTTAGTTTATAGGTTTGTTTATACTAGATAGTTCATTGTTTGCATGCTATACTTTAATTACTCTGGATCGGCTCAATAGCCTATAGCCTGTGCTTTCATAATTTATTCTTTATACGTACATCGGCTTTCCTTTAAATATCTGTTTTGTCTTGGTTAATTTGCCACTTTTCTCTTGGTTAATCAGACGATGTTATGATAGCTTGCACCATCATGCTCTATCTCTTTATATATTTGTCGGCTTTCTAGTTTACAATATTTACACATATTAACAGCCGATGGCACTTGTTTCTGCTGTTTTACATCATTGCATTGCTTGCTTATCGGCACTGTAGCCGGTAACCTTACTAGTCGGCTCTTTAGCCATACACTGGAACTGTCTAGAGCAACACCAACATGTTCCACCTGAAATTACTGATCGTTTCTCTTCTTGTTAATTGTAGGGTCAAATTGACTGGCACGCCTATAACCACAGAACCTACTTGTCCTGCATTGGAATGTAGCAGATCTCCTAGGCGTGTCGTGTGTCCTGCGCCGTCCAGATTTCTACATCGACACATTTTCTGGCACGCTCGGTGGGACCACAATCGTCAACATGGGTAATGATAACAAGACAACCAATGTTTCCCTCGAGGAGCTGTCCGACACTGGTAGAGAACCGAGCTTTACTCCCGGTGGGGAACCCCCTCTAGTCCCAGTTCCCCACCCGGGAGCAAGCATCCGGGACTAAAGGGGGGGTCCTTTAGTCCCGGGTCAGAAACCGGGACTAAAGGAGGACCTTTAGTCCCGGTGGGTAACACCAACCGGGACTAAAGGTGCCTCCTGACATGCCATGATGGCCGGCACCTTTAGTCCCGGTTGGTAATACGAACCGGACTAAAGGTTTTTTTCTTTTTTCTTTTCTTTTCATTTTTTTGTTTTCTTTTCAAAATAGGTTTTCGAAGTCGTATTGTACGCTGCTAATTATACATTTATACGCACATATAGTATGTTTCGGTTCAAGCACAATGAACGTATTAAATCACACAATTCAAGCATAGAAATATATATATATATATATATATATATATATGAATGCATGCATCATAGCATCATATATATATTAAATGCATGCATGCATATGTGTATTTTACATTATATTATTTCATGTGCATATATTACAAAAGATTGCATTACAGTTGTTGTGACATAACAAGTTTCCTCTCATCCTCTAGCTTGGCTTCAATGGCAGTGTTGGGTCAAGTAGAACTCGCCCTTGGAATCGATGACCTGCTCATTAAAAAATCCGCTATAGACTCTTGAATTGCTTTGATTTGGTCTTGCCAGTATGACCTTTTCCTCCAACCATCGAGTCTACAGAGTTTGAATTAAAGGAAAATAAATTAATATATGTACATATATATATATATAAAGACATAGTAACACAATCAATAATAATAATTAAATGAATATATAGTGTATTTTTAACGTACTTTGAGTCTCTCTCAGAGGAGTTCTTTGGGAGAGCACCTTGATAAACTTGCAAACATAGTAACCACAGTAGTTGTTCCCTGTTCTGCCTTTTTAGACACCACTTTACGAGAAAAAGATTTGTCATCCAATCTGGTGATCCGGTGAAAGCTATATGTTTAATTAATAAAGATGATGCGATTCAGGGGACTTACTTTCAAAGGAATTACATTCAGTGGCGCTTTGGCATTTTTCCATGTGTTGCTTCTCAATAAAGGTTTTCCAAACACTGCCCAATAAAAAATTTGCCACGTCATCAGATATAGTTAATCATCATGTTTGTGTGTATATATAGTTGCTAGAGATCCCGAAATTACCTCTGGATAATATCTATCATATCTTGGTAGTCTTGTTGTGGTTTTCTCATCGAGTCATAGATTATCAAGTGACTTTTCACCAGATCGATGTCCATCAATATCCAGTGATTGCTGCATGTGTTTATAGGATATAACGCATAACACTCATTAATTAACTAGAATCAACATATGAGCCATTAAGGATATGATCGACATGATTAACACTCACTTGAAGTTATAGGGAAAGAGTATATCCTTCTTGTGGCGTTGGTTCACTAAGAAGTTCATGAGGTTACTCTCTGACTCAGACTTCCAATTAGTCTTTGGAGTAATTGGGTCTTTGAATACTATATGGGGATCAACAAAACCAATTTTATTGCAGCCTTCCTATCTGAGCTCTGTCATTGTAAATCTGCATATATATAGTACTTGTTAGGATAATTTATATGCATATACACACATATGATGAGTTTAATAATAGATCGAAAGAATTATTACTTACAGGCAATAGCAGCTAATGATAACTTTGTCCAGAGAGGTCAGGTGGCATAGTTGATGAAATTCTGCAAAGTCAACATACATAACATCATCGCCACAGAACCAATGTTCATCTCTAATTCTGACACCAACGCAGAAGTCTCCACTGGTAGATGCCTGCATGTACCACTTGTTTAGCAGGTACATTTGTGTCCCCAGATCAGATAAGGCTTGAGGGTTGTATAGACTCGGCCTAGTACAAATTTTTTTCTTCCAAATATCAACCTCCGCCAAGCACTCTCAATGTTTCCATCACCAAACATCTGGTAAAGGTCGAGACCGAGTCTCATCAAGAAATTCACCAAGGTGATCCAAATCGACATCCGGAGGTATGTTTGCCTGGATGCATTAATCCTAAATTCGAACCATATTCATTACCAACAACTAGCGGGGGGATTGATTGGTGCGCTTGTTGTCCGAGTTGGGCAATGCCTTTCCCTGCCCGCTTCTTTTTCTGTGCCGCCTCAATTGACTTGGTGAGAGTGCGGTCATAGTCTGATAACGTTGATTTGGACGGCTTACAAGATTCCCGCTGTTGTTGCTGGTAAGAAGTCACCTTTTTTCTTAGAATATCTGGACCTACGAAGAAGTACGGTTTCTCCGGGTTTCTCCTTGCTTCTTGATTCATTTTAAGTTTGTCATAGAATCTAGACATGTCTTTTTTATATGCATCAGTTCCTTCTTCCTTCTCTTCAGATATTATTTTGGGAATAGCCCTTGGTTTCACGGTGGCTTTCTTTGCAGGCGGGGGCTGGTTCTTCATTTGAGGGCTGGCCTCTTGCTAGGCTTCTTGGTAGGCGGGGGCGGGGGAGGCATTGGAGACCTCCTTGGAGGTGTTGGCAGCGGCGTTGGAGACCTCCTTGGAGGTGGCGGCTACGGCGTTGGAGACCTCCTTGGAGATGGTGTAGACGCAGCCTCGTCTTCCAACATAATGTCATCGTACAGAGCACTATGATGATCTGGCGATTGAACAATTGGATTTAGGTTGGGGGAGGATCTGCTACAAAAAAAAGGAATGACATATTATTATGAGCAGATTGTTAATTATTTAAGCCAATACAAATTAATGATGTAGTGTTTTCATCCGCACGTACCTATGGTGAGGTAGTTCAGGAGGAGGTGGAGCCGACATCCCTGGAATGATGATGTAGCGCTTGCGCCATAGAATGAATGTCTTCTCCGCTTCTCCTAGAGTCTTCTCGCCATCACCTCCAGGAATGTCAAGAGGCAAATCACTAAAACCTTTTTCAGCTTTATCTACCGAGATGGTAGCATATCCTTCTTGGATTATATTCCCATGAATCCTTGGTGTCTTGGTTCGGTCGATAGGATTAACAAGACCGATAGCCACCTTGATTGTAGAATTCTCCTTCGGAATGTGTAGCTCACACGTTGTACAAGGTTCAGTGACGTCATCCATAGGGAAGCGCAGTCCTGTGTCCCCTTGATTTGGTATCTCCGTGGAAGCGCAGCTGCTTTTTAACTGAACAGATTGGCTAATGTTGATTTCTGGCTCTGATGCCTGCTTACTTGCACTCACTGCTATTTGCACTTGCCTTCTGATTTCCTCCTGCATTCTCGCTTCAAGGTTTTTTTCCCGCTCCTGTGCTTCACGCACCGCTTCCTCCAATCTCTAGAGCCGCTGTGCCTCTTCTTCCTTCTTTCTCTGGCGACTTCTGTAAGAAGGTCTGTCCTGAGGGAATCCATGCTCCCACGAGACACTTCCTTTGCCTCTAGTTCGGCCACCATGTTCAATAGTCCCGATGGCGTATGTTAGCTCATCCTTCTCTCTGTTGGGCCTAAACGCACCACTAGCAGTAGCTCTCTGAGCATAAAACAATCTTTCTGCTGCTTCTTGCAGTCTTGCGCCATAAACGCACTTCCCTGTCTCCTGGTCTAGTGTTCCCCCATGACCGAAAAACCAATTCTTTGCACGTTCTCCCCACTCGAGTGATTCTGGTCTGATACCCTTGGCAAGAAGGTCTGCTTTCATTTTGTTCCACTTCTTAATGGCAGTCGGGTAGCCACCTGATCTCAAGGTATGGTGGTATGTCTTCTATTGGGCATTACGTTGGTTCTTTATCACCCGACTCACACCCTCTTCCGAAGTCTTGTACTGTACAAACTCATCCCAATAGGGCCTCTGCTTTGAGATCGGGTCTGGGACAGTAAAATCTGGTGCTATGTTCTTCTTGACATACGTTGTGTATAGGTGTTTCTTCCAAGTCTGAAACTGGGTGGCCATCTTCTTCATTGCCCAATCCCTAACTCGCTCCTTCAATTCATCACCATCTATTATATCATCATAACCATCTGTTTGGAGTGTGAAATGTACCAAGACATCATTCCAAATTAATGCCTTGTCACGATCGGAGACAAAACTGATATGAGGAGCATTGGTCTTCTTCTTCCATTCACGGGTACTAATCGGGAGCCGGTCCCGTACAAGGTAACCACAGTGGTGCACAAATTTCATTTTATTCGGCCCCCCCGGTTCTCCTGTATCCACATTGAACTCCGAGATGATGAAGCGGCCCTCCAATGGCTTTTTGGGACCTCGAACATTTTTACTCTTCGTTGTAGTTGTTGATGTCGATCCAGAGGGCTACAAAACATAAACATTATTTTTAATGTCATGAGCACACATAAAGACATATGATAATATATATAGCTAATAATAAAAAATATATACTTGGCCAATCTGTTGTTGCTCATTTTGTTCAAGAGCTAAGTACTGACTCCCGTCATCTGCATCCTCTTGCACGTTATTTTTAGCACCATCATCGCCGGCAACTTGAGTGCCAGTGTTGATCAAATTCATCATCAACTCCTCCTCATCCATGTTTCTCGGGTTGGCCATCTAGCTTCAAAAAACAAAACCAATATATAGTACATCAACAGCGCGGTTCGCCCTAGTGTGATTGTTTAGCATTAACGATAACGATAATACGAATGTTGATCAACTAGGCCACGAGAAAGGGCGGTGTCACAAGAGTGGTGGTGCTCCACTCCGCCGTATATATGTCTGTACACATGGGTGAACGAGGGCGGCGGTGCTCCGCCGTATACATAGAAACGCATGGACGAACGAGGGCGGCGGTGCTCCGCGACGTATATATACATGCATATGAATACAAATGACGTATATATACGTGTCGGCGCGGTGGCCGGTGTGCTGACGACGACGACGTGAGGCGGGCCGGCGTGCTGACGACGACGACGACGTGAGGCGGGCCGGGGCGGTGTCGGTGCGTGATGTTGTGATCCTATGTACCATGTGAACCATGTAGTCATTCATCATATGAGAAAATTCTATGTTGATAATGTAAGTATAAGTCATTATGAAATGTAAGTATATGTGTCATTCATCATATTACTTTAGCAACATTAATATATTATATCTGTATATTCAAAGTTCACAAATGAAGAAACGTTGAAGTTTTCCTTCATTTGTCTGTAGCCATGCATGCAAGTCCAACCAAAACTGCTTACATCATCACATGTGATATTTTTTATAAACTAAAAAACGCTTAGTTTACAAACTGGGTATCAAAATTGAGTTCCTATTTGACCATTATATATCCTACAACAAATCCTTCAAAAAAAAGACCCTACATGAATATATTTGGATAAAATTTCGTTAACAAACATTGATCTATGAAGATAGAAAAAATTCTTCTATTGAAACTGCATCTTGGAATAATGGCATATCATATAGTGATGAATATATGGCGGTTGATTGGCTGGATCATTTTCAGCTTTAGTGACAACGACAATGGTTTCCAAATAATATATAGCGTGTTTATTATACAAGCCATGGATTTACATCGATCTAATTAATTTCTAAAGTAATTTAATTGGTGGTCCTTAATTAAACTTGTCATGAGTTCAGGTCCCAGTGATGTTAAAATGTATTTTAGTACCATAAAATGCAGTTTTTGACACTCTAAACTTGCTAATTTATCCATATAATATCCAAATATTCAAAACTTGCGTTAAGATATGGTTTTGAGATGTGAGCTTGACAACTCCATCTTTCTCTCTTTGGCCTCGCTCGCTGCATATATAGAGTTCCAAATATTCATTTTCAGTTCCTAGATTTTGTGATTCAAAATTTGGAATTTTCAATCGACCTCGAGCGTTGACATGGCTTCCACCAAAGTTGTAGTTTTCGACGTGATCTATAATTCGGCAGTGGAGGGCTCGGGCGAATGTACAAAGAGATCGACGAACATATCACCTCGAGCTCGGCAGTGGAGGGCCTCGGGCGCGGTGGGGCCACGGGCGCGGTGGAGGGGCCTCGGGCGCGGAGGAGGGCGCGGTGGAGGGCCACGGGTCGCGCGGAGGAGGGGCACGGGCGCGCGCAGTGGAGGCCGCACGAGGAAGAAGAGGGCGGCGCCGGTGTCACGGAAGGCGAACGGACGCGGTGGAGGCGGCGCGAGGAAGAAGAGGGCGGCGGTGTTCGACGAGGAAGAAGACGAGCGGATCGATCTGCGCCAGGCGCTGGAGGTTATATATCAGAGAGAATTACTCCCGGTGCCAGCCACCAACCGGGAGTAAAAACCCTTTACTCCCGGTGCGTATTACCAACCGGGAGTAAAGGATATTTTTGGCGGGCCACGAAACTGCAGCCCACCTTTACTCCCGGGTGGGCTTCCCACCCGGGAGTAAAGGTGGCCTGCAGTTTCGTTTCCCGCCTGTTTTAAGCAATAGTCTTGTTAAATACAATAGAAATGCAATAGTTTTTGTTAAATACATAGTAAATTAAATAAAAGGCATAAAATTATTTTGTTAAAAATATGAATTTTCTTTTTGTTTATTGCACATAGGAAAAATCTATAACCTAACTTTTTTATTTTTTGTTAGAATTATAAAACATAATGTAACTAATATTTATTATTTCGTTAATGCAAAAATGTAGTGTTTAATTAAAATTATTAAAACTATTGGTTTTGGACAGGAAATTTGTTTTCACGTCATTTTAACGTTAATATTTTAATTTTTCATCACTCAGTATCCTAATTTACCTTTTTGAGAGAGAAATCCCACCAAATCAAACATTGATTTAATTTGAAACATGACATAATAAACATCTGAATTCATAATTATTACATAATATCTCAAACACACACTATATTAAATCACTATATCATCAAGTGGGCACAGCAGTGAACTTCTTCTTTATGTATGTCCCTTGGTTATGATCGCTTCGTAACCATGGAGTGTCCTCATCATTTACCAAGATGTTAGGGTCTTTGTTCACTTTGAAGGGCGGAATTCGGTCATCCTTTTCATATTCTTCTGACATGTCCGACTTGTCCTCAATTCCCACGATGACTCTTTTCCCTGAAAGAACTATGTGGCGCTTTGGCTCTTTGGTTGAGTCATTATCGTTTTTCCCTCTTTTTGGTTTGGTAGACATATCATTGACATAGAACACCTGATTCACATCCTTGGCAAGGATGAATGGTTCGTCTTTGTACCCAATATTACTAAGGTCTACTGTTGTCATTCCATACTCGTTGTCTACTGTTACTCCGCCTCCGGTCACCTTGACCCATTGGCACTTGAACAATGGGATCTTCAAAGTAGGTGCATATTCTAGTTCCCATATTTCATCTATGCGTCCATAATATGTCTGCTTATTTCCATTTGGGTACGTGGCATCTATGCGGACACCACTGTTTTGGTTGGTACTCCTTTTATCTTGGGCTACTGTGTAGAATATGTTCCCATTTATCTCGTACCCTTTGTATGTGACGATATGCCATGATGGTTGCATAGCCAATAAATACAGTTGCTCATGGATGCTCTCATCACCTTGACATTTTTTTCGCAACCAACCGCCGAAAGTTTCCATGTGCTTATCGTAATCCAAGCTTCGATCTTCCCTAGAAACTCGGATCGTAAGAGATCCTTGTGTGTCTCAATATACGGATCTACCAAAGAGGAGTTCTCAGAGAACCGTAGTAGTGCGCTTTATTGAAATAATCATCATCCGTACCAATATATGTTTTCCTCCCTAGTGTCCCCTTTCCGCTTAGTCTCCCCTCATGTCTCGATTCAGAACACCAATCGAGTCAAGGTCGGGAATAAAGTCAACACGAAACTCAATGACCTCTTACATTCCATAGCCCTTGGCGATGCTTCCTTCAGGCGAGCACGGTTGTGAACATATTTCTTTAGGACTCCCATGAATCTCTCTAAAGGGAACATGTTGTGTAGGAACACAGGGACCGAGAGTGAAAATCTCCTTGACTAGGTGAACTAGGAGGTGTGTCATAATATCAAAGAAGGAAGGAGGAACACCAACTCAAAGTGACGAGACATTGAACCACATCATTCTGTAGTTTAGCTAGATCAGTTGGATCAATTGCCTTCTGAGAAATTGCATTGAGGAATGCACATAGCTTCACGGTGGCTAGACGTATATTTGGAGGTAGAATTCCTCTTAATGCAACTGGAAGTAATTGCGTCATGAGAACGTGACAGTCATGGGACTTTAAGTTACTGAAATTTCTTCTCGGCACATTTATAATACCCTTTATATTCGAGGAGAATCTAAATGGTACCTTGATGTTGTTTAAGCATTCAAACATGATTTCCTTCTCCTCTTTGCTTAGAGTGTAGCTAGCGGGGCGTAAGTAATGGCGTCCATCATCCGCTCTTCTCTCTGGATGCAAAGTTGTCTCTTTCTCTCAAACAACGCAGTCCCTGTCGTGCTTCAAATGTGTCCTTAGGCTTTCCATACACACCCATAAAGCCTAGCAGGTTCACACAAAGATTCTTCGTCAGTGCATCACGTCGATCGAGCTACGGACCTCCGGACTTGCCAATAGGGTAGGTCCCAAAATATGGACTTCTTCTTCCACATGGGTGCGTGACCGTTAGCGTCTTTTGGAATAGGTTGGCTTCCATGTCCTTTTCCAAAGACAACTTTCACATCATTGACCATATCGAGTACATCCTCACCGGTTCGGTTGCGAGGCTTGGTCAGGTGGTCTGCCTTCCCTTTAAAATGCTTGCCTTTCTTTCTTATGGGGTGATTTGCAGGAAGAAATCGACGATGGCCAAGGTACACGACCTTTCGACATTTTTTCAAGAATACACCTCTAATATCACCGAAGCAGTGTGTGCATGCATTATATCCCTTGTTTGACTGTCCTGAAAGATTACTTAGAGCAGGCCAATCATTGATTGTTACGAACAACAATGCTCGCAGATCAAAGTGTTCCTGTTTGTACTCATCCCACACACGTACACCTTCTTTATTCCACAAAATGAGAAGTTCGTCAATAAGTGGTCTCAGGTACACATCGATGTCATTGCCAGGTTGCTTCGGGCCTTGGATGAGCACATGCATCATAATGAACTTCCGCTTCATGCATAACCAAGGAGGAATGTTGTAGATACTTAGAGTAACAGGCCAAGTACTATGACTACTGTTCTGCTCTCCAAAAGGATTGATACCATCTGTACTTAAAGCAAACCTTAAGTTTCTTGCGTCATTTGCAAACTCCGGGAATTCTCTATCGATTGCTCTCCACTGGGACCCATCAGCAGGGTGTCTCAACATATTGTCTATCTTACGGTCTTCTTTGTGCCATCGTAACAATTTTGCATGTTCTTTGTTTCTGAACAGACGTTTCAAGCGTGGTATTATAGGAGCATACCACATAACCTTGGCAGGGATTTTCTTACGCGGACGTTCACCCTCAACATCACCAGGGTCATCTCGCCTGATCTTATACCGCGACGCATGGCATAACGGGCATGCATCCAATTTCTCGTACTCTTTGCCACGGTACAGGATGCAGTCATTAGGACATGCATGTATCTTCTCTATTTCTAGCCCCATAGGACAGACAACTTGTTTTGCTTCGTAGGTAGTGGCGGGCAATTCATTGTACTTCGGAAGCATCTTCTTTTGGATTTTTAGTAACTCTCCAAATCCCTTGTCAGATACACCATTCTTTGCCTTCCATTGCAGCAATTCTAGTGTGGTTCCCAACTTTTTCTGCCCTGCATCACAAGTTGGGTACAACAATTTCTTGTGATCTTCTAGCATCCGCTCGAACTTGATCTTCTCCTTTTCACTTTCACATTCTCTTTGTGCGTCACGAATGACCTGGCAAAGATCATCAGCCGGCTCATCTTCTGCGGCTACCTCTTCTTCAGCTTCTCCCATTGTAGTATCATTGAAGCACGCACCATCAAGAATAATATCATTGTCGTCCCATTGTTCTTCTTCACCTTCTTCCATTACAACACCGGTTTCTTCGTGCTTTGTCCAACAAATATAGTTTGGCATGAAACCCGACTTGAACAAGTGTGAATGAAGAGTCCTTGAGTAAGGATATTCCACCGTATTCTTACATATGGCACATGGGCAGCACACGAAACCGTCGCGTTTGTTTGCCTCGACCGCACGTAACAAAGAATGCACGTCGTCAATGAACTCTTGGGAGCGGCGATCAACATTATACATCCAATGACGGCTCATCTGCATTACATGACATAAATATTATATTAAAACCTAGATCATAATTAATTATTTATACAACATGCGTGCCACCACAAAAGATACAAATTTATGAAAGCATCGCTACAATGTAGACAATCCCAACTACCACTAAAAGAACTAAAGCTAAAATACATTTTAGGAGCACAAGGATTTCATGACCAATCTCAACTAAAAAATGAGCATGATCCCCGATTGTGCAACATCTTTGGGCTTCTTCTTTGGATCACTTTGCCTCATTAGCCGCCATATCTCTTTTGTTGTGCAAGATATTTTTGCACGAGTTCAACATACTCTTCCTCCCAAGAGAAGCCCTGAACATCGTCCCACTTTGCCATCCCAATCAAAATTAAAACAAAAAAATAGAACTTTAATCACAACCATCATGAAAATAGGTATAAACTAACCATAATCATTAAATACGATAAAATAACTCACATTGCGATCCGGACACTTGTAGAAGATATGATCCTTGTTGGGACCCTCCTTCTTCACTCGGTACTCCATCACAATCTTCGTCTCATCACGACACTTGCCGCATGGAATGAGAGGAAGGCACAGCCTAAGTCGCTTTGGAAACCCATGAGAGGCCGAGGACCCTAAGCGATTGCCATCTACTCTCTATACTCATTTTTAATACACTATAAATTTCTCCTTTTATAAACAAATAAAATTAACAAACTATAAAATTATCTAGATCTCTAAACAATGATATTTTTTAATGGTCATTGTGTTCTCGTCTTTTACTTCATGGCAGGTAAGTAATTCACATGATATTTCCGTAAATTAACAGAAGAATGGGAGTGTACACACATAACAGACTAACTGCGACGATATCGGGACGTGTGAATAAATAACCATCCATACTAGTTGACCTTGCTTACGTGATCATCTCGGGAGCATTTCTCCACCGGACGGCACCGGTACTTGGTCAAGGAAGAGCTCGATTCTACGAGGAAGGGAACACGGTCTTCCACGACCGTTGCCGCTCTCCCTCGTAGAATCAAAGCTCCTCCTTGACGTCCATTACCGCTCGGCAGAGAACATGCTCGCCGAGATGAACACGGTCCGCAAGTTCAACTAGTACGGATTTTCTATAATTTTCTAAGTTTTTCATTTCATAAAAAGTTAAAATAAAAAGTACGGTGATTGACAAACTACTGCGACGATATCGGGATATGTGAATAAATAACCATCCGTACTAGTTAAACTTGCTTACGTGATCATCTCAGCGAGCATTTCTCTACCGGACGGCACCGTACTTGGTCAAGGAAGAGCTCCGATTCTACAAGGAAGGGAACACGGTCTTCCACGACCGTTGCCGCTCTCCCTCGTAGAATCAAAGCTCCTCCTTGACGTCCGTTACCGCTCGGCAGAGAACATGGTCGCCGAGATGAACACGGTCCGCAAGTTCAACTAGCTACTTTAACCTTCTTTCATGTAAATATACAAGCTTGAAGTGATTTTGAGCTCAAATTGCTTACAAATGAAAAAAACCACAATAAAGAACCATATATATATATATAGTGAACAAAATGAGATAAGACAATGGTGAAAAATGAGAGTATGAGATTGGTAACCTTTACAACTGAAGAATCAACGGAGAAATCAAAGAAATCGACGGAGGAATCGAAGAATAGATGGAGGAACAATGGAGGGAGGGAGGAAGCAAGAACACTACTGCAGTGAGCTTCAAAATACGCTGAGCTCGGGCTCGGGGAGGAAGAAGGAGACGGCCGATATATAAAGGGGGACCTTTAGTCCCGGTTGGTGGATCCAACCGGGACTAAAGGTAACTTTCCAACCCCGGGCGCAGCCATGGCCCGAGAGTAGACCTTTACTCCCGGTTGGATCCACCAACCGGGAGTAAAAGTATACCTTTAGTCCCGGTTGGAGGCTCCAACCGGGACTAAAGGTCCCTGCCACCTCTGTCTGGCGCAGTAGCCGTTGGGTAGGGACCTTTAGTCCCGGTTGGAGCCTCCAACCGGGACTAAAGGTATTTCTAGTCCCGGGGGCAAAAAATTCTGGGACTACAGCCCATTTTGGCCGAGGATCAAAGGTCTGTTCTCTACTAGTGTGAGGAACAAAAGCAGCTTGTTGAAAAGACGACCAATGATTTCAGGACCAAATGCTTAGAGTCCTTCCGCAAGACCGATGGTAACGTGCATCAAAAATTTACAATGCCGCAAATTGTTCTGTCCGGCCAGAGACAAGAGGATACTGAAGCAGAAAAGTAGATCGTTTATGATACTATCCGTTCAAGTGCCCATGATGCTTTGGCCAATCACAACAAAATGTTTTTAAACACGCTCAGGAACGTGATGAAGGAGGTGTTTTATGGCGCCCCGATAGATCAGAAAGGGCCAGCATACTTCAATTCGCCTCCATCGGCTACTGAAACAAAGTGCCGATGGAAACAATCCAAAATCCTAGTGCTACCAAGGCAGCCACAACTCAACAGCCAACTGCATAGCCACTACGAACTTCTACATCAAATCAGCAGGGTGGAGTTGTGAAACAACCAGTGACGCCATCACCTCAGAAAATTGGGCCATCATATCAGAGGATTATCAAGGATGTCGATCTAGCTTATTTCAGCAATCAGATCCAGGGATCAACATCTCAAGGAGCTCAGTTTAGTGAAATTCGGCAAGGCTTTCATGCTATTTCTGATTATAACACATACAACTATGAGCCACATCCAGGGTGTCAGAAAACTAAGAATTTTAATGTCCATCAAGGTTAGAATCAGCGTGCACAGCCAGCGGCAGATATAAATCCTGAGGAGATGGCAAACAGGATTGCCGATATGATCCAGAGTCAATTCGGCTTGAAGCCTAATGAGCAAACTTATATGTATCGGCATCCGTATCCTGAATGGTATGTTCTTGTAGCTCTCCCAGCACGTTATAGGATTCGTGATTTCTCCAAGTTCTCTAGACAAGAAGGTATATCAACTATGGAGCACATTAGCCGATTTATTGCACAATTGGGAGAAGCTTCCTTGGAGGATGCACATAGAGTTTGATTCTTCCCGTTGTCTTTATCTGGACCGATCTTTACCTTGTTTTCATCATTGGAGCCTAATTCTATCATAGGATGGGTTGATCTAGAGAAGAAGTTTTATAAATATTTTTACACTGGCTCAGGGGAGATGAGGATCACGGATTTGACTAACAAGAGGTAAAGGAACAATGAACCGGCTCCTGAGTTTATTCAAAGATTCAGGGAAGTTAGGAGCTGATGCTATTCTTTGAATTTGTCTGATGGCCAATTGGCTGAATTGGCCCATCAAGGGATGTTGCCAGCAATTAAAGAGAAGTTTCATGGGAAAGAATTTGAAAGCTTAGCTTACCTAGTTCAAAAGATATCGGCCCATGAAAGCCAACTCCAAAGTATGGGCAGGGATAGATTCTAGAAGGGTGTGGCACACATTGACTCATATGATTCAGACACCGATGAAGATGAGGCAGAGGTTGGCTTGGTTGAGTGGACTAGAAACAAGAAGCTGATTTCTTGTACCTGGGTGAAAGCTGCTGAAGATAAGTATGACTTTGACATCACAAAAGCCGATCAGATCTTTGATATGTTATTAGCTGCTGGGCAACTCTAGTTGTCTCCAACTGATATGATCCCATAGGATGAGGAGCTCAAGAAGAAGAGGTACTGCAACTTTCATAATTTCGTATCTCATAATACTAATGATTGCAAAGTGTTTCGCCAGCACATCCATTCGGCTATAGCTCAAGGGAGAATCAAGTTTGAATCAGCTAAGAAGCCGACGATGAAGATAGATGGTCATCCTTTCCCTACGGATACAAACACGGTGGAGATAATTAATTTGAACAAAGGAAAGGCCAAAGTGCTAACATCAGCTAGAGCTAAAGAATCCAGAGCTGTTGATCCAAGAGTACAGTTGTTAGCCGATGAATATAAGGAAGCTAGGATGCGCCATGATGTTTAGAAGAATCAACATGAGAAAGGCGAGAGTTCCAGGACTGGTGCTATGCGTCCATGCATTACATCCCATATATTGTTGAATAAGTGGCAGCACCAGCAAGAAAAAGATTACCAGCGTTGGTTAGAAGAGAAAGAGTACAGGCACCAATGTAAAGAAGAAAGGTAGAAAAGGGAACAAGCTGAATTACATTGGACCTGTCCTTTCTTTACACATTGTTGAAATGAATGCTTGAGGTTACCTACCAAGGATAATTGCCCTGAGTGTAGCAATCAATATTGGGAATATAGGCAATCTCAAGTTAACCGCCGATCCATCCATGAGCGTTTGGGTTATCAATCAAATGACATGGATCGACACATAAAAAATGAAGGAAGGTCTACTGTTCATGATCAACTAGGAAAGTGTGTCCTATATCAAGACTGAGCCGATTATGAAGAAGAAGATGAGTATGTTTGGCAAGACAGCCAATGGTGCCCCGGTGGTTTGACAAGGAGTGAAAAGAGAAGGGAACAACGCTTGAGGTGCAAGGAGATAGAAAGGGATCAAGCTAAGAGTTCTAATAAACTTCAAACGTGGCGCGCCAAGGAAACAAATGATAAGGGTAAAGCATCGGCTGATATTCGTATGGCTTTTATCCTACCTATAGAGTTCAGGGCTCACTCTGACCAAGACCAAGAAGACTCTGAGGAAGAAGAGCTTGAGGATGCAGTAGCACAGTTAACTCTCCAATCACAACAAGCCATATTTGATAAGCCAGTCAAGCATTGGCATTTGAAGCCTCTATATGTTAAAGGATTTGTTGATGAGAAGCCGATGACTAAGATGCTAGTCGATGGAGGTGCTGCTATTAATCTGATGCCTTACACGACATATCGGAAGCTAGGAAAGGGCCCTGAAGATTTGTTCAAGACCGATATTATGCTCAAAGATTTTGGAGGCAATGCGTTTCAGACTCGGGGGCATTGAATGTTGAATTGACGATTGGAAGCAAAACTTTGCCTACCACTTTCTTTGTTATTGATGGCAAGGGTTCTTATAGTCTGCTGCTTGGGCGAGACTGGATCCATGCCAGCTGCTATGTTCCATCAACAATGCAGCAATGTCTGATCCAGTGGCAAGGTGACAATGTTGAAGTTGTCCAAGTTGATGCATCGCTTAGTGTAGCTACAGCCGATCCAACAGCATGGGAGCTTGTAGATATCGAATGTTTTTTTCTGAAAAATTATGGGAAGGAGGCTTCATTCAAATTAATGATGAAGGCCAACAGCCGATCCAAGCAATCATCTCTGAAAGCTTATTTTAATGGATTCCTCAATTGACGATGTAGAGGGGAAATTAGGAAAGGGCTTTATGTCGGCCGATGAGTTGGATGAGGTTGATATTGAACCTGGTGATAGGCGAGGCCGATGTATGTGAGTGCTAAATTAGATCCTGAGTATAAGCAAGAGTTAATAAATCTTTTGAAAGAGTATAAAGATTGTTTGCTTGGGAATATTATGAGATGCCCAGATTAAGCCAATCAATTGTTGAACATCGGCTACCCATTAAACCTGGATATCGGCCGTTCAAGCAAGCACCAAGAAGATTTAAACCTGAAACGCTTGATGAAATCAAAAAGGAGATTACAAGGTTATTTGAAGTCAATTTTATCCGATCGTGCCAATATGCAGAGTGGATTTCAAATATAGTTTCTGTATTCAAGAAGAATGGAAAGCTTTGAGTTTGTATTGACTTTAGGGACTTAAATAAAGCTAGACCAATGGATGGTTATTCAACGCCGATTGCAAATTTATTGGTTGATGT
Source organism: Miscanthus lutarioriparius (assembly GCA_904845875.1). NCBI lineage: Eukaryota > Viridiplantae > Streptophyta > Magnoliopsida > Poales > Poaceae > Miscanthus > Miscanthus lutarioriparius. The sequence continues at coordinate 88,546,911 of CAJGYO010000009.1, forward strand.
CGCTTCTGGTCACAAAGTTATTACTCTATGGATGGTAACGACAAGAGTTACAGGGCGCTCGTGAATCCTATGGACAAAAACGGTGACTCAAGAAGTGCAAAGGGGTCAGAGCTACAGTTGATATGTCAGAGAGCATCTTTCGAGTTACATTAAAGTACATTAAAGAGTTGTTATAAGACAAAAAGAGTTGTTCACCCAACAAAGCCAAGTACATTAAAGTCATTACAAACAAACAAGTTACAGACCCAATGCATCACAGATCATTTTCAACGAATGCAAGCGAATCTCATCAACTTCCTTGATCTGCCGAGGCTGTTGTAGATGGCCTTGGCTTCTTGATACTTGGCTGCCATCCCTTTCTTCCTCTCACTAAGGGCCTTCGGAATCTGGACCAGATTTTGCTCTTTAAGCTTGATGACAGCGTCAACATCTTCCAATTCCTTCTACAGCTAGGCTTTCTTGGCCTTGAATCAATCGAGCTCTTCATCAATTTTAAAAGGAGCCTCTGTGAGACTGTCAACTATTTGCCTCAGGTCTTGAACTTCCCTCTTGTTGACATCCTTTCGTTCATTCAAGCTCTGTTGGGCTGCTCGATCGGCTAGACGATTTTGTGCTTCAATAATTTTAAACTCATGACCTTCGATAAAAGCTGCAGGAGAAAGAGCAGTGAAGAGCTCTGGACTCAGTTGGCTTTTGATCGCCAGGAATGCACTGCGGATCGGCTCAGCATTCTGATCTAGCTCATGTATATCTCTTTCAAGATGAGTTAGCATCTCTCGTAACCGATCCTTTACTGCATCAGCTAAGATTGTTTCTTCTTGTTGAGCCGATGTGCTTGCTGAGGTTACTTCCCCTTCTTCCATGTAACTTTCAACATCAAATGATAAAAGGCCGAGAGGGGGAGAATCTTGAGCCTGCAAAGTTGAAGGACCAAAAGTTAGAAATCGGCTAAGTAACAGAGGTCATATACATAAAGAAATAAAATAGCCGATACCCCTTTCATTTGGGCCTCCCGATGAGGGGAAGGGGCAGCCGATGTGCTTGGCAACGGACCAGAACTTGCTTCAAGAATAGTTGGTTGAATCGGCTCGCTGGTCTCAGGATTTATTTCTTGGGTTAATAACTCAAGGGTTTGGTTAATTATTTCAGTAGCCGATGGCTGAAGGATGACTGAGGAGACAAGAGTTGGATTGTTAGTATTCATACCACCGGCTGTCTGATGAGTTTCTTGCTCTTCGGGAGTGTCTTCATTGGTTGGTTCTTGCTGATTCGGCTCAGTAGGCGATGAGTCGACAATGTAGACATCATCATCTTCCTGATCAGTAATCGGCTAAAGTGTCAAGAAACAGAGTCCGATTATTAAGAATTATTGATATCATATGAATTTGCATGAGGCTTGATCATAAAAATTACCTGGGTAACAGCGGGTGATGAACTGGATGGCCCTTGATTCTTCTCAGCTGATTCTCCAGTTATCAGCTGAGTTTCAATAGTCTGAGGGAAACAAAATAATCGGCTATCAGTTAAATATTCAAAATGATCTCTAAAATCATCAGCATACCTGAGCCGATGGAGTAGGTGCATTTTGTTGCTCTTAAGCTGTATCATCGATTGTTGGCCCAATGATAGGATCTGGATTTGCCTGGGGATTTCCCACTTGAGTTGTGGCACTGGCAGCCGATGATGGGGGAATTTGTCCTCCGGTGGGTTCTTCAATAATCGGGTCAGAAGCAAGACCAGTCGGTGATGCTATAGCCGATAGTGATCCAAAGGCCTGAACCAACAATCCCGCAGCCAATATTGTTGGTTGAACATTAGCAGTTGATGGCTACAGAATAAAATTGATTAATAAGTATGACAAATGATCTTTAAAGATTGAAACTGGTTACATAAGCAGTATCAGCCAATGCTGGATGAGGAACTTGTTCTTCAGTTATTTCCTCAACAATCAGCCCAGGAGCAGAATTAGCCGATGAAGCACCAGTTGATGACCCAAGGGCTTGAGTTGATAACTGTAAGCCGATTTTGATAAGCCCAAGTGCATGAGTGAAAATTAATTTACAAGGAACAGGTGAAAATTACCTGAACAGCCGATGATGATCCTGCGATAGCCGATGGCTTCTTGGTCTTTTTGGTGGAAGTCTTAGGAACTGGACCATCGGTTGTCTTGCGTTTCTTTGGCTTTGTAACTGGCTTTGGTGCTGATCCTTTCATCAGTTGAGCCAGAGATGGCGCATCGGCTCCTATACGTGGATTGGGGCAGCATAGCGCATATTGGATCGGCTGGTTGCTCTTGCTGATCGTGGGCAGTTCTATGTCATCATCCTGTGAGAAAATTGATTAAGTGTTTGTTTTAAAGGAAATCAAATCATAAGATCGGCTATCAAGGATTTCTTACCTCATCATCGGCCTCGAAGTTATCGTCCAGGCGCTGGCAGAAAGTTTTGACGGCCTGACAGAAGAGGTGATCTTTCCATTCCGCCCACCACTGGTTGAATAAGGTAGAACTGAATAAGCCGTACACGACTTCTGGTGGATTGACTGAAGGGATTGCCGATACAAGCTGACTGATTTGGTTGCATTCAATGCCATCCCCTATGTATTCTCTTGGCTTCAGCTTATCGACAAAGTATAATCTGATCGGCAATTGTCCAAATCCCAACTGACGTGCTGCTAGCCTGCTACTGACGGATTGTAGAATTCGTATGATGGTTGCTGGCGGGTCCGACCCTGACGGAAATCAACTGGGAGTATTCCAGGGCTAACAATGCATTGAAAAGTTGGGGCAGTATCAGAGTATCAGTACAGACGGTCAAGAATCTGAATACTGGGAGTTCGAAGTCATCGGCACCCACATAGGCAAACCAAATCATTGTGTCATTGGTAAAGCCATTGTAGAAGATTTCGAAGAAATCGATTGTATTGACTGAATATATTGGTGGCCAAGAAAACGCCAATGCTACTTCACCAAATGACATACATCGGCGCTTTGTTGGTTCTTCGTCTTCTGCATAGTCAAAAGATGGAAAAACATTCCTTTTGATGTCCCGGTTTATTACCTTTTGCATATGTAGATTTAGCCACAAGTGAATGAACCACCAAGGACCACCAAGGTTGCCGATGGTTTCTCTCCTCAGTAATTTGACTAAGACTTGGTGTAGCAAGGAATAAGCCGATCCAAGTAAATAGTCCCCGAGCGGGATTTTCTTGCCATGAACTAGGTGTTCTACCATACATTGATGGTTGCTCGTTGGCCCTACACCAGCTCCACAAAAAATGATTTTTTCTAGCCACATGTTCAAGAAGGCCTTATGCTCTCTTTCACCAATCGATCTAGTTTTGGTGTGCCCAGAGACATAACCAGTCCATCCACCACATTCCTTTGGATGGAGTTTGTGTGATGTTTGCTCAAACACTCTGAAAGGAGAAATAGATTCACTGACATTGAGACCAGTCAACATCACTACATCGGCTCGAGTTATTGTCATTGGCCCATTCTTAAATAGAAAGGCATTCAGACCATCGGACCAGAAATGAGAAGCAGCAATCAAGAGGGGTTCATTCCTTTCCATATCGGCTAAAGACAGAGCAAGACACTGACTTATTTCAATGCTACCCCATTCAGTCTGTTTTCTAGCCGATATATGGTGGTACCAATCTCTCCACCCTTTCGTTTGGGTTGGCTATGATCTAAAAGTACTTGCCCAATCAGATGTATCCATCCAGGATCTTTTGAAGGCGAACCTCTGGGTTTGTAATTTGATAAATTCAATTGGATCGGTATCTCCCATCGGGCCCAAGTAATGCATTCCAGGATAATTTGCGCATGGAATCAAAATATTGTTTTTCAACTCCTAAAAGATTAAAAAGGGGGGAAATCAAATCTAGACAAAGTACGAGCAAAAGGTAGCAGCTTATGCGGAACAGAAGAAGGAAGAGCCGAGGCATACCTCTGGAACACAGGTTGAAGTTGCCATTGATGAGGAATCCAATCTGCAGTTGGCAGTTGAAGCCCTAGTGATGATCCTCGCGGTGACATGGCGGCACTAGTGTTAAGGTCGAGGGGTTCGATGATGCGCCGAAAGATTTAGTCCTTCTCCGTCTAGGTTGAAAGGATCAAGATGCCCAAGAGGGGGAGTTGAATTGGGCTAATTCTAAATTTCTTTCAATAATTAAGCCCTACACTTAGCCCATGTCACCCTCTTATGCCTAGAAATGTTTCTATTATTCTACTGCATAAAAGTTTTGCACACTAGTTTCCAATCATACGCTAGCATGGCAATTCTAAGAATGTAAAGACATGAATTGAATTGCTTAAATGTAAATACTCAAGGTAAAGAGAAGAAGAGGAACGCGACCACGTGTTTCCAAGGTATCGGAGAGTCGCAACTCCCCACTAGTCCTCGTTAGAGCACCCGCATAAGGGTGTAGCTCCCCTTTGATCTGCACAAGGATCAAGTGCTCTCTACGGGCTGATTCTTCGACACTCCGTCGCAGTGAATTGTCCACAACCTCTCACACCTTGACTTGGGTCATCCACAAGCTCCGCCGGATGATCACCAAGCTTCTAATCACAACTGAGCCGTCTAGGTGATAGCGATCACCAAGAGTAACAAGCACGAACTCTCACTTGACCCTACCAAGCCTAATGAGAAGTGTGGATGCACACTTGCTACTCTCTATGCACTAATGATATCCTTAATCTTGGATTAGCAAATCTCAATCACCCTACTAGGCTCTTGCTCTCCCTTGCACACCAAATGGTTTCCTCAGCTGAACAAATGGACAAGAGAACCTCAATACACGAGATGGAGGGGTATAAATAGGCCCAAGCCAAGAAACTAGCCGTTACCCTCCAACTCAGCAATGTCGGGGTCACCGGACAGCACGGTGGCACACCGCCTCCCCTGTCCGGTGCCACTCCAACAGCTATTTTTCAAGTGACCATTGCTGGGCTGGCACCGCCACCCTCATGGCGGTGGCACTGCCACCCTAGGGGTGGTGACCAAGCCCCCTAAGCACCCTTCTCTGGAAATAAATGGTGGTGGCACCGCCACCCCAGGGGCGGTGCCCTGTTCGGTGACCGAGCCCGAGTACCCTGCCTCTAGATAAAGGGGCGGTGGCACCACCACCCCATGGTGGTGACTCGGGTGGTGCACATCACCCTGTCCGCTGCCACCAGCGCCGCAAACTTCCAATTCGATCGTCATTTCGAATCGCTTTCCAACTTCCGATGATCTTGGGCTTCCTCTGAGCTACCTAGCGCGAGATTTAACATATGCGCACCACTTTCTTCTCACTAGTCACGCCTAGGTCAAGCTACCCCTCCATGCCCCCTTTATAGTGTGGCCAAAGGAAAAACAAAGTCCTACCACTAATATAATTGTCTCTCAACGCCAAACAACACTTAGAACTAGTCCGTCCTTAATCTTGTCGTCCATCCTTTGAAAACCAAAATGAATTCCATCGTCAGGGGCATGAATACCATAAGTGCCCAATCAATCACCATTACCTTGACCTAACTTATAATGCCTCTGCAAAACACACGTTAGTCACGGTAATCTTGTGTAGTCATTAATCACCTAAACCCAACTAGGGCCCTAGATGTTTTCATAGGTTTTTTAGGCTTAGATGATGGTGGCTATAGTAGCAATTGCGATTGGGGAAGGATAAAGCAAAAAGGCCAAATGAGGAAGACGGGAGTGTTGAGAAATGAATATAAAAGCCAGGCTCGGCCAAGGAATCGAGGTGTCACGCGCAGATATCGGAATGGACGGTTGTGAACTCGGCAAGTGTATTGATTACAAGTAAGAATTTTGGAACAAATATATTTTATTCCAAAATTTGGGGCATGTGTTTACACCATATTTTGGAATGGCACCCGAGATTTGGGGAGAGACACCGCATCGCACGTGGAGTCAACCTACGCATGGTTAGAGTCGGAATCGGCCCGTAAGTAGTTGGAGTCGGAATCAGCTATGCGGCTCATGACGTCAGCATTGACCTGGGGGTAGAGAGGCTAGTTTCTGGAAGTTGAGGCGTGATCGGCATCGGCTGGAGCGTGAACGTTGGGACTCAACCAGATATGCTAGTTTATTTTATTCTAAGTATTGTAATAGTATTATTCGACTAGGACTCGTGTTTAAACCCAGGGTATAAATATGAACAACGGTTATTGTAATCGACATCAATCACACATCAATACAACTTTCGACATTCCCGCCAAAACCCTAGGAGTAGGAGTAACATAGATCTTGACGAGTTCTTTTATAAGTAGGGCTGCATTAGTTTCGATCTCGGGTTTGCTTGTAAGTACCCTCACGGCCAGTGTTATATCTCATTAGGCTGCATCATTTAATCTCTAACATGATTTAGTGATAGTTAGTTATCGTTTTGTGTCTAATTAAGTAAGGCTACATCTTTTGATCTCTTGCTCGGTTTGATATCAAATCACTAATCGATCTTGCCATATTTGGTATTTTACTAGATTTAGCAATATCATCAATTTACCTGATTAAGATTAAGATAGATTAGCTCTTATCATATCAATCTGTCGTCTTGTTACTACAAGACGATCAAAACATTGCTCTGACATCAGAATCTACTGTATCAGCTGTTTTATCTTAATTTTAACATAGTGTATGTTCAAAGCCTTATTTTGCTATAGATAGATTCATCGGCTAGTAATTCCTAATCTATCGTCTGTTATTATCGCTGCATCATATTGACATGTTCGATAGTGGCATTAAGTTAGACTTTATCGGTTGATGGTTTTATTTATTGGGAAAATATGACTTTATGCATTCACTATGCTTACCATCGGCTATATAGCCGATGGCTTGTGTCCTCACGCTTATAGCATGTTTTCATGGTTCTGTAGAGTTATAAGTAGATCTATCGGCTTGTCAGCTTTGATTTGTTGTCTTTTCCAACGCTGCATCAATTTGAACTGTTTGGTGGTGATCATAGATTAGATCTGGTTAGTTTATAGGTTTATTTATAATAAATAGTTGATTGTTTGCATGCTATACTTTAATTACTCTTCATCGGCTCAATAGCCGATAGCCTGTGCTTTCATAATTTATTCTTTATACGTACATCGGCTTTCCTTTAATCAGCTGTTTTGTCTTGGTTAATCAGCTGCTTTTGTCTTGGTTAATCAGCCGATGTTACGATAGCTTGCGCCATCATGCTCTATCTCTTTATATATTTGTCGGCTTTCTAGTTTACGCTATTTACACATGTAAACAGCCGATGGCACTTGTTTCTGCTGTTTTACATAATTGCATTGCTTGGATATCGGCTCTGTAGCCAGTAACCTTACTCGTCGGCTCTTTAGCCATACATTGGAGCTGTCTGGAGCAACACCGACATGTTCCACCTTAAATTACTGATCGTTTCTCTCTTTGTCAATTACAGAGTCAAATTGACTGGCACGCCTACGAACTCAACACCGACTTGTCCTGCGTTGGAGTGAAGCAGATCTCCCCGGCTTGTCGTGTGTCCTGCACGGTCCAGATTTCTGCGTCGACAGTGTCGCTGCCATCCATGTCGATGTACATCATGTCGTGCAAAAGCATGTTGAATATGGACGTGCCGCGGCCGCTCCGGTACACGGAAATTATAAGGTCTGCCTTCCAGGTGTAACGACCTCGGATGCAAATGCCACCCGGCCAACAAAAAGCAGACCGAATCAACGTGCAGCATATCCACACACATTCTGATGAGTGATATGAAATTATATGAATGATGATGAGCTAACTGAGATTGCAACGGGCCAGCTCCAGGTGACGGCGAGATGAGAGCTTGCTCGACATGCCCGCATGCATGCTAGCTGTTTCCCTTTCATGTCATGCATGCAAATGCATCTGCTTTTCCACACATATAGTATGTTGTTTTACTTTCAAATTACATGCAAAAGGTGGTGTTTTACTGGAATAATCCATCCACAAATTAAGATACGATATGATATATATATCTTGATCTTCAAAATTCTGCAGATTCGTGATCGAGAGACAAGACAACATAACCATGTGTCGTCCATGTATGTTGCCGTGCAAGTGCAAGTGCAGTTAACACCACCTGATCTGACATCTGACGATAGGTTCGTTAAAGCTATTATGTAATATATAAAAAAACAAAAAAAGGGGAGGAAAAAAAGCTGCTGGAGTTTTTTTTTTATGATAACATGGCTGCTGCTTTTAGAGGATGGCTACATGTCAAGCGCCTTGCATTGGGAACGAGAACAAGAAGATGCAACAACCTAACCTAAGCGACGGCGACACGCAAGCAACGTGTAAGCATCTACGAGGACTAGATACTACAGTATCTAGCTGCTACCTGCCGTATAGTAGCCTGCAATGCATAGATAGATATCAACCTATGATTGAGGCCATGCACATTCAGGTCAGTCCATGCATCAAGCAAGCAAATGGGAGATTTTTTTTGCTTCGAAGCATAACAAGTTTGAGATTCCTGATCGATGATAGATTTGGAGCATAAAAATCCTATTCCAAGCATGATAAACGTCAGTTATATATATATGATCCCCATCAATCGGTATGCAACTACTGCAGCGGCATGCTTTGAGCACTACTTGATCTATGATCAGTTTTCGTCACTAGCTAGGACAAGACCTGTTTTTGCCTTTGTTCATTTGTTCGGTGGGGACCATGCATCTTGTCGTCCAAATATATTATTCCCTATCTATCACGTACGCATGCAATAATTATGTTTCAACATCTTTGCATATATGTATTGTATGATTGTATAGAGTATGTATTTGTTGACAGCCAAAAGTTTGTAAGAGAAACTGAATCCAAAATTTTCAACAAAAACAGGCTTAGCTAGTTTCCCAAACTGGCTAATTAGCCTGTTTTGGCACTTTGTCAAAATGTATAATGAACCCCACCATTTCGTTTGTCTCATCGAGATGGTAGAAAAACATATATGGATCATCCATTTTGGAGTGTGGATGAAGAAAACACAATTTCTAGGTGGCGGATCAAGGAAATAAAACAGGCCTGGCCGGTTTCCAAAACTGGGCAGGCCGGGTTTTTTTACTTCTTCATTAAAGAATGGATTGTACCATTGCATTCTGCTCGTCGGTCTGATAAAAAAACATAAATAAATTGCCTAATTTGGAGTCCAGATGAATAAATTATTATTTTCAGAAGGTTTTTATCTTGGACCCGCAAAAACCGTCCAAGAAGATTTCGAAAACTAGCTAGGCCGGATTTCTTGGTCCGAGCCTGAGTTGAATCTAACTCAATGGACATTTACCAGAATCGTCATAAACACATCTACTACTCCTTTTACCCTCTCTTTTCCATCTACTACCTCTCATCATTCTTTGTTGTTGCTGCATGGCCGGTGGATCAAAGATGACGAAGCTCTAGAGTAGTCAGATCGGCTAGGACAGCCCATCTGCACCACACGCCCCTACGGGGTCTCCATCCGGCGTGTGAGGTTTCGCGTTTCACGAGATCTTGACAGCGTGTCTTGCATAATGCACTCCCGATGAGGCTCTTCCAGCGGCGTGTCTTGCTTATCGCACTAATCGCTAGAGGCATCAGTCAACTTGAGGGCCGGCTAGGCTGATCTTCGGCCCAACTATACCGAAAGATCTAGCTTTTTACAGGTTGACCTAATTAGCATCGACAGTATTATATGATTCAAAACATACTATGCCCTACCAAGAGTATGTCTCGTCAGGCAAACACTCTGTTGATTTCGTTAAATAACGTTGGGCCATTGTTACTAGTATATTTTTTTCTATAAATTCAGAAATAATCATGTCAAAATGTAATATGGTTGTATAGAAACATAATCATTCAAACGACGTTATAATTCGGAGTACATGTAGAAAGTTCCTTCATCATCGCAGAGTAGAGAATTTTCCATGAGTATCTGAAAAGAAAATCAGTCATCTCTGAACTTTTGACGTTTGATTATTATTTCTAACATTATCTCCGCTCTTCTTGTGCCACCAAAAGTGCCAGTACTAATTAGCTAGCTGGCCAACTATTTTGGACGGCCAAAATATGCAAATGCCCTTGGCCTAACCTTATTCAATCGTTTCCAATAATTCCATGCACTATCGATCCATTTGAAACAACAGGTATGACTTATAGCATAAAGAATCCATGAGTTATTATCGTTGTCAAGTGATTGATTGTGCTTGGCTCATGTAAGTTTTGAAAAGTGAAGCACGCATCTTGTTAGGCCACTATATGCTGTTATAGATGATGCGTTTTTGCACCAAATATCAGTGATCATTGGTCTTTGGAATACAATAATTTAACCTTATTGGTTTCGAGCACCTCATGCATGCACGTCCTTTCTCAACTTGCAAATAACAGCCCAACCAAGAGTATGATTGATGTACCATTCTAGATGAAATTGAATAAATAATCATGAGGAGCATGCATTATCAGTGTTATTAATTAAGTTTATACTAAATAAATCATATAATTGGTGGCTATTTAATAACTCTATAATGTATCATTGTTACCACCGGCACTACTGGAAACTGGGTGTTTGCCGAGTCCAAAATATGTTTGCCGAGTGCCCCTGATCTAGCACGCGGCAAAGCTGGGGTTTGCACTCGGCACAAAAGGCAAAAAAGCACTCGACAAAGTTTGGCACTCGGCAAACCAGAGAAAAAAACACTTGGCAAAAGCTAGGCACTTGGCAAAGAACCGCCACGTGGACTACCGTTAGTCCGTGTGCCGTCAGTTAGTACGTTTGCCGAGTGTCCGTTAGTGGAAACACTCGGCAAACAAATACACTCGGCAAACAAATATGTTTGCCGACTGTATTTGTTTGGCACTCGGCAAAGAAACAAGTTTTTTTCTCTTCTAACCTTGAAACTTTGTTTGCTCTCCACATACAACATGTGGTACTCCATGTTAAGATTTGGTATATTCTTGGATATGTTTGCTATATTTAATTAATTTATTGTATTTCAAGGATTTTTTTGGTATAATTCAAAATTGAACTGCAAGTGATTCAAATAATAGAATAAAATGAGTAGAAAAATGATATTCATGTTATTAAGTCCATTGTGAGGCCTTACCCGGAAAATGAAAAGAAATTTCGAACATCTTGTTCAGGAAACACGACCACAAACGTGTGGCCAAATCGTTTTTAAATTCTAAAAAAGCAAACAAAGTCTGAAAATCATGAGATTTTTCATGATGTGATGATATCATACGTGGAGGCTGTGGTAAAAAATTGAAAAAGTTTCACACAATTTGTCATGTACGATGTTTAAAAACTAAAGCATCTTAGAAGAAGAATCGTAGCGTTGAGAGAGATTCGGTAAGATTTGTAGTCAAAGTGATGGTCAAATTGGGGTTTGGCTTCAAAACTTTTTGTATAGGCAGTAGAGAACATAGATTGTTTCATGTAAAATTTTAGTAATTTTTAGATCCATTTGATAATTTTAATTTATTAAGTGTAATTATAGAATTTTAATTGACATAAATTGAATTTGAGTTATAACTGCAAGAAATAATGGAATAATATTCGTAGAAAAATCAAATATATATTGTTGAGTGAATTTGACAAGGTATTTTCAAAGTACATCGGAAAAAATTTAGAAAAACACGTTATGGCAAAGAAGGAAAAGAAGAAAAAAAAAAAAAAAACTGGGTTTGCCGAGTGCCCCTAATCTGGCACTCGGCAAACCTGGGGTTTGCCAAGTGTCAGGTCTGGGACACTCGGCAAACCCCCCACCGACCGCACACACGCATAGTGTGAAAATGAAAAAAAATGCATTTGCCGAGTGCCCCTGATTTGGCACACGGCAAAGCTAGGGTTTGCACTCGGCAAAAAAGGCAAAAAAAACACTCAGCAAAGTTTGGCACTCGGCAAACTAGAAAAAAACACTCGACAAAAGCGAGGCACTTGGCAAAGAACCACCACGTGGACAACCGTTAGTCCATGAGCCATCAGTTAGTACACTTGCCGAGTGTCCGTTAGTAGAAACACTCGGTAAACAAATACACTTGGTAAAGAAATATTTTTGCCGATTGTAATTATTTGGCACTCGGCAAAGAAATATATTTGCCGAGTGTATTTGTTTGGCACTCGGCAAAGAAACAAGTTTTTTTTCTCTTCTGGCCTTGAGACTTCAAATTTGAACCGCAAGTGATTCAAATAATAGAATAAAATATGTAGAAAAATGATATTCATGTTATTAAGTCCATTCTGAGGCCTTACCCGGGAAATGAAAAGAAATTTTCGAACATCTTGTTCAGGAAACACGACCACAAACGTGTGGCCGAATCATTTTTAAATTTTAAAAAAAGCACTCGAAGTCTAAAAATCATGAGATTTGTCAAGATATGATAATATCATACGTGGAGGCTATGGTAAAAAATTGAGAAGGTTTCACATAATTTGTCACGTACGATGTTTATAAACTGAAGCATCTCAGAAGAAGAATCGTAGCGTTGAGAAGGATTCGGTAAGATTTGTAGTCAAAGGGACGGTCAAATTGGGGTTTGGCTTCAAAACTTTTTGTATAGGCAATAGAGAACATAGATTGTTTCATGTGAAATTTTGGTAATTTTTTGGATCCGTTTGATAATTTTAATTTATTAAGTGTAATTATAGAATTTTAATTGATATTAATTGAATTTGAGTTATAACTGCATGAAATAATGGAATAATATTTTTAGAAAAATCAAATATATATTGTTGAGTGAATTTGACAAGGTATTTTCAAAGTACATCGGAACAAATTTAGAAAAACACGTTATGGAAAAGAAGAAAAAGAGGGAAAATAAAAAAAAGTTGGTTTGCTGAGTGCCCTTAATCTGGCACTCGGCAAACCTAATCTGGCACTCGCAAACCTGGGTTTGCTGAGTGTCAGGTCTGGGACACTCGACGAGCCCCCCACCGCCCACACACACGCACAGTGTGAAAATGAAAAAAAATAGGTTTGCCGAGTGCCCTTGATCTAGCACTCGGCAAAGCTGGGGTTTGTCGAGAGTCAGATCAGGGGCACTCGGCAAAGCCCCCTCATATCCACCCTACCCGGCCGCACGCACAAACAAAGCCACCCACACCCACGCCCCTTGCCCCCTACGCATGCACACACACATGCCGCCGCCCCTTGCCCCCGGCCTACCACCGCCGGCGCCCGACCCCCGCACCCCACCACCTACTCCACGCTGGCCGGCCTTTTGCTGTCGGCTCCTCACCGGCCCCTCGCCCCCCCCCCCAACAGCCGGGCTGCCTGCCCCTGGCCGATGAGCTGCCCCCGGTGCCCGACACCATCCCCCCAGCGCTCTGGCCCCCAGCGGCTGGTGCTCTCCCCCTGGACCCCTGCCCGGTGGCCGACGCCCTCCCCCGGCACGATCTCATCACTTGATAAGGTAAAAAACACAATATTAGTACATGTATATATATATATGAACTTTACCAGCTAGTTACAAATTACTTGATTATGTTTTTATCAGTTCCAATCACTGTTAAATTACCAAGACTTGTGAGTATATATCTTGGCAATCATGGAATTGAAATTTGAGTAAATTATATTACTGAAATGCTGATTAGTATTTCTAGTTTAGAAATAGATTAGTGTTTACTGATGCACATGCATGTGAGTACTACATTGACAATATGACGTGTCTCTTTTTTGTGGATTAGTTGCAGGAAATGTAAATCGAAGCTATGCTTTGCTTTGTACTGCGGTATTATTAGGGCTGCTATTTTTCAGCTAGCTATGCTTTGTACCATATTTTATATTGTGATTCATAGGAACAATAAAGTGTATGTTCACAGTGTCTATTGGAATACATGTGAAAGTATTTGTGTATATGGTTGTCAGCCATCATGCCGTTGATTTGTTGTAGGTTTTGGTTACCTCACCGTGCAAGGGAGGTGCTGCTCAAATTTATAATTGAAACTATTATGTTCCTTTGTTGCAGGAGAGGATATTATTCCCCATCGTCCTCGACCTGTCACTTTTTAGGATAGCAAGGTGAGGCATCCTACACCCCTCTTTCCATATGATGTGAAACATAGGATGTTCGTATATCATGTAACCTAGCTAGACGTCTCCCATTCAAAAGAGACAGTTGGAAATATGCAGATCTTTGTATATCTATAACTGTATCTGTTTTGAATTGTGCACGTTTTTTGGACAGCCCGAGGATGTCATGAGGGCAGGAGGAGGCAAGAAGCATGACCGGTTCTAGATTGGCGACGGCACAATTGACACGGCCAGTACTCCCACTCTCTCCCAGATTCGAGCACGGAGCACGAGTTCCAGCCCGGTGATATGCCCACGGCCAGACTCTACACGGTTCCAGATGAACGCACTCTAGGTTATTTCTGTTTTATGCATCGTTCATTGATTTCTACATACTTTTGCATTGCATTGTAACATTGGGATAAAATATTGTAGCCTCGGCTGGAACAAGAAACGAGGCGCCGGGAGGAGCTAGAGGCGAAGATGGAGGCAGAGCGGTAAAGGATGGAGGCAGAGCGGCTGTAGCTGTTTGAATATATGAGGGGTGTTTATGCTGCAATCGGTCAACCTCCGCCACCGATGCTAGTCCCTTCTTCTCAACCTGCTCCAAATACTATTTGAGGCACTGTGAGTCACTTCACAACCTTATAATCACTATTTCTAGTTTATGCAAAATCAATCTTACAAAGATGCCCAGACACTAGAAACTAGAAACTAGAAATAAACTAGAAACTAGAAATAAATTAGAAACTAGAAATTAGAAACTAGAATAATTTATAGTTTATAAACTAGAAATAAACTAGAAACTAGAATGATTTATCTCTTTTTCTTTGTGCAGAATCAATCAGCGGCATCGAATGAACCTCATGACCCAGCGTGGTCATAGTGGACACCGTGGCCTCCTCAGTGACTACTTGTGGTTTTATTTGCATTTGCATTTGTGGATTACTTGTGACTACTCAGTGGACACCATTGCACTCAGTGAATTTTATTTGCATTTGTGGTTGTGAATGAACCTACTTGGGATTCTAAAGTTTATTTGCATTTATGTGTTGTCGATATATCTATATGAATTTCCTGTGATGCTTATTGTGAACTATGTTTGATGCCTATAATGTTTATTTGAGTGGGGTACGTTATACGTGACCGAACCATAAAAATAGGAAATATATGGTCGCTTTGCCGAGTGTTACACTCGGTAAAGAGGCCTTTTGCCGAGTACCAAGGTAAAAACACCCGGCAAAGAGGACACGTGGCCAACATCTATACATTATGGGCCAGTCATTGCCTAGTGTCCGGGATTTAACACTCAGCAAAGCAGCCATGTTTGTCGAGTGTCCGGGATTTGACACTCGGCAAATCAGCCATGTTTGCCGAGTGTCAATGCATGGACACTCGGCAAACTAGGGCATATTTGCCAAGTGTCCGGGCTTGGACACTCGGCAAACATGGCTGCTTTGCCGAATGTCAAATCGCGAACACTCGGCAAATGCGCCGTGACCGTCTCTGCGCCATCACGTTACTTTTTTTGTCGAGTGTCGGTTTCAGCTCTCGACAAAGTATTTGCTGAGTGCCCGACAAAAAACACTCGGCAAAGAGACGTTTGCCGGCACTATAGATGCCGTGTGCTTTTTGCGGAGTGTTACACTCGGCAAATCCTTTGCCGAGTGTTTTTTGGGCTGTGGCACATGGCAAATCTACTATTTCCGGTAGTGCGGTCAATGTATCAATCAATGTCTCAATCTATGAGTCCATGGTTTCATGCCTCATATGCGAATGCCACCCGGCTGGCCCGACAAAAAGCAGACTGAACCCACGTGCAGCATATCCACATCTAATGAGTGGTATGCATGATGATGAGCTAGCTAAAATTGCAACGGGTCAGCCGCGGGTGACGGCGAGATGAGAGCTCCCTCGATACACTACTACAACAAAGCTTTTTACTCACGGTTTCCAGACCTATTTCTACTGGCGTTTAAGGCAACCGCCAGTGTGAAAGGCTAGTGAAAATCGTGAACTTTACACGTGTCTTCTTGAGATGCGCCAGTTTTAATCATTTACACAGGCAGTTTGGTTAAACCAACCGCCAGTGTAAAATAGATTTACATTGGCGCTTCACCTAAGCCAACCGCTAGTGTAAACTCACTGACAGAGGCGGTTGGTTTAGGTGAACCGCCAGTGTAAATTCATTGACAAAGGCGATTGGTTTAGGTGAGCTGCCAGTTTAAACTCATTGACAGAGGCCATAATACTGGTATAGGTGCCCGCATGGTTGGTAGCTGTTTCTCTTTCATCTCATATATATGCAAATGCATCTCCTTTTCCACACAGATATATGCTTTCTTTTGAAATTACATGCAAAAGGTGGTGTTTTACTGGAATGATAATCCATCCACAAAGACACGACAAGTATATTGCATTGATTAAACCAAGCCTTGATGGGCCGGTGCCCTGCAACCGTCGCCTAGGGCCCATCCAGGCAGCGCCTCATGCTTGCCAGTGGCAACGACGGCGGCCCACAGTGGAGCTCAAAAAGGCTGACCGCCACAGCTTCCCCTCCCACCAGTTCCTCTACTCTTCACCAAGCCCTGTAGGGCTCCATTGGTGACAGGTGGTGTTGAACTGTGAGGATTCATAACCTCGCCCCTCTATACTAGATCAGGTGTCTAGCCTCGGCATTTGGTGCCCTAATCACAGGGAGCGCGACAGGCCATGAAGTTGCTGGCAAGCTGCTCCCCCTCCACCTGCTGCAGTTCCTCCCGGTATGCCGAGTGGCTGAGGGCGCCACCTGCACTTCGAACCGCCTAGAGCCAAAGATGCAACAGGATCCGTCGGCGACCTCCGCGCGCCGCCACATGCCCCGCTGGCACAGCCATTGCCGATGCGTCTTGCTTGCAGATGGATCAGGGGACAGGGACGAGGATGAGGCCTCATCCGCAGCTTGGGACCTCCTCCGCTGCATGGTGGCTGCCTACGTATTTGTCGTGTGTGGATCCTCCGTTCGGGGTCTGGGTCGAGAGCGCCCCACTCCGTTGGGTTCATGCATCTAGGGCACTTCCCCGTGTTTCATGCGGCCACTGTTCTTGGTCCGAAGGAGGCTCGGTTTTCTAGCCATTGGATCTAGGCACTAGGGGGAACGGGAGCTTTGCCGTGTGCCTAAAACACTCGGCAACCCTTTGCTGAGTGTAACACTCGACAAAGGGCACACGGCAAAAATTCTATCGGCAGACTAACTTTGCCGAGTGTTTTTTGTCATGCACTCGGCGAAGACTTTGCCGAGTGCCAAAAAACACCCGACAAACAATTTTTTAGAAAAAATAAAAAAAAACCAAGCCAAGCCGCTGTCTTCTCCTACCTCTCGCCGCGCCACCACCACGCCCCACCACGCTGCACCACCACCACGCCGTGCGCCACCACGCCCAGGCCACCACCACGCCGTGCGCCACCACCATGCCACGCCACCACGCCCAGGCCGTGGATCCGAGAGAGGGAGGAGGGTCGGGAGAGGGAGGCGCCGGATCTAGTGAGGGGAGGGCGGGGCCGAGCCGGAGAGGGAGGGGAGGGGGGAGGAGGGAGGGAGGAGGGGAGGAGGGGGGCATCAGAGGAGGAGGAGGAGGAGGGAGGGGGTCGCTGTGAGGAGGAGGGGAGGAGGAGGAGGAGGGAGGAGGGAGGCGCCATGCGATGGAGGGGGGAGGAGGAGGAGGAGGAGGCCAGCATCGGAAAGGAGGAGGAGGAGGAGAGAGCAGCCAGGGGAGAGAAGAAGAAGGGGGAGGGGAGGGGTGCGCACCGGGAATTAAATATGATTTATTTCTTTGCCGAATGTTCTAGATCTGGGCACTCGGCAAAGTTTTTTTTCATTTTTTTTCTTCTTCTTTTCCAGAAAAAAAGATTTTATTTCTGTGCCGAGTGTCCTAGATCTGGGCACTCAGCAAAAAAAAAATCATTTTTTTCTTCTCCTTTCCCAGAAAAAAGATTTTATTTCTTTGCCGAGTGCAAAAAAGAAAACACTCGGCAAACCCCCTCTTTGCCGAGTGTTTTTTTTTGACACTCGGCAAACCTCCTGTTTGCCAAGTGTTTTTTTTGCCGAATGTTTTGAGCGCAACACTCGGCAAAAAACTTTTTCGCCGAGTGCCCGAGGAAATACACTCGGCAAACATAAAAACACTCGGCAAATTTGACGTTTCCGGTAGTGAGGGCTGGGTTCCAGCCCCTGCGAGCCTGCGTGGGGCTTGGGCGGCGCCTAAATACGGTGGTTGTTCTAGGTGAAATCCTTGCTCGACAAATAGACAACACCAACGGTGATGGCGCCCTCGGGCATTGTATGCCTCTTGGGGTTGTCGTTGAAGAGTCACTCCTCTGCTCTTGTGCTTTGGCCTCTGTGGCATGCTGTTGTCAT
This sequence comes from Miscanthus lutarioriparius, assembly GCA_904845875.1. NCBI lineage: Eukaryota > Viridiplantae > Streptophyta > Magnoliopsida > Poales > Poaceae > Miscanthus > Miscanthus lutarioriparius. Next base: position 88,565,291 of record CAJGYO010000009.1, read on the forward strand.
CCCGTGGGGCCATCGCTGTCGTCCGTGGTTCTTGCCAGGTCGTCGGTCCACGTCGGAGTTCCTTGTTGTGGCTGTGTGTGCTTCGCATCCATCCTTGCAATGGTTGCCTACCACAGCATTGTTTGGGTCATGTTGGCGGATGCTTTGTCATTATCGTACAGCGTGCTTTCAGCTGCCGAGATCATATTAGTTCTCATAGCGGATGCTTTGTCATTATCGTTCAGCGTGCTTTCAGCTGCCGAGATCATATTAGTTCTCATAGCGGATGCTTTGCCGCCGAGGTTGTTTGGGTGTCCCCTACGGCAAATGCTTTGCCGCTATCGTTGAGCCTTTGTGGTGGATGCTTTGCTGCCAGTGTCACTTCAGTCTCCGTGAATGCTTTGCTGCCGAGATCGTGTTAGTTCCTGTTGTAGATGCTTTGTCGTCGAGGTCGTATGGGTTTCCTCTCCGGCAGATGCTTTGCCGCCGATATTTGTTGATGGCCGTGTCATCTTCCTTGGGTGGATTCTTTACCACCATGGTTTTTTTAGGCAACCGTTATGTCCATGTCTTCTGATTTCACAGGCTCGGCTAGTTTGCTTAGGTGTTGTAGCTGTGGGACCCTCTGCATTTTCTTACTGTTTGATTTATGCTGTCTACCACTATCTTAGTGGTTTATAACCTGCGCTACGAGCCCCCTTCGTAGTTGCCTCATGTAACTCAATTCTTTTTAATGAAACACATGATAAGACATCTCCAAGCTATGTGCTCGGAAAAAAAAATTAAATTGCATTGATTGCCAAAATTCTGCAGATTCATCTAGAAACAACCATGTGCCCAACTGTCCATGTTGCCGTGCGATTGCAGTTAACACCACCTGAAGTGACGATATGTCGTTAAAGCAGCCATTATAATATTATTATAATATCAAAACAAAAAAAGGGGGTTGAAAAAAAAAGAAAGGTGCTGCTTTTGGAGGATGGCTACATGTCAAAGCGGCTTGCATTGGAAACGATAACAGATGCAACAACCTAACCTGACTGACGGCAGACGCAAACAACGTGTAAAGCATTTAGCAGTAGATACTATCTAGCTGCTACCTGTTGTAGTCTGCAGTGCAAGACATATGAAGCAATGATTGAGGCCATGCACATTGAGGTCGGTCCATCCAAGCAAGCCAATGGAGGAGCACTTTGCTTGCAAGCATGACAAGTATCCGATTCTTGATAGATGATAGCAAGATTCAGAGCATATGATCAGTTTTCGGCTGCAGCGGCATGCTGCTTTGAGCACTTGACCAGTTTTCGTCACTAGCTAGGACAACAACTGCTTGTGGATGCCTTTGTTCATTTGTTCGGCGGGGACCATATATCTTGTCGTCCAAATATACTATTCCCTACCACGCATACAGTACTTATGTTTCAACATTTTTTGCATACCACGCATACAATAGTTATGTTTCAACATTTTTGCATACATGCATTGTATCAAGTGCACCATATTTTTGAGGGCAAACACTCTGTTGATGTCAGCCCCTCATTTCTGAGAGTCCTTTAGTGCATCTGTACTTGCGCTAGGATCACGCACAAGTACGCACAACAACAAAAATAGCACACAGAGATTTGACAAAACACCGAGCTTTTATTGATATCTAAAAATAGGGTCTTTCAGTAGTGGCTCTAAGGGCATAGCCTTAGGCTTTACATGACTAACGGATTTCCATTGCCGAGAAGCGGTATTTTATTACAACGGGGTGGTAGCTACTTCAACGGAAGTCTATATCATAACTATACTCTAAACCACAGGCATGCTTGAGCACGGTCGAAACCCTAGATCCTAAGACTCATTCGCAAGCACTACGCCAGATTTGCACATCACTGCCGGCCTCATCACTGCCGGATTTGTGAGAACCGGCAGTGATGTACCTTTATTGTCGGTTATGAGCTTGAAAATGAGAAAATGATTGGGGCTGGACTAAAACCGACAATGAAGGACCACATCACTGCCGGTTTGTGTCTTGAACCGGCAGTGTTTTGGCGGCCACTTATCACTGCCGGTTCAAGCCAAGAAGCAACAGTGATTGGGCTCTATCACTGTCGGTTCTAGTCAAGAACCGACGATGATAAGCCTACAGCACAAAAAGGCTGCAGCCATCCGCTTCTTCATCCTATCTTCCATCCCGAGAACAGAGACGCGCGTTTGGGCCCTTCCCTCCATTGTTGCGGCTGCTCTTCACCATGAAGCTAGCGCTTGGATTTTGAAGAATGGCTTGATCTTTTTGCTTTAAGGTTAGTAATAAACATCCATTACTTTGATTTTGTTGATTAATTAGCTTCGTTTTGATGGCTACATTGCTTGATTCTCATTCTAGTTCTTTCTCCATTCTAGAGAGCACTTTTCCAATTGAACATTTGTGCAAGGCTCAAATTGTGGTGAATCCATCATCCAAAAGGTTGGTGTCTATGAACACATTTAAATTCCTAGCTAATTATTCTATGGTGGTCAAGATCATCATTGTTAGTATGTGATGCTATAATTAGTTCTTAGAAGTAGAGTAGAATAGTTGTTCTTCATTATTGTGCAATAATTATTTTTTACTATGATTTTTAATTTACAGGGCCGGGGCAACCAATTTCAATTTTCCAATAATTAGTGTACAATAATGTTTTCCAAAAATGGTACTTTTGAGCTACAATTGTTGTTCATGAAGCTCGATGTCTTATTAATTCTTTGTAATTACTGCCTCGGTATTTTTTTGTGCGGAGATGGATCGAGAGTGGATGCATCTGTCCTGAACTGACAAGCGGTACATGCATGGCGTCAGCCAGTTTATCACCGATGCCAAAGCCCATGCTCGGGAACCCTGTCTTCTGCCCATGCAAAGATTGCAAGAATCAAAGGAACTTTCGTCAAATTGAGTCTATACGATCGCACTTGATTACCGGGGTTTCATTCCAAATTATACGATATGGACTATGCATGGCGAGGTTGGTGTGAATGTTCTGCAGGAAAACGATGATGATGTGGACATGCTTGACGTAGCCATCCACGATGCTGATGAGGAACCCGGAGTCCACACGGAACCTATGGCCACAGCTAATAATATGTTTAAGAACACGCTAGCTGACGACACCGAGGATAACGATGGCATTTCTCAGTTGCTACGTAATGTAGAGACCGGATGTCTTAGTGAAAGACAGATGAGAAAGCTAGAGAAAATGAGACAAGATGGCAAAACACCATTGTATAGGGATTGTCTAATGAGCAAACTGGAAGCCGACATCATGCTGTTAGAGTTCAAATCGACAAACGGATTGAGCGATAAAGGCTTCTATCAGTTGTTAGGTATAATAAGGAAAATGCTCCCAGAAAAAACGAGTTGCCAGAAAAGACATACTTGGCTAAGCAAATGATCTGCCCCATCGGCCTCGAGGTTGAAAAAAGCCACGCGTGTTCTAATGATTGCATATTGTACCATGGAGAAAAATACAAAGACTTGGACAAGTGCCCCAAGTGTGAAACTCCACGATACAAGGAAGGGCCATTAGATTAGGGTACCAAGACTAGAGGAGGTCCCGTAAAGGTCCTTTGGTATTTCCCTATAGCTCCTCGGGTGCATAGGCTGTTTGCATGTGCAAAGTCAACCTAGCTATTGCGCCGGCACTCGAAACCAAGGAGCACCCTGGTCACACTAGAGGAACCGGTGTTGTTCCTTGGAAACTAGCATTCCCCCAAGAATCTAACACTTACCGAAGCCGCTCGAGGGGTAGAGCGGATCAGGAGGTAGAGTATTTGAGGCGACTAAAAGAGATGGAAGAAAGAATGGGCGCACGGATTGATGCGACTGTTGAAGCATGAGTCTAGCAAATTTTGCTGTCCAAGGGGTCAAGAGTACCACAAAAACCTACTCCTACTGCCTTTAGCCCACAGTTTAGGGGTCGCAGCAGCTGCGGATCGACCCCGTTCGACGAAGAAGATGCGAATGTGCCTTATCCGGTGGACGGCATCACTGAACCCGTCAATGTCAAGATGTACATCCGTCAGGATTGGACAAAGGACAAGGTGGCGCTCGGCCAGGCCTGGCCTGCGGGAGACAGGACCATTAATGGTCGCCCAATTCCATAGGGGTACGCTCGCGTCACCATTGACATAATACTTGATAAGAAGTATAACAAGATACACATTGAGTACCCTATAGCGGAAGACAAGCTGAAACTTGGTCATAACAAGGGCTCTCAAGTGGCCTGGCGCAAGCGCTTCATTAAGCTTGACCACCAATTGTCCTCTGATGATGAGGACAACTGTGAGTCTTCGCCCACCCACAATGATCAGTCACCATCTCCCAACAGAGATCACTCCCCTCCTCATCCATTGCCATCACCCTCGAGAAGACAGAGGTCTCCTTCTATTCCTCCTCGTCCGACTCCATCTTCATCAGCCCCGAGAAAAGAGAAGACTCCTCCTCCTCCTCCTCCTCCTCCTCCTCCATGTTCATCAGCCTCGGGAAAATAGAATTCTCGTCGTCATCCTCCTCCTCCTCCTCCTCCTCCTCAACCCAAAACAAGATCAAAGGCATCCTTGCAGTCACAGAAAAGGTCCTTGGATTCGGTCGCTAATGCTCCCAAAGTGGACCAACAAAAAAGAAAAAGGCCGTTCAGTGACAGCGTTACAAACTTGATGAAAAAAATTTACAGCACACATCTCGAAGGAAGATTGTGTTAGTTTCTTCAATCTCTGTGCCTCACTGCCTCCGTTTTTGTTGAAGTCCGAATTCAAAAGGCAAACACAGAATCAGTACGCTACAACAAGAGCCGAAGAAGTACACAATGAAGATTTAAGGAAGATACAGAAGTATGTAGAGGACAACCCCGAATTAACCATGGAAGAGACCGCGAACATCTATTATGATGTACAAGGGACGGGAACACCGACAATGAAGTATGAAAGAGGCAATCTTTTGGTTCCCGCTCACGAGTACAAAAATTTGACAACATATATGCGCCAATTGCATGAATATTACATGGCTCAAGAAACAGAGATGGAGGACTTTGGTTTTGAGGTTATTATCCGTTCACCACATGTTTTTCATTATCCTGAAGAAGAGAAGTTCGATGTCGAGTGGGAGTGCTTGTTCCAGCTATACCAGAAACGCTCTCTCGATACACAAATGTTGACGTTGTGGACTATGTAAGTACCCTACACGCACGATATTACAATTAACTACTCTCTCGGGACACAAATTATTAACTTTTGAGCACTTCCCATGATTTTATGTAGGTGCATAGCAAAATTTTGCATACTAAAAGGTAAATGGGATAACATAGGCTTCTTGGACCCCTTGCAAATCAATGAGAAGACATGTTTAGGCCTCCATGGATGTGACGTGGAAGACCTGAAAGTGAGATTGATTGCTGTTTTTGATGAATTCAAGATGAAGAACAAAACCCACGTACTTCTAGTCTACAACTACGAGTATGTGTTCTAGGCTTTTAATTTTATGCTTCTATTTTTGTTAAGATTATTCGATAATTAGGATTCTATGATTGCAGCAACCATTTCGTCTTTATTTGTGTCAATCTTGCTAAAAATCTGATCGAGGTGTGGGACTCGAAGAAAAAACCATTTCATCATCTAGATGCACGGGTGGCACTGCTGAATTAGTAAGCGATCGTAATAACATATTATTTTGTAATCACACATACCGTTTTCTAATGTTTCTCCTTTTAATGTTGCAGTGTCTGAAGAAGACATATCGGTGGGACGCAGGTCCCATTCAAGGTTGTTGAAATGGAGGGGACATACCTAAAACAGCCGGTGGGAAACAATGAATGCGAGTTTTATGTAATATGGGCAATGCTTCGCTACATCGGTGGGAAATCGCAAGAAGCAGATAAGTTGGTGTGTATAATCCTCATTTCATTTATGTCTGTTAATAATTCAACAAAATGATTTACTGATGCCTCTTTGGATATCATCTTTTTTGAACGACAGTGCAAGAAATATAACCACGAAAGGTTGTTAGACATGGAGATCGTTGCACTGCAATCGGAGCTGGCAAAATTCATCTTAGCCAAGGCTTTGGAAAAAGATGGAGTATTTTCCATCGCACAATCCGTGAAGTTGAAGGACCAGTATGGCCCAGAGCGGCTCGCTAGATTATTGTAAGAAGTCCGAGAAGCATTGCACAATCCGTGAAGTCGGAGAACATTTCTTTTTTATTTTGAGGGATCAAGATCTTGATAAGAACATATAACCGTAACATTTGTAATGTTTAATATTGATGGACCTATCGTCTACGTAGCGTATATAAAGCGAAACCGATTCCACAAAAAAATATAAATTAAAATAAATTATAAAACAATAAAATGTGAACGGGACATCACTGCCGGTTAGCAGCAAACCGGCAGTGTTGTCATAACCATCACTGCCGGTTAGCAACAAACCGGCAGTGTTGTTATAACTATCACTGCCGGTTAGCAACAAACTGCCAGTGATGGTCATGATGGCACTACCGGCTTGAGCACCAAACCGGTAGCGTTAGATTAGCTATCACTGCTAGTTCTTGTCACAACTGGCAGTGGTTCTTACGATAACACTGCCGGTTGAATCATAAACCAACAGTGATGTTCGCGGTTACACTGCCGGGTGGTCTCATGAACCGGTAGTGTTGGTGGACCTGAATTCTGCCGATTTTAGTAAAGAACCAGCAGTGAAGTTGAAGAACACTGCCGGTTTGTAGGAACCGACAGTGATAGCTAACCCTCATCACTGCCAATATGGTTGTGCTAGTTCAAAATCCAGTAGTGATGGGGTGTTTTGAACCGGCAGTATTGTCGTGATCTGGGGTAGTGAAGACTCCTAGTCCTCTTGGTACGTCCCTTCATCATCGTGGCAGTCCTCCTCAGCATTGAAATCTATGAGTCAACAACGGGTGAGTACAAACGTACTCCGCAAGCCTTAAACATAGGTTTGGGTGGGGTGGATGGTGAAGGCTTGGTGATGTGGTGGATGGCGAAAGCTTGGTTGTGTGGTGGATGGCGGGTGATGGTGGAGGCAGAAATAGTGGGGTGGTATAGTTTGGAAGAATATAAGGTTGGGTCCTGGGAGAGTATTACCATCCTCACTAGTCCCTGGATTAGTAATAAGGATTATTTAATTTCATTAGTCCAGTTCATTACACATAAAACTAAATATAATCATAAGATCTCATCCCAGCAGTTGCCCATTCCAAGGACGCGATTATTCGAACAGACTCAATATGCTCTGCAGAGGGTGTACAAATTTCCCCACATGATAGGCGTAATCTCATCCAAGATCAGTGGATAGGATAGGCCTAACGAGACCCCATACCTGAAAGTACGCGACCTTAGTTGTCCATATAATTCTACCACGGCTTCTAGGGGTTGGAAACAGAAATGTCGGATGATACCACATCATCCAATTCAATAACCTGGATGATACCATATCATCCGGTCAATAATATAAGGGGCTCAACCATGGCCAAATCAAGGGGCTTAACATGGAGGATCACATAGCAACCACGCCAACCGGATCACGGAAGATCACATAGCATCCGTGTTGTCTCCTGATAATCCGTTGCCACTTTGGCCTCCTAGTAGAAATTATACTTGTATATAACGGGGTGTGGGATCCAGCCTACCCATATAGGCATGTGACTGTATGAAATATCTCACTTGGCGAGATGGCATATGAACCGGTCCTTATGTGACCGAGGCGAGTATCTCCTAACAGGAACCCTCACTAGATGATCCTACCAAGGTAACTTATACCGCATAAGTTACCCCTCACTCGCCCCTTGTCGGTATCTTGTTTAGGTTTGCAATTTTATAGTTCACAATGATTATCCTCAAGTTCTTTCATATCTTAGAGCTCATAAAGTATCACGAAATGCTTTATTATCCATATCCTTATTATATTAATCGAGCTCATAATTCAATATATTCCATATTTTCAAAAAGGAAGGATATAATATTAAGTATATTAATGGAAGGGTGGAGGTTTATGGTAGGGGTGGTATGGTATGGTGGTGGTGGAAGGGGTAGCCAGGACTTGCTGTCGTTGTTGTCACCTTCTGGATCGTCTACTTAGTCTGGATCCTCACTCTCTTGATACTAACCGTCTGTCGGTCGGCATTTAATAAATAATCTACCGCTAATATAAAACATGAAACAAACAACACAAGACAAACATAGAAAAATGTGGTGGTACTAGGTTGAATAAATAGAGCTTGATTTGGGAAGAATTTTGGGAGTGGTTTCACATAAAACGGAGTTAGGATGAGAGAAATATGATTTTTGGAAGTTTAATATTTATTTTGAGAATTAAATAGAATTTTATATATAGTTTTGGTGTATGTAAAATGTGTGAAAATTATATGGGTAGGCTATTGGGTGCATGTAGTTTATTTACGAATTTTCTGGTAATTTTTCTAGGCTCAAAAAAGGGTTTATAGGCTTTTGTGTGTAATAGCTGGGTGTACCTAGCATTTTCTTTTACTATGCGCTATTTGTGTGGGGTGTGTGTGTGACATGTGGGACTAGTGGGGTCGGCTCCACTGTGTCGCCGACACGTGGGCCTGTCCCGGTCACCCAGTGGAACATAAGGGAAGAGAAGGAGAGGAACGGAGTCACGTCGTGGCCCACACGCCAGGGAAGGGGAGAGAATGGAGGGGGAACGGTAGCCGGATGGCGATGGCCAATGCGGCGAGAATACAGGGGAGGAGAGCCGAACCTCGCTGCATCTTGTCACGCCGGCGGTGCAGGGCCTCGGTGAGTGACATGGATGGGTGGACGACGTTCGGGAGGCCGAGGCCAAGCCGCAGCCCTGAGCGACGGCGGCGGTACGCCGGAGCTACCGCGGCGGCGACTACACCGTCTAAATGGACCTAGAGGCCCTATTCTACTCAACTAGTTATGTATACATGTTCGTGAGGGTGTAGTGGACCGGATAGGGGTGGTGGAGAGCTTAGCCGAGCCTTGCCAGCGGTTAGCCGGTGTCCATGGCAGCGCGGCGGAGCTCGGTGCTCTGTGGTAGTACTACATAGAGGGGGAGAGAGAGAGGGAGAAATAGGTGTAGAAGAAGGTGGAGGAGGGGATCTAGGACTTACCGGCCATTCCTATCGACCAATGGCGCAACCGAGAAGAAGAAGGGGGGCGACGCTAATGGCGTCGGTGGTTCCCGATTTGGGGAAACTCGACCTAGGGCTCTACTGAGGGAAGAACAGGAGGAATGGAGGGGGAGATGGGGTGTTCTAGCTATCCGTCAAGCTCATAACGGTGGTGGTGAGGCCGAAGCTTCATTGGCCGGGGCTATTTATAGGCCAGCATGATGGCACCGGCGGCGGGAAATATCTCCCGACCGTTGGAGATATTTCTCGCCCGTGCTCGCTTTTGAATGTCCATGGCGGTTCGCCATAGTCGTGCGCTTGTCGGGAAGCTTGGAGCTTAGGCATGGGACGCAACGGTCATTAGCCATCAAGCCGCCATGTGGCCATGGCGGCAGAGGGGAGAGAGAGAAGTTGATGGAGGGGGAGAGAGAGTAGCGGGGCCGGGAAGCTTCAGGAGCTCACTCACGCCCTTATCCATTTGGTGGGGCAGAGCGGGTGGCGGCACGGCCGAGGTGGCCTGCGTCGACGCGGTATTCACGTTGATGCCGAGGTAGAAGACGATGGCGCTGATGGGGTGGTCCCACGCGTCAGCGAGCAAGAGAGGAGAGGGGAGGGCACGGGCGCACGAGTGGGCTGGAGCTGCCGCTATGGCCTGGTGCGGGAGTGAGGAGGAGGCGCGTGCACGGGTGGCTGGGTCGCTCGGTCGGTGTTGGCCCATGGCGGGGGAAAGGGAAGAGAGAGGGAGGAACGATGCGCATGGCTGGACCTGCTGCTGGCCCAGGCGGGGAAGGAGGCGGGGAGAGAGGCTGGCACGCCAGTGGGCCGAAAGAGAGGAAGGGAGAGAAGGAGCCCGTTTACTCTTTTCCAATTGTAATTTCCTTTTTCTTTTTCCAAACTAGGGTTTTGAATGCTTTTGAATTCGAATTTGAAGATGGTTTTCAAACAGGGGTGTACCACCATATGTTCAGCAAGCAAACAACGCTCCAAGCAAGATCACTCATGTAGTTTTTATGAGGTTGATTTATTTATTTATGCTAGATTAATTCTTAGGTGGGTTTAAATTGATTTCTATGTAAGTGCTTTATTTCCTTTTGGGTTGGTGTTTATTTGTTTTGGGTAAAGTTTTAAAAGGGTCAAATTTTTTAGTGATTTTTATTTTAGGGTCAAAATTCAAGGTGTTACAGTTGATTTCGTGAAATAATGTTGGATCACCATTGTATAATTTTTCTCTATAAATTCAGAAATAATCATGGCAAATGCAGCAATAAGGTCTTAAGTAAACATAATTGGTATGTATGAAAGTGAGATTCGATATGGTATTTTCTTGCACAGTGATAGATGTTCATTCAAAAGACAATTATCTCCCAACTTTTGATACTTGATTATTATTTTCTAACATTATCTCCGCCTTTCTTGTGCCACCAAAAGGCCAGTACTAAGTAGCTAGCTGGCCATCTATTTTGGACGCCAAATATGCCAGTGCCTTTGGCCTAACCATATTCAATCGATTCCAATAATTCCATGCACGATCCAGCTACCTGAAATACAAGCGCTGGATATGACTGATAGCAAAATAAGAATCCATATGAGTTATCGATGTCATGTGATTAAATTGTGCTTGGCTCATGCATGTTTTGACAAGTGAAGCACATCCAATCATCTTATTAGGTCGCTATTTTGCATGAAGTATTAGTGATCATTGGTCTTTGAAACAGAATAATTTAACCTTGATTTCGAGTACTTCATGAAAGTCCTTTTCTGAACTCACAATTAATAAGAGCAATGATTGTAACGTATGATTAATGTAGCATTCTAGATGAACTTCAGTAAATATTCATGAGGATCATGCATGATTATGTATTTTAATAAGTTTGTACTCAACAAAAACCATAAAATTGCTGCGAGGAAACGATACATGAAGCTAGATGTTTATATTCAACAAAACCCTAGCTACATCATCTATCTATCCGTCCTCTCTATGAAGAACCACTATTACCTAGTTAAGAACATGATTATATTGTCACACCGTGGTATGTGTGAAATTTGTTTCTCAAATATATTATTATTATTATTATTATTATTATTATTGTTGTTGTTGTTGTTGTTGTTGTTGTTGTTGTTGTTGTTGTTGTTGTTGTTGTTGTTGTTGTTGTTGTTGTTGTTGTTGTTGTTGTTGTTGTTGTTGTTGTTGTTGTTGTTGTTGTTGTTGTTGTTGTTGTTGTTGTTGTTGTTGTTGTTGTTGTTGTTGTTGTTGTTGTTGTTATATGCATGCAAAACATACATCGGTCTATCTTCAAATCTAGATTTTTCTCGTGGGAATTGGGATACCTAAGTGAAGCTTGCTATTTGACTCTATCAAGGACCATTATTATTGTTCCCATTTTCATTTCTGAATCTATCAAGTCAGATGTCTCAATCTATGAAACCATTCTTGCATGCACCAGCAAAACCAATAGTTTCATATGCACTTCATATATTCATTCATTATATACATGATGGACGTGCACAAGGAGATTCGGTGACAGATACGAGGCCTTGAGCTGGTCTGCCACATCTTGGCCCTCCTTCTTTAGCTTTTGTTAAAGCCAAAATGGTGGTGCAAAAGAAGCGATTGGGTCTTGTGTGCTCCTGCCCTGCTTGATATGCTATTTCGTGCGGTGAGCCAGTGTGGGCGAGAGAGCCACACCGCAATAGCATTGTTCAAGTGACAGGTGGTGCTGCCTCCGCGGTCACGGGTGGGTGGTGTGAGACGGCGAAAGCAAAATCAACGTGCAGGTGGTGTGACGCACGCAGTGGCTTTGCCCTGCCCTGTGGGTGTAACACCCTAAATTTGCATGATTTTAAAATAGGAGAAAATAATTTAATTATGCATTTTGTGAGCATTAAAATTTAGAAAAATAATAACTTTGTTAAAAGTAAAATCAAATATAGGTCTACATACATGTCTATGTATTCATGCTGCTGCATTTTATTTTTGAATTGTGTGGTTTGAAATCAAACTTCAAATTGATTGAATTTGTATTTCAAAATTAGTTTGGAAAATTAGAAAAGAAAAAGAGAAAAGATTTTTCTTCCTCCCTTGCTTTCGGCCTGGTTCTCCCCACGCGGCCCAGTGTTCCCTCAGCCCAGCAGCACCCGCTCCCGCTATGGCCCGTTTCCCCGCTTAGTTTTCCCCTCTCCCGCTCTTGGGCCGCCCGCTCTCCTTGTTTCCTCGCTGCGCGTCACCCGCACTGCGCTTCTCTCCTTCCGCACTCTGTGACGCTGACGAGGTGGTCCCGCGTGTCAGCGCTTTCCCCCACTTCTAGCTCATGGCTGAGATGGACACCGCCGCCGGAACTCTGCTCCACCCACGCCTCCTCTCTTGTCGTGCACCCCACGTTTTCTCCGGCCATAAATACCGAGCCGCACCGCACCGCCTCTCTATCCCTCTCTACCGCAAGTTTCACCTCGTCCCGAGTTGTCGCAGCCGCCACAAACCCTAGCACCGCCATCGCCATCCGCCGTCCTGAGCCGCTACCATCCGTCGTCGACCACTGTAAGCTGACTTGGTGAGTTCGTTGTTTTCTTCTCTTGCTCCCTGTGTGTTCCGTTCAGTTTATGATGGCCGGTAGCGTCGTATTGACGAACGCCGGCGAGGTCTCTCGCTTCCGGCCATGGCGCCGCCACGCTGGTTTCATCTACGGCCGGTAGGCTCTCTCTCTCCCCTCCCAGCTGATCTGCACCATTCAATCTTGATCCAACGATCCAGAGAATGCGATACCGGTTCGGCGGGCCTTTTTGCTTAGGAGCCCCTTAGTTTTATCTAAATAGAACCCGCCGTCCCTATAATTTTTATTAAAAAGCCCCTGTATTTCTTCGTTTTCATGGCCGTAGTCCCTGGCTCGGTTTAAAATCTGATTTTATTTATTTAAATTCAAAAATTAAGTTTCCTCTATTTACAGAACTGTCACTACCTTCTGTAGACCATAAAATCTTCATTCTAACACCGATTTGATCCGTTCAACTTGCGTTAGGTTCATAATTCCATAATATACATGTTCGTACTACTGTTTGATATGTTTTCAACTTTTAAAATTCGAGGTTAGATTTAATCTATTATTTTATTAAAGGAAATCTTGTTTCATTCGTAACTTCTTCATTTTAGCTTCGGTTTTTATGATCATCACGTCTGTGTGTTCGTAGTGAGACGTAGATTTGTTTTACAAACTTTTCATCTTGGTTTCATGCTGTTAGTGTACTGTTCTAATTTATAGATTTTGTTTGCTATGTATGATTGCTTCTGGAATGCTTGTATGTTGTTGTGGTTTTTGAGTATAGACGGTGAGCAATTTGTGGGTGACTAAGAGTATTACTTTGACGAGCAGGATCAGCAGGAGCACTTTGTTCAAGGCAAGTATAACATGTGATTATATTTGTTTCCTATCAACTTTAACATATTTAATTCATGTTGCATGTGTCACCTTGATAGGGAATTCCCTAGAATTGAACATATACCTTGTCTCCTACGGGATATGCATTGGGTAGCTTTGCTATTGCTCAACTAAACCATGATCTGGTTACTTGACTAATGATATATGCAATAAAGATTAAAACATGACTTTTTAGCAACATGGAACAAGAGGGCTAGAGCATTGAGCCATTTTTATGGTGCTCTAGATTCCTCGCCCTAAGGACTTATTTGTAAGTGATCATCTGGGACTTACAGTACAGCTGTGAGGGCTACATGGCTCTGGCTTTAGCTCAGTATGAGGACCTTTTCTAGCTTGTTAGACGTTACCTTTATTGGCATAAAAATGGCTTGACGAATTGAGTATAGTGTGGCCTCTGTCCCCTTGAGTATAGGTTGCGTGCCATTGTGCCATCGGGAAGGGGGGCTCTACACCTGTTTGTCGAGTGAATCTAATGGCCCTAACTTGATAGACGAACCTTTGAAAGGCTTCATAGTGACCCCTGCCTGCTCACCTTTGAATTGTTTTGGGAGTAATTAACTCAAGCATATGGGTATCACGAGTCACAGTGAAAGTGTACAACCTCTGTAGAGTGTAAAACTGGTATATCAGCCATACTCATGGTCACGAGCGGTCTTGGAAACCTTATGGAATAGATGATCACTAAGAATTATCTGTTTATGCTATACATTATTCTTGTTTATATCGATCATGTGTTTTGCTTTGGGATTAAAACAACTTGTTGCTACTCTTATGCTAAAATTGTGACAACTAAAAGCTAAATGTTGTTAAACATGTGTCAAGCCTTTTGAGCCTCATGAACCCCATGTTACACTTGTTGAGTACGACACGTACTTACGCTTGTTTATTTTCATTATTTGGATAAAAATCCCGGATGGGTAACATATGGCTATGGTAATGACGACTTTCTTGAGGATTACTAGACTTGTGGTCAACCAGTTGAAATCCCTGTGATATGGAGCTTCCATGGGAGATTTTTCTTTATACTTCCGCTACATTTATGTGAAGACTATGTCTAATGATTCGTGATGTAATAAACACTTGTGGTGATACTATTTATAATTTGTCGGCTTATGTGTGTGACTGGTCTCTGGGCACACATAAGATTATGCATCCCATTTTATCCTTAAAATCGGGTGTGACAAATTGGTATCAGAGCCTTGTTGACGGTTGGACGCAAGCCTAGTTAGCAATGGTCGTTTTAGCTTCTTTTGCTTCACTTATTTCATGCTTCCCCTCTCACCCTTGTTGTTTGCTAAATTTTATGCTTCTTTTGCCTCACTCTGTTATGAAAATTATTGCTGCTAATCTGACTAAATCTAATTCTGTAGATGCCTCGTGCCAATAAGACCGATCGCATCAGCACCGGAGACTACTACCCGCCTCGTGGGTTGTATGAGTCCATAGAGCCACATAAGGAGGAGGAACCCCAGGAGCAAGAAGTTCATTCGCCAGCACCTGCACCTACGCCGGAGCCATTCCAGGAAGAGCCTGAGGAAGAAGAACCCAAAGAAGTGGAGGTCGTTGTATTGTCTAATGATGAGGAGGAGGACGCCGTTCAAGAGGATGAGCCGATCCCTCCCCTAGGATGGACTACAAAGATCTAGTATAAGCCGGGGTGTGAATCCTCCACCTCGCACCACTGACTTATGGGGATTCTTCAGACCCACTACGCTGATTGGGATGCAGCTATGGAGTACGTCTGCAACGAGCATATGCACCCTCTGGAGGACACTTATTGAAAGACCAGGATGTGCATCTCCATCAGGGATGAACAAAAGGAAGCATACTAGCTAGACTCAAACTATGCGCATCATGCTCACTGTGCCACCATGGAAGATAGCATAGAAGATGTAGCCATTGTAGCCTTCATGGGTCTCCGTGGTCGTCGCTTTGATGATATGAAGGAAGACCAATATCGCTTCCTCCCTCGCCAACACCCTAACTTGGGATGGGCAATAATGGACCCTAAAGGCACGGATCCCACTACTCAAGTGATGGTGTACTATGCCTATAAATTAGTAGACAAGAATCGACGACTGGAAGATCAGTTGAAGGCACAGGAGGCAACCCTTAAGAGATACCGACAAGTGATAGATGAGCAAAGGGTGTGTCTCAACCTGCCAAGGATCTATGAGGAGCTTCCCCATGAATTTTTCCCATAGCTGTTGGAGTCCTTTCTAGGTAATTAGACGTTAGTAGCATGGGTCAAGTCGAGTCTAGTAGTGCGGTGTGAACTTTGGTGTGCCTAGTTGGATTATTATTATGTTTATGTGTGAATTGGATTTTTGTAATGAGTGCTGGAACTTTGTGGTCAAGTCCACAAGTTCTATACTTAAGAATATTAAAGTTTGAGTCAACAAATAAATAGTTGGATTTGGTACATCTTGTTCTCTCAGATCTCTTTTTCGGAGCAGTCTGCCCTTATCTCAATGCCAATCAAAATCTACTTAATCAAAAATTATGAAATTTTTATGGGAATAACTAAACTTCAGTATATTTCTAATGCCTCTGGAATCACCCCTATACCTAATCTGGTTTGAGAGATATAGCTGTTTTAAGTTGAAGTTTCTGTGCAGTCTGGAATCAGGAACAGTTTCGGATGTATCCTGTTTTTGAGTAACCTAACGATAGAATATGGGTATGTGGTCTGAATAAAAGTTGTAGATAATTTCTTAAGCTTTCCAACCATGTAAAGAATGTCTCTTTTGGGTATATATAACTCGAGATATAACTGTTTTACCGAGCTGCTAATGTTGGAACTCGTCCAGAAAGTTTTCAGAATGTATTCTGTAAGTGCTTCTAACTTGGAAATCTCTAAGCTTTGAATATTTTTGTTGGATGTCAAATGTCTGGAAGAGGAAGAGGCCGAGGTCGTGGAGGTGTTCCCCCATATCCACCACCACCACCACCATCTACTACTGAGTAGCTTCTGGCAGTACAGACACAGCTTATGCAAGCTCTGGTGCAGAATCAGCAGAATCATCCAATTGGTGGAGCACCACGTGACAAGCGTGGTGAATTCTTGAAGGGCCGTCGCCCGGTGTTTTCACATGCCATTGATCCATTTGAATCAAATGATTGGCTTTATGCAGTGGAAAAGCAACTCAACATAGCACAGTGCGATGACCAATAGAAGGTGTTGTACGCGTCAGGACAACTCTAGGGAGAAGCTCAAGACTGGTGGGAGGCATTCGAGTATGGACGTCCCACCAATGCTCCTCCTGTCACCTGGCAGGAATTTAGAGAGAATTTTAGATCTTACCACATATCTAAAGAATTGATAGAGCTCAAGCAGGAGGAATTCAGAGCTCTGAAATAGGGATCCAAGACTGTAGCTGAGTATCGTGACAAATTCACTCAGTTGTCGCGTAACGCTCCGAATGAGGTGGCTGATGATGCTGATAAGCAACGCCACTTTCTCAAGGGTCTGTATGATGGTCTGTAACTCTAGCTTATGTCCAATACATACCCCAATTTCTAGACACTGGTGAGTCACGCCATTGTTACTGACAATATGCGCAAAGAGATGGAGACTAAGAAGAGGAAGGTTCAGGGACAGGCCTCTGGAAGCAATACTAGTTGGTGCACCAATCCTCAGCAAGGCTTCCAGCAGAGGTACCAAGGACCACCCAATCAGGGGAATCATGGTCAGTACCCTCAGCGCAACCAGAACGAGCAGCATCCACCGTACCAGCAATAGAATAGTAGTCAACATCCCCAGCAGCAAAGTGGTCAGCAGACACCACGACAGGGAGCGCCTAAGAACACTCCCATGAAGACTAGTGCCCCTAGCACTCCCAACAAGTGTTTTCGTTGTTGAAAAGAGGGTCACCTATTGTATAACAGCCCTGAGAAGCCAAACCAGCAGACCCTGCAGAGGCAGAATAGTTATCAAAAGCCAGCACCCAACACAGGAAAGGTGAATCATGTGTCTACAGAGACGACGCTTGCGGAACCAGAAGTCATGCTCGGTATGTTCAATGTCAATTCCACTGCTGCCACTGTTCTTTTTTATTCTGGAGCTTCGCATTCTTTCATATCACAAGCATTTGTTAGAACACATAGCATACCCTTATATGCCATGCAAAATCCCATATTAGTATGCCAGCTTCTTATCATTGTCTTCTGACTAGTCTATCCTTAAGGGGGGGTAGAGTTTCAAGTGACCCCCATTGTGCTGAGAACATCTGGTATTGATGTGATTCTGGGTATGGATTGGATGATGCAACAACAAGTAGTAATTCAGTGTAAGGAGAAGGTAGTTGTTATGACCACACCGAATGGGGATAGAATCAGTGTCGATGTTGTAGTACAAGCATAGCCGACAGCCACAGTGAAGCAGCTTGATGATCGCATCAACAAGGAGGACCTAATAGTGGATGAGTTTCCGGATGTGTTTCCCGATGACTTACCAGATATGCCACCTGACCGTGACATTGAGTTTATTATTAAATTATTACCAAGAACTGTACCTATAGCTAAGCATCCATATAGAATAGGGGTTAATGAACTAGAGGAACTTAAGAAACAAATAAAGGAGTTACAGGAGAAATGTTTCATTCATCCTAGTTCATCACCTTGGGGAGCACTAGTTATATTTGTTGACAAGAAGGATGGTACCTAGAGGATGTGTGTCGATTATTGTTCACTCAATGAGGATACTATCAAGAACAAGTACCCGCTACCTAGAATTGATGACTTGTTTGATCAGTTGAGAGGTGCTTGTGTTTTCTCTAAGATTGATCTTCGTTCTGGTTATCATCAACTGAAGATTCATGCAATTGACATACCTAAGATAGCCTTTACTATGAGGTATGGGTTGTATCAGTACACCGTTATGTCCTTTGGTCTGACCAATGCACCTACATACTTTATGTACTTGATGAATAAGGTGTTCATGGAGTTTCTTGATAAGTTTGTGGTGGCATTTGTCGATGATATATTGGAATTCTCCAAAACGGAAGAAGAGCACGCTGAACATCTAAGGTTGGTCTTGCAAAATCTCAGAGAACACAAGTTGTATGCTAAGCGATGCAAGTGTGAGTTTTGGTTGAAGGAGGTTTCTTTCCTAGGCCATGTTGTCTCTAATGGTGGAATAGCAGTAGATCCAAGCAAGGTGAGAGATGTGTTGAACTGGAAACCACCAACCGATGTGGGAGAGATTCATAGTTTCTTGGGATTGGCTGGATACTACAGAAGGTCCATATAAGGTTTCTCTAAACTTGCCAAGCCCATGACAACTTTGTTGGAGAAAAATGTTAAGTTTGTGTGGTCAGAGAAGTGCCAGGTTAACTTTGAGAAATTGAAGAAGAGGTTGACTACAACCCCAGTATTGGTTTTGCCAGATTTGAGCAAGAACTTTTCTATCTATTGTGATGCATCTCGTCAAGGTCTTGGATGTATTCTTATGCAAGGAGGAGTAGTGGCCTATGCATCCCGACAGTTGAGAAAGCATGAGCTAAACTATCCTACTCATGATTTGGAATTAGCAGCAGTGGTTCATGCTCTGAAAATATGGAGGCGCTATCTTATCGGGCATAAGAGTGATATCTACACTAATCACAAGAGTCTAAAGTACATTTTCACTCAGACAGATTGGAATATGAGACAGCGTCGATGGTTGGAGTTGATTAAGGATTATGATCTAGAAGTACACTATCATTCCGGAAAGGCGAACGTTGTTGCCGATGCTCTTAGCAGGAAGAGTTATGCCAATGAGGTGCAAGTAGCACCTATGTCAAGTGAGTTGTGTGCTGAATTTGAGCAACTAAACTTGGGCTTTGTCACTAATGCAGTGGAGTTGGTAATAGAACCCACGCTAGAGCAAGAAATACGTAAGGGCCAGTTACAGGATGCGAAGTTGAAAGAGATAGCGGAGAACATAGTGATTGGCAAGGCACCAGGATTCCATATGGATGATAACGGAACTCTATGATTTGGGAAAAGACTATGTGTGCCTGAGAATAAGGCTATCCGAGATGCGATTCTTCGTGAGGCACATGAGTCTGCTTACTCTATTCATCCCGAAAGTACCAAGATGTACTTAGATCTGAAAGAGAAGTATTGGTGGTATGGACTTAAGAGGGATGTGGCTGAATATGTTGCTATATGTGATACATGTAAAGCTGAACATCAAAGACCTGCAGGATTGTTACAACCAATGAAGATACCTGAGTGGAAGTGGGAAGAAGTTGGTATGGATTTTATTGTGGGGTTACCACGCACTCAGGGAGGTTATGATTCAATATGGGTGATAGTGGATCAGTTAACTAAAGTTGATCATTTTATACAGGTCAAGACTACTTATAATGGACTAAGGTTAGCCCAATTATATATGGAGAAGATAGTGTGTCTACATGGAGTTCCCAAGAAATTGTGTCTGATCGGGGTACTCAATTTACTTCTCATTTTTGGTAGCATGTACATAGTTCATTGAGAACAAAGTTGAATTTTAGTACAGCATATCATCCTCAGACAGATGGACAAACTGAGAGGATTAATCAGATATTAGAGGACATATTGAGAGCTTGTGCATTGCAGTATGGTACAAGTTGGGACAAGAGTTTGCCTTATGCAGAGTTCTCATATACCAACAGTTATTAGAAGAGTCTCAATATGGCACCTTTCGAAGCTTTGTATGGACGAAAATGTAGAACCCCGTTGTTCTAGAATCAAACGGGAGAAACTTAAGTGTTTGGACCGGATGTTTTAAGAGACGCCAAAGAGCAGGTAAGGATGATTAGAGATAATTTGAGAGTGACTCGGTCTCGACAGAAGAGTTATGCCGACACTAGGAGAAGAGAATTGGTTTTTGAAATAGGGGATTATGTTTACCTAAAAGTATCACCAATGAGAAGTGTGAGAAGGTTTAACATGAAAGGAAAGTTAGCACCAAGGTATATTGGGCCTTCCAAGATTTTAGAGAGACGTGGGGAAGTAGCTTATCAGTTGGAATTGCCTGAGAGTTTGTCAGGTGTACACGATGTGTTCCATGTGTCTCAATTAAAGAAGTGTTTGCGTATACCTGAGGAGCAGATACCGTTAGAGGAGCTTACAGTTATGGAAGATCTTACATATGAGGAATTTTTGGTAAAGATTTTGGAGACAGCAGAAAGGATTACAAGGAGCCCAATTATAAAGATGTGTAAGGTTCAGTGGAATCGGTATATAGAAGATGAGGCTACTTGGGAAAGAGAAGAGGATCTGAGGAAAACATACCCGTAACTTTTTGAGTAAGCATCGTCTGAATCTCGAGGATGAGATTCATTTTAAGGGGGTAGAATTGTAACACCCTAAAATTTGCATAAGTTTAAAATAGGAGAAAATGATTTAATTATGCATTTTGTGAGCATCAAAATTTAGAAAAATAATAACTTTGTTAAAAGTAAAATCAAATATAGGCCTAAATACATGTCTATGCATTCATGCTATTGCATATTATTTTTGAATTGTGTGGTTTCAAATCAAACTTCAAATTGATTGAATTTGTATTTCAAAATTAGTTTGGAAAATTAGAAAAGAAAAAGAGAAAAGATTTTTCTTCCTCCCTTGCTTTCGGCCTGGTTCTCCCAGCGTGGCCTAGTGTTCCCTCGGCCTAGCAGCACCCGCCCTTGCTGCGGCCCATTTCCCCGCTCGGTTTTTCCCCTCTCCCGCTCTTGGGCCGCCCGCTCTCCTTGTTTCCTCGCACGGCCCAGCAAAGCAAGCCAATAGGCCGGCCCGCGTCGTCCGCGCTGCAGTTCTCTCCATTCGTGCCCTGTGACACTGAAGAGGCGGTCCTGCGTGTCAATGCTTTCCCCCACCTCTAGCTCATGGCCGAGATGGACACCGCCACCGGAACTCCGCTCCGCCCACACCTCCTCTCTTGGCGTGCACCACATGTTTTCTCTAGCCATAAATACCGAGCCGCACCACGCCGCCTCTCTATCCCGCTCTACCGCAAGTTTTGCCTCATCCCAAGTCATCGTAGCCACCACAAACCCTAGCACCGCCATCACCGTTCGCTGCCCCGAGCCGCTTTCATCTGTCGTCAACCACTGTAAGCTGCCTTGGTGAGTTCGCTGCTTTCTTCTCTTGCTCCCTGTGTGTTCCGTTTGGTTTATGATGGCCGGTAGCGTCGTATTGACGAATGCCAGTGAGGTCTCTCACTTCCGGCCATGGCGTCGCCACACTGGTTTCATCTCCTATCGGTAGGCTCTTTCTCTCCCCCTCCCATCTGATCTACACCGTTCAATCTTGATCCAACAATCCAGAGAATGCGATACCGGTTCGGCCATCCTTTTTGCTTAAGAGCCCCTCAGTTTTATCTAAATAGAAACTGTTGTCCCTGCAATTTTGTTAAAAAGCCCCTGTATTTCTTCGTTTTCATGGCCGCAGTCCTTGGCTTGTTTAATATCTGATTTTATTTATTTAAATCCAAAAATTAAGTTTCCTCTATTTATAGAACTGCCACTACTTTCTATAGGCCATAAAATCTTTGTTTTAACTCCGATTTGATCCGTTCAACTTGCGTTAGGTTCGTAATTCCATAATCTACCTATTTATACTACTATTAGATATGTTTTCAACTTTTAAAATTCGAGGTTAGATTTAATCTATTATTTTATTAAAGGAAATCTTGTTTAATTCGTAACTTCTTCGTTTTAGCTCCGATTTTTATGATCTTCGCATCTGTGTGTTTGTAGTGAGACGTAGTTTCGTTTTACAAACTTTTCATCTTGGTTTCATGCTGTTGGTGTGTTGTTCTAATCTATAGCTTTTGTTTGCTATGCATAGACGGTGAGTAATTTGTGGGTGACCAAGAGTATTACTTTGACGAGGAGGATCAGCAGGAGCACTTTGTTCAAGGCAAGTATAGCATGCGATTATCCTTGTTTCCTATCAACTTTAATTTATTTAATTCATGTTGCATGTGTCACCTTGATAGGGAATTCCCTATAATTGAACTTTGTCTCCTATGGGATATGCATTGGGTAGCTTTGCTATTGCTCAACTAAACCATGATCTGGTTACTTGACTAATGATATATGCAATAAAGATTAAAACATGGCTTTTTAGCAACATGGAACAAGAGGGCTAGAGCATTAGGCTGTTTTTATGGTGCTCTAGATTCCTTGCCCTAAGGACTTATTTGCAAGTGATCATCTGAGACTTAACTTGGTAGATAAACCTTTGAAAGGCTTCATAGTGACCCCTGCCCGCTAACCTTGGAAGTGTTTTGGGAGTAATTAACCCGGGCATACGGGTATTATGACTCAAAGTGAAAGTGTACAACCTCTGCAGAGTGTAAAACTGGTACATCGGCCATGCTTACTGTCACGAGCAGCCTTAGAACCCTTATGAAATAGATGATCACTAAGAATTATCTATTTATGCTATACATTATTCTTCTTTACATCGATCATGTGTCTTTCTTTGGGATTAAAACAACTTGTTGCTACTCTTATGCTAAAATTGCGACAACTAAAAGCTGAATGCTGTTAAGCCTGTGTCAAGCCTTTTGAGCCTCATGAACCCCATGTTACACTTGTTGAGTACGACACGTACTTACGCTTTTTTATTTTTATTATTTGGATAAAAATCCCGGATGGATAATAGATGGCTATGGTAATGACGACTTTTCTAAGGATTACTAGACTTGTGGTCAACCAGTTGACGTCCCTGTGATATGGAAATTCCGCGAGAGATTTTTCTTTATACTTCCGCTACATTTATGTGAAGACTATGTCTATTGATTCGTGATGTAATAAACACTTGTGGTGATACTATTTATAATTTGTCGGCTTATATGTGTGACTGATCTCTGGACGCACATAAGATTATGCATCCCATTTTATCCTTAAAATTGGGTGTGACAGTGGGACCTTAGGACCGCAAGAAATGGGCCCTGGTGTGTTTTTTTTAAATCGGCCCCGGTGTGCGGTGTATATATGCTGCTGACTTCGTCTGGCCCATCAACTGAACATCAATTGCCAACTATGTCTTGTATCCTATGTCTACATGGTTACTTCATTAATCTATATATACTAGTCAATAAATATGTTCTTATATGTTGTAAAGGTAGAAAAACTCTGGCATGCCAAAATCAATACAGACATGGCCTAAATAAAACTTATTTTTACAGAGATTATTGGTTAAACAAATACTCCCTCCATTTCAAATTATATGACGTTTTGGCTATGCTAGATACATAGCATTTGCTAGGCATTTAGATATACACTATGTCTAAATATTTAGTAAAAGCACTGTAACACCCTAAAATTTGTCTCTTTTTAAAATAGGTTTAAAATAATTTATTTCTAAATTTTGTGCTCCTGAAAACATAGGAAAATAAATTTTTTCATTAAATTAAAATTCATCATAAGGTAGCAACACGTTTGAGTATACATGCCATTGCATTTGATTTATTTGGGTTGAGTGGTTTTGATTGAAAATTTAAAATGGTTTAAATTGCTTTTGTAGATGAAACTAAAAATGGCTTTGAAGTAAAAGAAAAGAAAGAAAAGAGAATTAGAAAATAAAAGAACTTAAAAATGTGTAAAATTTATTTTTGGAAAACTTACCAAATTTTTTTTTGTTTACATTGAATTGAAAGTATATTTTAAATAATATTTAAATTTGATTTTGATTCAAGGTTCAAATGAATTTAAAACCCATTTGAAAAAGTATTAGGAAAATCAAATTTGAAAAAAATTTGCGCAAGCATTGCCTTTTGGCCCACGGTTTTCTTCGGCCTGGCCTTCTCCTCCCCGCCCGAAGGCCTGCTCCTCTCCCTCCGCTCGGCCCAGCTCGGCCGTTTCCTTTCCCCGCCTCAGCACGCTCTCCCCTTTCTCCCTTGGCGCCCGGCCCAGCTCTTCCTTCTCCGCGTGGCCCAGCACACCATCCCCGCGGCCCAAGCCGTAGCCTAGCACCGACGCGTCGTCTCCCCGCGCCAGTGCTCTCTCTGATAGCCGCCCTCTTCCCTTCTCTTTTGCTGACAGGTGGGCCTCATCCGTCAGGCCTTTCTTCTACCTTCTGTGACCGACGCGGACTCCACCGCCGCTAGCCGTGTCTGCCCCGCCCATGTCTCCCTCCGCTTGTCGTGCCTCCCAAGGCTCCGGGGCCTAAAATACCGGCTGCTCGTGCCCGCTGCCTCCACCCTAAGCTCCTGCATTGCAGCCACCTTCACCGAGCCACCGATTGCGCCCTAAGCCACGCCGCCACGAGCTCCACTCCGCCCAACCGTGCCCAAGGCCACCACCGTGCCACTGATTTTGTTTTAACCATAACTTCTCTGTTTTAACTCTGATTTGACCCATTCAACTTGCGTTAGATTCATAATTTCATAATCTACATGTTTATACTACTGTTAAGTAGGTTTTCAACTTTTAAAATTCATGGTTAGATTTAATCTATTATTTTATTAAAGGAAATCTTGTTTAATTCATATCTTCTACGTTTTAGCTCCGAATTGACCTGTTCAAGTTGCGTTAGCTTCATAACGACGAGATCTATATGTTAGTAACAATGTTTATCATATTACTATTTCTGGAATTTCATGATTTAAATCATATCTTGATTAGTAATTATGCAACTTGATTTTATAAATAAAACATGATTTGTTTTACTTTAGTTTTATAATTCAAATCTAAAATTGACTTAATTCAATCTATATTATTTATAGAATATCTTATATATATGAATTTATATAGTTAAAATAAATGAAGCCTATAGTTTTCTTTTCCACGTATAAAGCAAATCCCTTGGTAGTTGTATCTTTTCAACCGTAGCTTCGATTAGAGTGCTTCTTGCGACTGTGTGTTCATAGCGATGTGTAGAATCGTATTTCAAACTGTTTCACTTATTTTTCTATGATTGGTGTAATGTTCTGATTTAGTTCTATTGTTTGCTTTATGTATGATTGTGTGGATGCTTGTGTGGTGCTTTATGATTACGTCCAATTGGTGAGATATACGTGGTAACCAAGAAGAATAAGAAGAACGTTCAAGATTAAAGCTTACCAAAGGATCGATGTGTAAGGCAAGTATAGCATGGGATCATCCTTGTTGTCCTATACACCTTTAATCATTTAATTCATGCTGCATGTGTCTAACTTGAGTACCACTAAGAATTTCATAGTACTTTGTACCTTGTGCTTTGTTACCTATGGGTTGTTGGATAGGCAATATGATGCTAGTGCTCAACTACAACCATGATCTTGTAACTTGATTAATGGTATATGCAATAAACACTAAAAGATGAATTTTAGCAACATGGAATCAAGGGGGCTAGAGCATTGGGCTATTTTATGGTGCTCTAGATTCCTCTCCCTAAGGACTTATCTGTAAGTGATCATCCGGGACTTACAGTACAACTGTGAGGGCTATATGGCTCTGGCTTTAGCTCAGTATGAGGATATTTTCTTGCTTGTTAGTGGTTACCTATATTGGCGTAAGAATGGCTTGCCGAATATGGTATAGGACAGCCTCTACTCTTATGTGTACAGCCGTGACGGAATTGTGCCATTCGACAGGGGGTTCCTATATCTGTTTGCCGATTGAATCTAATGGCCCTAACTTGTTAGATGAACCTTTGAAAGGCTTCATAGTGAATCCTGCCGACCTTCCTTGGTAGTGGGTCAAGAGGCTGATCACCTCGGGTGAAAGGGTAAATCATGACTCACAGTGAAAGTGTACAACCTCTGCAGAGTGTAAAACTAGTATATCAGCCGTGCTCACGGTCACGAGCTACCTTGAAAAATTTACGGAATAGATGATGAACACTGATTTCACTGATAAATAAGATGCTCAATAATGATTACTGTTTATGCTATTCATTATTCATGTTTACCTAATCATGTGTTTATATGGGCTTGTGATAAACTTGTTGCTACTCCTATGCTAAAATTGTGACAATTAAAAGCTAATCGCAATTAAACCAGTGTCAGCCTTTTGAGCCTCATGAACCCCTTGTTATATTTGTTGAGTACGACATGTACTTACGCTTGCTTTATTTTTCCCATATTTGGATAAAAATCCTGGATGGGTACCAGATTGCTAGTTTGGAGGAATTAGATTTGTGATCAACCAGTTAGTTGTCCCTGTGAAATTGGAGTCTTCATCCGAAGATCGGAGCTGTTTGCTATCTAAGGTTATATTCTTTATACTAAGTACGTTATATATTGAGCATTGTCTATTGATATTACCCTTATTTGTAGCTATATGTAAGATTTGATTTTCTGAATTCACATATGCTGTGTATCTGGTTTTGTTCTTAAAACTGGG
Organism: Miscanthus lutarioriparius; assembly: GCA_904845875.1. Lineage (NCBI taxonomy): Eukaryota > Viridiplantae > Streptophyta > Magnoliopsida > Poales > Poaceae > Miscanthus > Miscanthus lutarioriparius. The sequence goes on from CAJGYO010000009.1 coordinate 88,592,128, forward strand.
TGCGACAAGCACTCTATCTAAAAAAGCTAAAACGTCTTATAATTTAGAATGGAGGGAGTAACATAATTATTTGTGTGTGTATAACTGTATATTAACAAATTAACCCTATAACTTAAACTTAGGGTGCATTTGGCTCTTTAGTAAATCCGTGCCTCATCTTGCCCATTTAGGAAATAGGCATGAAGTTGCCTTTGGTTTTCAACGAATGTTCCTTAGGGTCTAAGCTCGCAAGCATTTTGCTTGCTCTCGCACGAGGAATTTTGGTTTGCCTATAGGCTAGCTCAGGTGGGAGAGGTGTACAAGCATGTTGGACCCACCTGTCAATGGGTGGAATAAAAGACTAACGTAACAATCACTATTGCTTTCTATATTTTGGTATATATAGAATAACTCTTCTTTAGGTTTTATAATTCTCAAATACGGAATAACTATATGATAAGCCCAAACAAAAAATATATCATACGTGGAGGTTTAGTAATTAGGCACTCTCTTGTTTTTCACCTCTAATTTTGGTTGGACACTGAAACTTCCAAACAATAAAAAATGGACGCATGTAATGAGTCCTTTTTTTCCGAATGGATGCATGCTAATGTTTTAGGACCGCAGTGTAGACGCTAGGGCATTGGAGCTGAAAATACAATAATGGACTATTTGCAAGATCCATGGAGTGGAAGAAGAACTGAGCGCCGGCTAGATTTTTTTGGGTGCACGTTAGGTTCTAATGATTTTAACTGACACGTAGTTTCCCTTTTAGCGTGCAAGAATTACCTACATCTTTATGTGAATTTTCCGCGGGAAAGAAGAGGAAGACGTGCTATGTTTTAACATACTGATGGCCGCGATAATCTTTTCCATGCACATTCATTATATTCAGGAAAACAAAGGACACGGTAGCAAAATAGCTTTAATAATGTCGCATTTCTTTTGCACGCATTTTGATTTCTCCACCGACGAGACCCCTAAAAGGGGATGGATTTGTTGGCAAATGACATGTTGTGATACACATTGTCAAGTGATAACATCGCCCAAAGCTGATATAGTATGCCCTGAACTGATTGAAACATCTGCTTTAGTTACTTCAAGCTTTGGGCTAAAAGCCTATGATAGAGGTCCATTGATCAATCAGGCATCTAGGCTACCGACCCATGCTTCGTGGGCTTGTTTGGATGGTGGATTGGTGAACTTGCCTGGGCCAGACAGATCACCTAGGCCGATTTCCAACACCTACGGCTGGATCTACGTGTCTGGGTGAGCCTCTCCAAGCAAGGTCACAAACCAAACAGCTCCTATATGTTTTTTTTGAGGAAAAACAGCTCCTATATGTGTGATAATTCAAATGCACTCTTATTAGTCCATTTTACACGCCTTCTTGTACATTGTCATGACATTATTCTCTAGACCAATTAACTTGCACCACAGTGCTCAAGATAAGATTGACGATAGAGTTTGAAGTAAGATCTGTAGAAGGTGAATGGCGCTAATGTAAAGAGCATATTACTATATAAGCTTAAATTAACCACTGTTTATTTTTAGAAAATGTAAAAGATCCATGAGCTTATGGCCACATTTTGTCTGGAGTTTGATTAATCTCCATTGCCCAAGATGATGAATTGTCTTATGAAATAGTTATGTGTTTTATATAAAAACTATAGTGTTTACAATTATGCTATTAATATAAATTATCTAATCTAACAGTTTACGTAAGTCTTTTTGTTATGGATGTTAATATAATTTTATATAATTTGCAGTATCATTAACAATGTTGTTAATGGAATATTTTTCATGATTCCAGAACATTAAACATATAATTATCGCTTATATAAATGCATGTATTGATTTGTATGATGGCACAACATATATGTTTACTTTACATTATTTTTCTATATATTAATAGTAATATAAGTGGGTAATTTAGAAATATGTGAACGCTTAAATTTATGGTTATTTAAACTTTTTAAAATAAAATGTTGATAATTCAATGGTTGTTTTCAGGGAAAATCTAGTTTATTTTTATAGTTGTTGAAGTGGTACTTATATTATCTATCATAGTAGCAGGGTGGGTAATTTAGATGCACATTTTATGGTGTTATTTTAGATTATGCTTTGTAATGGCATAGGTGAGTAATTAGAAGCAGATTTATGTGTTACTTTATGTTGCTCCGTAATGGTTAATTTGAGTAAGTTTTAGAAAAAGGAATAGATCCAATGGAGATTATTTTATTTGATCATTGTACAGCTATAGGTGCTCACACATACGCATGTATACTCACCCCTATAAATGCACACAAAAACATAACATACCCTATGAGCACCTTTGAAGGACTACGCTGGTAGATCTTGAGATTGATGAAATCACTATAGGTCCATCCCTGACGACGACCATATTGCCCACCACTAAAAGAATAACATCATTAAACACTACGTAAAAAATGATTTTTAGCAATGGTTCAAATTTTTTGTAGGGGCGGCTGGTGATGGAGCCGCCCCTACAGTGGCGTGCTCGGGTGCCTAGACACCAGCCGCCCCTACAAATGGAACAGCAGGGGCGGCTGGTGATACGAGCCGCCCCTACAAATAGGGTCTGATTTGTAGGGACGGCTCAATCACCAGCCGCCCCTAGAGTTGCTATTTGTAGGGGCAGCTGGTGATTGAGCCGCCCCTACAAATGCCCCCGTATATATAGCTCCGATTTGTAGGGATGGCTCAATCACCAGCCGCCCCTACAAATGACCCACATATAAAACAGCTGCAGCACCTTCTTCCTGCTCGGGTCACTCACTCCAACTCATGAAAGAAAGGTGGGGAGGCCTTGGACACCTCCCAAAAATTGCTCTACTAAGGGGGGAAGGTTTTGGTCTCAAATCCTTTGGTGGAGAGGTTGTAGAAGGTAAGAAAATGTTATTCTACACTTTTTTTTAAAGTTTTAATAGTTGGTTAGTGAGTAATTAGAGTTTTGTTTTTCTCTCTCTTCTATGGTGCTTGAGCTACTTATGAAGCAAATTAGAACCAAGTTTTAAATGTACTAGGGTAAATTAGGGAGGGGAACAAGATCATACTCTTATTTGGTCCATGTTTCTTGATTTTAGTGAACAATTAGTTAGTTTTATGCATGTTTCATGTGCATGTAGATCTAGACCTAGGGTTTGATTTTTTTATTAATTTTGTTTTTGTAAATTTATGTCTGATAAAATTGGACTAGGGTTTGTATGAAAGATATTGGATAAAGTATAATTGTTGCTAATTGTTGTCTTTGAAATTGTTTATTGTAATCAATAAATATATATTTTAATTATTTACGGATAAATGGGCCATTAATTAATTTTCCTCTACCTTGGTGTGTTTGTGTGCTTCATGTAATTATATTAGATTTATATTCATATATATCTAAAGTATATACAATTTTTCTCAAGTAATTATTAATTTAATTCATTTTATATATATCTGAATAAGTAGTCTTTTAATGTTTGTTTTGTTGTTGTTGTAAAAGATTGAGTATAGGAACTCTTGGATGTATGGTTCGTTAAGGTTCAAGGTAGGTTTCCGTGAAGAGGTGGATAAATTTATTAAAGCCGCAAAGAAGCATGCAACGACATTGAAAGAGAATAAGGATATAATTATTTGCCCTTATAAAGATTGCAAGAACCGTATGGCATGGACAGATGTGACTATCATCAGATCACATTTGATTATGCGAGGATTTGTTGAGGACTACACAGTGTGGATTCATCATGGTGAAATGGTTATTGTTAACGATGAGGATAAGGAGGAATACGACGACGAAACCATAGAATCCCTGTCCCAATATTTAGCAGAGCTTGATGCACGAATGGATTTCGAGTTTGGCAATGAACAAGGTAGTGATGCTGGTGGTTGGGATGGTAACGACGAAGCTGGTGCCAATAATGATGGTGGAGCATGTGTCAGGGATGAAGATGATTTGGAGGACATGATTCGAGCCCTTGGACCAGAGATTTTACTAAATAGCCCGAAAGGTCTAGAAAATTTGGAAAGGGTGACAAAAGCATCGACGGAGACTGTGTATGGTCTTGAAAAGGGCTGTCCGACACATTGGACATTACTACATTTTGTGCTTGAGCTGCTCATCCTGAAGGCTAAGTATGGCTGGTCAGACTGTAGTTTCAATGATCTATTGCATCTCCTGTCATGGGTGCTGCCACAACCAAACTCAGTTCCCGCCAACACATGCCAAGCAAAGAAGGTCATAAGTCCATTGACAATGGGGGTTGAAAAAATCCATGCATGCCCCAACCACTGTATACTTTTTCATGGCAAAACGTTCAAGTCACTGGATAAATGTCCCCGGTGTGGGGCCAGCCGGTACAAGAACAATGACCTTTACGGTGGGAATGAAGCCTCCATGGGGAAAAAGAGGAATAAGAAGGGTACAAAAAAGGTGGTATAAGAATCTCAGCCCCTAGAGTACACTCCATTAGGCAACGATGCAAAGCAGAGAAGAATTCCTGCCTTGGTAATGTGGTACCTGCTAGTGACCGACTGCTTGAGACGTATCTTCCTAAACCCTAAAGAAGCCGCACTCATGACATGGTGGGATGATGAGCGCAACGTGGATGATGATAAGATTGCACACCCGGCTGATTGTAGTCAGTGGCAAAGGTTTGATGAGAAGCACAAAGAATTCAGCGATGACCCAAGGAATGTACGGTTTGGCTTGAGCACCGATGGAATGAATCCCTTTAATGAGAGGATGAGTGACCACAGCACTTGGCTAGTGATCTTGACCATGTACAACAACCCAACATGGTTGTGTCAGAAGAGAAAGTACCTTCTCCTCACTATTCTTATTTCTAGCCCTAAACAACCAGGCATTGATATAGACGTGTTCCTCGAGCCTTTGATGCAAGAAATGGAGTGGCTATGGAGGCATGGGGAGCAGATGTACGATGCGTTCTGAAAGGAGGACTTCATATGTAGAGCAATAATATTTGTTACTACCAATGATTACCCTGCGCTGTTTTCTTTGTCTAGACAGATCAAAGGGAAGACAGGATGCTTGGTTTGCTTGGATGGTACTACATGGGTGTACCTAGATGCATCCAAGAAAATAGTTTACCTAAGGAACCGACGCTTCTTAAAGACAAGTCACAAGTACCACAGCAAATTGTTCTTTAGATTTTATGACAACACCCCGAGGATTGAACCCCCTCCAGAGAGACGTCATAACGGAGAACACATGTACAGAATGGTGAAAACATACGCAACGTCTATGGAAGAATCTAGATGGGACTAACAGAGATAGAAGCACACCTCCTATCGAAGGCGTATCTTTCAAGAAACAATCGATCTTCTTTCAGTATCTGCCTTATTGGCCATACTTGGAGGTCCCCCATGCCATTGATGCTATGCACGTGCAGAAGAATGTCTTTGAGAGTCTCATTGCTACCTTGATGGACACAGGCAAGTCAAAGGATGGTCTGAAAGCACGGAAAGACATGGTGCAGCTAAACGTGATGCCACAGCTTCACTCGATACCTGAGGCTAATGGAGAATACACTCTGCCCGCAGCGTGCTTCAACCTAACACCAGACGAGAAGAGAGCTATATGCACTTTCCTAAGGGGGGTCAAAGTCCCGACTGGGTTTTTAGCAAATGTGAAGAAGCTAGTGTCGATGAAGGACTTGTCAATAACACACTGCAAGGCTCACGATTGCCATGTGATGCTAACAATGTTTCCACCTATTGCAATCAGGGCTATAAAGCCAGAGTTCTTGAAAATGGACATCACCCGCATGTGCTACTTCTTTTTGAAGATCTCACAGAAGACGATTGGCAAGCAAGAGCTGAGTGAGCTGCATGAATTTGTGGAGACACAAAACCAACTAGAGATGTGTTTACCTCCTGTTTTTTTTATATAATGCCACATCTCATGATTCACATGGTTCATCAGATACAAGCGCTGGGCCCTTGCTACTTGCATGAAATGTGGTCCTACGAGCAGTTCATGTCAGTTCTAAGTCGATACATGCATAATCGAGCATACCCAGAGGGCTCCATGATAGAGGGTTACAGTACTGAAGAAGTTATCGAGTGCTGTCAAGAGTACCTAAAAGTACAGAAAGGGATTGGTAAACCCGATTCTCATCACAAGGGTAGGCTGGCTCGGAAGGGCACCAGTGGTAGAAAAGTGTTCATCGACCATGATTACAAAGAGGTGAGTCGGGCGCATTACAATGTCTTGCAGAGTACACAACTGATGCAACCGTACATTGATGAACACTTGGCTATCACTATGGCGGAGAGAAATGGCCATTCGAATGATTGGGTCATGAAACAACAGAAGGAACGACTAACTACATGGTTGAAGGACCTAAACATACCGCCTGGAGAAACCATAGACTCTATTACCATCAGTAGGTTGGCGGAGGGGCCATCGAGACAAGTGACATCTTAGAATGCTTATGACATCAATGGGTATATGTACTATACCCACGCAAAGGATAGTAAATATGTGAACCAAAACAGTGGCATTCGAATAGAGGCTCTCGATGGATTAGGGCGAAAGATCCAATACTTTAGCATCATTGAAGAGATATGAGAACTTGACTATGGAAGGGATATAACGGTGGCCCTATTTCGATGCCGCTGGATCAAACAACACGAACTGAACAAGATCGGATTGAGAGTCCTGGACCTCAAGAATCTAGGCTACCAAGATGACCCTTGGGTGCTCGCTTCACGTGTCGCACAAGTTTTCTATATGTCTGGTCCACAAAGTAACCTCCCCTCGAAGAAGAAGACAAAGCACGTGGTTGCCTCCAGGAAACAGCACATTATTGGAGTTGATGGCGTGGACGATGTTGAAGCTTACAATAACTACGATGAGATGCCGTTATTCATAGACTTTCCTAAGAAGATCAGTATTGTGGAAAATAACCTCCCCAAAGACATATTACCATGGGAACGAAAAAGTGTCAAGGGGAAAGTCGTTACAGCGGGCTAGCTAGTTGTTGAACGTGGAGTGTTTGTGTAAGTGTGTGTTTGTAAGACTTCATTTATGCATGCGTGTGAGACTATATATTTATGTACATGTGTAAGACTATATATTTTTGTATGTGTGTGAGACTACATTTATGCATGTGTGTGAGACTACCCTTTGCAACATCCAGATGACTCTATTTGAACATCCACTCTATTACTACTAAAACTTTATGAAATCACTTAACACTTTATGAAATGAAGAAATGACCAAAATAAAAGTAGGAGATCTTGACGAGTTATACAACTTTTATATTCATCACCTTTACAGCTGAAATCATTTAGTGTTTGAAAATCAGGTTTGAAGCTGTCATTTTCTGAAATTTAAAATTTGAATTGTTCAAAATTAGTGACAAAGATAGATGACTAGACTGAAATGATAGAGCATGATTTTAGAAAATTTTAAGAAAAAAATCTATCACATTTGGAGTTAGTATGAGGGAGAAAAACTAGTTACAAGTTTCAGCCACAGATTAAAAAGAGAAATCACACATGTTCATCATTGATCATCATGAACAGTTGTGATTTTTTCTTTTTAATCTATGAGTAAAATTTGTAACTAGTCTTTCTCCCTCATACTAACTCCAAATATGATGATTTTTTTTCCTAAAATTTTCTAAAACCTTGCCCTATCAAGTTAGTGTGTTGATTTGGTCATTCTTTTCATTTGACAAAGTTTGAGCACTTCAAATTTTCAAATTTTAAAAAATGACAAGTTCGAACGAGATTTTCAACCATTAAATGATTTCAGCTGAAAAAATGATGAATACCAAAGTTGTATAACTCATCAAGATCTACAACTTTTATTTTGATCATTTCTTCATCTGATAAAGTTATAGTAAACATTGTTCACAAATCAACATGTTTCTCGTATAGTTCATGAAACTATGAGTCATATGTGAATTTATGAACAATGTTTACTAATACTTTGTCACATGAAGAAGTGACCAAAATAAAAGTTATAGATAGTGATGAGTTCAACAACTTTTATGTTCATGACTTTTATTGTTCAAATCATTTAAGGTTTCAAAATCTTATTTGAAGTTGTCATTTAATGAAATTCAAATTTTCAACTGTTCAAATTTGGTCAAATGAAAATATGATCAAAATAAAAGTTTTAGATATTGATGAGTTCTACAACTTGGTATTCATGAGTTTTTCATCTGAAATCATTTACTCTTTCAAAATATTGGTTCAAGTTGAAATTATTTAAATTTCAAAATTTAAATCGTTCAAACAAAGTCACATGACAAGATGACCAAAATAAAAGTTGTACATGTTGATAAGTTATACAACTTTTATGTTTACAACATTTTCATTTTATTTCATTTAATGTCATAAAATTATAGTCGAAGTTTTAAAATTCAAATTTTTAATTTTTTTTTCTATATTGTTTTGACTACAATTGTTTATATATATATTTCTTCATATATAGAATAATACAAAATATTATATTTGTGCATATACACAATTGTTTTTATATTACTTTGTGTTTTTATGATATAAAAAATACAGAATTAATCATTTAAAAAATAGAAAATATTTGTAGGGGCGGTTGGATCAGAAACCGCCCCTACGGATCAAGAACCGCCCCTATAAATCGTCCCGCGTATAAATACAAGGGCGCACGGGTGTTAGCCTGTTGGGCGCTCTCTTCTTCCTCCAACGCCGTTAGGCTGCCCCTCCCGAACCTGTCCCGACGCCACCTCCTGGACCTGTCCCAACGCTGGCCCACGCCCCTTCCCCGCACCCGCGTGCCCCATCTCCGCACCCACGTGCCCCCTCCCCGCACCCCCTCCCCGCACCCGCGCGCCTGCTCCTCCCCGCCCTAGGTTTTCCGACCGGCCGGCGGCGCTAGTTACCGACCTTGAGGTGCCACAGTGCACCCGACTGGTGGCGCACCCGCACGCCCCTTCTCCGCACCCGCGCGCCCCCTCCCCGCACCCGCGCGCCTGCTCCTCGCCCTAGGGTTTCCAATGGCGGGCGGCCTCCGCGCAGCTCCACCGGTGGCCGGTGGCACACCCGCGCGCCCCCTCCAATGGCTGTGCGAACCCCGCCCCACTTCGCCACCTCTTCACCGGCGACGATCACCCACCAGGTATGCCCGCTCTCTTCTCTCCCCTTCCTTCCTTTGCGGAGCCGAGCACCCCAAACCCTAAGCAATTTGAACTTGGATCTGACCCAGTTACAAGTAGTATATACATGATTCCTACTAGCTTCGAGTTTTCGCAAAAATCATCGGGTGCACACATCCTGGGTTTACTCTTGTGTGCATCCATGCTACTGCTGTTAAGGTAATTAGGCCTACAATGTAGACTAGACTTTGGATGGAAGCAAAGTATAATTAGGCAATATTTTCAATTTCTATTATGGGCAGTGAAAACATAAACCTTTTTTTTATGTTTTCCATGTTCTGTTGCGTTGTTTGGTTAACTCAAGCTGTATGTGTTTCCTTTGTTATAAGTTGGAGTCACTATTCAAGTATTCACCCTGTCATTTGGAATCATGGCTTGCTCAAACTTTGAAAAAAAAGGATGGCACGCATCATGAAAACCGTTATACCTTTTCGCTCTACACGATTGTGGTTTGGTTTGATATGGTATACACGTGTCGGTTCACATCATAATGGACGGCTACTTCCAAGATGTTTATCTAGGAAGCACAGGACATGACCTCAACACTAACCATACAACACGTAATCCTAATTGGTCGAGTACTCGAGTGGGCGCCAATATGGAATAAACTGTTTGCTGCCCTTGTTTCTAGTTTGTTTAGCCACTATTTTACTTTTAGGGAACTTGCAATAATATATCTGTCCCTCTTGTTTTTCTTCTTTTCTAGGTTGTTGGGCTAAGCTCATGAACATATAGGGGTGGGATTCTCTGTTTGCATTGATTTTAGCCTACATTAGGCCAGTGGTGTAGTCAGGATTTGTAGCTAGGGCTATCCATTGCTTTAAAAAAATTTAACTACTATGAATGTAACATAACGATATACAAGTATATGAATTTTGAATCATAATATGATTAAGTTAAAAAGGACAACATCATAAAATTAAATAGACGAGTCTAGCTTGCTTAAAATAGATTATAGATTACATACCTATAATAGCTGAAAAACAGTACGTCACTACTTCCTCCTGTCAGGCTTGTTGTGTCTTCTAATAACCATGAAAGTGTTGATTATCTCATCTTCCTTTGATCATAAGAAAATATCTCGTTCAAAAAAGCGACTAGATAATCACCCAAAAGGCTATCTCCACTCTTTTTCATGGTTCACAAATCTACAAGAGAATTATACTATCCCAGTAACCCCAATGTTGCATAAAAAAGCCTATACATAAAATTGAAATGAAATAGAACGCACTCTAAGTCTAGAACCTAATTAAATCAGTTTTGCGTGCCTAATTTAATGGCTGATAGCTCCTGCTCTTAGCTCTATTTAGGGCTTATTTGCTTATATATACAACCAAAAGAACCGAATGCATGGATACATTTTAGTATTTTAAGAATAAATAATAAGACACAATAAAATTATAAGTTGCAGCCTAGCAGGAACTATAAATTAGCTGTGGGCTGTGGGGTGGGTAGGTTTGGTAAATTGATCTGTTGCATGCTTTGCCTTGACTCATAACTAGTGTGAGTTCATCTGTGCCTCATGTCTGACTACACACATTGATGTCAATGCCCATTTCTGCATGTTGCTACCAGTACCACTTAATTCCACTGCATGTTCACCATTCACCATGCTGGATGCACGTTGTGTGCCACCTGTGACTTTGTGAGCTTCTTTTTCTGTTGTCTGCCAGTAATTTGCCTAACAAAAGTTCTAATATATGCACATGGCTCTGCAGTGATATATATTCTTCTTACATTGTCATTTATCAGTATTATGATGATCCTCAAGTTTTAGTAAAAATTAAAAATACACTATTGTTGTTGGCAAATTTCTAACTGTTTTTCTAGTGTTTATTGTGTTTGCTAACTGAATGTGCATAAGACAATGCCTGCATCTCTCTTACTATGTGGCTGGTGGCTACTAATCTTCTCCGTACTTGCTGTCTTCTCTGTACTCCTCTTCTACTACTACTCTCCTCTACTCCACTCTACTCCTCTCCTCTCCTAAGCAGTTGTTGCTTTTTTTGCTACTTCTACTACTTCCCTACTACTACTATTTACTACTTCTACTTCTGTCTTCTATCAACTACTTGTACTTGTGTCAACTAATTCTACTACTTCCCTACTACTACTATCTACTACTTCTAATTGTCCGATCTGCCTATCAGGTTCGGAAGACATTAAGCATATGATGTTCATGTGTGATTGAGCAAAGTCAGTATGGCAGCTGTTGCTTTTTTTGGGAAGCAGCACCTGCTTTTTTTTGCCAAATCTTCCCTCTCCTCTATTTTGCCACCTTTCCTATCCTCTATGTTTTGGAAGCAGCTGCTGGTTTTTTTTACACCTTTTCCTCTCTATGTTTGTTAAGCAGCTGTTACTTTTTTTTGCCAAATCTCCCATCTCCTCTCCTCTCCTTTGTTTTGCCGATGATGAAACTGTCCAAGTCCATACATTATATGGAATATGAGCTGATGATCAAGAACTTGTGAGGAACTTAGCATCATTAGCAGCCGCCCCTACATTACCTTCTCCTCTCTTCTCTGTTATGATGCCTTGATGCTCCAAGTTCATGATCAAATGATGATTGATATGTTTCTAAGGCCTCTACTACTGCTACTACTCGTTTTTTGATATATTATTATTTTATAGGACTACTTTGGTTTATAGACATTTTTTATTTCTTATACCTTCTCGCGTACCTAAATCACACTTTCTTGCATCTATTAGAACAAAGCGTGAAATAATGTCATGGACACCAGACAGTGTAGCCTGATGCCCCGAGCATGATGAGCAGCCAACCTATGAGGAGCAAGCACTAGAGGACCAGCTTACTCAGGAACAGTTCGATAACAAGGTAGAAAAGGATCTAGAAGTGATGCTTACTCAGGAGCAGTGTGATGAGGAGGAAGGGGGAGCAGAAGAGGCTGCTGAAGGTGAAGAAGAAGAGAATGATGATGATGATGACTCAGAAGAGGGATATGAAAGTCTCAAGGATCCTTTCCCACGTGATGCCAGAAGGAGGCCAAAGGAGGAAGATTTGGACAAGGATTTTGACCCAAACGAGGAGGTAGGGAAAAAGCCTTAGCTTGTAAATTTTGCTAAAGCTTTGGCTGTATTACCTCTTCTAACACTTTGACCTGTCGTATATACAGGTCCCTCCTGAAACTCAGAAAAGACGACGTCGACATCTGCGACATCTCGCTGGACAAGACGGAGTAGAGGAAAGGAGAGCAGAGGCAACAGCCACAGAGACGGATCACGATGCCTCTGCTCCACAACCTCAAGACACAACCACAACTACCAAGCCTAAGAGGAAACGAGGGGATAGAAAAGGAAATCTATATCCAGATAAGGCATGCTATGTGATAATGGAGGTCGGGCCAGCAAGGGAGATCCTTGAGCCGAAGGAATTAAGAGGATGATTCTGTAATGTGATCGGGGCCCTAGTAAGAGATAAATTGAACCCAGCAATCCCTAACTGGAAAGAGGTACCAGAGAACACAAAGAATGCACTATGGGATAGGCAGCTGAAGCTCAATTTTAGATTTCTAGAGGGTAAGCATGAATTGGTAAAAAAATGCTTTTAGGATGATGGGAGAGTCATTCTGATGTTGGAGGTCGGAGCTCAACACGAAGTATATCCAAAAGGGGTTAACTCCCTTCAACGAGTTTGGCAAAATAACTTCTAGTCAATGGGAGGAGCTCATGGCTCAAAAGACTTCACCGGAGGCATTGGAGCTCAGTGCCCGTAACACCGAGCTAGCGAAGAGGAACAAACACCACCATCATCTAGGCCCCGATGGCTACTATGCCAAGGAAGAGCAGTTTAGGGAGATGGACGAAGAGGCCGTAGCTGCTGGGAATATCGATGTGATGAATTTGAAAGTACGCTCAAGGAATTAGATATATGCGAGGAGTATAGAATCATCCGGCGGTAATCTTAAGTTTGATAAGCCGGAGACCCAAGAGGCAGTATCAAGGATACTGAAATATGCTGAAGACAAGGAGAAGGGCTCATTCAATCCTTCCAGAGAGAGGGACGAGCTTAACCTTGGCTTGGGAAACAAGGAGCACACAGGCCGCACCAGGGGGCTAGGGAAAAGGACGACATGGAAGTAAGGATTTGAAGAGGACAGACACATGTACAAGAAACATGGCAGAGACCGGGAGACTAGTCTTGAGCTCCAAGTGAAGGCTCTAGTTGCAAAGGTGCTGGAGGAGCAAGGACTGTCTACGGAGCCACGGATATTAGTGACGCCACCGGGAGAACTAGCATTAGTTGGCAGCCCTCCGAAAGTTCCTAGCAGCCAAGGTTCCACTGCAGCCACAACCCCCGTCGATCGCATATGGGAACCAACTAGTTGCACCTTGGTGTTTCTCAGCGGCCGGCAGAACACTGTGATGGAGGTGGCAACGGGTGTGGCACATCCTCCCAGTGGCTTACACCACAATAATAAGATACTGCCGGACTACACTAGGGTCGAGGTGCATACAGTGAAGCCCGAGTTCATGCAGTGGAGGATAGACTACGCTTCTCTCGAGGGGTTGGTGTTACTCAGAGACGTTATGGGGCAGTTCATCCTTTGGCACAAACGGGACATTATATTGACTGCTTCTTCGCCGCCTCCCCCTCTCCCAAATTTGGTGCGAGTTGTTGAGGTCGGGGAGATATTTTCACTGTCTCGTGACCACCACATTCTTGAGATGCCACATTCTTCCCCGCCTCCTAGCGAGCATGTGCCTGATGAGATGCCACAACCTGCTCTAGCTCATATCGAGCAAGTGCATCATGAGATACCACCGTCTTCTCAACAAGCACAGCCGATACATGAACAATGACTGCCTCCTGAAGAAGGTGATGCACAAGAAGATGAGGACATGCCTGAATGGGAACTTCGAAAGAAGCATCCAATCACCATAAGGCCAGTTAATGTTCCGATCAAAGACGTCTTGTTAGTGTCCAAGAGGTTTTCCCATGACCAGTTCAAGCCTGAGAACCAAGTTAAAAAAGTCCCATCACAGGGTTCTGAGGAGGCCATCACTAGCAAACTCCACCAAATTGCAAAGCAGTATCCAAATGTTGATGCCATCAAATGGTCAAAGGATTGTTCGAAAACATGTGTAAGAGGCAAGCCCTTCCTACCAAATCGGGACATCCAGCGCCTACCACTTGGAATGAGAAGGTTCCATGATTGGTACTTGCGTGTTCTCCCAACGAGCATAGATCTTATACAAGCATGCTTCCCCACCGTCACATTTAGAAGCCCAGCCAGAAAAATTGTCTTTGACTTCAATGACATGCACACATGCTTTCACCTAGGAGAAATGGAGATGAATCTAATTCGCACGTGGTTCCTATAAGTCCTTATCCTCCCGATATGATATGAATGTAATCTTTGAATTTTGTTGTAACTAACCCACGCCGTGATTTGTAGAATGCAAGTGCACATTGTCAAACAAATGCCAAGTGTGAAAGCCGGGTATCTAGACCCTCAAGCTATAGCCCAAACAAATTTTAATTACCCTAAACAGTGGACACTAGATGCCAAAGAGCTAGCTGCTGCAAAGACTCTTCGGGAGAAATAGCGCATCCGCATGGTGAAACTAAGGGAAGAGTCCCTTAAGGTTGCGGCATACATTACCCTGGCTTTCAAAAATCTCCAACAACACTCTACTATATGGTTACCAAACAACTTCGAGTAAGTTCAATTCTATACTTAAAGCTTTGTTCGATATATTTTATTCGATGCAAAAGAGCTTATCTAGTTCTATGATTAAATCCATGCAGCAACCACTAGATTTGTATAGCCATCGATGTCGGGAGGAGCATGGCATGGGTCTTTAATTCAATAAATAGGGACCTGGTGACATACAAAGACTTCATATCGATTCTCAAGACGTATACATATCGACAATCCTCATTAGCTTATATGTTTCTATACATACTTGTAACATTCACTTTTGGATACTAACAAGTTGTATTTGCTAAAATAATTCGAAAAGGGCATTTAGGTTCTATGTCACTAATCATCATGGAAGGCATGTTCCAGCAAGGAAGGAAAAGTTGGCTATAAAAATATTATGTGCGGTAAGTGTAACTTACTTCTTCAGTACTCTATTATATGACTGTCAAAAGCATTACTTAACATTTTCATATGCAAAACAAACAGTGCCCCAAGCAGAAGCCTAAGAGTGTACATTGTGGATACTATATATGTTCTATGATGAGTAACACCGGTGCCTATAGGAGACAACCCTTAAAGGTAAGTTTGAACCTCTTCACCCGTAGTATAAAAACTTCGTACATGGTATGAAATACTAAACCGAAACTTGTTTTCTTGTAGTGAAAAAAAGAGAAAGGAATGAAAAGAGACCCATACAAGAATGACAAACTCTTAGAGCTCGTCGGCGACCTTTGCAACTTCATATTGGACCAGATTGTACACGCTAGAGGCGCCTACCATGACCGAGAGTCTGACTTAGGTAGAAATCCTCAGTACCAACACCTTCGTGAGACTGAAAGGCTAGCTCTAGGACGTTGATAACAATGTGTATGGAATTTGTATATTTAATGATGGATTGTATATATTCTTGTGAATTGGACTTGTAATTGTAGTTTATATAATACTCTTGAGCTTGTAGTCGCGGTCGCGGGGCGTTCAGCAACACAATTTTGAATTGTAAATTTGAATTTTTTTTTTGGCGGGAAAACGTACTGTAGGGGCCGGTTCTAGATTGAGCCGCCCCTACAAACAGGTATTTGTAGGGGCGGCTGGTACTACAGCCGCCCCTACAAATCGATTTGTAGGGGCGGCCTGGGAACCGCCCCTACAAATGCATGATTTCTAGAGACGGTTCGATAGGGGCGGCTAGCCAAACTGCCCCTACAAAGGGTTACGAGCCGCCCCTAAAAATCGATTCTGTAGTAGTGTAAATTTTGGTGTAAATATCAGGGGCGGCTGGTAATACGAGCCACCCCTACAAATAGATTTATAGGGGCGGCCTGGGAACCGCCCCTACAAATGCATGATTTGTAGAAACGGTTCGGTAGGGGCGGCTGACCAAACCGCCCCTACAAAGAGTTACGAGCCGCCCCTAAAAATCAATTCTGTAGTAGTGTAAATTTTGGTGTAAATATCAATGAACATGCGAGTACCCGCATCAAGTCAAGAAAATTATATAAAAATGGTATGGTATTTGAGTTTGTCAAAATGGCCACATCATTGATTTGGTAAGAATTTCTATGATTTATATTTTTCTAGCCCATCAAATGAGAATTAGGCTCATTTTGGCAAGGCTTCTTGAGCAGCTTCAGCTCTGTTTTTTTTTTTGCTTCTTGGGGAAGCCTTGTCAAATACGACCTCAAGAAACAGCTCAGCGAGCGAAGCAGCAGAGGGGAAGAAACCATATTTTGTCCTAAAAGGGTGAAACTCTTTTTGAAAAAAATAGTCCTACCTGGAAATATGTTTGGCCACTTCAATTAGGGCCTGTTTGGATTTTTTTCTTTAAACTTTAGAGGTAAAGCTCCAAACAAGTGGTCTAAAGTTAGCTCTAAATTTTAGCCCACCGCATATTAGAGCTTTAGATCTCAAAGTCAGCTAAAGTGATCTAAAGCTTTTAGAGCTCTAAAATCTAGAAAAGGGGATCCAAATAGGCCTTTAGTAATCGTAAGGTTTTGCTAATGTTCATTGCCTTGAATAGTTTACCGGGGCCAGGTCCCGTCGTCCCGATACCCTGACTAGGAGTTGTCCTAAACTGATGGTTCGCAGCAGACTAGATCAGCGCACTGGTCCTTCTAAAAGTGAAAGCATTTTGCAAAATAATACAAATCACACCAGGTATCAAATTGCGTACATATACATAAAGGTTGTAGCAGCCTATGCATGTCTATGGTTAACGATCTTCTGGTCTATCTGTGTCGACGGATCTTCAGTTTTCTTCTTCTGGGATCATGTTCTTTTGTTGACATCCATCCAATGCAAGCAAGCATGCCAATTTTCCTTTGCAACTAGGTAATAAGTAGTACTAAAAATCATTATGCTGGTCCAGCTTGCATACATACTGTCCTTCATAATTTTGTTTGTACTCTGTGGGTCAACTTTTGTTCTGCGCTTAAGATTTTATAATGTTGATGAGAACCTGCCAGCTTTTGTAAAGTTTCAGACTAGTTTTGCAAAGCTATGTGGAAAGATAAATTCCCTCCAAAAAAGAAAAAGCAACAGGGATGAACAATAAGTCATTTTGTAGTATAGGGAGCTTTTTGTAATTTTATCATCTTTTGATTGAGAACAAAAGGTTAAACTTCATGAGAGATCGTATGCATATTCTCGCTATGGAGTAACAAAGAAGCAACTTACTTGCTGATGGTTGGCTTTTTTTTTTGTAACCAACACATTACAACCAACACTGCTTTTTTTGCAGGAACATCCTGCCTACTTAATACCTCAACAACTAGGGCAATTTCCTTGCTTTGCTGATGCATAAAAACACAAAACATTTGATCTTTAACACCCTAACGCAAGCATTAGAAAAATTGCTGGGATACGATGTTCACATAACTACCAGGTATCTCAGTGATGTCAGCATATAATTACAAGGCATATCTCAGTCACTAGCACCATACCCTAGTTTAATTATGAGACCGAGGATTTTGTATCAAGCAATCACTTCTGGATTATACAATCGATCGAATGGACAACAGGCTATGAGCAGAGAAGAGTTACTATTAGAAGTTTAGACACTATTTGACATATTTTAATCTAGAAATATAAAAAGATGAACGTGACATATATGTGCACGTGTGATCTTGCTGTTTCGCATTCTACTAGCACGACAATGGTGACAAACATACTGATCATTTGAAAAGGAGAACGGGAGTACCCAGAGGCAGGACTAGTGAGCAGTCGTGCCATGTACTCCCTCCGTCTCTAAAAAAGAGTCGCTCTGGGAATTATGCTGGTTAAACTTTCTCAACTTTGATTATGTTTGTAAAAAAATGCGTACAATATTTATATCTCCAAATGAGTTTATTATGAAAGTATATTCAACGATTTACCTAATGATAATAATTATGTACCATAAATATTAATATTTTGTTAAATATATTTGGTAAGAAGTGAGAATTACTTTTTTAAAACAGAGGGAGTACTAACCTATGAACAACAAGCAGTCGTGCCGAGTGCTCCCACAGACTTAATCGCCTAGCTACCAACCCGTGCAGGTGTCACAACATATCTCGGTTTCCGAGGCCTACTACTCTTCCAGGTATCTGTGTGCGCTGGAGCCTTGAATAGGAATGCAGTGGAAGAAGCAACAGAGAGCTGTGGTGGACTAGAGACTGCGGGTGTAGTTATCAAACGGGACAATAGAGGCAGCGGAGGCCGTCTTTTATGTGCTCGTGGAGGGAGATGAACAGAGGGAAGACACACCTGTAGTATTAGTAACTAATGTCCGTATTGACAACCATGATGACTACCATAATTAACCAGTTGTCATTAATGGGTCCAAGTAGCAAAACCAACCTGCACAGCACCACATCATGTTGTGCCACGCTACACCTCACCTCACCACAACATGGCTCAACTCATCGGAGCGCATGCGCATGCTGCACCATCTCCACCTCTCAGAGGTTCACAACCGGTAATATTAACTTCATTCAACATTTAATCAATTTCCTGTACGAGATTACATTTTATTGCACCTAATAATTTAATATGGACTTTAGGATATATTTTCATTTAATTGAGCATATAATGGGTCAACCTGGTTAAATCTAGCAACCCAGCAAATTTGAAGGGATGGATGGTCTTAGTTGTGCTGTTGTTTGATATACCTTTGTTTTAATGTAGACTATTTAAGCAGAGCATCCACCTACAATAGAGGTTTACACTTAACTGCAATTGAACAACAATTGAATAATAAACTATGCCTTGAATTGATAGTTTTGTGCGAATGAGCTTCACCTAAGCCCTTTAATGATATACTAGCATGCGAAAAAGATCCTCTCTAGTTGGAGCATATAAATCGAACTCTATTTTCGTGAGTGTCAAGGGATCACATAATATTTTTTTAGAATGTGACTATATCAGCCGAACAAATATATGTGTGTTCTTAAAAAGTTGTTCTAAATGCCAACTTTTTTTCTTAAACAAGCCAAACACGGATCGTTCTAAGGTATAAACCATCATATCCTGTTATACAACATAGGAGAGAATACCATCTTGTCATACAACATAGGAGAGAAGTAGAGCTCAAAGAACATAGACCTTATTAAGTGTCCTTCGTCAAGTATTGGTGCTTCTCTTGGTCTAATAGATAAATCCGCAAGCTTATGATACCAACGTAGTTTTCATCCGAGAGTATTTCTAGGTATCGGTTTTCGCAGGAAACATGAAGTGTACTAATTTGAAACTAATTCATGCATGGGTAATGACGACGTAGAGAGAAGAGAAAGATACATAAATATGTAGAAAGGGTATTTATAGGATAACACTAGGTTCTTGTAAATAATCAAACAGAACAGAGTTTACCCACCTTTTTTACTACTCCAGCCACGAGGGACTCGCTAACTTAAAGAAGGGGAGCCTTTTCTAGACGGATCACATTTAAATAATTTGACTCAGTATTATGCTAAAATTGTATCCTTTTTTAGACAGAGGGAACTCACCAACAAATTATTTGCACATTCTTCTCCATTCAGAAAACAATGAAATTCTAGCATACTGCCAAGTCAAACAATCTTGACTTCAACAAAGTTTATACAAAAAACAATTTTAATAATATATTAAATTGTTGGAATATAAGTGAATTGCCCACCTGTCCCATCAGCTTAAGCTTTTGGGTTGAATTGGTCGATGCATACAACTCAATATGATTTCCGATCCAGAGGTCATGAGTTCAAATCCTGGTTAGCACAATTAAATAAAATAATTATTGCTCGCTCTTATTTCACGTTTGAGACCTGAGGGAGCCTCCACATGAGGAAGAGTGTTGGAATATAAATGAATTGTCCACCTCTCCCCCATCAGTTTAAGCTTTTGGGTTGAACTAGTCGGTGTATACAACTCAATACAAATAAGTGTAGTTACATTTGTCAAAGACACGCATTTACATAGTACTGATAATGATGAGAGCTATTTTACATGATGAAGGTAATGATGAGAGCTATTTTTGTAACAAAAGTTATGATTCTCTATCTGTTGACACAAAATGTGACGCACTGTGCCGCACACACAGCAAGCCGAAAAGCGTAGCTTCAATCGGGTGCCCGGGTGCTTCGTGATCCGGAACGTGCCAGTCAGTTTGACCTGAAAGAAACTGACAAGGGATAAAACAGTTAAATGTCAAACCGGAACATGTCGGGTGAGACCAGACAGTTCCGTATATACGGCCCTGAAGCCACTTACAACGACATACAGCTATAGGAAGCTGTCTGCCAACAAGTTTATAAATCATTCGGCTAATCGTAGGATGGACATACGTAAAGATCTGATTGCCGAATGCATATGCATGGGAAGACATGTTTGAACAAGTGAAATTGATTATGCGTTAATGCATATCCAAGCTCAGCAATCCAGCCGAGTTGGGGTCCATGAAGAAGGAACGTATAGATAAACACGATTAAGCCAATCTAAAACCTGCGTCTGCCGCACGACACCTAGTTTCGTCAAAAAACTTAAACGTGATTAACATACATGAACCCACAGCATGTGACAATCTAGATTAAAATAATTCAGCCATTACGAGCATGTTATCTATTTGCAAAGGTATTATGAAAGTAATGATCATTGAAGCTCGAATAAAACCATAGAAGAGGGCCGAACAATATCAATCTAGATTGGGCAAAAGTGTGTTACAAATATATAAAATATTTAAAACATGCAACACAGGATAACTTGATGAATCTATTTAGATTTTGCCGTAATCTAATAGAGCCGATAACTGTCTTGCTTCCACTAAGCATATTGAGCAAACGCATGCCGCACGGTATCTACTCATAAACAAAGTATAAGCAAAGACTTCTTGATTGTCAAGCAAAGATCCGCCGCACGATCATTGAAAACAAACAAGACTACTTGCATCACGTCTAAATCCACCGCATGATACTAAACATGATAACAAGGTTGTCGGAACTTACGGAGGTCGACGGATCGATGACTCCTCTCGAAGAACTCGACGACACGACAAAAGGACTCGAAAGTTGGCACGGGGCCGGTTGTATTGATTTGGTTGTGAACGCCTATTACAATGGTCGAGGGTCAATATTTATACCCTAGACGAAACACGAGTCCTAAAAGACTACGATTTACAAAGGAACTCTTAAATAAACTTGGAAACTACGATTCCTTGCCCCAAACTCTCGTGAGTCCCTTATTATTACAACTTTCATCTTTTTCGATCGGCTTTGCTTGCCATCTTCTCGCTTTCCCGAATGGAGTTACCGCCTTCGAAATAACCGACCGCACAAGCATTTAGCCGACCGCTTGCGTTGTTTGCCGAACACTCTTCTTCCCGCATGTGGGTCCACCCGTCATCTTCCGAATTGACCAAAATCCAAAGGTTAAACACATGCCCCCTCAATTTCGGGATAAAAGTTGTTTTATTCTGAAATTGACCACAAGCTCTTTCATCCTCCTAGGTCATCACCGTTCAAAACCGCAGCCACTGCCCAAAATTTCAATCTTTCAACAAGAACTTCAACCTCCTTTAAATCTTCAATGGCGACCAGGATGAAGTCCCGAGGTAAACTTTATTTCTATTCGCAACTTTCACCCCATCCTTCCGCTCCTCTTTTGACTTATTCCCCTCGATTTCAATCATCTTCTAAAGGAGTACAAGAGCCAGATTTTGATCCCTTACGCCATAACCCCGACTCCTATTTCCTTGGCCCAATGGGAAATCCTGACCCTTCGAAATCATTGAGAAGGAAACTCAAAGAATTCCTTTCAAGTCTGAATTATTACCTCACCAAACCGATGGCCAAACACGTTCAAGAATTGGCCATTTCCCCAATCACCGGATGGCGAATGGGTGCAGGAGAATGTTGGAGAAGAGCAGCAGCCATCGGGAAAGTCGGGACATCACTATTGTCCGGAGTTATCTTTAGCGAGAGACACCTGTGAATGATTCCCTTCGATAGCAAAGCTTCTCATTTTTGGTCCGACGCTACCAATGCCTTTATCTTCGCCATGGTATTATGACCATCACTCTAGCCGACGTATACATGATGACCGGTTTGAATGTGTCATTGCCGGTATATCCTTATAAGTACAAGAGCAAGAGTAATCAAAGAGCCGTTAGTTCGGATGTGGATGGGTCAAACATATTCGAAATTACATGAATGCATCTGGCGCCGTCTCGACAAAGAGTTGAAAGCTTTCATGAATATGTGGCTATGCAGATTCATTTTTGTGGAAAATCCAATGAACCAACCCCGAATCACATGGTAATGGCTGAAGACTTAGTCACAGGCACCCAGATCCCATTAGGCAAATATCTTTTTTAGGGTCTCGCTTATCATATGATGCATCGATCACCCTTCGGATGTGCCAAGGTGGAGAAATTTCTTGTGTGAATGGTCCCTGTGGCTAATTCAAATGTGGCTCCAACTATATATGCATCGAGATAACCCCCAGAGCCTCTTCAACCTAAGCTTCCCTCGCTTAACTATGTCAAGGCAAGACAACAAAAGTTAAAGCTTGTCGACTTATGGGGAAGCAAAGAGGATCTATAAGCATTGATATAGACATTGGTCATCTCTTCAAGCTATTTTTTAAAGGATTCGACAATGTGCTCTGGTTTCCTTACTGGGGAAAATGAAGATCTGACTTTGCCTCGCAAGTTTAGCTATGAAATTGGTTGTTCAAAGCCAAGAATCCACAGAGATTTTCAACTCCTTTATCAAACCTTGCACTTTGCCAAATTGAATTTCATCATGGGAGATTAGTACAATCCACCTATGAGTTCTATTATCCCAACATGGTAGCCGACAATTAGGATGCGCCAACCTTTCAAAATTCCTCTTCTCAACAATCATAAAATCAAGGGAAGCAATAATGTAAGGAATGGAAGCCAAGAAGGTCTTTGAATTAGGATGGGAATTACCAATATATGAACCATCTCCATTTGGGCTAATAGATGCTGCTCATCCCTCTTTGTCTCTTGGTGGCAAGAATGGCATGCTCATATCTTCAATATAGCAGTTCATTCTTTATGCAAAAACTTGCAACCCGATTTTGCTTCCGACAAAGAGGTAATTTCATTATGCCCATCATTTCTTATTCTTGAATCCACTTCTTACTTTAACATCCGGTTTATGCACAGGATCTTGAGTTTACTTCCCCGCCAAAGCAATTCAAGATTATCCGGCTGGTCCCAAACTCCGCTCTGGGTTTGATGCTCCAAACTTAAAGGAATTCATGAAAACTTCACGCAACTTTGGATTCAAGCACCTCTAAAGGCACTCATAAGAACTCCTGCTACTTCAAATTGCCGCATCTTCCAGAGGAAAAAGCAAAAGGAAAACACCTGAAAGTTTTCTCTTACCCAAGAAACCAAGGACCAAGAAAGCCAGATTATCCCTTAAGGCATGAACCTTCTGTTTTCTTATTAGGTCAACCATTTCATTTAGCAGTAAGCCTGACTATCTCTACATTCATTCCTTCCACTCGCAGCCACAAGTCAAAATTCCCATACCGGGTAATACCTCGGCGCTACAGAGAACCAACCCCAAGTTTCTCTCAAGATGAAGAAATCCATGATAGCGAAATTTCAGAGACCCATGAAGCTGAAGGTTCAAAGGCTCATAAACCTGATGAGACTATAGGTAACATTGCTCAACCAATTCTTCTCTCCTTTCTCTTTAACAACATCTATCTCTTATGCTCATTATCACTTACTTTACTTGAGAATAGATGAGATTTTAGATGAACTGCAAGGGAAACTTCTCCCGATCAATCTCCGATCCGCTCCTCCGAACCTTCAATCAAGTCCTCCAAAGAAGCCGGTATAACCCATCCCGATGACCAATCATTAACAGTAATGCCTTGTCTCATACTATATTTTAGCAAAATTACCCAATCGGCTAACACCTTCTTTCTTCCTCTTTGTCTAGAAGAACATCACTAAACCGACCACCAGCCTACTCCTTCTCTATTGAGGACTACATTATTGAGAAAGGTGAAGAGATCACTTCTCATCAAACTTTGTCACCGGAGAATCAAAGCTCGGCTAAAAGAAGTGATTATTCTGCTTTGAATAAGGATACCATCACCGTTCGGGATGCGGACCGGATAAAGACCTCCTTGAACTCATTGATCAAGATATCCTTCGCTCTCAAGGCTCCCCAAGAATCTGCAGCCCATCTTGATGATCACTTTGCTATGGTGAGAAGGGCAACCAAGAACATATCTTCGAGGGCCGCTTTGCGAAGGATAGATCTTTGAAAAAGCTGGAGATTAAAGATCTTCACTCTCATATCCGCACTACGAGAAATTCTTTGGCAACCTTGGAGCCTGAATCGAGATCCATGGAGGATGAAAAATCAGACTAGAAGCTCAACTAGCCGAACCAATGCCAAAATTCAGTCTCACAGGGTCCACATAGCCAATCTGCCAAGAACATAGAAGCAACTTCACTAAAGATAGCTTCGACCATCAAAGAAGACCAGCAGATCAAAAATAAATTGTCCAACATCCGAGTTCTCAAGATGAAGATCAAAAGTGCTAGATAATGTTAGCCAATCAGATCAAGCCATAGAAGCAATCAATCATCTTCCGAACCAAGAGACATTAGGCTTGTAATAAACTTTAAGTGTGATACCCTTTTTCCTTGATTAAACAACTTTATGTTCACTTATTTTCATTCGTTCGGAAAAAAAGCAATCGCCATTTTCCCTTAAATTACTCGATTAGAATATAGCCGATTGTCTCCATTCTTCCGATAACCGAACGAATCCAATCCAAATATCGTGAAGGTATAGCCAACAATGTTGGCTTCAATAAATCATGGAGATATTCAAGCGACGTTCGACTTAACTCGCACCTGGCCCACCGAAGAACGGTCCATCAAAAGGAGAAAACCTACTCCGCCGCTCGATTCTCGCCCCACAACCCGTGGAACTCGCCACGATCCTCGCTTTCGCTTATAAATAGACTTTTCCGTTGGCCTTCATCACTATCTTCGCCTCGGCGTTCTCACATCCGTCTCTTCCACTTCTTTCATCCGATTCACTCCGAAGGAAACCCTAACCTCCATCAAAGCAAATGACGAATAAAGGCAACCGTGGCAAGCGTCCCCGCCGACGGGAAGTCAAGGAAGCAGGGCATCATATTGCACGGCGTCGTGGGTATGATTCGCTTTTTGCCCCTTTGCAACTTCCTTGTTCATCTCTTAATTTCGATTTCCTCTTTCTCATTCATCAGATAAGGGTCATCACTCCAATAATACCATCTCCTTCCTCCAATGCTTGGCAGCTCAACAGAACTCCATCATCCGGCTCCTCCGGGTCTTCCACTCCTCAAGCTCCTACCACTCCAATCCTTGGGGTTCAGCAGAGCCAGCAGACGACACCATCCATACTCTCACGAGGGAGGCACTCAAGTTTCGCCAGAGAGGGACGAAGCCCGGGAGGAGCTAGGCGACGTCTCCAAGAAGTTCGGCATTGATCAAGCCGAATGGGAGAACCAATGAAACAATTCTCAAGACGCCATCACCGGTTTGATATTTTCATTTTAGTTTTGTCACCCTGACTTCCTTTGCTTGTCGACCCATTTCTTCTTTTCGCTTGACTCTTTCGCGCGAAGAATGACCGCTTGAAGACGGCGGCGAACAAGATTGCCGACAAGGTGAATGCTCAAGGGGAGACATCCGAGGCACGCCTTGATGCCGTGGACGGCCGCATTGATCGTGCCGTCATCCAAGGTGTGCACCTCGGCGCTTCTCTGGGTGGCGGCAATGACCTCCCAAACCAACGAAGACTACTCCTCCCAACCAGGTTGGCTTTGTTGGAGGACGCCAGACGAAGTTGATTTACATCGATGAGCGTCTGGAGGCCTCGACGATCATCTCATGTCACGCCTTGCCGAAATCACAAACCCCAATCCGTCCTCAACAAGTTATTTGAAGAGTAGTTTGTATTAGGACGAACTTTATAAATAATCTCATCCTTTGGAATGACATTTACTTCTTTGATTCTCTTCGGTAGAATCCCGATTCATGATTGCCGTAAAAATGCTGAAAACATCCCGCTTTGGATAAACATTCTTGTGCTAGAGGCGATGCAAACTACATCGGCTATTTTGTGCTAAAAGCGATATAGAGACGATATCGGCTATTTCCAATCTCGTGTCTCGATTTTTAGGCTAAAGGCGATATGAACAATATCGGCTATTTTTTTAGTCCCAGATCCGATCTTCTAGGCCAAAGGCGATTTTCCTTCTATCGGTTTTTCCGATCTATATTCACGAACCAACCTCAACACTGGGTAGTATTTCTTAAGAAATCTTCCATTAATAGCTCTGTAAACTCTTCTCCTAATAAAGTCTTTAATATGTATGCATTGCCAGCACACATTCTACAATTCGAAAGGACCTTCCCAATTTGGAGACCATTTGCCAACGCTCTATCTTTTGTCCCAACTGCAATACTGCTTTTCCAAACCAAATCTCCTTCTGCGAATTGTTTCAAATTAACCTTTTTGTTATAATACACGCAACGCGTATTTATTTTTTTCTCAATATTTTCCAATGCCTTGAGACGAATCAAATGTAAATCTTCCAATTCATCCATCATCGACTCTTATAATCTTTTTTGCCAATTCTTTCTCAGAACACAATTACGCTTTGAATCTAACCGTAACTCCCATGGTAGTACAGCATGATGCCCATAAACCAGTTCATAGGGAGACGTTTGAGTGGATCCATGACAAGCCATTCGGTAAGCCCACAGTGCTTCATTAAGAACCAAGTGCCATTTCCTTGGTTTTTCATCAATCTTCTTCTGGATAATTTTAATCATAATCTTATTTGATGCCTCTGCCTGACCATTAGCTTGTGCATAATAAGGAGAAGAATTATATAACTTAATCCCCATACTTTTGGCAAAGTCACAAAATTCTGAAGAAGTAAATTGAGTCCCCTGATCAGTTGTTATAGTCTGAGGAATCCCAAATCATGAACTATATGTTCCTTAACAAAACTGATCATATTTTCTGACGTTACTTTCTTCAAAGGGATAGCCTCAACCCACTTGGTGAAATAATCCGTGGCCAAAAGTACAAATTTGTGTCCCTTACTAGAAGGAGGATTGATCTGACCAATTAAATCTATACCCCATCCTCTGAACGGCCAAGGCTTGATTATAGGATTCATAGCAGACGCTGGAACTTTTTGAATATTGCCGAATTTCTGACAATTGTGACACCCTTTGTAATATTCAAAACAATCTTCCAACATAGTTGGCCAAAAATAACCAGTTCTCCTAATTATCCACTTCATCCGATAAGCTGACTGATGTGCACCACACAACCCTTCGTGAACTTCATACATCACTTTCTTGGCCTCTTCCTGACTCAAGCATTTGAGCAATACTCCATCGATGGACTTATAATATAACTGATCATCAAGAAACACAAACTTGAGAGCTTTGTACCTAAGTTTTCGAAACCCTTTGAGATGGATTTTTCGGATAATTGGTAACTTCAGATCTCCAATCACCATCTCTTCGGATCAAGATTTAAAACATCTTCCTCTATAGTAAAACTTCCCGATTCTCTCGATATCCGTATGCGACTTGAGCTAACTTATTTGCTTCTTCATTGTACTCTCTAGGGATATGATGCAAGGTTACTATCGTAAAATTCTTCAAAAGTTCTCTACACTCCTCATAATATTCTCTTAACACATTATTCTTGCATTCATATCGACCATTCAGTTGATTAATCACCAACTCGAAATCCCCAAAGATTTCAACAAAGAACGGCCTTTACTTCTATAAGAAGTCAAGCCCTCTAAGCAATGCTTCATACTCGCTTGATTGTTAGTAACATGAAATTCAATAGGACCGCATACTCAAAAGCTTTTCCTTGTGGGGAAATCAAAAGAATACCAGCACCACCACCTTTGTTGCAAGATGATCCATCGAAGAACAAGGCCCAAGGCACAATGTTTATCGCCTCAACAGAAAGATCCCGATGTTGGGTAATAAAATCAGCAATAATTTGACCCTTTACCGCTTTTTGCCGATTCATACCTTAAATTAAATTCGACAATGCTAAAATCCATTTGCCAATTCTTCCATTCAAAATCGGTATTGATAACATATGTTTGATTACATCAAAACTAGAAACCACCACGCATTCGAATTCAACAAATAGTGCCGTGATTTGGCACAGAGTAATATACACACAAGCAAAGTTTCTCAGAGCGAATACCTTGTTTCCGGGTCTAACAAATTTTCGCTAAAATAAGCTATGACTCTTTCTTTTCCTTCAAACTCTTGCATAAGGGCCGATCCTATCGTTAGGCTATCGGTCACCACATACAACTTAAAAGGCTTTTCAAGTTGTGGAGGTACCAAAGACAGTGGTGCTTTCATATATTGTTTGATCTCATCAAAAGCCTTTTGTTGTATGTCACCCCATACAAATTTTTGATCTTTCTTGAGCTTCAATAAAGGGAAAAGGGTAAAACTCTTTCGATAAATTGATATGAATCTTCTTACAAAGTTGATTTTGCCTAACAATGATTGCAATTCAGTGAGATTAGTTGGCGGCACAACTTTGTCTATTGCTTCCATGCTCTTTTTCCCAACTTCAATTCCTCCTTTATGAACTAAAATCCCAAAAACTCACCAAATTTAAACTCCAAAGGCACATTTGTTTGGATTCATCTTCAAGCCATGCTTTCTTGTGCACTCCAGAGTCTTTCTTAAATCGGCTAAATGTCTTTCATGATTTCTAGACTTGACTACTACATCATCGATGTAGATTTCTACAATCTTGCCGATCAACTCGTGAAAAATATAATTCATAGCTCTCTGATAAGTTGCACCAGCATTCTTTAACCCAAACGTCATGACTATCCATTCGAACAAACCAATATGACCAGGACATCTGAAAGTCAAGTTCGAAATATCTTCTATCGCCATAAAAATTTGGTTATAGCCAAAGATTACCATCCATAAAACTAATGACTTCATAACTCACGCCAGCATCTACCAAGAATCGGCAAATCGGCATTGGGTAACCATCCATGGGAGTAGCCTTATTAAGATTTCTAAAATCTATGCAAACTCTCATTTTTCCATTTTTCTTATATACCGGGTACTATATTTGAAATCCACTCGCATACTTGCATGGCCGAATAAAGTTTGCTTCTATTAACCTTTCAACCTCCTTCTTCACATCGGCCAATACCTCCTCTTTGTATATCTTCCTTGGAGGTTGTTTATAAGGACGAAACCCAGGTTTAATGGGTAATCGATGCTCAACAATGGAACGATCCAATCCGGGCATTTCCGTAAATCCCAAGCAAAACAGTTTTTAAACTCTTTCAACAAATCTATCAACTTTGACTTATATTCGGGTCTAACTTTGCACTAATATACATCGGCCTTGGCTTAGAACCATCACCAACATTGATTTCCTCCAACTTATCAAATGACATAAAACCACGCCCCAACTTTCCTTTGTTGCCATCGACGGGATTTCCCATTAAAATTGCTATGAGAGCCGATCGCTTGGATCGGTTGTTGGCCTTCGCTAAAAAACATTTACAGGACCTTCTTTCCACACTTTTCCGGAGAAACAATCGACGCCTCATATTCCCAATAGGTAGATTCCGTGGCAAAGCAACACTTACATCAATTATCAAAGATGTACAACTTCAACATCATCTCCAACCCATTGAATGAGAATTTGATGCATAGTTGAAGGAATGCAACAATTAGCATGGATCCAATCTCCGCCAAGAGTAGACTATATGCCCCTTGCCATCAATGACAAAAAAGGTAGTAATCGAGTTTTTGACCCAATAGTCACCGACATGGATAGCACCTCGGCATCGGAAGGATTGCCAAAGAAAATCCCTAAGCACCATGTCGGTTTTCAGTAATTCTTCATTAGTCATCCCAAGTTTCCTGAAGGTAGTATAAGGCATGATATTGATAGCAGCCCTCCATCGACAAACATCTTAGTTAAAGGCTTGCCATTGACATATCCCTTTAAATAGAGTGGCCTCAAGTGACGATTCTTGATTGGTTTATCAAAACAGCCTTTCTTTGTGTTAATACAAGTGAGCCATCAAATCCGACACATTCACTTTCATCAAAATCGAGTACACCTCTTCTTGGAAATCTTGGCTTTGGGAGCTATAAACTCGATGGGAGGAAGAAAGCCATGCAAGCATTAGCCAGAAGGACCACATCCATCGCTTCTTTTTAGGACGCCAAATTTGCTTTGTTTCGCAACTTCTTGTTCCAACTCCCTATTCCTCAATCGTTGTACTCTTCTTTTCTCGCTTTTCCTTAGGCCCGAGAGGACACCATTGTCCTTTTGCCCATACGTATTTACAAAAGTCAGCTTCTTCATTATGCACTCTATCATGAATCCAACCTTGAACTCGCAACTCTTTTCCTTTGCGATTCTCAAAGCCACCTATTTTTAAGCGCCCGATCATCTTCGAGAATCTTCGCTCCAAGTCTTTCATAGACGGGACGGCGGTTGACTCGAGATTGCCTATACTCGAGTAATCGAGCACTACACTCCTGGACAATTATTTCTTGCAGCAACCTCAAACCTTCATTCCAACAATGCCTAAAGAACGAACAACCCCAATGAGACTGCTCCTGATTACATCATGTATTCTTCTTCATACCTCCGGCATTCTTCCATAAACCATTGTTTCTTCAAAGATTCCTTCTCTTGTTCTCTCTCGCCACTTGTTTAGCAAAATACGTGATGTAACTCGGGTTTGAAGTTTGACCTTTCTCGGTTCGGCTATTCGAAACCGAACTCGATGCTTCTCGCAGCTCTCTCATCGGTGATTTGCCGATCCGGGTCAACAAAGACCACTCTCCTTTGCTCTATCGTCAGTCAACACTTTCACCTTGCCTTTACCTTTGAGATCATTGGCGATACCACATTCACAGAGAAAGAAATCATATTTTGTGGAAAAGGCTGATCATCAATTTTCATCTTGCCATCAAACCTCAAATGTCCCTCTCGGATAGCTTTCTGGATTCGCATTCTGAACACTCGGCAATCATTAATAGAATGAGAATTAGTGTTATGAAAGCCACAATATTTTTTGTCTTTCACTCCTTCAGACGTAACATAGGATGTCCTTCGGTAACTTGATGCGTCCTTCCTTTATCAACAATGCAAAAAGTCTGGCTCGCCTTAGTAACATCAAAATCATAGGTTCCTTTTTGTTGTTTCAACCAGCGTTGACTAACTTGAGTGGGTTCCTTGTCCCAATTTAACTCAATTTGCAGCTATCTCATCCTCATCAATATACTCGACCGCTTCGTCCGTAAAGCCCTCGATACACCTCATTAGTGGCATTGTTCTTCCGAAAGCGATTATCTCTCCTCGAATCCTTGGGCTTGATTACTCATAATCGCTAAACGCCAGCAAGTTGACCAAGATCATCAAACTCTAAACCGAACAACTTCTCCCGATATTCGCAACATTCCTACTATAGCAATTCCGGTGTAGTTGATCATCCGGTAAATTTAGAGAATAACACATATTCTTGGTCTCCCTAAATCTGCGAAGATACTCCAATGGTGTTTCATTTGTTCTCATCCTCGCACTCATGAGATCAACCAATTTCTTCTCATTGGTACCCATATAGAAATATGAATGAAACTTCGCTCTAGTTCTCGCCGTACCAATGGAATGAGCTGGTAGAGACGTGAACCATGTGAAAGCCGGTCCTGTAAGAGACAAAGGAAAATATCGAATCCTCCATGCTTCATCTGGCGGCTTCTCCAAGTCGCATTAAGTACCGAATCGATGTGCTCTATGGTACTAGTATCATCTTGACCGTAAAACTTGGTCAAATCTGTTGGAGGCTTCACCCTTGGAGGCAATGCCACTGCTGTACCATTCTCGGATAAGGAGATTTGTATGAATAGGATTGATTCTTTGGCTTCAAGCCGAACTGATTTTGCATCATATCAGCCATCCTGTGCATCAAAACATCAATGCACGGATCCCGGTTTCCTTGTACTTGCACTCCGAAGGCAATCTCAAACACTTCTATACCTCAGGTTTGGCACAACATTGATAGCAATCGTAATCAAGAAATTCTTGATATCCATCTCCATACATATTCTTCTCAGTAATCTATTTGATGCCGAGAAACTCTATAAGCTGAAAGTGGCACTTCTCCGTGGTACCAAATGTCATCCGCCATAGGTGGGATGTGATTGCTTTTCGAGGTGAGTCAATCCACCTATATTTGAAGGCGGCGCTACTTCCTTTCCAACAGCTTCTCTTGATGCTTTGGAACATTGAAAAGCGTCGGCCCACTAAGTGGTCCAACATTTTCCTCGAAGTATTTATCAACCATTGGGCCAAAAGTACTGATCATGATTGCCCGAAAGGTATTCAGAAAAGCTGTGTGATGGTTTGTCATGGTTTCTCCCATAGCTTTATAAACCAGGGCTGCCATCTTCTGAGCATCCTCCTCTTCAGTGTAATCAGTTTGATGCGGAAGAAGAACCCTTGGCATTGACTGCTTTTGAAATACTTTATTGCTCTTGTTTTTGGAAAAAGACATCAAGCACTTCCGTTGGTATTGCTCACACGCTTGTAGCACTAAATCCTTGTAATTATCTGGCAATTCTGCCATGCTTACATCCAGAACATGATCATTGTTGATCTCAGATGCCATCTTGAACTAGCAGATGGTCCCACCGAGCGTGCCAAAAAGTGTGTTGACACAAAATGTGACGCACTGTGCCGCACACACAGCAAGCCGAAAAGCGTAGCTTCAATCGGGTGCCCGGGTGCTTCGTGATCCGGAACGTGCCAGTCAGTTTGACCTGAAAGAAACTGACAAGGGATAAAACAGTTAAATGTCAAACCGGAACATGTCGGTGAGACCGATAGCCAGTATATACGGCCCCGGAAGCCACTTACAACGACATACAGCTATAGGAAGTCATCGCCAACAAGTTTATAAATCATTCGACTAATCGTAGGATGGACATACGTAAAGATCTGATTGCCGAATGCATATGCATGGGAAGACATGTTTGAACAAGTGAAATTGATTATGCGTTAATGCATATCCAAGCTCAACAATCCAAATTTGAGTTGGGGTCCATGAAGAAGGAACGATAGATAAACACGATTAAGCCAATCTAAAACCTCAAATACGCCGCACGACACCTAGTTTCGTCAAAAAACTTAAACGTGATTAACATACATGAACCCATTAAGATGTGACAATCTAGATTAAAATAATTCAGCCATTACGAGCATGTTATCTATTTGCAAAGGTATTATGAAAGTAATGATCATTGAAGCTCGAATAAAACCATAGAAGAGGGCGAACAATATCAATCTAGATTGGGCAAAAGTGTGTTACAAATATATAAAATATTTAAAACATGCAACACAGGATAACTTGATGAATCTATTTAGATTTTGCCGTAATCTAATAGAGCCGATAACCGCCTTGCTTCCACTAAGCATATTGAGCAAACGCTCACCGCATCTGGTATCTACTCATAAACAAAGTATAAGCAAAGACTTCTTGATTGTCAAGCAAAGATCCGCCGCACCATCATTGAAAACAAACAAGACTACTTGCATCACGTCTAAATCCACCGCATGATACTAAACATGATAACAAGGTTGTCGGAACTTACGGAGGTCGACGGATCGATGACTCCTCTCGAAGAACTCGACGACACGACAAAAGGACTCGAAAGTTGGCACGGGGCCGGTTGTATTGATTTGGTTGTGAACGCCTATTACAATGGTCGAGGGTCAATATTTATACCCTAGACGAAACACGAGTCCTAAAAGACTACGATTTACAAAGGAACTCTTAAATAAACTTGGAAACTACGATTCCTTGCCCCAAACTCTCAGAGTCCCTTATTATTACAACTTTCATCTTTTCGATCGGCTTTGCTTGCCATCTTCTGCTTTCCCGAATGGAGTTACCGCCTTCCAGAATAACCGACCGCACAAGCATTTAGCCGACCGCTTGCGTTGTTTGCCGAACACTCTTCTTCCTGCATGTGGGTCCACCTGTCATCTTCCAGAATTGACCAAAATCCAGTGTTAACACTATCTCACTCATCCTACAAAATTTAAACTTAAGACTCATTTACATGGAAAAGAAAAGAAACAATCCTTATCAAGGGCTAGATTGGACGAGTTGAAAGATTTGGCCAGGTAAATTAAGTGGAAAATTAGTTTAGAAGTTATGGGGACAAAGTTGCTTTACAGAAGGATTATGTTGGACTTTTTCCATGTTTAAATGCTCTTGTCGGTCAGTAGAAATGACAAAATAATAAAAAGCATCGATCGATCATGTATGCTGCTGTGTTGATATAGATCTTATATTCTCGTCGAATATTGCACGCATCTAGCCAGCTAAAGTGAAAAGATCTGAAGAAACAACTGGTGGAACAATCCATCCTGCGTACGTCGCCTGTGAAATTTCTGAAAATTCCGCTACAAAGGTGCCTAAATTTCGGCG